>JAKWBJ010000060.1:1337500-3737500 GCA_023159175.1 Wohlfahrtia magnifica
GTTCCGTGTAAAGTCCAGTTTTCGGGGACTTTACATACCTACGTCATAAATGAAAAACAATCGGTCGAACCGGCAACAACCACCTTATTAAATACGCCTTAACCTTACCTGTTTAGCTTTTGGAAATTTCACATTGTGTCAGTGGTGGCCTTATAATTAGAAACGATGTTTTAAGCAAATAAAATCAAACAATAACTTCCTTTAACACCTACGCTGTAAATTAGAAATACCCTTATTCGACATGTCAAAAAAAATTTCGATTTATTTCCAAGTGGTTTCTTTTGTCTGTCCACATAATTAGAAACGTTAAGTTTTTGCGCTAATATCTTAATTTATCTTATTATTAGTGAAGTGTAATTTGAAAAGCAAAAGATTAACTTGTAACAAATTTGAGACGTTTTAGTTTTTTAAATGGGCAAAACAAGCCATGTACTCCTAAAATTCGGGAGTTAATTGTGCATTGTTACCAGAAGGAAAAACTTTCCACGTCGGCTATTGCACAAAGGTTTTGCTGCTCTAAAAAATGGTATTTGGTGCAATTCATTTGTACAATAAAACAAAAAAGTTTGTAACACCCGACAGGAAGCCTAGTACTAGAATGACCACTCCAGCAGAAGATAAAATTATTTGTAGGGCCAGTAAGAGAAACCCATCCTTATCATCGCGCAAAATAAAGGACAACAATTAAGCTTAGAAATATCCACACGAACAACAAGAAGGCGTTTAGAATAGAGCTGCAAAACAGTCGATAGTACTACCGATAGTATCGATAGATTTGTTTTTGGTTGACCATCGAGAGTTTTTTTTCAATATCGATACTATCATCAAATTCTATGAGTAAATACGGAGGCCACTAAATGTAGTCAAAGTCACATTTGCAAAAATTTGTTCGACGCAGGTTGTCAGCCGTACAGTTACATAGGACACAGTTTAACAGTCTCCTAAGATTTTATTTATTAAACTGAAATAAAGTATGAACTGTAACTAAAATATATTCGTAGATTTTATATTTAACCCAAACAATCTTCATTTCGTCAGACCATAGCATGTTGTTTTACCTCCTACAGTGCAGGTGTTGCTTCCATTTGCTGAGAAATGATACATTTTGAGGACTCTTACCCATAAGTCTAGCTTCCATAAGTTTTTTTCTCATTTTCTTTAAAGTACGAATTAAGAGTTTATCAAAACTGACAGTTGTTCAACGCTTTCTTCCCATAATCCGTGCAAATTTCTTCACTGGACCTCATTAATTACTTTAGTTTTAGATCACTTCAGTGTCTGAACAATTTTTGCTGTATATAAGGATTACTCTTCCATCAAAAACTTCATTAGGTTAAATTTCATAACATACCGCAAAAAGTATAATTAATAATAAATACTGTGTAAATACTGTGTATTTATTATTAATATTTTCCTGAACTTAAATTGTAATATTGCCAAAAGTAACACTTAAGGCTGAGTTAGTAAAAACGTTGTGAAATTCTCTAACATAACCAACGCACGTTGCCGCTTACGTTTTCATTGTCACGTAGAAAGTCTACAGAATTTCGATTTTTACGTTGCAATTGTCAACTTTGGCATTACTTAAACTGAACTGGCTGCTGCGATACGTTAGTGAAAACTACTAACATCTAAAGTTTGACAATAGTGCAAAGTCTTACGTTGTAAGTAAGCAGCATTCGATAGTATCGACAGTTTTTTGCAAACCATCGAAACTATCGAATGGGCCGACTATCGATAGTTTTGCAGCTCTAGTTTACAAAAGTCGGGACTTCGTGGGTGCATTGCAGAGAAATAACCGCATGTGTCAAAAAAAAAAATTATTAAGAAGCGGTTGCAGTTTGCAGGAGAAATGATTACAAAAGATCCACGTTTCTGAAATAGAGTTCTCTGGAGTGAAGAATCCAAGTTCAACTTGTTCTAATCTGATGGAAAAACATATGTAAGACGTCCTCCAAACAAAGCCTTAGACCCCAGGTACACAGTAAAAACGGTGAAACACGGTGGCGGACCTATTATGGTCTGGGGTGCTTTTTCTTGGCCTGGTGTGGGTCTAATTGTGAGAATTCGGGGAATAATGGATCAACATTAATATAAAAACATTTTAGAAAATGTAATGGAACCATATATCTTTGAGAATATGCCCGTCCATTACATTTTCCAACATGACAATGACCCAAAGCACACTTCAAGGATAGTGAAGTGTTGGCTTTCGGATCAAAATATTGATGTTCTGGACTGGCCACGCCAAAGTCCTGATCTCAACCCAATTGAAAACTTATGGGCAATTTTTAAGAGATATCTGAAGGACAAAACTCCACGAAATAATGATGAGTTGTTTCAGTTGGTGCAGCAAAGCTGGCGAAACATATCGCAGCAAACGTGCCAACGTTTAATAAGAAGTTTACCGAAGAGACTAGCTAATGTTGTCAAAAATAATGGATAACCCTTAAAATATTAGAAGATATGCCCATTTTGTTTGACTTTATGAAGATATTTTCAACTTGTATATTAATATTTTGTTTTGTTTCTTATTATGTGACCAAACCGGAAATTGATATTTTTTGTTTTCGGTAATTTTTTTTTTTTTAAATGTCATTAATGCTGTGAATTAATTTATTTTAAAATTAATACTTATTGGTTACTTTGCTATTTTTCGTTTTGTAGTTTCGTAGTTTTAAAATAAAAAGCATAGTTTTTAAAACACATTAATAAATATGTGTGCTGCCAAATCGTTTCTAATTATAAGGCCACCACACATAACGCATCACTTTCTATTTCAAAAATGCTCATCTATATATTTGTATGTTCGTATTAGAATTCTAATTTAAGACCCTAAAAAAAAACGAAATGTAGGCAGCATTGATTTTGGAATATACGCTTTCTATTACGAGAATAAAATTAAGAGAGAGAAAAATAGGTTGAATGAAAAGCTTTCGCATTTAATTTGTAAATAAATTCAGTGCGAATTTAAGCTTTAACCGACAATAATGTGGGGTTTTTACATGCGTTCAAATAAAATAATGTGATAGAAATTAATCATAAGAATTTAAATAAAAGTACAAAAAAATTATTGTTTTCTAATACCTATAATACATACGGTGTAAGTTGTTGAATTTAAGACAAACAAATGCAATTTGTGAGCAAAACCGTTTTATTAAAAATAATTACCGCAAGTGAATTATGAAAAGATTTCATAACTTTATTATCTAATAGAAAAATAATTTCTTTTGTTGTTGAGTGAAATTCAAAACAAATTAAATATACATGTGTATGTGATTTTAAAATCGATTACTTTGCGTTTCATTATACATATGTATGTAATTATAATTGATAAATCTATCCATATTGTACTGAGTAGAGTAAGTAGACGGACACAACCCGAACTAAATACACATGCAGACAGTTTTACGCGGAAATATTCTCTGCAACAAAACAGCTGATGTCACATGCTCTTATTTTTTTGTTGTTCTTGATTTTTCATTCATTTTTATGACGTCCATATATATATATATATACAATAAATAAATTTAACACTAATGTAGCGCTTTAAAATCGCCTTATAAGTTATAACATTTTAAATATGCGTATTCAATAATATGAACACCTCTCATTTATTTGTACTTTATTTAAGGTAAGGTTTATGAACTGAATACTATGTGCATATTTAAAATGTACACAATTAGTGTAAACAAATACAATAAACTTTAATTGTATTCTTTGAAATTTGTTTATCATTGTCTAATTGTATAAGTTTATCTTCTCTATTTCTCTTACCTTCCATTCACTCTCAAGACTCCACGTGATAATAAATACAAATATACTATCGTTATTTATTAGTTTACCGCTATTTAACCCTTGTACTGGAAATGACTTTTATGTTTCCTAGACAGTCACGTCTGGCTAAATAAGATTAATTGTTATGATTCGTATGGCACAATGAGTAAATTTTTTCTTTTTATTATAAATAAGATAAATAATGAATGTTGATAAAATCAGTAAGAAATATACACTTTTCCTAACTTAAATTTGGAAATATATTTCTGTGTGTAACATATTTAGTAGTATACTAAATACTTTTCTATTAAAGCTTTACTATATATATGTAATTACAATTTCAAATCATTATAAATTTCGATAAATGTTATTTTTAACAAAAAATACACAATTTTTTCTAAACTCATACTATAATTTCTTTCAAACTTCATTTTCAAACAGTTGTATTCGCTTATGCAGTAAGCAACTCTTCATCGAATTAAGTGTTGCTCTATGTATACGAAAATCATATACGATACGATTATTGTATGGTTGACTTTCGTTGACATAAATATCTCAATTGCTCTGTTAAATATTCCGGTGCTTTAACCTTCTTTTGTATATAAACGTAAATGTATTATCTTAGTGTCCAGCATAAGTTGTAGCCTTGTTTTGCAGTTTTTTAAGTATCCCTATTTGTCTTACAGTGCAGCATGTACTTAATATTGTTGGCCCAAATTCGAAATGTGGTTTAATCATATTCTACATGATTATTTTCTATTTTTATTTATTATTTAATTTAAATATTAATTAAAATTTAAATATTAATCTTATTAATTTAAGTTTATTAAATTATTATTAAATTTATTATTAATTTAAGTTTAAAATATAAATTGGTAAGTAATATGATAATTTTGCTGAGAATAAAAACGCACTTGAGATATTTTCAAAATTCATTTGATACATAAAATAGTAAGGTATTTGAAAAATAAAAACCAGTTTTAAAACATACAACATAGAAAATATAAAATTTTTATGATTTTTTTATAAATTAAAGTATATTTCACACGCCGAAAAGTATAAGAAGAATTAAAGATTTAAAATTTAATAAATGCTTACATAAAATTATAACTACTTATTACATGTTTCGTGTATCCCTTTTAAATTTATATATACTTTGAAGTCGTTTTGGTCTACTATTCTTTTCTTATTTAATCTAAATCTCTGTTCAGAGGTTTATGACGTTAGATCTACTATTTCAAGAGATTTTAATGTCCAGAACTGGTGATATTTTATCATAGGGTTCAAATCTGATAGCTTAGACAAATATTCCCATTCTTGGTTCTTAATTTTTGCAAAAAATTACTTTGCAATGCGAAATCTGTATTCAGGATCGTTGTGCCGTTAGAAGGTCCTAATTTCATTTTTTCGTCAAAATTTTTAAAATTATTTTGGAGGATTTTATCATACTCATTAGCTGTGATATTGCCGTCAGTTTTTACTAAGTTACAGGCACTTCTCTTTGAGTGACAGATTTAAACCTTAATGCTCTCTAAACTACGATTTACAGTATGCTGAGTGAAATTAAGTCTGCCGAAGTCTCACCTTAGAAACTCAACGTAAATTTTATTTTTTATTAAAAGTATATTAACAAACCAATTACATTACATGACAAGCCAATTAATGAAAAGTACTTTGAATAGTTTGACTAGATTTTAGTCTTAGTCGATGAGAAGTTGTCAGAAGGTAACGTCATTTGTTAACTATGTATATATAGAAAAATATGAAATTAAACAGTGTTGTAATAAAAATTTATGATTATAACAACTAGTTTTACTATTTAGCTACACGAGCTAAATCTCCAAAATACAAATAAACTAAGTGCCCAAAATTGGGGAATACCTATATTCTAAAATTGCTATATTTTTGTTTGAATATACATAGTTCCGATTGCGTTGCCTACTATATAAACAATTTTCAACCTTTCGTTTAACCGATCGACAACTTGATTACAAAACACTGTACGTAAAATTTACGTAGCATTAGGCTTAACTTTAAAAATAGTATACGTACTCGTAACTTTTACATGGGAAAAGCGTCAATACTATATTTAAGTATAGATTTGAATATTTTTGTAACTTGAAATAGTAGAAAAAAAGCCTATTGTTCAATGCGAAGTCTAAATTGTGAGAATATAGAAGAAAATGAGGACTTCGACAGAGATGACTGTTTCGCTGATAGAAATTGGTGTCTCCCACTTCAATCGATGAAAATGAAATTGAAAAAAAAAATTGGCAGAAATCTGGGCTATTGCAAGTACTTCAAAGGAATAAAAAAAGAACAAGCTGAAAAATAAAGGGTGAGCCAACCGACGTTAATTGTAAATAAAACAAAAAGTTTTCAGAGAATTATCTTAATATTATTATGATAGAAGGATCTATGACAATTATGTGTGAAACAATATATCGTATTAATGCTCGCCACGGCTTCGGTGGCATACCTCCGTCGATCCATATTTACAATGACTCTGAGACATAATTGAGGTTCAATGAATTGTTTTTGGCTTATTGACATACACTTTTTCTTTTCAATATCCCAAAAGAAAGAAGTCTAACGGTGTCAAAGCGTATGATCAATTTCTGGCCACAAGAAGTTTGTTATCATTTCGCGATAGCGAACACAATTCACGCTAACTGCTGGGCCATATTATCGCGAACAACAGCAATGTTTTCCGCAAAATGAACTGAGCGAGCAGGCACAGGTGTTTACACATTTCCTACAGATCCGGTTTGATGACATTTGCACACAATTCTCTATTTTTCATAAAAAATAAATTGTAAAAAATATTCTTATGGACTGTTAAAAGGCTGGCGAAAAGGTCAAACAAATGTGCACATATGAAGTATGTAATAAGCATGGAAACCAGAAATGTGCATTTGCATGTTTTTTCTCATACAACTAATCAAGTTGAATGCAAGATATTTATACGTTTTAGAAATTTTTAACAATTTTAGCATCGATTTGTTAGTGCATATTCTTGCATATATTGCTCATAATAGCATTTTTGCAATTTCAGTTTTAGGAGCATGTTTTCGAAATTTTTTCGTATTTAAAGAGCATTTCAAACATTTCTAGAGCGGTTTTTGCTTTTTTGTGCAGTAAAACATTTTTACAGCAAAAACGAAATTTGTACTTTAAATCTGGTCATAGCTTTTCTGAATTATCTGTTATCTGAAATTTGTTGCGTCAAACCGAACTTTCAAACACAAAACAAACAAAAAATATTCGTATTCTTTGGCGCAAAAAATAATAAAGTGGATTACTTTACATGTTTCGTTAAAGTTATTGAGATATTAAATAAAAACTAAATTTTGCTATTAGTTGCAGAATATTGTTGACGAAAATATTGTACTCCAAAAAAATGCATAATAAATAATCAATCAAAAAGTTGATTTTGAACTTTTTGTAACTTAGGGCTTTTAGGAAATTATAGGGATGTACGTTTACAAATGATATTGAATATTGTGGAATAAATCTTTTTTACCAAAGAACGCATGTTAATATTTTTAGATTTTTAGTGCATATTTTATGCACATAAAACACTATTTAAAAGCATATTTCTGGTTTCCATGGTAATAAGCATTTTGAAATATATAAAATTTAATGGCGTTTTCCTTTCTGAAAAAAATTTGCATTTCTTTTTTCTTTACTATAAAACGTAGTCAAAAGTTAGGAAATATAATTTTTTTTAAAGGCAATATATTTAGAGTTAAACGTATTACCCCTTAAAACAGGAACACAAAAAAAAAACAGGTCAACAAAGTAAATATTGTTTTTTTTTAAGAAAACGCCATAAATAATGAAAGCTCTTGAATAATTTCAAAATTCAGTTACTCTTAATTTCAAAATTATTGCAATTTTTCCGTTAGATGAAATCTTGAGTCATTTTTTACAAAAAATAAGGAAAAAACAATTTGATGACGTTGTTGCACGCCGCACGACTTTGTTTTATTGTATTTTTTGATTTGTGTAAAATTTACAGATTTTCGGCGAAATGCAATTCAGTAGATGCGCAACTATTCTGGCATTTAGATCATTTTAATTTTGGCTAAAATTGATCAGAAGTTTTTTATTTATAAGTGCATACATATGTATGTAAATGTATCTACAAAAATACATGTGCACGTACATACAATAAAAGTGTTAGTCAATTCGAAGATAAATTAGTCAAAATAAATACACAGGTAATTATTAATTGATTTTAGACAATTGAAATTGTAGTTGTTACATAGTGACCTTGCTACAAACATTGACCTTGCTGTAAGCAAATATAGTGGCCTTGAACTTGAAATAACAAATGTTCGTTGACTTCCGTTTTTATTCGAATTTGTCTAAATAAAATAAATAAAAATAAATCGAAAGCATTTATTTGTTGTTCTTTTTGAATGTGAATTAACAAAAGAAAAGAAGAATTTTAAACAATCGAAAAAGAGAAAAGTGAGTGTAGTCTATGAGTGTAGAGTCTAGACTGATAGAGTGAATAAAATGGTAACTTATAGAAAAAATTTTATTGTTAATCCAGCATTAAGTTGTTTAAATGCTATTAAAAGAATAATTATTATATTATAACATTAAAATGTTGCAATATATTATATAATGTTGAAACGCTGCAATAAAATGAAAAAGAAAAAAGTACGTCATGAGTGTTCACAAATTGCAATTGTTTGTAATGGAATTACAAGTGTTATTGTAAAGGAAAGTGAATACATTTGTAACGTTTATTAGTATTATGCTGCCTTTAACTTTGAACTTTATTAAAACTCAATGGAAGGCCTTTATCACAGCTCATCCTCTACTCAGAGGTTCAATAACATATGCAATACTCTGGCCCACCAGCAGCACAATACAGCAAACCTTTGAGGGTAAAAATTTTAGTAAGTACACATTTTTCGATTCAAAATAAAATGCCATTTTTAAATCTTGTTATACATTCTTTATAAGGCACCTATGATTATAAGCAAACATTAAGATTTTGTTTGTACGGATCTTTATTCGTTGCGCCAACCTTATATGGATGGGTACGCCTGTCATCCGCAATGTGGCCACAAATGACTTTAAAAGTTGGCCTAATAAAGGTAAGTAGTGCATTATGTCATCCACTCCATTGTATTAAATATTAAAAAAATACTTTTTAAGGCCGCTACCGAACAAATTTCATATGGTCCGTTTGCTTGCTGCAGTTTTTTTCTGATTATGTCTCTGTTGGAGGGTAAAAATATTTCAGAAGGAATGGAAGAAGTAAAAAAGAAATTCTTACCTACATTCAAAGTAATTTCAAGTGAACGGCTATGCTTTAATGACAGGGTTGGCAAGTACTCGTGGTTTTTTTTTAAATCTAAACGCACCGGGTTTTATTGGGTTTTTTAATTGGATTTTGGAGGATTAATAGGGTTTTATAACTGCTTCCTAATATCGTTCAATTAGAAAATATTTTTTAATTGTTAATAAAATTACGTTGTTTTAGTATTTATAATGCAATTTTGCGTTCTTGGTCGGGTCACAGCCGCATTGTGTTCTGTGGGCAGATTGCAATTACTTCGCTTGAATCGTTCATTATGAGAAAAACGGCTGGAATACAAAGGCAAACATGATTAAGTTATTCGTTTGCAGAAGTTACTAAACGATCAAATGCCACTCGCACTCGCACTCGCCGTATTCTCCGAATATTGGTACCCTCTGACAATTGGGTGTTGCGACAGATAAAATATATTTCAGCATGGCACCAAACCACTCCATTTCAAGAACTATTAAATAGACTTTAATGTTGGATCGCATCAGATGACGACAAGTTTTTCTGAAACGGCATTCGCAAATTGGCTCAGAGGTGGGGAAAAAAAGGAATTATCTTTTTTAACTCCGAATTAATTTGGACTCTTAATACGTAAATTATATTTATTTTTGTTGTAAATAAACTACGAACTACTTTAAATAATCTAATACCGAATGAAACCCGGTTGGTTTTATTTAGATTATCCAATCGTTTGCCAACCCTGTTTGATGATGATAGCTAATGTGTGTTTCTGATAGTACTCGCCCTCTTTTTGCAATTTCAGGTGGGTGTTTACGTGTGGCCGATATTACAGACAATGAATTTTTCAATGGTACCAGAAAAACATCGTGTTGTATTTGTTAGCATATGCAGTTTACTATGGACCACATTTTTAGCGTATATGAAAAGAAAAGAACTCACGGATCAGCATTATGTAACTAAGCAGGATGAACAATAATTTTTGTACCGTATGTGTTTAGGATAGTTAGCAAAATTATATTTTTTTAAGTGTTTATGTAAGTGCCTTGAAATAATGAATGAATTGTTACATACATACATATGTACATATATGTGTTGTATATAATAAAGTGCATTTATGGATTGTTACTATTATTCTTTCATTTTATTCTCTAACCATTTCAAATAAAAGGAAACATTCGTAAAAACTCCCGCTTTGGCAGCACATGGTTTTAAACTCCATGAAACAATACCAATTTGTTTGTTGACATATATTAGGGGACCACCAGAATCTCCTGAACACTGACCCTTTCGATTTCCACCAGCACAGATATTTGAATTGTGTATAAACGATTTAAGTTGAGAACGACACTTACTAAGAGTTAATGTTTGTAAATTCACCTTTTGCAATTGATTCATAAGTACTCCGTTAGTCTAGAACTTGAAGCATTTTAGTACTATAGTTTGTAATTTAAAAATATTATTAAGATCACCTCGTTTATACCCCAACCTAGTAGAGTCGCAGATATATTATCGTATCTCCCATTAATTTCATCTGGTAATTTCACCGCCTGTAAATCTATATGATCCTTGAGTTGAACTAAGGCTATATCGTGTATTATTACTGTTGGATTATATCCTTCATGTTTATTTACTTGTAATGGCGCTAAAAATTGAGGTCGACCCTTGTCTAGGTAAATTCAATTATATGCTACCACAAATTCTGCGGGAGTTTTAAGAAATGTAAAACAGTGTGCTGCTGTTAAGGTCCACTGGGAATTTAAAATTGTTCCAGCACAAAAATGTTTTTTGCTTTCCGTTCTTCTCAAAGAGACCTGGAATGAAAACAAAATATTTTTTACTATATAATCTGTAGTGATATCTAATTCCAATAGAAGATATCGTATTCCATTTGAAAGGTTTTATTTTGTTTAAATTAGAAAACGATCGGTGAAAGCATTGCATAACAGAAACGTACAATAAAACAAAATTGTTAAATTTTTTAGTCTAGTTTTTTTTTATTTAAAGGATCTTTAGCACGAACAATTATTAAATTTCCACTCAAAATTTCTTCAAGCCCTTCAGTATTTTCATCTTCATCGTCTTCCGCATCAAGAATGGTTTCTAAAATCCAGCCTACATAGGCTGATACTTCAGTAAACACTCCTGGATACGGAGGCTTAGTGCACGGCTTACGAGACCATGAAACAATACCAACTTGAGTGTGATTAAAAATTAGCGGACCGCCAGAATCACCACTACATTGACCTTTTCCACCATCCGGCACACCGGCACAAATAGTAGTAGAATGCATTTGCAAACCATGTCTGCTGCTACATTCCTCGTCATCGAATACTTCTAAATTGACTTTTTGCAAATATTTCTGTACCACACCGCCAGTCTAATAGTAAAGCGAGAGGAAAATATTGAAAATAAGTCTCGAGAGCATGAAAAGTACATAAATTGTAATACTGTTTACCGCATTTAGGCCCCAACCAATTAAAGTAACAGGAGTTTTACTATCAGTAGAGGCATTCAGTTCCGGCAGTCTAACGCCTACAAAATCTGTTTCAACATTTACCGGTTTCTTTAATCTCAACAAAGCAATATCGTGTATGTACTGATTTGCTGGTTCGTATCCTTCATGAACATATATTGTGGAAACATTTGCTACATCTGTGGAGTTTTTATCTAATTCAATGCTTCCATATTGTACATTAATATGGTTGGGTTGAGTTTTTGCCACGCAATGAGCAGCAGTTAAAACCCACACACGATTTAAAAGCGATGCACCGCAGGAATGACGTCCCGACGATGCCCGCCTTAAAGAGACCTTCGAAATTATTGTGTATGGAATTTAAAAAGTTCAGAACGCTTGTATCTTAAATATCTTACCATAAATGGAAATTCGCCTGGAAGAGCTGTTGAACCATTGACAATGCGATTATCGAATGCGATTGTACTATCAATAACCATACAAAGAAAAGCTGCTAACAGCAAGCACCAACACTTAATGTTTCCCAACATGTTACCAATAACAAATTCGCTACCGTTATGATAACTTTCTACTAAAAAACAATGGTTTTTATAAAAAAAAAACCTTTAATTCAAATAAAACTCACTCTGCCAATATACATACATAAGTACACATGTATGTGGTATGTCCTACATACTAAATGAAGAATTTGATAATAACAGTTAAATCTATCCGCCCCCTCTTTTTATTGAAGCTTTCAATCAAGGTCAATGTTTATGAAAATAAAATGCTGGTGTTTAAATTATATAATAATAAGGGTTTTTATTAAAACATTAATTTCCTTGTTGTAGCGTTTTATTACCATTAGCGTATTGAAATGTCTCTTTTCTTGGCAAAATTTAAAATATTAATAACGAAATACCCAATTGTTAGAGGCATGGTTTCCTATAGCCTCATTTGGCCTACAAGCAGTGTAATACAGCAAACCTTTGAGGGCAAGAGTTTGGGTAAGTTCATAAAAATATGTTTATATGTATCTACATACGTATTGCTTCTTTATTGCAACAGTGTCATATCTAAAAAAAAAATTAAAAAATAAAAAATTGCGAAGTCTCACTGAAGAAAAGTTTTTCTCAATAACTCTTTATCTGTAAAATAAATTTCAATAATTCCATCTTCATTCCCATCTTTTCCAAAACTTTTAACATTTTTGAAACTGAAATACGTATGTATGAACTTCTTTTTAACTTCTCAGACAACTATGATTGGTGGCGTGTTTTACGTTTTAGTATCTATGGTGGCTTTTTTGTAGCACCAACAATATACGGTTGGTTTAAGGTAAAATTCTCCAATACAAACTATAATTGACACATTACGATATTAATTAATATATTTTTATTTTATTTATGCATTTATATCATAATCCTAATTATTTAGATTTCTTCTGCTATGTGGCCTCAAACAACTTTTAAAACAGCCGTAATGAAAGCGGCCGTTGAAACAATATCATATACTCCTGCTGCAATGACTTGTTTTTACTTTTTTATGAGCCTATTAGAGCTGAAGACCGTAGGAGAGGCTGCCGCTGAAGTGAGCAAAAAATTTCTACCCACTTATAAAGTACGTAATGAATTATGAAACAATTCGAAACACTTAATAATATGTTTTGCTTACCATTTAAGGTTGGTGCATCCGTCTGGCCAGTTGTGGCCACCATAAATTTTTATCTGATACCTGAACGTAACCGAGTTCCTTTTATTAGTGTGTGTAGTCTAATATGGACTTGTTTCTTGGCATATATGAAACATTTGGAACATCATCAAATGGACGACGAAAGCAATTATTCTATTATGAAAAAATTTGAAAGTTAGGACTAAAATACTCGTATTGTAGTATGGTAGTATATGTGTTAATATAATTTTAAATTATATCTAAATAATATTTAGATAAATATTGTGTGTGTGCGCGCGTGTGTGTATATTAAGAAATTACAATTTCATAAATTATTAAGAAAAATAAAATTTAAAAGTTAACAGTTAAATTATGTACGAGTATATACAAAATAATTCATTTTATGTCATCGATTAAGAGAGGACTGATCATAGGATAATATATTTGAACAAGCTGTAATAGTATTAAGGTGGAAGTACATAACTCGCGTTACGAGCGTTGTACGTTGCACGCTTCTTTTAAAAAAAGTTGAAATAGTGTATTTCCATAAAGCAAGTTACATGCAAAGTGTGTAACGCTTTTAACGCGAAAAAGTTGGTCAACTTTCAACCTTTAAGGCGTTGAGAGTTGGACAGCTGACTTGCGTTTCTTGTGATGTGCTTAATCGTTTTAAAAAACTAAATTAATTCAATAAATTCAAAGAAGCACTTTAATTAAATATATTTCACTCTCAATTTTTGCAAATAAAATAATTAAGCAATTAGCTGAATCAAGTGCCGTTTCTAAAGCGTGTTATGTAACTTGCCGTCCTTAAAGTGTTGAAAGTCTCAAAGTATCACCTTTAGTCCTGTAGTACCTGGGTTGGCAACCCACTATGTAAACCAATACAACCCGTATGGGTTTTTTATTTAAAATGTAATAATTTACGTATTGGGAGTACAACTTAATTCGGTCCTTTTTTAGTACAAAAACAATGAATTAACAAACTTATCAAAATGAAAATGTATGAAATCACTGTTTACATTTTTTCCCACCTCTGAGCAAATTTTCTAATCCCGTTTCAGAAAAACATTGTTTTATGAGGCGATCCAACTTTGACGCCAATAATTTAATATTTCTTAAAAAGAAGTGATTCGGTGACATTCTAAAAAATATTGTATTCGTCGAAACAGCCAAAGTTCAGAGGACCAATATTCGGAGAATACGGCGGGTGTGTCATTTGATCGTTTCTGCCAATCATTTGGCAACTTTTACGACGTGAGGACGAGCGTTGTCATGTAAAAAATTACTTAATCATGTCTGTGTTTGTATTCCGGTCGTTTTTCTCTTAATTCACGGTTTAAACGCCTGCTTTAGCAACACATAGTAAACAAATCCGTCTTTATTTGACCAAGAGTGCAAAATTGCATTATAAATGCTAAAACAACGAAATTTTACTAAAAATAAAAATATTGTCCAATTAAAAAAAATTAGGAAGCAGTTATAAAACCCAGTGGGTTGGGGTATTTTGTCAACCTTGTGTAGTACGGACTTCATTCATCATTAAATTATGTTTAATAAACCGTAGAGGATCTGCTAGAACAATGTAGCAGACGTGCTGACGCTTTAAATCCGGATGTTAATCGGTTTCGTTTTTGATCCAAAAATATTAATAAAAAGTATATATCGGTTGCAACAAAATACAAAAAATTATTTATTTATAAACTAAACATCTGAACGTTTTGTTTTCCAATCATTAATAGGTTTTTAGTAATGATACACGATAGTTCGATATTCTTCGCTTTCTGTTTTATATATATTAAACTGTAATTAACTAAATTTTGCTCAGTGTATGTCATATGTTGCAGTTATAAAATGATTTGGTAACTCTGTTAAAGGGTGTTGTTTTTCTTTTATATGTCGCTTTATTGACGCTACTCTCTAGATTGGCCAATTAAACAAATAATTTTTATTCTTTAGTTTGAATTCGTATAAAATAATTTTAAAAGATAGAAACATTTAAAGAATTAAAAAGAGATGCACAATTTTCGAAAGGAACCATCATCAGATACCACAGATAATGGTATAGAAAAGAATGATTATCCGCGTGCCACAAGTAAGTAAAAGCGAAAGAAATAATTTCAAATGGAAGACGCAGGCAATGAGTGCGAAACAAATTAATGTATAACTCAACTGACAACACCTACAATTGTCTGTCAGTAAGTTATTCTGTTCTTTAAGCCTCCACCGACAATTAATATTTAATGCCTTTCACTTTGTATTCAGTTTCAATAACAATTTATATTTTACTTCGAAATAGACGGAGTGGTATTTGGAGCCATTGTTACCTTTCTGGGTTATTTCTTTATGATGATGTCGTTCTGCTCTCCCTATTGGATTGAGTCATATGAGGAGACTCGCAGTAGCTTTAAGAACATGGGTCTGTGGCAATATTGTTTTAAGGATTTCAGTTATCCCAACTATCAATATAAACGAAAATTCACTGGGTGTCACAATATTTTCAGTCATGTAAGTATGTACATAACTATAGGTATGTATATGAATGTATGCTTAATACATATGTATATAGTCCATTTTGTGTGTATCTTGCATTTGAAGACATAAAATAGTTCAGATATTCAATAGCACATAATAGTATGTTTAATTTTTTAACATTAAACGCATAAGAAACAAAAGACTGTTGAAGACAGTATAGTAAAGCATTTAAAGCTATTTTAGCACGAGGTTCGGAAAGCAAAATATCGTTGTAAACATTTTATTAGTAAGAGCAAGCAACGTTGCATTATACTTAGTGATATAAAACAGTTTTTTTAATTGCATTGTAAAAAGTAATGTATGTATCTAAAAAAATACATTATGTGATAGCCTTCTACTATAAAAGGGAGGAAAAACTTACCGATTGGACTCCTTCCTCGGACTATCACTACCCGATTCCGTGCCAGAAACTTCTGATCAGAACTCGAAGAGTTTACAGAATTGCTCAACTTGAACGTTTTCGTATTCCATTAGCTGGAATATTTAAATGTACTCCCATATAGCCCAGACCTTCCTGCACTGTCTGGCTGCCAAATGTTTCCGTATTAGCCAACCGAAATGCCATGAAATTTACTTGGCCAAATTTTTTGAAATTGTTTTTACTAAACCAATGAATTTACTTCTTGCAGATTTATTAACAATAATAATCAAAATACACATTTTGAAATTTATTTGTAGTAAACATACATATATACATATTAAATTTGGACATATTCAAATTTACTTGTAGTAAACCCATATACATACATAGGTACATATTCTAATTTTTTTTTTTTTTTTTGTAAATTTATTTGCTTGTTTGCCCGGCAATTAAGAGTAAATGACTAAACAGATTTTGTTGATTTTTCAACAGATAACTCCAGCTAACAAAAGTACAATAGGCTATGTTTTTTTTCTAAACTAATTCTGGGAGAGGTTAAAATTTGAGGGATTTCATTTTAGTTATAAAGACAAATAGATAGGTAGCACAAACATGAATAGGATAGGGACAAAGGGGAAATAATTTTAAATAATAATTTGCTACTTAAAATATACATATATAGATTCCATTAGCAAATTTTAAATACTTATCGATAAATTTTTAACGCATGCAGTTTTGTGAATTAAAAGAAATATTAAAAATCTATTGCAATCTGGCTATAATTCAATGCTGTACTGCAAGTTGTAAATTTGAATAATAATTGTAGTAATTCTGTGTTAATATGTGTATCTTATAGAAAGTGTTAATCCAACTTAATTTTCATTATTTATTTGCCTTAAGCTATTTAAAATTAGTAACATTTATAAAAAATTCCCTAAATTATACATTTTTAAATTTCAAAAATTTTTAAGTTGTAGGACAAAGTTGGTTCTAATTTTTATATTTCTTTTGTAATACTCCTTAAAAGTTAGTTAAACTTTAACTTTTTATTGAAATAAATGCGGTTTTCAAAGCAGTCAAAAATAAAGGCAATAAACGAAATTGAAAACTTTTTTCTATTCTGTTTATAATATTACAAAGTAATAAAAAAACCAAACTTAAATACAGTTTATAAGCTATTTTTCTCAAGCACCTAAAATCTGTTTCTTTACATAGTATTTTTCTTATAAATTCGTTGATTTTAGCGCCCTCTTGCGACAATATAAAGAAGTTACCGAAAAAATCGTTCAGTATTATATTCAGCCGATAACTATCTATCAAAAAATATATATATTATCAAAATCTATGATGAGTGATATTTAAATTTTTGTGTATGGGACAACGCACTGTGTGCCGAGTGGGTAAAACTATTGTAAATATAAAGTATATTATTATATTAGATACACTATACAGAATCAATTATAAACTACATATTATTTGTTAAGAAAATCGTATTATTTTTTGTTTGTTGCAGGAATATTATGTTATACGAGAATGGCTTTTACCCGGTTGGTTGATGTCCGTTCAAGCATTTGTTACTTTATCGTTTATACTTACATTTATTGTTTTGGTCATATTGGCTCTAACCATTATACGATTACCATTAAAAACAGTTTTACAATACGAATGGTTGCTTATTCGCATTTCATATTTATGTACAGCTATATCTGGTAAGTTGGTAAAAAAAAAGTATTTGTGTCTGAATTCTTTAAATTATAACTTTAATTGCACATTTTAAAAGCTATTTTCATGTTTTTGGCCGTATGTATATTCGGCGGTTGCGCCTACCGACGTGATTGGTTGATGTATCCAAAATTCAATGTTTTGGGTTGGTCGTATGCTTTAGCCGTCGTAACATTTATATTGTTGGGTTTGGCTGCTTTCATTTTACATCGTGAGGCTCGTGAAGCATATGAAATGAGAGGTGAACAAAAGAATTTAGTTATGCAAATGGAAATGCAAGAACCGGGCTATCAACCACCCAGACATCATCATAGTCAATCCAGAAGCTTACATGGTTATATTTAGAAATGCAACTTAAATAAAATATCAACACAAAGAAAACATTCCATTTAATTTATATTCTTGTTCTAACTATTAATTTAAAAAAGACGAATCCCGAATCTGTTTACCTTCACTTCAGTTTTCTAAAACAAGTGTATTTAATTCTTACTCATTGTACGTTGAAATATTTTAAGCAAACGCATAAAGTGCCTTAGAATGTCAGTTAAAATTGTATTAGTTTTAATGCATTTACTTGTTTACTTATATATCATTGTATGTACTATTTGGTATTTTATAATATAATATGACATCTGTCAGATATCCGTCCATTTTTATATTCTTGAATATTTTTATACAATTTATATATATTAATAAATTTACAAAACATTTTGAATACAAATAAAAAAATATGTTTCTTGACTTTAGGCCATTTGCATTTTAAGACCCGATATCTAGGTTTTTCATATTGTTGTTTTTCTTTCCAAACATGATAAGATTTCATAAAACAAATTGAAGAATATCTTTATCAATATTTTTTATTTTTCTATTTTTTTTTTTCATTTCCCACAAACAACATGTTTTGCAACTGATTAGTTTTTAATTTATCAATATATATTCATTCAAAAGCAGTAACATTTATATGCCAAAGTTAATAGGAACCACATTGTTTTTAGTTCAAACGAAATCATCGAAAGAAAAAGTTATTTTGAAAAAGATCAAACTTAAAAAGAATCTAAAAATAGGAATTTAATTATTAAAGGAACGAACAAAAAAGAAAAATGTACAAAAGATGCATTAATAATTTAAAGTTGAGTGTTATATTTTTTACATGTAAGTGAATTTGTAAACCAAAACGTTTTTGTTTAGAGTCCTCCGCAACAATTATAAATACCACAGCTGTATGTATGTTAAAGTAAACTCAATAACAAAATTCGTGTTAATCCCCAACAAACGCAAACATCAAATAATAATCTGACATAATTGTACGCTAGGTTATATAACTTTGTAAGGTGGTGATAAGCATAATCGGAAAACCTAAATTTAGTGAAATTACCAAACTTATTAACATAATAGAAAGGTTATATATATTTTAATTTTATCTTTATATGTATGCATGCAATCAAAAGGCTTAGAAAAAAACTACTATTTGCGTCACTTGAAAACAAAAATAAGTTTTTCTTTAAATGTTTTCTGTGTGACTCATAAATTTTAATTTGTTTTCAAGTGTAATCAAAATTTAAAGAGTATTTCCAATTTGTGTTATTTGTTTATCGATAATATCAGTAAACATGTTAATAGTGTCTTTCGAAGTGAATATCAAATACTTCATTTAATTTTGTCTTAAATTTTCTGAACATTAACTTCGGAATTACAATTATAAAATATTTTAGCTTAATTATAACTTGAAAACAAATAAATGTCAAATACTCAACTAACGGTTATACCGTCACCGGAAATGCAAAAAGTTCTAACAACCAAGAAAAATTTAGTTTTTGAAAATCGTACAGCGCATAAAAATACACGTCTACAAGCTATTAGCCTTTTATTTCCAAAAAGTAACCACCCGTGTTATACGTTTCGATTACATCTCCGCATTCAGTTAAGCTAAGATCGAAAATTCGTATTTAAAAAAAAGCGGAATCGATAGAAAAAGTAGACAATAATGTTCACAAAAGCAATTCTCTTCCTATGGACCGTACGAAATGAAACATAAAACTAATCAAATAAATCAATAATATAATCAATAAAATAATAAAGGGTTCAACAAGAAAACACTTAGTTTTTATTTGTGTTTTTATATATAGTGAAGAACTTAATTACTGGCACAGTAAGCTCTTTCAACTACAGTGGTGATTTAATGGTCGGACTTAAAACTATTAATAGAGTTTCCTACGGGCCTTTGTGTACTGAGAGGATGGTGGTCACAGATTTGGATGTTTGTAGACTGTACCTACAGGCATCTGGAACAGCGGAACACATTGTGTGAATGTGAGGTAATTGATAGGTTTAGATGGAAATGTTTAGGAAGACATAGAGTCTTAATGGTTGAATTATTCACCATTATAACGCCAGATCTGCTGGTGTTCATTCGGAAGGCGGCATGTATGGATGACAACATCATTGTTATGTCACAATACTAAAGAAAGTTGTAATTTAGCGATATTGTCTATTATAAATTGACTAGATACCATCCCGTTAATGAATAAAGCACTAATGATTCTCGATGATATTGTCTATTAGGACTCGCTAACACTCGAACACCTGCAAGACAATATCAACTTCTGTTATCTATTAAAATTTGGACAATTATTTGAAAAGGTCTTGTATGATAAAAAAGATAATTCATAGTCTGTCATCGATGATTTATTTCGCCATCGGGTTAATTTTAAACTCAAAATTATTTTTTGTGGTGTCGCTCATTAAAACTGATTTTTAACATACAGTAATAGCAATTTAATTACTTTTTTCCATGTTCTTCGCGGTCCCCCTCGAATGTTCGTACAAACTCCTAGTAAGCCTCGGACCTCCATTTAAGAACCTTTGCTCTAAAGTGCCTTACCTCAAAATTTAAACATTTTCAGCAAAGGCAAAAAAGTGTTTTTTTTTATATTTCATATCTCAAGGAGAGAATACAACTGTTTTTTTCTTGCGAAAGACCATTGTATATAATTTTCTTGCAAAAGCTAAAAAATTACTAATTTTGAGTTGACTCACTTTTGTGAAATAGTACGATATGTAGTACATACATATATATGTACTTAGTTTGTTTGCTAATAAAATATTGAAATTGTTCATATCAAATTCTTCAACAATATCAATATCATTAGCTATGATTATTATTATCATTTATTTAGTAATGAAAACAACAATAACATTTGAAATTGTAACTTTATGAATCATTTATAAAATTCAATTTAAAAAAACCATTTGTATCTCCATCATAGTATGTGTCCATAATACACCGTCATCAGCAGGACCGCCTTCACCACGCATCATTAATGGAACTGAGGCTTCCATAGAGAACACAAAATTTCAAGTATCTATAAGACTGAAACGCTACGACACAACTTTTGGGAATGGCCATATATGTGGTGGATCCTTAATAGGGCCCAATAAGGTTTTAACAGCCGCCCATTGTCTTTATAAGTATGTAATGAAGTTTTGTATGTATTTGCATATCTTGTCCTTGTTTTTTCTCTTAATTTTTTGTTTTTATAGTTCTGATAAAAAGCGTTACCGTAAAGCACGTGAATTTGTTGTTGTTATGGGTACCTTGAATCGTTATCAACGTGTTAACGGAACAATTGTATCCGATGTCAAGTCTATTGCATATATGAACACTTTCAGTATGGATACCATGCGTGATGATATCGGCCTTATGTTTCTTAAAACGGGGTTACCAAAAAATAAAACCCACCTTACAATTGCCCCAATAGAATTGGCTAATAAAAGCATACCTGCAGGCGTAACTTGCCAAGTATCTGGATGGGGCAAAACCGAAAGAGTAAAAATTCTAATTAATTTGCATTTTAATAATATCAACTTTCCCATGTTTGTTACAGAATTCCTTATCGCCTACATTGCGTATAGCTAACGTAACTACAATATCGAGAAACATATGTTCTATTTCTTATAATAAAGGTATTGTAAATGGCATGATTTGTGCGGGATATCTACTAGGAGGTACCGACTCATGCCAAGGCGATTCCGGTGGACCATTAGTACATAACAATACTTTAGTGGGAGTGGTTTCCTGGGGATCAGGTTGTGCCCAGCCAGGTTTTCCCGGTAAGTTATGTGTTGTCATCTACTTTAAAATTATGTAAACAAACAGCCCACGTATTGGTACCACAGAGTGGTAGTACTGTATTAGCTTTTTAATGGAAAAACAAGTTTTTGTATACTGACATGCATAGCAAGGGTTAACTTCTTGGTTTTAGACTTGGATTCAAGTCAGAATACAAACAATTGTTGACCAACCACTGTGTGTATACCTATAGACAATTTAAATGTTAATTAAATATTTACAAATATTTTAAATTAATTTCTTTAAACTAGGTGTTTACGCTGATGTCCAATACTATCGCAAATGGATCATGGAACGCAATGCAGCCTTTGGAAAATCACCTTTGAAATCCATATTAGTTATGGGTTTAGTTTTAGTTTTTTTTTAAATCTATATTAAATTTTGTACAATAAATATAACATACATACATACATACAGACATACATGTGTTTATTTAAAGAACAAAAAAGAAAAAAAACTCAAATCTGATCGATGGAACCGCCATACGGAGGTTATTCCAGAAACTTTTTGATCAAGGTAATAATATGGAATTTTCGTGAAAAATTCGAAATCTTGGGTTGCGAGTAAACAGAGGAACAGAATAATTTTTTTGTATACCTTACTTAAGTAAACTTAAATATAGTATACACAGATTATATTTCTCATGCAAACACATTTTTTGTTCAATTCATTTCAAACTTTCCAAGAGTCGTTGTTCATGTTCTTTTATATAGGAATGTTTTTTATTTGCTATTTATATGTATATAATACATCTTATTACTAATTAACATTTACAAATACACATACACATGATATTTTGTATAAATATGTAAATATAAAATAATTAACAAACAATTGGATTAAATATTATAAATTGAGTAGATTTTTGTTTCCCGTAATGGAGAAAAGCACAACACATTGAAATTGAGTAAATTTATTGCATTAAACAGCAGCATTGTTATATATATTTTATAGTAAAAAACAGTTATTGTATTAAGCTTTTAATCGATTAAAAACCGATCCAATTAAAACTGTACAATTTATCCCGATATGTTTCCGTATTAGAAAATCTATACAGAATATGTTTAATATGGGTGTGCCATAGGTCATACAGATGATATACAAGTGCTAAGAACTGTTCTGTTCTGTTATTACCAAAAATTGTTATTCTTTAACAGCCACAATTTCGTTTTGCCCCTATCTCGTGCGTGTGCTCTTCATCTTTTTGTAAAGCCAATTTTAGTGTTTGCAGGCTAGACAAACGGGTCTGTGTCATAAGTCGAGTCAATTCAGTATTCAACACAGAATTTTCCATGCGATCCATTACTCGTCCAATGAGCAAATCAACAGCGTGTCGGATATTATAGCCTGTACTAGCACTTGTTTCGATATATGGTAGGTTGTAACGTTGGGCAAATGCCATTACCTGTTGTTGAGAGACCACACGAAACGTTTCTAAATCGCATTTATTACCACATAACACAACATCGGATTCTTCGGAATAGGCATGAATGCGTAATTGTTCCAACCAGTTTGTAATTTCCAGGAATGATTTTTCATTTGTCAAATCGAAAATCAGCAAAAATCCCATGGCATCTCT
Organism: Wohlfahrtia magnifica; assembly: GCA_023159175.1. Lineage (NCBI taxonomy): Eukaryota > Metazoa > Arthropoda > Insecta > Diptera > Sarcophagidae > Wohlfahrtia > Wohlfahrtia magnifica. Next base: position 1,361,017 of record JAKWBJ010000060.1, read on the forward strand.
GTAAAAGGCTGTTGTAAGTGAACGAAATCTCTCCTGACCGGCTGTATCCCACAGCTGCAAATGAATACGATGATTGCGACCTCTGGATGTGTATAACTAAGAGAGTAAACAAACAATAAAATAATTTCAAATTAAGTAAAATTCATTGTGATATCAAAAGTAATCAAATTTTATTGCATTGAAATGCATTTGAAATTGTAAAAAAAACGACATAGTCTTTCGTATTCTGTCGTTCAAATCTAAAGAGAGAAATATATTTCATATAAGTATGTATGTATGTATGTATGGATATGTAGGTAATTACATAACTGGTCTACTCAAATATAATCAATCGAATAACTTGAACATTAATACAAAATAAAAAGTATCGATCGTTTTTTCTCAATATCTTTTACCTCAAGTTTATATTTCACCCTATAAGTACTTTAAAAAACATATGTATATATGTACTATACATACGTATGTATATGTATATGAGTGTATTCTTTATTTCCAATATTTTAAAAACTAAATATTTTTGTAAAAAATGTTGTCATCGGGGAAAAAATCTTTTTGTTTCTTGCATTTCTTATGTGGTCAACCGATACACATCGAGACTTCAATAGAAAATAAAAAAAATCGAATTTTTTGGATAATGAATCAATCTTACAGCAAGATATCCTTACCACCAGGAACACCACCGCCTCAAACAAAAACTAAATTTGGACCGTTGAATGATTCGGATCGCATATTTACAAACTTATATGGTCGCCATGATTGGCACTTATGTGGGGCCCTTAAAAGGGGAGATTGGTACAAAACAAAGGAGATATTACTTAAGGGACAAGATTGGCTTATTAACGAAATCAAAACGTCAGGACTACGTGGGCGTGGTGGTGCAGGGTTTCCTACCGGTTTGAAGTGGTCTTTTATGAAAAAACCGCCTGATGGACGACCAAAGTATCTTGTTGTCAATGCCGACGAAGGCGAACCGGGCACCTGTAAAGATCGTGAAATCATAAGACACGATCCTCACAAATTAATTGAAGGATGTTTGATTGTGTGTCGCTTAATGGAAGCTCATACAGCATTCATTTATATTAGAGGAGAGTTTTATAATGAAGCTTGCAACTTACAAATAGCTATTGCCGAGGCCTACAATGCTGGCCTGATTGGTCGTAATGCCTGTCAATCGGGTTTTGATTGTGATGTGTATATTCAACGTGGCGCTGGGGCTTATATATGCGGTGAAGAGACAGCTCTTATAGAATCAATTGAGGGAAAACAAGGTAAGCCTAGATTGAAGCCTCCTTTTCCAGCTGATGTTGGAGTGTTTGGCTGTCCGACAACAGTAACAAATGTTGAAAGTGTAGCTGTAGCTCCAACCATATGTAGACGAGGAGGTGTTTGGTTCGCCAGTTTTGGTCGCACGCGTAATTCGGGTACAAAGCTGATCAGTATCAGCGGTCACGTCAATAAACCTTGCACAATTGAAGAAGAGCTTTCAATGCCATTGGGTGAAATAATAGAAAAGCATGCAGGAGGTATACGGGGAGGTTGGAACAATCTTTTGGGCATTATTCCGGGTGGTTCTTCGACCCCAATTATACCACAGAAAAAGTGCAAAGATGCAATAATGGACTTTGATGGTTTAATGGCTGCAGGTTCGTCACTGGGAACAGCAGCGGTTATAGTCATAGACAAATCAACTGATATTATTAAAGCTATCAGCCGTTTAAGTGATTTTTATAAGCATGAAAGCTGTGGTCAATGCTCTCCCTGTCGGGAAGGTGTCTCGTGGATGGCAAAAATCATGAAGCGATTTGTCACTGGCAATGCCAAACCTGAAGAAATTGACATGATATTTGAAATTTCCAAACAAATTGAAGGCCACACGATATGTGCTTTAGGCGATGCAGCTGCTTGGCCCGTGCAAGCTTTAATACGCAATTTTAGACCAATAATCGAGGAGCGAATGAAGAAATATGCGGAAGCGAAAACCAAAAAGAAAAAAATTTTATAAAAATTCATGAATACTTTACATACATAAATAATTGACTTGAGATGCAAAAAAAATTATATTTTTATTTAACTTACTACACCATTTCATTTCACTTACCACTCTTTTTTCCCGGAAATCAATACCCACTGTAGAGATGAATTGTGAATGAAACTGTCCATCCGTATATTGATACAAGAAGCTTGTTTTTCCCACACCCGAATCGCCAAGTGCCAGAAATTTCATTAAATAATCATAATCGATATTATTTGCCAATGACATAATGATGATGAAGCTTGGCTTGGTTGATATCAATGACGTTTTAACAAGGCAGCCTTTCACAACTATGCCCAACACCTCCTTTCATGTATAATAATAGCGTTTAGAATGTTTAGTTTTCTAGACATTTGAGAAGTGTGTAGCCAAAGTCTACGAACGCCAAAATATGTTGAATCTAAAATTAAAATATTAATTATTTTAACATTTCAATAAATAACAAGTGTCCCTAACAGCATTTCATAGAACAGGATTCATACATACATACATCGTTGTAGTATTTTCACAGCCCTGTAACTGTTGAAATGTGTATGTATTGACTTGTTAATAAAAAAGGAGGAATTCTAATAAACATTTGTATCATGAATTGTAAGCCTAATGGAATGGGTCTATTTAGCAAGAGCAATTTTTTCGAGTATTATAACAAACAAATATAGATCTTCATTTTTACTGAAGAAAGTTGACATCATTTGCCTCCTATTTGTTGCCGCGGCCCAAACAGGTATTATTTATACTGATTTTGATAAAGCCATTTATCGAGTTGATCATAGAGTTTTTCTTAGTAATCCTGGCAATCTTCACGGCTGGATTAGTTCCTATTCCTACATATATTTTTGTATGAACTCTGAGTACAGCATTAAAATGTTTATATAGTATATTAGGGTATGACTAGATATGGGATTTTACCCGTTACTTACCCGGTATATAGGTATTTTCCCGAGTAGAATCCCATAAAAAAATTAATTTTTTTATCAATTTTTTATGTCAATTTTTAATAATTTTTTTTGCTCACATATCGGGTAAATACCAGGTAGAGCCCCAGAGTATTATGACTAAAATTTTACAAATTTTAACTTATCACCACATGTCCGTCAATACTAAACTAGTAAAAAAATTCTTGTCTGCGGGTCATTTTGACCGAAAAACCTTCCGCACCAAATCTCACAGATCATTTTGCTTTTAATTACAGTAAAAGAAATTTCATGTTTTTGCAAGTTTAATAGTATAGGGTCCGCCAAATATTTTTTTTTTTTTTTTTTGAAAATGCTATAAAAAACTACTGAATATTTTCTCAAATTTCTTTTTTTATTTGAAAGTATAATCCTTCCGGTTAATAATGGAAGATAATTTCATTCAAATGGCTGCCTCGGCTGGCCATGCAGTAGCCTACACGATCGGTCCAATTTTTAAGCACGTTATCGATTGTGTGCAGCTGTATTTCACCAATGGCTTCACTAATATTGTCCTTTAAAGCGTCAATTGTCTCTGGCTTGTTGGCGTAACACTAATCTATGACGGCACTCCACAAATAATAGTCCAACGGTGTCAAATCGCAACTCCGAGGTGGCCAAATGACATCAGCTTTGCGGCTGATAATACGATCTTCAAAAACAAGGTGCAAAACATCGAGTGTAGCTTCGGCTGCGTGGCACGTAGCGCCGTCCTGTTGAAACCAAATGTTGCTAATATCTTCCTCTTCAATTTTCGCTAACAAAAATTCATTCAACATGGCCCGATAACGATCGCCATTGACTGTAACGGCCACTCCTTGCTCATTTTCGAAGAAAAATGGCCCAATTATGCCTCTGGACCAAGATCCACACCAAGCAGTGACTCGTCTTGGGTGTATCGGCTTTTCAATGTATGCATGCGGGTTTTCTGTGCCCCAAATGCGACAATTTCGCTTGTTTACATACCCGCCAAGATCAAAATGAGCTTCATCTGCAACATTACCATGATTTTCAAAGTAATGTCGCAATATTTCCCGGCGTTGTTCAAGTCACAACCATATTCGTTCAGCGGAAGGATAAAACTAATTATCTGTCAAATCAGACATGAGCTAAGTGTTACCGTTCACGAAATAAGCACTAGTTGAAAAAAAACTTTAGATGGTGGACCCTATATTTTTAAAAATAATTTAAAACTTTGGAAAAACATTTTAATTTAATTTAAAATTTATAGAGAAAATTTTAGCTCGTTTGGTGTGGGACATTTTCTGACAGCAGCGAAAAAGTGCGATGATATTTCTTAACAATTTTGTATGACCATTTTGGCTAGGCTATGTAAAATTTGATATTTCCAAATGAAAAAGACATAACCCTAATGTATATGTACGCTAATATGAGGATTCGTAGCGTAACCATTTGGTTCCATTACTATTTTAAATATATCATAATGACCTTCCTTATGAAATTTCTAATTGAAATATTCATTTAGTGGCAGTCATCAGTTAACTACTCCGCTGTGATGTATGATATATCCACATTCATGTTCATATTGTGTGAATGTGGAGTTATTGATAGGTTTAGATGAAGATATTTGTGGAGACATAGGGTCTAACTGAAAGACATATCCACCATTAGGGTAGGTTGGTGTTCATTAAGAAGGGAACAGATCTTCTAAACAAACTGTAGACCAGAAAGAGCAAAATAAATCATAAGGCTCGAGGTGTTCTGCAGGGGTGCCTGGTCAGGATGGTAATAATAATAACACTAGTCTACAAAAACAAAAAAAATTCTCGCCTTTAAATAAAACTATATTAAATGTAATAATTTTGATGCGCTAAATTCAAATCCGTTTTCAGTATTTTTCCATCGGGTGCAAATTTTTTTTTCGCCCAAAATATGGTAGTTATGTCAATATATTTCATCATAACTTGAAAACGACTTGACCGATTTTAATGCAAGTACCACGAAACGTGTTGCTTTACACACTTACAATCCGCACAGTGTCGTACGAAACACAAGCAATAAATCCCAAATTTATGGTCCATTTCTAAAAGTAATTCATTTACAAAAAAAGAGATAAAAATTTCCATAAATTGTTGACATTTAAATACCATATATGGTATACACTAAGACTTAAATTAAATACAGAATTACTTTATCTCTATGCTTCTTCAAACATCAAGAAAAACAATGCAGGTCTTCATATAAAGCTATATAAGACAAAAGAAATAAATAAATATATCATTTATGAACCTTTATTATTTATAACTTAATTATTTATGTTTAAATTATCGAAAGACTTTTTTTAAAGAAAATAAATGATAGTCTTTTTAGGAGTTGTTGCTACTGCTTTGCACAACACTGTTTGTATGCATGCATTGATTAATGTTTCCTATAAACATAATCCCACACCCAATTTTAATATCCATTTGTATGTATTTGATAGCATATGCATAGATTTGTTTACTTTTAACTGTAAAACATCCTCTTTTTGTTTGTGTTTCCATTTAATGGAAATTGTCAACCATCTTGTTTATTGTCGGGATGAACATTAAAGTATATATACACTGGACTGTGTAATGATGATGATACGTATGTATGCTTGTATGAGTTGATATTCTATCATATACTCGTAGACAAGTTTGACGCCTATTTGAAACATTTTAAAACACTGCTCTTTAAAAATGCTTTATCAACATATGTATGTTTTAAATATAAATCGGTATATATTGTTACCCTCATGTAGGAAGGCCCTTACTCAAATAATTTAAATTTTACTGGAGAAGGTAAAAACATAATGCTGCGTTTTAACCTTCTTAAACGTTTGAGTTCGTTTATATTGCGTTATAATCAAATAAACTCCACGTTTGTTATTGTTTTACAGTTTTCTTTTATTTACTGCACTACAACTTTTATACACTTTATCTTAAGACAGCAGCTTGATATTCGCTTATATAACACTTTTTATTCGCGCCTAAACAGGATTTACTTTATTATAACCAAATGATAACTAACTGACGTGTAGCTAAAGCAGCCTCTTTACATACCTAATTGTCTACAATTTGGAAGGTTCCGGAAATGTCTCATATCTTATATTTTTATATAAGATATGTGCTGCCAAGTACGCAAATAAGCACGGCATTGACAGGGTGACATATAACTACCAAATATACCAAAATTTAGGCATTTTTTATTTTTTATTTTCGTGACAGTAAGTAAACTGTAATTAGCAAAATATGCATATATACTACATACACAATCACCACGACATCCCAAGTGGGATGCCAATCAAAATGTAATTTTTTTAATGCAGGTGGCTTAGAGCCTTTTGCAAGAAGAAATTTTTGAAATAAGTTACAGCTTTTTGTACAATTGCCTTTAAAACAGTTATTTCTGATGCATTGCCAAATACCTACAACGTTATGTTTATTATTAAATAAGCTTGTTTTAATTAGATACTTTTAATATATGAACAAGCATGTATTCGAACAAATAATATAATGTTTCAAAATACGTCGATATAAAATATTAACAAAGAATACTAAATCAAAATGCCACAGACAAATATTAGAAACGCTGCAAAAAAGCAATTATGGCATCAGTTTTAAAAATGCTAAATATTTGTTTTTATTATGGCATCAATTTTAAAATTGCTAAAGAAATAATATAACGTTTTTGCTAAAATTTTCGAACAAAACAGCAAAAACATATTTTTATTTATATTTCAAATTATTTTTTAACTTCAATGCATCACATCATTTATATTCCATAACGTCAAAATATACAGAGTATAAAGTTGCTTTGCTTCAAAACGTTGCAACATCACAAAATCTATAAACCGCGTTAAAATGTACAGTGTCTTCGTACATTTTGGAAGTCAGCCTATGAATGTATGATACGTTCTGCTTGTATGTGTGCTTAGTGATATAAAAAATTATACTGTTTAATAAAAACTGAATAAGTACGAGTATATTTCCTTAAATGATATACAATAATAAATTTATTCAAACTTTATTAAAACTATTGTTGACACTATTTCCATAATATCATATTTAAAGTTTTGGAGTTTCAAACAAAGAAGAGCAAAAACACTGGCGCAAAAAATTAATAATAAATAAGGAAAAAATCAAAGTATACAGTAAAAATTGACACGTGTTTTGGGTGATGTTATATAATTAGTATTGCCTTACACACATCCCGTTTAAAAATGCCAATAAGACGTTTTTCGTTTTCCTTTAATTAACAAATATCGGTAATTAGAATAATATTGATGTTGTTGCTTACAAATAGAAGAATAATAAGAAAAACATCCTTATTGTTAGGCATAAAGTAGTTTACTCTCTCTTCTTTTTAGTGGAACATGTATGTATCATGTATCAAGGCACACGCACGCACACATCCACATACACATACACACACAATAGAATCAAATTACACTTTTCACAATTTACAATCTCGACGTATGCAATATGTTGTTGTATTTTTTCTATTTTTTAGATTTTGTTTTGATTTATTTAACTGTTAACTATTTAACTGTTGCTCCTCTTCCGCCACCCCATTTTAAATTAAATGTTAAGAGTTCTAACAGTCAACAAGTGCAACTGTTAGAAAAAAAATAACGGTAAGTCATCCGAAATAGTGAAAATTACATACATGAAAAATTAAGTGCTGATGGAAAAAATTAGCCTTAAAACATGAATAAAAAAATTAAATACTTCGACATGTATTTAAAAGAGGGGTGGTTTTTATATAAAAAAGAACAAAAAGAAAAAACAGAGAAACACTTTTAGTCAGACTTGAACGTTTCTGTTGCGTCGCGTTATAAATCGTACAATAGACCACGTATACTGCAAGTCCAAAGACCTGTTGCGATTGACGGTTGTAACAAAACTAAATATAAACTCAGCTGTTTTATGTTTTTTTGTTTTTTTTTCCTTCACTTTGATTACCTGCGGTGTTTAACCAACGAAGCAGAAAGTTTCTGTGTATATTGCTGAAGGACTTTAAGCTTTCAAGATAGAGCTTTAGCTTTTCAGAACAAAAACTTCGTCTATTACTTTGATAAGTTCCCGCCAAAATCAGTCAATGAAATAAATTATAGCATAAAATGTTTCTATGTTATCTTATTATAATTTTGTTATAGGTATCAAAAAAAACAAACAAAAATTAAATTAAAAAAAATGGTAGTACATTTTGACAAAGCATGAACTAAAGGGTGTGTTTTTAACTATGTTCGTATATGAAATTTTGTCAAAATGTTTTTTGTGGGGGTGGTGAGGCTACAAATTATTAACAAAACTTACAGATTCTATTAAATAGAGTCTTAGCCTCAAAAACCAAAAAAATACTTACCCCAAATTTTATTTTTTGAAAGCTAATTTTCAGCTAAATGATCATTTGTCGGTTGCTTCTCTATGTTGACGCAAGAGGACGCTAAACTCAACTAATTTGTAATAAAATACTATGTAAAAAATTAGGTTTTAAGTGCTTCAGAAAAATAGCTGTAAAACTTAAAATCGGATAATATTCAACTAAGTTATTAGCTTATAAGTGCATGAAGATCCGAAAAACAGGTTTTTTACCAATAACTTGATATTTTGGAGGTGTTTTGAAAATTTCAAAAACAGATCCTTGTTCTGCTCATCAGCGCCTATCGGAAAAATAGTATCACTTGCCAGATATTTTTGTTTTTGTCGCACCGTGTAATATATTATCCCAAAAATAATTAAAACTATACAATTATTATATACAACATAGGATTTTCGCCAGATTACAAATTGCAATACATTTTTATTTTTTTTCAAAATCCACAAAATTGCATACCCAAAAAACTTGTTGTTTGGAATTTATTTATTTGTGTTAGTAATTAAGACAACTCTGTACTACAAATAAGTTTTTTTTATTAGCTTAATTACCTATGTATATGGTAGTAAGTAACTTCAGATAGTTTTTTTCTTTCTAAATATATGTGGGCGGTGGTAGTGTGCGTTGTCCTATTTTGTCAAAATTTCACAAATATCTATATTTCATTTATCTACAATGATTCCTTCTATTTTTGTTCGTTCATACTATTGGAACGATGCATTGTGCGGCATGTCGATTATTTTTGACAATTACTTTCTTAATAATTTTTTCTGTGAAATTAACTGATATCAGTTTCCTATTTCATGCAGACTACTGCAAATGGTTTAGATAATTGCATGCGTGCGTCAGTGAGACTGAGATTATTGTTTTAAAATGAAATATATTCGTTATTATTGACTTAGAAATTGGAAGTATCCTGATATGTAAGGTATCATTTGTGCTTTTAATTGATAACATTTACTTACGCATTTATCAAACTTGCACAGAATGTATCACTTAAACTTCTGTTTGCCCTGGCATGTTGGAAGATCTAAGACTTATACATTGCCACAGCTTTAGATCAATTATTATGTTGAGTTCCATTCGGGTTCTAATTCGGCTAATATAAGGAGATAATAAAGCCTATGATAAATGTGAAAAGTATTAATGTATTTAGAGTTGCTTTTTATACACATTTTTTAACATCATATAAGTATGTATGTACAGTGTCGGCCAAAACTGAACAAATCTTACTTACCATCCGACAAAACAAACTAAACAAAAGTGGTTAATGGCAAACCAACCGGTTGGAAAATGTGTTTTTTTTTTTTTTTTTTTTTTTGGTTTGATTATATGGAGATGTTTTACTTGGTGGCGAACAGACGTACTCGTTAAAATCAACAGTATTGGGAAAGAGAATACTATTTAAATATTTTAAGGACAATATGTCAAAATTCATACACATAAGCCATTACTAGGTTAGTGTAACAGGTAAGACACCCGCCTGGATTCAATCCCAGGCCAAATAATCTGACAATTATATTACTGAGCCGGCTATAGGTCCCTTTCAATGAGTTCAAAAACAGAATCCGGTTGATGGAGTGGCGTCCCACTTGTCCCAGCTGGGATGTTGCCGTAATTATGTATGTATTCAGGCATTAAAAAATGTTAGGTGCTGTCTACACCAGGAAACTTACAACTATTAACGATTTCAATATTAGATCTTTAGAAATGTTAGCTTTTTAACTATATTTACAAGGTGAAATATGTTATTGACCACAAAGTGAATTTTTCTGAACCCAGTGAATATCAACCTTAAGCATCTTGGAACTTTCAAGCCAATCTGTTATCCTGTTGAACAACAATTTTAAACAATTTTGCAGAAGGAATTAATTAAAAATAACCTGCGATAATTTTCTGGCATTGATGGGTTACCTTTTCTAAATAATCACCTCTATCATGAATAACATAGGAAATTTCTATTCCCATGAAATGTTCATTTCCCTCGGAGGAAAAATTGCTATTATGAATCTCCCATGAAATTTTTGTTCCCTTTTTACAAACTATCATTTTACGTTGAATGTTAACAAAAATAAATAAAAAAAAATGGGTGAATGTTTATTAAAAACTAAAATGTTTACAGAAAAATAATCATTATTAAAAAAATTGAGTAAAAAGTAATTAAAATTAAAACAAACTCCTGCGAAGCAATTATCATGCAAAGAATTGCATAAACAAAAGCTGGAAGGGAAGAAACAAAACAAACTTTTCTTCAGCAAGATGGGCGGAAAGAAATTGGTGATTATGGCCAAACAGTAACAATTTAAAAATGGCTTAAACGATAACAAGAATAGAAAAATAAAACTAAAAGTGTATATTTATACCGATGACATACCTATCGATCAACTTCTTTCAAATAGAACTAAAAATCAACAAAAAAAAAAAAAACTAAGTGGAACCGATGGTGAGGATAGATTTAATGCCATATTCGGTAGTGTCGAAGAATCTGATTGCTCGGAGGAGGTCGTCGATTCCGTTGTTGTCGATAATTTTTTTTGTGTGTGCGAATTTTAAAATTCAGCCAACACGACTCTTAAACTACAGGAAATAAATCTTTTACTCTGCATTTTATAGTGAATTATATTGTTTTGCATTTTATTAGCACTTCTAGTCCTAAAATAAGTTAATAAAAACTTTAATTATTCAATAAAATAAATAAATACTTGAAAAATTAAAATAATAAATGCAACTCCCCAGCTAAAATGATGTGAACAAACTAATGGGAAAAGGGAACAAATTTCGAGGAAAAATACTATTCACAATCAAGGGAATTCTAACAAGGCTATCACTCCCCATTAAATAATCAGAAAACATTTCACGGAAAAATTATTCAGGATTGCAATTGTGGAAAATGGGAAAACATTTTGAGGGCAAAATTATTCATGATAGGATACCAAAATCGATAAAATTTCCCGAATGAAAAATGAAGATGCATATTTGATGAAGTTTTAGATTTTTTTAAAAATTGAAACAATTTTGCAATATTCAATAAGTGAGTCTATGAATCTAGTATCAGTTGTGTATGACATACACCAGTTCATTGTCTAATTATTTCTGTTTTTGAAAACTGTGAATTTAAAAATAACAGATGACTGTGACCTATGGGATATATTGTGTCCCTTCCGGCTTAGAGTTTGACAGCAGAAACCATAATGGTGGATATGTCTGCCAATGAAACATACATATGTCTATCTAAGCATATCCGCGTAAACCTATCAAGAACATTCACACAATATGTATTCCGATCGCGCGCTAGAGTGACGAAGTCCCCTTTGAGCCTTCCAGTGTTCCTAGCATCTGGCAATTTCCTAATCCTTGATCAGATTGAGGAACACTTCGATTCAATTTATGCTTGAGGCATTAAAGTGGTTGAGCATATGGCAACGATTGCAGTTAAATACAGTTAATTCATAAGGAAAATGGGAAATGCACCTCAATTATTGTGTGAACAACTGGAATATGTTGGGGAAATACAACCGTACTACTTACGTAATTGTAATAACTTAAGAATACAAATGGTATCGGCAACATTTGGGCAGCGCACGTTATTCTACAAGGACCTTAATTTGTATGATGATTTGTATGATTTGTATGAGTGAAGTTCGAAATTTAACTATTATTGATGTTTTTAAAAAAATTGTCGATTTTATGAAAAGTAATGTAATATTATAATTTTGTAAATTTTGTTATTGTAATTCTGAAAATTAAAATATTGAGAATTAAAGTATTGATAATACTACTAAATAAATAATAATAATACCCTGCTCACAAAATCGCATATTTTACATAAATTGGGCTTTTTTCGAATTCGACTCTTAAACCCTAATAGAAGACAAGACAAAATTTTTAATGTGCACAAAAAGAAAAAAAAAATTAAAAACATCTTAAAATAAATCTCTAATAAAACCTTCAAATTTCCCGTTTCAATACATATCTTTTAATATTTATTCTGAAATAGGCTGAGTTGAAAAACATACATACATTATATATTCAAAACTAACGTTGGTACTTATGCTGTCAAATTGTAAATAAAATTCTAAATTTATAAACTTGATTAAATTACACATAATTGCTAACAATTTCTGGAAATATTAATCCTTTTTTGCATATGGCAACGGTTTTTTAAATACTTCGTATAAAACAAACTTCAAGAATCTCGTTTGTCAAACAATTTTGAGTGGCACTACCTTCTATTTTCTTATATCATAGTACTGTTTAGATAATTTCCAATAAAATACTTTTTTGATGGAGAAAAAGTAAAGGAGACTGACTTACTGTGTTTATTTTTCTACAGTGTACTTGATGCCCCTGCGATTTTCTAAAAAATCGTTTAAATGCAATACTGTCAATAATTTGTACAAATGGCAACTCATATAATGTTGAAAAGTTCCAGGGCAAGGCGAATTGAATAAGGTGGCGCTTCTAATTCGGCTGATTGTTCTTTTTTTTAATTGATATGGTGATTGATGATTGTCAAAAGTTTTGTTTGTTTACAATTGTTGTTGCTGTGTAGTAAACGTTAAATTTGAAATCAATCTTTCCTTTTTTATTATTATCTAATCTTTTTTATATTTTCTTCCAGAACTGAACCCAAACATGAATTAAGCAATCGGTCCTTTCAAAGACCACCGAATATTTTCAAAAAGAGACAAACAAAAAAGTTTATAATCGGCCCTTTTCAGAACCTACAAACATTTTCAAAGACAGTTTTAAATACAATCATATAAATTTACAGAAACACTGCCTTTTATTTGTAAAAAAATATATACAAGTAATACAATTTATAATAATCATTAGAGCTCACTTTCAGACTCGGCATGATATATAGTATTATTATGATAATAAATTTGTTTTTTTCTATTTCATATCAACAGTTACAACAATTCAAGGTTAAAAAATATCCATAATAAAACACACTACATTATTGTCTAAAATGTATAGTGTAGTACATTTGGAAAAGAGTATATACATATTTTGCTATAAAAAGATAGTACACACCCTATTAGTTGATATTGAAGTCCATGGGACAAATAAAAGTATCACACAACTAGTAAAAAGGATTCCTTTATTTAAAGGGCCTCGTCTTCTATCCTCAACTCAAATTCAAATGTCTAGATAAACTATATCCTTTGCAGCGTACATGTAATGTACCGGCCCAATATCCACCACGGTATATGTGTTATCATTGAAAAGTTAACAAAAAAAGGTTTACATTTAAAATGCAACACAATTAGTTTGCCGAGCTTTGCGTTCAACCAAATTCTCCCCAATGCAGGAAATTTCTTTAAGTCCCTCAGCCAAACCGTGGGTAGCCTTTTCGTCAATTAATTAACATGTTCATGGTAAACATTACGATGTTCAGAATGATTCAAAATGACCAATGCAAAACCTATACTTTTCAACATAGCAAGAAAAACTTCTCCAGTAAAAGTTCCGATTGGTATGTTTCTTGTCAGAAATAGTAAATCTGCATGGGAACCCAAAATAATTTGAATCTTATCATCTTTTATTGGAATTTGTTTTCTTTTCGTGTTATTTCTTTATATTTCATAAATTCACTTTAAGAAATAAATAAATATTCACTTTAAGAAATATTTCCTCAATAAATGTCAATACACAAAAACATATTTTGTTTGTCAATTATTTTGACATTCATTAATCACTATAAAAAGCAACAAAATGCATGCTGTTCTTGTTAAAATATTAGTTGTTATAATGGCAACTTCACCTTATTGAATTCGCCTTGTTCCAGGGCACACTAAAGAAGGTACTTGCGAATCTACGTATGTATATTTTTTGCTCATGCATGTTTTCAGTTTCCAGCTGTCAAAGCTTGCTTAGTTTTCCTTGTTTTGCTTACACTTTTGCATTCGCTATTTGTAAAATTTAAATCTGGCCTGCCAGACTTAAAATTACAAAAATAAGAATCAGTACATTTATAAATCAATAGTACGTATCTATTTAAAAACTATACTTAATATGTTACGACAAAAAAACTTATTCTATTTAGAATAGTTTAAGCAAATTTTGTAAATTAATAATTTGCAATTATTGCAAAAGATACCGTTATTTTTGTAGCGATTTTACTAAAATAAATATAAACAATACGCATGCATCTGTATTTCTATAAAGAAGTTAAATATGTTTCTAGCTTTTTTGTCTTTTGTGTATAATTTTTCGTTTATTTTTCTCCTTTCTTTATTTCGAAAATATTTAATTTAAAAAATAAATCAGTTAAAACGTCTGAATGTGTTATAAAAATTGCATATTTTCTCAAAATTCTTAAATGCACTTCTATTTCAAAACATTTTTAATTTTTAAACTTTCAGTTTCGAACAGATTCGGTAAAATTTCTCATAAATACAGCCGCTGTGGTATGGTATGTAAGACAATCGCCTACCAACCAGAAGGACCTAAGTTCAATAACGAGCCAGGCCATCTAAAAAAAGAAAAAGTTGTGAAAAAGTTGTATTCTTATTGGTGAGTATATACATAATTGAAAATATCTTGGTTATATAAGGGAAATCATTAAATGAAATATTAAAACCTAATTTGAATATACTCAGCTTTTGGAATTTATTAATCTTCATTTCAAAACTCTTCTTATCTTTATCTGATACTTCGATTCAAAACATTTTAGGTAAAATATTTATTTACTGATAAAAACAAAGTCATTGGCAACCCTATGCTTTATCAGCTGTCGTTGACACTTTCGAACTGCCTGAAAAAAAATACAAAAACAAATTGACTGTTGTTCTTGTTATTTTTAAAATTGTTGCATAATTGCATGTACCTTATTTATTGTGCCTTTTAAGAGTTCATATGGTATATATATATCTATCCCTGTTTTTCTTACTACGTCTCCTTGTTTTTTTTTTAAACTCTTTTGATATTCTCAATTGTTTGTGCCTTTATTGCATTATATTTTCAACTGATTTTTCAAAAACTGCCGCGCATCATCATCGATCACGAATATTTCATTTTGTTTCTTATTTTGTATGGGTGAAACATTTTTATTCAGTAATTTTGTAGTGATTTCATAAGGTATGGATTTCTTAGATATTAAAATGCAGCAAGGCCACCGTAAATTTGACTGGGATGATATTAATGTAGGCAACAATCAACTTGACAATTCCGAAAGTTTCTTCTGTAAGTATTCCAGACGAATAGTAAAACAATAATTTGGAAATTGATTGGAAGATTGTTTAAGAAACCGTTGACTTTTTGTTTTTTACTTATTTACTCAAGCTAAAAAGCATTACGAACATGAGCGTTTAGATGAAATGGAGTTCTTGCTACAGGAAGCGGGTGAGAAATGGAAAATATTAGAATTTTTCCGTATTTTAATGTTTTTTTTTATAGTTACGAATGAGATTGAGGAACTAAAAGATCAGCAGGATTTTCTTATCAATAATAAAGAAAACATCGCACAAAATGTATCACATGAACACGAGCTAAAGGTAAAACTTGAAAATTTAACTTTGAATGCTTCCACGAAAGACAGTGCAAATATCAAACATGAAGACTACCCACAATCACCAGAGAACGTGTGCGAAAACACAGAAGATGGACAAGTCCCACAAAAGAAAGTGGCCCCTAATTTGGCTTGTGAATGGTCAACGAAGAAAATTGTGAGAGCAGGCGCAGTAACATCTAAAGGAGCCATTTGCAAATCAATGCCACCTCCACCACAGGCGTACTTAATAAAGGATATTTACCAAAGAAAACGCGAGGAGGCCGAACGACGACGTGCTGAAGAAGAACGGAAGAAGAGAGAATTTCATGCTAGACCAGTACCCAAATTCGAAGCTCATCATGAACTGCTACAGAAACGAAAAGTTGTCCATAGTGCTACAATTCCCATTACGCCACAAGTGTTGAAAAAATCAAATGAAGCTGAAGAAAAACGCAGAAAAAGGGTAAGAGGTGTTCAATGTCATAAGAACAATTGTATAAAATACTGATATATTTTAGCTGGAAGAGTGGAAGCTTAAAAATCAGCCTCCAAAATTTGAACCTCGTCCTCCAACTGTTCTCAAAGAAAAACCATTTGTGCCAGAAAAGAAACCAACAGTAGTGCAACAGTGTCCGTTTAAATTGCACATGGAGAAACGTTTGCAGGAGCGTAAACATTACGATGAGATAAAACAGAAGGCTTTGGAAGAGAAACTAAAACAGGTAGAAATTGTAAGCATAATAATGCGACATAACATTGTATTTGTCCCCCGGTGTTTGTTCTATATATCGCTCATTTATTGCAACAGTGTCATAATTCAGAAAACAAAATTTTTCAGGAGAGCTGTTTTAAATTTCAATTTCCTATTACTTAAAATTGAAATGGGAGTAAACACTATGCTCATTATTTTATACGAATCGCAAAGAATTTTTCACACAATATACATCACAATGTTCCGCACATTTTAGAACACTTATTAACTAAAAGTTTAAGTTTTTTGATTTATGACACTGTTGCAATAAATGAGCGATATGTATAATTAACTTCTTCCCGATAATTTCAACAACTTGTAAAAACCGGTAAATTCTGTATCTGGCTTTGGATGTTATGGCGTATTATTTTGACATAATCCATTGAAACACATGTTGAATATCAAAATGTGAAAACTCAGAATTCACGAAACCGCTCTAACCCTAACATTAAAATAATCAAATGAAGATATACGTTTTTGTCAACTCATTTCCTAATGCTTGTTATTTAATATTATGCTTTAATCAATACTGAAAATACACTAATACCATGCTCACATGGTAATAAGAACCATACTGTTCAAACGACGGTTCTTGTTTCATTTTAACATTTTTTATGTGTACATACATTGCGTGTGTTTTTTATGCAAATTAATTTGTGGTAGTACACATCAAAATACGTTTCACAATTTTTTTATCCCTATTTATTTTTTTATATATCTAAAAAGTTTTAAAATAATTTTTGTTTGTTTTATTTTACACGTCTGTTTTGTTGTCAAAATTAAGCTGCAAAATTAAAAATATTGGTTGGTTCTTAAACCAACCAAGATTCGAGCGTGTACCATCAATAACATCGATTTTAAATTTGCTGCCTGTGTGAACACGCTACTACTTATTTGTGAATTATTTAAGTTTCGTATTGTCGAACGTGTTTTCTTTCATTCTATTGACATCACTGTTAAATTATAAAATATATATTTTCGTTTGGTTTAGTATTGAGTTAAATTTCGTTGCAGTCTGTTGCTTCGTTCCCTTTTCAGTTGATTGCTTTGTGTGTAGATTTTTTTTTTTTGTGATATTTAGTTCTTGTCTCAGTTTTTTTTTCTATATGTTTAAATTTTTCCTGTGTTGACAAATGTATTGATTCATTTTAATAAAAAGCGAATGAAGTGAGTGTAAAATAGAGCAGTTATTAGAAGAAAAAATTCAATGAATATATTATTTTTTTCTTTCGTCATTGTTTTTGTAGTTTTTAATCACTCGTTTGATTTATTCATTTTTCTCTTTGCAATAATCGAAACGACATCAAAAAGTTTCCTAAGTTAGTGCTGTAAAGTGTTATTCAGTAAACGTTATGTTTAGCTTTTAGTGTTTACATTTTTCTGCTTACGCTTTCCAACACTGTGTTGCGGCAACGATTTGACAATCAACAGACTCTCCCCATTTCTTGAGTGACTTTTTTTTATTATTTTATATTGTACGAAATGGTTTACAAATCGCAATTTATTTATAAATTTACAAAAATCTTTTCATAATAACATGCAGTAAAAAAATCAATTACCATTTGCTACAAAAGTGTGTATAATATAATAGTTTAATACTTGAGTATTAAAGAAAAATAAATTGTGATAATAAACACTGAAAAAAGACAAAACTTGCAATCTCTTCTATTCGAGTGAACGAAAAAAAAAGAAAGACAAACTAAAGAAAAAAAAAAAAGAAAAAAAATATAAAAAGTTCGTCAAATCTTTTCATTTTATTAAATTTTTATGTGTATTATTAATAAAAAAGACATTTTCTTTGGTTGCTGCCGCCGTTGCTGATCTTAGAAAAACGTAAAACGCCTACAAATAAGTAAAATTAAATATAGAGCAAGTCACACACAAAAGACAAACAGAAACACCTGAAAGGGAAAAATTTGATACGAGTAGAGTAAAAAAAAGAAAGTAAAATGGTAGATCGTTTGGTTAATTCGGAAGCCAACTCAAGGCGCATAGCAATGGTAGAGAATTGTTTTGGCAGCTCGGGTGTGCCTCTGGCCATACCGGGACGTGTACTTGTGGGAGAAGGTGTTCTTACGAAAATGTGCCGTAAACGTCCCAAGTCTAGACAATTTTTTTTATTCAATGATATTTTAGTCTACGGTAATATTGTCATTGGCAAGAAGAAATACAATAAACAACATATAATGCCACTGGAGGAGGTATCATTAGAGAATATTGATGATTGCGTACAATATCGGAACGGCTGGTTAATACGCACAACAACAAAATCATTTGTCGTTTGCGCTGCAACGGCAACAGAGAAGCAGGAGTGGATGGCTCATATCAACAAGTGTGTGGAAGATTTGCTACGTAAGTCTGGAAAGAAACCGGTGGAAAATCATGCAGCCGTTTGGGTGCCGGATGCTGAGGCAACTGTTTGCATGCACTGTAAAAAGACTCAGTTTACAATGATTGTACGTCGTCATCACTGTCGCAACTGTGGAGCAGTGGTATGTGGCCCTTGTTCTTCAAAGAAATTTCTGTTGCCACAACAAAGCTCGAAACCGCAACGCGTTTGCACTTCATGTTATGAACGTCTTAGCAAAGCTGTTAAGCAGGAATCATCCAAAATTCATTCTGTTTCTAGCAATCAAATACATAATGATTCACATCCCAATGCAAACGAGTCTTCGGGCGATGATGATTCGGATGAAGAAACGAATGGTGCTGGCACCGAACAACAACATGATGAACCGAAATTTTATCGTGATACAAGCATCATATCATCAAACAACGAGTCAACAAAACATGAAACGTCCATGACATCCAGCAACCAGCAGAACTCTAGTCACACACCCAGTAATTGATATTTGCATAAATTGGAAGAAGGTTGGGTGTGGGTGTTTAAGAAGACGAAAAGATAAAGAATGCCCATTGGGGAAATGTTATTCAAATAAAAATGCAGTTGTTATTGTAGCAGTTAATCATCATATTTCTTTCTAATTATTAAATGAAACTTTCTTGATTATTTGCCGTATACACTTATATATAGTTTCGCCGTTTTTCAACAACAATGAGGTTATACAATTTTTGTTAAAATAAAAAAAAATGGGTAAGCATTATTACTATTATTATAAAAATCTTCCTTGATACATGTAGGTTGTAGTAAAATAAATTAATTAGTCAAAGCTTGTAATCTTAATTATGATTTAGTTGAATTGCAACTTTCTGCTAATCTTATCATTTTGATGGTGATGCTTTTCGCATACCTCATTCGGGTTCGTACACACGTAATGAGTCTGTACTTTTACTACAGTGACAATACCTATAGCTAATAATACACCGGCCAACAAAGTCATATATGTTTGTTCTCTTATTATTATTTTTTATTAGTTTATTTTATTATTTTTGAGTCGCTTATTCATTTAAACAAGATTAAAAAAAAAAAAATAAACTGAAAACAAAATATATTTGTCATCATTTCAATTTATTTTAACCTATGTAAAATAAATGAATATTGTATAATTTTGACGGAAAATTCTTGTCATTTAATCTTTTTTATGTTTGACTAAATTTATATAATTTCAGTCTTTCGTTGTAATTTTAAATGTACGATAAGTCTAGAAATAATTAAAGTTTCCGTGGGTATGGTTGATTAGCATATAAATTTATAAAATATCGCTCAGTATGGCTAACATTTTTCTATTTTGCTTATTAAAATTGGATTCCGCGGTTAAGTTCAATATTTGCTTAAAAGTAATTACATTAATTAAATATACCTACATATGTATGTATATAGATTCATTTAACTATCCGAATTTGTATTAGATATGTAGAAGTCATTGATAAAAATTTTCTTTTTGTCCAATTCAAAATTGTTTGATATAAGACATTTTACAATAAAGCAGCGATGTATCAATGTATTTTATATATTAAAATAATATTGAGAACACGTGTTTTTTTTAATATTCATGACTGTTGTTACACTCTTAAGAAAAATAAAAAGCATTGATGTAAAATGTATAAATATTGCTTATGTGCATTTATATTTGCAATGATATGCTTCTATCAAGCTGCTTTGTTTAATTGAATGATTCATTAAATTTTACTCGTCGTTTAAATTTCAAGACCAAGAAAAAAATTGTGTTGATTAAAATGATTAATTATACTAAAATTCGTTGGATACTGTAATTTTTAATCAGAATTGTTATGCGTTCCATGCAGTAAAATGCATCAAAGTTTTTTTTTTTTATTATATGTTGGTGTGGTGTGATAACGTATTGTGTGTGTATGAAGCTATTTTGCTTTCTTTTGTGCCACTTAAACAATTTGTAAATATTTTTATATATGTACGTGACATGACTTTCTTTACAAGTAATGTGCACAGAATTTAAAAGCTACAAATGAATAGTCTTCTAATCATAATGCGTTGTTTTAATTATTACATAATGTAGTTTTTACTTCATTGGTATTATTATTTCTTACTCGTTTTAGCCAGAAAATATTCAAAAGTTTTAAATCTAATATTAAACTCAAAGATTATTCATTTTAGGTACCAATTTATCGACAATATTACCGAGCCAGTATCCTAGATAATCAATTCTTAGACGGATATGAAATTTCCATATATTGTAATATTGGAATTTTTGGCATAAATGGGGGTAAAAAAAACAAATTAGATTATTCTGTGATAGCAAAGTTTGAATTAATTGACTTGTTTTTAGCTGCAATATACAAACATTGCAATTAATTTTATATTAATCGAAGACAAAATGTTTACTAATCATACACACACTACTATTAAATGATCATATTTTCATGTTTTTATTTTTTTTTTTATTTTTAGGAAGCAGAAGAACGTAAAAAGCTTGAAAAAGAACATATTAGAGAATTAAGAAAGGCTGCAACATTTAAAGCTAGACCAAATCCGTTTAAAAATTAAAACATTATAGTATTGGAAAAAAAATTAATCAAAGATCAAAACTATAATCGAAAAATAAAACAAAATAATTACCAGATTTTTCTTTCATACTTAAACATAGCTTTTAGTTGAAAACCAAGTTTAATATGTATTTAATCAATATCTACATTTTGTGAAATACACTAAAAAGAAAATATAAATCAAGCAAATGCTTTGTTTGTTTTGTTTCCCTTTATATAAATAATTATGCTTAAATATATATTTAATACTTTTTACAATAATTAAATCTAAAAATTAAATCCTATTAAAACATTTTATTTAATCGTTAAGAGATCTTATTCATACTACAGAAGAAACAATATAAACAATTTACTATTAAAACCTTAATATTTCATTTGTAGTTTCATTTATTATAACTATTATTTCTAATTTAATTTAATTATAATTTTTAATACCTACTAACACATTTAAAAATTAAATTTGCTTTGTGGTATCAAAATAAATAAATTGTTTATTTTATATATATTTTTTAACATAATGTAACTTTTTTCTCTTTTGTTTTTGTAATACACGCTACGTCCTTACAAAATATTAAAAGGAACACACATCGTTAGGTATCTAGTGTTAATTTTAATTGTTAAAAAATAAAGATAAAAATACAAAAATTTTTTGAAAATAAACTTTTTCTATCCATTCTCAAAATAATCTTATTTTTTAATTTGTTAAAATTATCTCAAGTAACAAATGTTTAATATCAGAATTTGTTTTTTTTTTTCAATTTTCTACAATTGTAGTGTTCAAATTGATAGCCTTGATGGAATAGGGTACATCCCTTAAAAAAAAATTTCCAAAAAAATTTGAAAATGTCTCAACATTAGGAAAATGTATACAAAATATTGAAATATACAATACATATATACATACATATATATTAATATTATTAACGAAATAATTAATTATTAACGAAATAAATTATTTTTACAAAAAAAACAAAATGTGTAAAAGCTTTTTTTAATGTAGAGCAAAAGTATGTAATACTATTTAACTATTTAGGAACAGCGTCGTTTAATTAGTTTTGGCATATATTTAAAACAAAAGCCCAAGCGGGTGTAAGTACTGTCGTAATGTTGTCGCATATCAGACTTTTGATTAATGGCATGAACAAGACGAATCTTTATTGCTCAGAAGATGTTGGATTGTCAGTATAACAGTAAGGATTCAACGAAATCTACCTTTTTTATGAAATATGAACCAATGACGGACAGTCCACGCCAAATTTTATAACTTGAGAACCACTAAACCGATTTACAAACTAATATTGGAAGGGTATAGTTTTAACTATGGCTCTTGTTCAACTGGGCGGTACCACGCACATAGAAAATTTTTTATTTATGTCTATATTTTTAAAACGGTAAAGTAAGAATTTCCGATTTTGGCTCAAATATGTTTGGGTCAATAAAAATCATCAGTCAAAAAATGGGCGAAATGGGATAAGTGGGAGTGGCAGCTCCCATACGAAGTAACGGTTAAAGCTCTAAATTTGGTCAAAATAACTTTCGGGTCAATACGAACCATCAGTCAAAATGTTTGGCAGAATTAGATAAATGGGTGTGGCATCTTCCATGCTTAGAAAAAATTAATTGCTGCATATCTATCTTATTAATAAAGGTAAAAGTGATAGTTGTCAGTTTCTGAGTAAAAGTTATTAACATTTGCGATGGTGTTTTTCCTATATAACATTTGTACTTTTTACATTATATAGGTATACAATACAAAGGCACCCAGCAACACGGCGAGGACTACTCTAATCTCTTAATTTAGTTGAATGTTTGTTTTTACTTTATATTTGACAATTTTGCTTTTTCATAAATCCACTGATTCGAAAATTACCCAGATATTGCTCTATAATGTCAAAGAACAAATTACAGATCGCACGAAACTACAGATATTTTCAAAAATTACTATCTATATTTAATTAAAGTCCGGAATATGGTAATATTCTATTGAACGTTTAGATTTTAAGTTTCTCCCAAAATATGGATTTTAAAATTTTGTGAAAATTTCGTTCCATGTCAAAAAGCAATGTTGGGCCTGTTGGTAAATGCCTCTGCACCGCATTGTGATCTTTAGCGCTTTAAAACTATCTAAATTCACTATTTTAGTACAAGATTTGTTTGTGCAAATAAAAGGTAGTGTTGGAGCAAATTTATATGCATTAACAGCGCACGACGCTTGTTGTCGTGATGCATTTACGAAGAAGTCAGTTATTTTGCCAAATTTTATTTTATCATCGAAAAATACACGATTCCATGTTTAAAAGATCATGTTAATTTAAGTCTAACAAAATAAAACAAAATATTTCAAGAGATAGAAATAAACTTTTATTTCGGTCTATGCTTTGTATAAGAAACGAGTGTCGAAATTTCTTAGAAGTTGGCATCATTACCCCATGAGGATTTGACATTGTCGTCATTCCAGTCTTCAGCGCCGGCAACAGCCTCGGCAGCGACTTCTTCAGCCCAGTTGGTGGCTTCTTCGACAGGGTGGTCGACAACTTCTTCCAATTTAGGTGCTGGCATAAGTTCTTTAGCAGCAGCTTCTTCCTTTTCAGCCTCCTCGGGATCACGGTAGAAGAACAAATCAACGACAACTGGCCATTCTACGCTACGTGAAATGGTGCCACGGAGACGGAGAACTTCACGAGACAATAACCACCACATTAAACCAATGGAATGGGGAGATTTGTTGTTGCATGGAATAGCAATATCGATGTAACGAAGAGGAGAATCGGTATTGGTGAAAGCAATAACAGGGATATTGACATAAGAAGCTTCCATGATGGGTTGGTGGTCGGTCAATGGATCGGTGACAACCAATAAACGGGGCTCACGGAAAGCCGATTGGATTTGATTCGTGAAAGCACCAGGAGTGAAACGGCCAGCAATTGGTGTGGTGTCTGTGTATTTGGCGAATTTCAATACAGCACGTTGCCCAATAGGACGAGAAGAGATGACGAAGACCTATTAAATAATAAAAATAAAATAATAATAATAATGAATAATATATTTACGAATAAGGAAAACACGTCTTTAAAATTAAATTCAGCTTTGAAGTTGGCTTCATTAAATTTCAGACCCGAAAGATTAGTAGAATAATCATCACAAATGATTCAATTTCAAGATTACATTTTGCATGAACTTACATCTTGGGGATGTTCGATGGCGGCGATAGCACGGGCAGCCAAAACCAATTTTTCCCAGGTTTTGCCCAAGTTGATGATATTGACACCATCGGGACGGCGCTTGTAAACGTATTGTTCCATTTGAAAGTTGACATTTTCAGAACCCAAATGGGTGGTAGCTACCAACATCTTGGTAATGTCTTCCTCTTTGAGGGACAAAATATCTAAGCCTCCCGACATTTTAACGTGTTAAGAGTTACGGAACCTAAAAATAAACAATATAAAATACATTTTATTTTTCCAACATAACCTTAATTAGTTTCTACACTATAACACGTGTCAACACCGCATATTTTTTTCTTAATGTATTAATCGATATTTTGATTCATTATTATATTTACATTTGACCAATCACATTTTTAAAAAAGAAAAAGATCACCACTACAATTATTATAAAGCTTAATATTATTTAAGACAATAATTAAAATGGAAAAATAAATATAACTTACGTTGCGGATGCCACTGGGAGCGATAACAAAATGGACGAGTTGTCATTCCGTTGGTATAAAGAAGCCTTCGTTCGTTGATTTATTCTCTCCCCCATGGTTGCATTTTTGCAGAGCTGCAATTAAAGTTGCCAGATTTTACAATTTACCGACATTTTGACGATTTTTGTCCTTATTTTGGCAGTTTTTAAAGATTACAAATTGTTGTTTCAGCGTGCTTTTAGCATTGCTTATAGTGCTTTTTAAAATTTTCGATGCGAAAAATTTTCAGATTACTGCTCAGTGTTTTTTTTCTTAATTTTAGTTTTTTTTTTGATCACCAAATCATTATTTCAAATAGTAATAAAAACTTTTAAATGTAATAACTTATTACTTTTGTAAGTGTAAATTTAAATACAAATTATATCTGCACAAAAATTCAACCGTTTAAATAAAATTACTTGCAGTTCTGTCAATTTTTAGCTTTCAATTTTTAGCTCAATATCTGCAAAAAAATCGGTGTTATTTATGAAAAAATTCTATAAGTGTATGTTTTACATTTTATTTTAAGTGCAAGTGTCGTCCCGAGAGGAACCATCAATGTGTTGGACCGAAAAGTAAGTACAATTGTACTTTTTTTGGCACACTTTTTTTGTCAAAAGTACAATAGCACTCCAATGACTAAATTAGCACTATTTCAAAACTTTCCATATTTCATTACTTTTCACAAATCTATTTTAATCCTTATGTGACCGACAAAAAAACTATATATTTGATATTTGGGTTGTGTTCAATACTAATTTACATCAAAATTAAAGTTACTATCCTGGGAGTACAGACTATAAATGAGCAATTATACGGATATCCGTATAATCGAACACCAATAGAAGGCAAACGTCAGATAAATATAGGAGAAATAAAAATTTTATATCTTGTTAGTTCCTAAAGAAACTCAAGAAGAAATATTACAGTCGATAATTAATATATCGTTCGTGAACTGAAGAAAAAATTAAGTTCATGGGAGCAACGCGCGTGGAGAAGTTTGAAAGAATAAACGTGTTTTTGAGGCAATTTCTTTTTACAAATATCGAATTTAGCAACAAAGGCAAAAAGGCTGCATCCTACATCGTCTGTACAAAATGGCAAAAGTTATTGGGCGCAGGAGTTATTGTAGGCGCAGGATAAGTCGTTAACCGCTATGCTTATTTTTTATCGCTTTGGGTGTAGTATTGGTGTCATACATTACTTACATATGGGCATATTCAGGAAAAAATGTAACGTCACGCCGAATTTTGTGTGCGCTAATTTTCTTCAAATCCTTTGGTTTGATTGTTATAATTTTTTTCGAAGTACAGTGCTACATAATTACTGTATTCAGTAAAAAATATTAGAACAATCAAGACAAAGGCTTTGAAGATATAAGCAAAAACATCTGGTGTGACCATATACGAAACACAATAGTGAAAGTGAACTGTTTCACAGACTGCTGTAGACAAATTTTAAAAAATCTTAGCTTGCAATGATCTATTGAAAACAAAAGCAACGATAACTGTCAGATAAGTTCAAATGTGTGAAAAAATTAATTAAATCCGTCTAAAGGAGACGGTTGGCTGTAGAAAATAAAAAGGATATGCAAGAAAATAATAATTTTCATTTTAAAATTGGATATAAGAGTCTGCTCGACTTTCAATGTGAGCTACAATTTGTAGTTTCTCACTTTGGTTTGTTTTATAAAATTTTATGTTACCGTTAGAAATTTTTTTTATTTGATTTTATTGTTTAATTAGTGCTTTATTAAAGGTAATTAAAAAAAAATTTGAAATAGTTTACTTTCGTTCCTTTAACGTGCATTTAACGTTTTTATAATGAGTTGTCCGACTTTCAATGTAAGCGACTGTATATTGCTTGTCAAAATTCACTAAAATTGATAGCTGTGACGTAGGCGGCACACAACTTTAAATCAATTTGAAAACAATTTCTTTGTTTAAAATGTGTTCGCAGAGAAAACAACTACAAATTGTTCATAGCAATTATGATCAGTTGTTTACTTAAACGAAAATCGAAACACTCGATTGAAAGCAAAACTGGTAGTATCAATTTAGTATCAATTTTTGAAAATGTAAGTGTCTTCGTAAAAAAGAGCGATTGTATTAAAAATTTAAAGGCAAAAATTGAACGGGTAACCCACGGGTTAATTAGCAAGCCAAAGTCACCTGGTGTGAATTTGCCTTGAAAATAATTAGCAATAAACCAAAAAATTATACAAAAGATGAGCAAAAATAGTATAAAATCAAGTGGAATAGTACAAATTTTATTTCAAATTTCCATTATTTTTATTAATTAAATAAAAAAAGTTATTTGTACTTAAGAGTAATGTGTAATTCACATAGATACATGGACTACATACACATTATTGTCCGAATTCTAAGGAGAAATGTAAAATTTGGACCTGCTTTTCAGAGAAAAGAGTTTGTTGAAATACAAACAAAAATAAGTCGTTTTATTTATAGTAAGATTTTAACAAAATGGGAAATGCCCATGAATGGATGATTCACTCAGCACGCCAACTACCCAAAACGCTAGTCGAAATCAGTGAAAGAATGGATTCAAGTCTTGAATTGGTTATCTCAATCAGCAGACTTGAGTCCTATCGATATCCTTTTAGAAATTTTAGCGTAGTGTTGGATCACGTCATCTTAAAAATAAGGAGGCAACTTAGATATGGTTTGGCGTTAAACATAAGTTGCTAAGGCTGGCATTTACTTTTTATTGAAATAAATTTGAATCGTTTCACATATTCAAACCTATTTGAAGATAATTTTATGCAATGAGTGAACAAAATAAATCTTTTTGAAAGCTGGTGCATTCAACTAGGCAACCACTCAAAAAATACAACGTTACCAAACAATTTAATTCCTCTTTTCAGTTCTGTTACAATTTCTGGACAAAATTATTATTGCAAATTGATGGGCCCATCTTGACCAAAATATTGTAAAAATACCGAATAAGTTACAAAAATAACTTTTAGAGTGCAGTATAAGTATAAAATACATTTACCGTTACTGGCCCACTCTCTCTGTGAGATGCATTTTCATATTTTCCTGAGCTTTTGTTGTTTTTGTATATTTAGTATATAATTAACCTGCAATAATTTTTATTATAATTTTTATAAGAAGGTAATTCTTACAGCTAAGATTTTTTCTGTATTTAATTTTTTTATAGTTATAAAAATAGTACAAAAAATATACAAGAACTTTATGATACAAAAATTATACAAAACTTTTAAAATAGTACAGATGTTGTATAATTATACAAAAAGTGGCAACACCGATTATCAGTAATCAGTAGAACCTGTCGCTTGGTAGTCGGGGCTGCCTTACCTACCATTCTACAGCGGCATAAGTTTTTCAAATTTAAAAATTATGTTGAGTTTTGGTTATATTGAGAAAGGTGATAGAGTAATTTCTTAAATTTGGTTTAAGTGCCTTCATTGCCAATGCAAATTATCACTCAAAAAGTGTCTGGCACTGGATAAGTAAGCATATAACCTTCCTTAAGTTGTAAGTCTGAATTTTTGAATTTCAGTCACAGTTAAAATTTTTAAATTTCTATCAAGCATATTTTATGGTGGTGTTGCCATTACTACAACTAATTGTTTAATAAAAACAAATTATATTTATTTTTTTTTCTATTATTACGATATTTTTTGAAATCTTCTAAAATAATTTATTAGAATATTATGAGACTACACTTAAAGTAAATAAACAAAACTACTAAAATCACAGAATTAAGGAAAAGTTTTCCAAACAAATCTTATACAAACTTTAAATATTATAGGAAATATCTGAAGTACTCACTAATGGACACTGTTAGTAAAAAAGAGACTCAGGAAATTCCTTATTATATCATATGACAGTCAGTTCCCTTGCGAATGTTTCAAGCATTACATGATTAAAGTTATATTTGCGTAACTCAAAAAAGGATTAAATTACCTTTAATTAAAACTAAAACTTTTTTTTTGGCAAAAGAACATTTAAATCAGTAATGGGAAATGGGATTTTCGTTCGGTATTAAAAAAAAAAATTTTGAGAGTACTTTTGTGACAACACGAGTAACAAATTTTATTAAACAAAAAATCTTTTTTCATGCGTTGCTTTACTAAAATAATTAACTTTTTCAATTTCCAACTGATTTTAAAAAGCAAAGTAACATATTATTTTTAACTAAACATAGGTTGCGTTATGTTAAACTGGCAATTACCATCGGCTCACTTGATTTCATGCGTCAATTACCACACCATGTGTCTCGCAGCTCCTATCTGGCAACAGTTAGCCATTCAGTAGCCCTAATAAAGGTAAGGAATTTGTCTATGTCGTACGTTGGAAGTAGTTCTTTACGTCCAAAGTCTCAAATCGGATGGTTCTAATCAGTGGCAAAGAAGGTGTTCTATAGACCCCTCCTCCTCTTCATCATTGCAACTTCAGCGAAGGTAATTATATGAAAAACCTATTTTTTTAGCATGTCTGCCAAAAGCCCAACAGTCGGTTATAACCCATATAAGGTTCTACGGTTGTGCTTTAGGCAGCATTAACAGCTGTCCCATTCTCCGGTAACCCAAATGTGGTCAGATCCTTCTCGTTTCATAACAGGTGGGTTCATTTCCCCATCGCCCGTTCGCCATATGGGAAAATTTCCGTAACATAAGTCATTTATTCTGCCTAAATGGACCGGTGATGTCCCCAATCAAGTAGATCCGCCATGCATTTAGCTTCATGAATCCAAGTAAGGGTAACCATCGAATGTCTCGCTATATAATCCATCATATCCCGTAATATCGGACAAACCGATTGGCTATCTTTCTGCTGTTCCTCTTTCCATATTAGAACCTTAAACGGTTAATATTCAGCTAAGTTATAAGTGTATGAAAGCAAACAACCGTTGTTTACCCACAACTCATAATTTTAAGGTCTTTTTAATATTTCAAAAAGTAATTCTTGTGCATATCAGAAAAATATTCACTCCTATCATGAATAATTTTTCCCTCGAAATGTTTTCCCATTTCCCACAATTGCAATCATGAGTAATTTTCCCATGAAATATTTTCTGATTGTTCAGTGGGGAATTTTTTTCACTTGAAATTTTTTCCCTTTTCCCATTGATTTGTTCACATCATTTTTGATAGGGACTTGCATTTATCATTTAAGTATTTATTTCTTTTATTGGATAATTAAAGTTCTTAACTTATTTTAGGACTAGAAGTGTTAATAAAATGTAAAACAATATAATTCACTATAAAATTTATTTCGTGTAGTTTAAGATACGTGTTGGCAGAATTTAAAATTCGCTCACAAAAAAAAAAATCGACAACAACAGAATTGACGACCTCCTTGGAGCCATCAGATTTTTCGCCACTACCGAATATGTCATTAAATCCATCCTTACCTTGCTTTTCATCGGTTCCGCTTAGTTCTTTGTTTTGTTGATTTTTAATTTTATTTGATGGAAATTGATCAATGGGTATGTCATCAGAATACATATACACCTTTAGTTTTATTTTTCTATTCTTTTTGAAGAAAAGTTTGTTTTGTTTTGCAATTCCTTGCATGATAATTGCTTTGCAGGAGTTTGTTGTAATTTTAATTATTTTTTATTTAATTTTTTTAATATTGATCATTTTTATGTAAACATTTTAGTTTTTGATAAACATTCGCCCATTTTTTCTTTATTTATTTTTGTTAACATTCAACGTAAAATGATAGCTTGTAAAAAGGGAACAAAAATTTCATGGGAGATTCATAATAGCAATTTTCCCATCGATGGGAATGAAAGTTTCATGGGAACAGAAATCTCCCATGTTATTCATGATAGGGGTGAGTATCACTTACCAAGTATGTATTTCAATTATTAGTACCAAATATAAATAAAAATCGGAAAATGCTGAAACAAAGAAATGTAAAAAATATATACATAGGAAAATATTTATGACAATATCAAATCTGTTATGGGAGTACTACGGTATGTTTTTAGATTCAATATAGGGTTCGCCATCTAAAGTTTTTTTTCAACTAATGCTTATTTCGTGAATGGTAGGTAACACTTAGCTCATGTCTGAGTTGACAGATAATTAGTTTTATCCTTCCGCTGAACGAATACAGTTGTGTATACGCTTGAACAGCGCTGGGAAATATTGCGACATTATTTTGAAAATCATGGTAATGTTGCAGAATGTGTGCGAAAATTGCGTACGGATTTTGGAAGAAGAGAAGCACCGTCAGCTCCGTATGTTCGTTATCTTGTGAAAAAAGTGAAAGAAATTGGCATCTCCATCGATAAACCGAAGCGTGAAACGCCAAAAGCAGTGCGTACACCTGAGAATATTGCAGGTGTGACAGAAAGTATGCGTGAAGCGCTAGCAACATCAATTCACCGTAGTTCTCAACAATTGAACATTTCGGAGACATCATTGAGGCGAATTTTGTATAAAGACCGACTGGTTCAGGAGTTGAAGCCAACTGACCATCCAATGCGTTTCCGCTTCGCTAAGTGGGCCTGCGATCGACTTACAGAAGATGCCATTTTGCCAAAAAAATTATCTTTTCAGATGAAGCTCATTCTGATCTTGGCGGGTATGTAAACAAGCAAAATTGTCGCATTTGGGACACAGAAAACCCGCACGCATGCATTGAAAAGCCGATACACCCAAGACGAGTCACTGTTTGGTGCGGATTTTGGTCCAGAGGCATAATTGGGCCATTTTTCTTCGAAAATGAGCAAGGAGTGGGCGTTACAGTCAATGGCGATCATTATCGGGCCATGTTGAACGAATTTTTGTTCACAAAAATTGAAGAGGAGGATATTAGCAATATTTGGTTTCAACAGGACGGCGCTACGTGCCACACAGCCGAAGCTACACTCGATGTTTTGCGATCTGTTTTTGAAGATCGCATTAGAGCTGATGTCGTTTGTCCACCTCAGAGCTGCGTTTTGACACCGTTGGACTATTATTTGTGGGGTGCCGTCAAAGATAAGTGTTACGCCAACAAGCCAGAGACAATTGATACTTTAAAGGACAATATTCGTGAAGCCATTGGTGAAATACAGCTGCACACAATCGATAATGTGCTTAAAAATTGGACCGATCGTGTAGGCTACTGCATGGCCAGCCGAGGCAGCCATTTGAATGAAATTATTTTCCATTATTAACCGGAAGGATTGTACTTTCAAATAAAAAAAGAAATTTGAGAAAATATTCAGTAGTTTTTTTTATAGTATTTTCAAAAAAAAAAATTTTATTTGGCGGACCCTTTAGTATCAAAACAGTACGCTCGTATCAACTTTCCCATCACTGATTGGAATCACATTACTACTTATGTACGTACGTATGAGTGATATTTTTTACTTACTTTCGTAGTATGTAATGTGATCCCACTGTTCTTTTGAAAAAAAAAAAAAAAAATTATTTCTAAATCGACTCTTACTGTGAGTATCACACACTGTATGAATTACCTCTTTCTTTGTGAGCAGTGGTCATAAATTATAATAATTACATAATACATCGTCGCGTTGAAAAACGTGCTAGAAAACCTCATCACAGTTATATTAAGCAAATGGGGTGGAATTCTTCTTTTAGAAATTCTAATTAAAATAAAGAAGTGAAAGTAAGAAACTAAAACGTTAAAAACTGCAAAAGATGCTCATTTTCAGAAAAACTTATTTTTTAAACAAAATACTTCAGAACTGCTCAATGCTTAAAAAAACTGAAAAATACAGATAAATCTGCACATTTGGCAACGCTGCCAACATCTTCCTGTCAGAAGGGCATAACACTCTTTAACACCTAAAATTGTAATAAACATTTTATACAGTATTATTAAAAAAAACTGTTTTTTACAAATTAAATGAAGAAGTTTCGAAAATTATAATTTACTTACTTGTCGCTTATCTTCAGAAAATCAAGTGTGTTGTACATTTTTTTAAAATATTTATGTATACATTTATTGCATTTTTTAATCTTTTTGCTTCAGTATCTACTACAACAATTTTTTAAATTATTTCATTTTTTTAATTTGTTTTTAATTTTGTTTTTTTTTGTATTTATTAGTTTACCATCAATTTAAGTAGTTTTAATTAATTTTTTTTTTTTTTGGTTTTTTAATAAAAGTGACACTTTTTTTTATTAATTTTGGAACAATGATTTACATCTAAATTTAATTTTTCATTTTTTTTATGTTAAAGTTATTTTTTTTTATTTAAATTTGTAGTGTTTTTCATTGTGATTTGTTTAAATTGGTAATGAGGTTGTTTGTTCAACTTAAAAAAATTATTAAACTGTTCATATATAAACAAATGTATGTATGTACTTATGTATGTATATGGAAACGTTTTATTTAAAAAATTTCTTGTGGGCAATATAAATGTGTTTTAGTTTTACTTTTAGTTTTGGTTTTGTTTTTTTATTTTAAAATTATTATTATTAATAATTATAATATATATGTAAGTATTTATACAGAACACATTTATTAAAATAATTAAATTTGGTTTTGTATTTGTGTTGATTTGCTTTCTGTATGAATTGTTGCTTTTGGCGGTTGTCACTTAAATTTAAATAATAATTATAATAATAATGATAACGTTTTATAGTTTCTGGTTTGTTATTCACTTTTGTTTTAATTGTTTAATGTTAAGTTGTATGTATATTAACCTTTAAAATTACTAACTACTTATATCATGTAATGTTAACTTGTTTTGCTTTTTCTTTTCACATTTCCATCGCAACAATTCTCGTTCTTTCATTAATGAAAAAATAATTTTTTTTAATATTAAAAATAAATAAAATACAAATATTTTGTTTTTTTAATAAACGATTTCAAACAGCAATACATGTATAAATACCTATGTATGTATATAAAATTGCAAAATGTCTACTCATTTAATAGTATGAGAGTATGTGTAGTATATGTTATTAATTCAAATAAATTTTCAATAATTTCATTATTTAAAAAATTAATTTTCTATCTAAAATAAATAGAAAAATGTTATTTGTGAATATAAGTCGACTCTTAATCTAACAGAAAGAAAACAGAAAGAAATTTATTATTTTGTATTTATTCATGAAAATTACTTCACATACATATGTGTCTATGTCTTTTTAGTGGATAGGGTACAAATTATGTAGCAGGAATTAATCGGTTTTTATTTGCAAATAAATCAATTTAAATATGTAATTTAAAGAATATTTTCATAAGTTTTAAGTTTAAATTCATATAGTAACTTAAAAATCAAATCGGTCAAGCATACAGTGCTGATCCATGAAATAGGTTACCCAAGTTTTCGCTCTTTAGGAAAAAAATCATTTCATATGGATGACCTGCATATCTATTAATCGAGCATTAATAATAATGAATTGGATTTTATAAGGATTCAACATCATACATAATAATATGTATGTATACATAAGTACATATACATATGCATGTACATATGTATGGATATGAAGTTTAAATTACTTGTATCATATTTATATTAATTTCTGAAATACTCACATATACATATGGATTTTAATAACTTTGTTTGATAATTATGTAGTAAAATGAAACTGATAACCGAAATTATTTTCAAATCAAAATTGCTTAAGTAAAAAACATATACTATACATACAGAGTTAATGTATCATTATAATGTTAGTTTTTATCTAGAATTTTTGTTTTATACTTTTGTCACATTAAAAATAAGGTAATTTTAAATGTTAACCTCAGTGTTTATTTTCAAATGCTTCAACATATTGTTGAAATGCAAACAAATCAATCTACTGCATAAATTTGTATTTTTCCAATTTTTTTTTTAATCAAATTTTCATTTGAATATTTTTTATATGCAATTAGTATTTGGGTATTCGTAGGCTTTGTTTTTTGCAATTTGGTGTCAGTTTTTTTCGGAATCGCAAAGAATATACATATGCATGTAGGTTTGTATGTATGTGTGTTTTAAAGATTTGCCCATTTAATTTATAATAAATAAATCTCTCTCTCTTTTTCATTCTAAATAAATGAAATTATTTTTTTGTTGTTTTTGCAAAAATTAACATAAAAATGGCACTCACAAAAATCATAAATAATTTTATTCATTAACTAATATTTGTTTTCTTTAATTTTTATTTATTTATTTATTTTATATTATTTACAATGCAAAATTTATTTCTTTATTGTGTTTTGGTAAATAAAAATCTCTCGATGTATCAAAAAATAAATATTGTTGTTGTACAAATTTATATAATTTTCCAAATTTTATATATAAAATAAATATTTTCACTAAAATTTTCATCTCACAAAAATATGTATATACATATGTATGTCTGTATACATATGCAGAACCCTGCTTTTTTAATTTTAACTATATTTTTTAATAAAACTTAAACTCTTTTTATAAGATATATAATACATGCATTACAAATTTATAATGTTATTTTATTGATATAAAAACAATTTTGAAAAGTTAATAATTAGGTTGTCGATTATAGAAGCATTAAAATGAATTCAACTCAAAAACTGAGAAAGTACTTTCATCCAAAATTGACGCCTAATGCCATTGGAATCGAGAGTTTATAAAGGGTTTTCCGAATGAGCTTAAATAAACATCTGAATGCTTTATTTAATAAATCGATTAACTACTTTTTTTAAATTTTATTAGATAATAATGTCAAAAGAAATTTCATATCGTCACCTAAAACGCAAACGGCCCTATCTAACATTTTAAAAATTTTACAGGAGAGGCAAAAAACTATTTAAAATAAATTTTTTTTTTAATTTTGTAAATTACAAACGATATTGGCGGTAGAAGAGCATATAACATGGAGTAAATGCCTATCGACAAAGGCCAGTTATACATGCGTGGGAAATTTGGCAAAATGCTTCAAATTGTGTTTAATTCATGCTCATTTATATTGCGATGGGTGGTCATCTGGCTTAAAATTTTTAACTTCGTATGGAGAAAATGTAGTATTTTGTTTAATATGAAATACTATAAAATAAAAAAATAAAATAAAAAGTATTGTTTTAATCAGCGAGACTTTTATCAATATTTTAGATACAATTTTTATGTTTTGTTTAATGTGGCATTTAGACAATTGACAATGTTGTATTTTATACAAACGTTTAGTTTAATTTTTTCGTTTATTATGAAATCGCTTTTGTAGATAGGGCCGTTTGTTTTTTGGTAATAAAATGGCTAATTTTATTCGGAAGAGTTCAAATTTATTTGTAAACCTTTGCTTTGATGAAATACATCAGAATTAATGAAAAAGTCGATTTTGAATTTTTTGTTAGTTAGGGCCGTTTGCGTTTTAGGTGACGATATAGTTTCTTAAAATATTTTATTTTCGAACATTTTTGTTTAATAGAGATAATCGATTTGGTTTAATAATTTTACCAAAAAAAAAAACTTTTAATTTTTTTTAAGGTGTGTGTGTGGTAATGCCATATGTATTAGTTTATGTCTTAAAGAAATAAATACATAAGTTAAATATTTACGTTCTTGATATTTAGAAAAATATGGGCTGTTGGAAAAGATTTTACAAACAACGGCATTCAGAAGCAAGTCATTTTCACGCATGTGATGAGAATAAAACGAAACATTTTTGTCTTTATCTTATTGTTGGACAAGAAACCTAAATATAGGCCTAAGCGTACTTAATGATTCCTAAGCAGAATGATTTATAAGCAGAAACGAGTGTTAAAATTTTAGACGACATTATCAGCATCTGATATGAGATTCAATTTAACAGAATGGATTGTTGTTTGTTAAACTGTTGCACAGTCCTCAAATAATCGATATGGTTTCCAATAAGAAGCATGAAATAATTCCTTTTGTTAAATATGTATATATGCCACTCGCATATGTCAAAATAAGAAGTAAAATATCAATATAATTAAATGCATACATATCGCTCATTTACTTCGATAGTGTTCTAACTCAAAAAACGTGATTTTTTAGTTACAAATTCTAAAATATGCGCAATATTGTGATTTATATTGTGTGCAAAATTCCGGGTGATTCGTACAAAATTAGGAGCACAGAAACAAAGTGTTTATTCCTATAGCAATGCTAGATAATAAAAAATTGAAAATTAAAATAATTATGACACTATTGAGGCAAATGAGCGATATGTACGTATGTATGTGTTTTTTTTTAGAGAGATTTTGTTTAGCATATAAACTAAGATTAAGCATTTTTTAAGCAGAGATAATATAATGCACAAATTTCGCTTTTATTTGTATGTAAACAGTATGTTTGTGTTTTAAGTGAATGTTTTTTTTTAATTTTCAAATGATCACAATATTTCTTATTAAAAAAATAATTTATAACAACAATTAGTTAATTATGTACGTCCTTAAAAGCTAAAACGAAATACATTTTAAGTCAATAAAAGCCTTATGAGTTTGTAATAAATTTGTTGTTGTTGTTGTTGTTTTTTTTTTTTGACTGTATAAGCGTATGAAAAGACTTCTTTTTGTGTTGTGTTTCTTTCTGTACAGGAGAGAGATTTCATAATATTATTTTTTGTTGTTTTGTTTTATTTTGCTATGACTTAATTCTTTAGAACCAAAAAAACTTAAAAGCTTTTATTATTCAATTAACTGTGTTACTTTGTATAAAAACAAAAAACAAAAAAAAAGAAGGAAAAACAACTAAAAACAAAAAAATATATTCGTTTGAATTTGATCAAAAACTTTAAAGCTCTATTATTTAAGTTTATGCCTTTTCGCTTTTCACCTACTAAACTATTTTGATTTTTATCTCTCTCATTCTTTTCACAACTGTTGTGGCGTATGTATGTATGTATATGTTAGTCTATACTTTCTCTTCGTCTCCCCATATCGCATTCATTAACAGATTCTTTTGTTCCTCTTTTTTTTCTATTTACAATACAAATGCTCACAGACAATAAATAATAATCTTTTAACATATTTATAGGCATTTATTATAGTACGGTATGTAGTGTTTGTAGAGTACTATCAATACTTTGACGGCTATTGTTGTCTAAGTTTTTTTTTGTACTCCACCATTGAATATTAAAATATACGAGTACATACAGTACTATGGGGATTTTTCATATCCTTTTTATGATAATTTTTAGTAATAAATACGAGGTCTGTACAGTATGGCACAAAAACTACGAGTATAAGATTAAGAGAAAACGAAAAGAGATATTTGTAAGAATATTATTCAATAATTTATAATCGTGGTAAACTTATTCTCTTTTTCAGTGTATAACAAGATTGTTTGGCGTGTATGTAGGTTACAAAAAATATTCGACTTTGTCAGAAGTAATTAAAGAATGTATTTGGTTTGTTTGTATTGTTTGTATTTTGAATTGTTTTATTTAATTTTGGGATTTTGTTTCCATTTTGTTTGTTAACTTAGAAATATTGGCACACAAAATGTTGCTTGAATTTAATTTATTTATTTTGTTATTGTTGTATTCTTATATATGTATTTGCTTTAATACAACGTGTCTTTTGTTGTTGTTATTATTTAATCTGCTTCATTGTAATATATATAAATATTTTTTTTTCTTTATTTAAAAAAATTGCTTAGCTCGTTTCCGTTTTAGTTACAGCTGCTGATGCTTGTTATATAACCTTTACACATTGATAGAGGATAGATCAATGATTATTAGCATTTTAAAAGATTTTCTTTAATATTCAGTTTACAGCACTGTTTCCATTTCAGCTATTTCCGTTTTATAGGACCTAAATAGTTTTGATTAAAAAAAAAGAAACAAAAATTCAAAATCTCTGCTATTAACGTGAAATTAATTCATTAAAATGTATGTATGTAAGTATAATAGCAAAATTAATATGTTTGAATGTTTTCCATTGTTTAATGTATAAATTTAAATGATGTCATCCATATGATTGATGATTTGTATACAAGTGTTTTACATCTTATGTATGTTTCATCATATAATTTTGATAAGCTCCTAACAATTATTCTTGTTATTTAAATATCTTAATACAGTCTTAAAACA
Source organism: Wohlfahrtia magnifica (assembly GCA_023159175.1). Lineage (NCBI taxonomy): Eukaryota > Metazoa > Arthropoda > Insecta > Diptera > Sarcophagidae > Wohlfahrtia > Wohlfahrtia magnifica. The sequence goes on from JAKWBJ010000060.1 coordinate 1,400,204, forward strand.
AGCTTGTTTCAAAATCTAAAAATTGATACTGTTCATAATTTTTTACAAAGCATTTTACGTTTACATACTTAATATTCTTTTAGAGATAGTAAAATGTAATTAAACATACATATTTAAGTCTTTGTGTAATACTTTATTAAAATCTTTTAAAAAATCTAATTTTCTAACACCCTTTACAATCGCTATTTTATGCAGCCTATACGCATGTTGAATAACGTTAATCGGTTCTTATTGCAAATACATACATACATATATAAATAAAATAAAAAAGAACAAATGCATGCATGCAATAAGGTCCTCAAATATCTTCAATCAAGAATAATTTTCGTCAAATATTCAACTTTATTGAAAGACTGTTGTGAAGTTGTAATGCTTGCAGTCAAAATATAGAACTTAGTTATCAACCGAATTCAATTTGAGATTGTAACGTATGTATGTATATGAAGTACATTATATTCCATTAAGTTAATAAAGCGACTTTCCATTGAAAATAAATTTAAATTCTGCGATTTCAAAATATGATACAAACTGCTTTTTATGCTAAATCTTTTATACAGGGAAGTCAAAATTTAGCCATTGTTTCGAGTATTGCTGGCCGTATGCTACGAATAACACAAACAATGTTGGTCTCCAACTAGTCAATTGTTGCTGGTTTATTAGCATAAGCCATTGACTTTTCCTCAGCCCAGAGAAAATAGTCGAGAGGTGTTACACCACATGACCTTGGCAGGTCCATTTTTCTGAATTAACTTATCGCTGAAATTTGAGCTTGATCTTGATATAGTCCGACCATCCTCATGAAACCAAACATCACTAACGCTGATGTTGTACATATTCGAGGGGAATTATTAAATATAATCAAATATTACTAATAATGTAAAGACCTATTTTTGAAAATAAACCTGATTCTTTTATTACTCGTAATAAATACTTTTAATGTTTTGATTATGATGATTTAAACAACAATAAAAAAATAATTTTAAATTGCATTTCAACAAACAAGCACCCAATTTGTGGTGACAGTTCTTCGTAATTGTTTCTTTATCTATGCGAGTTATTTTTTGATACAGTTTCACCACCCGTTTCTCTTGTTAGTGTTCGTTTAGATTGTTTTAAGTTTGCCTGAGTACATTAATGTACGAGTAGTCGTATGAGAAATATTTAACAAGTTTTTGTTCCTATTTTACATTCTTTTTATTAATCAAAAGACAAATGAAAAATATACATTATCAAGATGTTTTTGTTGGAGACAATAAAGAAAAAATTACAAAAAAAGAAGAAAAAAAAACAAATATGAATATGAACGTTGCAGTACGAGTACATGTTTCCTTTTTTTTTGTTTCTGTACTGTGTATATTTGCACGTTAAGTATTTTTACAGCAGTGGTTCCTTAACTTGGTTAGGGGAAATGTACAGTGAACTCGCCGTAAAGTAAGCTATCCAGAAATATGATATATTGTATGAATAAGAAAATAAGGAGATAATCACTATGTATATCGTTCATTAACTTCAATAGTGTAATAGTTGTAACAACATGATCTTTTAGTTAATTAAACATTCGAAAATATGCACTCTATTATGATCTACGTTTAGTGTTTGCAAAATTCTTTGTGATAATTACACAATTTAAAGTATAGGAACAAAATATATGTATGTATGTAAATGCTTAATAATAGGCAATTGAACATTTAATACGATTTATCTGTAAATAAAGTCTCAATTGTGCACAACACTGGCGTGCTTGAAAAAATACATTTCAAATAACATTTTTGATAAAGACAGTTGAAGAAAATGAGTAAAGTGCCTAAAGATGTTTTTTACTACACAAATAAGTTTGAAAATTTCTAAACTGTTTGTCTGATAAGAATGCTGTGATTAATTTCTGAAAAAACCTGGCAACTAATTTTGATCTCTACTGCTCACAAAACACACAACGTGTAGCCCGAACCTTGCACCGACAGACCAACATTTATTTAGTATCTGGCAAATACATATGAATGCACTTGATTAAATTGATGTTATCAATTAAAAGTTAAGTAAAAACCGAGCATACTTCTATATTGCTATGTATAGGTAGGTTAATAGAAAAATTTTAATATTTCCCACAATACATGCTTTTTAGTGCAAAACAATAAAAAAATTGTTTGGGAATAGATGCCGTGAAATAAAACTATTAATTATGAATTTATGAATGTATTATAGCAAGGGTTTCTAGAAAAGTTAATATTGTCTGTTTATCAACTACTAACCTACTACTATCGGGTACTATCTCGTATTTTCTCGCCAACGAAGTGTTATTAAAAAAACAATATTTGTAATTTTATTGAGATTTGTCGGTGAGAATTGTTAGAATGCACTTCTTATTTTAAATTGAATTTAAAGCAATTGTAATACAATTTTTAACATTTTTCAACGTAGAAATATCATCAAAGTGGTTTTCTATTTAGGAAACTCTATATGCTGTGATGTGTTTTTTCTGTTGTTTGAACAAGCACATACCAGTACAAATATGTGCCAAATGGAATACTTCACGTACATTAATAATTGCAATTCTACATCACCAAGTGGATGATGATGAATGGAATGATAACGACAATGCAAAAAAATGTGTTATTTATTCGTATGCAATTAAAATTCATGTGGTTGAAATACAAATTAAAAAAAAAGATAAAATAAAAAAAATAAAACGATTTCTTTAACAAATGAAATGATTAATTATGCATTCGAGCAATTTAAGCGTAAACGTTTTATTAATTTTTTGGGTTATGGCTTAATCAAAGCTGAAAGCTGGAATTTAATTTTCCTATATCAACAGCAAAATTTAACAAATTTGTTGTAGAGTGAGTTTCTTTTATGGAACCTTTAGCAAATTAAAAATATTAAAACAAATAAATAATCAATACTTTTTGAAAATTTTGTCAAAAAATAAAATATATTTTTCAATATTTTATTTATTTTACACCAAACACTGTCTTTAACTGATTTTTTACACGGTATTACACGGTAAAATGTAGCAGATATGCTAGGTTTGCTACGTCTGCAAGACTCGCAAGGCCTGTTTGTAACAAAGAGTGATTTCCCTAATATTTAAAAAGTTGATTTGTTTGCTTTTCTGCTTTTGTTATAAACAGTATAGTAACGGCATTTGTAATATAACGATGTATAGACAAATCATAGATGGATGACAGATTCATATTAAAAATTAACACAGCTTTGAACAGATTTGATACGTACATACAAATACATACTTAAATCAATAATTATAATAATAAACAAATATAAATTAATACTATACGTACGTAGACTTAGACTTATTTGTATATGAAATAATTAATTGAATGGATGAATGAGTGATAAAATAAATGAATAAATGAAAAACAATTACAAATGATTTATTCAGATACTTGCTTGGATATTTTTGGTGGGCTGGCTTAAAACAATAAACATGTGAATTGACAGAAAGTTTGTGAATGTGATTTTGTGCCGAAATTCATAAACAAATTCGAAATCAAGAAAAAAGTAATTTCATGAAAATCATTATCATTATCATCATCATTATTATTATTATCATTATTATTGTTATTATGATAATCACATTAACTTTATTACTAATAAATTAAGTTGTATTTAGTAGTAATAGAATAATAACATTACTATACAAATTATATATTGTTTGCTAAAGACACTTATTTATAATACAATATATACTCGTATGTGTATAAATGTATATACATATGTATAGAACAAGCATATGATTTTATATTTAAAAGGTTCAAAATATTTAGAGACAACAATAAGATTCATCATCTAACACAATCATATGTATGTATGGGCATATGTATATGTGTGTATATTTTCTTGTACACACAGATATAAATACATAGGTATATACATATATACATATATACGTATAAATTGCTTCAATTTGAACACTCTGTGAAATATTTATAAAGTCACAAAACATTTTTGTTATAAAATAATATATTTCGAAATGATAGATAATGTGTTCGTAAGGTCTCACAAACGTTTCTTTATATATATGTATATGCTCCTAGATTCCTATCTGGGAAATATAGAATTACTTAGTACAATCGCATATGTGGAAACATATGAGGAAAACTATGTTCGTCTTCGTACAACAGATACTTGCGACCATGTCAAAATTATTCTAGCGACGTATTGTCATGAATGCGTACCGCTGTGGAGTGATAGATAAGACACCCGCCTACCAATCATGAGGTTCTGGGTTCGATTTCAGGCCAGACTATCTAACAATTTTCAACAGCGGCAGCACCTTTTAACATTATCTAGCTAGTTATGTTAGGTTCCTTCCTGGTTTGTCATGAATACTTTGTTTCACGAGCACAAGTTTTCAGATTGCCTTGGCAGTTTAAAGTATCTTATGATTGAAAATTTTGTGTTTCCGAAATTTTATAGTCTTCTTAGACGAAAGTTGTGATTAGAATAAGCCAGTGCTTATGAAAATTCGCATCAAACAATTTTTTAAGCCTTAAAATATTAGAGAAAAGTATTCCGCAATGATGCATAATATTTAAATGACAAACAGATTCAAAGCTAATTCTTCTATGACAGAATTTACCATCACATCTGTTTAAAACCAAATGAAATTATTAAACAAAAAAAAAAAAAAAAAAAAAAAACATTAATTATATCTTTTTTGTTGTCTCTATAAATATTTCACTGAGTGTAGTATATAGGATATAAGACAATAGAAATACATAGGGTGCAAAGGAAATTGGGGGTAAATAATTACATTGTGTATTTTAAGGAAATATTTTTGTAAACACGATAATAAAATTGGTATCGAATATATAAAATGAATAAACAAACACGTTCAACATCACGTATGCATGTATGTGTATGTATATACTAGTATTTTGTATTTAATACACTTGTACACACATACACACAAGTCAAATGTTTGAAAACTTTAACATGAGGAACTTGAGGTTTCTGAGATATTTCGTAATTAGTTGTTAGTTCAGGAAAGCTTTACACCTTAATTGAGGAAATGGTATTTAGTACTAAAAGGGAGAAGAAATACTAAGCTCTAGGGTGAAATTATGGGGTATTACTTAAGCATGCACCAGTAAATAAGATATTGAAAGATGCGAGAACTTTTATCAGCGACTCAAAATAAAATAAAATTTCAAAACTTTTATTATCTAAGAATCGAAAAAAGTTTTCCTTTTATATGTATTATGAAATTGCTAAAACGTTCATTATATTTTAAAGTCACTGTAATTATTTAGGTATTATAGATATGTATGTATGTACAGTGATTGATTAGTTGGGAATGTCTGGTTGTGTGGTTGCCAAATATTGAGGATAGTGAGTGACTAGATAGTTAGCATGCGTAATGGGATGGGTAAAACGAAAAACTTACCACCTGTATAAGTCTTGTGCACTGGCTGCCAAACTTAAATTACCCATCAGAGGAGGTCGTTCTTTTAGGTGGTGATGATTAAGTAAGTCAGACGAGGAAGCAAGCCTAAAAAACATGTTGAACAATTGAGTAAAATACCATAAGTACTATCTCATTCTCGATTAAATTTACCTTAGTTGAGGAGGCTTAATACCGTGCTTATCCATTGTCTTTTCCAATTGTCTAACCCGCAATCGAGTCATGTCCAATTCATGCTTGACTTTCCACAAGTGTGTGTCACAAATGGGATCATTGCAACGATGTTTCTTAAGTATCTCGGTGGCTTCATAAACTGCACCACGGAATGTTAACGATTTACCCATTGATAGCGAGATTAGGGCACAACAATGGCCTCCGTCTTTTTTCGCAATACGCTTACGTATGTATTTAAAGTAGACATGTTCGAGCAGCAATAATAAGGCGGCTAATAAAATACCAGCCATTAAAAGTAAAAATGCTGACAAGAATTGTTCCAAGGCGAGGGGATCAGATGATTTGTGCTCTTGCTTACCAGGCCTACAGGTACCTGTCATCCAATAACGACGTAAGCGTTCCAAGTCACCGTTTGCACGAAACTCTAATAGTCGTTTGTTAAACATTTGGACATATTTAGAATTGCGGCTGAAAGCCAAACCATAACCTATAAAAAATGGCAATCAGAATAAAAATAAAATAAAAATAAAAATAAAAAAATCAAAAGAAAAAGGAATGACATGAATAAAAAGAAAATTGTTAACATGGTTCATAAATTTGTGTAATTTGCTGACTCATTACCTGTCATGGCGTACCAACTGCCTACAGTCATCAAGCGACAGTCCTCATCTTGTGCCACTAGATAATCTAAAACAGTGCCATCGTAAATAAAGGAATCCAAGTTGCCATTTAAAACAGCTGCCACACCATCTGCCACACTTGATTTGTTGTATCTGATATTAAATGGCACAGAGACGCGACGTCGACGTAGTTGATAGCACAGAGAATGAAAATAAAACAAAAACCAAAATGAAAGAAGAAACAAAAGAGAACATTTGGTTATTTTTATTGTTTTCTTTTTTATAAACGCCATTTGTTGTTGTTATTGGTTTTTGTCATGCATAAAAAGTTAAAAGATTAGATGTGTGATGGGTGATGACCTACTGTCTCATGTAGTAGTGCATTTCCTTGTAGTATTTATTGATTGTGGAGTCTGTGTGACTGTAAGGAATTGTGCCAAATTTAAAGGATGGCTTGTGCGAATAGGGATGTACCAAACGACTATCATTCAAACCACTGAACTCATGGAACTCCTCCCTAAGATATGTAGCAAATAAAAGACGATAACATAAATTAGGACAGATTTAAAAGATGAATTAGCTGCCACACGATACAGTACCTCGTTATCATAAAAGCAGCCAAGTTGGCAGTATAAATGGCAAGGAACACTACGGCAAATAGAGCCCATACATTTGTCATAAAGCGGGAAGTAAAACCTCTTGGAGAGTCTACGTGTACAGCCGCTTGAAAGAGTACTGCCCATACCAGCCAGTATGTACGGAATAGAGAGAAACGATAAGGTGTAACGTTGGTGTTTTGTAGATAGAGTTTCATATCGTAGCCACTGGGCGAAAGCCATTCGAATAGGAAAATCATGAAAGTAGCTGCCTGTATAGCGACAATGCCAACCAACATCCAAGAGGCAGTATCAAATGGCTCTAAAAAAGCGGTGGGCGAAATGATGCCTGTGCGTTTTGCGACCACTATTGCTATTCCGGTCTCCATAAAGGGTTCGCTGAAATCCACCACAGCTTCACGTTCTGTATTGATCATGAGAGATGTCAATACCATGTCGGTTTTACGATTTACCAATTCGGCAATTAAACCATTCCATTTACCATTCTCAAGTGTACCCCATTTACCATCCTCGACCCGAACCAGTTCATATGTGAACCCCAGTTCTTCGGCAAATTTCTCTAAAAGATCAATACAAAAACCACTACAGCACTGGTAGAAGGATTCGTTGCGATGAGCCTGTCCCACATCGATGTCAGCCATCTCATGATCGGCTGCCACGCGACACAGGACACCACGATCCATAAGACATTTGCCACTAACTGGGTCCGCAGGTGAGAGATTGATATAGGGTGCTTCTTCGAGGAATGTTATTTTTAAATGGAATTTTTCTGGAACACCCTGTGGTGGAGCATGTGAATTACCCGGCCATGCTATATCCCGTATGTCCAGTTTTTGCGTTTCCCATGACTTCCAGACACCGATCTGAAAATAAAAGCAAATACATTAAGCAGAACTTAATGATGTATACGCAAAGAACAATTTAAATGAATAAACCTTACCTCCTCCCAGACCAAATTTTTATTATTGGCACCAGGGCGCAGATTCATTATTTTTAATTCTGCTGATTTGAGATCACCATCAGCCGTAAACTCTATATTTGGTTTATTCAAATCCCCTTCGATTGATACATTTCTTAAATATTTGAAAAACCTTGAATGATAAGAAATTTATATGACTTTAGCTTGAGAAAATTTCTTGGCAAAACAAAAAAAGAGAAAAAAATGATTGAAATTTATACTCACAACTCTCCATTGTCCCAGCGACCTCTACCCTCATCCTCGCATGAAAGTGACTGTGTATTTAATTTCTTGCCATGATTAGCTGGATCTGAAACATATGCTTCTACGCCATAACCATAGATCTTAATTGCATTCGATATCTCATTCATTAAGGCAGCACTACTCGTATCAAAATGCACTCCCAACATTCCAACTGGGAATTGTGGATGGGCATCCTTCTTTTCGATGACCGATTGACTAACGACCCATACATAGTTTTCGCCGGTCAACTTCAGATCTTCAGCAGCTCTAAGAATAGTTATTGCTTCACTTTGCGTGGCATAGAGGAGCATCACTCTTGCCTCGCTATTAACAAGTTCCATCAAGTCACTAGTACGCGTTACAACAATCGAATTGAGAATGGTAAATTTGAAATGTTCCTGCATTTCAGCTACACGCTCCCTTACAGCTTGAACAAAATCATCATGACCGGCTATCTGGGAGGTGACTACCGAAAACTGATGCCATTTGTAACGTTCTAATATGCTCAACATAGCGGCACTTTGATGTTCTATACTTGGAGCTAACTGAAGTTGAAGTGTCGATTGTGAAGCACGCCTCTCAAGACCTGAATTGTCAGCATTCCACGATATCACCGGTATACCCAAATAACCGGCTAATTGTAAAAAATATTGCGCCGATGCCGTACTATGTCCAAACTGTTCATTATTCATCATATACAAAATGGCCGAAACATTAAACTGCAGGAATTCCTTACAAAGTGTACTCAATATTGCTTTAATTTTTCAAAACAGATGACATATGAAATAGAAAAAAAAGAAAAATTATTTAAAACATTTATCAGATACATGCGTTTTATAATGTAACCTAACCTAACCTAAGTTATGATGACACAGGATAGAACAATTTCTTAAGCTTAACTTGTATTATTGAAATGTCTGAGATATTTGCAGGTTATATTATGAAAAAGGCTTATTTCTCATCTTATGCTCGCCTACAATAGTATGTATTGCTATTACAAACGTAATTTGACAAGCTTTTCTGAACTATTGAACAAACTTAGTTCATATACTTGAGTTTAAGATGAATAATTTTTTTCCCTAAGCAACTTAAAAATGTGTAAATTAATAAAACGATTACATACTCGTACATTCCATCACTTTTGTTTTTTTTTTAAATATTTATTTTTATTAATTTACTTTGTTTTCATTAATTCATTAACTTAAATTAATATTTTAAAAATCTTAACAATTTATTATTTACTTATTAGAAATACTATGTAGAAATTGAAATGTTTATTTTTTTCAAACTTTTTCAACAACCACTCTTAATTAATCAATTTTGTAACCCCTAAAGAAACTCTGAATTTAGCTTCAACTTTACAACAGAACAGAATTTATTCAAAACAAATTAAACTACAACTCTTACATTAATATTTAGTTTCTCCAAAAGAAAACAAAAGGCACGAGTAGCATCAACAATCATACGCAACCGTAAATGTAAATGCAATTAATCGCGTGATATTGGAATACCCTTCTAATTAGTAAGGTCATCGATGCTCCCGTCGCGTTGTTGCTATTAATGTTTGTTCTTCTGTTTTCTCCTTTCCAAAAATATTAAAAGGTTACAAATACAACTAATGTGTAAGTGATTCGCCACACAATAACCATGCTATACATTTCTGAAATACAAAATTTTTCGTACAATGTCTTAATCTGTACAAAGAGTAGGTATGAACTAAATAGCATGTTTTTGCATGTTTTTGTCCATTATTTTTCGGTCGATTTATTTATTTTGCGATTTTAAAAGATACAAAGGAGGGAAAATAACAGTAAAATAAACTAAAAATAAAGTGAATTTAAAAAAGTACAGCTTTTGGTTGGGACAAAAAAAAAATGATGTATACGACTACAAAACAATTTAAAATTTTATTAAAAATTTGAACTCAAAATTATGCATATTTTGTAAATGAAAAGCAAATGATATTATATTATTAATATCCCCCATAGTTGACATTGTTTTTGAAGACAGCTTGTATATACATATATATAGTGTAGGGGACTGACTTGGCTATTCAATAACGTTTATATTTTGTTGACAAAAACATGCACTCATCAACTATGATTAGTGCTTGGGTTCGGTATCCTGAAAAATTTCTATATCGGAAGCATATTTTCTTCGACAAAGGTAGCATGAGTTTCTCTAATAAATTGTTGTATACAAATTTGTCCATTGTTTGCTCTATTCGATGAATTGTAACTACCCTTTACCAAAAAAAGCAACCTCATACTATGACAATGTCTCTGCCATGCTTGATGGTTATTTTTTGTATATCTATTATCAAATTATATATCTTTTGGCCGATGAACTTTTGTTTCTGCATCGATATTGCGCCACTTTTTTATATGCATAAAAGTTTGGTTACAAATTTGATCAAAAATAAAACACATTTTTCTTATATTATATTTGAAATGACTTTTTTGATATGATCGTTTTAATTGAATTACAAGAGATCAGAATCACCCAGCATTTCTTGATGTCAATCCTAGCTTTGCCACCGTCTGCGAAGCTTCGCCCTGCTTTGTACATAATTTTTGTTGTCTATTATTGTCGTAAGTGATCCACTTTTAACCCCCGTAACCATTCGCTTCAATTTCCTTCTAATCCGAGCTTATAGAAACAACTGTGAGGTATCAAGAACCTTATGTAATAGGATGATTTTGGAAGAAATTGGCTAAGAGAGTTCATGGCAAAGATGCCAGTTCCCTTGATTGGACATTGTTGGAAATATGGAATTCCATAGAATCGGCACTAGATATGTACATATGTCAATATCTATTCTAAGACGCTTACTGGCTGTGTTATATTACAAAAGATATGCAAATATCTTATATATGCTGAATGGTCGATTACATTGCATTTCAGAAATTCAACCTTTGCCTTACCCGATTAGGTATTGAGTTTAAGAAATTGAATTGAGTTATTTTTGTTTTAAATAAAACCCCAAAAAATCTCCATATATATCAGATCACTCAATAAGTCCGTAGGATGACACATAAATGGCGTTACTAGAATCTTGTTCATACTCGTATGATATTGTCAATATGACTATTGGATTTGTGAGTTATAGCATTTTGTGTGAAGCAATTTTTGTAAACGAAAAAAAAACAAAAAAAATTAAAAAAGTCAATTTCGGGTTTTAATAAAGCATCGCTTTTTAATGAAAAAAATACAGTGGAAACCAAACAATGGCTTGATAAACATTATTCGAACTCTACTCCATCTATACAAATGGTAGAGAAGTGGTTTGCTGAATTTAAGTGTGGTCGTACCAGCGCAAATGATGAAGAGCGCAGTGGACGCTCAAATGAGGCTGTATTCAAGAAAACAATGGCAAAACTACATGTATTCGCCAGATTTGGCCCAAAATACCCTTTTCCTGTTTTCAGATCTCAAGAGAATGCTTGCTGGAAAGATATTTAGTTCCAATGATGAAATAATCGCTTAAACCGAGGCTTATTTTGACGAGCACGATAAATCGCACACTAAACGAAGGCAATTATGTTGAGTAATAAAATCGAGTTTTGTTAAAATTTTGTTTTTTCTTACTTATGCTACGGACTTATTGTGTGGCCAGATGGTGTATATATATTGTATTTTTTACGTTTAGAGAAAAAACCGTGTCTGATTATGCGTTTCTACACTATATTCGAATTTTTATGACACATTAATAATTTTTAATAAATAAACCAAATATTTAAAATTTTGTTAGAACATACATACATATCTTTCGTTTGAAAAATATTTGTATTTATTTTGTAAAGTAAAGTAAACACCCATTTTTTGTTTAAATCAAACAAAAAAATTATCCGATTTTGGTTTCAAATCACTTTTCATAGTTGAAGAAGTTTTAAATGCTGAAAATAATGAAAAAGCATATTATTTTTAAAAATAAAATAAACTTAAAAAAAAATTAACAAAACGCAAAATTTAATTATCCGTTCTTTTACATTAAGTTAGAAATTAATTAAAAAATTAAATAAATTTTGCTGCGTCAGTCTTGTTTTTCAAAGTATTTTCCGTTTTTGTTTTTTTTTGATTTTTAAATTACTTTTTGCTTCTGCAGAATTTCGAAGTACAAAACATGACATTGTACGGCAAGGCAAGACAAGTAGATGTTGCCTTTCACAACCAACAATGTAAGAATCTTTAACAACAATTGGCTCTATTAAATTAAATACAAATATACAAACAAACAGACATTTAGACATACTACAGACGTTTAACTATACATACATACATACATATATACATCCGTATATATAGAATAAATACACAACAGCTCTTGAAGCTTCTAAGTGAGATGATTAAGTGGCAAAATTATATTTTATAGCAGGTATAAATAGACGGCAGGCAATTAACGTTTCAGCTCGTCTGTTTCGCTAATTGTTAACACTTCAATCTCTTGCAAGCTTTGTCTTACATTCAACTGCATTTACGACCTTTTTCGCCAATATTCGTTATGATAAAATAATAATAAATAGAAAAATTAAAATTAAATTCGACGTTTTTGGTAGAACTTTCAGATTTTCGTTATTGTCGTTGTCGTTGTCGTTGTCGTTGTCGTTGTCGTTGCCTGTTAAACATAAAATGTGTACAAAATTATTAACAGAGAGCATTCGTTATTCGTCCATGTGTGAGTTAATGGAAGTGCTTTTGGTATTGAAGTGACATTTTCTCTTTAACATCCATTAATTTTGTTTAGAAAGAAGTATAAAGATACATAGATACATACATACATACATACATACATACACATGCAAACACATTTACCATTCAATTGCTTTCATCTTAAAATGTTATCGCAAGTTGGCACCAACTTTGAAAAGTGCGAATACATTTGTATGTATGTATGAATGAGCATAATATAGACATACATATGTTGGGGTAAATGCGTGTTAAAGAAAGAATTGGTTAACTCCTTTCAATTCCCCATTATCCTCGAGCTGTAAAAGTTTGAACACATTCTTCTCTATAAAGATGATGACAATATATAGAGAAAGTTTTCGTTTCTTACTTTTTCCCAATAATTTTTTTATTTGATTTTGCTTTTCGTTTCGTGTACGCCTTATGCCATCATATAATAACTCAACGTAAATTGAGCTCAACTTCATCCAAAGTCCTAACAAGTAACACCATTACATACAGTTGTAAACAAAAAGGTAGTAAATATCTCCATTCATTAAAAATTATGATTTCAAATTCCATTTGTATATTATTAAAATAACCGAAGCCTAAAAAAGAATTTAAAAAATATGTTTAAAAATCTTTTATAATCTTCGACGAATTCATTAATAAAAAACAAAAATTTATCTCAATGCAAATTTAAATTGATTAGTAAATAAATTTTATAAAAAGAAATCCTTTTATAACTTCTCGCCACATCAAGGGTCTGCCTGTTATTTTCTCTCTACTGTATAAAGCCAATATACAAGATATTACAATTTTGTTCGTTTTTTTTTTGTTCAAAATAGTGAGAGTAGTGAGAGCAAAAAAAAAAAATGAATTAAATAAAATAATGCGTATAGTACTCGTAGCATGTATATCAATAAATATTAAATGTTTTTGGGGATAATACCTCATTTACACACATTCAATTTTTATGTGTAAAAACAAAAGGAAGAGCTTTTTCTGAGTGTTTTAGGCAGGAACGAATATCATATACCCTATCCCTTATGGGAATACGACAACAAATTAATTTTTTATAAAATTTTATTATAATTCATACATCTGAATGCAATAAAATGATATTTATCGTATTTTGGTGTAGATGTATGAAACGAAATGTGAATTTTTGAATTTTCATTTACAATGATAATAATAAAATAAAAACAAAAATACACATTGAAGAGGCTTTGTTGTAATATGTGATTTCAATGTTGAGCATTGGCAGTTAATAACAAAGGAGATAGTTTTCTTTAAGAGAAAAAAAAATTTTTTTTTTTTGGTGTATGAAATTCTTCAACTGACCGATCGATCTGAACAAGTGAGTAGTCAGTATTCATTTGTTAAAAATTCTCATGCTCTTTCGAAATGTATGAAATAAATCTAAATAATGCGACGAATATGCTTTGCAATTAGAAAATTAGGTTAATTAGGTTGAGCTGTACAGGATAAATCAATCAATGGTAAATATTTCTGATTACGCTTGATTTTACAATAGGGCTTCAAGTGTTTTTGGAAAGGTAAAGCTCATATTAACTAAATGTCTGTGTATTTATTTAAGATGAATTTATTACAAAGTAAATTTTTAAGAAATACAAAGTGAAAACGAAATTGGCTATTAGAGTTTCACTAAATATAATTTAAAAGTTCTTAGTAAATCGGAATTGTCACATGGCTTCATTCTAGTATCTCTTCTTTGTTTATGTAAATGATTTTATTGCACATTTGAATTAATTTCGAAATTTTTTACGATCTTACTTATCTCACGAATATCCGGTTCTGTTCTATATATAACTATAACACCGTAGGTTGTTATTGTACAGTATATAAAATTAAACTAGTGTATTCAGCGGCTGACACAATCAGCCGCGTTCCAACATCTAACATTTATTTTAATTATGTAGGTATATAAATTAGTGTTTTAAAATTAACCCCCATATATATGTTATTTACAATGAGTTTTCAATTTATTTTTTATAACAAATTTTTCTTTAAAACACTTCATTGTTTTAAATAAGTCCAAAAATATAAAATAATAACACGATGCGAGAAATTACTCAAATACCTCAAAAATCTCGAGTTACGGGTAAAAAACCGGTTTTTCGAACCTTCATGCACTTAGAAGCTAATAACTTAGCTGAATAGTATTAGATTTAAAGTTTCTTTTCGGATTTGGAAAGAAGAAACACAAATAAATCAATGATATATATGCCGGTTGGGTAGTTTTACAGAATCTGGGTGTATTTATCAAACAAACACATTTTTCATACAATTTTTACCACATTTTTCAAATTTATATGCGTTTTTGCGAACCGTACTATTGATGAATTCATTAGGGAATTATACTAAGTTATGAATAAAATGAGACGTACGGTTTAGAAATCCGTTGGAAATTGACAGAGTTATTAGGCTTTTTCGTAATGCAACTCATGAAAAAAATCATAACATTTTCAGTAAACTGGTGTTTTTTTTTATTACTTTGAAACTGTATTTTTAAAAAAAGTTTAAAATTTTGTAATAAAAGTATGATATTAGAAAATGATGGCCTTTTCATTACTTATGACTCGACAATCACATTATTAATTTTGTAAAACAAGGCAAGACCAGTCTAATTAGAATATTTAACAGCTAAATGTGGCTGCATAAGCCTCTGTGCTGGTAGATTGTGTTTTCAGACTCACTTTTTATACGTTTGGATTTTGGTTGGATGAAAGTGTTTTAGGGTTTTAAACACAGTTATGACTTTTGAGAGGACATTTTGCAATAAATCAAACAGTAAAGAAGAAAACTTGTAAAAGTTTTTCTTTCATTTCAAGTATGTATGTGTGTAGTATTTGTGTAAGAGAGTGTTTTTATAAATGTAAAAATATGTATGTGAAAAAGACAAACTAACAAGCAAAAAACAAGAACCTTAAAGAAAATTAAAAAATAGTTGAATAAAGTTATTCTGTTGTAAGAGTTCGGAATCTTGTAGTCAATATTACGAACTTGCTTTTGTACAACTTACATACTTATAACTTTATAAATAGTGTATATGTTTATGTGTGTGTATATGAATATTTATTTTCATATAAAACTTTACTTCACAATTAATATGAATTTGTTGTTGTTTATTTTTGTTTTTAAACACTCTGTATACACATGTTTATTAAAGAATATATTTTACCGAATGTGACATTTAAAAGTAATTTAGTCAAGTGTCGAGCCACACATTTTGACTGAAAAACTTTTTATACTCGTATATACATATGTATAAATTCTTATCCAATTGATATAAAAATGTGTGTTTGATTGTTCAGGAGAAAGAAATGGCAATCCCTCAAAGATGATATGGTTAAATTTTAAAAAGAAAAGGTAATTAATTAACATCCTCTAGTGATAATACTGATGTTTCTTAATTGCTCTCGTTAATGAAAAAGAAAACGGAAAACATTATTATAAGTGATTGAAAACGATTGCGGTTGCAAGTTTGCGGTTTTAAAAATTTAAATTTATAAGCTTATATGTAAATTAAGTAAAATTATAATTGAGTTTCCTTAAGAATATCTGGGTATTCTTCCAATAAATTTGCTAACATTTGATCTTAGTACAAAGGACATGGTAATCTTTAGTTAAGTGTTGAAAGCAAAAGAATACTTATGATGATGACTTACAAATTGCGAGTTCTGTATGCTACAACCGGAAGTATTTAAATTATTTAATAAACAATATATGTATGTAATCCCTTAATAGTTCTTGTGGTATAATATTTCAAAATTAAAGAAACAAAAGGTTTCTTTCGAAACGTGTGTAAATTGTAAATTTTTTAAGTTTCGGACTACTTTTGTACAATATTTTTTGGTACAACTTTTAGCTTTTTCTGAGATGCTGCACCTTTACCAAATTCCATCACTTTTATGGGGCCAAAATTAAAAGGAAGAATATTAATTTTTTTTTTTTTTAGAAGTGAGAAAAAGTTTAAAAGGACTAAATCCAATGAACGAAGCTGGGTTTATCAAAAATCTTTTATTCCTCATGCTAAAGTTAAGCCTATAACCGAAAGAAATTGTATTTTGAGTTCAGAAATGTTTGTCTAAAATAAACAAAATCTAAAATTAAATTTTTATACTTTATAGGATTTTGTTTTTAAACTTTCATTTCCTATGATGAGAATAATTAGTTTGAGTCAGTCAAATCAGTATTGGTATAATGTCCGCTTCTGTCTTATGTGACATAAAAGCCATTCTTGTTGGATTATTGAAGTATTTGACGATAGAAGTTATGATCTTGAAATAATTTCAAGACATTTATTTCAATAATAAGTGAATGCGTAGGAAAGCAGTTGCTGTAACAATTAACTAAAAAATTTTTAAAATGAATTCATTTTTGTCATTTTGGGTTCAATCAAAATAATACCTCATTTAATTATACAGTTTTAATGGACAATTATTCGGTATATAAATTTGTTTTCAAATTAGATTAACATCTAATTTGTTAAGTGAATTTTGTATGTCTTTATGTCCTGTCTTTTTATGTTCTTTTCATTTTTCTTAATAGAAGTTTTCTTGTGTATTGTATTTAAATGTTTAGCAACAGTAATGGATTTTTCTTAAGCTCGAGACTTAACCATCAAAGTCGTATGTGAAATATCTGTTTTTTTTATTGAAATTCAAAAAAACTAAGTGTATATTTTATATTGCGGTTTGTTATGATGAGGATCAAAATATATATCTATTAAAGGTGTTAATTTTGTAACACGGATTTATTACAAACGTGTGCTAACCCTATTTTTTACGCTGTTATGAATATTCGGTTTTTCTCTAATTTCTGAAAGTAATTGGAAAAAACGGGCTATTGAATAAATTTTTCTATAATATAAGAATACATCTTAATAGAAGTGTATTATAATTTCTTTGTTGCCAAACGAAAATTCTATTTGCTTGCAAAAAATTCAAATCTGACGCAAAGGTAAAACCTGCAAAGAAATCGCCGAAATTCTTAATAAAGGGTCCGCCAAATACATATTTTTTTGAAAATGCTATAAAAAACTATTGAATATTTTCTCAAATTTCTTTTTTATTTGAAAGTACAACCCTTCCGGTTAATAATGGAAAATAATTTCATTCAAATGGCTGCCTCGTCTGTCCTGTTGAAACCAAATGTTGCCAACATCCTCCTTTTCAATTTTTGTGAACAAAAATTCTTTCAAAATGGCCCGATAACAATCGCCACTGACTGTAACGGTCACTCCTTGCTCATTTTCGAAGAAAAATGGCCCAGTTATGCCTCTGAACCTAAATCCGCACCAAACAGTGACTCGTCTTGGGTGTATCGACCTTTCAATGTATTCGTGCGGGTTTTCTGTGCCCCAAATGCGACAATTTTGCTTGTTTACATACCCGCCAAGATCAAAATGAGCTTCATCTGAACACACCGCACACATTCTGCATTCAAGCGTATACACAACCATATACGTTCAGCGGAAGGATAAAACTAATTATCTGTCAAATCAGACATGAGTTAAGTGTTACCATTCACGAAATAAGCACTAGTTGAAAAAAAACGTTAGATGAAGTTCGAGACATAATCAGAGGACACAAAAATTAAAGAAGAATATACATCATAAAACAGGTAGGAAACGATAAAAATTTACCGATAGAAAATAAAGTACAATTGTGCGAAAAATAACGGCTTATCTATGTAGTGCACCAAAATTAGTTAGTGAGGCTTTTAATAAGTTCCAAACAGAAAACAGCAGCAATCTTCAAAATAACCATAAGAGAAAAATGTTTCCATGGTAGAGTAGTATGTAATAAGACATTGGTTAATCTACGCAACTCAACTAAAGAGCTCATTTAAGCTCTGCCAGGGAGTAATTTCATAAACCTGTAATTAGGCGGAATTATGTTATTTTAGCAGACGAGAATAAATATAACGTATTTGGAATAGAGAGACGTGTAATAGTGTGATAAAAACCAAGCGCGAAGCTACAACAACAAAATTCAAGGTCTACGGTAAAATTTTGATATGCAAGTGATATGGTGTGGGAACCACACTCTGTAAAAATTTAAAAATTGGTGCTAGTAACCGGGCGTCTTAGAGACGATCAAATCTTTCAAGATAATGACCTAAAACCAAAGACGCGTTTAACTCAAGAATAAAAACTCTATAATAGTTCTAAGGCTCTCCAACAATCTTCTCTATTCCCAGACCTCATGGTCTCGTTACTCTTAGCAGCAAGTTATAAACGTCATTTAATGCCTGACGTGTCCTCTTCCGACATCTTTTTAATTTTCTTAAATATCTTAATTACATACCTATTTCATTTTACGATTTTGTTATGTTTTTTGCAAAAAAAAAAAAAAAAAATCAAAAAGAGCTACTGTGCGACGATTACAATTTTTTATTTACTTTTATTTTCATATCACTTTTCGTTAAACTTTTTTTTATATTTTTCTTTAGGCGAAGCAAAACATACTTTACCTATCATTAGTATAGGCAGAGATATAAAAGAATGAGTTGTTTTCCTAACTAAAGGATGGTCCAACCAAAACGCACGATGCGAATTGTAAACAAAACAAAAAGTTTTCAGAGAGTTATCTTAATATTTTTTATTATGATGGAAGGATCTATGACAATTATGTGTGAAATAAAATATCTGCCAAATGCTTGCCAACGTTGTCAAATTATATGATCGTGGCGGCCAATTAATATAACACGGCCATTGAATTTCGCGCACAAAAGAGTCATTGTTTCGTTGGTCATTGTGGCAAGTAGCACCATCTTGTTGGAACCACATACCGTTCAGGTCCTTATCATCAATTTCTGGCCCCAAAAAGTCCGTCATCATCTCTCGAAAGTAAACGTCTTTCATGGTAATTACTTGGCCGACTTCATTTTCGAAAAAGTACGCCTACAAATGAACTCGGCAAATATGCACAGGTATTTCCACATTTGATCGATTATGCTGACAAAAAAAAAAAAAAAAAAAAAAATTACGAACATCCATTTTCGTAAAAGGCTTCAACAATCTTAACGCTCTGCTCAGTTGTGTATCTCTCCATGCTTGAATTTGTCAAACACTGAAAGAAAGAAATGCCAAATTAAGTTGGACAAAAAACTTTACATTAAGTTGTGACTCACAATTAACATCATGCATTATGGTTGGACCACCCTTTATCGTAGAAATTGCATTTCATTTTATAATGTAAATAATTTTTTTGAATTTATTTGTTAAAATCTTGTAAAATTTCATTGATAAGGACAACAAATATTAATTAAAAACTCGAAACAATTTTTATTGGACAAACAAAATGAAAATAAATTAAAATAGCGAAGGAAGCACACAATATGCACATGCTGTCTTGGCTTCAGCTTGAGCACCACAAATACATATGTATTTGCATAACGATATGTCTATTTTATATACAAATACATGTCTACGAAATGTACATGTATGTATGTCAGCATGGTAGTATATTTTAATATATTCAATAATATAACTGATATCCTGACCAATTTCCGTTAGCACAACAGTATCTTGATTGTTGTTGTTCTTTACAACTTCATTTCTGTTCTTTTCATGTTCGTTGGTCTCAAATGTCTGTCTAGTGTAAAAACAATAATGATATTAATGATATTAATCTCAGTGATGGCAAAGTAAGCTATGGATGTGATTGTATATGTTATTCGATATGAAATTTATAATTTAGTATGTGAATGTGTGAGCGCATACGTTTCTTGAAATACTCATACGAAATGTAATATATTTTTTGTATTTCATTTTAATTCTGGTATTTCACATCATTATTTGTTTGTCCGTGTCTCGTACTTTTATGGTGAAAGTGACACATCCTTAACGAATGAATGAAATATGTATCATATATGTGAAAACCTTTTGCCGAGATTTTTAGACAATCGATAATCCAATTTCAATATGTTGATAATATGATTCTTAACTTAATATTATTTTAAATGGTTTTTACACGTGAGTTGTTTTATGATGATATCAAATATTAAAGGAAATGTGTTCTTTGGCTAATACATACATATATACATATACACTTGTCATATATGTACTTCTGAATGAAAAGAGTTTCTATACCTCCCAGTGTTATATAACACTTTCATCGATTTCTGTGGTTAACAGTATTTCCTTATACATACATATAGTATATGCTTATAGTATATGTTTATGTATGTATAATACAATAATTGAAATGAATATGAAGGTAAGCTTAAAATACCAGTTTCTTTTTAGGAGTTCTGAATAAGGTATGACAAATTACTTAACTCTCTTCTTCTTTAATGGCATATATTTATAACCAAAATTTAGCATGGACTTAATATGCACTCTGCTAAACTTATGTTAAGTAATAATCACAGCAGTTTTTTTTTACCAAAGTAAGGTTTGTTAGAAAAATATTTCAATAGAAATATCAACAAATACATCACAGCATCAAATTATTAGTTAGCAATACATGTCACTTTTCAGAGTTCCTTTTCAAGTTATTCATTGACCGATGAAAACTCATTAAGGTTCAATTAGAGGCGATTTAAGGTAATGCCGCAGACGTAAAAGTAGCTATAACCATACACAGCGTTTGTTAATGTCTTTTATAATAAATTTATAATATTGCGCTTGAGTGCGATATAGTTTGAGTCAAATTGTTCAATATGACAACAACATATCAACACTTCTCTCAATGAAAAAAATAGAAAATAACCTTTGATATGATTATTTGTAAATTTTTTAAATTTTTTATTTACATGTAAAACAAAACATGTAAAAAAAGAACATAAAAAAACTTTTCGTATTTATTTTCGTTATGTAATATATTTTACAATAATGGTTAAAAATTCCCAAAAACAGATAAATGGAACATTTCACGCATCATTTCATCTGATAGAAAAAAGAAGAGGAAGAAGAAAAAAAAATAACAATTATTTTCGGTCTTTGATGATTTGAAATTTTGCTTAAACGTGCGCAAATGGAAAAAGGATATCGATTCTTCCTTCTTCCATTCCCATTGTCAATCAAGACGACTATATATTTACATAACAAAATAAACAATAATAATCAAAACAGAAATGACAAAGCGAATAACTTCATACAATTAAGGCTTGGCGGTGAATGGATTAAATCACATTAAAGCAATTCGGAATACTTTTATCAATTTTATGGTCGAACGCTGCGTATGATGGTTGTGTGTATGAAGAGCGGATGACAAGAATATACGAGTATTATTTCTTTTATCATTTACATATTCCTAAAACCACATTCTAGCAATTAAGGCCAAATATGTATATGTGTGTTTAGAAATAAACAACCGTATCAGATCATCTTTTTATGTTGTTGCTCTTTTTATTGCTGTTGGCTAAATGTTTTTAGTTTGGCTGGTGTAAAATGGTTACGGTTACTGCTATTGTGGTTTGTAAGTCTGGCTGCCTCAAAACAAAAAAAAAAAAAAACAAAAAAAAAACAAAAAAGGTGTTGGACGGTTTTTCAGTTGTTTAATGCTCGCTTTCTCGTTTTCTATAAAAACCAGGTGTTTAGCATTAAATGCTGGTATTTTGTGTACGTGTTGTGTTGTAGTTGCTAACTCTGTTTGTAGAGAAGATAAAAACCCAAACAATTATAATTTTACTCTTAATTTTCATTTCTTTTAGATAAATAAAGCAAAAACAAAATTTTTTTTATTTTATTTACATTTTTTTTCTACAATATTATTATTCCTTTCTTTTTTTGTTTTCGTTATTGTTGTGAAATGTGATATTCATCACAATGAGACTTTTGAACTCTCGCTAAAAAAAATATAATTTTTTGTTTGTTTTTATACGTAATTGTTGTTGTTATGCCAATATTGTTGGTATTTATTGTGTTATTTTTTATTTTTTTTTAATATTTTTTTTTTTTTTTTGTATCCTAATCATTCCATTTAGGTAACTGTTTCTCATTAACACATTTTAGTCCGTTGACATGTGTACGTACTTAACAATAGATGCTGCTTTAGCTTTTGTGTCTTGCATGTCTGAATAGATGGCTGGATATTCTGTGGCCTGTGTTTGTTAATGTTTTCAAGAATGAGAGTGTGTGTTGGTGAATGCCTACTTTCTGTTACCTTGGCCATTGTGACTATTAATGGAAGTGTCGATGTCCTTGTGAGTTAAACGAGTATGTGTTTTTATTCATAAAGTAAATATGTGTGTATGAGTTGCTAGAAAATTTTTATTGGGGCTTAAGTCTTGAGGGACGTTGTTCTCATAGTTGTTATGGCTAAAAGTTTCCAGTATTGCCAAGTAGCCTCTTAAATCTTTCCATAAAAAGATATAGAGATTAATGAGAGAAAAGTTTTTTTTATTTGTACGACAAGAAATTATGAAAATGATTTCATAAGAAAAATTTTCAAGATTAAATAGTTACTATTTGCATTCGGGCAATTTTACCAAAACTCCAAGCGTTTAAAATGATTGTTAATAAAATACAATAAATTTACGAAAGATGCATTTCCTTGACTTAACAAGATTGGCGTTGGCAACTCTGCGTAAGCTTTTTACCAATTAAGTGGCAAGTTTATAAATGATAATTTAACGTAAGTGATTAACTCGATTTTCTTTCTATTAATTTATTCATTCAGTTAGTTATTCATTAATTTTTCAGCAATGCTAGACGGCATAATTGAATTTTCATCATGTTATAATGGACTTAACTGGACTTATTGTATTGACAGCTTGTGGTTTTGAGCTGATGCCTTTCATTTTGTGAAAACTGACTACAGTTTTTTTGTGTGTTTGATAACGGATGTTGTGTATTCTTAGGAAAGGACCCTCCAATATGAATGGGATACTTATACTTTATACTTTTTTGTGAAAAAGTAGTCTGTTGTCTGCTTGACAGTAAGGGTTGATGTGACAAAGCTGTCACCATCGAATAGTTTTTCGGTTTCGGTGTTTAGTTAAAATTCAGCCAAATTCAATCATAGAATTTTATGTAAATAATGAATACGACGAAGTTAGCAATTCAATTTATTTTCAAAGCCTGATGTGGTTGCTTTCATCTCTGACTTTTAATATTTTTTCTTTTGCTTCCTTTTTTCATTTTTATTGTATTTGCTATAGTCATCTTGGTTACTTTGGTATGCTTTCGGCCAAATGACATCTCCAACTGTTTGGGATACTTGTAGATTTTTATAGTTCTTAAAAAATGGAAAAATTAAAAAAAGAGGATGAAGACAAATAATGAAAAATAGTAAAAATAGTTATTCAGAACGTTTTTATTCTTTTTCTTTTATGTCATTAATTTACGAGAAATGGTTTTAAAAAATTGTAAGTTGGATGACCGTAAAATAGTTTGGGTTATGCGTATTCTCTACACAGGCTTGTAACCGTTTACTATCCGGTCAAATGACACCTCATGACATGACCATGTTCGTGCAAGTTAAACCAACAAACTCTAAAGCATTGATTTATATGGTTTTTATTACTACCTTTTGCACTTGATTTTTGCCAAAAAATATTTTATGCCCTTTGCCGTTGTCCTTGACGTCATCATTCTGGTCGAAAGATTACAGAAATAACTTACATCTTCTGTCTTTTTATTTATTATTTTGTTTTCATATGGTGACGCATGTTAATATGACTTCGGTAGAAAAAAAGAAGACAAAATGCAAACACATTTTAATATATTTTTTATCTTCTGCTTTTGACTGTTACACAAAAAACATTAATTTAAACAAAAAGATGGTTGTAAAAGTTCATGTCTAAACGCTAAATGTGTCTTAAATGTCGGGGCTTAATTAAAATATATTAGTTTAGGTTCTTACATACTTCATTACGATAAGCTGTTTTCCAGTAAAATCTTTTAATACCATACTACTCATATAGTTTTTCTTTTTTGTTATATACTCGTATTATTTCAAAATTATGTACAATTATATTCTTACACGCCATTTGAACTTTCTGTTATAAGACACTTGCTTATGTACTTAAAAACTTTTAAATAATTTTAGTCGTTGTTGGTGTAAGCATATATGTACACATGTGTATATATTTATATCAATACATATTGGTTGTTTCGATTTTAATAGATTTTTTCCCACAACTATTAAAAGTATGTTATTCTATATTACCTTACTTATATGGGGGTGTGGTCGCAAGCTGAATTTTCTTAAGCTACATATGTATGTATGTACATACACATATTTGTATATTTGTATTATTATATTTTTTTAACATAATACATTATTTTTTATTATTAAATTACTTTAAGAATTTCGTAATTGATCGAATTAAAACTAAATTATTTTAACGGAGAAATATGATTTCGACTCAGTTACGAAGGTCTCATCTCACTTGTTATTATTTTTATAATATATTTGGAACAAACTTTTTCTGCTACATGCTACAACGAGTGCACTTGGATCAAATTTGGACGCTTTAACTGCTACCGTTCTCAAGAAATTCAGAACTTAATATTTACTATGTATGCGAGGTGCCACGCCTGCTTATATGTTGACCACAATTTATTTGGAACAAGTTTAGAGATTTTTGTTGTTACCATTTTAAAAATATCGATAAACAAATATTTACTTTACATGGGCGTGGTATCACCCAATAGGATTTGTTTTTTAATATGCGTAGTTTATAGTTCCTTCCAGATATTCAACATGTAGATGGTTTCAATAAACGCTTTAGAAATAAATAATACACTTTTTCGTATTAACATTCAACAATACTAAGTAAGTAATGAATATACACTAGGCAGCAAAAATCTGCGTACAGGCTTTAGTATACTTTGAGGTCTAATTGTGGTGTTGAGAAGCACGTTAGGTGTTTTCCTTTGTTTACCAATGATTAGCGACCTTAAAACAAAACTATGGCAAGTTTTTATGTATACAAAAGTCTGCGTACATACGATTTGGATTTTAATAATAATTCGGATACCCCCATCGAATACGAGCTTCATTAAGCTGGTTTGGCATTAATACAACCAATTTTTTAGTGCAATTAGAAATAATAATGTTTCCCATTCTACATTTAGTACCGACTGAAAATTTCTTTTATGTTTTTACCCACATTCGTATTTTTCTTTCTAGTAAATCCCATTGAAAAATAACCTGTGGGTATTTGCTCAACAAGCAAATACAGTGTAGGGTATTGAGTGGAGAAATAATGCATATTTACTAGAGCAATGCAGGAGTAACTCTTTTTTCTACCCACAATGAGTAATCCACTGCATTGGACTCAACTCATTGTTACTTTGTGTATTTTAAACAATGAGTGCGTATTTCTGTTTTGAATGAATCGAATTGATTCGAATTTGAATTGATTCACTCAATCATTGCGAGTATTTTCATTTACATAAGTGTACGATTGATATCAAATCGAGCGAATAAACAATTTGTTTTTATAAAAAGAATACAACAACAAATCGAGTGACTCGAGGGATTTGAATAATTTGAATTTTGTTTAGCTGTTGAAAAACATAATGTAAGTTTTTGAAATTTTTACAAATAAAATACTCAAAATTCAATTGGAAAATCTTTAATATAAAAATTGAAAATCCACCAAAAATGCATTGTTTCGAAATTTGTAAATTAATTAGCTGGTTTCGTTCGTAATTATTCGTCTTAATCTTGTTTTTGGCTGGCCACTTCTTCTCGTTCCCTGTAGTATTGTGTGGCTTTCTAAGAGAATGAGCAAGACCGGCAGATTTTCTACTCCTTATTTGAATATTTATAATATTTGGGCAGATAAATTCGAAATTGAATAACAAAGACCAAAGCATATTTTTTAGAATGTGTTTTAACAAAACATTGTAAACAATCTAACAGTAACTACTCGCGTATACAAAACGTACATAATTTTAAGACCTACATAACATACATTCCAACATAATGAACAAAAGCTACTCCAATATGACGGTTTCGTTATCTACCAGAGAGCTCGATAGTGAGAAAATTAGTGGTCGTTTCTAGAATATGTGAAACTACTAACATACAGTGTTCTACTTTAAATTCCAATGCTAGTTCTTATGATTTTTTATTTATAATCATGCCAAAGAAAACTTTTAAATATATATTATCTTTAAACTAAAATATTGAAAAATATTGGATTCACTAACTGTATTGTAATCGATTTAAAACACTGAAACATTCTCTTTACTCATACTATAACATTCCTTTACTCGAATCTTTTTTACTTCATTTAAGTTTTTTCTCAAATACTCTTTTGTTTTCAAATTTTATTCTATTCATCCGGAAATACTCAAAATAAAAACGAGTGTACTAATGCTTGAACAAATCACTCATGCATTGCTTTAATATTTACCTTTAAAGCGGAAGACCCGCTTCAAAAGAGAAGTGGTAAGTAAAGGGTCCGCCAAATAATTTTTTTTTTTTTGAAAATGGTACCAAAAAAAGCTACTGAATATTTTCTCAAATTTCCTTTTTTATTTGAAAGTACAATCCTTTCAGTTAATAATGGAAAATAATTGTATTCAAATGGCTGTCTCGGCTGGCCATGCAGTAGCTTAAACGATTGGTCCAATTTTTAAGCACATTATCGATTTTGTGAGGCTGTATTTCACCAATGGCTTCACGAATATTGTCCTTTAAAGCGTCAATTGTCTCTGGCTTGTAGGCGTAACACTTATCTTTGACGGAACTCCACAAAAATAGTCCAAATCGCAGCTCCGAGGTGGCCAAACGACATCAGCTCTGTGGCTGATAATGCGATCTTCAAAAACAGGGCGCAAAACATCGAGTGTAGCTTCGGCTGTGTGGCAGTTAGCGCCGTCCTGTTGAAACCAAATGTTGCTAATATTCTCCTCTTCAATTATTGTGAACAAAAATTCGTTCAACATGGCCCGATAACGATCGCCATTGACTGTAACGGCTACTCCTTGCTTATTTTCGAAGAAAAATGACCCAATTATGCCTCTGGACCAAAATCCACACCAAACAGTGACTCGTCTTGGGTGCATCGGCTTTTCAATGTACGCGTGCGGATTTTGTATGCCCCAAATGCGACAATTTTGCATCTTCTGTAAGTCAATCGCAGGCCCAGATCCCCAGCGTTGTTCAAGCGTTCAGCGGAAGGATAAAACTTATTATCTGTCAAATCAAATATGAGTTAAGTGTTACCATTCACGAAATAAGCACTAGTGAAAAAAACGTTAGATAGCGGACCCTTTATTTCGAACTCGCTCTTTAGATTGTATTTTTTTATTAAAGTTACGTTTTAGGGTAAGTATTGTTTTACATTTGGATTAGATTTCAGTTTGTATAAATGTATTACATGTAAGAGTAGTTGTAGTGTAGGTTAAGGTAGTTTTAAGTAGATTTAAGTGTATTTAGTTGTAGCTTAGATTTTTAAGTTATAATTTAAATTTTTATTATAAGTTTATATTTTTTAATTTAAATATTTATTTATTTATTATTTATTTATTTAAATATTTGCTGTAGTCTATGTACTCGTTATTACCCCTTTGACTGTTGAAAGTGTTTTTTTGTTGAAATCATAAACATAAAAAGAGTCTCCGGCTTAGTGGGAACAACAACAAACTAACTGAAAAGTGATACATTGAAAATCTACACTACAGCACGAACCATGTGATTAGTAAAAGTTACTAATAATTGAATAGAGTTAGTAATAATTCAATTATATTGTACATAAAAATATTATTGTCCAAATGAATTTGGACGCCAATAAAGATTAAAGTAAGTTCGGTTAGGCGCTAAATAATTTATTGCTTGAGGTTTCAAAATAAGTACTTTATAAATTTTTCATGGTTTCGTTTGAAAAGTTTTGTTCAAAAGTGTTTAAAAAGTTTATCCAAAATTAACTCAAAGAAGCATTATAAGCTTTTTTTAACATAGGAAATAAGTAAATTCCTAGATACATTATGAATTGAATGATCAAAAGATCTTCACGTTTTAAATGGGTGCGAGAGTTGTTGGCTGAGGCTGAAAACATCTCAGTTGGGTTATGACCTAGCAAACAGAAAAGTGCTGTTCATATGGGCATATGAAAACAGAGTCCTACTATTTGAAAGGATAAAGATTCTACGTAGAGAAATAAGAGGATTTTTTTTTTATTAATAAATTGATCAATTTTAAATTTTAAATTAAATGTTTAAGTTTTTTTTTCTACTGAAATGTTTCAACAACTTTAGATCTTTTTAATTGTTTTGTTGTTTACAAACATCATTCTGGTTTTTGTTTTAAATTAGAAAATAATTGTTAAAATGTCATAAAATCCTATTGGCTAGTTGGTTGCTGGCTGGTTGAAGAGACTCGTAAAAAGTTGTAACAGCTGCATTCTATTACAAGTAGTGGAAGAGGGGGAGAAATGGTTATTTTCAATTTGACATATCGTAACACATATAGACGAATACACAATATGTAGTTTGTATTT
Source organism: Wohlfahrtia magnifica (assembly GCA_023159175.1). NCBI lineage: Eukaryota > Metazoa > Arthropoda > Insecta > Diptera > Sarcophagidae > Wohlfahrtia > Wohlfahrtia magnifica. The sequence continues at coordinate 1,429,340 of JAKWBJ010000060.1, forward strand.
GTATGAAGAATAAGTTTTTAGCCCATTGACAAAAAAAAAAAAAAAATTTAAATTTCTGTCTAACAAAGAACAATTTTTAACTGCAATTCTTTTTTATCGTCCCTTTACGGGATGTTAAAAAATGAAACTCGCTGGTTGACAACGACGTGTATTATTATTTTTATTTCTTTTTTATAACTTTTTTATTTTATTTATTTATTTATTTTTCTTTTTTTGTAAACAGTGCACTTCATCAGACACAAGGGCTTATGATTTTATTTTTACAATATCCATTCACCGGTGCTGGCTTGATTTACCTTTTTGCCTTGAGCGCTGTTGTTGTTGCCACTATTGTTTCTGCTGGATTATGATTATCTGTCTACATAAAGTCTGTAGTAAAATTTTTATTTAAAAACTGTTGGCATTTTTTTGATGTCAATTTTACCTTTTTTTGTTTTAAGTGAGGCGACATCAACTAATGTTAATGGCATAGAAACTGAACAAAGTATTTTTCTATAGAAGAATTTTTATTTTGTTTGATTTTTTTATAATCTTTTTCATATTAAAAAATGTTTGAAGTAAATATTAAAAGCTTTGCAGACTAACGAAAGTAGAGATATATTTTTCATTCCCTACCGGCTACCAGATTTTAACGATGAAAGTCAATAATAAAAAAAAAAAAATTTAAATGGATTAATCTCATCTCTCCATGGATGGAAACTCAGTTGGTTACAAATAAAAATAAATATATAAACACAAATAATGTATATGCAGTTTATAAATAATGGATTACATTTTTCAAAAAATCCCATACAAAAATTCTAGAGATGAAAACAAAAATGCTGCATGGATGTATGTATATCGTAAAGTGTTTTAAAATTCTATAAATCGTATGTTTACAGCCCTATTTTTAATTTGTTGTAGGGTTCGTTTGTATATTATATTTTACTCATTTTTACACATATTCTATAATCATTAACAATCTCTAATCGCTCTTAACTAATGGCATTATTTCTTTATTGTACTCGTAGCCAACCATCTAAAAAGCAAAAACAATATGCATTGTGGTGTTACGTTATTAAATTACAAAAATAATTTCAATATGAAATATTTAAAATGAAAAAAAACGAAGGAAAAAGAATAAAAATTATAATTTGCGCTTACAGATGTTGGTTTCTTGTAACAGCACCATTAATACACGCACAAGAGAATTATTTTATTGCCCCATTAGCACACCATTATCGTTTCCAACAACTAAAATAAAGGCTTCAACAAAGCGTTGTAGCCAACCGTTATTCATTGAATAATATTAAGTTAACGCTTGCATTCTCCGAGTATCCCCTCTCATCCATATGCTTCTCATCTTTTTTTCATTATTTAATAGTTGTTTTGTGGTTATATTTGTTGCATACACATACATAATATGCACATGCTAGCACTAACATGGACTATTATGTTTACCACAAATCTTAATTATCATAAGCTTACTTATTTCTCAACTCTTAGTACAACTTTAATCTATGACTTTAAAATTATAACTGACTGACTAAGGGAAATGTTGCGGTTGATTAACATTAATTTTGAATATTCTAGTATATTCTACAACCTACTATTCAGTTGCCGTTATGTTTTGAATAACATATCTGACTCATAATGGTATTGGTAGCACTGTAAGTGCAGCCTTGACAGGATGATCGTAGCCTTGACACCAACTAATGGAATATAAATAATTTTAAGTTCTCCCAGATCTAATTTAAAAGAAAAAAAGCCCTATTGCATTCCAAATTTCAACCAAATTGATTCAGTTGCTTACAATTTTGAAATTAAATATAAATTCAAGTAAACACATGGCTTTTTATAATTTCAATACACATATTTGGGTGTATTTAAGTACACCCATCCCTCGGCTTACACGATAGATATGTTCTGGTAATGCTGTAAATCGAAAAAAAACTAAAATTGCTCAAAAACTAATTTTATTCAACATGTTGTTATTTAATCAGTGAAAGTAAACACAGAAGGTATTATCCACGGCTCTTTATTGGTTGTCCAGTAAAACGGTTAAGCTTTCTTTATTTATTCCCTTAAACGCGCGCCGTGTTTCTGCTTTATTTATAACTAAAGGTTTCATTATATAATCTCCAGAGCCATTGGAAAATAACTGTTATTTGATTTTTTTCGGCATTTTTTTCTAATAAAGACCTCTTCTGTCACTATTAAACACTTGATCAAGTATTTCAGAATTGCCTCACAACAACTACTGAACGAAATATTTGAATTTGACAGTAATTTAGTTAAAAAGTATGTATGTATGTATGTACTGTGAGTGACAAAAAAAGTGAACAACTTTATGCTTTATCATATAGACTATACTCAATTGGTGCTTAACCTTCATCAATTTCCACCGGATTAAAAAAAAATTTATAATTTCATTCGTTGATAACTTACTAGTTTAATAATAAAAATATAAAATAAATTGTATAAAAATATGCTTGCTTGAGAAATATACACATATTAAAGTACATATATACCATTTACTAGGCCCGTTCCTGTTTTTTCCAAATCCGCTTCAAATTGGTTAATATTCAGCTAAGTTATTAGATTATAAGTGCATGAAGGCACGAAAAGTCCCTTTTGTACCCATACTCGTAACTCACCATTTTGGAATTGTTTCGAAAATTTTAAAATCAGATTCTTGTTGTGCTCGATAGCATCTATCAAAATCGGTATTACTTCCAAAATATTTCTGCGCCATTCTCAAATGATATTACAGCAAATATGGACGTTATACACATGTGCATTACAAACGAATTACTTAAATAAAGGAAATATAACAAGATAGTAAAAAACCTATACTAAATATCACAAAGAAAAATTATGGAGAAGATGTTACATATCTAATGCTAGCGTGATCTATGTCTAAACAGATCAGCTAGACATCGACAGTCAATCTTCTCAGGTGTTCGTAATTTGAATCTCTACATTTTTCTCTGAATGAAAGAATCATATTTTTAATAAAAGTTTCTAAAGTACTTAGGTGTGCTAAAGTGTGTAAGTCTTTTGTGGTAAGTCTACTAGGAAGGTTGTATATGATCTTAAGATTTTTATTCTCTATAATTTGTAATATTTTTCTATGAGTTTTCGCACAGTTTATCCACACTGGAAAGGCATATGTTAAAATCAGTCTAATGCACATTGTGTACAAGAGAATCTTATTATTTGTATTTAATGGTCTTTTTCTATTAAGAAGAGGGTAAAGAGATCTGCTACAAATCAGACAACATCTATATGGAAGCTGAAAACGGTTTTGTCTTGCCTTGGATAGAGAAAGAACGAGTTGGGATTCTATTCAATGATCTATTGACTGGAAAAATTATGGCTTGAGATTTGTCTTCATTAATCTTAATTTTTTATTTTGTGAAAAATTTATGAGAAAAAGTAAGTGATCTTTGCATACGTTTAACTATTGCATTAGAAAACTTTCCCTGACAAACAAAAACGCTATCATCGGCATAAACAACTACATCACTATCTGACAGAGACTTAAAATCTGAAATATAAAGTGAATATAACAGAGGGAATAGAACTGATCTCTGTGACACTCCAGCAGGTATTGATTTCTGAGCAGACCTGTTACCATAAATATCAACAAAGAAAAATCAATCGCTAAGATAACTCTTAGTCTCACCAAATATAAAGGCACACTTATTTTCTTAAGTTTATAAACGAGCCATGAATGCCATAAAGAGTCAAATGCCTTTTCAATATCTAAAAAGAGAACTCCTGTAGAGTCTCTTATTATTGTTGTAATTTATCAGTTTGACAACACGCTTGATTTGATGCGTTGTGAAGTGCTGGGCGATAAAGCCGTATTGGCAATCATGGATTAGATTGTTTTCATCCACAAATATTTCTCATCCTTTAAAACTGAGATTACTTTTGCTTCTTTGAAGTGGTGTGGAAAGTACAAATTTTGGATACAGAAGTTAAAAATTGTGATTAGTAAGTCTAGAGCTGTGTTGGGAAGCTTTTTAAAAACAATGTTTTGAATACCATCTGACCCTGGAGCCATGGAAATTTTGAGATTTTTTATATGTAATGCTAACTCATCCCTGTTCGTTAAACAAATAGAGGCATTACTAGTTTGAATTCTTTCAAGTGATGTTACTGTTGTCTCTACCTTTCTGTCTATAGGCCCACGCAGATTTACGATTGTGAGATGTGCATTAAAAAAGTGATCTTCTCTACTTGTATTCTATTGTAAACGCTTAAGACATAGAGTTTTTTTATTTTATTTTTTTCCTCTGTCACTCCTCTAGGGAGCATATTGGCTTTCCACAAAGCATCTATTGTTTTGTTTCAGTTTCTTTAATCAATTTGATATTTTAAGGTAAGTAGATGATTAATCCGAAATAGAGTACCTTTGGTTTTTATTGTATAACTTTGGTTATTGTAAGAATTCTTTTGTTGTTTTTCAAGAACTTTTTTAAGCTGTAAATAGATTTGTCAAAAAGTATAAAATGTTTTTATTCATCGTTTTTTTAAAGACTAAAATAAAGTCTAAATTCTAAAGAATAAGATTGAACCCTTTTTTGATTTTCGGTCAAATAGAGGTAATTTCCAAATATCTCGATTTATATGACACCAAAAAAAAACGTATAAAAGTGAAATCTAGTAAAAAGGTACTCGGAAAATTGAGGGATAGGTGTATTGGATTAGTTTTGATGTTGCTTTTGTTGTTGTATATCAATAGCATAATATACACGACATTGTAGAAAGCCAATAGAGCTGAAAATTTTAATTTATTTCCTTTTTTAGTTAACCAAAAACCTATACTTACAAAACTTATTATAAATAATGAACGTTTACAAACACATTTTGACGTTCATGTATTTAGTATTCTTGTAACTTATGTATATACGAGTAGACCATATCATACAATATATGCATCTTCGTCGACATCCTACAATTTCCACTACCATCACCCCTTTTGTTGTTTTCATTAAGAACTTGGGATTTTCATCTTTTTTGTCTAGAGAACAACAAAAAAGTTTGAAAAGAAAAGTAACAATAACAAGAACAACAACAAATACAATAAATGTTTTTAAGAAAACAACTTTTCAATGCCTCGTTAGTAAATTATGTTGGTTTTGTCGTTGTAGTTTTTGTTTTCTTTAATAGTAATAGAAATTCAAAGAGACGAGCAAAGATAGGAAAAGCAATTTTTCTCTGTACAGTTGTTTTTTCTTTACTAACACACTATCACTTAAGAATCTTTCACTTTGTCTTTAATAACTTGTCATGACAAAATTTGTACCTGTCGCTCTTAACTAAATAGTAAGAAAAGATAAAAAGAGAGTTGGAGGGAAAGTACAAGTACAAAACCAAATGAAGGTACATTTGTCTATTCAAAAATGTCATTTGAAAACAAAAACAACAATCCCACACATATAGACTCCGAATCGAACATCATTACACGTAAGATATACTCTAAAAGAGAGAGAGTCTCTTCTCTCTTTCGGTCAAAAGAAACAAATGAATACCAGAAACGAATAATATTGAATGAAATATTGTATTGGTTGTATTGGTTTTTCTATGCACAGTACACAGTAAGGGTAGAGAGGAGGAGTAGTTAGGGATTATGGTTAAGCAAATAACATCCCAAATAATGGTATTTATTAAAATTTTGTCTAAATATTTTCATTATGAACTACCAATCATTTAACTTGAATTAAGTGGATTCTAAACTACTTCATTCATTCATTCATTCATTCATTCATTCATTCATTCGTTTACTTTCGTGTTTACTTTCAAAAACAATGACAAACAAAAAAATACAAAGAATTTTCTATTTGTTTGTTTGTTTTCTCAACTTTTATTGTGTGAGTGAGTGTATATGTTTTCTTTCATCAACAGAATCACACTGGCATTATGATGGTCTACTTATTAGAGCATAAAATGTCTCTACAGGCGAAGTGTCTTCTGTAATTGATTCTATGTTGCCCAAAAAGGAAAAAAAAAAAAACAAAACAAAACAGAATTTTTTTTTGTAAAGAGATTGAAATTCAAACATTTTTTTAACAATCTGTATAAGTAAAAAGGAAAATAAGCGTCTTATTAACAGATAATTGAACGAAATACTTGACTTATTAGGTTACTGCTTTCAAATGCTTTTTTATTAAACGCAAACTTATAGTCTAATAAAAAATAACTTTGTGAGTGTGATAAAAATTAAGAAGGAATGAATTAGAGTTGTTTGTATGTATTTATAAGACGTTTACATTTCTGGATATTTTAATAATAACAATTACCCACAACATTACAGGGAGGAACAAGACGACTTCTCTTCTCACTCTTAGACTCATTGAAAGCGACTCACTGGTTAACGCCGGCTCCGAACGGCAAATGCATTACATAAGTAGTAATACTCATAATCAGGTAATAGCTAAAGTTATGAGGTGATACCGATGTATAAACTTTTGTCTTTTTTAAGTGGTCTGACCTGGGATTGAACCGAGAATCTCCTAGTTGATAGGCGGCTGTCTTACATGCACAGAAAAAAATACGTGGCAGAAAACCACACAAATATGTAGTTTTTCTAAACATTATTACGTTTTATGTATTCTGAATGGTTGTGGTAGAAAGTTAAGTAAATCATTCACTCTTGACAAGAGTCCTAATATTGTTACAAGTTTTGTCTAGAGCTGCCTATTCTCGTTTCACATATCTAATCCATGTTATACATACGTTGTCTACCTGGTCTTCGTTGGTCTTGTGGATTCCATTGTAATGTAGCTTGATTATGTCAACGTTGAGCCTTTTCAGAATATGGATGATCCAGGACCATTTCCAACTTTCGTCTCTATTGCTTTTTTGTTTGTTCGGAAAACGAAAACGCTATCCATTGTTCTTATCGCATGTGATGGTAAAAACTTTCGCGCGAAGCTTGTTCCAACAACGAATGGTGCGAATAAAAAACAAATTTTTCTGTCTTGTTAATATTAAAAAGGGCAGAAGGAGTGATCTATGATTAGTATCGTTTTAAGGACGAGTCACATGAATGCTTCTTTCGAAACACTAAATATATAATTGTTCTCAATCCAAGAAAATGAAAGTGACCTATAGTCACAGATGACTTGTTATTCTCACGATGTCTTTGTGATATATTTTAGTAGAAACGAGAACGACTGCAGCGCATCATTCATGCTTTAATTACTGTAGGATCTAGTGTGCAAATGTTGCCAGTAATCATTTAGTTTTTTAGTAAAACTAAAAGTGTGTTTACTCATTACGATTACACTATGCAACAAGCAAAAATACCTTTGATATTCAATATATTTCATCAGCATTTCAGATTCTATGGATACATTTTTTTTCGATTTTTTTTCTTTCTAAAATATGAGATTTACGAAAAGTCTGCTTCATACATCTTATGATAACTTTAAAATGAGTTGTTCGATTTCCTTTCGCATTCCATTTTTAAAAATTTCCAAGTCATTGTAATATTATTTTTTAATGTAACCAAAGATATTCTAAAAAAACTTACCCATAGAATCTAAAATGGTGATGATTTTTGAAGTTAGGCGACCATAGCGCAGCAAAAAAATATAGTGGTTATCCAAGGTCAAAAATTTTTTTCTATTTATTGCATAGTATTTTTAAATATTAATTGAAGAAAAAGCTGATGTATCGTTTATAGAAAAAAAAATCGAAAACTATGAAATGCGTACTTATATCATACTTTAAATAGAAATATAAGTGAAAAACGTATTGAAGATGAGTTTATTTTATGAATAAAGTAATAATACATTAAAATAAATATGTCTGCTGTAGGAAATCGTGATTTTGACTCGAAATTAATTTATATCAGTTTTAAGGGTGAAACAAAGGTTAAATAACTTTATTTTATACGATATTTAAATCTCAATGCAGATATACAATATATGTCTACGTATTTTTGAATAAACTCTTTCTTTCTAGGAGTTTTCTCTAATAACTCAAAACTGAAATCTGCATATGGAGTTTGTGAAATAGTAAACCATTTTATGGCATATAATACTCTCAACCAATTGCTTATCGAATGAAAGTAAAACTAGTATCGTCGACTACAAATCATCCAACAACAGACCGTATACGTTATAAATTTGTATGAAGTACAAAAGGAAAACACTCATACGCCTACAAACATTTGTTACAAAATTCCAATACTTTCACAAACATACCTAGTACACACACACACATATGTATATCGTATTACGAGTTATGAGTTACTGATTCTAACCATTCACAGAGCATGCATCCTAAATATATGGTTAGAAAATAAGATTTTCTTGATTTATAATACGCCAAGCATCTGTTCTCTTCGGTTGTGTTCATCTTTTGACTTTTTTTCCACTGTCTTTATTATTTTCTTTTGATAAGATTTCCAATCACGCAAAACATGCTAAATACACTAAATGCACACAGATGATATGCACATACATATGTATGTATGTGTATGTTCGTGTATTAACCATCTGCTATACTGTTATGCGTACGCAAAATATGGTTAATATATAGACCACATGGATATTTTATTTTCTGTTTTGCCCGATTTGGCCTTATTTGAAATTATATCAGTTTTTTAGTCTGCAGTTTACACAAATGGAATCGATACCAAAATATGGGTATTCACCTTATACATGCATGAATGGGTGTAAGTACGAGTAAATGTTTTATGATATAAACACGTACCTGTTAGTTTTACTTTGACTTTCATTTAAGCCTTGTTTCATCGATTCGATTTGGTATATTAGTTTTGGCAAAATTTTAGAAAAACTTTCAGTATTAAACCTGCATATAAAGCATTTTTGATTTGAATAAATAAATCATTTGTATTTGAAACCTCGCTATGTTTTTAGTAGATAAAAAGACTTTTTTTTCATATCTTAAATAACATGAATATAATTATTATTTTAAATAATGTTAAGAAAGACCGAATAAAATGGGCAGGTTTATGTCTAATATAATGCAATGATAAAGTACACACATAAAAATATATAAAATAAACTTTGAATCAAGAGTGTATGTACAGGACATTTTTAAATAAAACAATTTTAGTATTGGAGACTGATGTATGTAAGATGATTGAAATGAATGAAATTTTATCTTTGTCGTTTAGGGATTTAGAGTATTTGCATAGAATGTTTGAGAGGTTAAATCAATCGTAATACTGGACTAGTGGAAACAAAGATTCTCACTTAGCCTTTAAAATTTTCTGCAAATTTTTTGATTTAATTTTTCGTAGACAATAAATTTTAATATTCAACCTTTTCATGTATTTCAACCAAGTTGTACGATACTTTTTCTACTCTTTGCTAAGCGAATTAAATTGTTAGTGATTTCCAAATATTAGAAAGAACTGTGTAAGAACTAATAAGAGACTGACTATTAGAGGCATTTGTTCTAGATGTCGTAATGCTTATGTGTTGGTTATTTTTCGTCTTAATCAAGGAAAAAGACGTTATTATTTATATATGTAATGATAAATCAAATTATTAAAATCTCAAATTGTTTCAACATTAATTTTTAACACACGAGTTTTTTTTCATTTTTTACTTTATCTTTTTATGTCTAAATAAAGCACGACCATCACAACTATGCTATGATACATACTACATAGTCCTGTAGACAAGATCTTGCACCCATTGACTAACGTTTATGTCAAAGTTTGTAAAATGTTATCGAAGGTAAAGAATTTGCTTATCAAAGACCTCCTAATAATCACTTGGCCCAATTACTAACCGATAAACCGTAAAAGAAAAGAGAAGAAAAAAGAAGTGTTAGATAATAATGAAACGTATGTGCTTGACTTAATTTTTATTCAAAAATATTGGGTCTTAGTCTTAATTTTGACCTGTTCTTCATAATAAAAAATGTATTTAAATTGATTTGTAAACCATCTGTAGGAAGCTCTGGAACTATGTCACCAGCAGCGGTAATGTTCTTGATTTTTTTTTATAGTCTTGCCTTATATAGTATGTGGGTTTCTTGATGTTAAATATTTTATATTTATTTAGCTCAAGCAAATTCAAACTTATATATTATTTAACCATAAGGCAGTTCGATTTAGAAACTGAGTGTCTACTTTTGTTTGAAATAATACATTGTATCGACTTGTTTTTGTTTATACAAAGTGATTGATACGTCTTCTTATTTGATTTTATCACTGGCATTAATCAACGGCTCTGTGTCGATTGAAGCCATAAGAAGAAAACCACCCCACAAAAAGCAAGGCACAAAATAATTTTTTCAATCGATCAACAATAAGCTGGTAAGCATTTCAGCAGAACGAAATAAAATTTTTTTCCAAAATATCGAATATAAATGGACTGACATTATCATTAAGGACTAGTGTTTGATTATATCGCATTATGTTTTTCCATCAATTTTTCCTTTTTTTAGATTTTATTCTTTGTAAAGAAAAATTTAAAGGCGGTGATATGCTGTAGCAGGAGAAGCCTCACCCTTCCGTTGTTTATATGTATGCTTCAATGAAATATTTACTATTTTAGCGGTTTTTAGTGAGCGTTACACACTGAAAGTGTATTTAAATGATACGATATAGTATACTTTTCCTATTCTTTGTACGTTATCTTGCTTTGCTTTAGTTTCTTTTTTTTATTGTAGTCGCTGATTTTTGCTAGTCAGCATTTAATTTATGCTACAGAGAACACAAAATGTAAAATAGTTTATCGTATAGCTCAGTAAGAGAACATTGCAAAACAGATGTATAGATGGATGAGTGTGTGAATGTTTGGACTTGTAAAAGTTTTTCTATTTCTTTTTTCAGCTCTTGTTCTTTGTATAGATTTGACATGATATGCAATATTAAATTTTTGATTTGACTCTGTCTTGTTTTTTGCTATCCATTGCCTTTCCTTTATTAAACAGAATCAACAGAAACTCTCCTCGTACTCTTTTACTTCCACTCAAATGTTTGACGTTGAGTAAAGACGAATTAAAAAAAAAAAAAACGAATTATTTTCTTGTTTTTTCTACTCTATTAGATTTTTCAATTTTCATCACATTTAGTCTTATTTAAATATTAACTTTACATTTTGTACTTCATCAATATATCTCGCCAAGTATTAAGCAGGGAGTTGCATATTAAAAATGCTCCACATTTCAGTATTACGTGTGGCAATGTTTATACATATTAACATATATTGTTGCTAGTAATGATGTCAAAATCAATGATGATGGTGTACTTTTTTATTTATTTAAAAAAAGCGTATGAATATATTAAGATTTGATGCCGTCATCGTTTTATTGTTTGCAAATGTAAATTTGTTCTCTTTATTCGCAGGCTTGTTTCAGATGCTTGAAAAAGTTTAAAGAAAAAACAGGAATAAAAGAAGATATTTATTTTACGAATTTTGCCAAAAATTTACAATATAAAGTTCAAACTTTATTCACGTGCCATTCATTCTATTCGAATTTCTTTGGCTTATAAAATATTTGCTTAAGATTTAATGTAAAACTTGTTAACATTTTTGAAACTACGCCATTGTTATTGTACGCTCTCATTCCTTAGCTATTCGAATAATAAATCGTTCATATTTAATAGAAATTGTGTAAATTGGTTTGTTGACACAATATTTAGTGAAATATTCCGTTGCCGTTTACTTCTCTTGTCATTTTTATGTGTTTAATTCATTTTCGTATTGGAAAGTGACATATTGACAATTTCCAAAAAGGAAAAAATGTAATCTTTTATCAAAAAAAAAAAAAAAAAAAATAATAATAATTTTAGCTATAAATGATATTTGCAAAGGAAGATGAAAACACAAATTTATTAATTTATTAGAAACAAATTTAATTTATTAAATAAATCACAATGAATCAATATTGAAAATAGAGTTTGTTTTATGCAAAACAATGCATTCTTGTTTTCAAAACATATATATTTTTTTAAACTTTTATTAGAGATACATGTGTTTGTGTGTGTGAAGTCTTGTAAAATGTAATATAATTTTGTCGAATTCCTTAGGAGTAAAATGTAAATATTTTCTTCGATCTTTTCTTTTAACCATAATATTTTAAGTATTCATTTTAATCATTTAAATATTTTATATTTTTATTTAGCGATTAAAAAAAATCAGTCCAGCAACTTGTATGAATGTATGTTTGTTTGTGCTTTATAGACGGCTAAACGACTGACCCGATTTTCTTGAAATTTTTACATTATATCTCTGTATGTATGGAAGCAACTATAGGCTATATAAATTTTAAAAATTCCAGCTGGGCGGTACCACGCCCATACAAAGTGTATATTTATTTGTCTAAATCTTCAAAATGGTAACAGAAAGATTCTCTATATTTGGCCCAAATAGATTCATAGTCAAAGCAAATCAGCGGCCAAAAAGTGCGCGTGATTACACAAGTGGGCGTGGCACCTTCTTTGAATGTTAGTTACGTTCTTTCTAAATTAAAGTAACAATATTAAATAGCTATGTATATTGTATGTATGTATGTATGTAATTTAAATATTAATAGATGATGTTAATTATTATTGATTTACACAGACATTAGAGTGGATCAATTTTTTCCTGAAAAATTATATAGAAAAAACGTAATCTACGCGAAATTCATAAGAAAGCACGCGACTTTCTATAGTCACTGCCATAACATCATCTCTATTCATTGCTATAACTCATCATGTAACAGTGGTAAGCAGTTGCACTCATCGTTCAAGTTTTTTTCTTTAGCTAACAGGCCATGTTTTTACCTTTTTCAAAACGTGTTTTTATGAGTTCGTAGATTGTAGTCAACACAGTTATGTGCACCACTGCTTGTAATCTTTCCACAGGCAATAACAATTTGTATTTTTAATAACTCTATCAGTTTACAACTTTGTAAACAACAACAATTACTGGACCAGAGGTTATCTACACTTAACTCTCTCTGCTGAGTTAGCTCCAACTAAACTGGTTTTTACTTCACTACTAGCTTCACGAGTTTACTCCTTATAAACTCTCTTCACACCAATAACACATCCAAAACAATGCTTGTTGTTGTCGATTCTGGCTATTTGTAAACATCATGTATAGTTTTGTTCTTGCTGCTTTTGTTTGTTTATTTTAGCGAACTAATAAACACAGAGGTTCCCAATCTTATTTTCGTAACAATATAGAGTGCGACCCAGAAATTCCATCAGACATTCAGCGAACTATACGATTTATTCAACTGCTTATCACTGTTTTACGAGGAAACATCGAAAGTAGCAAATCTGATTTGACGTTGGAGTTGAATATATTTATTTTAACATTCCGAGAAAGAGTTCAAATGCCATGCCTTCGTTTACCACTTATTCATCCTAAGAACTGCCGCAGCTGCTGAAGTAACAACATTATCCAGCCTCTCTTCCTAATTTATAAAGTTATGTGACAATAAGCATATGCCATCGTATTGCTCAAGAGCAATTCCGAATAATAATTGACTCATAGTTCCAGCTGTCCATTCCTCAAGAGCTTAACAAGTTAGCGCAGTATTTTTTATCAGTTTTCTAATACACTCAGACATCGTTTTGTGCTATCAATTCGTTCCATGAAAATCCGCATAAATCTAATTTGTATAAAATAGAATACTACCTTCACACAAAAACTACTGATTAGTTCCTGAATTTGAAAAAACGCAAAAATTGCAATCAAAATATTTAAAGCCAAACAAAATCGTATAAAAAAAAGTTAAGAAAAAATTAAATTTATTTTCGAAAACAATAAAAGACAATTAATTCAATAGAAAAAAGAAGATAAAAATCATTTTATAATAAAAAACAAAATGCGTTTAAATTGATGTTCTCTCAAATACGCCAATTGCCCTTTGTAAGTTCATTGGTTTTCGAGTTACTGACGTTAGCGTGAACCCCTTTGTATTGCATACGTTTACTTGAAAACTTTGTGTGAGTTAGACATTATTTTTAAAACCTTGTATATAAAAATCATATGTAAAAAGCTTTAATTTGGTGTATGGCTTCACTATTGTTCAACTGGGTCGTGCCACGCCCAAATAAAATTTGCATTTATATCTCTATATCTTTAAAACGGTAATAGTAAGAGTCCCTAACTTTGACTCAAATAACTTTGTGGTCAATACAAATCATTAACCGATTTGGTTAAGTAAGAGTAGCACCTCCTACACTAAATAAATATTGATTTTTGTATATATTTGAAAGAGTAATAGTGGAAGGTTCAGAATTTAGTCTAAATAACTTAGTAGTTAATAAACATCATCAGTCCAAATATGGGCGAAATTGAATAAGTGATTGTAGAATCACCCACACGATTTAAACATAAATGTTTTAAATGTAGCGAACGATTAGAATGAAACGTTCTGAGTTTGGTCTAAATGACTTCTTAGATAGTACACACTATCAGTTAAAAAGTGGGCGGAATCAGATAAGTGGGATGGTACCTCCCATATAAATTAAAGAATGATTTTTGTATATCTAGAGAATGGTTCGAGTTAAACCTTCTAAATTTGGTTTAAATAACTTGACAGTCAGTACAAATCATCATTAAAAAAATGTAATTTTGCGTGTGTAGAGAACGGTAACAGTTAAAGCTTTCTTTATCTGTCCACATCAGTCAAAAAGCAGATACAACACAAAGGCTTCCAGCAACGCGTGATATAGTTTTTTATATATCACAATCGTTAAATTTGTACAACGTTTTAGAATTAGTTCCATATTATTTTTATCACTAGAGGAAACACTTACTCATCATTGTCATCACCAGAAATATTCTCATTATGACGCAAAGAAACAGTCAACAAGTTATCAGGAGCTTAAATTTTTTCTTCTCGTGCAAAAAATTTGTCAGTAGACTTTGTGAGGTTGAATTATTCAGTTGTTTATATAGCTTCTGATATTAAGAAAATTGATTATTAAGTCCATGTTGAAGGTTTATTACTCGTTCCGTCTTTGTATCCAAATGAAAAATTTCGTTTTGTAAAGCATTAATTTTGTTAAGAGCTTCACAAGTTCAAATATTTCTTCACAATCACTTTCGCATTGATTGTTTTCCACATTGTCTGCAGGTAAATTAATATTGTTGTCATAGGATACTTCTACGAGCGCTACTTAATTGCTATATTTATTAACAAATTGAAGAGAGTCGCGCCAAAGGATTTTTAGATATAAGCAGATATTGTTATGGCGTTACTTTATATTTCGGTGGAAATGCCAATATGTAGACTGATATCAGTTTTTCTGTTTTATAAAATTTGACTTCGCATAAAACAAATTCTCATAAAAGGAGGTTCGAGTACATTTCTATGAAGGAGTTGGGCAATGATGCTCTCCAGCGCCCCCATAATTTAATTTATTCATTGATTATGTGATGAAACGTGACACATCCGAACGACGGGATATTATCTGGGGTCTAAGTGGACGCTTAGAGGCACTCGATTATAGAGAAGATATTTATTAACAGGCACATAATCACTCGGACATACAACAAAACTAAGACTATGGAAATATATTCACTTCCAACCATAAGAAGCAATCCGGAGCCAAACTGAGCACAATATGGAGAACCACTTACATTTTTATATGCACTAAGTGCAACATCTTTAGTAGCTGTGTGAAGTCTGTGCTATTATATGGTAGGATAACAAGTATTTGTGAATTTACTGGCCGAAACATCAGCTATGACTCATAAGAGGCTATGGTCCAATAAATGTAAAAATAAAATGACGAAAATGCTCGTGCCGTTGACCACTTAACGACATAATCCGGAATGGATTGGGACCACACGCTAGCTAGAGGACATCTATCCAGCTAGATGCCAAATGCAAAGATTTCTGGAAGGAGCTGAAGATTCCAGCATTAAACAGAATCGTAGAAATAAAGGGAATAAATAAATAAATACTCGATTAATATGTATTTATTAAATTATGTTATTCTATGGAAGGAGCTTTTTTGTCTACCTTCTGTGCTTAAGCAAAAACAAAGATAATATGAACTAGAACAACAACCAGTAATTTATTTTGTGTATGCATGTGTATTCAATTAAGAAGAAAAAAAATTAATTAAAAACTGATTCCAACATTACTAATTGCCTCATTCACAAAATATACATGCGTATCCTGGGGAATTCCATTAACATTGAACCACATGGTGTATGAGTAACACTGCATTATTTACTTATACAGCATCATAAGCACCGGTACGCATAATAGGCACACAAGCCAACCTGAAATTCGAATTTTTTTTTATTATTTTTAGAAAATACTGATTAGAATTTTTCATTTCATATCTATTTTAGCAATTTAATACATTATTTACTGCAAATTATTTTTGAGACGTGTTAAAAGGACAAATTTATTGATTTTATTTCAAAAACTTCCAAGGATAGAAAGTATTTTTAAATTTTTTTAAAATACGAATAAAATATTTGTGTGCGTATTTGGAGTATGAATTAAGGATTTCTTAAGGAATCAAGCTTTCCTTTTGCTTCCATATATTTGGTAGTAGTTTTAGATCATGCTTTTAGCTTGACATCGAAGGTCAAGTTACAAATTTTATTAATTTTGTGTTTCTTTGCTTTTACTTTTTGCTTTTGCTTTTGCTTTTGCTTTTACTTTTATGTACAACCATTATCTTTAAGTCGCAGATAATAATGTACGTTAACGCTATTTTGGGTGTTAAGGTGATTTTGAAAATGTGTCAAAAGATATTCTTGTTTTCCTATATTCTCCATCAACATTTACTTATGTAGGTATGAATGTGTTCATGTATTTTAAATTCTTTCTTTGATATGTAAAAGCAGTACTAAAGACTACAAGAGTTAACGTTGTGACATGAATTTAAAAATATTTTCGTATTTAAGCAAAAAGCGTACTGTAATACTTATGAAAATATTCATATACGATTAGATGAATATGGGCAGTTCCGGATAAAATGTAACATCTCGCCAAATTTTTTGGCTTATATCTTCAAAGGCTTAGATCGATTGTCCTAACTGGATATAGTAAATAACTGATACTATATTCAGTAAAAAAATGAGAATAATCGAGCCAAATGCTTTGAGCTATGAGATATGAGCAAACAAAATCTGGTGTGACCTTACATTTATCACGAAAATGCCCATATACAACATATTTTTCATTATTTTCAAGTACAAAATTGTTTCTGAGATACAATTTTTTTTTTCAAGAAAGTAATACAGCGATGCCAAATTGTGTGTAATTATGCAAAAGAGGGACAAAATATTTTTTCTCTAATTATTTTTTGAACCATAAAAATCTTGTGTAATTTTGGTTCAACAATATTTTATTGTAAACTATTATTCAAGTGTTTTTTTCTTTTTTCCTTTGATTTGGCGTTTTCTGTTACCTTTTGCGATAACGACAAATTCAAAATACGCTACTCGTTTTTTGATTTAAAAAAGGGTCAAGTTGCGAGTGCGAAAGAATATAATATTTTGATATTTTGAAAAATTTTATTACTGAGAAATGTATACGATTTGGAAACTTTTTACACCAAACGTTATGTTCGGCCAATACAATTCTGTTGTAAATAATTTAACCGGTTAAATGCTTCTGTTATTTAGCACACTTAGAAGCCTCTTAGTCTATTATTAATCTATTTATTAAAAACTATCGGTGCTGACTTTAATCGTTGTTACTTACGAACGACAGTGCATGATTCAGAAATTTCAACAATATTTTTGAATGTAGGTTTA
This sequence comes from Wohlfahrtia magnifica, assembly GCA_023159175.1. Lineage (NCBI taxonomy): Eukaryota > Metazoa > Arthropoda > Insecta > Diptera > Sarcophagidae > Wohlfahrtia > Wohlfahrtia magnifica. The sequence continues at coordinate 1,447,045 of JAKWBJ010000060.1, forward strand.
CGTAATGTAATGTTATCAGCTGTCATCACCAGATAAGCTTCTTTAAAATCTTACATTGATCGAGTTTTTGAACAACACGAACAACTGAGTTTTTTCTTTAGGTTCGAAATTTTCGTCAATGCTAATAATATTGGGCGCAAAGTCATAAGCGATCTTAATTTAATGTGTCAATCGGAATAACAATTATTGAGGCGAAATTAATAAAATATTAAATTTGTTCATATCAAATTACACATGTTTATTACATTCACATTTTTAAAAGACTGAAATGCAACGTTGTTTGCTTATAAAGTGACTAGATGTACAGATAAAATACTTTGATTGCCTTTTTTGACATAATAAAGGGTCCGCCAAATAATTTTTTTTTTTTTGAAAACAGGCCGAAAGCATCGAGTGTAGCTTCGGCTGTGTGGCACGTAGCGCCGTCCTGTTGAGACCAAATGTTGCTAATATCCTCCTCTTCAATTTTTGTGAACAAAAATTCGTTCAACATGGCCCGATAATGATCGCCATTGACTGTAACGGCCACTCTTTGCTCATTTTCGAAGAAAAATGGTCAATTATGCCTCTGGACCAAAATCCGCACCAAACAGTGACTCGTCTTGGGTGTATCGGCTTTTCAATGTATGCGTGCGGGTTTCCTGTGCCCCAAATGCGACAATTTTGCTTGTTTACATACTCGCCAAGATCAAAATGAGCTTCATCTGAAAAAATGATTTTTTTTGGCAAAATCGGAATCTTCTGTAAGTCGATCGCAGGCCCACTTAGCGAAGCAAAAAAGCGTATACACAACCATATTCGTTCAGCGGAAGGATAAAACTAATTATCTGTCAAATCAGGCATGAGCTAAATGCTACCATTCACGAAATAAGCACTAGTTGAAAAAAAGAAACGTTAGATGGCGGACCCGTTAGGACCATCCATCCTTGCCTGCCATGAACTGGCAGTGTAATCTATAAAACTTTGGATAATTTCGAAAAAGTACAAAATATACAAAATCTAATAAGTTTGACTGTAAGTTTTAATTAAAAACAATCGCACACACACACACACACAGTTGAATATTCCCCAATTTTTCTATATTATTACAAATTCGAATTTATAATTAATTGCAAGTAAACTAAACTGATATTTAAAGAGATTTAAAGATAAATCAGAAACCTACAAAAATATTATGTTCAATTAATTCTATGAAAATATTTAATTTACATACAAACAATAAGAACAAAAAATACATCAGTTATATAGTATCTGGCTGTTACACATGAATGATTTTTTATTTATTTTTTATTATTCTTGACATTTCTAACCCAATGATCTCACAACTTGAATTTTAGCTTGAGGTCAGTTTAAATAGATTTTTCAATATTTTTATTGTCATGTGTGTGTGTGTGGACAGAAATAAAGTTGTCATAAACAGAAAGAAAATGTTGAATAAATAGTTATACTAACATATGATTGGTTTTAATATACATATTCCAACGTATTATACAAATTTAAAAGAAAAAAATTATTCTGCATTTGTGCAAAACAAAAAATATTAATTTGTTGTAAATCTTTGGCTTTAAATTTTATTCAATAAATATGTATGTAAATCCAGTAAATATTATATTAATTCGAAAAACACCCGATTCTATTATTAAACTTATTGAAAGGGACCTATAGTTTAACGCCGGCTCCGAACCCCAAATGCATTTAGAGAAGTTTTCAATAGTAAGTAATACTCATAACCAGTTACTAGCTAATGCTATGAGGTGATACCGCTGTCGAAAAACTTTTCTTTTTTTAAGTTGGTAGGCGGGTGTCTTACCTACCATACCACAGCGGCACACAAATTCAGTAAAGACTAGGACTTAAAACGCAGGATTATTATAATGTCGTATAGAAATGTTTCCTTTTCTTGTCAATATATTTCTATTTTATCTAAACTTCCTTTAATTTTGTTTGAAGTTCTCTAATGTTTAAACACTAAAACAACAACAAATTAAATTTTTTAATAGTCGTACAATTCTTTTAATTTATGTTTTAATACTCGCTTATATAACATTAAACATTAAATGTAATTTTTATATTTGAGCATTAAAACGGAAACAGAGTTAAACTCTTTAATGGTTTGCCTTTATCAATTTGAGCTGAAGCAAAAAAAAGCTATTTATTGCGACAACATACGAGAAAAAAATGGAGGATTTCGTCCATTAGATTTCATTTCTATGTGTTGTTTATTAGAATATCGAAGTACATAGATACCGATTTGAAAACATACATACATATGCACATATTTATATATTTAATTTTACATTGCACGATAGTAGTTTAAGAGAAGCTTAAGAAAAATAGGTAACAATATGACGCATATGAAATTAAAGATTTAAATAAATGAAACTGGTAAACTAACGCTCAAAGAATTGAAAATTTTTTTCAAATAAAGGATTATCCGTTTTTCAACTTTAAAAGTAAAGTTAAATAAAACACACATACGGCTATGATTTCGATGAATCTCGAATTTTGTTAATAATGTGTAGACCTTGCCATTATATAGGAAATACAAAAGCTATAGCGCACTGAATTGATGGTAACGATTCTTCCAGCATTATTTTCGAGAAAATACGTCCCAATGACACTTCCAAACCATAATGTGCACCACGCATTCACTTTTTCCGGATGCAAAGGTTTTTATGATTCTATTCGTAAATGGCAAACCTTTAACTAAATACATAAATGACACTTCAGATGATAGATATTTAATAGCTTGACTGCCTTGCCAGACCGGCGATGTTGTAATCACTAAATGGATAAACAATTAGTAAACGACTAAGCCTTTTCTTAACCAGAATAGTAGATATACTAGTACTAGTAGATTACAACATAGCCGGTCTGGCAAGACAGTCCAGCTATTAAATATCTATCATCTGAAGTGTCAGAATAGTAGATGTACTATTCTGGTAGATGTAATACTACTTTTAATGGATAACACTGCCAAAGTATAAGATATTAGATATGTAATATTGTTCTTTAGCTAATTTATTGACTAAGATAATGTATGAATGAATTTATAAATATATTTATATGGCATTACAATCACACAGATGCATGGAATAAATCCTTTAAAAGTTAAAAAAAATGTTATTTTTTTGTATTTGGCTTATACACAACATTTGTTTCTATACTGACATGACATACTAATTACTTTCAGAATGAAAACTTTACTTAATATCAATATTGTGAAGTAAGTATCTCCATAGTATGATGTAAATTGATTTTAAACATATGCAATAATTAGAACTTGTTTGATTAAGCCTAAAAAGCATAACCGGGTACCCGCGTATCCACTAGTGGCTCCAAACTTTTGTAGCTTCGAAACCATACCAGCAGAGTATTCACACTGCGGATAAATATTTTTACTTCATAAAAGTGATGATTTATTTATATATTGGGAAAAATAATATTTATATTTCAATTTAACTCTGTATAAATAAAAATAAGTTGTCCTATGTTCATGATTTTATAGCTTGAGAACCAATAAACCGATGTACAATCCAATACATGCGTTGGAAAGGCGTGTTATGCGGTATTATGCCCATATAAAATTCTTATTTATATGTCTATATCTTTAACGGCAATAGTAAGCATTTCTAAATTTGTTCAATTGACTTTGTAGTCAATTTAAATCATCACTCAAAAGTGGGCGGAATTTGATATGTGGAAGTGACACTTTCCACATAAAGTAAATTTAGATTTTTGTATATCTTTGGAACGGTAATAGTAGAACGTTCGGATTTTGGTCTAAACAACTTCGTAAGCAAGAAACATCAACAGTAGAAACATGGGTAAATTTAATAAGTGGGTGTGGTACCTGCCATACAAAGTATATACTTTTTTTTGATGTCTAGAGAGCGGTTAGAATGACTGTTTCTGAACTTGATCTGAATGACTTGGTAGTCAATATAAATCATTAGTTTTAATGCATTCCTTTAAATTTTTCTTTATGGGGTATACATTTTATAGGTATACAACACAAAGGCTCTCAGTAACACGGGGAAGGTTACTCGAATAAAAACATATAATTCTGCTATTGTCACTTCTTTCCATATCTTAGGAACTGTCGTTCCATGCGCTTCAAGTTTTAATTTTTTTTTTTTGCTTGAAAAAACTTAATTCAAACAGACTCGTAACGTAATTCTTTATAGCGTTTTCGCTATTATTAACAAATTATATATTTTTGCAGTGCGACTGCTTACGAATCAAACTATGCTGCCACATTGTTAAATTGGCGGCCTTCTTTGAACGTAATATAATTCTGTTTCAACCATAATTTCATAAAAATTGTTGTGGACAGCCGTTTACCCAGGTTACGGGTTCGCTTGGTATTTTTTAATTATGTATTTAAGGGTAAAAAAATAGCTCACAACTTTGTGCAAGTCCTGTCACGACATTTGCTTTTATCATAAATATATGTACACAATATGAAGAAGGAAATACATTTTCTAATAAGTAATTTAAAACTTAAACTATGAAAATACATTTTTGTCAGCCACTCAGAATTACTTCCGTTTTGTAATTTCGTTAAAAAGAAAGAGTAAAAGAAAAATATTCTATATTTTCTTTTCTTAATGGCCAACAGAAAAATTATAACAAATTTAGTTAAAATGTGATTAGACTCAACCAAAAATATATTTAAGAACACAAGGGATAATACAATTAAGTTAAGGCAAAAAAATAAAATAAAATAAAATAAAAAAAATAAAATAAAATAAAAAAATAAAGAAAAATAAAAATAACAACTTTCTTTACTTTCATTCTATTTTTCCCTTTTGTTTTTTATTTGTTCTTTCTTTTGTAGTTTTTGTTCTGGTTTTTCTTGTCTCAACGAATCAGAATCACTGTCATTAAGAAAATAAAACTTAAATTTTTTCTCTTGATCGTTTGTTAGTTTTTTTTAAGCTTAAACTTGAGACATCATTCAAATTCAAAGGCAAAAAGGACAACAGCAACTACTATACAGTAAAATGTAGCTCTGGATTCAATTGCTGGCTTGTAGAGGAAAAAGGGAGAGAGCGAGAAGTCGATGAATGTGATTTAGTTTGTAATGGTGTTTGTGTGGGTCTGTTGACACAATTGTTAGCAACATTAGCCAGGATGGCATCGAGTTACCATCATTATCAGCATCAACATCATATTGTTTGCAATTTGTAATTTTCCAAATATTTTCGCTTTGCGAAACAAAATCGATCCCATTAAATGGGCTGGTATCTTTGTTCTTTTAATTAACCATAAAAACAATGACTTGGAATAAACCACAAGTAAGGGGAAAAAAATAAAGACATTTAAGGGTAAAAAATGGTCTTTTTTTTGAAGCCAAAATGCATATTGAACTTGTGTTAAGGATAAAAAAATTAACAACGAAATAATAGGAAAACATGTCCTGCTTAAAAGAACAATAGTGATGTAGCTGCTGGCATCTGGTTCTCATTTGTTCTTTTTTTTTTTTGTTCAAGGTCTTCTTACGTCATTCTCAATGTATGTGTTTTTATATTTAACTCACTCATACATAACTTTCACGACATTTTATGGATGTAAAATAAGATTTTACGAACTGCACTAATTTTCATGAGACAGTGTAAAGAAAAGAAAAAAGTCATTGCAAAATTATTTAAAACAAGGTTGATTCAACATTTTTAATAATGATTTTACAACACAGCACAACACAAATAAAATGTTTAATTTTAAAACAACTAGAAATCATGTTAAATTAAAATTTTAATTCAAGTTAAGTCAAAGTGAATATCATATTGAAATAATGCAAAAACTAAAAATAACATGATATTTCAGGTTCATTTGAACTGGTTCCAATATCTGATTTTTTTTATTTATTTGTTTGTCTATAAAACCATACATACTCTAACGCTTACGAGTCCTTCACATCTGCTATTTGCCACTTATCTTTAACTTTATCTCAATTTGAAAATTCTCTTGATAGAGAAGCTTTTAAAGTTTATTTTAATACATTTTACAATTGTCATAGTAATTGAGACTCTCTCACTCAAACCACATAGCACTGTGTTTTTCCACGTGTTTTCTCTTTACTTCTCTTTGTTTATTTTTTGCCTAAGCGTGTGACTAGGTACGTGCGGAAATACAAGAGAAGAGCTGCTTCTTGCCTGAATCTGTTCTAGATTATGGAATCCTAAGCTTCTAAATTTAATTTAATTTTTAAAAGATGTCAATTCATTGACATTGGGTAGTTTTTAAAATGAAACGAAAAAAATTTTTCTTTTTGACACTCCGCAACTTTAATTCAATTTTGCTTCAGGTAGTTTTTTAACATGTGTGATACGTTTTTTCAATACAATTCCACGTTATTTAAGAATTAAAATCGACAAATATTTTTTTCAATATTATTTGCTATTAATTTGATAATTGATTTCAATGTGTGTGTTAATTCTGAGTTTTAGAACTGTTGTCTCTAACGTATCTGGATATTGATTTAATATGATATAACGTTAAAATACAAATTCACAACGACTTAAAAGCCAAAATTTCTCGAATTAGGTTTTTTTCTATGTGTAGCAATGCTTGAAATATTAGGAAACATAAAATTATTCTGTTAATTTTTAATCTCTGATACCTTCAAGCATAAAGTATATATTACTCTACATCCTCCGAAACTAGTTGAGTATAGGAGAATTGGCTACATAAGAAAAATGTGCGATTTGGTGTGTGTCTTGGCTAAATTTAGTAAAAATACGAACTGGAGGATTTTGATGTGCAAACTAAAACAAACATACACGGAAAAAAATTGAAAAAAATATACGATTTTTAAGCATTTTTGGATAGATTATGCGCAAAAAATGACTAAGAACACTTGACATCGTGGTTCTAAACGCAATAACACCGGAAAAAATAAAAAAACAAAAAAATTTGATCTATATATTTTTGACCAGGTACAGTCACAAAATTGCCTGGGAACCCCTAATAATGTGATTTTTTACTCAAATACATGGATAAAATGATAAAGAACAAAATTTTACTTCGATATATGCAACAAAAAAAAAAAAAAATTACAATATATGGCATACACGGACGATAAATACGAAATATCAAAATACACGGAAAAAAATTGAAAAAAATATACGATTTTTAAGCATTTTTGGATAGATTGTGCGCAAGAAATGACTAAAACACTTGACATCGTGTTTCTAAGCCCAATAACAACGGAAAAAAAAAATAAAAAAAATTTTGACATATATTTTTGACCAGGTACAGTCACAAAATTGTCTGGGAACCCCTAATAATGTGATTTTTTACTCAAATATATGGATAAAATGATAAGGAACAACATTTTACTTCGATATATGCAAAAGAAATTATAATATGTGGCATACACGGACGATAAATACGAAATATCAAAATACACGGAAAAAAATTGAAAAAAAATATACGATTTTTATGCATTTTTGCATAGATTGTGCGCAAAAAATTACTAAAACACTTGACATCGTGTTTCTAAGCCCAATAACAACGGAAAAAAATAAAAAACAAAAAAATTTGATCTATATATTTTTGACCAGGTACAGTCACAAAATTGCCTGGGAACCCCTAATAATGTGATTTTTTACTCAAATACATGGATAAAATGATAAAGAACAAAATTTTACTTCGATATATGCAAAAAAAAAAAAAATTACAATATATGGCATACACGGACGATAAATACGAAATATCAAAATACACGGAAAAAAATTGAAAAAAATATACGATTTTTATGCATTTTTAGATAGATTGTGCGCAAGAAATGACTAAAACACTTGACATCGTGTTTCTAAGCCCAATAACAACGGAAAAAAATAAAAAATAAAAAAAATTTTGACCTACATATTTTTGACCAGGTACAGTGATAAAATTGCCTGGGAACCCCTAATAATGTGATATTTTGCTCAAATACATTCAGTACTTTTATTTTGATTAGAAAACATTTTTAATATTAATAGTGCACAATGGAAGAAATAAAGTTTAAATAGTACTAAAAAAGTACAATTGTACCCACGTTTGCGCATCCCTATCACCACTATTTCAATATTCTCTGTTTATTTGTATGACAGTATGTGTACTTGTGTTGTTTTTATTTATGCTTTTCGTTCACACGCAACAGAACACGATAAGAAAACTTATTCATTTTAAACCATAAGCAATAAATATTTTGGTATTAAAAAACCTTAAAGCTGAAAGAGATAAAGACCGAGAGAGAGAGAGAGAGAGATGTGGATTTTGCTTTCATGATTATAGTTGTAATTTTCCTTTCTTTCCTATTATTGTTGTTGCTGCAGTGTGTTTTCATTTCCTTAAAACATTTTGTTTTGTATAAATAATTATTATTGTAGAGAACATATCTGGGGAATTTTTTTTTACATAAAAAACAATAATTTTTTATTGTTTTTTTCTACCCCACACTATATACATACATATTTGTCAAAACGAAAATCACTGGGCATAAAATGTTTTGAAATGCTGTTGGTGGTATAATTTTATCGCTTAAGTTTTGTTCTAGGGGTTACTGTTTTAAACATACAAAATATGTTTCAAATTTAAATTTAAAAAAAAAAAATGAAAATATTTATTACCAAGTAAGCGACACTATGGATAACATAAAACATTTCCATAAATAGTTACGGCTACAAAAGTAATTACAATTAAATGTTAAAAGTTCACAAAAAGTGCAAATGTCTAAGATCACATCTAAAGAGTTTTCTAATTCGGTTGCCAATTGTTGGCGTTTAACGCATTCGCTGTGGTCGGCAGAATATTACACATTATTCGGCCGGTTTTAACCGGCTTTTTTGGTTTTGTCGAATATGGTTTTTTCAAAATCTTCATTTTTCGAGTACCGAAAAACCGGTTGATTTAACACGAATAACCGGTTAATTAAAATAAGTATAATTTTTATACGTTTGTATATATTTTATTGTAAATATGCTCATCGTTTAACAATTTGTATAAATTTGGTTATTATTTTTGTATATACGACAACCTTGAACGTCTCACAGAGAACGTGAAAACCAAGGTAGACCGAAAAAGAGATGCACACTTGAGTAACAATAACTTTCTCTCATCTATTGTAAATAAATATTGATTTTTATATATGGAGAATAATCAACTATACTCATTGAAAGCGACCCACAAACGCCGGCTCCAAAAGGCAGATATATTAGTTAGTGAAGTTTTTTACAGCTTAAGTACACATAATCAGTCGCTAATGTTGTACGGTGATATCGCTGTTGAAAATTTTCAGATGATGTGGCCTGGGATTGAACCGACGACTTCTTGGTTCGTTGGTGGATGTTTTACCTAACATACCACAGTGACACACACTATTAAATACGTAGTGCATTTACATACAATGCTGTTGGAAACCTAAGCAACATTTCTTGTCATGGCAATTAAGGACTCGTATATTACTAATATATTTATTCAAAGTAAAACATTTAATTTTTCTTATCTTAAGCACCTAAATTATAACTATAATAACAAACTTTTAATTTCATTCTCTACCAAGTAATACAACTACAAAAGCTCCTTCAGTAGCTGTTCGAAACTTAAGCAACTTTCAGTACTTTGTGTAATAAACTTTGTTTTTTATGGCCTCCGCATGCAGTTTTCGCATGGTTTTTATGAGATTTGTTAGAATTATTGTTAGTATTGATTGCGACTCTAATTTGAAACTCTCCGTCAGCATCTGCTTATTTTGAAAACGACGTGGTCCAGCTCTGGGCTTCAAGAATTAAGAACAATTCTATTTAAATTAAATAACCGGTTAACCGGTTATTTGAATAATTATTAACCTAAAACCGATTACTTTTCGAATTATTCGAAAGCCGGTCTTTGAAAAAAGTCGAATAATCCATCTCCCTAGTCGTAATACTTTCTCAATACAAGTTTATATTATTATAACACACAACTTGTGGAACGTACGCTTTGTGGAAATAGCAGCTCTTTTTTTATAAAATGACTCAATCGATACACTATAGTACATTCGTTTTCTTTTAAAAAACTTAAAATGTCTTCTAATAGACTTCAACAAATGTTTTTAAAACCAGAAGAAATGATCTGCAGTCATAAAACGATTCTTAATCACATTCATTCTTCACAAGCTTAACAAAAACAACAAAAAAGTCGCCATCAAATGGCTTTTTACTATCAAGGTCAAACCATACTCCTTTTGTTGTGCTTCGCACAACATAAGCTCAATACTTCCCACCAAAGTATTATCATCTCCTCCGCTTCTTGTCGAACCTATGAGGCGTGCTACCTTTGACAGAGTAGAGAACCGTAAGAACATGCTTGGTCGTGAGGTGGGAGGAGATCTTAAACAGTTCCGGCGAAATTATAATATAATTATTGATTTTACTTCAAATAAAAATCCACCCAAAATTTGTATTTTTTAATTATGAAATGGTTGAAATAGTGAAAATAATTTATTTACTTTTAAAAACTATGATAACAGACACTTTCATTTCATAAAATTTAAAATTTTTTTTGTTTCAACTTCAAATATATGTTTGTGAGATATTTTTATATTTTCATATATTTATGATGGTTGTGTTTATCTGCTTATGGCACAGAAACCGACAATATTATATTATTCTTTCATTTTATCAGCAAAAGTAATTTCGAATGTTTTTTTTTTATTCCATCTAAAGATACATATATTCTATGGCATCTTTTGGTAGGCTTTTAACAAATTTTACTTTTCTTGTTATGGTCTACACGAGTAAACTATTTCATGAATTTCAAGTAACTTGTAATATATTCTCGATAAAAAAATGCCTAAATTTTTGTGTGTATTTGTATGTTTGCCAAAATTTCTTTAACAAAAGCAACTTAAAATCAAACAATTTAAGTCTCATTATTATTACAATAAAAAAAACAGAAAAAATATAAAATAATAAATAACGATATGGATCTAAATAATCAGTTCATGTTTATTATTTCGATGCCCTCTCTCTCAGGGTAAAATCAAAAATTACCAAAATAACAATAGAAATGAGTTATTTGTTTAAATAATGAATTTAAAATGCAATTATTTTCTGAAAATCTATATGTAAAATATTCGTGTTTTTATTGTAGTTTCCCAGATACCACACAGTTGCAACATGTCACATTATAGTTATTTTTATATTAGAAATGAAATATTTGTAAAACTTGTTTGTTTTTGTTCTCGGTTTCATAATATTTTGAATATTTACATTATGTTCATCCCTTTGGGTGCTTTGATAGTTTTTCCCCTCTCCTATTTTTCATTAAATTGAACGTGTTTACTTGAAACACACTGTTGTCTTCAACACATTCTGAAATACTTTTTTAATGTGACAACAAACAAAGAATAATAGAAAAAAAATCCATAAACTATACATATGCACATCAACATTTCGAAACAAAAACAAGTAGTAAAAAATGGGATTTAAAAACTATATAATGTTGTTATGTTTTTATCTGTTTAAAAACGTGTATTTATGAGTTCGTAGATTGTAGTTAAAATAAAATAAATCTTGTGTTTAGTTTTAATTAAAAATCCTTTATTCAACACAGTTTTGTGCACCACCGCTTGTAACCTTTTTACAAGCAATAACAGTTTGTATTCCTAATTACGCTGTCTGTTTACATCTTTGTAAACAACAACAATTACTCGACAGATCTTTCTACCTAAAGATCTTCCAACCCGATCGTAGCTATAACTTAGGTTCGATCACAACCTTTTCAACCAGAGGTTATCCACACTTAACTCTCTTTACTGAGTTAGATCCAACTAAACTGGTTTTTACTTCACTACTAGCATCACGGGTTTACTCCTTATAAACTCTCTTCACACCAATAACACATTCGTTGTGTTAACTTTATTTAAACTGGTTGTTGTTCGCATCGATGTGTCTTTTATATGACTGAGTAAAGAGTACATCGAAAGCTCTCGAACCTCTCGATATTTCAAGTAGATTCCATTTCTTTCTTTTAATTTCTTTTTAGTTCTTTTGTAGTTATGCGTATGTAAACATCTACCTCTTTCAGCTCATAGTATTTGTTGTTGCTTGTTTATTGTCTGTTACTTGTTTTCTTTGCTGCTTAATTATTGTTCTTGCCGTGTTATTTGTATTTACTTTATCTCTGCTAATATTTGTTGTTGTAGATTTGATTATTTGTAAACAGCATATATAAGTTATTCTTACAGCTTTTGTTTATTTATTTTAGCGATGTAATAAACGCTGGGGTGCCCAACCTTATTTTCGTAACAATATGTTACTTATTGCCATAAAAAAGCTATAGACTTAGACATATGCTACTTGTTTTTTTTTAATAAAAACAAAGTCTGAAACTAATAGTGAGTCCATATTCTCATATAAGCTATAGATAAACAGACCGATTGATATAAAAACCTTGTAATTCTGATTGATTTTCGATTTATGGGAATACTCTTTGATGAAACTCAAACGTGATATTTGATAAGTAATTAACTCATTAACATCCGACCCTAGAATGCGTTAAACCGATTTCTCTGCACTCAGCCTTTTGGTGAACATCTGGAGGCTACATGGCATGCTTAGTAGCTGTGAAGGTGCACTTTTTATACGCATAAAAAACAAATAAAGTGGATCCAGGTCACAGCACTGAAAAAGCCGTCACGATGTGCAAAGCAAAATTCGGCTGTGCAAACTGCATTTTAAATTTGTAACCAAAGGGCTCTTTTGCACAGTTTCAATCAGGTACTTTAAAACGATAAAAAACGGTATTAAAATCAAATTATTTATAAACAACAGTTTGTTAAATTATGCAGGACAAAAATAAACATTTATATTCGACCTCGGTTCAGTTTTCATCCATTCGTCAATAACAAGTTAATACTGTTAATACTGTACTTAGAAAGACAACTATTTTATCAAAAATGAGAATGGAATGGATTATGTTTTCTTTATGCACGATTTTGTCATTAATGGTGTAGTCTCTCGGCTTTTATACTTAAACACATTCGAGTACATATATAAGCCTATTAGTCAAAGTCAAACTTGCAATCAGGTTTTAATCAAGAAGCAAAACGATCAAAACATTTTAAATCATTTTTTGATAAAATTTTATATTTAAACTGAAAAATATTTGATGAGTTAAAACCACGCTCCTCCTAGCGCCGATTCTGAATGGCAGATATATTAGTTAGAGAAGTTTTTCACAGCATAAATACACATAACTAGTCGCTAGTAATGTTGTGAGGTAATATCGCTGTTACAAATTGCCAGATGATGTGACCTGGTATTGAACCGACGACGTCTTGGTTGGAAGGTGTGTTCTTATCCAACATATCACAGTGTCACACACACTATTAAATACGTGGTGCATAAATTTATATACATTGCTACTCGAAATCTAAGCAAATTTTCTTGTCGCGGCAAATTAAGGACTCGTATATTACTCATGGATTTATTCAAAGTTAAACATTTAATTTTCGTTAACTTATAATAACAATCCTTTAGCTCCTTTCTCTACCAAGTAATACAACAAAAACGAAATTAGCTCCTTGAGCAGCTGTTCGAAACTTAAGTAACGTTCAGTGCTCTGTGTAATAAACTTTGTTTTTAATGGCCTCCGCACATCGTTCTGGTATAGTTTTTATAAGATTTGCTAGATATATTGTTAGTATTGATTGCCACTATAATTTTAAGTTCTCCGTCAGCTTCTGCTTATTTTTAAAACGACGTGGTCCAGCTCTGCGCTTCAAGAAATAAGAACCATTTTATTTAGATAAAAGAACCAGTTATCCGGTTATTTACACTATAAGTGCTACTTTTCGAATTATTCGAAAACCGGTTTTCATAAAAAGTCGAATAATCGATCTCCCTTGTTATTATATAAGATTCCATATAATCTATAGATCAAAAAGTGACAGCAGAATTAGCATTGATTAAATGCAAGTATGCTATTGCATTATGCCGCTAAATTAACATTCTTGATACTCGCAAGCAGAAACTGTTTAAGTTTTTTAAGTATTTTGAGAACTTCTGTAAAATTTTTTTTTAAATAATATACCTGCATTAGATTTTAAGGCAGTATATAATTGATTTCACAAAATATAGCAAAATATCAGAATAATTCAATATCATTCTCTGTTGAAATGTTAATTAAAATATATAAATGTCAGTGATTCAAAAGTAGCTGCTTTGTTTGTGTTATCGAGCAGTCGTCAATAGTGTACTGTGTGCGTCAAATTGAAGTAAACACCTCATCTTATGTTATATGAAATACATGTCGATTGTATTTATAAGAATATACGAGTACATATATTGAAATTGATTCTGGAGAAATTTTGTTCCACTCATCCTGTAGCGCTAGCTTCAGATCATCTTTAGAAGAAATTTTCCTTTCAATAATTTTCTTATCGAGATATTATCACAAGTGCTCAATTGTGTTCAGGTCTGGGGCTGTGGTGGATGATCAAATGTTTTTGAAGGTATGCTTAGGATCTTTGACCTGTTGAAATACCCAATTATGTGGTAATACCAATTTTTCGATACTATGGGCAACATTACGTTTCAGAATGTTCAGTTAGTCTACTTTTTTCATTGTTGATTCAATAAATTCAATATCGCCAACTCACGATGGTGTAATGCATCCGCAGACAATCATTGAGCCTTCACCATGCTTTACAGTTTTGATGGCGCTCTTAGCACCATCTTCCAACTTAGTGTTTGCTTTCATCTGTGTGGAGGATATTACTCCAAAAGGACAGAGGCTGATTTTTGTATACTTTTATACACTTGCTTTGGTTGGCTTTCGCTACATACGTCTGTTTTCGTAGTACTCTACCATATAATCCGTGTTCGTATAGGGATATTCTTACAGTATTAGTCTTACTGGCTTAGCGGAAGCTTGTGAGATATTCCCAGTTATTTTGACTGCACTCGATGTCGGATTTCTTTTTAATTCTCTCACTTCCGAGTCTGTAAATCATTTTGTTTGTAAGGTCATTTTTGCAGATGGGGATGCGGTACTTCCCCGTTTTATTTATTTATAAGTAAACTATTAAAAAGTTATCATCTTTTGAACAATGCTAATTAATTAAATTTATTAATTTTATTTATTATTGTTGTTGTTGAGGAGAGAACGAAAAGTATAATTTAAATTACTTACTCACTCAGAGGCATTCTTTATGTGTGTCATATGTGTAGGTATGTATTAGAGTTTAGAAGTGTATTTATGTATGTGAATGTGTGTGCTAGAGAATTAAAATGTTTAATTTAAATGATGTTCTTTCTTAAAATGTTTTAAAAGGTGTGCGGGTATGTGTGTCTACACGAAAGTGAGCCTCACATGGGATTTCCTACGAATAAAAAATGATTTTTTCTTAGTAAAGTTATGTGCAATTGTTGGATCTTTTTTTCTTTTTTTTACAATTACTTTCGTTCGTATTGTTGTGCGTGTTATTAGTTTTGTTCCTTAATTAACACCTAATTGTTGTTAAAAGGTGCCAATTAAATTTAAATTTATATCTGACATTTATGTTGAACAACACAAAAATTTGTAGTGCGTAATTATCCTTTTACTATTAAATTGCTTTTTTGTTCTATTACGATTCCACTTCTCTTAACTATCAAAATATCTTAAAAATAATGGTAAATTTCATTCATTATCATTTAAATAACATCTTAAGGAAATCGAGCAAATTGACATATTCTCTTTTGATCATTAAATCACATGATTAATCACCGTACTTCAGCAGTTTAAGGACAAGCAACAGATACATATTATCCAGTTTATGATGGGAGGAAACTAAAAAAACAAAATTTATTTATTTATTTATTTATGGTCTAATAAGTTTGTGAATTTTAAATCATTTTTATTTCTTTCAATTTGTTAATGTTTCCTCCCTTTTCTAATTTATCTATTTTCGTACATTTAAAGTGAGTGTTTTTAATGAGGCTCTGCAAATGATGAAAATAACACTCTTAAAATGTGCCAAATAAAAAAAAAAAAAAAAAAAACAGTCGCTCGTTAGATCATTTTAAAACATTTATCAACATTTTGCCAGCAATTTCATTTTAGAAACAAAAATTCATCAATTCTCATTTCCTAACTAAAGTTATGAAGATGCTTAGAATCGGCGTTTTTAATTAAATAATGAAATATAATGTAGAATAACTTCCAAACAAATTTTTGTTACTGCAAAACCATTAGCGAATTGCTTTAAAAAACAAGAAAAAAAAATTTAAATCGAAAGGAATTATCAATGTTTGGTTAAACGAAGACTGTTATATATGTATATACTAACAGTGCCAAAACTAAGTAGACACCCACTTTTAGTCCGCAATTTAGTCTTTTAAACATTTCATGTTTTTTAATGAATGTGTTTACGGCGTTACAAAATCCGTAAAAAACAACAACGGAATCTCTTAAAGTTGTACAACAACAACGAAAAAAAAGCTATTTTTGCGCGTCAAAAATACGTGTACAAGACAAAAACTTATGCAATAAGAAAGAATGAAGTAGAAATATCAGGGAAGTGATTCTGTTTAGAAATTTTCATAGCACATTCAAAATCCTAAGTTACAGGTAAAAAACCGATTTTTCTCATTTAAGATTCTTATTTAAGATTCTTAAAAAATAATATTAGAATGACTTAAAGCTGGTATAATATGCAATTTTTGAACATAGTCATTTCAAAGTTATCATTGTCAAATGTATGAAGCAGCCTCTTCAAAAATCTCATATTTTAGAAAAAAAAAATTCTAAAAACAAATTTATTCATAGAATCTGAAAAGCTGATGATTTTTGAAATTAGGCGACTATGTCGCATCAAAACAATATAGTGGTTATCCATGGTCAGAAAATTTTTTGTCCATTTATTGCATAGCGTTATTAATTTAATCTTTTTATATAATTATGACTTTTGGTTGTTGTTTTTTATATAGAAATTTTTTGCTTTCTACGTACACATACATTTTTATAATCAGTCCCATCCAAAGAAATAAAATACTTAAACATTTTTTTGGTAGAAAATACGTATTATTTAGTTGTTCGGTTCTTAAATTGAGCCACTTTATAAAAAATAGTGATGAAGCTTTTCATAGGAATTTTGGGCCATTGGTGCCTATTAAAATTTCAAAGTATAATTAATAAAATCTATGATTGCAACTTTTGTTAACAAAGCTAGCGATAGCTGCAGCAGGCTTTCTGCTTAAAAACGGTTCAAAATTTTCTTAACTCTATCGCCGGAGCTCATATATGTATTTATATATATATATAAATTTTTAGCAATCGGTTTTTTCATATGAAAAACGCAAAATATTTATAACAGACCTCTTACAATAAATTGTTGTTTCTTTAGAAAAGACAAAATAAAAAAGAAATAAACTCATTCAAGTTTTAATTAACACCATAAACAGCAAAATTGAAACGAAGAGGAAGGAGCAAAATAATAGAAATGAAACTTAAAACATTGCAAATTTTTCTCCTAAAAATATAATAAAAAATTATGAAGCCATAAATCTCATGCAACAGCAATACCCGAAATAATAATAAAATTAGGAATTTGTTGAAAAGCAATATAATTGAAAAACCACACTTAGAAAGAGAGTTACAGGGAAAAATGATTGTAGAACACTTGTTCGAAAGCCCAACTGTTTTATGGATGAAAATCAATAACATCGACAATATGGTACTTTTCATGGTATACCCTTCTCTTTTTTTATAATATAAGACAATTATACAAAAAAATGTTTGTAGAAACTGTTTCGTTTACAGTCTACAATCAGAGTTTATTCTGCTTAATTATTATGCGTTTTTTTCACTTAATTTTAGCATTCGATATAAGAAAAGCATAGAAGAATACCTGCATTAGAAATATTTTTATGGCAAACGAAACAACGAAAGTATAGCGCAAGTGAATGAAAATTACAATATTCGATAAGTACTCATATGTCTTATTAGTAGGGAAACCAGAAATATGCAATTGCATGTTTTTTCTCATGCTACCAATCAAGTCGAATGTAAGATATTTATCCGTTTTAGAAATTTTTATAAAATTGAGCATTGATTTGTTAGTGCATATTTTTGCATATTTTGCTCATAACAGCATTTTTTGCATATTTCAATGCATGTTTTCGGCTTTTTAAGCCTTTTTAGAGCATATTTCGAAATTTTGTATTGTAAAATAATTTTACAGCGAAAACAGAATAATTGCTTTAAATTCTGTTCAAGTCATAACTATTGTGAATTATTCTTTTGTACACAAAACAAAAGAAAAAAATATTTTCCTCGGCGAAAAATAGTATATTTTACATCTTTTACACGTTTCGTTAAATATATTGAGATAAAATTCTTAATAGATCTTAAAAGTTCTTAGTGCATTAAATAGAGTGGAGTTTTAATACATTAAAATTGTTAAAGATGGACTTCAAAACATAAATACAAAAAATGAATTAATTTTTATTGCAGCAAAATTTAGTTTTACATTAGAAAGTTATTTAAAAAACTGCAAGCAGTGGCCTACATTAGTTGAGCAGTATGGCGTGCTACCTGACAAGTACAGAATATTGGTAGGACGACGATTTTATATTGAAACTATGCCGAAAGAAATTATAGCAAAAAACGAAAATATTGATGTAGTATGTTTTGAAATATAACTTTAAAGAATTGTTATCCTTTAAGTATGCCACCATTTCATAAGTAAACGAGGAAATAACGTTTTCAATGTATATAAGTTTGCTCAGGTGAAATCCAAAAGGCTCCCACTTATGTGCATTTAAAAAATTTTACAGGAGAAACAAAAATCCTTTCGAAAATTGGAAAAAAGAAGATTTAGGTTAAGCCTAGAATATTGTTGGTAGGAATCTTGTACTCTGAAAAGAAGCATCATAATCAATCAAAAAATATTTTGAATTTTTTGTAACTTAAGTCTTTTTGGATTTTATGTATATGACGATATGTAGGGAAGTTTACTAATGATATTGAATTATAGAATACCACTGTTTTTTATTAACAAAGGAAAATTTGTTTGTTTTTTTAGAGCGTATTTTTAAAATTTGTTGACCATATTTCGAATTTTGAGTGCATATTTTATGCTCATAAAACAATTTTTAAGAGCACATTTCTGGTTACCCTGCTTATTAAATATTCTAAATCCAACATAATTCCCTTAAACACACTAACGAATATAATAAACCTGTAAGCAATAGAAGGGAAAAGCATGCTGTCACATAAATATACGAGTAATTAATTTTTTAACACACTCAGTGTCATTTAAATACGGCTATGCAGCTAAATGGAGGCAAAAATTACAATGAATATTTTATTTCTACAATAAATGAATGCAAATGCCGGAATGCTTGCTGTTGGATTTATAAATTCATGCGTTTTTTATTATTTTTTGCTGTTATTTGTTTTAACAATTACATTCCCTTTACAAATATCATATCGAACATATCGAAATACTATGAATAAATATTGTTTCGTATGAATATGAAACTAAAATTAAATACGAAACTAATTAGAAATTTTTAGAATATAATGACGTAATGAGGAGTAACAATAAACATTTACAATTATGTAGTTCATAATACAATATATGTTTTCTTATAAGAATCAAATGAGATTAAATTGTAAAGGGTCCACCATATAACGTTTTTTTTTTCAACTAGTGCTTATTTCGTGAATGGTAACACTTAGCTCATGTCTGATTTGACAGATAATTAGTTTTATCCTTCTGCTGAACGAATATGGTTGTGTATACGCTTGAACAACGCTGGGAAGTATTGCGACATTACTTTGAAAATCATGGTAATGTTGCAGAATGTGTGCGAAAATTGCGTACGGATTTTGGAAGAAGAGACGCACCGTCAGCTCCGTATGTTCGTTATCTTGTGAAAAAAGTGAAAGAAACTGGCATGCTCAATGATAAACCAAAGCGTGAAACGCCAAAAGCAGTGCGTACACCCGAGAATATTGCAGAAAGTGTGTGTGAAGCGCCATCAACATCAATTCACCGTGGTTCTCAACAATTGAACATTTCGGAGACATCATTGAGACGAATTTTGCATAAAGATCTTGGTATGACACCATACAAATCCAATTGGTTCAGGAGTTGAAGCCAACTGACCATCTAATGCGTTTTCGCTTCGCTAAGTGGGCCTGCGATCGACTTACAGAAGACGCCATTTGCCAAAAGAATCATCTTTTCAGGTGAAGCTCATTTTGATCTTGGCGGGTATGTAAATAAGCAAAATTGTCGCATTTGGGGCAGAGAAAACCCGCACGCATACATTGAAAAGCCGATACACCCAAGATGAGTCACTGTTTGGTGCGGATTTTGGTCCAGAGGCATAATTGGGCCATTTTTCTTCGAAAATGAGCAAGGAGTGGCCATTACAGTCAATGGCGATCGTTATCGGGCCATGTTGAACGAATTTTTGTTCACAAAAAATGAAGGGGAGGATATTAGCAACATTTGGTTTCAATAGGACGGCGCTACGTGCCACACAGTCTAAGCTACACTCGATGTTTTGCGCCCTGTTTTTGAAGATGGCATTATCAGCCGCAGAGCTGATGTCATTTGGCCACCTCGGAGCTGCGATTTGACATCGTTGGACTATTATTTGTGGGGTAACGTCAAAGATAAGTGTTCACCAACAAGCCAGATACAATTGACGCTTTAAAGGACAATATTCGTGAAGCCATTGTTGAAATACAGCTGCACGCAATCGATAATGTGTTTGAAAATTGGACCGATCGTTTAGGCTACTGTATGGCCAGCTGAGGCAGCCATTTGAATGAAATTATTTTCCATTATTAACCGGAAGGATTGTACTTTCAAATAAAAGAAGAAATTTGAGAAAATATTCAGGAGTTTTTTTTTTATAGCATTTTCAAAAAAAAAAAAAAAAATTATTTGGCGGACCCTTTATATACATACATAAATACAAAAATTAAGAAAAAAAATTAAAAAATTATAAAATATTCTTAAAAAAATTTAAAGTACTTTATAAATAAAAAAATAATCATGGCCCGTTATTGCAACTTACTTTAGCTGATGGCAAGGAATTATAAATATACGTTAAGTTAAAAGTGATCTTTAAAGTAGATCATCTTATCCGTAACTTCTAAATTTAAATTCATGTATGAAGTAGGCATATTTGCACTCTCGTCGACCCTTCTTTATCATATTATGTATGTTTTACACAAAAGACAAACACATAAAATAGAAAAAGATATTTAATATTTAAATTGTCAAAAGTAATTGGTATTGGTGGGGCTGACACTGCTATATTTTTTAAAAGGTTAATATTCTACTTCAAAATGTATATTTTTTCAAAAGTTTATTTGGGGTGTTTTCAAGCTTGCTTTCAATTCATATTTGTTTTCTTCCCAAAAATAACTGTATTGCATGGTGGATAGGTACAGTACGCAGTTGATGTCTTTCTTTGACTTAAATTTATACCGAAAATATACTCATTTTCCTAAATTGTTAATTAAGTGGTGAAGATTCTTTAATTTTTGTTTTTTTTAAGTCAAAATTTCCAATTTGGCTGGAATTTATTTTCATATTATATTTTATTAATCCAATAACAAACTGAATATTCCAAAAATATAAAGTAACATCAACAAAAATTAAGCTCTTATATAGAAAGATCCGAACGCATATATTTTCAAGATTTAGATTTTTAGTGATTGCAATACCTTGCAAACCAATACACTTTGGCACAAAAGTTGGATGCAATAACGTTGGGAATAATGGTTTTACAAGCAGTTCTATTAAAATCCCTAATTTATTTCAAAATTAAAAAAAAAAACAGCAACAACATCAATTAAAATCAAGTTTGACAACCATTTGATCAGCAATATAAATATAAAAATAAACAAAAATTCAAATAATTTCACCCTAAAGTACAAACGAAATTCAACTTTTACGATACAGACAGCCAGACAAACAAAATCGTTTTCATTGCCAACCCATCGAGCAAACGAAAAATCCATCAGCTACTTTGTGGCACTGGTAACCCTTTTATGTAAAGCCAACTATTTTGCTGTGATATGGTGTGTACAACGGAATGAAAGAAACACCAGCGAAATAAAAAAAAATTAATAAAAAATAAACTGCATTATAGACTCTTCGAGAATACTTTACGTAAATAAAAGACTTTTTAGTTCATAAAAATGACTTTTTAATTGAAAACAAAAAGTGTCCCTATTCTAATAGGCAGTAGTTTTTAACAAAAGTTAAAGAGAAAATAAAAACGAAAAGATTTATTTTAGTAAAGGACATCATAAAATTCATAATAAAAATGGAAGTAAATTAAAAGGGACAAAAAGTATGTACTGTCTGAATGAAGTGTGTGTGTGTGTGTGTGTGTGTGTGTATGTGTGTATGTGAGTGAGTGGTTTTTGCGACATTTCCTTAACTGGGTAATTGTTGAATATAATTCCTGTTTGACTACTACCTTCCTGAGGAAAAAGGAAGCCCTTTTTTGAAGGAGAATGGGTCTATAAAATTGTTTTAATTGTCTGGAGTTTATGTTTCCTTTGGTTTTATTTTAGCACTTAATTTTGTTAAAATTACGAGACACTTACCCGTTGGACTCGGTGTCAAGGACATCATGTCGAAGCGTATATTTCTCGGCTCAAATTGGTAGTCTTTAAAAAATGTTAATTTCGCACCACGCGTTCTATTGAGTCCCGAAACGGCAGTGTGTATGGCACGTAAATACTCTCTTTTGCCAAAGTTTGTATGCGGCGCTATTAGACCGATGTACAGTTGTTCCTTGTTGGCCGAGGAACTTTTGGTCATGCTATTGGATAAGCGAATGGCTTGGCCAAAAGGACAAAAGCAGAGTAGCAGCATAGTTGTTAGTAAAATCATGCAAAATAATGTAGTTGAAGACCAGGTGGTAGTTGTAGCCTTGCTGCTGGTGGTAGTGGTTGCAAGGGTTGGCTTTGTTTTGTAAGTATTATTTTCTAAAGTTTCATGGTGGCATAATAAGATTCGGGTGGTGGTAGTGGTGGTAGTTAATGACGGTGAGGAGGCGGTTGTATGTGCTGTTGAATGTGAAGAGGTTGAGTCGTTGTTGTCGGCTATGATTTTATCGTTGGTGTTAGTTGCTGTTATTGTTGTTGTTGTTGTTGTTGTGAATAAGGCAGATTTCGCTGAAGAATTTAAAAAGTTAGATTTGGCTGTTGTTGTTGCCAAACTTGTAGATTGTGTTTTTGTATTCGAACTTAAACATTTAGTTGTGCTCTTAAAACAATAATTGCTTTTATTGTTTCGATTTTTTTGATTTGTAGTAGTGCCTGCTATGATGGGGTTAGAGGTTGTATTGGTGTTAATGATGTTTATTGTTGGTGCTGTTGTTGCTGTTGCTGCTGTTGTTGATGTTGGAGTTTTAGAGCATGCTTGTAAGAAATTATGTTTAACATTTTTAAAACATTGGTTGCTGTTGTTGCTATTGCTCTGGCAATATCTGCTGAAAATGTTGTTGACTAAAGTCTTATTCATAAGCTTTAGGTTGGCAGTGTTTTTGGTGTTATATTTACAACTCGATTTCAGGTTTATTGCTGTTGTCGCAAACGTTTCTTCACCATCAAGTTTCCATCGCTCATAAGGTTGATTCATAATCGATTTCTGCTCAATTCTACATTTCAAATCCGTTTGAAAAGCACCTCTTTCCTTATTACCATTATGTTTTTGTTTAGCTTTTCGTTGTTGGTGTTTCTGCTGCTGATGTTGTTTTTCTTCCAAATTTTTTAATTTATACCTGCTTTTCAATCGTTCTTTAACTTGTCTATTTACAAATCCTTTCATTTCTGTTATATAATTTTCTTACTTCGTCTTCTTCTTTCCTTCCGCTATATTCTACAGAGTTTTTATCACTATTTGAATCTCCGTATATATGTATGTATGTACTAAAATCAAAATGGCTTTTTGTTAAATAACCATTTTGCAATATTCGTTTTCTTTTTTAAAAAAAAGCATTTTCCAATTTATGTTTTTCTAAAATTTGACTTCTTCGAAATATTTCTTTTATACAGTTTTTGGATTTTTGCTCAAATCATCTTTGAATAGTAACGCAATAGTGTAATGATTTTTTTAATACTTTTATGGTTTGTTATAGAAAACAGCAAAATATTTTGCCAACAACTCCTTTCAAAGGGTTCATTTCGTTACTTTGGCGGCTGTAGTGTCACACGGAACAAAACATCGCATTATTTTAGTTTTTAAATTTCTGTTATTTGATTTAAAAGCTCTATTTATTTTCTATATAATTCTTCTTCAGCTAGTTACGGGCGAGCATTTTTTTATTTTCTAAACTTTATAAAGAATTACCGTTGGTTCGAGTCTCTGGCTGGTTGGTGCTGTTCTGCAAGAAGATAAACAAACAGAAATGAGACAATAAGAGGGTGTGGTCGATTCATGATTAGTTTAGCTGAGATTAGTTAAGATGACTTTATATTCGTATATAAATAGAACAGATTAAGAACAGTTTTTGCATTGCTTACCAATAAAATTTTCCACTTTTTCCGCTTAAATGTACATAATGCAACTTAATGTTGTCTCATCATCAGCCCACACATTCTCACGAATAGGGGTTAAATTTTCACTGTGTTTGTGTGTATTTTATTGTTGCAATGAAAAAAATAATTGTAGTTTTTCAAGGCGAGCAAAGAATTTTAATAAATGGTAGGAATGATAACCATCTTAATGGAAACTTGTAAGATTTTCTTTAAGCAAATAAATGTTTTTTCTATTAGAATGATTACCCCTAAAAGTTATTTCTTAATGGAAATAAGATTTAAATTTAATTACTTTGAATATGTATCTGTTTCAAGCAATTTTCGTTCTTAGAATTCAGCCTTTTTAAATGTTCAGCCTTTTAAAACGATCATTAATTTATAAAAAGTAATATTTCGTATTAAAGTATATCGCACTTGATCAATAAGAGGGTATTAACTCAACATTTTTGAATTTCAGTAGAGGTGAAAAACTGTTTGAGGTTATATTTGAAGAGAATTTGAAAATCCGAATACATACATACATAGTAAGCAAAAAATAACACCTTTTTTATGAAAATATACGATACATTTCTATTTCCACTTTTGTATTGTGATACAAAGGTAGTCACTACACTCTCACGGACATGGTCTCAAATATGATTTTCGAGATGAAATAGTAATCGGAATACGTTGAAATTTTTACAGCAGATAGATATTGATGTTGTTAGTTGATTTCTAGCAAAAAGTAAAAATTTGTAAAATTTCGAGTTAATACCCTCTTGTTGATTAAATGCGATATATGTAATTTGTTATATTTTTTAACGATATAAGATAAAACAAAAATTTAATTGAATTAAAATGTTTGTGCTCAAATAATGAGGTGAACGAGACTCTATTGTTGAAAGGAAGCTCAAAAATTGTCTGTGGCATGCTGCGCATAAGATTTAAGCGGACTTGTTCTATGATTTATTCCCAGAAAGCGGTTACCGCAGCTTTTAGTTCAGTTAAGGTGTCGTATTGTTTATTGCCATTAGATTCTGATGTATTGCATAAGTATTTTATTGCATTTTGGAGTATATTTAGCGATACAAACAACATGCTTAACTGGTAACTGTTGTGAATCATATTTTCTCCCTGATTTATTTCAAAAAATGGTTTTACGTTTGTCTGGACAAGTGTTGTATACATTGCCGTATTAATTCTAGTACTAGAAAAGCCAACAGAGATACATATTTATGTATTTCCTGTAGATCAAGAGAGTATTGGCTAAATTTTACAATTCACTCATAAAAAAATTTATCGTCACTAGCAAATATGGTATTAAATCGTTCCTCATCTCTCTAACATGGTGAATACAGTTTAAAGAAAATATAACATAAGTTCTTAAGTTAAGTTCTTTATATTTTCAAACAATGAAAAATTAACCAAATAGCAGTGGTATAAGAGGACCATTACGATAGAACTTTATAAACATATTTATGTTGCAAACGTCCAACTAGCTTAAGTTTTAAGTTTTTTATTTAAAAACGAATTTAATTTTCTACAAACAGAACATAAATTAGAATAAAACTAACAAGGGCTGAGTTCAAATAAATTTTTAATCACATACCTATAGATGTCATGGTTTAACGATTTCTATATAATATTGCATTTGTTGTTTTTTGTTGTTGTTGGTAATGGCGACATAAAATAAAACGATTAAGTATAAACGGAAAATAGAGAAATGAAAAGATTAAACGTTTTTTTTTTTGAATTTTTGGTTTGTCCTACCTTTTCTTGTTTTTAATATTCTGGATGAGCATATGAAGCGGCATTGAGGCGTATGATTAATGTTTTACTTGTACTTTTTGTTACACGACTCTGTTGTTATGATAGCATTAGGAGTGGTAGCAATAGTAGAAATTGCGTTGTTGTTGTTGTTGTTGTCAGTTGGTATTTTAGATATGAATATTTGAAGTTGTACGAGAAGAACACAATGAAAATGTTTATAGTTTTCTGAGGACTCTCTCATACGAAATAATTTTATGCAGGAATTTTTATAACTTTTCCAGAATGAAATTGAAACAAGAGAAAATGTAGCAGCGAAGGGAATTACAACCACAGCATTAGATGTTTTTTTCCTTTATTTGATTTTGTTGGCCGATGACTACTTGACTCTCGATGGCTAGTGGGATAGTGTGTTTGTCTGGTTGGTTGCAGACTAAATTATTTGGATTACTTGATGTACTCGTTATATTTTTTGTATTTTAAAGTTGTTGTTTTTTTTTAAAACGTTTTTTATTCCTATATATTTATTTTATGTTTTATTTAGTTAAGGACGGTCGTTATTATTTTTTATTTTTTCTTTTATTTGTTTTTATTTCACTTTAAGAATTTGTCATGGTATATTTTATTATTATATTTTATTATTATTGTTGTTATTATATTTTATTTATATTTTGTTGCGCTTTTTTGTATATACAAATATTAGTTTTTGGGTTTTTTGTTTTCCTTTGTGTTATAATCTCATGTTTTTTTTTTGTTTGTTTTAATTTTATTTAAAAATGTGGGTTAATTTTGGGTGGGTTTGTTTTGTTGTTGCTATTTGGTTGGTAATATAGTCGACAAGATTTAGAAGCAGAAGAAGAATAACAGCTTGAAAATAAAATAGATTCAAAAAAGAAATGTAGAATATAAATAGGAAACACTGACTATTTCTTATGAAAGAAAAAAAATCTTTCGTAATTTTTTTTTTGTCGTTTTAATTTAAAATTTATCTGTTATATTATTTGATTTTCGCTTTGCTTTCGTGTTTATTTATAGTCAAGGAATAAAAATCAATAATTAAACATTTTTATATTAATATCCGTTTTTTGTTTAAAGTCTATAATTTTTATAAAAAATTTAATTAAAAATTTAATTAAATAATAAAGAGTTGGAAGTCAAACCTCTCATACAGAAATATATACAGGTTTAGTAAACCTCTAATATGTAATTGTAATTTCTTTCTTATAGTTTTTGTGAACGTTTTTCATGCAGTCGATTTCAAAGTAAGAGGTATAAGGCATGGCGTAAATACTCATAACCAGTGGGTAGCAAAGTTACGGGGTGATGCTGCTATTGCAAATCGTTGATGGTTGGGATTAAACCGAGGACTTTTTGGCTTGTAGGTGGATGTCTTACCTACCCTACCAATGCAGCACACAATTTGTATACAAAGAAGCATATAAGATAGAGTCCCGGTCACGTTTGAATTTCGGGGAATGAAACGGCGGATAAATTAACGAGAAAAGGTGCTTTCATTCCACTTGTTGAGTCAGAGCTCTTTTGTGGACTGGGAGCAGGGTCTGAAAGGTCATACTCATCGAAAGTAAGAATAAGAGAGGCGGGTACTCTTCTCTGGACATATAGATTTAAGTAAATCCAAACTTTTATTAGGTAACTACAACAGAAGGAGATGTATATGCTGCTTAGGACTATCCAGAAACAACCTGAGTATATTGACCAGGCTTTTGACCGATAATTGCAGGCTAAATGGACATTTCAATAAAATGGGGATAATCTCAAGCAGGTTCCGCGACGGGTAGATCGAAAGCATTGAAGCACACTAAGAGGAAGTATATGGGTGCCTATTAAACATTAAATGGGGAGTTATCACGGTTAGTACCAACTAACATCCTGAAATTCGTCAGAGTGACGAGCTTGGGGTAGATATTGAAGAGAAACCCTATATACAGTAGTGACCTTATAATTAGTAACGATGTTTGTTTTAAGCAAATTAAATCGAAGTATAACTTCCTTTAACACCTACACTGTAAATTAGAAATACTCTTATATGACGAGTAGACAATCAACATTGTTGTCAAAACATGTCAAGTTTAAAGTTTTCTATTAAAAAAAAAAAAAAAATTCGATTATTTTCCAAGTAGTCTCTTTTGGCTGGCCGCATAATTAGAAATGTTAAGTTTTTGCGCTAATTTCTTAATTTATCCTATTATTAGTGTTAAGTAAGTATAATTTGAAAAGCAAAAGATTAACTTGTAACATACTTGAGACGTTTTAGTTTTTTAAATGGGCAAAAACAAGTCATGTACTCCAAAAATTCGGGAGTTAATTGTGCAGTATTACCAGAAGGAAAAACTTTCCATATCGGCTATTACACAAAGGTTTTCCTGCTCTGAAAAAATGGTATTTGATGCAATCCGTTTGTACAATAAAACAAACCAAAAACCACTTCAGCAGAAGATAAAATTATTTTTAGGGCCAGTAAGAGAAACCCATTCTCATCATCGCGCGAAATAAAGGCTGAAATTGGACAACAATTAAACTTTGAAATATCCACACGAACACTAAGAAGGCGTTTACAAAAGTCGGGACTTCGTGGGTGCATTGCACAAAAACAAACCGCATGTGTCAAAAAATAATATTAAGAAACGGTTGCCGCTTGCAAGAGAAATGATTACAAAAGATCCACTTTTCTGGAATAGAGTTTTCTGGAGTGACGAATCCAAGTTGAACTTGTTCCAATCTGATGGAAAAACATATGTAAGACTTTGGAGGACGTCTTAAAGCTTTAGATCCCAGGCACACAGTGAAAACAGTGAAACACGGTGGCGGATCTATTATGGTCTGGGGTGCTTTTTCTTGGCGTGGTGTGGGTCTGATTGTGAGACTTCAGGGAATAATGGATCAATATTAATATAAAAACATGTTGGAAAATGTAATGGATGGGCATATTCTCAAAGGAATATGATTCCACTAAATTTAAAAAAGAACATCAATTTTTTGATCCGAAAGCCAACACTTCAATAACCTTGAAGTGTGCTTTGGGTTATTGTCATGTTGAAAAATGTAATGGATGAGCATATTCTCAAAGGAATATGATTCCACTATATTTTCCTCATTTTTCTCAACCCAATTGAAAGCTTATGGGCAATTGTTAAGAGAGATCTGAAGGACAAAACTCCACGAAATAATGATGAGTTGTTTCAGTTGCTGCAGCGAAACCGGCAAAGCTTATCACAGCAAACATGCCAATGTTTAATGAGAAGCTTACCAAAGAGACTAGCTAATGTTGTCAAAATAAGGGTTATCCAACAAAATATTAAAAGATATGCCCATTTTGTTTGACTTTATGAAGATATTTTCAACTTGTATATAAATATTTTGTTTTGTTTCTAATTATGTGACCAAACCGAAATTGCTATTTTTTATTTTCAGTAAATTTTCTTAAAAATGTTATTGATGCTGTGAATTGTTTTATTTTAAAATTAATACTTATTTGTTACTTTGCTATTTTTCGTTCTTAGTTTTAAAATAAAACGCATAGTTTTTAAAATACATTAACAAATATGCGTGCTGCTAAGTCGTTTCTAATTATAAGGCCACCACTGTAGATACAATAGATGCTTCAGATACTTCAATTCTCTTATGCCACGATGGTAATAATTATATAAAATGGACTAAATTTTAATGTTAATTTTATTCGAAATATAAAATTTGTATCGCTATGAGCGATCCATAATTGTCCCCAGGACAAATTTTAAGCCTAAGACACATAGAATATAGTATGTTCTCACATAAATAGCAGGGTCGAGCTTACTTCAAACAAGATTGTACACAGATAAGCACTCTTAGTTTTTCTTTTTATCACTTAACTTTGAATTCGTTATTATTTGATTTATTTCTGCACATTTTGAAACATTAGTAAAAAAGGAAGAAAACC
The DNA here is from genome assembly GCA_023159175.1 of Wohlfahrtia magnifica. Lineage (NCBI taxonomy): Eukaryota > Metazoa > Arthropoda > Insecta > Diptera > Sarcophagidae > Wohlfahrtia > Wohlfahrtia magnifica. The sequence goes on from JAKWBJ010000060.1 coordinate 1,477,262, forward strand.
GGAATAGTATGTATGTATGTACGTGATGATAGTTTAAATTTAATAATGATTAACTTAATTCATGATGTTTTCTTTCTTTCTGAAGCTTTAAAAGAGTTGTTTTTCCTGACATTTTTTGTGCCAGAAGACTCTTCCGTAACAATATGCCGTAGATATATCTAAAATTTATTGTATACATATGTACATACATACGAGTATGTAGTTTTATAAGTTTATATATGTACTTATGTATGTATTGTTTCTATTTATTTCTAATACAATAACAACAGCTATCACAAATGAAGACAACAATACAATGGTTAAGGCTTTAGAGAATATGTTGGCCAGTTATTATTATGGTTAAGGGATTTGTAGATAAAAAAAAACAGAAATAATAAAAAGGCAAAAGGACACAAAACCAAAATGAAATTGGTAAAGAAAATAAAAAATGTACTTGGCCAGCATAAGGATAAGGATGATAATGACGATGTCGATGACAATGTTACTGATGACCAGACTAATTTGATTTCAATAGAAAAGCCCAATAAATTTACGCGATATTAAGCATTTGATTGAGTATTGGTTGGCTACTGTTGTCGGTGTTAAGCATTTAAAGCCCTATTGCGTCTAAGGACTGACTGGTTCTGTACAAATGACCCGAGGTTTTATAATTGGGTGTTGGTATAAAATGTAAGAAGAAAAAAAACAAACAAACGAACAGAATGAAGAAAATAATAATAGAGAAATAATGTTTGTTGCTTAACAAGATATGAGATTTTTATGACGTTGTCATTGCAAATTCTTTGTTGTTCAATCTCGTTATTTTTATTATTGTTGGTGTTCCCTTTCCATTTCTTTTATTTTTAGTGTTATTTTTGTAATTCCTGTAATAGTGAGTGTCATAAAAAAGTAGGACCACATACATACATATATACATACATATGTATGTTCATATGTCTGTAGGAGAAAAAATAAATTAGAGCAGACACACACACACACACACACACAGTCCATTGGAAACAAGAGAATTATTTGAATGAACACAAGTCCCTTTTTTTATTGATGCAGTAATAAAATGTGAACCTTTTTGTGTAAACAGTAATAACGGTAATGGCTTTTATAAAATTAACTACGAGAATGGTGTGTTTACGAATTTGTGTTGACAGCATATTCAATGCCACTGAATGCTTGTCTATCTATCTGAGTATTTATTTATAATTCTGTCAACACTTTTGCAATTCAATTTGCAATGAATTTGTAATTCGTTTTTTATTTATGCTCTTTTTTAAAACCAATTAAAGGTTTCCTTTTTTCCTTTTTTGTTTTTGCACTCGTTGGTATACTTTGCTGTTTTTCATTTAAAATTTAGTTTTTATTTTAAAATCATACATGTATATGCTTTTGTTGTTGTTGTTGTTGATGATGTTGTTGTTGTTGTTGTTGTTGTTGTTTTCGTTTTATCATTACTGGTCTTGTTGTCTAATATTTTGTAACACATAAACACACAAACACATACACATGAAAATCACACATTTACACAGATATAGTAACACATTTTCTGCTATAAAACATTTCAAGGACTTTAACAGTGCAGATAGCCGTCCAGCCACACATACACAAAATGTAGATAAATTTTATATAAATCTTAAAAGCGTTTTATTTTCATTTCCATTTACATTTCATTTTATTTTTTGTTGCTTTTCTTTTATTTTAAATAAATATTTTTTTAATAAAGTAATAATATATAATTTGTTTAAATATTTGCTCTTTGTTGAGTTGAAAACCAAAAGGATAAAATTAAAAATAAAGTATCACTCTGATTAAACTGCTTTTAAGAAAAGGTCCACACCCAAAAAGTTTATAGCAATTTTTCTTTTGCTATTCCTTTTTCCAATTCGTATTACGTTTTATATTGTTGTTGTTGCTGTTTGTTTTTTCTTTATTTATGTTTTACGTCTATACACTTTTTTGAACACTTTTACGCCCCCTCCCCCTGACCGTATTAGTCCATAATATTTGTACGTTCTCTAAAATGAAGTCAGAGACACAAGCCGCTTTCTAAAAAATGTTTACATTATGCTGCTTGTTTTAATTCGGGATGTTGACGCTTTAAATGTAAAGAGAAGACTAAACGTATTCGCCTAACATCTTGGTCGTATTAACAGTCGATAGTCATTTCAGTAGATTTTGTTGTTGTACTTAGTTGTCGTAGCATCATCAACAACATCATTATCGCCAGCCATCCTTATGATGAAAAACTTACAGCTGCTAGGCTAGGCGCGTCTCGTCACAATACAAATACATATAAAAATATTTTTTTTGCTCTCTTTTATAATATTTTCCTATTTGCCAGTTTCTTTCAATATCATTCATCTCTTCTCGCTATTCGCATAATTCTTGTCTAGAAAAGCATTTTTATGAATTTTTGTTATTGTTTACAAATCGGTGTGGCTGTTTGGCAAGGCTTCATGTTTATTTTTATTTTCGTTGTTATACATACATACACATATGGAAATAAAATGTATATTATTTTTGTTGTATTTGTACGTCATAACGTCGTTATACCGTTTTTAATCAAATGGTGCGACCGTTCGCTCCGAATATTTATCAGAAACTGATTTTTACTTCATCTTCAACGCAATTTCATAATAAAAGTAATGCCTGAGAGAAAACATCATAAAAAAAGTTTCGTCTCTAAATAAGAAGAGAGTATACAGGATAGTAAGAGTTCTCTTTGAACATTAATCGTAAATCATTTAAGAGCATCCTGAACGATATTTGTAATTTTCAATTTAAATATTTTTGTTAAAAAGTTTACACATTGAGAAGGTGTTATTTTTATTTTTAGAACTAAGCTTATTTGAACTATAGACTTTTAGCTGGATCGAGATTCTAAGCTCTGCTTTTAAACAATCGTCAAGACAGCCTTACAGATAGATAAGTCTTCAATATTCTTTATTTTGAATTAATTTTTATAATTAGCTTTGTAAACTCTGTCCATTTTACGCTGAACAGTACAGTTTATTGAGCGCAATTTGAACTAACTATGGACTCCCTGCCTGAATACATGATCATTTCACTTGCATTATACTCTCGTTTTGTATAAGAGCATTCATTTCATTATACAATCTTAACCTTCAATATTTTCCAAAAATCCTTAGTTCAATACCATCATTACCATGAGCTTGTCCCATGTTTTCTTTTAAAGAAGCAACACACGCCCTTACAAAGCGAAGAAGATTAAATGATTTCTCTTTTAGTTTGCATTTAAATTACGCACACAGCCAAACAATTATTCTCGTCTTCTTCATCATACACTACTTGTCTTTGAGACGAAATTGAAAGAGGAAAATAGAGAGAAAAAAGTGATAATAAAGACTAAATATAAAGAAAAACAACGCAGAAAAAAAGACAAAATTTGATAATTTTTGCTTGTTAGTGTCAATTTTGACAGTTTATTCACTTTTCATAGTTCACATATACACGCACGCACGGATAAGTTTATAGAATATAAACAACAATGAGAATAGCACTAAAGCTCAATGTTAATACGCATGACATGCCATGCCTTTTTATTATTTTTAATACATATACACACATAACCAACATTGTTTAATATTTTATTCGTGAATGTGTTTAACGTACTTACACATATACACTAATAAGTGTTACTCATACTACGAGGGTTATGTAGCGTAGAGGCTTTTGTGGGTTCTATGCTAGTGATGTTTGCCGATGATGATGATGATGATGATGATGGTTGTTTATCATATAATTACAGGCTGGAACCACGTGTTGATATGTTTCGATCCTGCGCAGCAGTATAACCTTCAAAGTTTTTGTTTTCAATTTCTATTTTTCATTCTTTCTCTCTCTCAATCTCTCTCTGCAATTAAACTCTTTGCGAAAACTTTCAAATAATACTGCGCATTGCTTTTGCTTATTTTTTATCCTTTTTAAACAGCTTCTTCCCATTGTTATAGTGATTTGTATATGCTTTTGGTTGGTTTTACCATAATCAAAACATGGTTAACCTATGTTAGCTTGTGACCCAATATCAAATGTAGCCAGAATTTTACGCTCTTCTTCGATGGTTACACTCTCGTTATACCCTAAAGGACAGCATCAGTAAATCAATGTCTGCTTTTATTGCTTGTTAGACCCTTTCACAACCGCTTTGGTGTTGTCATCTGTTCTTCGTTTATTACGTGTTTTGTTTACTTTCACTTTTACGTTTTTATTTTCTTGTTCTTGTTCTTATTTTTGTTTTGTTTTCTCGTTTTGTTTAACTCCTTAACAACATACTCCGATTGTATTTAACATTTAAGTAATTTCCGTTTGAACTTCTTCTGCATATAATTTATTTTAATTAAATTTTTTTTTTTGTTATCTGTCGTATTTAAAACTCTTATTAGTCATCCTATAGGTCAATATGTTTTTCGCTAGTTGTTGTAATGATTTGTTTTGTTTTAGAAGGTTGATGAGATTCTCTTAAATAAAAAAATTAATAATAATAAAAAAGTGACAACTAATTTTATCAAAATATTAATTGCAATATACAAAAAAGATACAAATAAAAATTATGTATGTACATACAGTTAGTCACTAAAGTAAGTAAACAATTTTTTCAATCTATATATTTATTTTAATAAAAGTCTATAAATTAATTTAAACAAACAATTTTTTGTTTAGTTTTGTCGAGTTAAAAACATGTAACAACAATATTGATGAAAAATGAAAAGTATTCCATAGTTCCATCAACTAATACAAGTCTAGCAAGTCTTGATGCTGCTATGCACTCCTAACTATTATATTGAATTACCTCCATATTTTACGGTTTCACTCAGAAGGAATTATTGATTAATATTTTTACCTGAATTTTCTAAAACAATAATTAGAAAGCAAGAGCCATGCTCTTCGTGTTAAATGACTATTTTATATTTCAACAGATAAATGATCCAGAACATACGGTTCTTATTGTCAAGAAATAGCTATAGTATTGCATTCTACAACTGAAAACTCCTGGTTAGTCACCTGATCCTAGCCTAATAGAGCGCCTTTGGAATCATCTTGGTCACGAAATACTTAAACTATGGGTAAGAGGAAGATCAGATCTAAAAAAATAAAGAGTCCGCCATCTAAAGTTTTTTTCAACTAGTACTTATTTCGTGAATGATAACACTTAGCTCATGTCCGATTTGACAGATAATTAGTTTTATCCTTCCGCTGAACGAATATGGTTGTGTATACGCTTAAACAACGCGACATTTTGGCGGGTATGTAAACAAGCAAAATTGTCGTATTTGTGGCACAGAAAACCCGTACGCATACATTGAAAAGTCGATACACCCAAGAGAGTCACTGTTTGGTGCGGATTTTGGTCCAGAGGCATAATTGGACTATTTTCCTTCGTAAATGAGCAAGAAGTGCCGTTACAGTCAATGGCGATCGTTATCGGGCCATGTTGAACGAATTTTTGTTCCACGCAGTCTAAGCTACACTCGATATTTTGCGGCCTGTTTTTGAAGATCGCATTATCAGCCGCAGAGCTGATGTCGTTTGACCAACTCGGAGCTGCGATTTGACACCGTTAGACTATTATTTGTGGGGTGCCGTCAAAGATAAGTGCTACGCCAACAAACCAGAGACAATTGACGCTTTAAAGGACAATAGTCGTGAAGCCATTGGTGAAATACAGCTGCACACAAACTATAATGTGCTTAAAAATTGGACCGATCGTGTAGGCTACTGCATGGCCACCCGAGGCAGCCATTTGAATGAAATTATTTTCCATTATTAACCGGAAGGATTGAACTTTCAAATAAAAAAAGAAATTTGAGAAAATATTTAGTATCAGAGTTTACCCAATTAAATTCTACAGTGACAAAAGTTTTTCTAATTTTAATGTTAAAAACCATAATACATTACCTATTGTTTACTTACTTTTGTGATGTCAATTTAGGGCATTTTATTGTTTTCCTTGCACAAATTAAACAAATACAAGAATATTGTTAATTTTTTATTAATATTTTATTATATTTATTTAACATTATTAGTTTTTATTGAATTTGTTGCTGCTGTTTTGCACGATAATGTATATATGATCCCAAAGTTATGAAAGAGACAAAAAAAATTTGTAAATAAAACTTAATTGAAGGTGTTTTCTGTCTGAATTATGCCATACATTTGGCAGTAGTGGATAAAAGTGATATATGTACATACACATAAAAAATACTGTTGCAGTTCATTTTTCAGATTCTTTGTAAAAATTTTGATGATATTTTTCGGAGGTAATAACAATAAACAATAATGCCAAAAAAGTCCTAAAAAGCTTTAATTTTTTTTTTTAACCCAACAAAAATGCTATGCTTCAAAATTATGTCGTTTTAGAAAAAAAATAAAGGTGTCTTGGTTTAGACGTTATAGCTCGATAGCATCTAATAACTCGATAGAAGTCATTGAAAAATGTCCTTACTGACTTAGAAATGGGTAATAATTAGATAGAAGAAAATATACGTTTTTTAAATACATATGCCTTACGTTTTAAAACCAATACAAACGTCAGTAGAGGCACTGAGTAAACGAAGCACGTATTTGCCAATTAGTTGATGATGCTATTGTGATTGCTTTGTATTATGAAATTAAATCAAGTCCATCTTCTATGGAAAGCAATGTTCCACATCGCATGTAGCGGGATTCCCGGGAAAAGAAATGTTCTTTTACGATTTTCTGGGAATGGAATAAGTGCAGGAAATAAAAAATCCTTGTAATAACTAATATGAGAGCAGCGAAGTACGCCGGGTTTCATTTAGTGTTTGTATACAAACCCTTTAGTATCTAAATGTTTACATTCAATCACCAATCTTTTGTTTTGAAGCGTTGTGTGTGATTGTTATTTTTTTTATTTTTGTTTCGCATTGTCAACATTGAAATCTTTACTCCACATATGCTATGTGTGTATATATTTATTCGTGTGTTTTGTTGTTTTCAGTTTCTCTTTTTTTTATAGTGAAAAATTGTAGATTTTCTTCAGTACGAATCTTTATGCCCCAAGGCGTTTCATATTGAGCTAAGGTAGCTAAGAAATAGGACGTAAGTAAATAAGATATTAAGTGTAAAATATTTTCAATGACTCGATCCAAAACTCAGTGATAACCTACAGATACATTAAAGAGAATCAGCTTTAAAATTTTACGGGGATAAGTTAAAAATATTGAGAGTCGCTTAAGTTTGGTTACAAATCGCAGGTTGATAACTATGTAATGTAAAATCTAAGGTAATATTAACTGCAACAGCCAACACCGTTTTATTCTGTGAGAAGTTAGCTTCGTTTAGGAAACGATTCTAATATCTCGCAGGCTGCTTAAATATTTATGAAATTTATGGAGATGTTGTTTCGTTTTCGATCTGATAATTTTGATGCTAAATATGCATCTCACTCTGGCCGACCACTTAAAAGCCGATAAAACGATAATGTTATAAAATCATTTGTAAGCAAAATTCGAAAGTATAATAGGTAGGTAAGAAAGATAGTGTCATAGCATCCCACCCAGAGACCATAGAGGCTTATTGTGGAAAACAAAATAAAAAAGTCAATAAAACAGAATTACATTTAATAAATTTAAGTTATTCATTATTTATGTATATTTTTGACGGTCGTGAATTTGGAGAAACTTGGAGAAATACTTAAAACATTATAAGAAACCCGTGTGTGATATATTCTTTGGTTATTATAGAGCTTTTCAGCATATATGAGAAGTACACATATCCTTTGGTGGATTTTTACCAAACCTATAATTTAACTATTTTTAACCGCTTGTTATATGAAAATGCTACACAGTATGGCATCGCCTGTCTTTCCTATAATGTCTTGCTTTTTGTAGTTGGTGTTGTCATTTTTTTGGCTGCCATAGGTTTTGTATGCAAGCGCTTTAACAACCACACCAGGACACCTTACCGAGCACAACTTTCTACAATACACACAATAATCCTCTCAAAGATCTATGAAATTCAAGTAAATAAATGGTGTACTAAACTGTGCCACCAATCTCTTCATAAATCTTATTATAGACGCCTCGTTGAATCTTTAAATTTTTCGAGTGTATTTCGTATTGTGTGTGCTGTGATTCTTAATTAATGCTACAAAACTGACCATCATTAACCCAGGGAACTTAACATATTTTAATCCTCTTGGAAACTTAATACTCAACACTGGCATTAACATTTTGATAGAGTTTTATGACAGCATTAGTCTGTGAGAAGCGCTTATTCATATATTGATCGGAATTGTGCCATTTATTTAATGACACTGCAACATGTGTATTGCGGCTTTTCTCTATTACATACACACATTTGCGTATGTATTTGATCTTTCATTTATAGTCACAACTATTGTGTTTCTCTATTGTTGTTGGTTCTTTGACGAGTTTATGAAACTAATTATTCAATTTAGATGTATCATTTTGCAAACCCATACATGCGTCTTTTTTTTACAATTTAATAGAAATGTTTTTAAAATTTACTGATTCGCAGGTACGGTTTTGACAACAAAATCCGTTTGCTTCTGCTTGTTTAAAGTGACCTGATGAATTGGATTGAGTTTTAATTCTATTAATTATTTTAATCTGCTAGGATACTCATCATTCAAGTGACAACTGAATATACACTTATTAAAATACACACACACATACATTCACCCATATACCACTGTCTATTAGCATGATTAGTACAAATACAAATTAAATATTTTCACATGCAAAATGTTAGGCATGTTTTAGTTCTGTTCTTTACATTTGTGCGAAAATGTGAGTGGAATTAACTCCACACACAAACGCACACACAGAGACAGACTTAACGTAAAACGTGACATTTATGCACGCTTCTAAGGGATACGAAGAGAATGCATTTGGGCTTTCATACTGTTGACATATTTTTTTTTTTATTTTTTGCAAATGTTCGTCTTTTTCAATTTATAGTCATACCCTACACCCAAAAGCCTTAAGTGGGTGCCAAGAGCATTACATAATTCTTATTTCTGTCATAAGACTTTTCAATAAAATAATGAACATTTGAAAATTTACTAGGATTACTTCAGTTGGGTTGAAATATCATATTGAAAACGAAAATTAATGAATATAACGCAGAACACAGAAGAGAAATTAATCCAATCAGAAATTTCTGAAGAGCATACCTCTGACTAATGTTCTTGTCATTACATTCATATGACTTTCCATTTTGACTAAATTTTTTCGATATCTAGATAAGATAAATGTTATAATGCTTGGCCAAATATGGCTTATAATATAGAAAAGGACTTGAAGGATCATCTTAGGTAGAGTTAAGTAATGACATGTTGCAAGTTATTGCTAAAAACAACAGCTGATCATATTTCATTGCCTAATGGCAGTGTTAGTGTTAATTATGACATAATATGGTATGTGCAGAGTGGAGGGTAGAGCTGATAATAGTCGTATGATAAAAAGAGTGAAATAAGTTTTTTAATCTTTAAATACACACACCGACTATAGATTTTCTTTTAGTTCTGTTTCTATTTTTAAATACATATGTAATGGTTTGGAAAACAAGGAGTAACTCAGAGAGTAGACTTATGTACTTAGTTTTGGAATTCATATGAACATCAATTCCGTGTATATACTATACATACATACAAATATATGTATGCACATATATTTCTTGTTCCTGTCAAGTAAGCTATTCGCTTTATTTTTCCTCTTTTTTTACCAATGACGTTTCACATTTACTATACTCAGCCGTTTTGAAGAAAAAAAAAAATACAATGAACGATGTTATTGCTTTCATTGTGTGTTTGTGTATGTGTGTGTGTGTGCCTTTTTATACGTTCTCATGTGTCTGTCGTATCGTATAAGAAGACATTGTCTCTTAAGTCCTTCAATTACTACAGGAATTTTTTTCTTCCTTTAAATACATATACGAGAACATTTGTTGTTGGTTGTGTCTATATGTTGCCTGCAAAAAATTTAAATGAGTGAAGAAAAACTTTTTCTTTTTAAGTGTAGGTGGATGGATACTTGTAGTTGAATAAGACCATCAGTGTATGAGAATTTGTACAAATGTTTTCTTATAAAGAATATGCGTAGATTTTTCTAAATATTATGTGTTTGGGTCTATGTGTTTGCTGGTGTTTTGACATCATTTTATTACTTAACATTGTTTTAACTTTCTTACAATATATGTATGTAACACGATAGAATGCTAGTTTTTGTTTAATTTGTTTGCTCCTACTGTTTGCCTTGTCTTCCTCTTGTGCTAAATACAACACATTCAGGCCGTTTTTAAAAGCTTACGGGTTTTCTAAAGTCTTAACTTTAACACAATTTGACATATACAAGCACACACATGCGTTCACTTACGTTCTCTTTCACACACAGACACATGAGTTGGAAATGTTTTGTAGTCTTACTCAAACTCGCTCGTGCCTCTTAGAATTTTGTATAATATTTTGTTTGTTGTTTCGATACATATTAGAGTTGTTGTAGTTGTCAATGTCGTTGTTGCTTCTAAAATATAATTTTAGCCTTAAGGTTAAAGACAATTTTTAGGATAAATGAATAAAATAACAACACCAACAACAATAAAGAAATATTTAAAAACGAAGCATATAAAATAGTAAATATTTGCAAAAGGTGAGAAAAGGGGCATATTTTTTTGCTTGTTTTCATTTTTATTAAAATCTTAGAACATTCATCCGCCTATTTGTTTAAGGAATTTTTCTTTTTAAAATTTCATTAAAAAAATTAATGCAAATTAAAAGTGATAACGAAAATTATCAGTTATAATAAGTAATTCAAAAAGATCGGATTTAAAGATTCTACTATCTGGGCATATTGTCTGTTCTAAACGGGCTCTCGTTGGCTCCTACTAAAAGGAAGTTGTTTTTGATTTTTAGGAAGTAAAAATTACCGGAATTTGGGCTGACCGCGTTTAATGGTGCCGTACTGAGACTGGGTGAGAGCAATTAAATATCTGGGAATCATTCTAATAGGAAGCTTTTTTGGGAAAAAAATCAACGATAAGCCCTGGTTTGATACTGCCTGATCATTATAGCATCTTTCAGGCGTAAATGATGGTTATTCAAGAAGACACTAATTGGCTTGCTTGGAACATAACCACAATAAGGTGAGTATATATTTATATCGATAGTCAGGCGGCAATCCAGCCTCTGGATTATATTTTCGCTAATTTAGGAATTGTGTAGGAATGCCATTCTGCATTAATGGGGATGGCGGTTTAACGGTTTGCGACATCAGGGTTATATGGTTACTAGGTTACAGTAATACTCCGAGGAACTGTGTGAAACATAATCTAACTAGACGAACAGTATGGAACAGATTCTTTCGGCAAAAGAAAGTGTTAGTATGTCTATTTCTACTTATCACCGGTATCTTAACAACTGGGTCAGCGACATGTTTTTTTTAGAAGATGGGGACAGATTTCATCCTACAAATGTTGATCAGGAAAGAACTGGTCAACTAGCGAACCTGCTAAGACGGAGGATCGCGGAGGTGATAGTTATGTATAGTGGATCAACGTTGTGTAGTTATTGCTGTAATATGGAGTTGAGGCTGAGACTGAGTGTGCTGGGTAGGTCCTTATGCATCCTCCCCTTCCTGCTGGAAGTTTCGATGGCTTGGATTCGCTGCTTCGTGATGGAAGCCGTACTCCCGATTGTTATTCTAACGTTGTTGTATTAATTGGCTTCACAATGGGTCTTTTTTGCCTAAGTCGGCTGGTCTTTTCCTAACCTCACATAGCTTAAATAAGGATGCCTTTTGTCTGCACATCTTTGGATCTGCACCGTTTTCAATTTTAATTATTACTAAAACGGATGAAAGATGTAAGATAATATTAATCATTCGCTATGAAATAAGTAAAAAAAATTTATTTATTGCAAGCATTTAAACTTGCAAGTTTAAGGAAATGTAAACTGATTTTGTAACTTTAGTAATTGAATTAATACTGTATGAGTTGAAGTATAAAAGTTCTCTCAGTTGCGTTTTAAAAGAGAATAACTTAACCATGTCTGTCTTTATATTCCAGCCGTTCTTTTATAATGCACGATTCACACGAAGTAATTGCACTCGGTTCCGATCACCGAGTTTTAGCATCTCATAGTACACTCTTTAAATAAAGGGTGATTTTTGTCAGCAACTTTCTTTTTGCAATAACTGTTTTTGGCAGTTCAGCTGTTTTCGTGTAACAAGTTACTGTGAAGCATGTTCAGTTTGGTATATAATTTAACCATGAATCGACTTATAACCGAAAAACAGTTGCAGATTTTATCGTTAATATTCAGTTGGATGAAGATCCACTTTTTTATCGCAAAATTGTGTTCAGCGACGAAACTCATTTCGGTACAATGGATACATGAACAAGCAAAATTGCCATATTTGCCGTATGGCAGTAATGCACGGTATGGTGTGGATTATAGGCCGGTGGCATCATAGGACCGTACTTTTTCAAAGACGACGAAAGCATTAACATTACAACATTTTTTTTTCCTAAAATAGAAGAGCTGGACTTGCTTAAAATGTGGTTTCAACAAGACCGTGCCACATTCAACACTGCATGTAAAACAATGGCCCAATTGAGAAGCGAGTTCGGTGAACAGTTTATTTCATGTCAGAAGCCGGTCAAGCCTAGATCGTGCTATTTAACGCCTTTAGACTATTTTGTGTTGACACACTGGATGCAAATATTGGCGAATTAACTCGTGAGATACCGGGCGGTATGTTGAAGAAAGTATGCCAAAGTTGGACCCAACGTATGAACGATTTGAGGCGTAGATCGTTCAATCATAGATTTCATACATCTACTTAACTTCTATGTGTTTTTTAAATTAAATCCGAAAGCTATTGAAAAATCACTCGATACTAATAAACAAAAAATATTGTTGAATTGAACGAAATTTGAAAGCAGTTATAAAGCCTAAAAACCCATCAAAAAACCCAATAAAACCCGGTGGGTTGGGTTTTTTTTTTAAACCCGGGTCTTTGCCAACCCTGCTAGAAGTGCTCTAAAGAATAGATGAAAATCAAATGCATAAAAATCCCTGACATTCGTTTAAGTACGGATGTAATTTTGAATGCTTGCTCGTCTGATCTGCTATTTTCTACTTAAAGTATATTTTGCTTATATGAATGCATGAGCTCATACCATACCGAGATGACCATAAAACATCTTCTCATGGTATATTTACGTTTAACAAATGTACACAAGTGCACCTATTTACACACGCACACACACCCATATGATATAATATCGTTAGTTGATGTTGTATTTTTATAAGTTTCTCGATTGTAATAAAGTGCTAAATGAGTGAATTGTTATAATTGGACTCTTATCTTAACATATGAGTGTGTCTGTGTTTGTTTGTATGATGGTTTGATAAATACACTACTCAGGCACATAATTACAAATTATTTCATTATTTTGAAGATAAAATAATTATTGCATTAGTTTGTGGTAACTAAAGGCTGTTTTCATAAGAGAGTTGAAACCTTAATTTTAAATAAAATAACAGAAAATTTATTAACTCAATGAAATCTATGTTCTGTTCGAAAGAAAATCCCACGGCATTCATTTTTCAAATATGAAATCTGACAAATGATCAATACAAATAGCTGGTACATAGAGCTTCCAGTCCGTCAGCTTGTTCAAGGACTTATTGTGTTTTTTCATAAATGACTTGAGTTAGCTCGGCATTCAAAATAATCAAGTATATCTAAATTGCAAAACATTGGAAGCCATCAAACAGCTTGATTTGGACCAAATTTTGATACTTCCAGACTTACAAAGGGATGCTGTAAAAATTTCAAGAAAATCGGTTCAGCCGTTTAGCTATCTATAAAGCACAAACAGACTTATATACATACATACAAACAAGCACACACTCGGTTTTATATACGAGTATAAGATATCAAAATAGTTGAGCAATTAGTTTTGATACCATTCTTATCATATAATATATAGGATAAGTTACACAGGATTAATTATAGATTCGGTTTTATTTTTGGCAAAAAACGATTGTTATATTAACAAATAAATAATTTATAAATGTATTGGTGTCCATCTTTTATGCTTCAAGGTTTACCGGCATTTGGTTAAAAATTGACTTTGAATACTTCGAGCAGATTTAAATATAAAAAATTTAAATTTAAATTTAAATTTAAATTTAACTTGTAAAAGTTTTATTGAACGCATCTTCAAAGTAAGGATTATACAACCAATACTTCACCTTGACGCTTGCCTCATCAAGAGTATTTGTAACCTGATTGTGATTGTGGCGAAAGGTATCAGATAGTCGGGCTATATGTACATAAAATACAATTTATCTACTGCCTGTACTTGATTTTATTTATCAATGTATACCGGTGTGTTGTTTTGTACGAGCAAATAGGAAAATAACAAATTTAATTTTATTTTGCATTAAAAGATGAAAACCATTTTATTTTTATTGACACATCCGTTTGGTGTCAATCATATCTCGGTATTTTATGTTGCGATAAGATAAAAACGTATGTTTCTTTCATTCATACAACGTGCTACCTTTTGTTATCTACCAGAAAAAATACAATAAAACAACAAACAGTTGTGGCAGTAGCAGATGGAGCGTCTGCAAAATTTAAGTGACTGTGCGAAACTATGTCTCGTCTGTCATTTGTTTCCTACTTTATTGTGAACCATTCTCACACAAACGTTTTCAATTTTAACATCATCATCATCATCATTGCCATCACAGCAATCGTAGCAATACGTTGTTGTCTTACTTTGTTGTTTCGAAATTACTTTCGAAAATTGCTTCGACTGTTTTAAATAATTTTGTCTTCTCTTTATTTTTTCTGTCGGTTGTTTTCATTTTTCGGATATTTTGTTTTTCGCACAATTTTTTATTTTTATTTATTTATTTATTTTATTTTTTTTTTTTTGTTAACAGGAAATGTCATTTAGCCAAGTTTATTGCAGTTATTTATTTATTTATTATGTCGTTTTTCTTTTTGTGTTTGCTGTGTTGCTTGTAGTCCAAGTATTTGTTAATATTATTTGTAATATTTGTATTGCTGGTATTGTTTCTTTTTCTACATTTCTAAGTTCGTTAAATTGATTCTATTTTATTTTATATACGTATATATATGTAAGTATGTATGTGTGTATGTACGTAGATACGAATATATGTATGTATACATATATGATTATACACATTCACATACATATATATTTACACACGTGTTCACTTATTTATGTACGCGAACATCTGTTATATTTTATACTATTTAATGTACATGTCCTTTAAATAGACTATCTTTGTCTTCAATTTTTTATGTGTAATTTTATTGTACGAAACAAAGGAAATTTAAAATGAAATACACACATAATTGTAAATTTATTAAAAGCCTTACGTTTAATATTTATAATATTTATCAACGTTTCAAATTTCGACACATATTTTTGAGTTATTTATATAAATTACACACATAGAGTTTACATATAATGAAATTGATTTAGATTGTCCTGAATGTCACTTAAACGTAAGTCAAATATTTTGCATGAAAAAACTTTTTTTTTTGGGTACTGAGTGTCATTTTTTAGTGATAACTGAACGCTCCATTTGCCAAATCGATTTACTCCAGTTTTTTACGCTTATTGGCTAGTAATGTTAAAACACTGTATTGTGTGACCCTAAAATATAGGGTCCACCAAGAAAAAAAAATTTTTTTTTTAAATGCTATAAAAAAAAACTACTGAATATTTTCTCAAATTTTCTTTTTTATTTGAAAGTGCAATCCTTCCGGTTAATAATGGAAAATAATTTCATTCAAATGGCTGCCTCGGCTGGCCATGCAGTAGCCTACACGATCGGTCCAATTTTTAAGCACATTATCGATTGTGTGCAGCTGTATTTCAACAATGACTTCACGAATATTGTCCTTTAAAGCGTCAATTGTCTTTGGCTTGTTGGCGTAACACTTATCTTTGACGGCACCCCACAAATAATAGTCCAACGGTGTCAAATCGCAGCTCCGTGGTGGCCAAACGATATCAGCTCTGCGGCTGATAATGCGATCTTCAAAAACAGCGTGCAAAACATCGAGTGTAGCTTCGGCTGTGTGGCACGTAGCGCCGCCCTGTTGAAACCAAATGTTGCTAATATCCTCCTCTTAAATTTTTGTGAACAAAAATTCGTTCAACATGGCTTGATAACGATCGCCATTGACTGTGACGGCCACTCCTTGCTCATTTTCAAAGAAAAATGGCCCAATTATGCCTCTGGACCAAAATCCGCACCAAACAGTCACTCGCCTTGGGTGTATCGGCTTTTCAATGTATGCGTGCCGGTTTTCTGTGCCCCAAATGCGACAATTTTGCTTGTTTACATACCTGCCAAGATCAAAATGAGCTTCATCTGCAAAGATGATTTTTTTGGCAAAATCGGCATCTTCTGTAAGTCGATCGCAGGCCCACTTAGCGAAGCGTATACACAACCATATACGTTCAGCGGAAGGCTAAAACTTATTATCGCAAATCAGACATGAGCTAAGTGTTACCATTCACGAAATAAACAATTTTTCTAAATTGTTTGTTTTAAAGAGTTAATCGATTTGGCTTTCAATTGTTTTTTCTTTGGTCTTAATTTTCTTGTAATTAATTTTTAGTTAATCTAATTTTTATAAGCCATGGTCTTTTCATTTTTAAAAACAGATCAATTTTGCAGAAAACCATATCATCAAGAGGTTATGGTATTTGAGTCCAAATAGTAGTTTTGGTTTGAAGCAAAAAATCTGTTACAATTTTTAGCTCTTTTGTGATACTATGCGTTTGTTTAAATATTTTTTAAGATGTATTACAATTTATAGTTTCGCTTTACAAGTTTTCATTTTTAAAACTTGTCAAACCAAGAAGATCAATAATTTTATAGATTCATATTGTTATGTTTTAACTTTTTAAAAACGTTTGAGTTCTTTTTTAAATTGCGTTGAAATAAAGTAAAACACTACTTTATTTATTATTATTATTATTTTTTAAACTTCCTTTTTTCAAATTTGTATTTATTTCCTTTAAATGCGTTAAAATAAAATAAAGTCCACTTTTGTTGTTGTTTTACAGTTTTTATTTATTCCACTATAACTTTTATACTGTTCGTCTTAGTACAACACTTAATATTCGTTTATATAACATTTATTTCCGTTTTAATCCAACATTATCTTACTGCAGCAAAACGATAACTAACTGACTTGTAAGTGAAGCAGCCCTCTTATATACCTAATTGCCTACAGTTTGGAAGGTTCAGGAAATATCGACCATCTTCTATTTTCATATCCGTTAATTCAAATGTAACTTATACTCATATGTATCTACCAAATATACCAATATGTTGGAATTTTTTTATTTTCGGAACAATATATTCTGAATAATTTAAATGTCATTTTCTTAAGGAGTCAATTAGTATGAACTTACATCATTTTCCAACGCTATTCTTATGTCTTAGGTTCCTATCAAGATATAATATAGTTTCTTTTTTGTTTATTTTCATATAACAATAAATCTTAATTTCTTATTTTGTTTTATAAAGCACAAATGTTTAAAGCACAAAAATAAATTTAAAATTTACTTTGTATCCTTTTGTAAATTAGAGACGAATTTCTTTAATTCATATTGAATGTAACTTCTTTTATACGACTATTTAGTGTGTTAAAATGTCTATAAAATAAACAAGATATTCTCAAGAACAATTTACGAGGGCGGATTGACACTGAAGCTACCTAGCACTAAGCGCAGTCAGATTATATGGTAAAATATTGGATTGGTGAATTTAAACGGGGCCGAACAAGCATTGCAACAATACCATCAACAGGAAGGCCAAAAGAGGTGGTTACTGAAGAAAATATCAAGAAAATCCTTGATATCGTTATGAATGATCGCCGGGTTAAAATCCGTGAGATTGCTGAAATGGTAAACATATCATATGAACGTGTGTTCAACATTTTGCATGAACATTTGCATATGAAAAAGCTATCGGCAAGATGGGTGCCGCGTTTGCTCAGTGTTGAACAAAAACGAGTTCGACAGATCACTTCACAGCGGTGTTTGGACATGATAAAGCATAATCCTGCTGATTTTTGGCGTAGATTAATAACTGTTGATGAAACGTGGGTCCACCACTACACACCTGAAACCAAAAATCAATCGAAGCAATGGATGGAAGCTGGTGGAAGTGCTCCGAAGAAGGCAAAAACAGCGAAATCGGCTGGCAAGGTTATGGTCACTGTATTTTGGGATGCACACGGAATATTGCTTGCTCATCGATTATCTTGAAAAGGGATCCACAATCACAGGAGAGTATTATCGTGCATTATTGGATGAATTGGTTGATGCAATAAAGGAAAAACGACCACATTTAAACAAGAAAAAAGTGCTCTTTCTTCAAGACAACGCACCGGTTCACACAGCATTAGATACGATGCTAAAACTACGAGGTGGTCGATCATCCACCTTATAGTCCAGATTTAGCCCCTAGTAACTTTTTCCTGTTTCCAAACTTTAAAAAATGGCTCGCAAGAAAAAGATTTATCTCAAACGAAGAAGTGATTACCGAAACTAATGCGTATTTTGAGGAGTTCCCAAAATTGTATTATTCAGATGGTATAAAAAAGTTGGAAAATCGTCTTACTTGGTTTTTGAAAAAAAATGTTTTTTTCCTACTTAGGTAGCTTCAATGTCAATCCGCCCTCGTACATGGATATACATAAGAGTACGGTCGGTCGGTCAGTCAATTTCATTTTGAATTCAAGCACACGCTTTGTGAGAATAAATTTATTAAATGTTCTGATTTTAGCACCAACACCACATTTTCACATTTGTTGGTGCTCCAATAAACACACACACACACATACACTCATTTCATTTATTCATTTAGTTACGTATGTATGTACACATGTATACGCTTGCAACGAAAATGATCTTTGCCATAGTTGTTTGTGTATGTGTGCGTATATGATTGCTCCTTCGTACAATATACACTTTGTACTCATCGAATCCTAAAGTAGTGTACTATTGAGTAATATTGTGTATCAAACAAAAAGTCGCACTCTTTAAAAAAATTAAATATTTTGATAAAATTATCACGTTGAAGTAGTTTGTTTTAAAGGTGTGTGCGTGACCTTAAAGGTATTTATTCGTGTGCTTGTGTTTGTTTATGTACGTACATAAATATGCATCATACATACATACGTAAGTGTTACACACAATCTTATGATATATACAAAATTGTTTGTATAGCAAAAAAAAAAAATTAAACTGCAGTTGTTTCTTGTCCCATTCATTATATTTTTTGATAAAGTAGTTGTTCTTTTTACTATTGCTTAGAGTGTTAATATAACGCTATAACATCGTTTTGCTTCATGTATTTTATTTGTTTTTGTATTTATTTTCCTATTTTTTCCACTTGTTTTGTTAATTATTTATTATTTAAACAATATGTTATTTTATTTAATATATTACATTATACATATGAATATGTAAACTTATGTAACTACGCATATGCATATATAAATACATACATATTCAGTATGTAAACATAAACTCTTGGAAACAAAGTTTATTTAGAATGCAATGAAGATATTTAAAGGTGATTTGACAACAAATACATATTTGCTACCATTAATAAAAATAACATAATTTTCTCTTTAATAAGTCTTAAAAACATATTTATAAAATAAAAATCAATAATGCGATTTTTCTCGCAGAGGATGAGTAAATTGGCCACCAAGATCATGCGATTTGACACCTTTAGATTTTTTGGTGGCGTTTTTTGAAATCGAAAGTGTACAGCAATAATCTCATAACAGTTTAAGAGCTTAAAACCAACATTATCGAGCAGATATCAACAACCATTGATATCTGAGACACCCGCCTATCAACCAGAAGGTCCTCGGTTCAATACCAGGCCAGGCCATCTGAAAAAAGAAAATGGAAAAAGTTTTTCAACAGCGGTATCGCCACATAACGTTAGCTAGTAACTAGTTATGCGTATTACTACTATTGAAAAACTTCTCTAAGTGCATTTGCCGTTCGGAGCCGGCGTTAAACTGTAGGTCCCTTTCAATGAGTCTAAAAATAGAATCGGGTGCAGCTCATTGACTGAGAAAAGTCCCCATTTTCCTGCATGGAATGTTATGCGAATTATAACAGTTTATTGAAAAACGTGATTTATAATTATGGTAAATGATTTGAAGTCTGCCGAGCCAGTTAAGTTAAGTTTTTTATTATAACGAATTTTTATTATAACGAAACTAATAAAAAAGATTTCAACTCTATCCATTATGATTCATATATACTCTGAACGTTATATATTTCTCTGCAGAGAAATTGTAATTGTAAGCGTAAACGACTTAACTAGTTTTGTTGAAATTTGGGCCAGAGATAGACTTCGCTGTATATAATAAGAAAATGTTCATTAGTTTCCTTACTTTTTCAGTAGTAAACGTGTTTTAGACACTCTTTATTTCGCCAAATGTTTGCAAATTAAGTAGAGCATAACTAAAATGATATCGACAATATGTTCTGAGAGAGTGTTTCTATTTTTTCAAATAATAAAAACGTGTTCAGAATGTAAAAGATGTTAAAAAAATATTCTCGCTTAGGCGGGACTCACATTACCCAGCTGACTAAAGCTCGTATAATTAAAAGCTGATTATCGGCACACACTATGCTATACAAGCGAGTATTAAAATACTCAACAGACCATATGAATTTCAAATAAAATATGTATTCGTGGCAAGTTATCGAGTAAGAAGTATCTGACCCTTAAGTACACATTGTATTTGATTTAACAAAGCTCGTTTCAAATATAAGAAAAAGGTGTTTATAACTGAACTTTTTCGAACGCCTTACGTTAAATCGGGCAAACGAATCTATGGACAATTAATGGATTAATGCGTAGCACTCACATACTATTTATAAACTATTTTCAATTTCAAAAATAATAAGGAACTAAATCTGGGTGGGATATTCTTGAAAAACTACGCTTTTCTTTTCTTATGCAATTTAAGCGGATTTCTTTTTTTTATAATAACAAGCACATCTTATAAAATTTTTTAATTATTATATTTATTTTTTGTGCTGATCTCATTTTTATATTTAGTTTTTTGGCGTCTGCAGAAAATATGGACACCCACGTAAATTAAAATGCGATTATATAAGTACTTATGTACATATATTTATTTTAGTAAAGTGAAAAAAAAAAATTTTAAAAAAAGTAAGGAATACAACGCTAAGCCAAATATGAAGCAAATATTCAGCAATATATATCGGTTAGTATTATAAATTATTTTTGTTATTTTATTTTTTTAATGAAAAACTATAAAATTAGACCTAAGCAGTTTGTTTGTTGGTTTCAGTTGAATGTATTTTCTTTAAATTTAGCCTATTTGTTAATATATGTATATAAAAATGTCAATGATTTAAATTGTATTTAATGTATTTAATCAAATCCCATTTTGTGTCTATAATCAATTTCCTTATTTAATAACACAAGTGGGCGGCATTTATTTGGATATCTCACACTTTGTCATCATCATATTTTTTAATTCAAAATCAAACATTATTATTTGCATATTTAACCAGGCATATACACACATAAATAATTTGTAAATAATGATTCATGGAAAAAAATCGTTTTTTTAATTAATTATTAAAATTAAAATCGAAAAACTCTATTTTACATGTATATATATATATGTATATTTTTGTTGTTTTTATTTATGACACAATTTTACAAATATTTCATTTAAATATTTTTATTTAATCGCTATCGTTAATTTAATTGTTCGATTCGATTGTTGCAGCCGTTATGATGCCCTTGACTTTGGCCTTATCGTTGGTGTCATTGTGTTTCTTTTTAACTGAAATATATAAAAAATTAAAATTAATAAATTAAAAAAGAATTCTATTAAATTAAAATTAAATATTTATAATAACTGAGTCTAAGTAAACATTATTTCAAGGTAATACATATGTCCATACATATTCATATATGTATAAGCAATAATTGAAAGAATATTTGTAATGATGGTACATAAATAACAATCTAAAATAATTATATGTTCATACGATAATATTTTTTCGTAATTCGGTCTCTCATTCATTCAGGTCACAATTACGGGCTGAAACATATACGTGTATTTTCCATACATAATTTTTTAATTTAACGAAACCGAAATTATAAGTACATATAAAATTCAATTTCCATTATCCTGCAAATTATTAAAAAAATCAATATGATCTCAAATTTTTATCACCAGTGGTCGAGCATAAAGCTAGGACCACACGATTGTCGCAAATGTACCAATATGACATAATTTCTATTGTGCTTTATTGACGTAAAATATTAAAATTATCCCAATTTATCCTGCGAAAAAATTTAATAATATAATTATTGGTACGTATTGTCTACTTCGATTTTCTCACAAGAACACAATAAATATTGGCACATTTTTGATATTTTATGTTGCTGCATTAGTAATTATTATGCGGTCACTACTTTGCTACAATCGTGTGATCCCAGCTTAAGAAGAAAAATAAACAAAAAATAACACATTCAAAGGAAAGTACACGAACAAAACAATGCGCGCTTGCTCTGATTCCATTTTCTTTTTTATTCATTTTTCGTTTTTCGTTTTCTTGCTTTTCTATTCGCTGAAAATTTGAAATAATATTTTTTTATTCCATCTAATTAGAAAAGTACTGTGTGAAGAGCGTAATTCTTATAAGTAATTCAGACAGCTATATAGTGTTATATAGTCTTAATTAGTCCAGTGTTTTTATAGTTTTTTAAAATTTCTCGCGTTCCTCAAAATTGGCGCTTCTTTCAATGATGATTTTCTAATTCATGGATTTTTGCCATTATAGCAACTGATTTGTGTCCTCGTGCATTGTCGTGATGAAACAATACTTTTTCTTCGTTAGATAAGGTTGTTTTTAAATCTGGTCACGAAATTGTTTGCATCGTATAAAGCTGTAGCTATAAATTTTTTGGTCGACAGACCCACTAAAGCCCCTTTGATCTGCTACCACCCAAAAAAAATTACCCGTTTTGATTTATCAATTTTTTGGATGTAATGAGTCTATATATTTCACAAATCGGCACAAATGCTCGATTCGATTTAAGATCAAACTTTGACTAAGCAAAACCCAATGAAACAGTGAAATTCTCAAAGGAGGCTAAAGTGGGTACATCTGTCGGCTAACAATGCCAAGGGGATGCGCTCGGTGTAACTCATTAATCCATTAATATAAGTGGATAAGGATAAAGGTAAGACGATTGTCGGAATTGCTTACAAATTTTGGATAATATCAAAATAACACTTAATAAAAAGAAATAAGTCAGAAAAAGTCAAGAAATTATCATTTTGACCATTAATATCTTGAATATGAGAAATGCTATATGTTTTAAAGACTTTGTTTATTGTGTCCTTAGAAAGGATATATTGTATTAAAAAATCGGAAGATTTTTATAGATATGTAGACGTTTTTGTATGTAATTTATTTTTAGATTATTGTAGATATTCGTGTGCAGATATACATACATAGGGCACAATAATAACTTAATAAACCAAACGTAATAATTAGTAATTCATTTGTCATGGCTTAACTATTATTTTCGAGCACTTTTTTAATTTTAAAATTTTTTAATAGAAATCATGTTTGTGTAGGTCGCAAATTGATGTCTTGCCTCTTCTTTGTCGTCTATATTCTTTGGCTTTTAAGTGGGCATCCGGCTTTTGCGCAGTTGTTGTTTTTTGAACTCTATGCCATTTAAAAAAAATGGAAATATTTGTTATGTATACCATATACTTTAATAGATCTTATCATTCTCGTAATGTACTTTAATTTCGTTTTTTTCCGATAAAAACTACAACCAATGATCAATGATCAAATTAAAAAATAGACAATTTTAGAATCGTATGTCCTTATGTCAAGTATTGTTAAAAATAAAAAATAAATCAATGATAGACTTTGGTGCTTCAAAAATATTAATTTTTTCTGAGTTTTTTTTTTTAGTTTTTTATAGTTTTCCTCTGCCGTCAAGTAACTCAACACAGTAAATTTTACTATTTACAGATCAACTGGTTATAACACAGAAGTTAAGTTTTAATCTTGATTATATTAAATTTCTATTAAATTCGAATATAGTTTTATTATTATTTTTCACTTTTATTGAAAAACTCACGATGGTTTTTTACTTACTAGTTATTAGAGTATCAGGATCTTCTTGAACTTCATCACCGCGCTTTTCATGTTGTACCTTTTTGCGTAATTTCTTTAAATAAGCCTCCTTATATTCTTCACTGGGTTTACCACCCAAACCATAGCTGACTTCTAGAGCTGTTAATGGAATGACAGTCGAAGAAACTGGAACTAAATCTGAAAAAAGTTTGTGTATTTAGAATATCTAAATGAAAAAGATCGATTGCAGTTTCTAAAAGGTATAACAGGCTTTCTTTGAATAGAACGATTAAATCGCTAAATAAATAAAAATCGATTAAGCCATTTCATAGATATAAGCAAAATCTTTGGTCACTGTCTAGAGTTTGTAACTTTGTCAACTTTATCATTTTTATTGGCATTCTAACAAAAAATTGCCATACCAGAGTTTTTTGATCATAAATCCTAGGCCTATATTAAATTTGTAGTGAGTTTTGGTAAAATAGTGTCATTTCACATAATATTTTACTTTAGCGTAGCGCACAATTTGGACTTTCCGTCTGCTACTGTGAAAAATGAATTATACAATTAATTTTTTCATCATAATGAAAACAGTTACTGGAAAGCACGTTACGTATGGAAATCACCTTTTATTTTCATCAATTACAATTTTAACACATTTTTTTGACATTTTTATATCAGATTTATTTCGTCCAGTAAAGTGTCTGTATTATCGACTTTATAGCTGGTTATAACGTCACATTAATCGAATATAGCGGATTGTACCAAGCAATTAAAATTTAACGATTTGTTTTCTGTCTAGTTTTTTGTTTTTTGTCAAGTTTTTTTTTCATTTAATCATTTTAGCACAATTTTCAAATTTGAGCCAACAAAAGGAAAATTAATGAAAAACAGACAAAAAAAAATGGACGAACAAACCTCTTTCGTATTTGTCATCCGGATTACGTTTGTACAACATAGGAGTTGAGAGAACAAAATTGCACATTAAAATGACGATAATGATGTTGATAATTAAATTGTTACAAATACTTTTGATTTTTTTCATATTTGAAGGTATTTTGTTGTTGCTCCTATTGTTGTTATTTATGCTTTAATGGTTTTCGTAATATTGTTCGTACTTTTTTATTGTTGTTTTAAAGCGTTAAGCGTTCACTATAATTCAGTATTTTTGTTTGTATTTACAACAGAGTAAGAGAGTATGTATGTATGTATGTTTATTACAAGCGATTAATTACACAATTT
Organism: Wohlfahrtia magnifica; assembly: GCA_023159175.1. Taxonomy (NCBI): domain Eukaryota; kingdom Metazoa; phylum Arthropoda; class Insecta; order Diptera; family Sarcophagidae; genus Wohlfahrtia; species Wohlfahrtia magnifica. Next base: position 1,502,744 of record JAKWBJ010000060.1, read on the forward strand.
TGTCGTTTTCTTTAAATATATATTTCTTCTTGTACGTATTGCTGTTTTACCGGCACAATTCGACCGTTTCAAAAGTGTATTACAATGCAGTATGTCTAACTGGTTTGAAAGCTTTTTCTAAACTGAATTGCCGTTTCGTGTTAATGGTGTCTAACAAAAGTTGGTTTAAAGCCCACAAAATATTTTAATGTTTTGATCTTTAAGAGAGAGAGTGTAGCTTGGCATGATTTGACTTAGTTTATAATTCCATTTCTATTTTTGGCTTAAAAGCCACTTGACAATGTGGGTTTGAAATTATGTCGCTACAGTAGTATTGGAAAAATAAGACAATAGTTGTTGTCATTGTAAATGCTGTTCACATCATAAATGCAAAGAAATATTTAACAATCCAATAATTACTTGCAGATACAACTACAATAAGGTTTTGTAAAAACCAATTGTTTTTAGAAAAATATTTATTTATGTGTAATTATAATTACTTATACTTTTTAAAAATTAATTGGCTATTAACTTACCTTCTCTTTATTTATTTAATTCATTGCATAGGACAATTATAACTGAGTCAAATAAATTGTAATCTTTCTTGATTAGTTTTTACAGTATGTATTTATTTTTATTTTTCTTTTTATAATTTTAAATTAAATAATCGAAAAATAGAGAAAAATATAAACAGAAAATTTTAAAATAAAAAAGTTAGACCGAATTGATGATTGCTGTGCTTCAAATGTACTCGTGATATCTTAATTAACTCTAATATTTCAAATTAATACAGTAACTATAGCATGTCTTTGGTGTACATACCTACATATGGATATATATGTTAAAAGATGATAGATTCCGATTACTTTTAGTAATTTATGACAGTTGCAAATTAGCAATTTGGTGAATTAATCCAGAAAGACTTGTAAAAGTTGGTCAACAAAAAAGGTGTTAAGTTCCATGATGACAAGATAGGCTAGTCAATCATCTTTGATGATTCGTCAAAATTGCAGTTAGCTCAGAAGTTTTGTTGCACTGTCCATATACCCTGCACTTTGCACCGTCTGATTACTATTTGTTATTTTACTATTTTAAGGTCGGAGGATAAAAATAGCAATACATCGGATTAAAAATGATTTTAAATAAAAAAACTTCAGACCAATCTTAACTTAATCGGTTCATCACTTGATCACTTAATGGAATTGGGCAGCATACAACGTTAAGCTTACGATAAGCTTACGATAAGCTTACGATAAGCTTAAATAATACGAATTCAATGTTCTTGTTTATCATCCCAGTCCCCTGATTTTAACCTAATACGACATCCATGTAGAATTTTCAAAAGAATTGTTGTTAGTATACCACGAAATGTGGATAAATGTGCAGCCTAACGACTACTAAAGTTTAGGATAAGAGGTTATACAAAATAGTAAAAAACTATTGAATTTTTTTTTTTTTTTAGGTCAGTTTAATAATTAATAATTTTTTAAACAAACTTTCAGATCATTCTTGTGAACTAGCATTCCTCGTCCGCTAGCATGTGTTGTACGAAAGTTAATTTTTAACTTTTCAGACATTTTTCTGAGTGGTTTAAAAATTTTTATTTTTGAAATAATGTCCTGCTGTAATAAAGAAACTGTACGAAGGTACATAAACCTGTTTATATTATAAGGCTCATATATGAAATCGAATTAGGTATGTAAAACTAAGAATTTAATTAAAAAGGATTGTAGATTGGAAATTATCTGTTTCCTACGAGATTTCGATTTAAATCTAATAAATTTTCAATAGATTTTTCGTATAAAATAAAATAACATATATTTTGATTTTGATGAAATCTATGTGAATTTTACTAGTACAGTAGAACCTCCTCAGTGCGGACATTCGCTAATTCGAACTATCCAGTAATCCGGACATTAAAATTGTTCGGACAGTAAAGAAATTTTTCCTCTATAGTCCGGACATGTGTTCCTTTTTTTTCAGTAAAATTTTTTCGTTATTTTACCGCTAGACAAAATAACTATTTGTGTGTGAGCAAGAATTAAAAAATGCGTGAAATATTTTAGTTTACTTGAGCACGCGTTGAAAATGAATTTACTTACCATTTCTTGGATGAGGATATAGTCCAATCAGTATTTAGCAACCAAAATATTGGAAAACATGATAATTCTTTAGAGGAATCTGAGAATGCTCAAAACAAAGTCTCAAAACGAACTGTTTTTAAAAGCTGTTTTACGGGCTGAACAAGCCAAAGAATCAAAAAACTATATTTTATTTTTTAAAGAATTTAAAAATAGAGCCGCAAAATTACATAAAGATATGTGTATTCAAACAAAAATTAATTCCTTTTTTTCAAAATAAATATTTTTGGTTACTTTTAGTATGTTTTTTTCCACCGCCTAGATAGACTTCTTGACGTAATGTGGTGGCTTAAGTGTCAGCTGTAGTATCTTCAATTAATGCTCCCGTCGGTGGGCTCCTTTTGGACCAGGCTACGCGGTTTGCATTAATTGTTGGTTCCATAAAGACTGACATACTAAGGGCTATCCAACACTTTTAAGGTCACGGTGGTAGGAAGCTGTGCCGAGGACCTGTAGGCCAGTTCAGTGTATAAAGACAACTTAACAGCCCCCCCCCCGGTGCCAGGGCACGGATCGGTTGTAAGTTGTTGCCTTGTCCACGTACGCCGTCACTGTGTGGATAGTCCATTCCTTTACGACTCACTCGTGGGATCAGAATAGGTGAGAAATTAACTGAATTAAATTTGAATGATGCTGATATTGTTGACGGACTGGCAATGGATGAGGACAATGCGTTGGCTCTTCTGAATCTGAGTCTTGCTACCCAGCAGGCCCAGCTTCAAAAGGAGGTAGAAGAGGAGCTGTTGGTGCCTGGGGACTCCGCTCCTCTGGGGTGCACAAGCGCCACGCAGGGGTTGATGATCTGTCCTTGAGTACGGACGACGGGCTGGATGACACTGTCATTTCAGCTCAAGCGTCGGTAACTGGTGCGGATTGTCAGAACCTGGTGGTGCAGGCCTCGAATGATGGTACTTTGGGGCCTTCAACAGCTTTGTCTTCGAAGCCCCTGGGTCAGCAGAATGCCCTGACGGGTGATCATAATGGGACATTATTGTGTCTGGCCTTCCTTGAGAAAATTAAGGACGAAGCAGCCTTGACAAGGAAGGAACGGTTGCTCATCAGGAAACACAGACAAAGTGAGAGAAGAACTCAAGAGAATTTACGGCCCTACGTCTGTGCTCCTGGGAGCTTCCATTCCAGTTAAATTTGTGGTGGTAAAGGAAGCAGCCATGAGTTCACCTTCTTCCAAGGAGGTGAAGGCTGCCCCGGTTCCCACCACAAGTGCCAAATCTGTGGTGGTCAGAAAGCCGTTGTAATGACAACGAGCTCCTCTAGCATTCCCCGTAGTGAGAATGTCAAGAGGATTAGATCCGGTGATGAACAGCGGCAGCCTGGATTCTGTCGATCAAGTTGCTGTCATTTACAGGAATGATCCGGATGGAGTTCATCGATAGAGCTAAGGGCAAGGTGAATTTTGGTTTGGGTAGTGTCAGGTTTGGGTATGCTAAAGGTGACAAGGCCCAGGAGACTGCTGGTGGTGCAGATAAACCTGCAACCGAACTCTCCTTACTTCTTGGCCGTGGGAAGGTAGACGTCGCTCTCATCCAAGAACCATGGATTGCTGGCAATAAGGTTCGCGGATTAAGAGTCACGGGCTGCAAGTTGTATGTGCCAAGCACATTGGAAGGTAAGGTCTTGCATTCTAGCTAGAAATGACTTACATTTAACACTCTTAAATTTTTTCAGTTATCTGACGGCTGTTGATGGTGGAGGTACGGACGGTGCCAGGTTTCTTTTGGCTTCCGTTTATCTGCCCTACGAGGTGACGGATCCACCAGGCGCTGAAGTGGCAGCTCTGGTTGAGTCTGCAAGGGTCTATGGGGTCCCCATTGTGCTGGGATGCGATGCTAACGCTCATTACTGCCAGTAGGGTAGTAGTGACGTTAACGTCAGAGGTGAGTCTGTGTTCAATTTTATCGCTTATAAGGGACTTCTCATTTGCAATAGGGGCAATGTGCCTACCTTTATGAATAGGATTATGGAGGAAGTCGTTGACGTGACGCTCTCGAATAGGGATAACCTTGTGGTAGGCTGAAGAGTTGATGAGAGCTTTACCTTTTCGGATCACAGCTTGATTCGCTTCAGCCTGGTTTGCGCAGGGTGTAGGAGAGGGTTGCTTTTATGAATCCTAGGAGGACCAATTGGCGGTCTTTCAGCGATTGCGTGGAGACGGGTATGGGGGATCTGTTTCTTGAGCCCGTTGACTGCTCGGTTGTTGAGGGAGCGATTGATAGGTTTACTGAATGCTGTGTCAGGTCCTTCGAGCAGTCCTGTCCGAGCGTTTTTCCGGGCGAGATGGTTCAGCCTTGTTGGTGGACAGCGGAGCTGTGAAGGTCAGTAGACTGTTCAATAGGGCCAAGGGCACACGTTTGGCGGAAAATTGGGATAGGTAGAGAATCTGTTTCAACAGGAACAAGGGGAATATAAAGAGGGCCAAGAGGGAGTCATGGACGAACTTCTGCGAGTCAATTGATTCTGTCAATGAGCTGTTCAGGTTCCGAAGAGTAATATCCAAGGGCAACGCTGTTTTTGGTAACATTCGAAGAGAGGATGGTTCATGCGCTGAATCTGGTTCTGAGACACTTGGTATTCTCTTGGAGACCCAGTTCCCTGGTTGTAGGGAGGTGACGGTTGAGGAGACGGGGCGAGCAGTTTTGACCCCGGTTACAGATGAGGAACGGGCATTGGTGACTGATATGGTGACCTTGAATAAGGTAACTTGGGTGGTCCTATAAATCTCCGGGCCCGGACGGGATCTTTCCGTCCACATTACAGAATGTCCTCATCTCTGCCATGAAGTTCCTGATGGATGTCTTTAGGGTCTGCCTTCTTGGTGGAATTGTGCTTATGGCATGGAGGAGGGTTAGTGTGGTTTTCATACCGAAGGCCGGCAGATCTTGAGAATATCAGAATGAATAAGGGCTTTAACGCCTACTATACGGTTAGAAGTGCCATTGGTAGGAGTTGGGGTCTTCGCCCGGCGATGTTGAAGTGTATCTATGACTCCATAGTCATACCTGTTCTCACCTATGGCTGTATCGTATGGTAGGCAATCTTGGAAAATGCCAGTCGGAGGAGGCTTCTAAATAAGGTACATAGGTGTATTGTTTTGGGCATATCTGGTGCCTTTAGAAGTACTCAGCCAGCGCTGGACATTATCCTGGGCCTGACCTCCCTTGAGGTTGTGGTGAAGGGAAGGACTGCTAGGGGTTATTCGAGGATTTTTGAAGGAGGCCTGGCCAAGGCTCTAGGTTATGGACACTCTGCCATTTTGGTGGGACTTGACTGGGGTGCGCATTTGGTGACCTGTGCTGGTTCAACGGACTATAAGTTCAGAGAATGCGCCTTCGGCATATGCCCTGCCCATCAATCTGAGGAGGGAATCTCTTAGGATTCTCATAGGCTTTGTGACTGGGCACTGCGCTCTGAGGGCGAGGACTGGGACTTGGTAAGCAGGCTCCCCTATTTCTGCCGAGTTTGCGGCGATACAGGGGAGCCGGAGACTGTGGAACACATCCTCTGTCACTGCCCGGCTCTTTATGGGCGCAGGCTCAGGTTGTTTGGCCGGGGCTCTTTCGATGGCCTTGGTGACATTGCGTCGGCCAGGATATGCGACCTGGAGGACTTTCTGTCAGGTCTCAGCTCCTCTTTGGGCATCCGTCTCTTTTTTTCTGTATGCCTCCTCTGATCCTCTTCTTCTTCTCTATTTTTCTATTTCTATTTTTTTTTTCTGTAATATAAATAAAGTATATATATGTAAATATATGTATTGCGTTTAAAATTTTATTTTAACTGTAGTCTGGATGATCCACTAATCCGGACAGTAGCTGAAACTATATCTGTCCGGATTAGAGACATTATACTGTATGTAGAGTTCAACTTAATTAAAAAAAAATTATTTTATTATTTGATATTAATATTACAGTTTGTCTTTTTTTATATGATCACAGTAACTGCAGGAAAATTTGGAGTCTAATCTAATAGATTTCGTTAAGTGTAAATGTACCATTTAGTATAATTTTATTTTTAGTAGCAACCAATTAGAAAATTTGCTACTGGCAATGCTGATCTATTTTTAACTTAACGAATCACTATTGTGAATTGCTGTTTCATATTTTCCCAATCAGCTGTTGCAAATAAAACAAAGTAAAATAGAGAAGAAATACAGACAAACACCGATTTTGATTAGAATTAGATTACTTCAAAAGCATTAACAAAACATGTCCAAATTACAATGTGAACAAACGTTGCAAGGTCATAAAGGACGGATTTGGTGTGTATCATGGCATCCGAAAGGAAATGCTTTTGCGTCATGTGGCGAAGATAAAACCATACGCATTTGGTCTTTATCAGGCAATACTTGGTCGACAAAAACCATCTTATCAGATGGACACAAAAGGACAATACGTGAAGTTTCGTGGTCGAAATGTGGCCAATATTTGGCATCTGCAAGTTTTGATGCTACCACTGCCATTTGGTCAAAAACATCGGGTTTGTAAATAAACAATTTAACTTGAGGGTTGCATTTACATATTTCTATTTTGAAGGTGAATTTGAGTGCAACGCTACATTGGAAGGGCATGAAAATGAAGTCAAGAGTGCAAGTTGGTCAAATTCTGGTTCGCTCTTGGCCACTTGTTCGCGCGATAAGTCCGTATGGATTTGGGAAGTTACTGGGGATGATGATTTCGAATGTGCCGCTGTTTTGAATGCTCACACTCAAGATGTTAAGCGTGTTATTTGGCATCCTACAAAGGAAGTCTTAGCTTCTTGTTCTTATGATAATACCATCAAAATGTATGCAGAAAACACTTTAGACAATGATTGGGACTGTACGGTCACTTTGGCCGGTCATACTAGTACAGTATGGGCTATAGATTTTGATGCAGAGGGCGAACGACTTGTGTCAGTAAGCGACGATCGCACTATGAAAATATGGAGGGCCTATGCCCCTGGAAATCCTGAAGGCATAGCTACACCGGATAATGAAACCATATGGAAATGTGTCTGCACTATAGCCGGAGAGCACTCGCGTACAATATACGACGTGTCCTGGTGCAAATTGACAGGTTTAATAGCTACAGCATGCGGTGATGACTCAATTAGAGTTTTTAAAGAAGATTTAGAAACTTCGACAAAAAATGAGCCAGTTTTTGTATCGGTAGCGACACAAGATAAAGCGCACCTACAGGACGTCAATAAAGTTTCTTGGAACCCAGTGCATCCTAACCAACTGCTCTCATGCAGTGATGATGGCACCATCAAAATATGGAAATACACGGATAATTAATTTTAACCAAAATATGTATTTTACTAACTTTTTTAAATAATAGTGATAAAGAATTAATAAAAAAGATTTTTCCTATTTTCCTAAAAACGGTTCTTGTAAGGTAGTATAGAGTTTTTTAGCTTTTCGTGGACCCAAGCCTATAACCTGTGATAAACGGTCTTCACTTGCATTAACAAGATTTTCCAAGCAGCCGAAGTTTTGAAGAAGTGTAGCGGCATCTGTTTTATTAACTGGCTTGATGTTAGTCAAGGCGGAAATTAACTGTAAAGGAATTTTTTTTAATAATACGTTTTTAGCATTTTATATTGATATTAGTTCCTACTTTTTGGTGTGGATTGGCATCTACTCGTTCCATTATAAGATCCGGCCCCCTTTTCTCAAACAACTTGTACGTTTCAATAATTTTACCAGCCTCTTCGGCATTCCAGGCCAGCATCAAAGTCAAATCAGTCAAAAGACTAATTCTAGTAAGGCTCTTTAAAGCATTATGAGGCTCTTGAGTGTCCACTTGCACTAATAAAACTCTCAATTCATACTGTTTTCCCAATTCTTTCAGACGTTGGCATATATAGTCGGGATTTAAATTGTGATACTTAAGGGATAAATATAAAACGCAACTTGTTCTCCCCACAACATAATCAGGCACGATATCATCTCGAAATTCAAGGGGAACATTTTGTATCGACTTTAGTATCGGATTACCCCTTTGTTTGGGATGAACTAGAATACAGTGAGGATTTGCCACCGTTGATTTTGCTGCTGGTTCAGATTTGTTTTTATTTTCTTCAACATTAGACTTTGCCATGGAGGAGGATGCACTACAAGAAGTGCCATTGGTGGTATCTGAACTTTTTCTAGGAATTTTAGCAGCAGAAGGTAAATCCATTGTGGCTAGTGCCAGATCAAATGAATCTTCATGGTCACCTTCCATTTTATTATTTTTATGCAATTTCTATTACTTCTTTCGTTCTAAATAAGCGCTTGAAGTACTTAAAACACTTTTAAAATCGACTTTTAAACATACTCAGAATCTTCTACAAAATGCTATTCACAATAGACTCGTTAAGTACAAGTAAATCCGTTTACAGCTGGTTTGCTTCTTTTCAAATTAATGGATTGATTTGATTTGCCTTTTTTTACTTTATAATTGTTGTTGTCTACGCACTCTCCGATTTTGATTCGGAAAATTTTATCTATAACGTTATCGGTAGACTGAAAGACAGTTTTTGTCTTGTTTTTTAATAAAAAGAATAATTATCAACAAAATGAATGGATTAATTGTATTCAATAGTGCCAATGATGTCGTTTACCAAAAGCTGAATTTCAAATTAAGGGATCACATCTATGAAAAGGCTATTTCGCAGGGACTGCTGCCGGACGATTTTCTCAAAGATGGTGCTGCTAATCATAAGGAAAACATTGATAGCAACATATTGTTGCAATTGTTTAGTCCACTTATAAATTCTCAGAAAATAATGCACTGCCAGTTCGATAACTGTTATGCAGCCATACAATGTGAACACGATCTGAATCTGGTATTTGGTGAAGTTCTGGGTTTTCAGTTTTTGAAGATTTCTCAAGATAAATTGGAATACTTACAACGGCAGATGGGTGTGCTAATGGCTATGGCGAAGCATCTACATGGACCGAATTTATTTGCCAGTGATGTGCAGGAGGAGCTGTATACCAAATGCATGAATTGTTACGAAGAGGAAGTTTGGGATCAGGATTTGATATTACAAGTCGAAGCTTTGCCACGGCTGCTGATTAACACTGAACTAAGAAGAGCGGTTAAAGGAAGCTTGGATAGAGCTTTAGACTCCTTAAGAGACAGTGGTCACACCAGATGCCATGCTTTATTGTTTGTGGGAGTTAAATTTGTGTCAATCAACTCATCCAAATCTGCTATGCCTTTAAGCCCATCGGATCTTCTCTTTTTGGCTCTATTAATTAGATCATTGCAAAAGGATACAAGAGGTCTAAATAAGACAGTCGCAGTTTTTCTTCAAGGCCTTAGCCAGGATCCACATTCTGGTTGTGTACCTTGTATAGCCCATTTGAATAAATTAAATAAAGGCATAGTACTAGTACAGATTGTAGAATACGCTCCTTTACCTGTGGCTTGTAGTTTGTATGACACCATGTTCGTATTGCAGAAAATTATATCCATACAAATGCAGGGTGATGCAGAAGCTTTAAAACCGACTTACGAATCTTTAGAGTCTTTTGTAAGACAATCAATCGACGCACTTAAGAAAGCTAAACTTAAAGGTGATGACTTAGAAACTTGTCTTAAGAAGTTTTCAGCAAAATGGGAAAACTTGAGGAAAATATATAATGAATTTCTTAAAACATACGAGAGAGATTTAATTGTGCGTATAGAATCAAATATTCCTTCATTCCAGGAAGATCTTCGTCAATTGTTTACCATGGCTTGTTGTGATTCATCGTCTATAAACTTTCAGCAGTTACCGGAAGTGGCCTCTGTGGTAGAGGGCAAACTATTGGAGTTTTCGGAATTTCTCGCTGTTAAAGCTGAAAGGAATATATCTATCGAGGCCTATTTAGAAGACTTTCCAGGTCTTATCCACTTCATATATATTAATCGATCGTCAGGGTTAATGATTTCCCCCGATTTGAAAACGTCTGTACCCCTCATACCAGCCGAAAAGCTTTCGGAAATGTTAGAATTTTCTCGCAGACACTTAAAAAAAGGTCATTCATTCGTGATGTGGAAGGATAAATCATTTAATTACGCATACTTTTTATGGTTTGAAGATCAGACGACGGGTTTTTCAAAATCCATAGATCTTCAGAAACATTTTAATGCTTCGCAACATTCCGTCAGTGCGTTCAAGCCAAGTTTTGAACCCGGTTTGTTAGCCGGTGATTATTATCATATGTTGACAGAAGTGTGTTTTCCAAAGACACCGGCCAACAAAATCAAATGTTATGAATTGTACTGCGTTCATCTGGGATTGGTTACGGCCACATGTGCCGTTGAACATGCTAGACGTTTAGTGGCAACAATTGCAGATGTAGTAGGTGATGAAACATTTTAATACCTAACGTTCTTAACAAATATACAAAACACTAAACAAAGCAAAATACTATTCTTGGAATATTAAATACGAAGAACTTGTGGCGAAATTATCATATATTTTTTGCAAGAGAATAATTTGAATAGTATTTCGAGAATTGTCCCCCATATCGTTTGTTTTACTAGCACATCAGATTTAAATATTCACAAAAGCTAAAATGAAAAACTACTTGCCGCAATGTAAATTGGTTTTAAATATTATTTTATTTTTAAATTAAAAATAGATCTTTACTAACCCTAACCTAAAGGCTTATTTATATAAGTTCTTACAATTGTAAACATTAATAAAAAAAAATGTATTAACATAACTGTCATTGAATTTGGTAATTTCATTATTATAAAGGAACCCAAACTAAAGCACAAGTGAAAAACTACAAAACGTTTGTACGGTATATATTTACATCCTTTAGCATGTAAAAACGGGCTATTAGGATCAAGTGTAGTGCTCCTATGTTACTAACCTGTTTTAAAATTAAAAAAACATGAATTATTTAATTTCATTTACTTTTGCTCTCATTTGACGTAGTAGATGATCTTATTAAATCAATTATAATAATATGGTTTTTCGCATGAGGTAGACGCCACCACCGACCCCATTTATGTTCTTGACCAATGGCGGCAAAGAGTTTTGTACCATTTGAATCAAAAGCTAAGCTATTAACGAATCCTTCAACGGGTACTTTTAGGATTAATTTAATTTTACGATTGTTTTCAGCGCATTGCCATAGACGAATATAACCATCGCAGGAGCCTATTAAAAACAAAATAATATTTTGGTAAAAAGTTTTTATTGTTATAATTTATATAATACCTGAAGCTATTAGGTCAGTGTTGACAACACATGTTATGGCTGTAATCCAATTTGCATCACCATTGGCTTGTAGTCCATGTGTCAACTGCTCAGTATAAAGAGGCTTTTTCTTTAAAGCCGTCCACAAGCACAGCGAGCTATAAGAATGTAAAACATAAAATAATAGAATTAAAAACAAAAGGCTTTTATTAGCAAATATTAGAAAGGATTAGTAACTTGTGATCTCATACATATAAATAACTTAAATATGTCTTTAAACTAAGAGATTTAATTTGTTCCTAAATATAAACATAAACAGAACAGTAATCTTAGTATTCTTTGCTCGGTTTTCAACTTAAATTTCCTTAAAGCACATATTGTCAAATAATAATATTTATTCAAATATCACAGTGAGAAGATTTTACCTATTGTCGTCATTACAATTGCAATTCAATTGATATTCTTCAAAGGTTCAACATGAATTAATTTTCAAACTTACCCATCAGTGCCGGATGAAATGAAGTTTTCATCGTTGATAAATTTGACATTCTCTATGCTGTCACGATGACCATTAAATATAAGCTGAGATTCTTCTGTTATTTTCCAAATTCTCAAAGTACAATCAGAACCTCCTGAGGTTATAGCGCGTTCGCGTGACAAAGCGTCAATGCCAGTGATGGCAGCCTGATGACCAAATCTAAAATAATTCATTCTTTTCTTTAATACTTCTCGTAAAATAAATTGATTAAACGTACTTACAAAGTCTCAATGTAAGCCATTTCATCCAAAGACCAGATCTTAACAGACCTATCTCGACTTGCCGAGTACAATTCATGAGTATCTCTACGAAATACCAATGATGTTACAATATCGCGATGTCCATGAAATGTTTTCAAATGTTTCAATTCTTTGGGACACCAGATTTGTATCGTATTGCCACCTTCAGCTAAAGCCAAAAAACGAAAATCAGTTGACAAACACATGGCAATAACATGTGACCTTCGTTTAACATCTTGATTTGTATCTTCATTGTATTTCTGTACATTGAATGAACCCTCAATGCGACTCGTTCTCAAATTCCATTTTAAAACAAATTGTGTTTTAGCACCCGTAAACAAGAATTCACCGTCCGATGACAAGGCCAGTGAGCACATGGGCAAATGTTGTTTTTTATGTTTCAACTTCACTAGGTTTTCGCAGTCATAACCTTCTATGGACGCGGCTATATTCTTTCTGAGTTTACCTACACTATCTAAATATTCTGCTTGCAGCCTATGTGAAACTTGATCATGTAATTCACGATCCTCTGCTTTATCCGCTTCTTGTTTTTCAATCTCTTCCAAGTACTGCTTGGCTAAACGCAGTCTTTTATCCTGTGGTGTTTCTTCTTCTGCCTCATCGGAAGAAAAAACTAAATTAGGTGCACCATCACCTTCAACACCGCTTTCATACTCTTCGTCACTAGCAATTTCTTCATCTTCTTTTTGGGGTTTCCTCTTTGAGGGTGAATCATTTGATTTGCCTTTGTTTTTACTTTTTCTCCCAGCACCTGTAGCTTGACCTGCAAGGAACTGGTTATTTGCGAGCAAAAAAAAGTTTATCATGAGCGGGGTTTTATTAACCAATTCAACTTATACTTCATTTGCAAATTACCTTTCGTTTTTTGTTTTTGGGCTCTTTCTTCAAAAAGAATGACGAAGACATGTTTGTATTTAATGTGAATATGTTTATCAATATATTTCTTTTATTTTTAATACAAAAACTCTTTTTTTAATAAAACAACTTCAAATACTCCATTCAAACACACGTGAAAGGTTTTTGACAATTGCTATTCAAATACAATTCGTCTCTCATTTGTTGTGTGTCAAAATGATCATTCATTGTAAAATGATATCAAACTAGAGTTGCCGTGCTTAGATATTTCAAGCTAAGATTGCTCAATATTTTCTACAGTACTTTTTTCATTTTGGTTATTTTTTCACTAGTATTAATAATAAACTTACTCTCACGTTATATGGTTAAAGTAATAAATAAAATGTAAAAATAAAATTTAGAAATTCACTATTAGAGAAGCACATTTTCAGAGTTCCCCGCGACTGTACCCTAATTTTTAGGTTATGTTTAATTTTTGTAGACAGATTGTGTTCCATTAATTCCTATAATTTTGATTGAATAAAATATATAAGTATTAGCTAGTATCTAACTCCTAGCAAGTGCAGTGTATATTAGTGAAGAATATTTGGTTTTCTTAAAATTAATTTATATGTTGAATTTATTTATTTTTACGCCATTGCACATTATCCGGAGTTGTATGGCTAAAATATACCATATTACTTTGATCTATGAAACAACATTCTTTTTACATCGGGTGACAAAATTTTGACCTTGAAATTTTATTTTAAGCTGACAGCTGTACATTGGTAAGCTTTTTGTACATTGTTCTCATAACTTGAAATTAAGCTGAAGGCAAAATTTATAACAAAAATTAATTTTGATAGTGTTGGTCCCTAAAGTTTTGTCACAAAAATTAGGCAAAAATAAGCTATAAAGTTTCATTTACTTTTTATTCATTCTACACATGCCTAAGCAATCGTCATCTTCCTGTTTCAATGTTGCAATTTAATTTAGTATAATTAAATTGAAACATATTAAAGCTGTAAACACATTTCAGGCTACCGACCACACGACTACAAAGGCACTGGCTATGTTGCAATTTAATAAATTGTACTAAATTAATTACACTAAATTTAATTTAATTATACTAAATTTAATTTAATTATACTAAATTCACGATATATATGTAGGTTTATATATATACTTTTAGTGCCCCTAATTTCTACAAACAGATATCTGCTTGTGTCCGTACGTAACAGTTATCTTTACCTATTCATTAAATCAACTTTGGTAATTTGAACGCAGTCCAGTCCAAGTTTAATCATTTAAGATAGCCTTCCTGCATATAGGAACTTTTTGAAAAGAACCATATTAAAAAAAAAAAAAAAATGTATTGTTTTTCAAACTGTACCGATGTATGTATGTTGGAACCTGACATCAACAAGTTTTTTTCAAGTTCAAAAAACGAAAAAAGGTTATCAGGTCAGTGAGATCGAAAACGATTTTTCAAGGTATGTTTGGTCTTTACTTTGGACAGCCTGTCAAATTTTTGGGCCATACTTCGCACGTTTTGAGTGCTTTTATTGTCTAAAAAGCTAACGACTTCAGAAAGCCACCAACTGTTTATCAATAGTTACATCTTTGTAACATTTATAAAACGTTGTAAGATTTACTTCCCAGCGATTCAAAATGTCTGGAAAAGGAGCAAACTTATTGCTGTTTTGACTCTGGCTTGGGACCGTAGTCTCGTCGAGAGGCAATTAAAATCATGTAACAATTCATAACTCATTATATCTCGGAAAATAGGGTAACTAAAACGTGTAAAAATTACTACAGAAATGTATGAGCGTGATAAACTAGAAATTATAGAAATCGTACTCAATATAAGCCTGCAAACTGGATGAATTACAAATAAATTTTACAATAAAAAGTAAAAAACAATGTGAATAAAAATGTACCTTTTTTTAACTAACAGCAGGGTTAAGTACAAAAAGTACATTATAGCCACCAATAAGTTGATTAATTATTTGACATTTGAAGTAAGCAAAAGTATATTATAGTTGATCCTTAAATTTTTCAACCGGATGTACAGTACATTTTCTTGATTGTACTGATTTATGTATAACATTGAAATCAGTACGTGAATGTAAACTTCAGAAAAAATGCCACGAAGTATCATCTTTCAAACACGCGTTCGTTTGACTGAATCATGGTGTAATAAAGAGGTGGACTCATTTTTATTTTGAAACAATACTGTGTCAGGGCTTTACTCTGCTGTCACAAAAATGCAACACTATGGTAAACAAAAATAATGATCTGTCAAAAAATGTAATGTAATGTAATCACATTCTAATTGCAATAAACGTCAAATGAAAAGCAACAAACAACTTTTTGACATTAGAGTACAGACAGTTTTGCATCAGTTGTTATTGTTTGGTAAAACGAGACCACTTTCTAATTGCATCATGGACTGCATCTACTTGGTGTTGCTCGAAATATGGGCATCAATTCGAATCGAAATTTTATATTTTCAGCTTAGTCATTGTATAAATATTGTTTATATTTTTATTTTGTAATATTTTGTTACTACTTTTGGTAGCGTTGCAAGGAAAAAATCGGTTAAACTGATTAGAAAACTCATAATGTGTAGATGGTAACCGCTTCGATAAATTTCAGAGAACAGTGGTCGAAAAGGCTACCAGTTAGTTATTTATTAGTTAGTTTTATTAGTATTTGAATACTTAATAATTTGCAAGAGTTTAAAATTTTTTAAAAAAAGTTTATCCTTTAAAGAGAACTGGAAGGATAAATTTGTAAATAAAAAAAAATTAGTTAATAGTCTTTTGTGTAGCGAAACAACAATTTTTTAATATTTTCAACAATAGTGTTTATTGTTGTAGTTTTATTTATTTCATTTCACTATATTTTAATTATTGTATATGTATTTTATTGTTTTTTTGACATTATTATTATTATTATAATTTTTTTTTAATTGAAAGCCTAAAATGCCAAGTCGGTTAACTCCACCATTTGAATTTTATTACATATATAGTAATGTTAAAACGCTCTATTAGTCCTAAACTATATTACATACAGAAATATTTAAAACAAATTCCTCTGATAGGAGTATAAACACTACTGAATGACAAAAAAACCTATAATTTTTTATACGAATTTTTAATTCTTGTCAATTTTTTGTTTAATGGAGTTAATCGATTTGGTATTTTAAAGATACAATTATTAATCAATAGTATACGCTCATGCATATTTTTAATATTAAAAATATAATTAAAAAAATAAATATATTTGGTTATTTAATTTTTTTATCTAAGAGAAGAATAAATAAAAAAATAATACTTTGTTTTCAAAAGTAAAAAAACACAAATACATACAGACACTTCATACACTAATACTCGTTATAAAGTTAACTCTTAAAAAATATTAAAATTTTATTCATTAAAAAATGCATACATATCTACTATAGTACGTACTATTTATTATAAATGTATATGCTTATGTATGTACATGTGTATTTATGTATATATGCACGCGTATTAAGCTATTGTATATAGAATCACTATTACAAAATACAGCATTTCCTATAGTAATAAATATATTCATATAGTATATCATTATTTATACTATGAATGTAATTGAACGTCTATTGCTAATCCCCTTCTTTGGATAATAATAGTTGATAAGATAATAATTGATTTTTGAAACCATTTGCTGTCTCGGTTATACAATAGATTCTTTGATTTGAGGGCGGATTGTTGTGTCAAAGTTTTAAAAAGAGTTCAGTATCCTTGTACTATAAAGACTTATGAGTATTATATTAAAACTTCTGTGGACATGACTCAACTGTCGGATTTAATGGAGACAGCAGTCGTTGCTGGTACCGATGGCGTATTATTGAGTTCAGTATTTAAGGTGATACCAGATTCACTGACATTATTTGTGTCTTTATTTTCAGTCGTTTGATGTTTATTTGTGGATTTTGAGGATATTTGTGTTGCTTCTGAATTGCTCTGATGAAATAATTGAAACAGACTGGAATGTTTAACTATTGGAGGGAATATTAAATTGGTCATTGCTTTTAAGGGACTGAACTTATCATGTGTCCTTTGGTAATGCGAGGATGGGTAATGGTATGTGTAATAGTTTAAATTATTGTTATTGTATGACTGTGGTAGTTGGTGATTAAGAGTTGGCGAAAGCTTGTGGTTGGAAGTGTTTAATTTGTCACTGGAAGAATTACTGCTGTTGCTGGTTTGTATGGAATATATTGAAAGCTTTAAATCTCTTTGAGGTGACGTTGAGACCGATGTGTCGCTGGGACATGAGCAGGAAGGATTTAAAGATTTTGAATTAAATGCTTTTAAAGCCTGAGTAGATTTTCGAAATTTTGGCTTGTGCCCCGGCGAGATTGGATTCGTTTTGGTATCTATAACAAAAATGGAATTATTGCTTAAACATCCATTCGAGTTTGATATTTGAGTAGGCTTTTGATTTTCTTGTGACGCAAGTAGTTGCAACTGTTTTGGCGTTAAAGGTGGTGTATGAGTTTGTGTTTTAATCTTATGATTTCGTGTATACGATGAGGTGTCATCATTCTTTGGTATTTCGTAATCGCTTTGAGAGTTTGGTGTACTCGGTGGTCTATCATCGATATCGGAACGTAATTTATCACGCATAGCACAAGCTATTAGAGATTTATTAAGAGCATTGTGGTCCACTCCACCCTCATGATGATGACTTGGCAGAAATACTTCTTCGAAATCGTTATCTTCTGGACTGGGTGTATAGGTGCAATTGTCATATGAGTAAGGACTTTCGCAGTCCTCCTTTTTTATATGAGGCTTGCGTTTATGCCTGGGTGGAGGAGTTGGCGCAACCGAGTCTTTTTCATCTGGAAATACATAATTGACTTCTCCTAGCTCAGCACCACTAGACGCTTCCATTATGTTCCACATTTCTCTTTCAATATCGGTTGTAACCGAAGCTACAGCAGCTACAGTTTGGTGAATATTGTTAAGGCAGGGTGTAACAACGCCACACTTGGGCACCAGTTGTGCATTTTTTAAAGACTGCTGCTGTTGACGCAACCAAATGGGAGAGTCTGTAGAATACATAAATTAAACACAATTATAACATGTTCCAATAACGCTTATTCTTTTCATTGTTCCTTCTTACCTATATAGATTCTACTCTGCATTGGGTTTCTCATACCCACATCCAGTGATTGTAAGCGATGTTGGGAAGCCAGTGAGTATCGATGCTGGGCTTCGAGGGTCTGCTCGACTTCTATACCCATTATTCTTAGTATTAAATTCTTTAAAGCTAATCTAAAGTCTTTCAAATGGTAGGCATATAATACAGGATTAACAGCGGAATTTAAATGTGAGAGTATTATGCAAAACAAAGTCAGCTTAGGATGTATCGAACACGTTGGGCAAAATGCCTTTATGCAGTTGATGGTATAAAGTGGAATCCAGCAGATCATAAAGAACAATACAATGACCGATAAATTTTGTGTTGCTTTGACATCACGCTTTCTGGCAGCACCCAATACCCGGAGCATGGTACCACCATGACAGGAGCGGACCGGATTGCCCATTTGTATTTGTGAAGCAGAAGAACGTCGACTACTATCGCCCACAGGATTCATGGTAACAATTTGACGCACCTGTTTTATTATTACCCTATAAATGTGGGCATAAAAGGCCAGCATTAATAGGGCGGGTGTTATAATAGTGGCAAAATATAAGAACACCAAATAATTGTAATCCATGACTTCGACAAATAGGCAGGCTTGATTATCATCTACAGCTGCATGCCAACCAAAAAGAGGTAGAAAACCGACAACTGTACCAGCTACCCAGCACATGGATATTATAACTGAAATAGAAAGAAGAAAACTATTTTAAAATTACATATATGTTTACATACATACGTACATGACAAGTATGAGTTTCTTTGAAAATAATGCGTCCTACTTAAAAGGCCCATTTAATTTTACGATAAAATTAAAAAAAAAATAAACTTTAAATTGTAATTTCTTTGATTTAATTTAATTTACTAAGTTCATAATTTTTAGCCTTTAGGGAATTTAAAAAAGTTAAATTATGTACATAAGTATTTTGCTTTTATGTTTTTAGAAAATTGAATGTGCATACTCTTACGCACAAATTGAGATCCTTTATTTGAACTCCGTCACATCGATAAATAAATACAATTTAATATGAAAACGAGCCCTTCTACTACCACTGACCGGCCCTCAATACAAAATGCTTTTCATTTCATTGCTTCCAATGATGTGATGTACAACGAACAAATTTGACCACCACCCATCAATTAATTAATACAATTTTAATTAAAAAATAAATAAATGCATCATCAACAAGATTAGTGCCGCAGTCATTACACTTGGAAAAAATGAATAAATGCACTGAATCATTAAAATTACAAAAATTAAACTTTAAGTAACAATTGTTAAAAATTGGCTGCTAACATAAAGGGGATAATAAACAAAGAAAAACAAAAAGTTAACTTGCATCGTGCCAAGTGTAATGTTTAACATAGCTTGTGGTAATTTGTAATCAAATTAATAGATATTTCCAGTCACTTGAAATGTGGCCGAATGATTTAATTAATTCCTGTAGAAGCTGATTTTCTGTCAGTGTAGATGCATTTTTCTATTACGTGATACAAAAATGAGCTTTTTAATTATTGAAATACATTTCATGCATCCTAATCAAAATGATGTTTCTTGTCAAAAAAGGAAAAAACAGTTAAATAGATTGAAATAAGAATTGTGTACGTCATTTTTGTAGACGTAAAAATAAGAAGCGACGTCATGGCTACTTAGAAATGAGTCATATCTAATCTTCTATTGTATTTTTTATCAAACTGACAATGAACTAATAATGTTCACGATGTTAATGATGACAGTGTTGATGACCACTTAATTTACATTTTATTGACTGCATGTTTATGCATTCCTCTTCTATGAATACTTATGTACTCCGAGAGCAATAACCCATTTATAATTCATGTTATTGTTAATGAAATGGCAACTAAACATGCATAAAAATTCATTTGTCTTTCTTCCTCACCCCTCCCGCAAACAAATTGAAAGAAATGAAAGTGAGTCTGAGAATTTATTTTTAACTTGAATTGTAATTGTTCTGAATGAACTGCGTTTAACCTTTTTGACTCAGTGACAAATAAAATCTATAATTATTCATTAAAATCTAATACATAATATTTCGAAAATTTATGTACATCTACAAACATAGTGCCAAGCAAAAGTGACCAATGGTTAAGGAATTCGAGCAAATAAAACAAAACTTTTTGTATTCATTCATTGCCAATTTCGAAAGAAACATTAACAAAAGGTGTCAAATTCAAATATTGTTTACATTGTATATATGTGTTGTGTATTCGTATGTGTTATGTACTATACAGGGTATCTGCCGGGAAGGTATACTACTTTGCTTTGCCACCAGCTTGGAAAACATTAGTCTTAATAGTTCATATTTGGCAGTCGTGAAGTAGGGAAAAATGAAAATGAAAAAATCATAATGAGACGGTGCCACATCGCATACAGCCAGGATTACAATGGAATTACTGCGAGACCTCTTTCCACAACAAATTATTTCAAGGAATGGTGATGTTAATTGGCCTCAACGGTCGCTTGATTTAACTGCTCCGGACTTCTTTTGGTTTATGCAAGCAATGTGAAATGAAAAATGTCCTCAAAAGGGCTCGCATTTGTGAGGCTAACAGAGACGGGCATTTATCTGATATTGTATTCCATACATAATTGCCGACATGAAATAAAACATTTATCAATATAAGATCCATTCTCTTTCATATAATCAAACATTAAAAACCAACAAAATAGTATATCTTCCCGGCGGACACCCTGTACATACATTGGCACTTAAAATGTTCAATTTTTTTTCAAGATCTTTATTTTTATGACATTTTTAATGCATTTAGGCATACCATATTCCTTATAAGTGTTCCAATAAACGTGTGGGAAATTTGGTTCTATTCTTGTTGTTTCTATCACTACAGTTACTATTGATTAAAAATTTTCTATTGAATTTATTTATCTACATATATACACATATCGCTCATTTATTGCAACAGTGTCATAATTCAAAAAAATATAACTCTAGTTCAGGAGAGCTGTTTTAAATTTCAATTCCCCATTACTTAACACTGAAATGGGAATAACCACTTTGCTCCTAATCCTAAGCTCATAATTTTATACGAATCGCAAAGAATTTTTCACACAATATACATCACAATGTTCCGCATATTTTAGAATAATTAACTAAAAAATCACGTTTTTTGAGTTATGACACTGTTGCAATAAATGAGCGATATATATAAAAAATGATTGTGGTTTGTTCGGATGCTTAAAACTTGAAAACGACTGGACCAAATTGTATACTTCCTTCTGCGATTTCGTTCGTAATTGCTACGCGAAGGTTTATGAATAAACCTCTATCTCTGCTCCCGTTAAAGGTATTTAAATAAGATTTGGTTCGTCGATTCAGTGTATATATTCTAAACTCTGCAGCAAATATGAACGAGATTGGACTAATGGGCATGGTATTTTCCTTGCAAAGTAAATATTGATATTTGTACATCTTAAAGTGTAAGTTTCCGAGTTTTGTCTAAATTATTTCGTAGTTAATACAAATCATCTGTCAAATGGAGGGCGTAATCGGAAAAGTGGCCATGGTACCCCCCACACAAAGTAAATATTGATTTTTGTACATCTTGAGAAAGGTTAAAGTGTAAGTTTCCGAGTTTTGTCTAAATTATTTCGTAGGTAATACAAATCATCTGTCAAATGGAGGGCGTAATCGGAAAAGTGGCCATGGTTCCCCAAACACAAAGTAAATATTGATTTTTGTATATCTTGAGAACGGTAAAAAAAAGTTTCTGTCATTTTCATTGTGTTTTTCTGAAGTAGGTCAATGACTTTAAACAATTAAAGCTTCATTATCTTTCCATATCAGCCAAAAAATGGAAAGATTGGATAAGCGGGTATTTCACATAGCACATCGCGTAAAGCTATTTAAGTTATTCATTTTTGATGGTGTGTTTTTCCTATATAAAATTGTGTACATTACTTTAAATTTTTTATGAGAAATACATTTTAAATGCATATACTCGTAACACAAAGGCTGCTAGCAACACGGGAAGGGTTATTCCAGTAAAATATAGTGGAAACATATATTGTATTCAATTTGTCACCGGAATTCGATTCATTTTAAAAGTAAACAACTAACATGTTCAAGTAGCTCCATGTTCTGAAGATTATAAGGGAGACTATTCCAAAGACTTATGTGGTAGTCTAAATAAGAAATTGTCGCTGAGATAAAAAGCTCTTATATTCCGGCAAAATAATCTTTCTTCCACGTTTCGATCTCGCAAAGACAATTTTATTATAAATGTAAAAACGACTCTCGATACAATAGTTTTGTGCAAAATGGTGAGATATTTGTATTTCAATAAATCCTCAAATCTAAAATTAAAAATCCGAAATGAATGATTAGAGATATGGTCTTGGCAGCCTCTTCGGGAGATATAACGAGCAGTGTTGTTATAAGTTATAGTCACATTTCGCATACATTTCACAGCCATATAGAAGCGACGGAATATGGTATGCTTTGGCCAATAACATTCAGATTGAATCAATAAAAGCCCATAATTTACGTAGCATTGCATAGACCCTACCTATAACAACATTAATATGACTAGTCCATGTAAGGTTATTATTAAATAATTGGTTATTTTTGCAATTAAGAGTTCCGCGGTTAAATCCCAGGCCAAACCAATTTTTCAATAGCGGTATCACCTCTTAACCTAAGCTAGTAACTGGTTCTGAGTATTACTACTATGGAACACTTCTCTAATGCATTTGCCGTTAGGAGCCTACGTTAAACTGCCTGGTCCCTTTAAATGAGTGTAAAAATGGAGTCGGGTGCATATCATTGACTGAGAAAGGTGCTTTTGTTCCTCTCTAGAATGCTATGGGAATTATTATATAATATTCTAATCAACTGCCTAAAATTATCTTGTTGGTTTAAAATAATTGCTGGGACTATAATGGACTGTGTCCAGAACCCCAAAATACTAGCAGTTACACAATCCCCATGGCTAGCAACTTACTTTAACGAAACTTAAGCTGTTGTACTTTCACACATTTATGCATATTTAATTACATCTTTAAGTTTATTATCAATATAAGATATAGAGATAAATAATTATGAACTTTTTTGTAACAAAACAGTTATGGTAGTAGGTTCAGTAGACTTTTTAATGATCTACACGCCTTTAGAGTAGCTGCGTATGTTACTCCGCTCAAAATAATCAAAATATAATTGATGATTGTACTGTAATTTAAAATGGATATACAAAGAGCGATCCTCGCAAAAAACAAATACATATTTGACAACACTTACCAATTGCTGTTTTGGTACGAACATTTCTCGAATAGGCCATGGGATACAATATGGCCCAATACCGATCCACCGATACAGCGACCAAGCAAAATATCGATATGGTACACAAAACAACCAGCAACGATACTGTGAACAGGCAGGCATGCAAATTTGTTGGCAAACCAATGGAAGCCAATATGGCAAAGGGTACACCCAGTGAACCCACCAGAAAATCCGCTATAGCCAGTGATACAATGTAGTAGTTGGTGCGTCGCCTCAGTTTACGTTCACGTTGAAACACTATAATGACCATAAGATTACCAATAATCGCACAAACAGCCACTAGTATTTCAAATACTGTATAGGGAACATTTAATTCATGGGATATTTCATCGGCTGTTGTCCTTTTGGTGGGCTGAAAAGGTGCTATGGGCAGCTGGAAGAAGCTCAGCGAACGATTGTTATAAAATTCATAATCCGTAAAAGCAAAAAAACGAAATTCGGACATTTTTATTTGGACTTGAATAGAGGTTTTTATCCTTTTTTGTTGCTTTTTTCTAAATTGAGTGTTAATTGTTTAAAACTTTAATCAAATTCATTGAATAACTAAAATATTTCGGTTAAAATTTAAAAAAAAAATTCCTTTTTTCTTTTGTGATATTTGTTTCATTAACAAATTGTTGTAATTATTCAATATACGTTTCTCATTTACTTTTTTTCCTTTTTTTTGTTGTTTATTCTTTTGCTTTGTTTTAGGTTCTTATTACAACTTATGATTTTCTCTTGTATTGTTTACGTTGTTGACCTAATAAATTAATGATATTGGGTGTTAATTTATTGATAAAATTGTTGCTATTGCAGCATATTTTACATGACATAGTTGACATTTGCTTTTCCATTGTTTGCCGAGAACATTTCTTTAAAAATTATTTCGAAACGTTTAGTTGTAGCCAATGCATGTCAAATGTTATTTTTCTTTTTGGTTGCAATACGTTCCCATAATTACTGTCTTAGTTGCACGTTTTATTATGTTGTGGCTGAATTATGGCACGTGCTGGTTTATTTGCTTAATTACATTTGTATGTTTAAATCTAATAAAAAGAAAGAGAGAGAGAGAGAAAGCGAAAGTTAGAATAATATTTATAAAAATTATGGTACATTTAGTACATGATTTTCATAAGTGTATAAATAAAGTTTATGATGATAGGTTCGTATCCGTGTTTTTATAAGGAGTAGAATCATAACTTTAGGTAATAAAAAGAAAAAGTCTTTTTTTTTAAATAAAAAAAAAAAAAAAACCGTTTAAAAAAATAATTACAATATTATTGAAACGATGTGGTACAAAAGAAACTGTACATCTTTTACTAAATCCTTAATTAGATTTCACTTCTGCTTGAAAACCATTTAGCATTTTATTTAACCATTTGTTAGGCTTTTAATTTTGATAAAAAAATACAATGATAAAGCTCAGTTTTAGACGAATACAAGAATAAAAAGGAAATAAATTAATACACAAATACTTTGTCATTAATTAAAGTTTGTTTGTGAAAGGATCTCAAAACGTTCCTATGTCTTTCCGCTAAAATTTGATTTGTTAAAGAATATCAAATGCTTTCGACTCGATGATTCCATATTAGTATCTTAGTTTTGCTGTTTGGATCTTTGTTGTCGTAATTTTACTTCTTTAATAGATTTTCAAATTATATTTGCACGATTTGTCAAAAATCCTGCTGCTTCTTGTTCTCATGCTAAATGCATCACGTTTCTTTGACATTTTTTTTAATTGAACATCTACAAATGCATGGCACTGTCACGTATTTCAATTTGGATGTCTTGTGTCAAGTTTAAACATGAAAAAAATAATAATAAAAAAAAACTTAAACTTCAGCTTCGACAACCTAATTTTTTGTTTCGTAATACTTAATTTATGGAAAAGTTTTTGAACGCCATAATCTACAGTACCTCACAAATGAGTCCTGGACGAAATCTTAAGTCCCATAGCTTATTGTAGCAAATAATTTTGCGCAAACAGCGTTTTCTTTTATTACCAAATTACTTGTAAATTACTATTCAATGATTGTTTCATATTTGAACTTAGACTTAAACGCTTGTAAACATTTCTATATTAAATAAAAGACAAGGCCAAAGCTTTTAATGAACTCAAAGTTTAAAAATCTCCATCCTGACACTCTTGATAAGACCATATCTAATATTTGATCCAATTTGCTTTTGTTTGCTATCGCGTCAAGTTTGCCACATTCAGTCTTTGCTTATCAATCAATCCCATAAACGACATACAAGTGAATTACATAGATAATCATATAAAGTATAAAGTAGTTATTTTTATAGTTTTGATGGTGGTATTCGTTGTAGATGGATAAATGAGGAAATCTATAGAATAGTAATAACTCTTTTATAAACAACAAAATGATAAAATTGCTGACAAAAATAAAAATCAACCAAAAACATCTTTATTAGTTTCAGTTTTAGGGGATACAACGAAAAAAAAAGAAAAAAAAAATCAACGTCGAAATGGCCAATAATAAAATGTCTTTTGGTGTACAAATATAAGGTGTATGTACACTGGTGGCTAAAGCAACTGATGTTACATAGCGACGTTTTGGCCAATATAATGCCTTTGAAACAACTTACATGGACAATTTTCGGTTTTTATATTAGGAATCTATCCACAAGAATATAAATAAAGAGATTTTATCATTTACCTAAAAGATATTTTGTTATCAAAATAACGAAACAAGTCTAAAATATGCCTGATCAAAATTAAAGAAACTCTTATATTTTTGTCGAAGATCTTTAAAATAAAATTAGTTACCGTAGCATAACCATGGCAGTACATTTGAAAGGCACTGCATCAATAAGTCCCTTAATTTAAGTTATACAAACGATGTACCGTACCTCCTGGCTACGATTAAAATTGCTGTGTTTGTTTTTCTTAGAATCGATTTTTTTGCGCTCTATGATGCTCCATGGATTTTCAATAGGGTTAAGTTCAAGCGATTGAACTGGCTACCCGAGAACTCCTATTTTTTGATTAATTAAGCATTCTTTGACAAGTTTTAAAGCATGTTTCGTATCATTATCATGCTGAAAAACTCAAACCAGACGCATATTTCTTCTGCATAGGGCAACGTTACATTTACCAACACAAACTCGATCCATTCTTTCACTTATTTGACGAGTTGGTACAAATCCAGCTTATGAAAAGCAGCATGACACCCAACATTGAACTTCACATCACTTTTTGCCATGACTTTACAATATTGAGGTTTCAGGCGTTTATTTTTGGATCTTTTAACCTTGAAATTCTTTATTTCAGATCGTTTTATATTAAATTTAGTTTTTTCACAGTCAGTGCATCAACCATTATCAGCCTTTGCAAAAGCTAATCTGGCCTTGCGGTAAAGACCAGAAACATACTTCAAAACTTGACAAAGAAGGGATGGGTAATGCAAAGGAAGAGTTCTCGGGTAGCCAACTCAATCGCTTGACTTTGACCTTGACCTTATTGGATATCTATGGAACATCAAACATCAGAAGAAAGGAAGAAGTTCTAAGAGGAACAAAAACACCATTTTTAATCGGATCTAAGAGACGTAGTACACTATTTATAAAACCCAAATTAAGCGACTTATTGATGCAATGCCCCTCAGATGTGCTGCCATCGTTAAAAATAAAGGTACGCTACACTACCAATTTTATTTAGAAGCGTTCTGACAGAAATACAAAAGTTGCTTTAGTTTTGACCAGGCAAAATTCTTAAAATAGAAAGAAAAAAGTGTTCATCTAAGTTGTTTTAAAGGCATTATTTTATTATGGCCACCAGTGTATTATATATGTACATACGAACATACAGATAATAAATACATATAAAAAGTATGTATGTATATATACAAATTTTGAACAATTTTTGTTAAGCCCTGAACAATAGTCATAGACAGATTGTAGACCATTTCTTTTTTATATTGTATTTATTGCCTATTCTTTTTTTCTTCTTGGAATTCTTTAAATACCCAGACTCTGGTATCCCTCTGAGTAAAAGTAAAATGTTGTACATGCTATGGTTATTGTTGCTGGTACACATTTGTATTGTTATGTATTTGCCGTGATATTGAATAATGATTTTGTTCTGATTATCTGTTGGAAGGTTTTAGATTCTTCTTATTCTGTTTTTTTAAATTTTATTTTTTATATCTTTACTTGTTATCCCAGAGACAAGTTCATTAAACATGACACAAAATGTTACTTTATCTACGGAAATTATTATATTATTTCCCCCTCTACATTTTTTTCAGCATATTGCTCTTTTATCACTTTTATTACATATTTGTTTCTCAAGAAAAGCAAAAAAGGTTCGAGATTTAGTACCGCCAGAAATGGTATCTTTAAATCATTAAATGGTATCTTAAATCTTTAAATTTAAGCCAAAGTTAATCTTAATAAATGTAAACAATGCTATAAATTACTATAAGATTTCTTATATACTTAAATACATATCACAAAAATTTTTAATAAATTATTTTTCCTGTTGAGCTAATTAGATCTCAATGTTTAAACAAGTTTACTTTTTCAACGCTTCGTAGATTCTTTAATAATCAATACCAGTATGTTGATTCGCTAATTTCTTCAAAATATTTTACGTGTTTGGTATCAATTGCCAAATACATTATGACCTTGTTCTAGTAAAGCTTTTGTATCCATTTAACCTAAAAGCATATTTTTGAGGCCAATATTTCTATTGTTGTGGCTTTTCACACTAAAGGCGTGTGGTGTGGTTTACAAAACCATTACTGAAATCACTATTTTTTATATAAAAATTAAGCCAAATATTTACAATTTTTTGGAATATTTCTTAACAAGTGAGAATTTTGTTTTTATATTTGGTCAAAATGGCATGTAAATAACTGGACTGCTATTTTTTGTTTTTAAAATAACTAATGTTGTTGTTACATTTCTATTTTTAGCATTTAAAGTGACCAGCAATAATAATAAAAGCAACATTGACATGCAACATTTTTCTTCATTTTTTTACTTATTATTTATTATTATTTTTTTTTGTATTTCAGCTGCTTAACTTCGATGTCCTTATGACATCTTCAAGGTTACCAATTCACCATATTGCTGCTGCTGTTGCTACTGCAATTTTTGTTATTTCATTTGTTCTTGAAAGAGTTTTAAAAGATTTTTTTCTAATTTTAACTTTCAAGAATTTATGTTACAAAAATCTGGTAAAAAGAAAATTTCAGAAATTTTAAACAGAAACCGTCATCTCTAACTTAAAGTGGAAATTGATAATCGAAGAATATAAGAACAACGACGGTTGTACATAAAATTGACTTTATTTTTTGGGTAATGAAAATACATACATATGAAGCCTTATTGTGCCATTTTTTTGTTTAGAGTTTTAATTGAGTTTGAAAAATTTCAAAATGATTATCAAGTGGCAATCTGTAAAAAGCTTACAAGGTTTCATTTTCAAATAAGGCAATGTTTTATTTTTCTCATAAAATACTTATTATTAATATCTATTTATGTTATCTTGCTGTTGGGTAAAGAAAAACTTACGCATCTTAGGTGAAGGAACATTTTGTTCTATACTGTTTGTAAGCAATAAATGAACTAAAAAATGTGTACTTTTTAACTTTTCATAACTTAATTTATTTTTAATTCACCAAGTTTCAGATTTAAATTGAATTCTATTTTCGTAATTTCCACAATCTAGTTAATTATATCACTTGTAGTGCTTTGGATGAAAATATTAAATATGAAATCAATGCTACAAATTTCTTTAGAAAATGAAGAATATGATATATTAATCGGTGATGTACCTTGATCAAGAATATTCCAGAATAACCCCCGTGTGACAGTCCCATCGTCCCGACTTGGGTCTTTTTTTTGTTAGGTTGGTACATCCGTTGTTGATATTCCCGCTAAATCTTATCGCCATAGCTTGATATTTGCAAAAGCTACGTAGCCAAGAGTACCTCAATCTCTATGTGTGTTGGCGATTTTTTACTGGACAATCTCAATATGTATGTTCCTTAATAAGTTGTCTGCAATTTCGGTAATTTTTCATTTATTTAAATAATTATCCTTATGAAACGTATTTGGTATGTTCATTTTATTCCTGGCCTTATTAAGCTATGATTAAAGATTGTGAAGTCAGTCGTCAGTGTAACTATCAAAAGTTTTTCTTCTACATTCAACAGTTTTCCTCATAAAATCAATTGCAAATGATTTAGAATGCACACGCTAAGCGTTTAATACATTACAAAATGTTTACATACATTTTCTTTCGGATTTCAAGTTAAAAAAATTATTAATTTTATTGAAAAATGTTGTTATTTTTTCTAAACCATAAAAAAAATCTCAATAAAATAAATTGTTTAATTAATACAATCAACGAATTAAACACTTTAACGCCTGCTGTCATTGTTCTCCTATGTCAACAAATCATTGATTGTTATGAATACAATTTGTTATGAATTAATGAAACGACAACAAAGTCTTTTCTTCCACTCTGCTTCTAAAATTAAAATTACAGAAAACAAATTTTAAGAACACAGCACAGAATAAAAAAAAAAAAAAAAAAAAAACAAGTGAAAAAGATAAAACAAATTTTAATTGAATCAATTGAATATGAAAAAAGTGATTTGATTTTATACCGCTTTAATATTAAATTATTTTGTTGTTCTTTTGTTCTATCTCTCTTCCTCCTTCCATTTTGATTTCTGTTTATACTCGTATTCAATTGTCAATTGAACTATTAAACTGTAAGTTGTCGTTGGTTCTATTCATGCAATTTTCACTCTACATGCAGATCACGTTTCAATAGCAATAATAACTACAATAAAAATACATATAGAAACAACAACAAGTACAAATAAACAAAATAAACATACATATCTACATAAAGGGTCCGCCAAATATATATATATTTTTTAAATGCTATAAAAAAACTACTGAATATTTTCTCAAATTTATTTTTTTATTTGAAAGTAAAATCCTTCCGGTTAATAATGAAAAATAATTTCATTCAAATGGCTGCCTCGGCTGGCCATGCAGTAGCCTACACCATCGGTCCAATTTTTAACCACATTACCAATTGTGTGCAGCTGTATTTTATCAATGGCTCACGAATATTGTCTTTTAAAGCGTCAATTGTTTCTGGCTTATTGGTGTAACACTTATCTTTGACGGCACCCCACAAATAATAGTCCAACGGTGTCAAATCGCAGCTCCGCGGTGGCCAAACGACATCAGCTCTGCGGCTGATAATGCGATCTTCAAAAACAGGGCGCAAAACATCGAGTGTAGCTTTGGCTGTGTGGCACGTAGCGCCGTCCTGTTGAAACCAAATGTTGCTGATATCCTCCTCTTCAATTTTTATGAACAAAAATTCGTTCAACATATATTCGTTCATTTTCAAAGAAAAATGGCCCAATTATGCCTTTGGACCAAAATCCGCACCAAACAGTCACTCGCCTTGGGTGTATCGGGTTTTTAATGTATACGTGCCAGTTTTCTGTGCTTTAAATGCGACAGTTTTGCTTGTTTACATACCCGCCAAGATCAAAATGAGCTTCATCTGATGATGATTTTTTTTTTGGCAAAACCGGCGCCTTCTGTAAGTCGATCGCAGGCCCACTTAGCGAAGCGTATACAAAACCATATTGGTTCAACGGAAGGATACAACTAATTATCTGTCAAATCAGACACGAGTTAAGTGTTACCATTCACGAAATAAGTTTTAGTTGAAAAAAAAACGTTAGATGGCGGACCCTTTCCATATGCACATACTTAGATAGTTTCTGTATGAAATTTTGGTCTCTCTTATGCGAATGAGTTAAAAATGATAAAAAATATGAATTTGCTACGATTTTTTGTTCTTCTAAATAAATCATAACACAAAAAACAAATAACAAAAGACAACAAACAAAAAAAAAAAAACAATTATATGTGCATGTACGTGTAAGTGTTTTAGGAATAGTGATTTAATGATAGAGGGACGTATTTAATAGTTTAATAATAATCCATTAGAAAAAAATTATGAGCAGTTTAATAAACTTTTGACAATGATCAGTGTATTTAAAAAAGTGTGACGTCACGCGTAGTCGGTTTTGATTTGTCGTATAAGCAATATTATTTTGAATTTATTTTATTTTCATTATTATTATAGTAAAACCTTGGTGATCCGAATAATTGATTGCAGACCGAACAAAAAACAAACTCATGTGTACATTTTATAAAAAAACTAATAACATAATTCATTATCACAAGTAATAAGAACATTTTTACAAGTAAGAATAACAAAAACCTATTAAAACTAACAAAATAGTTTGCTTTTGCAGCAAAAGGAGAAAAAAAGCTATGTTTCTGGAGTAACAAATAGTGGTAGTTAACATTACATTACAGCTTAAATGGAATCCGGTTTATTAAATTGCAATCAATCAGTATTATACACTACAAATTGGAATGAATTAGCCAACTCCGGATTATCAAGGTCTTACTGTATTAAAAAAAAAACCACTACGGGTGTCATCAGTAAAAACAAATTTGGCAGCAGTGCTGTCTCGATTGAGCATACCCTATAATTTTTTTCATCATGCTTACATAATATGAAAAATATCCGAAATTTTATATTTAATTTTTGAACGAGTTTTTTTTTTTTAAATTAAAAATGAATTTTAAATAAACTCTGTGATTTATTGACCAAGCCACGACACACATCATTGACCTACGATGTACGATCCTCATACCGCATACCATATACATAGCTCGGTGCAAGGTACGGTTTATAATTATATATAAAACTGTCTTCTTCAGAAATATAAACCGAAATATCGTCTTTTAAATACGAGTGCATATGGGCATCAAAGTCATCTTACAAAAAACTGCGTTCTTTTTCGATGTGACCTAATATATGCTTGCTTTGGACAAGAAAATGTCTCGTTGTTTGCAAATGTAATTAAACGATGATAACAAATCATGCAACGTGATGGTTTTCAATAATTGTTTTTGTTGCTATTGTGTTGTTTATTTATTTGTTATTGAATTGATATGTTAAGTCCTGCAAACGTTGTTAATAAGAGTCATGAAGCCAAGTACAATAAGTGTACTTTCTTTAAGCACTTTCTCTAATAACAAACTAAAATATTGTTACGTTTTTACCTTTTTAAAAACGTGTTCGTAGATTGTAGTTAAAATAAAATAAATTTTGTGTTTGGTTTCAATTAAAAATCTTTTATTCAACACAGTTTTGTGTACCACTACTTGTAATCTTTTACAAGTCCTAACAAGTTTTATTCTTAATTACTCTGTCTGTTATAACTTTGTAAACAATAACAATTACTTGACAGATCTTCCTTCCTAAAGATCTTCCAACCCGACCGTAGTTATAACTTAAGTTCGATCACAACCTTTTCAACCAGAAGTATCCACACTTAACTCTACTGATTTAGCTTAGATGTGCTTTTTATATCGCTGAGTACACAACCCATCGAAAGCTTTCGAACCTCTCAATATGTCAGGTAGATTCCATTTCTTTTTTTAATTTTTTTTTTAGTTCCTTTGTAGCCATGCGTATGTGAACATCTACTTATTTCAGCTCCTAGTGTTTGTTGTTGTTTGTTTATTGTCCGTTACTTGTTTTCTTTGCTGCTTAATTATTGTTGTTGCCGTGTTATTTTTATTTACTTTATCTCTGCTAATGGTTGTTGTTGTAGATTTAGTTATTTGT
Organism: Wohlfahrtia magnifica; assembly: GCA_023159175.1. NCBI lineage: Eukaryota > Metazoa > Arthropoda > Insecta > Diptera > Sarcophagidae > Wohlfahrtia > Wohlfahrtia magnifica. Next base: position 1,535,881 of record JAKWBJ010000060.1, read on the forward strand.
AAACAGTTGCTCTTGCAGCTTTTGTCTATTTATTCAAGCGATGTAATAAACGCTGTGGTGCCCAACCTAATTTTCGTAACAATATTTTCCTTTAACCTGTTTCTTGTAAGAAATTTATCAAAGTTTAGATGTGATAGTAGCAAATAAATAAATTCATAATAAGTCCATAATTTTAAGAATTTTTGTATTTTATTATTTAAAAATTATTCTGAAATAAAGCTATTTTCCATATTAGAACTAAGATATAAGCCAATATGAAATTGAAATTCTATAAAACTACAATATTAAGTACCTGTCTGATATAAAGACATTTATTAAAAGCTGAAAATATTATTATAATATGTTGATTCAAAGTGATGTTTCCATATATTTAGAATAAAAATATATAATTATGAATGGTGAAGAATTATCAATTTTCGGTTTTGAAAAGTACTAAACTTTTTATATGTACATATACTGACATAATAGTGTTGCCAACAAACTTTACATCTATTTACACCGTAAAAAGTTTAATTTCTTAAATAAAAAAAGGTAAAAATACATGTTCTACACCAAACACTTAAATTTAATCATGTTCTCCTTTTGCCGATCACTGGCTTAAAGTAGCATTGTTTAATTGAGTCTTAAACTAAGAAATGAATGGCCAAAATGAGTGGTATCATGTGCAAATGTAGACCATTAAAGTATATAAGCATACAAAACACTACATCAAGCTATGACGAAGGTAGAGAATACGAACTAGAAGAATTCGGACGAGGACTCCTTTAAGTTTTGCTGGTGAAAACTTTCTAAAATAATATGACTAAAGATTATCTGGCATAGCTGGCATTTATTGCGATTATCCTTCGGTGGATTCGATTTCTTCTTTGAATGAGAGCACGATAAATCAAGCTGTTGTCATACTTAGTTTAATTGCAGATTATAGTTCTATTTTTAAATCTATCTATTGTTTTTTTTCAAAATTCTTAAAACAACATAAACTTTTGCATTCGAAATTGAATGCTGCTATAAATGTGCATAAAAATATTATGAAGCCAACAAAAAGAAAAAAAAGAAAGAAAAATTATACGTTGTCACGATTTATTATATTTCTGTATGCATAACTTATATAGATAAGATTCTCACTTGAAAAACATAATTTTAGTTTAAGAATCTTGAAGGAGATTCACAAGGACATTATTATTTTTTAACTTTTACTGAATTCTACGTGCTATTCCCTTGCCTTAAATTATTGTAAATTGTTATTTGTAGAATAATTAAACTCTGATTTCGTTTCTATAGATATGTTTAATTTGTGCGTGTCATGACAATAATGTGTCTTGAAGGTGAATGGGATCAGGGAGATAAAAAAGATAAAAAAACAGTGTCTTAGAAAAAAATATCCATAAATCATAAAAATGCTAATGTAACATTTGGCATTTGAGTTGTAAAGTAAAGAAGATAAAATCATAATTCTATCACGCCCTTTCGTAATTCAGATAATCATTTCCCCTTCTCTACTTTCCCCTTTTTTTCTATTAAATTTCTAATTTTAAAAGTTGTTTTTCTATCTCATTCACTGCGTAGATACTTAACTTTCGTTTTAATTATCCTGTAAAAATTAAAGCTGATGGAACATTAAATCAAAGCTTTCGTAGCCTTCCTCATATTTAGTTCACGTACGTAAGCAACAGTTAAATCTTTCTTAAGCATCTTTAATAAAATATCTTTAAATTAAGAATAATGTCTGCTATTGAATGCTCTTTCTGTTAAAGAAAGCATATCCAAAAAGTAAATGCGTAGGTAAATGTTTCATAAGGATGTCTTTTACAGCTTTAAATGAAAGTGTATCTTATTATTAGTCTTTAGTTTCTTGACCCACTTCTGTGTTAAACCAGCTATTTAAGGTTTTTATTCACTTTAATGTTCTAGTACTTGTACTCTTATATTTGTAATTTAATATATTTGTATACTCTATTCAATATCTGCGGAATACTTTGGATTTTATTTCCCTGAGTGTGTTTGAGTGCTTGTGAATTTTTTACCTTTAATTAGTTATAAAAACATATAAAAAAAGGTAAATTACTTATATTCCACCACACTGTAAAATAAAATTGTTGTCTCGTATTATCTTTTTATTATAAAGTAACTTTTCCTGAGCTGTATGAGTATGAGATTGGCATACAAATCGTATTTTAAGTGTAGAATTATAAGTGTTTTCTGAGAGTCCCCTGGTTGTTAAATGCACCTTTATTAATGCCTTCCATTCGGATCGTTTGGAGACTAAAATAAATGTCTTATGTTTTTTTGTTGTCTTTTTAAGAAGAAAAGCAAATTGTTTAGAAAATTGTTGGTGATAAAATTTAATTATGCCATTAAATAGTGTTCAACGGCGTTCGTTTTTTGTCCATTTTGAATAACTAACTGATGATGGTGGTGGCGGTGACAATCGAATTGTGTAGAAATAAATATTTTAATTGTGCCACATGACAAATTAACTGAAATCAACTGATAATAAATTTTCTACAGTTTTGTAATTGTCTGTTGTTTGCAATGGCAATGAAAGGGATAAAATACAGTGATCAATTACATCATAACTGTGATGGTTACATCAATAAACAGAAATAAATTAATTGCAAAAAATAAGGACAATATGAGAAGTCATGAGTTTTAAGTATTTCTCAAATAAAACAGGTCGATGATAATTAGTTCCAGTCTTTTTTAGCAATCTTTTACAATAATTTGCAATCTAATGGCGTTTATGTGGCAAAACACTTGCATCGACAGCACTCATTTATTTCTTATTGAAATGAATTTATTTTTATATCTAAATATTGGGCATAACAAAAATAATAGAGTATTTTATTCACACCCACGAAATTTGTAGTGCAATAACAAAGTTATTTTTTCTGGCTTCGAAAATGACAAGGTTTGTGTAAAAACTGCATAATATGTGAGTAAATTTGCTGAATTCTGATTTAATTTGAGAAAACGAGCGGCCGAATCACTTCGAGTGATCACCGCAGCTTATACGCAACATGCCCCATTGATTTCAAGATGCAAGAGATGTTTTGTGCGTTCCAGAAATGGTGATTTCGACATGAAGCTGAATTTTGTATATCAGGATTGCTGCTTGAACGTTATAAAAATTGTTATTATTGCGTAAAATTATTAATGAAAAACCAAAGTCAAATATTTTGGACGTCAAAATAATGCTGTACTAGGGTGTTTAGAGGTATAAAACTTTAAATTGGCAACACTTTTTTAACTGGTTGCTCTTTTGTCAGCTGTCAAGTGATATATGTTTAGACTGACGCCTGAACGACGCCTCCAATGGATTGCCCTTGATCCCGATTTTCATAAGCGAATTTTGTTGAGCTTACTTTTGTTTGAATGGATACGTCAATAAACGAAACTGCCGTATTTGTAGTGATAATAATCCTCAAGTGTCTGTTGAGACACCGTTAATTAAAGAAAAACTAACTGTTTGGTGTGCTTTATGGGCTGTTGGAATCTTTGGTTCGTACTTCTTAAAAAACGATACTGGTCAGAAGGTTTCAGTTAATGGTGATGGCTATAGAGCCATGAATACTGACTTATTCGTTCATCAATTGAATAACCATGATGTGCAGGAGCTGTGATTTCAACAAGACGTCGCAACGTGTTGCACAGCTCGTGTCGAAATTGATTTATTGAAAGAAATATTAGTTTCACGCATAGTTTTACGTTTCAGACCTGTGAATTGGCCTCCAAGATCGTTCGACTTTACGCCGCTAGACTATTTTCTGTGGGGATGTGTGAAGCCGATAGTCTACGCCGATAAGACCGAAACGATTGACCGCTTGGAGGACAATATTTGCCGCATTATTGTCGATATACGGCCACAAATGTTGGAAAAAGTCGCCGTAACTGCCAGCCGTGGCAGTTATATGCCAGAAGTCATAATTAAATTATAATGCCAGAAGGTTATCTTTCGCATAAAGTAAATTTCATGTGAATTTAAAAATTCATCTTTGTTTTATATATATATATATATATATATATATATATATATATATATATATATATATATATATATATTAAACACACATATGTATATCTTTCACAATAAATATCGAAAATTTGCCAAAAATTTCGCTTCCAAAAAGTACAAGGTACCCTTGCTGTGAAGTAATTAAAACTCATGTTTGGTATTCACCCTTAAGAATATTTTCTTTAGAATCGATATTCTAGTGTTTTCCTTGGACTGAATTTAAATTTCAGTAAACTAAATCAACTCAACTCGTATATCAACTGATTATTCTAGATTTCAAACATTTGTGTTAATTTGTTTAAAAGAGCAACAGCGATTCATGTTTAAAGTATTTTTTATAATTTAGTGGTTTTATAGGAAATGCTTAAAAATAAAACCGTGCTCTGTGCTAAGAAACAACGCTTCAAGTCTTTTTCTGAGCTAATTTATCGGAGGATACAATTAATACTTTTGGTTTATATTTTTTAATGAATGAAGGCAATGAAGCAAAAAAAGACTATTTGAGAGCTTAATATAGAATAATTATATATTTAAGCTTCATGTTTAATTAAAAAAGAAAAAACGAAATAGGTGCATACAGTGGTGACCAGCCATTTAAAGACAACAATTGTTTGTATACTGACTAGAGCTGTCAGTCTTATTTTTCAAAAAAGCGGGACAAACTTTAAAAACAGCAAGAAATCGCAGGATTCTTTTTCGAGTGAAAAAAAAAAATAATTTAAATGTTTATTTTAAATAATGTTTTATATATTAAAAAAACAACAAACTATTAGCATCGGTGGATGCTCAAATGAAGCTGTTATTATAGAAGGCATCAAAAAAATTCACTGATATTGTAAAGATGTCATATAGTAGTGGTTTTAGCATTTTACACGAACATTTGGGTATGCAAAAGCTCTCAAATTGTGCCACAGATCAATGAAAACAGTGGCAAAATTGAATGAGTTTGGCTTCGAATTGCTTACCCACCCACCGTATTCTTCAGATTTAGCCCCCAGCGACTTTTTCCTGTTTTCAGAACTCAAGAGAATGCTGGCTGGAAGTTCAATGATGAGGTAATCGCTGAAACTCAGGCCTTTTTTGACGAGAAAGAGAAATCGTGCTATAAAAGTGGTATCCAAAAGTTGGAAAATCACTACACTCGTTGTGTCGCCATTGAAGGCAACTATGTTGAATAATAAAATCGAGTTTTGTCAAAATTGTGTTTTTCTACGGACTTATTGAATGACCTGATATGTATGTATGTGTATTTCTCATATTAGCTATTGTTGTTTATTACATTCAATACATTTTCATTGAAAAATAAAGTACTGGAAATCACAAATTTGAATTTTAAAAACTATGGCATAAAGTTTGAAAAAGCGAATATCTGTATTTCTGTGGGTGTGAAACGCACAATTTTATAATAACAGGCGGCACAATCCCACGAAGATAATGACTTCTGGCAACGCTAACACTGACATGAATATTTACAAGTCCTAGGCAACAGTTTTAAAAAGTGTAGCGATGGTTAGTAGTTTGGTGGACGTCTGACTCTTTACTATCTGTAAATTAAACTTGAATTCATGTTGGAATACGAACAGTTATTGGCTCTAAATAGTTGGTCACTACTGTATATTCTCTCTAATCCCTTACTTAAAGGAACATAAAAAAAATTTTTTTTTGTTTGTTTGCTTTTAAACCATTAATTTAGTTTTTTTTACATAGAATTCATAGAATCACCAATATCATCATCATTTCAAAAAAAATATAAAATTAGACGCAGCCAATGGCGTCATAATTAAACTTCTTATACATGAATGCGTGTCTGCATTTGTAATGGACACATGATACTTTAAAAGAAATTTTAAATTTTCAATATTTTTCTCCCTCCAGTTTTTTAAATTTGGAGGAGGTGGAGGCCAATTAACACCACCATTCCTTGAAATAATTTGTTGTGGAAAGAAGTCTCGCAGTAATTCTGTTAGTCAAGCACAAAGCATGCAGTTGTGGCGTTAAAAAGTTTTCACATCACGATAACGCTCCCCATTCATAGTTACTGTTACCCCGTTTTCAGTTTCAAAGAAATAAGGTCCAATGATTCCTCCTGACCAAATTTCACACCAGACTGTTACTTTTAATGGATGCAAAGGTGACTGATGAATAATTTGAGGGTTTTCAATAGTCAAGAGCAGACTATTTTGTTTATTCACATAACCATTCAAATGAAAATGTGCCTCGTCACTAATTATGAAATTTTCATGAAAATCGATGATTGATTTTGATAAAATGTTTTAACGATTAAAACACGTTGGTTTACTGAATATTTTTCCATAATAAATATGCCACGTCTCTACTTCACGTCTGCCAAATATGAACTGTCAAGACTAACGTTTACCAAAATGGCGGCAAAACAATGTAGTATACCTTCCCGGCGGACACCATGTACTTATGTAGGAATATTAACACTTTATGTAGTAGTAATACAGTATATAGTGGTTGGACTAGAACTACGAGTAAGTATTTAGGAAAATACAAATTAAACAATATTCACGATGGTAAAAATTTGCTCACAAATTCCGGACTTAAGCTTTTAAATTTTATGATGTGTTAAAGCGACCAATCGAATAGACTTAGAGGTGTTTGTTTTATATCTAAGATATGAAAATTAGTAACTCTATCTTTGAATAAGACTATAAAAATGGTCTGTGGTTTTTTCCCATAATCCTTACATACGAGTATACGTATATGATAATGTGATAGCTTTAAGACACTATTTGTCAGCAGTATGTACTCGTAACATTTCTATTAAATAAAATTGTTATCAAAGCAAAAGTATACTTTTTAATAATAATTTCGACTTTTAAAATAATAAATATGTTTTTTTATTGATTATTTATTTACATTTTTATTACTGATTTAAAGATATTGTCAATATTTTCAAAATCATCTTCAAATTAGATTCGGTCATAAAAAGTCCAAATGCGCAATTATTGAAGGAAAATAAAATTTTAAGCAAATATCTCTTAGTATGTATGTATATACGTAATGGGTGGGCCATTTAAAAGTTTAAATTTAAAAATGCAATAAAACAAAAATGGTTTGAAATTTTGCCAAATTTATTTTGTTGTTGTGAAGTTTAATTGTTCCGGCTAGAAATTCAATATTTCTTCATTCATATGGCTGCCGCGGCTGGCCTCACAGTACCCTATTCGATCGGACCAATTTTCGAGAACTTTTTCGAGTGTATGAAGTCGTATCTCAGCAAAGGTACACGAATGTTGGCCTTAAATTGCTCAATTGTCTCTGGTTTGTCGGCATAACATTAAGTCCTTAAAAGCGCCCCACAGAAAATAGTCGAATGGTGTCAAATCGAACTTTCCTGACGGCCAATTGACATCACCATTTCGTCTAATTAAACGGCCATCAAACACATCAATACCATGAAGAGCGGAAACAAAAAAATCGGTTATCGAGGTGCGATAGGTGTCTCCATTGACCGTTGCGTTGGTTGCGCCGTCTCATTTTCACAAGCCACACCAAGCAGTCACTCGCAATGGGTGTATTGGCTTCTGTAAAACCACGTTTGGGTTTTTTGAGCCCCAAATAGGACAATTTTGCTTATTAACGTACTCACCAAGATGAAAATGAGGTTCATTCGAAAAGATGATTTTTGGACCTTCATGCACTTTTAAGCTAATGACTTAGCTGAATATTACCCGATTTTAAGCTTTTTCGTAAAGCACTTCATGAAAAAATCATAACATTTTCCGCAAACTGGTATTTTTTTAGCTTCTTTATAACTGTATTTTAAAAAAGTTTAAAATTTTGTTATAAAAGTATGATTTTTTCATGGGTTGTTTTATTAAAAACTTTCCAATTTCCAACGGATTTTTGAACCGCAAATCCAATTTTATTCATAACTTAAAATAAATTTTTAAAAAACGCGTCTAAAGTTGAAAAATGTGGAAAAAATCGGATGAAAAATGTGTTTTCTTTAGAAATACACCCAAATTCCAAGGCTACTTATATACCATTTAAAAGGCCTGCATCTCTTCTTTCGAAATCCGAAAATAAACTTAAAATAGAGTTATACTCAGCTAAGTTATTAATTTACAAAACCATGAAAGTCTGTAAAACCGGTTTTTACACGTAACTCGATATTTTGGATGTGTTTTTAAAATTTCAAAAACAGGTCCGTGTTCTGCTCGGTAGTGCCTACCAGAAAAATAGTATCTCTTGCCGGGTATTTTTTTGTCGCACCGTGTTATTTTTGTTTTGGAAATATATGATATAAGATTTGCCAGATTCGATATAACAGCTGGTTCAAATTTTATTTTTTGTTTAAATAAGACCAGAGCCCAGAGGACGGCCCCTACTAATGCGGTGCATTGTGCTGGTACTAGGAAAATAGGTTGTGGGAAGGAGGACAGACGGAGTAGTGTTTATGGACATTTGATTTCAATTTACTTATGTCATAAGTGGTAGAGAATACTTTCGCGAACGAATTCTCCCTATAATGCGTTGTGCGATTCACTGGACAATCAACTACAAAGGGATGCGCTCTTCGAGAAATACGAGTACTACGTAAAAATGTATGATTTTTAGGAATTAATTTCTTAATTTCGTCAAAACACACTTCGTTACAGTACCGATAGAACAATGTAACACACGCCACATTGCGACGGTGCTCTAATGAATCGATGGCTACCCTACCATCATTAATGAGCATCTTCGCTCTCTCCTGTACGCGGTCGTGAAACACCAAAATAGACTTTGAAGAACCGGCCAATACATGAGAGTTATAGTGCATTTTGTAAATATTAAGGAGATCAGATGGAGCGAAGTATTTCTTGCACCGTCTTAAAAAACCAAGGCATTTGAATGCTTCTTTCGACACTTGAAAAATCTGATCATTCCAACGAAAGTCACAGTGAATTCTCATGCATAGAACATCAAGATCATCTGATTACCCATGGACACAGATGACAACACATCACCACGTTTGTGTGTTAAAAAACAACATTGTGTCTTGCGTGCACTAAAATCGATCGTGCGACCCCACTCGAAGATTTTCGGCAGATCAGTTGTGAGTGTGTCGTTCATATGCATTGTTCTCGCCCCAATCTCCAAAAGGCTCGGTCTACGATCAAAAGAATATGAGTGACAAATGTTGCTGTTATCCGCAAAAGCTTACATAGGATTAGAAGTGAGAAGAAGAAAGTCGTTAAGAAATATTAGAAAGAGAGTAGGAGAAAGAACAGAGCCTTGCGGTACCCCTGATCTTATCCTAAACTCGTCGGATGAGACCCCATCTATAACCACCCTTATAGAGCGATCTCTGAGAAAGCTCGATATAAATCAAGAGAAGTGACTACCGGCACCAAAAACATCAAGTTTCGAAATGAGGGCCTCGTTCAAAACTCTATCAAACGCCTTCGAGATATCCAGAACCACAACCTTACTCTCAGCAAAATCATGAATGGACTTGTTCTACTTCTCCGAGAGCAATGGCAGCAGGTCACCAGCAGAACGGCCCTCTCGGAAACCCTACTGACGATCGCTTAGCAAATCGTTGGATTCCAAATATCTCACAAACCGATAGATGGCTCACCCGATACAACAAAAGATTTCAAATGTAATGCATACAAAAATATTTTGAAAAAGATATGAAAATATACAAATTTCTCTTTAAGATAGAATTGATTGATGATTATTCATAAATCTTATTACCCAATAAAAAAAAAAAACAAATTCAGTAATAAAATGTTTATAACATTTGTTGTGTTTGAAATTCAAGTATTTTCTGAATGACATTTTTAAGCAAATACATACATACATATGTACATTGTGGTATGTTTATAAAAATTCTAATTTTATCTACAGAAATTACTTTATATCTACAAAGTATTCACTCTGGTTCATTAGAATAGAACCACATCGTTTTTAAATAAAAACAGATCATGAATTGCGAACACAAAAGCGGTTCTATCCTGTTGAAGCAAAAAATAAAGTAAAAATGATTATGGGTTTCAATAGAATTTTGGGGTTTAAATTTTCATTTGTTGTTCTGTATTCGATATTTTTATAATATTTTTTAATACTTAAAAACGATGTGGTTCTATCATGACGAACCAGAATGTTTGCTAAATATTTTATAGATTTAAAATAGCCGAAAATACGAGCATAAATTGCAATAATAGCCCCAAAAGATTTCATAAATTCTATACCACAAATATTTCAAATATTAAGATTTGATGTACAAGTTTTTGAACTTTTTCAAAACTTGGTTGCACACTTTTGAAAGTCCAGTATATTATTAAACAAATAGGTATTAAGGATACCTGTTGCTAATTTCTTGTGGAAGACTTTCTTTTTTAGGTATTTTTATTTCTTGTTAATGGCAAAGTTTGCATTTTACTGCAAAACGATTTAGAGTAGTTAAATAGTCGCCTAGACTTTTTAAATAATATCCTGCACCAAATTGTGGTAGATTAACATTTCAAACTTTAGCACAAACACAATGTATCGAATATAGTGGAGGGTAGCAAATATATTTATTATTTTATTTTTAAACTCTATGTTGACATATTGTTAGATTTGGGTGGGAGAGAGGTAGGGTTGTCAGATTCAGCATTGAAAAATACTTGAGATTTATAGAAAAAACCTTAATAGACGAAATATTGGTGTTCAAAAAACTTCGGTTACTAAATGTAATATCTCTGTTAATATAGGGTCCGCCAAATAATTTTTTTTTTAAAACTTCGGCTGTGTGGCACGTAGCGCCGTCCTGTTGAAACTAAATGTTGCTAATATCCTTCTCTTCAATTTTTGTGAACAAAAATTCGTTCAACATGGCCCGATAACGATCGCCATTGACTGTAACAGCCACTCCTTGCTCATTTTCGAATTATGCCTTTGGACCAAAATCCATATCAAACAGTGACTCGTCTTGGGTGTATCGGCTTTTCAATGCATGTGTGCGGGTTTTCTGTGCCCCAAATGCGACAACTTTGCTTGTTTACATACCCGCTAAGATCAAAATGAGCTTCATCTGAAAATATGATTTTTTTGGCAAAATCGGCATCTTCTGTAAGTCGATCGCAGGCCCACTTAGCGAAGAGAAAAAAGCGTATACACAACCATATTCGTTCAGCGGAAAGATAAAACTAATTATCTGTCAAATCAGACATGAGCTAAGTGTTACCATTCACGAAATAAGCACTAATTGACAAAAAACGCTAGTTGGCGGATCCGTTATTAGCTGCATCAGGCAACCCTATAGTTTGTTTGAAAGGCCTGAATGATTATGAGCGATGGAAAAGTGAAACACGTACGACAAAACTCTGTTAAGAAGATCTTGGTTGACATCAAGAAAGGTATTGCACAGTCACACGGTGGGATTGGAAAGGATTTGTTCATGATGAGCTTCTACAGCCTGGAAAAATGATTGCTACTGCAAACAATTAACAAGATTGAAACAAGACATGCAATTAAAACGGCAAGTATTTATCAACGGCAAAGTTGTTGTTTTGCAACTTGACAACGCCAGAAACTGAGAGAGCATGGCTAGCAAGTTTTAATATATATATTAATTCCTATAACATTCCATGAAGGAACATGGGGACTTTTCTCAGTCAATGAACTGCACCGAATTCTGTTTTTAACTCATTAAAAGGGACCTACAGTTTAAGGCTGGCTCCGAACGGCAAATGCATTTAGAGAAGTTTTCAATAGTGTTTATACTCATAACCAGTTTCACTAGCTAATGTTATGAGGTGATACCGTTGTAGAAAAAATTTTTTTTTCTTTTTTAAGATGGTCTGGTCTGGTATTGAACTGACGACCTTCTGGTTGGTAGGCGGGTGTCTTACCTACCATACCACAGCGGCACACAAGCAAGCAAGCAAGTTTTGATGCATCCACCATATAGCCCCGAGCTTGAACCTTCAGATTATCATTTGTTTCGATCTCTGCAGAACTCTCTTAATGATGTTAATTTTAATTCCGTAAGACTTGCGAAACGAAAAGTTGGCGATCATTTAAAAAACCTCTTTCAAATGTAAGATAAATATGTTTCATTAACATCTATTATACAAACTAGGAACTAAAACTAGGAACCAAATACACTTAAAACACTTTGCGTTATTATTTGGCTAAAGCCTTTCATAAAATTTTATGTAAGGAAAACTTAAAAAAATCTTGAAAAACCACATTTTTTCTTGATTCTAGACAAGCTGTAAAAATTCTCGCAAGTCCAGCAAAATCAGGGCCATCTGGCAACCCTACAGAGAGGAGTGCCTAAAGGATTAAATAACGAACTAAATATAAGAGCCATAAGCCATATATAAGCCATAAGAAAACGAATAAAACCATATGTAAGAAATCTATAAAATGAAATAATACAAATGAAATATCATAATTATGTAAATGACTTTGACTATTGTTTTTCATTATATTATGTCTGTGTGTTTATGCGTGTGTGTATATATAGTATTTTCCTTAAAATTATGTTTTTTCGCTTTGTTAAATTAGAAAATTTTCAACAAATTTTGTCCATTCATGTATCTGTTTATCATACTATACCATAAATAATTCTCTTGTTGTTCTTGTTTTACTCGACACACAATTAATTTGATAGGAAAACCATATTTAATTTATTAATTTTAGTAAAATGGAGTATTAGTTGTGATGAAATCCATAAGGATTGTCTTTGAAAATATGAAGTTGATTTTTGTAAAAAGAACATAAAGTTTGAGGAAAATTAACATGAAAAATATATTGCATTATACGAGTATGTAGTTAATGGCGTTTAATTTCTGTTAATTTATTAAGAAAATTTTGCTGAGTTTATCATGAACAATTTGGTTGATACAGAACCCTAATCTTTTTCTATTTCCTATTTCCTTTCCTCTCCCAACTTTTTATCCAATCTACTGTTTTTCGGATGACAGCTATATAATAATTCGATCACAGGCTAAGAATCGTATATGAGTAAAATTTGTATGTGTCTCAGACATGTGACTAAGGAGAGCTTTTATTTTTGTGTGAGAATCTAGTGCGAAATGTATTTAAAACGGTTTTTTCTCACTATTTACACTACTTTCAAGTCTTATACCTGAGAGGGTGCTTACAGAAAAGGTTTGTTCTTGAAAGCCGAGTTTTACTTTATTTGATAGGAAGAAAAAATTAAATTAGGAATAGTTTGTCACTTTTCAACATTACATTTTCTTTTTTTTTTTCTTTTTTGTAAATTCAAGCAAAGAAAAATCAATGGAAAAAACTTAACAGAGTATTGAAAATAATTCATTTGTTCACTTTTTCAAATGTCAACAGAAGGATTTTCAGCAACGTATTAGTATGTGTATAGGTATCGCATTATTATTTGAACACATGGAATTTTAAACACACATGCCCTAATGTCAAGCATTCTGCTAGAATGTACACAAAAAAAAAAAGTAAAATAAAATCAAATAAAATAAAAATCGGAATCTATTAGAAAAAAATAACAAAGATTTTTAAGCAATTTGTCAAAATAAGAATGATTGATTTGTTCATAAGACTCAAAAGACTTTGCAGAGATCTAAAGATGAAAAATTATCATAATCAGAATCAATTTCACAAAGTGAACATAAAGATGAGTTTTGTAAATAGATTTGTAAGGAATACCCCAATGGTGCTGCCAAAAAGGTTTTATTTTTTTTTTTAGCTTTTTTGTGTCATTTGATCAATTCAATCAATTTTAATCTATAAACTTGTCCCTTCTGAGTTTTATTAACTCCGTATGAAATCTCATTACCACCACACTGTTGGTCAAAAGCTTTATTTAAATTTTTAATCATTTAAATTTTTTGAAATGAGGGATTATAGTTTTCATTGTAATTCTCTTGAAATAAATTTATCTTAAAGATGTTAAGTCCATATTTATCCTGCAATAAACCATGGCGTATAATTTATTTTAAGTTAATAATTAAAATCAGTCTTTATTGTGCTACGGTTACAACATTCTGTACTTATGTATATTGCTATTGTAGCTAAACATTATTACTTGTATTCTAATTGAATCGAAGAATACATGGGCTAAAAGTCCGGGCCTAGCAAGGAAAACAATTTGTTTGTTGTTCACAATTAGCTTTATTCAACAACGTAATATTAATCAAGAGCAACTCGAACATTTCAATACCACTTTTGTAAAACGATTTATCTTTTGCCTCAAATAGGCCTCAGTTTCAGCGGTTACCTCTTCATTGGTGTCAAATTGCTTACCGGCGAGAATATTTTGAGGTCTGCGAGCAGCCAGTAGTCACTGGGAGTCAAATCTGGCGAATACGGTTAATGTGGGAGCAATTCAAAGCATGTAGTTTTGCCATTGTTGTGACATGTCAACAGTTAGCAAACGCGGCATCCACTTTTGATATTTTTACGATGTCAGCAAACTTTCGTAACTTCACTTTTTGATTTTGTGGATTTTGTGGATTTCTATTGCAATTTGCATCATCGGTGTCCCTACGCGATTACTTTTGAAACCAATAACCAAAGTTTTATTGTTGCTTCTGATGGAGTGGATTCCCCATAACACTTCTCACTTCGCCTGAACGGTATTTTATCCTATCAGGAAGTAGTGTAGAATAATTACACGAAATTGTTTTCGATCCATTGTTCTGGAAATAAAAGTAGCGTCACTCATGGTACAATAACAAATAAACAAACTAATTAATAGAATGTCATGAATTTTTAACAGCTGTCTTTTGAAGGTTAGCACTAACTGAAAAAGGGTTGACTGCAATAAAACTAGCGCAATCTATGTGTTAGGCCCATTTGTTATGTATGTACCCTGCCGAAAATGTCATTAGAAAAATATTAATGCTTTAGTGGCATTGCCAGTAGTACTGCGTTCTATTAAAATTTAGCCTAAGCTAGTCATTAATAATTATGGAGATCGATTATTCGACTTTTTCCAAAAACCGGTTTTCGAATAATTCGAAAAGCAGCAGTTAAAAAAACCGGTTTTCGCTTAATAGTTATTCAAATAACCGGTTAATAGGTTCTTTTATTTAAACATAATTGTTCTTAATTCTGAAAGCACAGAGCTGGACCACCCCGTTTTAAAAATAAGCAGAAGCTAATGAAGAGTTTAAAATTAAAGTGGCAATCAATACCAACAATAAGTCTAACAAATCTCATAAAAACTATGCCAAAACGGTGTGCGGAGGCCATAAAAACAAAGTTTATTACACAAAGTACTGAAAGTTGATTTAGTTTCGAACAGCTACTGAAGGAGCTAATTTCGTTTTTGGTGCCTAAGATAACAGAAATGAAATGTTTTACTTTGATAAATCTAGTAATAATATACAAGTCTTTAATTGCCTCGACAAGAAAAGTTGCTTATGTTTTGAACAACACTGTACGAATTAAACAGTGTATGCGTGTCACTGTGGTATGTTAGGTAAGGCACCCAACTTCCAACCACTGTGGTATGTTAGGTAAGACACCCAACTTCCAACCAAGAAGTTGTCGGTTCAATCCTAGGTCACACCATCTGCAATTTTTCAACTGAGATATCGCCGCACAACATTATCGACTGGTTACTTGTATTTACGCTGTGAAAAACGTCACTAACTAATATATCTGCCATTCGGAGCCATTTGGCGTTTGTGGGTCGCTTTCAATGAGTCTAATTGATTGTTCTCCATATATAAAAATCAATATTTTTTATTTACAGAAAATGAGAGAAAGTTATAGTTGCTCAAGTGTGCCTATCTCTTTCGATATACCTTGGTTTTCACGTTCTTTTGTGAGACATTCAAGGTTGTCACATACCAAAATAATTACTAAATTTATACAAATATTTAACAAATTTACAAACGTATAAAAATTATACTTATTTAAACCGAATAACCGGTTATTCGTTATTCGAAAAATTAAGATTTTGAAAAAACCGTATTCAACAAAACCAAAAAAACCGGTCGAATAATAACCTTCCGATTTCCCTATTGATAATCCACCAGTAGATTTTAGCGCTATTGACGGGGTACATAATTCCTTTGAGATCATATGGATACATTCGAAAATGTCAGCAGAAATACACTACAACTGTTGATCCTAACGTATCTTTACGCAGGACCGTTGTCACTAGAAAAAGAGTATCGACATAGAGACATATGGTTCTAGACATACTCTGTATAAAAAAAAAAAAATTTGTTTTATCTTTTATCTTATAAGCTTTTTTTATTTATTTAAATTTTTATAAAACGTGACAAAAAAAATTTATATATTTTTTTCTGTAAAAAATTTGTCCATTAATGCGTTTATAGTTTAATTAAAAACAAAAACTGGAACTTAAAATAAATTCCCGCAAATTAATAAAGTGTCTCGCAAAAATTATTAAATATTAAATTGTCTCAGAAATGTCTTCTGTTTGCATAGGTCGATCATATTCTTACTATTAATATTCTTATAAATTCCATTCTAATTTAAAAGATAGTTTCCACTTAATATGACAGAGTCGGTGTCACACACAGTTTTTATTATACGTCAAACAGCTTTAAGGTCATCGCCTACTTTCATTAATATTTTAATACTTTTTATTTATTTATTTATTTATTTATTTATTTATTTATTTCTTTAATACAACTGTTAGTGACATGTATATTTAGTACGTTCTTTTAAAAGTGTCGTTAAAATATTGCTTTTATTTTCATTGATTTTCTTTTGCCTTCTTTTCGAAAATATTTTGAGTCTGTTTATTTTTTCATTTTGGCGTAATCAATTACTTTTTTTTATTAAAATCGATTTCTTTTGTTCAAGACATTCAAAGTTCCTAAGTGTTTAAATTTTGTATTTATTTGTTTTTATTATACTAAGAGGTACATATGTATGTAAGTATGTACGTTTATGAAAACATAATTATTGGCGTGTTACTTTGGCGACATAATGAAAAATAATTCCATTTCAAATTTTTATGATTATGAACCATTACCATGAAAGAGATGTTAAAATCAATTATGTTGTGCGCACGTAGGAGTATAATAAAAGAAAATCAATGAAGTTTTAAGATTGATTAAGAAAAAGAATTTAAGGTGATTAATATATGTAACGGGTGATTTTTTAAATTATTTGGATTGTAAAAATTTAAAAATTTGCAGAAAGTTTGCAAAAGTGAATAAAATATTTATTTGGGGCGATATATGAATGCTTACCATTAACTTTGAAAAAATGATTTCATGTAAATGTTGCCCCGCTCAAATCTCATGATATTGACAGTCAATGGACTGTTCCAAAACGTGACATAAATTACTCACCTTACTTAATGACTTCATGGAATGTCAACTAAATCCAATTCTGAGCAAAAAAAAGACGGTAAGCATCGCACGGTACCAAAAAAAAAGAAAACTGAAAAAACATAGTATCCATTGTTGTATAAAAAACTCTTACTCTAAAGTCACACCTACTTCGATTTGAGTTCCTTTAAAGAAGAACTGCCAAAAATCTTGTAGTAACGATATCTTACCTTAAGATATACTTTATTTATCATTAAATAACTACACCAGAATCAAAGCATTAGAAATCCATAGAAGCTTTAGATTTGTAATTGTATTGTAATATTTTCAAATTAACTACACGAACAAATAATATTGAATAATTTTTTACTTCACAATACAGTTGTACATACATACTATATATCTAATTTAAAATTACAAAAACATAGAAGGCGTTCTGAAAAAGAATTAAAAATAATAACAATGGCACAACATAATACAGAGAAGTCTTCAGAGCAAAATAGAGATTATATTGTGAGGCGCACAGGCAGATTTCTGGCCAAATAGGTAGCTGCGTAGACCAAACCAACACTATACGCATCGTAATAGAACAGTCTCTAGAATGGCGTACTCTCTGTACCTACATTTCGTCGATTTTAATAAAATCTTCGATAACATCAAACGGACTGCTATATGGAAAGCATTAAGGAGGAGTGGAGTACTACAGAAAATAAACGAAAGCATCAGTCAACAGTTTCATTCTAACGAAGGAGTAAAGCAAGAATGTCCACTTTAACCTCTACTATTCACCATCGTACTGTATGAGATTATGAGCGAAGTCTGTTTACAGAGAATAGTTATAATGATATTTTTCTACCCTCACACAAGATCTTCGACACGCAGTCAGAAGTAGAAGATATGGAAAGACTGGCTCGCAGTGTTGGACTTGAGATAAATATCAAGAAAGCCAAAGCCAAGAGAATCAACAAAACGAACCAATTGAATAGGTAGGCAGCTTTGGCGATCTGGGAAGCACATTGCAAGAGCGGCATTTGGGCGACTGCGGTCAGTGTGAAGAAGCTAACACATATCTAGGTAAGCCAAGCTCAGAGTATTTAACTCATGTGTAAAGTCAATTCTGTTGTACGGCAGAGAAATCTGGCACGCAAAATTTACAGGTAATCACCAACAAGTGCCTTCGAATCATACGCAAGATATTCCACACTAATACCATATACAACATGGAACTATGGAATTTGATAAATGAAGAGCTCATACGCAAGCAGGTAAGGCAAAGGAAATGGAGATGGATCGACCATACCTTAAGAAAAAATCTGCACAGTATTACAATGATGGCACTTGAGTTGAGTCCTTAAGGATCAAGGAACCACGGTCAACCAAGAAACAACTGGCGACGCACTATTTTCCAAGAACTAAGGCAAACCAATCTTACATGGGAAGAGGTAAAGACAACGGTAGCAAACTGAGTAAGATGGAAATGATTCGTGGAAGCCCTACGATTCCAAGAGGAATAAATGAAAAAAAAACAATGATGATCGCCATTGTCGAAGAAAAGTGTATCTTATTCACTTATCGATATATTTTTTTTTTTGGCAAGCCCTAGACGTCATTTGATTAGTAATAATATCTTGAATATAATTTTGCCTGTTGCTCGTTTCAACAGTTAAGATCACTGTGTTGTGGCTTATTTGTTTGCATTAAAAATGTTACAACAGTCGATTATGGCCTATTGATATGGCTTTAATTTATGTAAGACCACAATCAGAAAATATTGAAGACTTTTTAAATGTAAGAAATTGAACATAAAAAAGGTTTTAAAAATTTTATCAAAATTATACAACAATATATGGTATATGTATGTATTTTATTCATCCCTACATGTTATGTTTGGTTACGAAATTGCAACATGTTTTTATAGATTTTATTGGAAAAAATAATTTGATAGTCGTCACATACGCATAATAAATTTTGATTCTATTCGTTGATATGTATATTTTCCTTTATTTAAAGCATTAACTCTCTCCAAGCACTTCGCGAGTCTACTATTTACGTCATAGATATGTACATATGTAAATATGTAAGTATGTGTTCCAGTTCCCGTTTGTATTTACAAACTGAAATTGTTGAAACAGTAAATAGTAGTTGTATCCATGTAATTATTAATAAAGTTATGAACATATAAAAAACAGCACGTTTTTTAATTATCTACGATCATATATGATTTTCGTGTTAACACATATTTACTCGCATTTACTTAAATACATATTGATAAGCTGTGTTATAACAACGATAGTACATACTACATCTTACTATACATATTTACTGCTTATATTTACTACTTATGTACATATGTATGAATATACATACATAGAAAGAAAATAAAAAAAAATAAAATTATTTGGATAATATTTCTGCTTAAAATGAATTTCTGCTAGACAACAGGTATGTATGAATAAACGATTTTTAGAACAATGGTCTTGTTTATTCTAATTACCCCTTTCCATCAGTGTTTGAAGGATTTAAGAAAAGAGAGCTTGTAAAAGATAAACAATAATATTGTTAAACAAATACTATGTCTATAAAAATAATCTCTCATCGATATAAATATTCAGAGATAATCTCCGAAAAACAAAAATAACATTTGCTTAACCAATAGTTGGCCGAAATCATATATTTTTTTTGGTGAATCATACTAAAATCTAACTATAGTTTTACTAATACTGTTTTTACGACTGGAAATATCTTTGACTAATGAAAAGAAATACAGATGAGCATGTGTTTAACCTTCACATGTTCTTCCAGCTGTTTTTCAGGTTCTTCATTCATTTGATTACAGTAATCTGTTTCGTTAGAGGACGTTTAGAAAGTGCTTTAACTTTACAGAGAAAGTATAGATCTAAACTTGTTGCGATACAGTGCTTTTGTATGTTTGGTCATACATTAGATAACATTTTAAGTGCGTAATATTTGGTCGGTATATTTCCATCTTACTGGTAGGTTGTTAATGTAACTGGTAAGGATAGAGTCTGTTACTGTGCAAAGTTATGGAGAGTATGATAAACACCCTGTGAAGTATTTATGTGGCAGTGGCCGCTCTACCGGTGACATGCAAACTAGGGTTTTTCCCCCGGGATTCCCCTCCTATGAATTCTCAGGAAATTCAGCTAATTTCAGTTCCCGCATTCAGGGGATTATTATGCTGGAATCCCGGAGATATTTTCATACAATAAAAGTTTTGTAATTGAAATTATTTAGATATGGAGCAGCTGAAATGAGAACTCCAGTAAAAATGCTCTTAAAATAGTACAATTTAGTATTTAGGTAACGTAGTCGCTACAATTACATACATATATAGTAAGTATATAAGCAAGTGTGGTCAGAGAGAAAGCTGCATTTGTAGTAGTAGTACATAAATTTTATAGTATGCGTTGACGAAAAAACAACAAAGTAAACAACAAAGCAAACAAATAAACAATTTTAATACGATTAAAAGCCATCACACCTCTGACTGATCTTGCTGTTTATTTGTTATTCTCTGTTGAATATCTCTGATTAAACGAGTGCACTTCTATGCAACTATGGCCACATACCATATGTCCAAAAGTTATGAAATAATTTGCGAAATAAAACTTAGTTGAAGGTGTTTTCTGTCTAAATCATGCATACATTTGGTAGTGGTAGATGCTTTATATAAAATAAACACTGTTCCAGTAAATTTTTCAGATTCCTTTGTAAAAATTTGTATGACATTTTGACATGAACAATAATGCCAAGGAAGATTAATGTGTAGCACGGAAAATTGTAAACAACTCTCGAAAAAGAAGAAGAAAAAATGCTATGCTACAAAAATATGTCCTAATTGACTTTGAAATGGGCAAAATTTGTATAAAAGATATATAAATACATATACGTTCTTAACGCTAAAACCTTACACTGAGCACCCTAATAGATAATTTTCACATTTTATTTTTCCGGAATCCCGAAAAAAGAAATTTTTTTTCCCGGAATGGGAAAAGTGCGGGAAACAAAAAACCCTACTGCAAATGTTACTCTACAAGATTTTTTCATAGATTTGTCGATAATAAAGTTTGGCTTTAAATAATTCCAAATTGTTTGACAGAGTCTGCACAGGTCGCTCAAATCGAAAATTATTGCTTTTGGTGTGCGTAGTAGCTTTTCTCATTTTATGTACGAATGGTTAAAGATGGTCTCCCATTCGATGAGTTCGGGAATAATTCATGGGTACCGTGGGGCTGTAATTTTGTCATCGTTATTTTTCTAATATTTCTCACTATTCTCAAAATTCTATTTACTCTTTTGCAAATGACAGCAACTTTTGTCATTCATGTTTCTTTGATCGTAGGTCGAGGACGTAGGAGATTAGGGTGAAAAGCGAAACATGAATGACACACTCAGAAGTTAATTGTAGAAAATTGAACCTTCTTTCAGTAAATCGTACAATGCTTTATGGAGAGAAAGCTACTTCGTTCGCGGAAGTTTCACTAGCTAATGACGGCATAAATAAATTTAAGTCAAACGTGTTAGCTAGGGAGACCGAACGCTTATTATTCGATCGGTTTTAACCGTTTTTTTTTTTTTGGTTTTGTCAAATACAGTTTTTTTGAAATGTAAATTTTTCGAATACCGAATAAATCGGTTATTTTAACATAAACGTTTTTATATTTTTTTATTGTAAATATGCTCATCGTTTAAGTATTTGTCTAAAATCCACCTTGAACGTCTTACAAAGAACGTGCAAACTATGATAGATTGAAAACGATATGTAGACTTGAATAAATATTAATTTTTCATATATGTGGAATGATAATCAACTAGACTCATTGAAGGGTACCTACAAACGCCGGCTACGAACGGCAGATCTATTAGTTAGCGAAGTTTCACAGCGTGAACTCTCATAATCAGCCGCTAGCAATGTTGTGAGGTGATACCGCTGTTGAAAATTCTCATATGATATGTTCTGGGATTGAACCGAAAACTTGATGGTTGGTAGGCGGTTGTCTTATTTAACATACCACAGTGGGACACACTGCTGCATACGATGTCCTCTGAAGTGTGAAAATATTTGGAAATCGATGGAAAGGATAAGTCCAGATAAGATCTATAAGATTGACGTTATTGAGCAGCAAGGAAAACTTGATTCTATACCAAGTAGTCTTTGGGCGCTGGCAAATAAAACTCTTACAAAATACCCTGTAAAAAATGTATCACTGTATGAAATATTAGGACGTTGTGTTGTCGTGGCAGAAATGTCCGTTAAGGTCCTAAAAAACAAAGCGTTGTTCAGCGTATGATATTTGATAGAAACTACAAGATGGGCCAGAAATATATCAACTTGCCTGCCAACCAGAAAGTCCTCGGTTCAATACCGGGCCAGACCATCTGAAAAAGAAAAACAGTGGTATCACCTCATAACATTAGCTAGTAAACTGGTTATGAGTATTACTACTTTTGAAAACTTTTCTAATGCATTTGCCGTTCGGAGCCGGCGTTAAACTGTAGGTCCCTTTCAACGAGTCTTAAAAGTCTCCATGTTCCCTCATGGAATGCTATGGGAATTAATATATATATTTGCTAATGCAACAAGAATTGAGAAGAATTTTATTTTAATAAAAGAACTGGCTAATCGGCTATTAGTATACTTTTTACCAAAAACCGGTTTTTCAAAAATTGTTACTTCTTGAATTATTTGAAAACGAATTTTCTAAGTACCAGCACAATGCATTGCATGAAAAAGGTTCATCTCCTAGGTGCTGGCCTAAAGTAAATAAAAAATTAGTTTTACATGTACATATGCAAAAGTCATTTATAGGCGTAAACAAATAATAATTATTTCTCCAAATTTTGTTTTAAAAAAGAAATGAAAACGTTCTACCTGGCACATAGAATGGTTGTAGCTTGGCCTATTTGAAAACGGTCAAACGCTTTGGTAAAAAAATCTACAAACATATGTTTACTAACACATACAATTCGGCTCGTTTTATTCTTTTAATGGTTGCCTAAAAAGGAGGAAATATCTTCTACCCCCTTAACTACATTATAAATTTGAAAGTAACTGTTGAAATGAAAGCCAATTCAAATGAAAGTAATTTAATTAAAAGCTCTTTAAATATTTTACAAAATACAATGGTAATTATATTCAATACATTTAATTTAAGCATTTTTTATTATAATTTTTAGATTAAATTAATTGACTTTTACTCCTAAACTCATCCTCAACTCGTTTGATATTAAAGGATTCAGTTGATTTCAATTGCTACTTTTTGTTTCAACCTACTTCCCATTTCATAAATTCGGAAGTCTATTATGTACTTGAATTGAAAATTACTGTCGGAGGCAATTGTCATTTGCTTATCAACGACAGCACAACAATAGAAAATATACTCGTATAAGCAAGTAAATTTGTGCATGTTTATGCTTGCAACTAAATGTAAATACTCATACGTAGCCGTGTAGAACTTCAAACATACAGCCACCCACTCATTTGTGTGTGAAAAGGAAATAATGCAAAGAACAGAGTAAGAGAATGAAAGTGAAACAAAGAGAGCATTAGAGAAAATCTAATATAATTATAGAATAATTCGAGTAATTCGATGGGGGGAACTTCTGTATCACGGGATAATCTACTGTTTACACATTAAAAATTACATTGGCAATGGCGTTGATGGGCAAAATCACAAGAAATGAAAACGGAACGGAATTAAAAAGCAAACAAATTTCAAGGAAAATCAATAGTTCATGTGGTTTTCCCTTTAAGGAAGAACCACTCATGTCAAGTTATATTTAATCAAAGAGAATTAACATGAACAAAAATCTTCTATAAATAGAAAAAAAAAAAATTATATTTGTTAAGAAATAGGGACTTAAGTTATGTTGCACCAAAAAAAAAAAAAAAAATTAATCAAATCCTCCATACAACTGGTCTGCTATATTTAAAATAAAATTTTTCTCTCTCAAAACTTTGTATTTTTGCCATTACTTTTCAAATATTTTTTGGTTTTTGGTTTTAGGTTATAAACTGTTATACTGATGTAGTAAAATGTATAAATCGTTTAACACATGACGGCACATATTTTCATAGGCAATTCATTTAAATGACGTAAAATATTTGCTACGAACAAATAATGATCACCTCAGGGAGTAAGTTAAGGTGTTAACATTTGTATTCAAAACATATGCTGAAACGAATACAAAGGATAACAGTAAAGCAAACTTAATAATGAGATTGCCAGACTTAATGCTAGTGCTGACATAGCCATAGTTATTATGCGGGTTATTGTAATAAAAACATATGTCTGAAATATAACGGGTCCGCCATCTAACGTTCTTTTTCAACTAGTGCTTATTTCGTGAATGGTAACACTTAGCTCATGTCTGATTTAACAGATAATTAGTTTTATCCTGCCGCTGAACGAATATGGTTGTGTCTACGCTTTTTTCGCTTCGCTAAGTGGGCCTGCGATCGACTTACAGAAGATGCCGATTTTGCCAAAAAAAATCATCTTTTCAGATGAAGCTCATTTTGATTTTGGCGGGTATGTAAACAAGCAAAACTGTCGCATTTGGGGCACAGAAAACCCGCACGCATACATTGAAAAGCCGATACACCCAAGACGAGTCACTGTTTGGTACGGATTTTGGTCCAGAGGCATAATTGGACTATTTTTCTTCGAAAATCAGCAAGGAGTGGCCGTTGCTCGTTCGTTATTGGGCCATGTTGAACGAATATTTGTTCACAAAAATTGAAGAGGAGAATATTAGCAACATTTGGTTTTAACAGGACGGCGCTACGTGCCATACGGCCGAAGCTACACTCGATGAATGCGCCCAGTTTTCAAAAGAAAAAATTTATATGGCGGACCCTATACATGAAAAATTGTTTTTTATTTCATATCATTTGCATTTGGAGACACGCAAACCAACAATCAGAAGTCATATTACATATTAAACATTATTTTTTCTTTTTGTTTTTGAGGAGACAGAGAGGGAATGAGAGAGAGAGAGAGAGAGAGATATTTTAGAGAATTTTTTAAATTGGCAATTGACCAATAAAATTCGACTTTAATTGAATATGCAGTCACTGTTAAATTAACAACACAATCTGAATTAAAAGCATCATCTTTCATACTTCGGTTGAAAGAAATGTTAAAGTTGACCTTGATTGGTTAAAGTGTTTTTCACTTGTTCTCACGTACTGACATACAAAAAAAACATATTTGTTTCAACTTTAAGTTTTTAGCAAAGTACGAATATGTGTGCGCCTGGAATATCCTTTTGCGTGCTTGTATATCTTTTTCATTTTTCCTGCATCAATTTTGTCTTGTTACACATGTCCTTAAGGAACAGTGAATGTATGGAATGAATAAATATGTTCACTCATCACTGTATTTAATACTGATACAGTTTAAATGTTATTTTTGTTTTGTTTTGTCAAGTGAAATCCATCTGTAAATACTAGAAGCAAGAGGTAAGCAACATTGTCGAAGGTACATACCGTGACTTGCCTTTGAAATTAACAAAAAAAAAAAAATTGTTATGAATGGTCCTATTAAAAGTTGTTTAATAAAACTTATAAAACCTTAAGGACTAATAAAATATTATATTCTGGCATTTATTTAACTTAAAACAACAATATGTTCAACAGGCGGCTATACAACGTTTTTACACCGATTTTATGGAGTCATACCATATATGTTTTTGCGTGATTTGAAATCACTATTTTATGTGTTGAAAAACAGGTAGAAAAAAATTGCCATAAAGGACCAAAGACATTAAAAGTGGTGGCTTTGATAATGAATTAAAAGAAACCTTTGGTGACTAAAACTAGTCATCGTTAGGTGTTATCGTGTGTTACCTCTCCCAGATAAGTCAATATAAGATGTGTTATGTAATGAACAAGTCATAATTTTGTTATATTGTACATACATACATACATACATACATATGTAAATACACAAATACACGTAATATAAAAAAAGGTTTTTATTTAATTGACTTGACTGTGTAGAATCGAAGTTCATATTTTATTTTCTATTGAAATATTGGTTTAGTATTGAAGCAATTACATAAATAATGCTTCTGTTCGACTGCAAAAAAAATTTTTGCCAAAATTCGGAAAAATGTCAGTATTTTTTTTAATGATGCTGCCATTCATATATTGCGTATATATAAAAATGAACTGTGATTTGTTCGGATGGTTAAAACTTGACAACGACTGGACCATATTGGATACTTCCTTCTGCGATTTTGTTCGTAATTGGTACGCAAAGGCTTAAGGCAAATGATAGTCGAAAAATTCTCACAGATGGCTGTAGGTACTATTAAAGGTATTTGAATAAAATTTGGTACGTCAATTCAGTGTACGTATTCTAAGTTCTGCAGCAAATACGAACGGGGTTGGATAAGTGGGCATGTTATATCCTACACAAAGTAAATATTGATTTTGGTATATGTTGAGAGCGATTAAAGTGAAATTTTCTGAATTTGGTCTAAATGGTAGGAAGAATTGGAAAAGTGGGCGTGGCATTTCCCATACATAGTAGTTATGAATTTTTGTATATCTTGAGAATGATAACGTAAGTTTCTAAATTTGTTTTAAATAAATTCTTGGACATTACACATCATCAGTCAATAACTTGGTGGGATTAGTTAAGTTGGCCTAGCTGATCCCATTCATACTAAATATGCAATTTTGCATGTGTGGACAATGGTAACAGTTAAAGCAGCGTTATCTATCCGCAGTAGCCAAAAAGCGGGAGAGATTGGATAAGCGGGTATTGCACAAAGCACACCGGCTAAAAGCTATTTATATATGTATTCTTATCTATATGATATATAAGAAAAAGTTAACCTTTCGTGATGGTGGTTTTCTCATATAAAACATGTGCAATCCTTTAAATTTCTCTTATAAGAAAAAGGCTCCCTCCAACGCGAAAAGGGATACTCTATTATTTTACAAAAATACAAAGAGGAAATACCTATAGTGTGTGTCACTTAAAATCGTACATTATGGTTTCGAAAAAGTATTCAATCATTTAAGACCATTTATGTTCTGAAAATTATTTAAGTTTACATTTTTATGTTATGTATGCTATTATTTATCACAAAATATGATACAATTGAAATTTATACCATATCAGTATTAAAAAAATTACGTCAAACTGTCAGAACGTACAGTATCAGTGCTTCACTTTTATTCGTACAGAAGAAATCATAGGTGTTTTCATTAAATTTTAATTAAACAATTAATCAAGCAAAGTGAGTTTTCGAAGGAGTTTGCATGAAAAACATAAAAAGTTAAACTGAATAGTGAAAATCGAACGCAATTGGTGAGTTTTTATCATAAAAAAGTAATAATATTTTTATACCAAATATCGCAAACAATTAATCATAGTCGTGTAATAGTGTCTAATACGTAATCAAAAGATACGAAAACGAAAAGCTGGTTAACAAATAAAAATAAAAAATGTTTTATGCGACAAAAAAAAAAAAAAACATGGCAAATGACATAATTTTTTTGATAGGCGCTATTGAAATGAGGCTTAGGTTTTGAAAATCCGTTGGATATTGGCAGAGTTATTAAACTTTTCAGTAATGCAACTCACAAACTAATCATACAATTGTTAGCAAACTGGAGTTTTTTATTATTATTTTGAAACTGTATTCATAAAAAAAGTTAACAATTTCGTAATAATCGCATGATTTTTTGTGAGTAGTTTTACAAAA
This sequence comes from Wohlfahrtia magnifica, assembly GCA_023159175.1. Lineage (NCBI taxonomy): Eukaryota > Metazoa > Arthropoda > Insecta > Diptera > Sarcophagidae > Wohlfahrtia > Wohlfahrtia magnifica. The sequence goes on from JAKWBJ010000060.1 coordinate 1,563,895, forward strand.
AAGCTTAATAACTCAGTTTCTTAATTAATTCATAATTGGCACGGTTCCTATATAAATTAGTGCGCAAAAACGCATCTAAGCTTGAAAAAATATAGAAAACACTTGATGAAAAATCTGATACACAGATATTCTCCAAGGCTACCTAAACGGCATATACATCATATGAAAGTTCAATTTTTCTTCTTTTCAAATTCGAAAACAGATTAAAAATCGGTTAATACTTAACTAAGTTATTAGCTTATAAGTGTATTAAGTGAAGGTCCGAAAAACCGGTTTCTTACCCGGAACTTAAAATTTTAGAGGTGTTGCGATAATTCCAAAACCAAATGCTTGTTCTACTCGATAGCGTCCATCAAAAAAATAGTATCATTTTTCAGGTATTTCAACTTCGTTCTTTTTTTGTCGCACCGTGTGATCAGAAAACTAAAAAATAGTCTCAGCTTTTAGCACCAAATTCGGCGAATTGAAAGTATATTTGGAAAAGGAAGTAAATGTGTCTTCGGTTCAAAAACTCTTTAATCATAATACATAACTGAATTAGTAGAAACATGCCGTATATTAATGTGAAGAATGGTGGAATATCACAAATGCTTTAGGGTTGTATATCAGCTGCTGGAGTGGCTAACTTAGTATTAAATTTAATTTAAATTTAAAAAAAGTGGGAAAAATAGGTATTTCGAACACTGTTAAAACGTACGTCGATGACGATTTAAAGCAATCTTTTCATGTTGGTCGGCTCTAGATGCTTTATAAGTGTCTAGAGGTAATTCAAACGTCGTCCCAATCACCAAATATAGACGCTATTGAACATCAGTGAAAAGTAACCAAAAAGATTGGGTAATACCCTATTTTCCTATGGAATTTACTGCAAGAAAAATTAAATAAAATATTGCCTTAAACTTGCAAAAATTTTGTGGAGTTCATGCGACGAAGGCTCTAAAAATATCGAAGAATACCCAACAAAATATTGAAATTATTTTATATTAATATTTTTACTTTAATTATAAGTTTATATACACACATATACGATTTTAAGTGAAGTATGCATTTTGCAAAATTTTTTCAAAATTTGTGCAATACTGTTCTAAAGAATTGAATTTTAGTATTTTTTTTCTGTTTGTTTGCTGAAATACATAATTGTTATTCTAATTATTGATGTGGAATGTGGAGTTTTTAATATATGTATTATATTTATACTGCCTGTTTAATTTCAAGTTATTTAAAAAAATGGTGCTGTACGATTTCATGAGACACTCACTGTACTTTAAATGCTTGTGTCATCCAAGTTGTTTTGTATGAAATTAAAGCCAAATGTACAAATTTTTTCTAGTTGCCTTGCGTTATTTGAAATTGTTTTTGAGAAACTTAGTTCAACTTTATGAAAAATAATTTCTTAAATTCTACCTTTAATGTTGCATGATAACTGTATGTGTTTAAATACTCTTTTCTCTAATTCAATATTAACAATCATGTTGTCCAAGCGATAAATTATGACTGGTTTTAATGAGTCTTCCTAATGAGGTGTGCAGAAAATGAACTTCTTAATTGAAAATCAATAATAAATTGAATTTAATTCATCGCATTTAAATTTTTACAATCAGTTTTTTAAAGAATTTTCAATATCTTTTATTTCGATTTGTTTACCACACGCAATTTTTCAACTAAAAACTTATTTAATTTTATATGGTTTTCAATTTATTTATTAAATTTTAGTAATTTATTTATTTAGCTTATAAACAATTAAAGGAAATATTGGCAATCATTATTTCAAGTAAAATTTACAAAGAAATTTAAATTGTTGGTTAAAAAAATATTCAGAAAACCACTTCCTTTATAGCAAAAGAATAGAAAAACTTTAACTAAAATAATAAATACAATTTATTTGTTGTCCATGGCATTGACAACAGCGGATATTAATGTTAATGTTGCGATAATAGATTGGTCCACGTTTATCGATGCAATTTGAATAGATTTTTTTGTGGCTGCATGTGTTTCTTTGCTTTGGTTTTTCTCTCCACAAGTGGTAAATATAGGGTATATTTTAACTCATCTTTCTATTTTTGTTCTCTCTTTTTATTTTAAGCATTTTTTAATTTTTATTTTGTATACATCCAGTTCTGTTTTTACACGGTCGAGAAAAAAAAAACTGATTCCGTTTTTACACGCTTTTATGAGATTTACGGTTAATAAAAATAAATTACTTTGAAATATTAATAAACAGATTTGATTAAAATTAATAAACAGATTTGATTAAAATTTCAAAGTAATTTTTACGCTCGAGCCCCAACAGAGTACATGACGAAGAATATTTTTTTGATTGTGGTTTCGAATGCTTAATAATAAAAAAGGCTTCAACTTCCCTGCAGACCATTCTCGCATACCGCTGGCGATGATAAAAACATCAGACGGAATGATCAGGAAAAACACGCCACCTACTGGGAAAAATTACAATGCTAAACTAAAGATCACCACCAATTAGCAAGGATCTTCACCACTACAAAAAAAAAAAAAAATCATATAGAGAAAGCTACAGCGTTTTAATCATCTTCGAAGCTGAAAATATCAAATTGATCAAAGAAACTGGAACAAAGCAATAGATGCTTTGTGGAAAGCCAATATGCTCCCTAGAGGAGTGGCGGGGAAAGAAAAAAACGGAATCTTAGAACTACTCCCCTCGGGGGAGTTTAAAATTTTGTTTATAAATGTTGTTTTACAATCTGGCTTTCATTTAAATGCCTAAAATGTAAATTTTTTTCGCAACTAATAATAACTCCGAAACTGTTGAAAACACAAAAAGGTTTTATTCAGTTGATTTATATAATTGCTTGCTCCTAAGCATTAGGTGATAATTTCATTAAAATCGGTCAAGTCGTTTTCAAGTTATAATGAAATATATTGACATAACTACAATATTTTGGGCGAAAAATTTGCCACGGCCTTAAAAAAAAATTTTGAGCCCGATGGGAAAAAACTAAAATCGGATTTGAATTCTGTGCATCACAATCATTATATTCCATATAGGCTTTTTTGCTGTAGACCAGTGTAATTTACCGTTGTTCCTACAAGGAATATAGAACCTCAGTAGATTTCTTGAACAATTTTCTTTTTTGTGCCAACGCCAATACTTGACCCCAACTCTTTTCGGTGCTATTAACATCGGCATCAGTTTGTCTTCTCCATGCAGGACGGCCACTTCTTCTGTTCCCTTGTGGGTTCCAGTCTATGGCACTTCTGGTGATATCGTTAGGTGGTCTAATGGGGGTATGTCTGATCCAGCGCCATTTATGCCTTCGAGAGGGCGAAGATGCGCATCAATGACGACGGGGTAGCCAACTCTATCGATTCATTGGAGTATCGTCGCAATGTGGCGTGTGTTTCATTGTTCTATCGGTACTATAACGGAATGTGTTCTAACGAAATTAAGGAATTAATTCCCAAAAATCATATATTTTTACGTAGTTCTCGTATTTCTCGTAAAGCGCATCCCTTTGTAGTTGATTGTTCAGTAAATCGCACAACGCATTATAGGGAGAATTCGTTCTTTGGTCGCACTGTTCGGTTGTGGAATAAAATAGTATTTCCTGCCACTTACGTCATGAATAAATTTAAATCTAACGTCCATAAGCACTACTCCCTCTGTCCTCCTTCCAATAACCTACTTTCCTAGTACCAGCACAATGCACTGCATGAGTAGGGGCTGGTCTTAAATATAAAAAAAGACGTTTCACACTTGCATTATTCCTACATCACGTATCGGAGCATTCCAAGTTTCGCAACCGAAGGGAAAGATTTTTATATTTGCATTAAAGATTGCAATTTTCGTACGCAGAGATAAAAAGGTCGAGCTACAGATGCATCTGAGACGACCAATCGTCTGGCGGGCTTTCTTTAATCGATTATCTATATCTATACCCTCACCCAAACCTCCGTTTTTGTTTATAATGATCCCAAGATAACAAACGTGAATCGAGGCAGTCGTAAATCGATCCTGGGATGTAGCATTGATATGGAGAGTTTTGCCACCAGCTGCTTCCGCCGTCAGCATTAAGCTCCGAAGATTCGATGCAAGATCTTAGAAACTGTGAGCTAAAAGACAAATGTCGTCCGCGTGGTCAAGATCGTTCAAGCGGCCCTGCAAAACTCATTTTATCGCACTGCCATTACGAAGGACTTTTTCAAGAATCGTGTCCAAAACTATATTAAATAGCAGTGGTGACAAGACACAACCCTGCCAACCACCAGTCCCAACTTTAATGCATTTCGAGATTTAATTTGCCGAAAGCCTTCTCGAAATCTATGAAACATAAATACGGTGGAGAGCGCCATTCCACAGACTGTTCCACGATGACACGTAAGTTGCTTATGTGATCAATTGCGGATCTACTGGGATTATGTATTATGGACTTTTAGCCTATTGTTTTCTCGTATGAGTTTTCAGTTTCTGGACTGTGACAATTTTATGTTTGTTTTGTTACTTTGAGACTTGAATTGTCTTTTGTTTTTATATTTAATTTATCTCTCATAAGAGTTCAGTTTTTAGTAAACAATTTTATTTTATAGAACCAGTATAGAACCAGTCCCCTCTTTTACTATTTACTTCATGTCTTTTTTCTATACAGTTTTTTCTGAAACACATCTACAGTGTAAAAACAGAATTAGGTGTTTTTATATTTATTTTTTAATTTGATCAGTTTTTAAAGATTTACGCATTTTAACAGAGATATGTATGTGCATAATCGTGTGTATGATCTTTTTAAGGTGCTAAATAGCGTAAAATACTCGTATATGTAAATGTACTCGTATTGATGAGAAATTTGTTTATTTTTCATATTTTGTTTTTCATTCGATTCTAAGTAACGTATTGTAACACAATTAACATTCAATTACATAAATTAAATGCTAATTCGACTTTTTAAACAATTCTGTATAAGCTTTAGTCACTATTGTTTTTTTCAACATTTTTCTTATTTTGTATAAATATTTTTGTTTTTCTTTCATGGAAACAAAATAAAAAAGAAAAGAAAAGAAAATAAAATACGTACATTCAGATGGAAAAATCCAGTTTAATTACTCTTAGCTTTCAACATCAAATATCGATTTCAGACGAAAAAAATAACTTTTTATAGCCCATAAAAAAACAAATAAAGAATAGATATCGAAAGACAAGAAACAATTAAAACTTATGTTTATTTGAAAGAGTTTAAAGGTGAGAAAGTGAAAAGAGAATAATACGCAATTCAATACAGAGCATCATTAAAAATTAAAGTTTCAAAATGAAAAAATGTTCAAAATGAATACAACAACAATAATAAAAGAAGAACAACAATAAAGCTGAGAAGTGTGAAATCTTTATTGCCACCAGTTTTTTTGGTTTACTTTGTTTCTGTATTTTAATTTCGAAAAGGGCAGATTTGGCACGATCTAGTTGTTGACAAATTAAACGGAAAGTTTTGAGTTGAATTCAAAAACAATTTTTTATTAAAACTACGGGAAATCTCTACGTTCGATTTCAATCGTCAGAAGTGACTACTTTAAAACAGTTTTTGGCGATTTGCAAATAGCAAAGAATAAAGCACAGGACGTCTGCTGGTGAATATGCACCAGGGCAAGTTATAGTAAATCATCGGCTGACAAAGTAGTGTCGACAAGTTTTTGGGGTGCACGCGAAAAAACGTTACCGGTGAATGTTATATTGGATAGACTCAGTATTTTCTGTTTCTAAATTTGTAAAAATGGCTAAGTGTAAAGTATTTGAATCAAACGAATAAGCCATTATTAAAAAAAACGCTAATTTCTTAATTTTCTGTTTCTAAATTTGTAAAAATGGCTAAGTGGTAAAGTATTTGAATCAAACGAATAAGCCATTATTAAAAAAAACGCTTAATTTAAGGGCCTTTAGAAATCTTGACTAAATCTTGCGACCTTAAAGGAGGCTTTATTGAAAAGTGCAAATTTTTCTTTTCAAGAAAATCTTAAAAGTCATAGTATTATCGAACTCTCTTTAGTACAATGTATTTATATGGTACCAACTTACGAATCACAAATGGAAAAAGTGAGTTGACGACTTATTGAGAGACAGAAATTTGAATTGAATGGCTTTAATTGATTAGGTAATAAAACTGATGATGAATAATAATTAAAAAAAAGAATCTATTTTGGATAACATGTTTTAAAAATATTCGAAAATAACGAATCATTCACTCATCGAATTAATATTAACAACTGTTATAATTAGACAGAATTGAATTCCAGTAAGTCATTTATTGGAATCTACCTCTCTCTCTCTCTATGTGTGTATGTATGTATGTATAAACAAACTAATAAACTAAATATACAAGTATGATAACAGTTTTATAAATCTATTATTTATTGAATGGTAGTATTTATTGTCTTGTATTCCATTGTGTAAATATGTACATATGGTATGTAAGTAAGTGTTCCACTTGTCACGTGACAATAAGTATTATTTTGTAATATTTCCATTGTTATGCTTAATAAATATGTATGCAAGTATTGGATAAATTTTCACATTTTCATATTACTGTGTCTTGGAAATTTGATATAAAACAATAACCAAATATAACTTACATTTTAATAGCGTTTTATCGCGTAACATAAAAGATATTCAATTGGAAAAGAAAAAAATAATTAAAAAATAATAAATTAAATTAATTTGTATGTGAATGCTCGGTCATGGGATTTTTCAAGTTTTTCAACAAAAGTTTTGAAATTGAAAGTATTTACATATGGAAAACATTTTGGGTAATTATACCACGTAAAAGTGGAGAAGGTGAAATAAAATCTCTAATAAAAACTCACTTAAAAGAGTACAATTTAGAATTTGTGAAATGTAGTCGCCAAAATTACATATATGTATGGATATGGTCCAAAAGTAAGGTGGCCAAAGATAGATCTGCATTTGTAGTAGTAATATTGTGGTGTATTGTTGTTTATTTGTTACTCTCTTGAATATTTTCGCTTCCGATCGGGAACCGATTAAATGAGTACACTTCATACCATACATTTGGCTGTGGTAGATAGATACTTTATATAAAAACACTGTTAAAGTACATTTTTCAGATTCTTTGGTAAAAATTATGATATTTTTGAGAGGGAATAACAATAAACAATAATGCCAAGGGAGTTTAAGATGTAGCACAAAAAATTGTAAAAAGTTTTCCAAAAAGCCCAACGAAAAATGTTATGCTACAAAAATATGGTAGAATTTATAACGTGGTAGAATTTGATTGGACTTATGAGTTAAAAGTCCTGATTGACTTAGAAATGAGTAACATTTGTATTAAAGACATCAACCTAATATTCGTTTATACAACACTTTTACTTACGCCTAAAAACGACTTTACTTTATGACAGCCAAACGATAACTAAAACTTATGCATAAGGCGCCACCTTTTATATATAATTTAAATTACTTCTGAATGTTCTTATTCTTGCTACAACATTCGAATTACTTACGTTAATTCAAATGTAGCATACAAAGATGATCGCATTGGCAGTGCTGACAAATGCACAAAGTACGGCATTGACAGGGTGACACATTAATACCAAAATCCCATAACACAGTTTTAAAGGCGCTGATATGGTGTACATATTTTCTTTGCTAACCCTAAAACCTTACCCTGAGCACCCAGATAGATACTTAAAGTCGTGTTAAATATTTATCTATTAGGGTTAAATATGCTTATCGTTTCAAAACCAGTCATAAAGTTAAATTAAATACTTTTTCTATGCGAAGCAATGTTTCACATTGTATATAACGAAATTCCCGGAAATTCCGGGAAAAGAAATTTTTTTCCCGTTTTCCCGGAAATAGCGAAAGTGCCACTGATAAATGATTGCCATATTAGATGCTACAATTTGCCCAATTTTTGCTTTGCAAGAACTTTTATATTAAAAGTTCTCAAATTTTCAGTAGAACATACAGAAATAAAAAACAAAAATATAATCAAGAGGAATCAAATTGCACTGTTTTAGAGGTTTACTATCAAACTAAATATAATACTATTTTTTTTCTTGCTACTTGTTAATCTTTTACTACAATATATACATACATATTTAAAAAATTATTTAATATATTTTAAGTTAATGCCGTGACATCTCACAGTGATATTTTTCCAGTATGTATTATCCACTCATTCATCTTATACACTCATTATTTAGTACATTATTTACTATATATTTTTTCGTTAGTCGTTACTTTTAAATTGCATTACGAGTAATTTTTTTGACAACATGAATGCATCAAAGTCAATGTCAGAAAGTGTATGAAAATGCAAACACGCCACTTTCGAAGAAAATTGCCTGAACATTTAAAGCTCTTGCTATGCAAACTGTAGCATTCTGTGCCATTTTATAATCATTTTCTTTTACTTCTTTTTACTCTTTCAAAGAGGAAACGAGATAATAGAAGAAAAGTACAATACGATAGAATGATTCACAGATGGACAGTAAGACAGCCGGTTGAAATGAGAGACGGTCAGTCTGATTTCTAAATGTTTTTTTTTTCGCTGTACAACTTAATTAATTAAATTAAAAGTTTCCTGTTAAAGCTTTAAAGGCAACTGTAAAGTGACTTTTTTAATGAAAATCATTTGAAAAATATCCAAATGAATGCAACGGCAGAGAACACACCTCTTTTCTATTATTCAGTGGTCAGACCACAATTCGTTGCATTTTTTCTTTTATTTTTTAATTTTAATTCTGTTATTCTACAGCCATCACTCAGTCGATTTGTAACAAAATAAAGTAACAAAATAGCATTTTTATTTGCTGTATAAATAAATCATCTGGATTAATGACTCTTTGGAATATTTCAAGAATTTTTTCTAAATTGACTGAGTGACACAATAGACACTAGTGGCACAACTAAATGAATATATGGTTTTCCATTGAAGTTGAATTATGAAAATTAAAGAAAGAGAACGCATCATAATGCAATTTCGATTTCAGTAAATTTTGATTTTTATAAATTTTAAAGTTGAAGTTGCCTAATTTTTGTTTCTACTAACGATAGAATTGCAAATCGTTCAAGCATGGGCTTTTGAACCACAGACTGCTCTATGCGGTAGCACATGTCCTATCATATTAAACCGCTGTGTATTAATGTGTTTTACAGCATTCTCCTCATTACACAGTGGGGCAGTATTGTACCATTTCTGAAATCAATTAAATCGTTGGGTTTTGCTGTCAGATATGGGTATCATTGGAAAGGTTGTGGATTTGTATTATAAATCACATACGAAGAAAATTTACTTCTGGTTGAAAAAAAGAAAGATACGATAAAATAAATTATTTTATATTTATTCGCTATCACTATGTGTTTCATCAATATCTACGTCACTCCTTAAGTTGAAATCTACCTTATCAGATGATAAAAAATATATGTTTTGATTCATTAACACACAAACATAATATGTGTAGGCTAGCTTCAACGACTGTGCGAATACACACAATTAAAGGCTCAACTGTAATATGCGTCGGCTAGCTTAAGCAACTGTGAGAGTACACACAATCAAATGTGTATAACTATAATGTACTTAACAAAATTTTCGTCGAGTTTCGTTCAGTTTAATTTGCTTACGTTTTGACCGAACCCCTAAACAGCTGTTTGTGTGTTATATGCAAAACAATAACAGAAAGAAACACGTTGCGCAATGGACGCTCTTGCTTTTATTTGTCATTGAAACAGCTACCATTAAACATGCATGGCGGGTGTATGCGAATTTTTATAATTTTGATATAAACTGTGTTATTTTCCCGATAATACTTAAATTTTTACACAAAAATTTCAAATTTTTTTTATTTTTCATTAAACTTAACACTCACTAACACAAATATTCAAAAAATACATTGTAGCCACTAAAAAATTGATTAAGTATTTGACAGACTTTTCGTTGAGTTTTTGACAGTAGCTTAAGTAAGCAAAATGTTATGTCTGGGTCTTTAGACACAATCACTTGTTTGTCATGGGAGTCTTGCAAGTAGCGCTAATACTGGGTCTGAATTTATTAGAAAGAAGTTAAATATATAGTCTAAGTTATTAATTATACTAAATTTCCTTTCGCTATGCTTGCCAACTTTTTATATATTTTATTAATAGGTTCTTGGGTTTCTTCAGACAAATAACCGACAATTAGTTTTGTATTACTTCCCAACGTACTTACTTATATATTTTATATTAAGTCGACATACATATATCCTTGATATTTTTGTTAATATTTTGTATTGCATTGAATTTACTCTGGAAGTGAATTCCTTATTGTAATTCCCACCATCAGGCTTTGGCTGATCAACACGTATTCCAAAATTTGTTTTAAATATTTCCTGAATTATTTTCTTATTATCTTCTACTAACTGCTTGAGAAATACATAGATAATCTACAAGGCTACGTAAACGAAACATATATCATTTAAAAATCTGTCTGTTCCTCTTCTTTCCAGATCCGCTGAAAAACTTGAATTTGGATAATATTTAAATAAGTTATTAGCTCATAATTTCATGACGGGACAAATAATCGGGTTTTATCCGTATCTTAAGATTTTGGAGGTGTTTCAAAATTTTCAAAAACAGATTCTTGATATACTCGATAGCGCCTATAAGAAAAATAGCATCACATTCCAAGTGTTGATTGCTTGCACCGTGTTATTTAACATAATTGTATAAAACAAAACAAAAGTTCCAATAAGGCAGGTTTAAACTTTGAATCGAATTCCTCAATATTTCATGTAAGTAACTATAAGCTTTGCAATGGTATTATATAGATCTCTAACTTGCAGGTTCTTGATAATAGATTTGTTTTAAATATTTTTTATAGGCAAATAATATCGGGTCCGCCATCTAAATTTTTTTTTTTCAACAAGTGCTTATTTCGTGAATGGTAACACTTACTCGTAGCTCATGGCTGATTTGACAGATAATTAGTTTTATCCTCCAGCTGAACGAATGTGGTTGTATATACGCTTGAACAACGCTGGGAAATATTGTTAAATTACTTTGAAAATCATGGTAATGTTGCAGAATCAAAAATCATCTTTTCAGATGAAGCTCATTTTGGTCTTGGCGGGTGTGTAAACAAGCAAAATTGTCGCATTTGGGGCACTGAAAACCCACACGCATCCATTGAAAGACCGATACACCCAAGACGAGTCACTGTTTGGTGCGGATTTTGGTCCAGAGGCATAATTGGGCCATTTTTCTTTGAAAATGAGCAAGGAGTGGCCGTTACAGTCAATGGCGATCATTAACGGGCCAAGTTGAACAAATTTTTGTTCACAAAAATTGAAGAGGAGGATATTAGCAACATTTGGTTTCAACAGGACAGCGCTACGTGCTACGAAGCTACACTCGATGTTTTGCGCCCTGTTTTTGAAGATCGCATTATCAGCCGCAGAGCTGATTTCGTTTGGCCACCTCGGAGCAGCGATTTGACACCGTTGGACTATTATTTGTGGGGTGCCGTCAGAGATAAGTGTTACGTCAACAAGCCAGAGAAAATTGACGCTTTAAAGGACAATGTTCGTGAAGCCATAGGTGAAATATATCTGCACACAATCGATAATGTGCTTAAAAATTGGACCGATCGTGTAGGCTACTGCATGGGCAGCCGAGGCAGCCATTTGAATGAAATTATTTTCGATTATTAACGAGAAGAATTGTACTTTCAAATAAAAAAACAAATTTGAGCAAATATTCAGTAGTTATTTTTTATAGCATTTTCAAAAAACAAAAAAAAAATTATTTGGCGGACCTATTAGGGTTTGTTTGCCGCCACGATAATAATAGATAAACAGACTGCAAACATTTTAGTTTTAATCAAATAAAATAATGACGTTAAAAGATGAATTCTGTTAATGTTTTTTTCTCGACTTTTTTTGTAAATACTAAAACCAGAAAATTGCTTAGGCTATATTTAGGCCCTTTCATAAATTGTTTGTTTGGTGGAAATTTTCGCTTGTGTGGAGACTTTGCACATAATAAATAAAAGTGAAATTACCAATTGTGTATGTAGATAGAGGTGTCTACAGCATATAATAAATTATTTATTATTGATTTATTTTTTTTGAATTTCATTTAAGTAATAGGTGAAATTATTCATTTTAAATATTAGATACCACAACACACATTTGATTTTAAAATTAATTAATTAATTAATTAATTAATTAAATCAGAATGGATGGAATAGTTGGTAGTTGTTATTCAAGTGGCGTATCCAAGTGTCTTAGTGAGTCAGTTAATAATTTTGCTATTTTTTTTTTAATATGCATGATAATTAAATGGTCAGTAACTTACCACATGAAAATAAATAATAAACTACAACAACAATTAATTCTTGATTGTATTGTAGTTATTGTTTCTAATATTTAATATTGGTGGATGGTGTTGTTATATGAATTTCAATTTCAATTTCAATTTCAATTTCAATATTTTTAAAAATTTCTATTGCTTATAAATAGAACCTATATTCTATGAACTTTTCAAAACTGCTTACTTTTATTGAACTTGTACACAAATTATATAAAAAATTTATATGCATGTATGTATATATATCGTCTATGCATATTAACTAACATGTAACACGCCAACAATAAACTATATTTCGTTTTTCACTTTTTATTTCCTATTTTTTCACAATTTCTCAAATGATTTTAATCTGTAGCTTTTTAAACTATTTATTTTATTCTCTTATTGTTGTATAAAAATAATTATTATTAATTAACTTTTTAGGTTTGAATCTTTTCTTCTCTCCTCTTTCACTTAATTATTTATTTTGTCACTTATTTTTTCATCTTCTTTAGACTTCAAATTATAATTAATTAATTTGTGATTGTTGTTTGTTATTGTTTTTAATCATTTCGATGACAAACAGGTGGCTTGTTGCTTATTTGAATTGGAATTGTAACGTTCACATAAGCGGTTTAATCTAAAAGAGTCTCTTTCTCTTTAATCTATTACATTTTCTTCTCTCACTTGATGTATTTGTTTATTTGATTTGATTTGTTTTTTTTCTTCTTCTTCAATTTGAATCTCCCGTAACGCGTTCTAGCGATGTGTGCTAGTCAATACCAAGCAGCGAAATGCGAGTTTTGTTATTTTGCTAAAAAAAAAATCCTCTTCATATTCGCAACAGCAAGTAAAACAAATGAAAAAAGCCGAGCAAAAACAAATTAGTCGTTTGTTAGTTTTCTCCTCATAAACAAATGCTCACCCATACATTTGCAATGCCATTACCGGGAATAGTGCAACCCTCATCTCTTTTGGCTTTGCTTTGCTTCAATAAAATACTACCCCTTTATACAGATTGTTGTTGTGTGTTTGGCACTAGACTTTTATTCACTTTCTTTCTCTCTCTGTTTCTCCGACCAATACATTGAGGTGAATTAAATCCTTAAATGGTTTGAATATATGATATAACGCGTTGGCAAACACAACCGAGTAATTTAAGGAAAAGCTTTTTTCTCGGTATTTCTTAATGGGTTAAGGTTAGGGAGATCGAACGGCTATTTATCGAAATATTTTACCCGGTGTTTTTTTTGGTTTTGCCAAAGCCGGTAGTTAAAAACTACCCATTTTTCGAATATCGAATAATTTTTATTTTTCAAATTTATGTATTTTGTTAAGTTTAAAATATAACGTCTTATTATATACATACATATGTACGAGTACATACATATATGACTCCTTTGAACGTCTCACAAAGAACGTCAAGCCATTTTTCTCATTTTCTATAAATGAATATCATTTTTTTTCATATAGAGAACGATGATCGATTGTGTGATTGGGCCTTGGAACTGTTTAAATAAATATAAAACCTTAAAAATTAAAAATTTTTGAATAAAAAAAATTACAATTGCACTTACATACTACCAGAAAGGGTACATAAAATGTGATTGGTGTGAAAATATTATATATACATATACAAACTATTAAGTGCGTGCATACATATGTTTTTCTTCAGATGTCCTCTGATGTGAGGAAATATTTTGAGTGCAATGAAAAGGATAAGTCAAGATATATTAAGTCTCCTAAAATACAAAGCTGCAAAGGCTCTTTGACACCGGAATTTATTAACCACTTTAAATATGTCCATAATTTTGAGGTCGCTAAGGCGAACAGCACTTCTACAAATATATTAGGAGGTTGTGTTGTTGAAGATGGAACGTCCATTAAGGTCCTAGAAAGAGTAAAATGTTCTATCACACTTACTTGCTAGAAATTACAACATCGAACAGAATTTATAACATTTATTTGACAAAAAAAATTGCGAAGAATTTTATTTTAGTAAAAGAACCGGTTAACCGGTTGTTTAAATAATTTTTTTGTAATGAAAACCTGTTTTTATTAATTGTATTTGTGGAATTATTCGATAATCCTAGTTAAGTATAATCGATCTTCCTAGTTAAGTTGGTTTGAGTGCTTAGAAAATTGGTTACTTATTGGTTATTATATAATATAATATACTTATTTGTACTTTGCAAATTGCAATACAAATATTTGTTTGTTTGTTTGTTTTTTATTAAATAATCTTAACTCGGAGGCACCAATTAAAAACTTTCCGATCAATTATCAATTATCAACTACTTAGTTAGCTCATTAAGCCGCTTACGATAATCTTTGCCTCTAAATAGTAAATGATAAAAATGTAAAAGGGGTGATACATTGGCAAACGCAAATGTTTGCAAACATCGCGTATGCGATTGACCATTTGCAAACAAATGTTTGCCACTCTTAGGGGGGTGATACCCCTAAGAGTAAGTCATCAAACAATCCTATTGGATATTTTCCATCGTACTGATCAAAAGGTTTATTTAAAAATAGCTTATTTAGTGTTTTATTTTGCGTATGGAACGTTCTGCACGTTGAAAGAATAAGTGAATAAGTAATGGTAAATTGATTTGCATCAAACTTGGCATATGTGTGTAAAAATTTATGGTAGAAAGACTTCTTCGGTTCAATTCTTCACTTTAAATAATATTAAACAGAATTTTGTATTATTACTTTTATTATATTATAATTTTATAATCTTTTTCAACATACATACATAAATATGTGATATGGTTAGTTTAAGACACTAGTTTACAAGGTTTTTGTTCCCAGTTTAAATCATTCATAGGACTATTATTTTAGGCTGTCTAACTTTCGACATCACGCTTTTGAGAAAAATAAAAACGTAAGTGAACAATAAGCTTATTTATTTTATTTTATTTTATTTTATTTTATTTTATTTTATTTTATTTTATTTTATTTTTTTTAAATAAATTTTTATTTGTTTCCCTCATGACACTCGAAAAATAGCAATATGCAGGCTCCAAAAACTCGCTCAAAGGATTTTAAAAACTAAAAAATTAATTTGAATTCTATCGAAATTTTTCACTAAATCAGCAAAAATGTTTTCGCAATTTGAAGTTTACTAATTTCCTAAAAATTCACAAATAACAAGTGTTAAAGAGATCTAGGAAATCCGTTTATGGGGACTTCTCTCAGTCAATAAGCTGCACCCGCTTCTATTTTTAAACTCATTGAAAGGGACCTATAGTTTAACGCCGATTCCGAACGGCAAATGCATTAGAGACGTATTCAATAGTAAGTAATACTCATAAGCAGCTTACAAGCTAAGGTTATGAGGTGAAACCGATGTCGAAAAACTTTTTTTTTAAGATGGTCTGGTCTGGTATTGAACCGAGAACCTTGTGATTGGTAGTCGGGTGTCTTACCTACCATACCACAGCGGTACACATATCGACGGCTAAGTGTCTCTTAAATTTTACATTTTTCAAAATTTTCTTATTTGCAGAGATAGATTCCTAGTTTTAATATAAACTCGAATGATTCGAAAGTAGGCTGAATAGTATCGAAACACCGGTTAAATCTCTCCAAAGTCTTCTCAAAAATCTATTATTAAACTGTAACGTGTACGTGGACAAACAAAAAGGTGTTTTTAATCATCATATTTAGTCCTTCCTAAAAATATGTTTCATTCAGTGAATAAAAAAAAATTATTTTTGTAAACTTATATAATTACTGATTTATGTGTACAATTAGCAAAGTAATTTCAAATTCTACACTTAATCATAAGAGCTATACACTCACACCTCATTTTATGCGGTCAATTCGTTCCACGAAAAACCGCAAAAGCCGAATTCGCATAAAATGAAATCAGAGCATCAAAAATCAACAAAAATCGCATTAAAAAATAAAAAACTATATTATTTCATTTACGAAAACAATATGAAAAAACAAACAATAAAAATTTATAATGTTAATTGAATTAAACGAAGAAATATAAAAATAATTTTTCATCACTAGAGAAAACATCATCATGATTACTAGAAAGAACGGTCAACGATTTTTCAGGACCTTTATCATTTTCATTTCGTGGAAAATAATTTGTCATTAAACTTTGTTTATACCGCTTCCGATATCCAGAAAATGGATCGTTAACACATGTTAAGGATTCATTACTCGTTCCGTATTTGAACTTACATTGAGCATTTCGTTTTGCAAAGCTTTAACTTTGTTAAGAACTTCACAAGTTTTTTTTTTTTAACTATTTCTTCACAATCACTTTCGCAATGATCAATATTATTTCTTGTTCAATTAATATTGTTGTCGTCGGATTCTTCTACTAGTGTTTCTTAATTCTTGCAATCAGTAATAAGATGAGAACAATCACGCAAGAAATAGTTGAAAATATTAACAAGAAATGATCTGGTGTTTCTTAACATTACCGTAGAAATATCCATTTGTGGACTGATATCATCAGTGTTTCTGGTTTATATTACAATTTATAATACATAACCACTACAAATCAAAAACGAAAATTTTAAATTTCATTTCGCACAAAACGTGGCTTGAGTGTACCATATTATCTTGTTATATAGATGATCGAATAAATAAATAAAACTAAAAGAAAATAGTAATAAATGTTTTTAAATTATAATATTAATACTATAGGTACTAGGCATGGCATCCCACACTTTATTTGCAACAAAATTTATTATTTTTTTTTAATTATTGAAATATATTTGAAACTTACTGCGAATTACAAATATATTATCATGAGTAATTGATTTTTGTATTGCCATGCATTTTAAAATGGACATTAATTTTTACTTAAACGTTCATTTTACTTTAAAATCTTGTTTTTGCTTAGGCTTTTATTTAACACTTATTTTATTATAATCATTATTATATTAAACATTTTTATTTATTTAACATCAGATTGCATATATTTTGTAAATTTAATTTTTGTTTTCTGTGTTATTTTTTATTTTTTATTTATTTTTTCGCTACCAATCAGTGTTTGATTATCTAAAATGTGTTGATTTGTTGATAATATTTCTGTTAAATGTGTTTTAATTGTTATGACTCGTATTGTACTTTTGTTAAATAAATTATTTTTTGGTATTAATTTTTCGTGTTAATTAATTAGACAATTTAAATAAGTGATGACAATTTAAATTTCTACTCTGACACATTGAAGCATTTTCCTACATAAGATCATTTACAAAATACTACTTTTCTCTTTATTTTGTTTACTGAACGGTTTGAACGTATTCTTTATTAACGTTCTGCGCCAAGTTGAATTATCTACAGGGTGGGCAAATTTAAGGTTACAAAGTAAATTGGCTGTCAAATGATGAAATGTCAAGAATTCGGCTGTCAACCTTTGACACTTATTTAGTAAAATATTGGGAAATTTTAACTATGGAAGAAAGAATTTTAATTGTGAAAATTTACTATCAAAATAGTGAAAATTTGACTGTATCACTTCGTAAAATTCGGGCAGCTTTTCCTCGTAATCAGACAGCTTCTGAGACCGCTGTGTTTAATTTAATCGCTAAATTCGAGGCTTAAGGTACTGTTACTGACAATAGATCAAAGTAATACTCTCGTAGTGGCCATTGTGATGCAAACAGAAGCGCTGCATAGCAAAGTGTTGAGAATGTGCCTGGAACATCAACTCGTCGATGTTCGCAACAATTGGGCCTCACCAGGAGAACTTTTTGCAACATTTTGCATAAAGATCTTCATCTTCAAGCTTATAAAGTTCAACTCGTTCAAGAATTAAAACCAGCCAAACATTGTTTGCGTCGAACGTTTGTGTATTGGCTGTTTGAAATTCATCTTTAGTGATGAGACCCATTTTCAATTAGACGGTTATGTAAACAAACAAAATTGTCGCATATGGTGCTCACAAAATCTGCAAACAATTCTCAAAAAACCATGATAACCAATTTTTTGTGGCCACAATTGGATAATTTTCATATCAGTGGCCCTTGGTTTCAGCAGAACGGAGCCATAAGCCACACAGCCAGCCAAACAATTCAGTTATTATATGAGAAATTTCCCGGTCGCGTAATTTCTATATTTGGCGATGTCAATTCGCCGCACCGTTCTTGTGACTTAACGCCGTTGGATTATTTTCTCTGGGGCCATTTGCAAGATCGGGTTTACGACACTCTGAAAGATGAAATTCGACGCTGCATTGATGAGATAAGCGAAGCTTAGTTGCAAAATGTGGTTAAAAATTTTGTGAAAAGAGCAAACGTGGACATTTGGCCGACATCATATTTCATTATTAATTCTCATATTTCTATTTTATATTGGTATGAATAAAACAGAATTTCTCTCAAAACAAAAAAAAAAAGGAAGAGTAGTTTCTTCTTCTCCAGATGCTCTAGGCAACCAGATATTCGCGGCTTGGTGTTGTTTGTTTTCAGATAGATTTCATAAGACTCCTAAAAAGTTTTGAAGTTTGAGCCTGCATAATGCGCTGTTTATCCGCATTTAGAAAGAGATCGTCAGCCTATGCAGGTAACTTTGTTTTGAAGTCTTAGTTTATACCCATCGCCGGACTGATCTATTGTTTACATGAAAGGATGCAACTTTGTTTCACTGCACTCAGCCAGGTAAATGGTTGGCTCATGCTTCTTTCAAAGACAACTTTTGATACTCCACCGTCATTACACCTTACTCTGACTGGCAGTAATCCATTATTGGCAAATGAAATCAGTTTAAATTGCACTTTTTGACTGATAAGTAATTTGAAAAAAAAACACTAATTTGTTAATTAAAAAATTAAAAAAAAAAATATATAAAATATATAAGTAGATAAGCAAATCCATTAAAATTTAAAAAGAAATTTAATTTCTGAACCAGGTTATGTAAAAAAAAACTTTCAGGAATATGTATGGAAGAGTTCCATGAGTATGTCACTGGGTTATTATTGTTAGCCAATCATCAAACAAAAGTAGAAATATTCTGTTTGAGAGTTCTTTGACACTTTAATGACAAAACTTTATTCAAAAAACGTTTTTAGGTACTTATTTGGAGGTGCCATGATTTTTAAGGAAATTAAATACCTAAACAAATATATACGAGTATATATATGTATGTACATATGTAGTACATATTTATGTTATTCGGAATTGTTCCATTTCGTTCCGTTGTTCACAAAACTATTGAAAGATGACCTTGAGCACGTATGTTTTCAATTACGGAGTCTTTTGTAGACAAAAACAATAAGACTACGAGTTTCATGCTAAACATTTGATTTTGTTTTGATTTGAACAATTTGGTCAAGTTTATGTCAGGCGATAATGAATATTTACAATACACATACATATAGACAGACTACTGAAATCAGGCAATCTCTTTGGTTTTAATGAAAAATTATATAAATTAGAGGGAATTGGAGCCATTAATTTCAATAGTCAACAAATTGCTTACTATTATTGCCATATCAACATAAATGGCGATATTCGATCGCTAAGGAGTAAAATTTAGATTTTTTGGACTGATTGAAAATTAATTTAGTCCATCTATTTAGCAATAAATTTGTTTTTGAGGGTCTTGGGAAATATTACTTAAAACTTAACAAACTTAAAAGACGCATTACTTTTCATATTTTCTGATATACATTGAATATTCAATATTACGAGTTCATATTATTTATACAGATAATTAAGTTAAATTGAAATTGGCATTGGATTCTTTTGGTACATTCGTTAAGCAAACGAAACAGTATTATTGACAATTGTAATCGAATTGGTGGGTTGCTCTAATAAGCTTCGGTGTTGTGTGCTTTTACTGAGCTTCTGTTAAATACTTTCGTGCTTTTTATTTCAAATTCTACTGTACATATTTCAGACTTTCGTACTGTAAACATATATAAATCTATGATTAAGATGAAGCTTTTATTTCATTATAATGCTTGGACCTGCCATTATGTACGAAATAGAGTGTAATTTAAATGACCGCTTCTGGCCATAGCGCTCTGAATTTTCGAAAAAAAAACACAGCCGAATGACAAGGGCTCTTCTACAATCACTTCAGGGTTTTCCGAGCGACATTTAAGCTACTTTACTGAATACAATTTTGTTCGAGAGTTCGGCCGCATATGAATCACTAATTTTGTAGTAAGTTTTAATTATTTTTATACCTTCTTCGGTTATTAAACAATTCACATTCGTAAATGACAAACTAACTAACTAAACAATTACATTTCAGATAACAGATATTAAATAGCTGACAGCCTTGCCAGGCCGTCGGTTTTGAAACCACTACAGAAAGGAAATTTTTTTTGAAGTTAATGCGTAATTAAGAACGTTCTTACTAATATAAAGAGCACATTGCTGTCATTCACACCTTTTCTCTTGCTTTTGATTAGAAGAAATATTTTTAATATAAGTAAGCTAGTAAGCTAGTTTTACCGCCATATTCATAAAAAATTATAGTGTATTTAAAAATTAATTTTAAGAAATTTTTTATGAAAAATTTAAAATAAAATACATTTTAAAGTCATTTTCAATTTTATTAACAGGGGCTTAGTAGATAGTATACACTAGAGTGGGTCATGGCTCTGTAAGGGCTACATTTATGTCTTTAATAGTTGGATAATACCACGTCAATTTCTAGACATGACTTTTAAAAACTTGGTTCATATCTACCACAATGCTAAATATATTCGAACGAAAATAAAGCCGTGTGACTAGAATTTGACATGTTAGTAAATAACTATTAAAGACAGAAATGTAGCCCTTATAGAGCTATGAACACCGGCATAGCAAATATTATGATCCGACTAAAAATGGTGACAGAATGAACAAAATACTAAAAGGGCGGTATTTGTAGGCTTCGCAAAAAAACAAAAAAAAAAAAATATTTTTAGATTTTTTTTACGAACCACTCTAGTATAAGCAGCAACTGTTTTGTGGAAAAATTTGTGAAATTCTAAAAGTTTTCATTTTTTGTTTTTTAAATTTTCTACAGTTAGGTTTTTATTTCTATAGTATTAATCAAAGCCGATTTCAATAAAAATGTTAAACGTGCTAATCATACATACAAATAAATAAATAAGTAATGATAAAAAAGCTAAATATATTGGCAATATCTCGAACCATCCATACATCTATACATACATACATACAGGCATACATACTTACAATACATCATTTTATATTCATATGCATTAGATTTTAATTTAAAAAGTCAACACTAACTAAGCCTTCGATAGTGTGTGTCGATTTTTGATTTTTGCAAATTAAAATGAAAGAAAAATTAATACGAAATTCCAACAGAGGGTACTCACATGAGATATAAGAAAACGAGGTAATTCTATTCGAATGTTGTGTGAGTATGCATTTGTTTACACAAAAATTTAACTTTTTTTTCTGCATACTCGTACAAATAATAACAAAAAAAAGTGGGAAAAGAGAAACACAGGCAGTAATTGTTAAAAATGATTTTGAACAACGTTTTATTATTTGATTTTTGTAAAATAATTTATTGATTTTTATCATTTGCAGCTTATTGTTGTAGTTGGAGTGACTATTCAAAGCTTGGCCACCTTGGTTGTGTGCGCTTTAAGAAATGTTAACAATAAATAGTTATGTATTGTACATACGTGCCTCATTTAGAAACGTTTTAATTTTTGAACAACAAACAGAAAATCATATGATGCTTAAAGCTCAATTTTCAATCTGTAAAACTTTTATCAATATGATAACATGAGCTTTTTCCAACAGAAGCTCTTAGCAAAATGTCTCCGTTGGGTTTCATAGTGGAATAAAGCAGTTTCCTTTAGAACATAATATTTTAGGTTATTTATCGTTGAAATGAAAGTATTATTTTGGTTAAAATCGGAAGCTCTTTTTATTTTATTAAATATTAAAAATAGATGGCGCTCAAAGACGTTAAGAAACAGAAAAAGCTGAGACTTTTTGAAATTTTAATTAAAATAAATTAGTTTGCTACGAAGCAAATACAATTTCTTTGTACTCTTAATCGCATAGTCAGACAACAAATTAATTTAATCTTGACTACAAATATAGAACTTAAATATTTCGATTCAATTGCATTCTTTGTTTATTGTTATTTCCAATGAAATTATATTTTATACAATACTAGAGTAACCCTTCCCGCGTTGCTGGAACGCTTTATGTTGTATACTTACATATAAAATGTATTTCTCAAGACAACTTATTTTTATATATAAAGATAAGAATATGTACATAAATAGTTTTAACACTGTGTGCTATGTGCAATACCCGCTTTTCCATCACTCCAGCTTTTTGACTGATATGGATAAATCACGAAATTTTAACAACTAAAGTTTTCCACACATGTAAAATTCTATGTTTAATATGAATGGGAGCTGCCACGCCCACTTATTCAGTCTCGTCCAGTTATGGACGGATGTTGTGTCCTGGCCAAGAAGTTGTTTAAATCAAATTTAGAATCGTATACTATTACCGTTCGAAAGATATACAAAAATTAATAGTTGATATGTATGGGAGATGCCACACCCATTAATACAATTCCTCTCACTTTTTGACTGATGACTTGTGTTAATTACCGAGTAGACCAAATTTAGCAACTTCCACTTTAAATATTCTCAGGATATACAAAACTCAATATTTGGGAGGTACCATACTCGCTTATCCAATTTCACCCATTTCCCAACTGATCATTTGACTGCCAAATCGTTTAGACCAAGTTCGATAACTGCTATTTTCTTTGTATGGGAGGTGTCACTTCCACTTTTCCAATTTCGCTCATTTTTTTAATGATAATTTACATTGACTACACAGTTAATTGAACAAACTTTAGCAACATTCACTACTACCGCTCTCTAGATATACAAAAATCAATATTTGCTTTGTATGGGAGTTGATCACAAAATTGTTACGACAAACTTTAGAAACTTTTACTATTACCATTTTGAAGAGGTGGCACCACCCAGTTTAAGCTAAACCATCAGTGAAACTACACCTTTCCAACGCATTAACTCATTTGTAAATTGGTTAAATGGTTCTCGAGTTATAAAATGACGAATATAGGACAATTTGAAGATATAGATATAAATTATTATAATTCGAGTCTAAATTTCATAATGGAACATTTACGCAAAACATGGCGGCTTCACTACTGCCACGGTAAACTTTATTTTAATTTTAATTTTTGTTGATTGTTTTTGTTATTCCACTAAAGTCCACATTTTGTAAGATAATTTCATTTTCTTCGAGTTGCAACAAATGGATGATAAGTCTGTTTTTTTTTCTACGGATCTCCTCTACGGAGCTTATTGCCTTTCCACAAAGCATCCATTGCTTTATTTCGGTATCATTAATCAAGTTAATTTTTTTCGAGCTAAGTAATCTACTGTAGCTCGCCTCTATACGACTGTGTAGTGGTGAAGATCTTTGCTAAGTGGTGGGGGTGATCTTTACTTAGCTTTGTAATTTTTTTCTTCAGTAGATGACGTTTTCTTCCGATGATGTTTGCCATCATTGCCAGCGGTAAAGGCTTCTTTTAGATGGATTTGCCTAGAGGGAAGTTGAAGTCTCTTTATTTAACACTCGAAGCCTCAATAATATTTTTTCTTTATGTCCTCTGCTGGGAGACTCGAACCTGGGCCTCTTCCTTGTATGCTTGCGCTCTAATTACTACTTCTTCTTTCTTTTCAATTACATGATACTTTTTCCGATATAAGCGTGGTTCGATACCACACATCCATCTGTTACATTTAACGTGGTGACTCATGGCAAATTGATACCTCCAAAAATTAGAAATTAGCAAAATAGTAAGTTTTGTTCTGAGACTCCTTATATAGTATTATTCATAAAATATATAAATTTAATGCCGATAAAATGCATATCGTCAACTAAAATCCAAAAAGTCGTAAGCGACAAAAAATTCAAAAATGACATTTTGATTGATTATGATGTATTTTTGGCTAATTCATTATAATCAATAAAAAAGTCGACTTAGAATTTTTCGTCACTTAAGGACTTTTGGACTTTAGGTGATGGTATGAAACATATATTGTTTTTGATGTAAACTGCTTTATAAATTGGCTTAATAAAGAAATATTTAATTATTTTTATAGTTGTTTGTATTGAAAATAAATCTTTAAAACAAAAAAGTAAAATTAGTTCTTAAAATTTTTAGTGTTTCTTTGAAGAAAGTATTTTGAGACTTGAAGTGAAATCTTCGTATCATTATTTAACATTCTTTGTACACAAAATTTTATATTTATTAATGATATTATTTTATTTTTTAACGTTATAAAGATTTTTCTTAAGAGCAATAAGTAATTCGTTTTTAAATACCCGTAAAAAAATTCCCATCTAATCTTCTTCAGCAATACTTCATATTACGGTTGTGAACATTTATTCCAACGTTTTGAATGATATTACTGATCAACTTAATTGCGATTTGAATAAAAAGGGCAGAAATTTAATTTAGAAAAAATAATTACTTTTCTTACTACTGGTTGTTTTTGTTATTGTCAGGGAAACCGCTTAAGACAATTCTCCATAATAATCTTTTTTTTAACTTTTTTGTGGATTGTAATATGTTCTAGGAAATCGTTTTAAATCAAATAGTCTTACACACAAGTATGTGTTCTGCAGCTATAAAAAATTAATATAGTAATGAAAGTAAATACAAATTTTGTTTCTATAAAAATTACTTACAGAATTATAGCAGATTTTTATTGACTATTAATAATAACTTAGGATTAACTTTAAAAGAGAAGTCAGTACTTGTAAATTGTTTATAAAAAGGCTTTTTTGCTGGTTATTTTATTGCACTATCACTTATAGAGGCAATACAATAAGCCTGGGTGTTGAGATTGAAGGTAGACAATAAATATTGCCTTACTTATCGAAATAATTCGGAATTGATTGCCCAACAGATTTATAACGTTGTAAACGATAGTGGCGTTCTTACTGGAAGACAGAAAATCTGTCTTTTGGCCTAAATACAGCCGTATATCTACGCTCTAAGAAGAGTCTGAGGATATACGAAGTTATATCGATCAAGGTCGCTTGATATGGTTCATCATGATACCCTTTGTGTAAGCCTGAGATACTTATCCAACTTTCCTATATTTCGACAAATCTTTTATCGTCGTACTTAACTAACCGCTATCAAGCAATAGTTTCCTATTTTTGATCGACTTCCTTTCGCAATTTATGGTTCTGAATTAATTCGGCATTTGTTGTTTAGCTATGGTAGTAGTAACTGGCACAACAATAGTGAATACTAGGGAGATCGGACGTTTATTATTCGACCATTTTTAACCGGTTGTTTTGGTTTGGTCGAATACGGATTTTTCAAAATCTTCATTTTTCAAATACCGAATAAGCCGGTTAATCTAAAAAAGTATAATTTTTATAAGTTTGTTTATACTTTTTTATTGAAAATATGCTCATAGTTTAACTATTTATATAAATTTAGTTATTATTTTTGTATATATGACAACCTTGAACGTCTCACAAAGAACGTAAAAACCATGGTACGAGGACGGATTGATATCGAAGCTACCTAAGTGGGAAAAAATATTTTTTCTTTTCAAAAACCATTAATTTCTCAACATAGTCTCCTTTTAGCTCAATACACTTAGTAAGACGATTTTCCAACGTTTTAATACCATCTGAATAATACGATTTTAGGAACTCCTCAAAATACGCATTAATTTCGGTAATCACTTCTTCGTTTGAGATGAATCTTTTTCCTGCGAACCATTTTTTCAACTTTGGAAACAGGAAAAAGTCACTAGGGGCTAAATCTGGACTATAAGGTGGATGATCAACGAATTCGAAGTGGATTTCTCGTGTTTTTAGCATCGTATCTAATGCTGTGTGAACCGGTGCGTTGTCTTGAAGAGCATTTTTTTCTTGTTTAAATGTGGTCGTTTTTCCTTGATTGCATCAAACAATTGATCCAATAATGCACGATAATACTCTCCTGTAATTGTGGATCCCTTTTCAAGATAATCGATGAGCAATATTCCGTGTGCATCCCAAAATACCGTGGCCATAGCCTAGCCAGCCGATTTCGCTGTCTTCGCCTTCTTCGGAGCACTTCCACCAGCTTCCATCCATTGCTTCGATTGATTTTTGGTTTCAGGTGTGTAGTGGTGGACCCACGTTTTATCAACAGTTATTAATCTACGCCAAAAATCAGCAGCATTATTCTTTATCATGTCCAAACACCGCTGTGAATTGATCTGTCGAACTAGTTTTTGTTCTACACTGAGCAAACACGGCACCCATCTTGCCGATAGCTTTTTCATATGCAAATGTTCATGCAAAATGTTGAACACTGATGTGTTTACCATTGCAGCAATCTCAAGGATTTTGATCCGGCGATTATTCATAACGATATCGAGGATTTTCTTGATATTTTCTTCAGTAACCACTTCTTTTGGCCTTCCTGTTGATGGTATTATTGCAGTGCTTGTTCGGCCCCGTTTAAATTCAGCAACCCAATATTTTACCATATAATCTAACGGAGCAGATTCGCCGTAATGTTTATCAAGCTTTTCTTTTGTCTCTTTCGCCGTTTTGCCTTTCAAATAGTGCTTAATCATTACACGAAATTCACTTTTTTCCATTTTCCAAGGAACACAAAAGTTGCTTACTTCAAACGACTAAAACATATAAACTAATCGATGAATTTGGCTAAAATTTTAACAGCTGACGTTTGACAGATCGTAATTTCTAAGAAAGAAAAAGTTTTTGTGTTTGTGCTGCCATCTAGCGCTAGGTAGCTTCAATGTCAATCCGCCCTCGTAGATCGAAAGAGATATGCACTCTTGAGCATAAGTAATCTGTTCTCATCTTCTGTAAATAAATATTGATTTTTATATATTAAGAATGGTCAACTATACTCATTGAAAAGCCACAAACCCACAAACGCTGGTTTCGAACGGCAAATATAATAGTTAGTGAAGTTTTTCAGAGTGTAAATACACATAACCAGTCGCTAGTAATGTTGTGAGGTGATATCGCTGTTTAAAATCGTCAGACGGTGTGGCTTGGGATTGAACCGACGACTTCTTAATTGAAAGTTAGTTTCTTCATAACATACCACAGTGACACACACTCCTTTAAATACATGGTGCATAAATTTACATACAGTGCTACTCGCAATCTAAGGAAATTTTCTTGTCGAGGCAATTAACTATAATAACAAGCCTTTAATTCCATTTTCTACCAAGTAATACAACAAAAACGAAATTAGCTCCTTGAGTAGCTGTTCGAAACTCAATGATTTTTCAGTACTTTGTTTAATAAACTTTGTTTTTTATGGCCTCCGCACACCGTTTTGGCATAATTTTTATGATATTTGTGAGAGCTATTGTTAATATTGAGTGCCACTTTCATTTTAAGCTTTCCATCAGCTTCTGCTTATTTTTGAAAGAACTTGATCCAGTTCGGCGCTTTAAAAATTAGGAACAATTTTATTTAAATAAAAGAACTGGTTAACCGGTTATTTGAATTATTATTAACCGAAAACTGGTTTTTTAACAAGTGCTTCTTTTCGAATTATTCGAAAACCGGTTTTTTAAAAAAGTCGAATAATCGATCTCCCTAGTGAATACCTGTTCGTACCACAATTTGTATGTGCAAATGGTGTTTGTTTAACTCCTAGATCTATGAAACCAGACCAAACAAAAGAAATTTTTAGACCGATTAAAAATCTGGGGATTATTTTCAATAGCAGTCTATCATACACAGAACCATATGATTCATTTTCACAAGGTTATTAACACGAGTGAACCAAAATATCTTTTCTCCAGTTTAGACGTCGGTCTCTAATATCTGGGTAAAAATTCTGTTAGAGATTTTCCTTTTGTTATACACTCGTGTTGCTGTGTTGCTAAAGTACAATAAAATATTTTCTTTCACACGTGTGTATATTAAAATTCAAAAAATTAATTACATACATTTATAAGATTATTTTAAACCAAGTTTTTCAACAAAACTATTATGTTTTAGCCTTGGTAAGTTCTTTGTTAAAATATCTACAATCATATCATTTGTTCTTTAACAACTTCTCTAATAAAATTATAATTTATATCTGTATGTTTAGTACGTGGATGATACGTATGATTTTTGGCCATATAAAACAACTGGTTCGTCACTATTTGTCAAATCTATTTCTCTCATGTCTTCTTAGATAAATTGCTTCCTTTGCAGCTGTTGACAACGCGACAAATTCGGCTTCAGTGCTGCTAAGCGCAACCGTTTGTTGTTTACGCGGTTCTCAGGAGAATATTGCAAAACATGCTTTATCTACAGTCTTATGATCAGTTGCACCACTGTCGATACACCAAAAATTACCTTGAAACGGGTCTGAGTCTGCTGCTGCTAAAACAGTGAACTGTGATTGCCTTTGCTTTCTTTTATTCTCAAATTTATTTTTTGAATAATAGTTGGCCGCAAAATGTCCTTGTTTCCCGCAATTATAGCAAGTATTGCCTTTCTTTTTACCTTGTAGTTCGTTCCTCTTTTCAAAATACCGTTTGTTGTAACGGTCATTACCTACAGCTTTCGTTTTTGCTATGAATGCTTGTGGTTTTTCTCCTTCACTTTCTGTTTTTCTTTCTGACTCTTCCAAAAGCTTAATTTTCAAATTTTGAAGCGATGGTAAGCGATGGCCTTGTTTCCATGGCCACAACAAATTGTTCACACTGGGCTGGCAAACTCGACAACAAAATGATAGTTACTAACTCCTCATTAATTTCAATTCCAACTTCGGCTAATTTTTCCACAATATTTTGAAAAGTTCTTATATGCATACGTGCATTTAATAACTGCTTATAGAGGTACACTTTTTTTACAGGACCGCTTGGAGGAAAGATTTCTTGAAGTGTATTCCATGCTTCGGAGGATGTATTACAATTTTTTATGTAATTTAATTGAGATGCATGAACACATAAAGTTATAGTTGCCAAAGCCTTCTCATGCTGAGCAACACAACTATTTTTATCTGCAGCCTTTTCTTTGGTTTCTTTTCCGCTCACTAAATTCCAAAAAACCAGAGTGGATTAAAATGCTCTTCATGTGCACGCACCAAGCATCGTAATTATATTCTTCTAATATATCAATTTGACATAGGCTCACTTGACTCACTCTTCCTTGTGCCCTGGGCCAATAACCTTTGTTAGATGTTTTCCTTTTGTAATTGAAAATACAACCTTTTCGTTCAAAAGTTTTTTGTATAATAAAAATTAGAAAACTAAAACGAAGTATACATATTGTCAAAAAATATTATTATACACTCGTGTTGCTGTGTTACTAAAGTACAATAAAGTATTTTCTTCAACAAGTTCTTCAACTATTTCTAATCCGTACATATTTGGCCTTCATTACTGTTCAGTAATACTATACAATTTGTAAGAGTTTGAGTTACTATTCTCAATTGTTACCGATATTTTTTTAAATCTTATCATAGTAGCCTGTAGCCGAAGTGTTCAAAAATAATCGAAAACTTTGGCTCCCTTTTATTTCCTCCTGCATTTCCAATAACATATAAATTTATTTTCATCATTAAATATATTGCGGATTGTTTCATAATTCGATGATATCAAAAATAATAAATAAAATAAAACAAAGCATTTCATAATCAAATTGTTTTTGTTATATTGTTTGTTATTTTAAATCCCTACAAAATCAAAAAAGGATATGAACTGATATACAAGCAGCCTTCCTTGCAAAATACATGCATATGTATATATGTATACATATGTGTATATTTAACTCCATACATATAATAAATAAATGAAATTTGTAATAATTGTGTTTGAACACGCGTATACAAAACATACATAGATATTCGTACGTACATGTGTATGTAAAAACAAGAAATCATATTTATTATTTTGCGTGTTCGAGAACGTGGTTATGGTTCATATGGACTTGGATGAGAAGTGCACTTGTTGTCAATGACAAAACAATTATTCAATTAATTTGACATTGATATAACAAAAATATTAATACACACAGACATACGTATGTATAAGCACAACTACTTTTGCACTCACTCGCTCTAACAATTAAACTCTAATACAATTTCCCACTCTCTCTGTAGAACAGAAAGGAAAAAAAGTTTCATTTTGAAACATCAATAGCAGACATTCAATCCCAAAAGAGTAATCAAAACATTTACACAACATCCATTTAAACATGAAATAATAAATAAACATTAAACATTTGTAAATCCACATGTACATACATACATACATACATGCATACATACATACATACATAAGGGTCATTCCATAATGAAATTTAAAACAATTTAATCTGAACATATTTAAAGCAACCAAAGCAAATGCATTCATTGCGGAAATGGAAAGACTCAAACACATGTCAAAAGTTCTTTACGAGTACGTCTATGCGGGAGTTGTATTGTGGAATTGTATTTGTGAATTGTATTTACAGTTATTAAGTGTATGTATTTGTGGGCCACAAAACTTTTTTGTTTATTGTTGTTTAGAGTATTTCTCTTTCATTCCCCTTCTCTCTCTCTCTCTCTTTCTTACTCTTTTATTATTTTTTATTTTACGAATTATGATGAACACTAAACTTTTTGAAAAAGTTCGCAACATCAACTTCATTAAAGAATATCGAAATCCAACAACAGTAGCAACAACCTTAACAACTACATCAGAGGCAGTAGGAAAAAAATACGAGTGAGGGATAAAGCAAAAACAAAAAAAGGTTTAATTTAATTAAGTTCATAACAGGAAATGAACTGTTTCAGTCAAAAAAAAAAAAAAAAAAAAAAAAAAAACAACAACAACAACAACAATTGGTTGAGTTGATATTTTATTTTTGGTCAGGGAAATGAGACTGAATCCCATCAAAGTCAATGTGCGTCAATTTTCATTACAATTTAATTTCGTAAAGGCAATACGAAATACAAATAAAAATAAGAATAAACATTTTGCACATCAAAAATGAAATGTTTAACTGGATATAAACACATACACTCATGTCAGGACACACACACTCGTAAAAACTTCATAAAATACGGAAATACATGTTCGTATTGCTAAACGAAAATCGTAATTTTGGTTTGTTTTTTTTCATTTTACACTGGCTCGTTCAGCTTTTATTTGTTTTTTTTTTTTGTCTTCTGGCAAAAAGTTAAATAAACATTTTTGCAATATTTCTAAAGAAAAACAATGAAATTAAAATATTTTAAACGATTTTGAAGGAACAAAAGCTAATCTGAAAGTGACATGATAAAATTATTTAATATTGGATGTCCTTTAGGAGTCCTTTAGCGTAAAATCAAAACAAATTTAAATATACAGACATATGTTTAGTTTGAAAAAAATAATTGTGTTTCATATACATTTGTACATTAGGGTGGCAACTATTTTCGAAAATGCTATATGTCGATAACTGCGCACTCATATTTTTTTACACTTCGTCTAAGTATGGCGACAATTCGGACAATTTTAAGCCGGTCTAAAGGTCATATTCGTGATGTTGAATCATAAAAGGATTTTTGAAATACATATTACGATATTTTAGAATTTCCAAATAAAAATTGTTTAATATGTTACTTTTTATTTTATCATCATATTAAAATATTTTCTATCTAAAATAATCGATCCAATCAATTTCTAGGGCCAAAAATTAAATAATAAAGGGTCCGCCATCTAAGGTTTTTTTCAACTAGTGCTTATTTCGTGAATGGTAACACTTAGCTCATGTCTGATTTGACAGATAATTAGTTTTATCCTGCCCCTGAACGAATATGGTTGTGTATACGCTTTTTTCGCTTCGCTAAGTGGGCCTGCAATCGACTTACAGAAGATGCTGATTTTACCAAAAAAATCATTTTTTCAGATGAAGCTCATTTTGATCTTGGCGGGTATGTAAACAAGCAAAATTGTCGCATTTGGGGCATAGAAAACTCGCACGCATACATTGAAAAGCCGATACACCCAAGACGAGTCACTGTTTGGTGCGGATTTTGGTCCAGAGGCATAATTGGGCCATTTTTCTACGAAAATGAGCAAGGAGTGGCCGTTACAGTCAATGGCGATCGATATCGGGCCATGTTGAACGAATTTTTGTTCACAAAACTTGAAGAGAAGAATATTAGCAACATTTGGTTTCAACAGGACAGCGCTACGTGCCACACAGCCAAAGCTACACTCGATGTTTTGCGCCCTGTTTTTGAAGATCGCATTATCAGCCGCAGAGCTGATGTCGGATTGTTTGGACTATTATTTGCAGGGTGCCGTCAAAGATAAGTGTTACGCCAACAAGCCAGAGACAATTGACGCTTTAAAGGACAATATTCGTGAAGCCTTTGGTGAAATACAGCTGCACACAATCGATAATGTGCTTAAAAATTGGACCGATCGTGTAGGCTACTGCATGGCCAGCCGAGGCAGCCATTTGAATGAAATTATTTTCCATTATTAATTGGAAAGATTGTACTTTCAAATAAAGAAAGAAATTTGAGGAATTATTTAGTAGTTTTTTTTTATAGCATTTTCAAAAAAAAAAAAAAAAAAAAAATTTTGGCGGACCCTTTATTAAAAAATTTAATACATTTGTTTTAATTTTGCAATTTTTTTTAAATTTGAACATTTTTTTTTTTTGAGATTTTCCACAATGTGTTGGCTAATTATGTAATACTCCGAATCCGAAGATCTATTTGATCTATTTTAAGAAAAATTCACTAAAGTATTATTCACAAACGAACTTTAGCTTAAAATTCCTATTTTAAATCAATATTAAACAAACAATTTTTAAAGTTGGTTCGACCGTACTTTAAAGCTTTTTTAAAACATTATTGTGAAAAAAACATAAAATCAAAAGTTTGACGAAATTTTTAAAACAATGGACATAATTTATTGATAAAATAATTGATAAGAACAATTTCAAATTGTAATAAAATATTTTGTAAAGGAAAATTTCAAAGCATCAAAGAACAAAAGCTTAAAGATTTAAAAATGGAAAAGCGCTCATTTCTCCATACCACATAAAACTGATCAGCAATAATAGTTTCAACATGATGCTAGAGACCTTCAAGGGTTTGTTCAAAACTTGCTCTCGTTTTCCTGGACACTGTGGATTAGCTGGTAATGAGACAGCGAATGCATTGGCTAAAAAAGGTTCCGTGACAGCATACACATTGTTACGTTTTTACCTTTTCAAAAACGTGTTTTTATGAGTTCGTAGATTGTAGTTAAAATAAAATAAATTTTGTGTTTGGTTTTAGTTAAAAATCTTTTATTCAACAAAGTTTTTTGTGCCACTGCTTGTAATCTTTTTACAGGCAATAACAATTTTTGTTCTTAATTACCTTGTCTCTTTACAACTTTTACAGCACATCGAAAGCTCTCGAACCTCTCAATATTTCAGGTAGATTCCATTTCTTTCTTTTAATTTCTTTTTAGTTCTTTTGTACCCATTCTTTTCATCTTTTAGTATTTGTTGTTGCTTGTTTATTCTCTTACTTACTTTATTTGCTGTTAGTTTGTTGTTGTTGTTGTTGTGCTATTTTTATTTATTTTATCTCTGCTAATAATGTTTGTTGTTGTCGATTTGGTTATTTGTAAACAGAAAGTATAGTTGTTCTTGCAGCTTTTGTAATAAACGCTGTGATGCCCAACCTTATTTTCGCAACAATACATTGGGCCGGAACCTTAATGTTCACATCACTGACTACCATTCTCCATCTAGTCGAAGATTATGAAAATGCAAGATGTTTGGAACACTGGTATGCTCAAGGGTAACTTCGTCACTCGAGATCAGCGATCAGTCCGTTCTAAGGGCGTCGTTCTAAACTTCTTAAATTTGGCAGGACGGATTTAAAACTCTTAACGGAGTTTCTTACATGCCACTGTGAACTAAAAACGCATCTGGAGGGGATGACAGTAACAGATGTGGATGTTTGTGGGCTGTGCTCACAAGCATCAGAGACAGAATAACAAATATTGTGCGGTACTTGACATGCCTAGATAGAAATGTTTAGGTAGACATATGGTCTTACTGGGTGACACACTCACCATAATGGTTTCAGATCTGCTTGTGCATTAGGAAGGCAGCAGATCTGCTGAACAAGCTATAGACCCGTGCGTTGCAGTGTCCTGCAATAGTGCCTGATCGGTATAGACAAAGAAAATAATGATGACAATAATGCTCTCATTTTGACTTAATATCTGTTGAAGAAGAAGTAAAAAAAGTCAAAACAATTAAGATGTAACCTACTTTAGTTTTGAATAAGAATTTCGAAAAAAGGCCTATTAGCCTTAGCCTTAAAGTGTATTTGAACTAATTTATATTCAACGCTCAAAATGAAAATTTTTTATGAATATAGCCGTTAGCGTTTGCCGAAAATAACTCTTCAATTTCAATTTGTAAAAATGTAAAGTAAACTGATTTGTATTGTTGCAAACGTCGGTTTCAAAAGTTGCGAACCACTGGCCTCATATTAGTCGAGCAGTATTGCCGTATTAACTGAGACGGTTTAGAATCCTGGCAAGATAAAAGATTGTAATACAAAACTTAATATTAAAACTATGCTAGAACAGATTGTGGCAAGAAATTCAAATCAATTGAATTTGGTGGCCGTTGATTGGTATTTGCTGCATATTTCGTAAAAAATTTCGAATAATGATGGCACTGTGCGACATTGCGTTATCATGGTACAAAATCCACGGGTTTTCTGCCCACAATTCTAGTCTCTTTTGGTGAATTGTTTCACGCAAACGTCTCATAACGCCCAAATAATACTCTTTGTTTACTGTCTGGCCTTCTGGCAAGAATTCATGATGCACTACACCGTTGTAATCCATGAAAACCGTTAGCATTGCATTCTTTTTTTTTTGAAAAAAGTGGTTTTTATGATCTCGGCTCATTTGGTGAATGACATTCACTTGCCTTATGTCTGGATTGAGTGTCGTTCTCATAAACCCACGTCTCGTCTCTAGTACTGATCGTTTTGATGAATGTGGGATCGGATTCAGCCTAGCAAATCATGTCTTTTGCGACCTCAACAGGGTCAAAAACAGCAGTGTAAAAAGCGCCATATTCCTACATTAATCGAGTTTTACATTTGCGAAAGAATCCAATTCGTTCCACAAGACTCCTCAAGGCCAATAAGTGAATGCAGGAAGTTAATATTGAGCCGGTTAAAGACACAGGAATTGGGCGATTGCATGAATAGCGCAAGAAACTCCAAATTTCGTGATTTATATCCTCTTTAACATACGACACTAATGATATTTGTTCTCTAAAGCTATCTTCGCTTGCTATAAGTCTACTAATTAGGGCTAGAGGTGGACTTCCTGACCTCAACAGCCGAGCATTTAGGTTTTCATCTGTTGGTAAATGTACTCTGTGTAATCTAGATGAATCCGAGAATACGATTCATTTTATTGTCCCAGTTTCTTTAAGAAACACAATCTGAATTTACATGAAGCCTTAAATATCCTGAATGGAACTGATTGCAATAGTTTATATCAATACATTGAAATTTGTCTGAATGCAAATTTCGAATTTAATTTTCTTTTCTAATTAATTTTAATCGTTAAATCCTTATTTTATACATAGTTATGCCAATTTATAGATAATGCTTATGTGTTTGATCTGATATATTGTAATATATTGTTATGAAATCCATTGAATAAATAAATAAGTAAAATAGAAGTTACGTTATGGTTTTTAATGTGTTGTGTTGTTAAGATATTGAATTGTTGAATAAAACTTTTTTTCTATTGACAAAGAAAACATTTTTGTTAATTTAGAGCATAATTTCGGATTTTTACTGCATATTTTATGCGCATAAATACTTTTTTTAAAGAGCACATTTCTGGTTTCCCTGGTAATAACACGTAACAAGAGCACAACTGCTTGGAATGGGGATGCGGGGAGAAATTTGTGATCTTTGATCACTGCACCGGTGCTAGCTCTGCTTTGCCGAAATTAGAGCAGTGAAGCTTAGCTTGTGTGGGGAACCGTAAGGAACTATATATGCTGTAGAGACTGAACTCCTTTTGGTTGATTCATAGTATAGGAATCACAAATCGTTATTGAATCTATCCAAACGTTCTAAATAATATTCGCCGTAATTCGTTTATTCTTTCCAAGGGTATTAACAGGATCCTAGATAACGGGAAAACTATGGCAATGATCTTTTCGAATTACAGACACACCTTTGTTTTCTCAAACAAATCAGCTCTTTTAACTATTTAGTCAATACTAATCATTATGTATTCAAGTTTCGATCCAATTTACAAAAATGATAGCTTTTAAGGTCAAACATAATGTTGCACTAAAACCACTTTTTCTATTCTCGTTAAAGTTGACACGGGCGCCTGCTTTCAATGGTTAAAAATCAATTTTTTTGTTTTTTTTTTTTTGTTTTTAAAGAACGGCATGTCCATCATAAATGTAATTTTATTATTTCCTATTCAAATCCCGGCATTATCATATAATGTTAAGCAAAAAATTTCATTCTGTTTCAAGAAAACATTAATTCTGTAATAAAAAGATTGTGTTTATGTTTTTGTTATTGTTTTCATCTTTTGTTTATTGTTATTTTTTGTCACGCAAAAGTACACAGCAAGGTTATGGGGAAAAAAGGAAGACAGGAAGACAGGAAGACAGAAAAGAATTGAAAAGAAAAGAGAAACATGAATTAAGAAACAATAAATTTATTTATCATTGAGGTTAAATCCGTTTTGATATGTCGTCACTCAGTAACATCAACCAACACACTTTTCATTTCTAGTCTATATTTACTTTTGTTTTATATATTTTTTACTCCTCTTCATTGTTGCTTTTGGTATTGTTGTTATTTATCTTTGGTGTGTGTGTGTGTGGGAAAGTGTGTGTGTGTGGGAGAGTGTGCGTGTGTGCTTCAATGTGTACATCCACCACTGCGACATGTGCCAAATTTGTAAATCACTTGGTGGTTATAACATTCACCCGGATTTAAGATGATCGATGGGAAATTGGGCTAAAAAGAGTCACAAGAAAAATGATAAAAAGAAACAGAAGATTAAAACAACAAATTGATTAAATTGAATTTTTGAAAAATATAAACAAAAGAAATGCTTAGTATCTATGCACATACATACGTCCATACACACATACAAGCAAATTCTATAAAAAGATATGGAAACATGCAAATCTCATTTCTTTAATAGTCTAATGTACTTAGGAAAGGAATACTAAAGAATCGTTGTTTAAAAGGGAAATATTTAAATTTCTTTTGTTTTTCGTTCTATTTTTTGTATGCCTTTTTCGTATGGGTATAAATCCTGTGAGCTGCTTAAGCATATCAAAAACAAACAATTATAGGATTTACACCCTGTCAGACAATAAGTCACTATTTGACAGCTAAAATAGACTTTAGCACCTCAATATTGTTGTTGTTGTTGCCGTTATTGCTGCCGTTATTGTTGTTCTGACTCCTGCCTAGTTTATACAAATTAAGCCTGGAAGAAAACAAAAAAACAAAAAAGAGAAAGCAGAAGGACAACACTACCAAAAACAGTTCTCAGTGACCATTTAAAGGATCAAATATTATATAAGCAAAGAGCTCTCTACTGGTAATATTTGTTTATCTGCCCTGCCTCGTTTGATGTCTTTTGCTTCTTCTCTTCTTGTTTGTTTGTTCGTCTTCTCTTCTCTTCTTTTCCTAAATGTTGACTTTTGTTAAGATACTCATTTGCTTAAATGGTCTCCAGTTTCGGTTTTTTGCTTCCTACTTTCCTAGGGACAATGGCAAGTGATATTGAAAACTTACATGATTGACAGCATCCGGATATTTCTGTGTCTCCAAACAAAAGGCTCCTTGTTTAACATACTGAGAATGATTCTTTCCTTGTAGGGGTGCCTGAAAGACAAATCAAATATAAATAACGAAACATGCTAACGATTATCAATTTTTTCTATTCTCTTTGTTTGTCTTGTGTTCGAACAAAGAAAAAACGAAAAAACAACTAAAACACACTTTTCCTACAATAACAGTTATGCAAGTGAAAATAACAAGTAAATCGTAAAGATATTTTTTAAGGTTAAATGAAATGACTCTTCAATAATGTAGAGAATTTATTGTGAACAATATTATTTTTATTGCTATTGTTGTTGCTCTATACGAGTAACTACAACACAATACAATTATGTACTGCCAACGAATGAATGAACTGGCTGGCTGGCTGACTACTCGACTTGTTTGTTAAAAAAAAAAAAACAACAACAAATATTTTCAATGCCACATTAAACCTTTTTAATTTGTTGGTATTTTGCAAATCGTATAATCCGAATAAAAAAATTAAAATAAACAGGCAAGAATTTCTAATTATTTATTTATTTTTATTATTAAAATTATTATTATTATTGTGTGTTTGTTTTAGCGAGTGTTAAAACAAAACATAGGGCAATTTCAAGCAATTACAAATGGTAAAACAAACACACACACACAAAAAACAAACAAATTCTCTTCCACTCTCTTATTCTATTGTGTTACTGTAGTTGTTGTTGCTGCCTGAATAGCTGTATTCTCGGAACATAAGCCTGAAACTTTTTATGGCAATTCACTGCCATTGTGAAAATGCACACACATAGGCCAATATACACACAAGTACACACACACACACGCAAACACACAAAACTTTTTTAATTTTTAATATTGTTGTTGTTTTTGTAAAATTGTTTGTTTTTATTGTTAATATTATGTATTTGCTATTTTTATTGTTGTTGTTTATTTATATAAACTCTTCCCTTGTTAGTTGTTGTTTTAAAGGCATTGTTATGCTTGCTTTCTCTTTTTTTTATCTTTTTTTGTTATCATGTTCAATTCCTTGAAGGCATAAACTTTTGTTATTATTATTGTTTATTTTTGTTTTTGTATTTGGTTTTTTATTTTCTGTTAAGCGTTTTATTCTGTAGAAACCATAAAAACTCTTACTAATGCATACGCACATACAGTTAGTTTTTCTTTACCCTTTTATTCTTTTATTCTTCTATTTTTTGTTTTTTTTTTTTAATACAAATTCGAACAAATAATGCAAGAGGGCATAAAACGGTATTTGTTGCAGCATTAAAGTTTTTACAAAGGCAATGGTATTGAAATGTTTTGGAACATTATTAAGAACAACAACATCAACAACAACAACATCAACGATAACAACATCAACGATAACAACAAACGAACATATTAACAAAAATACAAGGAACAATGCACAAATAGCGAGAATGACAATTACAACAACAAGTTGTTTTTCTTTGGTTTTTATTCTATTTGCCTTGATGTTGATGTTGCTGTTTTTGTCTTTGTTATTATTGTCGCATTTGTTTGAGTACATGTTTCAATATTGCTTTGACTCTGCCACCATTGAGAAATAAAACATGCATTTTAATATGTATGTGCGTGTGCTGACTGTATAAACCATGACCTACTCATATGCTCACACAGAGAGATGTGTGTATACCTTGTTGTAAGCAATACTGCAAATAAATAGAAAATATCGTAAAGGTCCAGGGCCAGATATTCTATACGAGTATACGTACAACAATACGAGTACATGCAACAGCTAGACAATATCACTTATTGGCTTTTTATTTTATTTTCGTTCTCTGAATGCAATTGCAACTTGTAGAATTGCTCCGACATTGACATACATATTTATGTAAGTGGAACTTTTGGCATTTACCATAATGCGCAAAATAATAGGTATGTTTTGAAAGCAGAACTAAAATTTGTATTAATAATTCGTCTTCTATAGTTGGACTAAATAGATGCGAAATAAATATCAAAACTACACTCAAAGCTTAATATTCATCATTTTTATGTGTTTCCATAATCCAATAATATTATTAGTAGCTCGCCAATAATTTCCTATACCAAATTAGAGGAGTTGATCTCAAA
The DNA here is from genome assembly GCA_023159175.1 of Wohlfahrtia magnifica. Lineage (NCBI taxonomy): Eukaryota > Metazoa > Arthropoda > Insecta > Diptera > Sarcophagidae > Wohlfahrtia > Wohlfahrtia magnifica. The sequence goes on from JAKWBJ010000060.1 coordinate 1,604,120, forward strand.
ATAATATTAATTAATTTTATGTATGCATTTGTACTAATTAATAATAATATAATAATACTAAGTAGTGTACTTAGTGGCTGATACAATCAGCCGCATTATAGCCTATAATATTTATTTTAGTTACGCGTGTATGTATGCACAGGATGGGCAAATTTGAGGTCAGTAAGTAAATTGGCTGCCAAATGATGATGTTTTCGACACTTATTTAGTAAAAAAATGGGAAATTTTAACTATGCAATGCTACACTCTGGAACAAAGAATTTTGATTGTGCAAATTTACTATCAAAGTGGTGAAAATTTTATTGTATCACTTCGTGAAATTCGAGCAGCTTCTGGGACCGCTGTGTGTAATTTAATCGCTAAATTCGAGGCTCATGGTACTGTTGCTGTCAATGGTTCAACTAGAACAATACGCTTGTAGTGATGCAAACATAACCGCTCGATGTTCGCAACAATTGGGCATCACCATTGGAACTTTGGGCAACATTTTGTATAAAGATATTCATCTCCATGCTTATAAAGTTCAGCTCGTTGAAGAATTAAAGCCAGCCGACCATTTGTTTGAGTCGAAAACAATGCATGTTTCAACAAAATCATCTTAAGTGATGAGGCCCATTTTCATTTAGGCTGTTAGGTAAAAAAACAAAATTGTCGTATATGGTGCTCACAAAATCTACAAATATTTCTCGAGAAACCATTATATCTAAAAAAAGTGACTGTATGGTGCGGTTTTTGGTTCGGCGGCATCATTGGCCCGTTTTTTTTTCGAAAATGAAATGAGCTTTTGTAACCACAAATGCTAATGTGTACATCAGTGACCTTTGGCACCACAAGCCACACAGCCAACCAAACAATTCAGTTATTGCATGAGAAATTTCTCGGTCGCGTAATTTCTTGATTTGATTTCTCAATTGGCCGGATTGGAACAAACCACAAACAACTGATACTTTGAAAGATTAAATTCGGTGCTGCATTGACGAGATAAGCTAAGCTTTGTTGCAAAATGTAGCTCAAAATTTTGGGAAAAGAGCGGACGTCTGCTGACGTGCTAGTGGTGGACACTAGCTCGACATCATATTCCATTATTAATTCTCATATATTCTCGGTGTAGTAGAATGGGCGTAAAAGGAATACAAAGAAATGTCTTAGCCTATTAATTATATGATTTGGTCCATCTCAGCATAGGTCCGCATATGCTGGAGATTACTTACCTTAGGTAACGTTACCAAGGGATTAAGCTCTGTGGGGGTGTAGTCCAAGTTCTACACCCATGGTATTTGTATTCTGTTCGTATTGTTCCCTCATCCTAAGACTTCCCTGACAATTGATGATGTTTTAATCAGTACAGCCTTCTGCATTTTCGTTAAAATATTCTCTTGCAGACTCAGATACCTAATCGCTTCTGTTGTTGTTTTCGGTATTGTTCCCATTGACGATATAATAATTGGAAGTGTAGCAATTATATCCAAATTTTGCGACCTCATATCAGGTCTATTTGGTATCGATGCTCCGTTCTGCGTTATATCTGTTAATATAGATTGGTCCCAGTAGATCGTGATCTGTCCTTTTTCCGTTACGGGTTGAGGATGGTACTTGTAATATGGCAGTGCTTCCCTTATGAAATTAAAGTGTTTGGTGATCTCTATATGTAATATTTTGCCCATTAAGTCATGTCTGTTCTTATAGTGACATGCCGTTAAAGTCGAACAGCTGTTAATAATGTGTGCTATAGTTTCCGGCTCACATCCACACCTTCTGCATAAATCACTAGTGATGCTTTGATCTTTGATAATATACTTCATATGGTTCCTAGGACAAATGACTCCGTCTTGTATAGAAACAATGTGACTTTCAGACTCGGGAAATAGTGTTCCATTTGTGAGCCATCTATGCGTACTTTGTACGTCGATGCATTTCTGAGAGATATCATTTGGGTATCTTCCATGGATTACTTTAGCTTTCCAAGCGATCTCTCGGTCGTTCAGTGATGTAGTTTGAAGCAGTGATCCTTTCTTCAGGTTTAAGGCTGTAAGATTATCGTCCACTTCCTTCAGCGTGCTATATAGGGTGTAAGTTTGTGCTACCGTAGTAAAGTATTTTTTCAGGCTGGTAATCTGACTATCATGTAGCATCGCTATGTTCAAGATTCCTCTACCTCCTCTTTTTCGGAGTAGGTTTAGCCTTTCCACACCATTTAAATGTATATTACAAAACAAATTAAAGTATCCTGACGTTTTTTGTTTTGCAAATTTTACTTTCGTAACTAAAATTTCTTTTTGTATTAAAAACTACGGACATTTTCAGTGTCGATTTAGGCAATTTTTATTAGCATACAGTGCTATTTTTATTTCCTTAAATGTTTGTATTGTTTGTTTGTATTTGTTTTCTGTTTTCTTTAAATTAAAAAATAACAACAAAATAAAAGAATTTCATACTGTTTGTTACTTGTTTACTTTTCTCATCTTTATAAGCAAACATGGAAAGAACGGCCGACACGCATATTCTCCCAAACGATGCTACCGCCTATCCACTGTCCACCCCCACTCAGTTGTATGAGTGATTTTTATTGGAATTGTTTTTTAATAAAAAATCAAATTGAAAAATGCTCATACGTTATGTTGAGCACGTGAGCACGTTCTTTCATTATTGTTCTTGCATTTGTGGCTGAGAGGTAGAAAGAGCGAAACAGAATCATTTGTGTGTGTATGTTTGTGTGTACATATGTATGCATGTATGTATGTATATAATGATTTCTGTTTATGATGACATTTTTCATATTGGTTTTATTTGTATTTGAATTTGTATTCTGCTGCGTCTGTTGCTTTTATTAATGTTTATTGTTGTTGTTTTCTTTTCTTTTGTATCTTTTACTATTTTTGTTGATGGTATGTTATGTGTTGCCTCTCCTTTAGCTATTGTTGCTGTTGTTTGCAATTGTATTTTGTGCGTAGTAAGCAAAAATAACTTATGAATAATTTAATTTCAGTTCCATATTCCATTCTTCATATGGAATTTGTTTGTATGGGTGTACATGTACATATGTATGTTTTATATCATCCATGATTTTATTTATTTTTTCTTTGCTTTTTAAATGGACTCGTTAATACGATTTTGGTTTTTATATCATCATCTACAATAGATGCTAAGGATATACACAAATGATTCTGTGCCTTTTAAATGTTTTGCATAATAAATATGTAAGTTGACTTGGCATTGTTGACAATTGCACATCAAATTGCTTGTGCATAGACTATCCTCTGCATAGATTTGTTAAGATTATAGATTTAGTTAGATAATCCAATTAAAAATCAAAGGGTTAACAATATACATCCATATACATATTTTTGTTGCGAATTTAATTTTTTTATAATATCGAAAACGTCTTGAATCGTATACTATTTAATATTTAATAATATTTCATTTAGAAATTTAAATATATGTATGTATGTATGTTGGCTATATAAAGAATAATGCCTGCTTGAAGGTTTTGCCCTTTTATACATTTTACTACTTTTTCAATATATTTCAATGCCTTTCTTCTTCACACATTTACATCGTCAATGATTTTTAATTATGTTTTCTATAAATACAAAATATGTATGAAAGCTTGTAATAAAGTAGCAGGAGCAACATTAAGAGCAATTTGAACAAGATTACTAATTAACCATAAAAGTGTTTAAACGCTTCTTTTATAACACACACAAATACACACATGTACACACAACGAACAGACAATAATAAACCTTGATGCTTCGGACTGTAAAAATACCAAACAAAAACAACAACAACAACTACAACAACTACAACAAAACATTTTAAAAACTTATTAAAGCGTATATAAAAAGCATTTATACTTTGCTCTTTTCTCTTTTCTCTTTTCTCTTTTTTAAAGTAAAATCATATGGAAGGAAATAAGAAAATAAAGGCAACAACAACAAAAATAACAACAAACATATAAGCAAATAAACCGGAGAAAAAGGCACTAAAGTTTTTAATTAAACGATTGGAAAAAAAACAGAAATTAACAAGCGAACAAGCGAAATGAATGAGGGGAGAATCTGCATAAACGGAAAAACCAAATTAAAGTGAGTGAAAAAGTGAAAAAAAGGCAACAACAACTTCTAAAAATAAAAAATAAAAATACGTGAAATGAGCAAAATATAATAAAAACAAGAAAAAGAGAGCAAAAAAAGGAAAAACTACATAAAAAGTTAACGGTATTCAGGCATCATTGGTCAATAAATTGCACTCATTTAAGCTTAACTTTATTTTTCTATAACTTTGGTTTTCCGCCGTATTCGTTGTAGTTATTGTTTTTGTATTTTTAAAACGAACTTTGTTTTATTTGGCCAACTTTATTATCGTTATTTTCATACACTCTCTCTCTATATATCTCCCTCTCTCTTTCTCTCTCTCTGTTTTTCTCTGCTTTCCTTCTCAGAAATATTTGCATTTAAGCAGATACATACATACATACATACATTGTATAGCCTTTTGTGATTCAAGAAGAATGAAGAAAAGTGGAAGAGAAAAGTAAAGAGAAGCGAATGGATAAAGTTTTAGGAAGAGGAAAAGAGGCTGAGAATGGCTTAGAGATGTTGGTGGCTTTTAATTAATTTTATTTGATTGGGTTTGTTGAATCTATATGTGTCTGTGTGTGAGTTTTTTTACTTTTTTATTTTTATTTGACTCACATACTCATATGGAAATTATTAGAGTATGAGCTGCGTATATATGCTATTGTATATGTGTATGTGTGTATGTGTGTGCATGAGAATATTCCAACATCATATAAATTTTGAAAAAGTTTTCATTTTGTTTTACAAGGGTTTCATGCTCAAATACATAAATGAATGAATAACATTTTACTCACACATACACACACAAACATCTACCAATACGCTCTAATACAACTTTTCCATAGATCTGTGTAAGAGTAATTTAAATTGTAAATAAACAAACGTATAAATAATAAACTTTATAAACGAAAAGTATTTATTTTATGTTCTATTCATTAAGCACATGTTTTACTTAAAGAAAATAAAATAAAACAAAACAAAACAAAACTTTAGTTTTTCCCATACTTTTGTATAGTAAACAAAATATCTTACTTATTAAATGTAAAAAAACAACAACAGCAAAAAGAATAATGAAATTTTGTTAAAACTTACCTCTCCTTTACTGATATCTGGCAAATAATTTGAGGTATAAAATTGAACACCTGGTTGGTTACTGGCTATTACTAACCATCTTCCGGTTTTTGGATGATAGGCCCTATTGAATATTTAAAACCATTTTCAAATGAAACAATTCATTTTGTCTTCAACACTTACACCATTATATTGTCAACCTTGTTAGCGCACTTACTTGGCTATTATGTTGATTGTTGTACTATCATCAGTATTGGCGTCAATGCAATAATTGTCGTCATAACCATTGGCGGCAGGAAGTAGTTTTTTGATTTGTTCGCCCAAGTTTATCATTGTCCTCAAATCATACAAAGTGCCATCAACACTTTTTAAATTACCTGTTGGTATGGACTCCAAGTCAGTTTCAGTTATTTTGCTAGCTTTGATCATAATTGAATGTTCGTAAATAGCGTCCCGGCCAGCATTCTATTATCGAAAAAATATTAAAAAAACGTCTAAGTCGTTTAATATATAAAAAATCATATTAAAAGTAAGAAAGGATATGCTGCTGCTGTTTACTGTAAATTGAAAGATTTGATTTTCCCTGTGCTGTTCGTTTGTTAGTCACAAAATTAAAAAGGTTACTAAGTTACCAGTATTTCATAAGTGTTGCATATGTGTTGATGTTGTGATAAGAAAAATAAACGAATTGAAACACATCCTGCAATTAAATTCAATTTTTTCTATAGAAATGCAATTCTCTGAGTAGTCAGATTGTGGTTTTGACAGCCAAATAAAGCAGATGCCATATTTATTTACATACAATATGGAAAAGTTTGAGCTTTAATTTTCATAATTAAATCGGAACTTAATTTTGAAATTAATTCAGCTGCACGACGAAAATATCTACAATCGTCATGCTCGGTTTAGAATTAAAATTTGTATCTGCTTATTAGTTTACCTCACAAAACATTTTTGAATTTGATTTTCATACATTTGAGGAGCCAATATTGATCAACCTACGCTCATACACTCATTTTAGATGAGAAAAATTCAATTTCTGATAATTGTATATGTGGTGTTTCGGCTAAATACAAACATACATACATATATGCAATAAAAGTAATAGTCCACTAAAATTGAATAACTTGAATCAGTGTGATTGAAAGATGTGTTAATTGAAATATCATCGGGAAAATCCAAGTCTTTTGGATGTTTTTGAAATTTTCAAACAATCATTTAAAACTATGTACTGCGAATAGCAACGGTGACAAAGGACAGCCCTTTTTCAGAGCTGCATTTGTCGAGAATGCTTCGCAAGTATTTCCATGATATCTGTTATGCAGTAAGGGATTGGAGTACATTGCCTTCATTAAGTTTATTGTTTTCATTGGCACATCCTTTATTCTCAAAACTTCTCGTATGACATTGAGTCTTGTGATGTCAAAAGCTTTCTTAAAATCAACTAAAACTAGATTGTTTGTTATTTGATATTGTATTCAGTATATCAACTAATTCACTAGAAGTGAATTATATAAAATACGTGTAAATACACATGTATTCAGAGTTTTTTCTTTAGAGAAAAACATTTTTTTTCAACTTTTACTTTCGCCCGCAAAATAATAAAATTGAGTTAAAATATGTTATATTATTGCAGCAACTATTTGTTTATCCTTTTGCTTTTCCTCTTTTGTCCTTTTAAACGTTTTTCTCTCTAATCATTCTATAAATCTTAATATCTTTACCTAACAAGTTTATTTCCTAAACATATTTCTCTTACTGGCGTTTTTTCTTTTATGGGTTTGTCGAACTGGAAAAACTCATATAAACACGTAATGTAAAGGAAAAAAGCGAGAGGGAGAGAGAGAGAGATTATGGTAAAAACATATATTTTTTCCTTTAGAATACGAGTTACACTCTAACATTTCCTTCCGACAATTTCAATATCATTTGAATTTTCCATTTCCTCTTGCAAAATTTCACATTTTACAACTGCAACCCATTCTTTCTCTCTCTCTCTCTTCCTCTGTCTCTGCTAAACTTAATCTTCAACTCAATCATTCTAAAGCACAGCAGATAAAACCAAATTCAACAAAAATAAAAATTATTCAACAAAAACTAAACTAAGCAGATGAGAAGAGAACATGTGTTACAAATTGTTAGTTCAAATGCAAGAAGAAGAAGAAGAGAAAGAAATATGGAACGAGTTAATAAAAATGTTCAAAATACTCACATGTCCGGCCAAATTGAAATACGTATGATTTGTCATATTGACAGCCGTCGTCTTGTTTGTCTCAGCTTGCATTTGCACATGCAAACAATTGTCCTCGGTCAGAGTGAATTTGACCATTGCGGTTACTTGGCCCGGATATCCTTCATGGCCATCTGGTGAAGAGTGTTTGAGTGTTATGCCATCTTGGTGTATGGCTTCCACTTGCCAGTGCACCTTGTCGAAGCCAATGAAACCACCGTGCAATTGATGTTTATTGTTTGAATTACGAGAGACTTGAATCTCTTGGCCCTTCAAGACAAAACGACCATTGGCAATGCGATTACAAACTCGACCCACAGTGGCACCAAAATATGGATTACTGGCAGTTTGGTAACCTAAAAGAAATAAAATAAAAGTATTCATACACACACACACACACAAATATATATGTAGAAATAATAAATAAAATATAGGAAAAAAAGAGTAAGTAACACACACACACACACAAAATACAATACAAAGCGATAGATGCAGATAAAATATATATTTATTTTGCTTCCATGCTATTGTTGTGTGCTTTGGCTTAAGTTATTTTGTTGGTTGTCACTTGTTTAAAATTTGTTCCGACAGTAGCACGGAAATATTTGAATTTTAAACGACGAAAAGTGACAAAAAAAATTTAAAAAATTGCAAACAAAATTTTTATTGGTGCACTTACGCTGTCAATTAAACAATTAAAGTGTGTGATTGAGTTACAAGAATATTTTTTTTAATACCTGTCTTGGAATTGTCATAAGTTCTGCAAAATATTAAAACTTTTTCCACACTAAACCCTTAATTTCATTAATAAACGTTACAGCACTTTTTAAAGAAATTAAAAAAAACATAAATTTGTTTTCTTTGTAATTGAGAAAACAGCTCAAACGACTGTACGAGCTTATGTTAAGCATCTCTTATTAATACAGAGTTCCAGACGATATAAAAAAAAAACCTTTGTTAACAAAGTAAAGATGCCCAACACAGGCTTATTTGGAACATAGAAGCCTCAACATCGTTGGACCATTGCCAGCATCAAAATATAATCAGTATTGTTCAACATGATGGCCAGCGCTGCCATGCTGAGGGTAAGTGAATGGGGTCTTGTGATCTCTCACCGGACATGCAGGATTTTTGTGGGAGAACGAATTATAGCGCGTCATCTCCCCTACTATTTGCTGCCCGAATTTGAAAGAGTATCAATAACTATCCCTAGTATATTCTTTCGAGATCATGTTGTAAGAAGTGTCCTTGCAAATCTCAACGTTAACAAGTCTTCTGGGCCGGATGGCATACCAGCACTGGTCCTGGAGCAGTGCTCTTCGACGCTTGCGCATCCATTAGCTCACCTTTTCAGTGCGTCATATCGCGCCGGTATTTTTCCATCCTGCTGGAAGGTTGCTAATGTAACGCCAATCCCTAAAAAGGGCGAGGCTAGTAACCCTTAGAACTACCGTCCAATAGCAGTTTGTTCCGCACTCTTCAAGGTTATGGAGATTATGATTAATCACCACCTTGTGGGATATCTGGAGTCCAACGGAAGGGCCGTTCTATTGGTGACCTGCTGGCGCTGCTCTCGGAGAAGTGGAACAAGTTCCATTCATGGTTTTGGCGTTCATAAACACTACTCCCTCTGTCCTTCTTCCAATAATCTATTTTTCTAGTACCAGCACAATGCTCTGCATGAGTAGGGCCCATCCCCTGGGTGCTGGTCTTATATAAAAAAAAGTACAGAAGAATGTCCTGGAAAAGTCTTTGGAGAGAGACATGATTTTAATATCAAGGTCTCGCATAGACTGCCTGATCGCTATAGCGTCTTTCAACTAACTGGCTTGCAAGGAACACTGCCACGATTAGGAGGGTATGCATATATACCGATAGTCAGGCGGCAATAAAATCTCTGGAATTTATGTTCGCTAACTCCCGGACGGTGTTAAAATGTCACTTGTCACTAATGGTGATGGCGAAATATTTCGATTTCAGGATCATATGGGTAACGGGACACGACGATATTCCAGGGACTGTGTAGCGAATGAATTGGCCAGAAGCGATACAACGCCACAGATTCTTCGGTGTATTAAAATGTTAAATGTTAAAGCCTATCTCTACTTCTCATCTGTGTCTTACGTGCTGAGCCTGCATTATGTTCTTCAGAAGACGTAGACAGATTTCTTTCTGTAGACGGGTGAGAAAGCTGAGGGCGGTGGTTGATAGGAGGATGTTTAGTCAGCTGTCGAACCTATCAAGGCAAAAAATTTCGAGTGTGGTAGGATACTATCTGGCCATTTTCTAGTGGGCAGGCATGCGGTCTATCTTGGGCAGAGTGAATCAACGTTGGGCAGTTACTGCTGTGAGGAGGAAGTAGTGACCACGAGATACTTGTTTCTGGTATTTTCGGCGCTATCGGGGCTGAGGATAAAGGTCATGGAAAAGCACTGTGCACTGTAGGCTGAGAGTACCGGTGGTTTGTATCGATCGCTTCGTTATCGAAGTTGGCTTGTCTCGGTAGTCATGTGAATCTCTTTTTTTTTAGGGTCATTATAGTGTGCGATTTTGCAAATGGCCTTTTTGGCCTAAGTGGGCTGGACCTAGGCCGGTTTATGCCTAACCTACTATTAGTTGCTGGGCTGAAGCGTACTCAAACCTAAGTATATAGTTTAAGTCAATATTTTTGTAATTCATATCGACTCCCATTGAACACTTTCGCACGAGCGTTTCTAACCCTATTTTAAATGGCTTAGTACAGTGATGCCAAAATTTTAAATAAATTTGCATTTTGATTTGATTAATCCAGCGTTCAATTAAACAAACCACTTGATGGCAGCAGTGTCATAATAAACCTCAATCGCTTTACGGTTTTGTCTTCTCTCAACGAAACACAAAATGTTGTACAACGCCGTTGTTGAACGCAACACGATTCTTTTTTTTTTATTTTTGTTGCACAATCACAATCATTTTTCTAAAGTATTTCTTTATTTTATTCGAAGGTTTGTTTTTATTTCTATTTTACTTTTTTATTTGTTGGATCCGTAGGTCGACGAATATTCTACTGATGTTGCAAAACTCCAGAAGGCAATAAAACAAGTGGCTTTTAATGTACTCGGACTGTTGGCGTAACCGCAAATTTTTAACTGTATTGCAACGGAAGTGGTCATTGTGAAAACTTGGCGGCAATGGTGGTTCATGGGCTCTTAGTAGTAGTAGTAGTAGTAGTAGTAGTAGTGATGATGCTGGTAATGGTGGTTTCATTGGTTCAAGCGATGATGTTGTTGGTGGTATAAGTGGCGATGGTAGTAAATCGCAACAAAGTGAATAAAAAAATGCTTCTTCGTTTTTGTTCTTCTACACTTCAAAGGCTGCCATTATCTGTTTGGTTTTGTTTGGTTTGACTTGACTTGGCTCAGTTCTAAATCGTTGTATCTATTGTAAGTGTGTGCTGGTCGTGTTGTGTTGGTTGTTGTTTTTAAACTTCTTTGTAAAAAATTAATTTTTCTGTTACTAAATTTCCGCATTTTTGTGCAACAAAGTTAAAAAAGATAAAATTCTGGTTGAAAAATTAAAAAGAAAAACAAAAAAATAATTTTGTGTAAGTGTGTGTGTATGTTTGTTTGCCACAAAAATAACAACTGGTCACCACCACTGACATGTCTGCACTTGTGATTTTGTTTGTCTGTATTCTTTGTGTTTGACGGAAATGCCCTTTTTCATACCGTCCATCTCAATTATGTCTTTACGTCTCTCTTTACCGCTCTGTCCGCACACAAGATCCACAAGTGGTTAGAGCCAAAAATTGACTCTTTGACATTATGTTCATCGTCATCATCAGACATTTTCAGATGGCTGGCAAGCGTGTCTTCATTGCTGCCATTGCACTCACAAAGTGACACTTTATGTTTAGCCCTTAAGTGTACTTTTGCATTTCGAGTGACCACCCACTCTTTTTTTCTTATTCTCTTCTCATTTGGCCCATTTGTAGTGATGGTTTCCAACATCAACAACAACAACTAAACTCTTACACGTATTCGTACAGCACCAACAAAAAAAAAAAAAAAAGAGAATAAAAATCGAGGAAGTGTATGGCTACAAACAGTGCAAATTAGTCTTGCAATGTTCTGTTTTCCCCCATTTTTCTTCCCCTTCGTTTTTTGTTTTTATTTTGCTTTTTGTAGTGAAAAAGTGATTGTTTAAAAAAAACGGCTAAAATGTGAGGAGATGGAACAAGAGAAGACAAAAAGAGTACACGCACACGCTCACACACACACACCCACACACACTTTTCCTATGTAAGCGTATATTTGTAGTGGGTGTGTATGTGTGAGAGTTCGTTTTGGAAATAAAATAAAAAAATAAAAATTGTTGGTTCAAGTATTTGTCGAAAAGATTTGTTTAAAAGATGAGTTCTGTTGTAAGTTAACTAAAGTATTTTTTCCAGCGTTTTTTTTCTTCCATTGCTGTTGCTTTTTTATTTTTATTGTTACTGTTGTTATTATTGGCATTTGTTGTTATTTTTTTGTTTGATGTTGGTTAAGCCACAGGGACTATAGGGGTTGATAGATGGCTGGTCTGGTTGTTGAAGGGAAGGTTTCAAGGGTATGGCAAAATGTAAATTTGAAAAGATTAGCTCGAGATGAGCCAATTGGCAAAGTGGGGTGTTGGTTTGTCAGTAAAAAAAAAAAAAATTAAAACGTAGGGAAACTTACTTAAAACAACAATAATAGCAACAATAACAACAATGAAAAGACAACCAAACAGTTTTTTATTATTATTATTGTATTACTACAGTGAATGCTGAAAGGATCATTAAACCTTAAGTATTTAACATGATTTTGGGGTTTTACGAAAATGGTGGTGGTGGTTTGTTTATTTTTTGCTGAAGAAAAACGAAATGAATTTATTATGAGTTTTTAAGTTGACTATAAACTGCTGCATTTCAGTAATTCTTGACGTCTTTTTTGTCGTTATTGCTATTCTTTGCAAATTTTTTGCTTGCGTTCATATTTTGTAAAACCATTAAGGGCAACATATTGTTGCCAAGTGAATAATTGCACAATTTTAAAAATTTAAACCAACATTGCACACACACAGGCACACGAAGAAAAACTAGTTGAAAACAAAAATAAAAGAAAAACAAAAATGCAATTTTAGAAAATATATTCGGTTTTTAAAGTGTATCTTTTGATTTAGTTCCATTGTGCACTGGGTGTGCCGGTCTTAGCAGTTTAAGAGTTCCTTCCACTTGCTCATATTTCATACATGATTGTGCAAATATATACTCTTTACTCATGTGTGCCGCACACACTTGTACAAACACGAAAACATGCATAAAAATATTGTTTATGTATAAATCCCTATACAATCTCTCTTTTGCATTACATACATACATACATACTCGTATGAATCTATGGTATGGCTGTTGTACGTATTTAGTTGTAAATACTAGGGGGTCTGTGTTTTATGAATAAGTGCTTATGTGTGTGCGTGTGTGTGTGCTCATGTAAATCAATAAATTTTTCGTTTGTATCATCATTTAAACCCAAATGATTTTTTTAGTAACTTTGTTGCTGTTGCTTCACTTTCTATCGTTGTAAAATAGCACTATTGCATACATTGCTGCTATTCGCATTATAGCTGTAACAAGCAGAGAAATGGGGTCAGTAAAACCTTATCATTCTGCCACACTATATTGGGTAATACAAATATTAAAGCCTAATACTTTTAAAATGCTATGTAGTGAACTGCACAAAAAGCTCTACTTTAGCTCCAGAGACAAGCGCTTATTCATAAATTCAAAACAAACTGTAGATCATTTTATTTGCAAATTTATGAATAATAATAAAATCTTTTTCTTTCTAGAATAACTACACACATACGGAGACATCAAGGTTTTTCTTGAAGTGTAGAGAGATCTGGTCAAATCTGAATTCTTAGAAAATATAGGAATTGTTGTGCAACTGTTGAGTGATACTGCAAAGTTGAATAAATGTTTCTTAGAAATTCGATTTATCTTTATGGCTCTCAGGCACAAATTTATTTTTAAATGGTTATAATCATGATAAAAGAAATAGAAGGTAGTTCCACTCAAAATTGTTTGACAATAAACGAGATTTGTTTGAGAAGTTTGTTTTCTATGTAAACATTTAAAAAAGCGTTGCCACATGCAGAAAAAGGATCAATATTCCCAGAAATTCTTCACAATTTTGTGTAATTTGAACAAGATTTTAAATTTAGAATATTATTTAGAATTTTGCAGCATAATTACCAACGTTAACTTGGAATATACAATGTATGTATGTTTTCCAACCCAAGCTATTTCAGAATAATAACTACAAGATATGTATTGAAATGGGAAGTTTGAAGGTTTTATTAAAGATTTGTTTTAAGTTGTTTTTTTTTTGATGTTTTTGCTTTGTTTGCATATTTAATATTTTTTTTTTTGCCTTAAATTACGGTGAAAAATGGGATTTTGTGAGCAGGGTATGGTAGCACAAATTTTAACATAAATGTCAGTTCGCCTTCATTGTCAAATAGTTATATGTCAGAAAAAATGAGAAAGTGGCATGGCCATTATTTCCTCTTGGCTGCTGAAACGCGTTCCTCGTAATGGTTTTTTAACTCGATTGAACAGAAAGAAGTCACAGGAAGCCAAGTCAAGTGAATTCGGTTGCTGTTGGATGGCACTTGTTGCATTTTTCGTCAACAATTTTCGAATAAAGATGGTACTGTAGGACGGTGCGTTATCATGGTGCAAAATCCACGAGTTTTCTGCTTACGATTCTGATCTATTTCGGCGAATTGCTTTTGCGACCTCAACACGGTTAAAATTGTACAAAATCACCAACACACATAGAAATAGATGTACTCTTGGCTACGTAGCTTTTGCAAATGTCAAGCTATGACGCTGAGATTTAGCGGAAATATCAACTACAAAAAAAAAAAAAAAAAAACTCAAATCCGAATGATGGGACCGCCACATGAGGGTTATTCCTGAAACCTTTTGATCAATTGATGAAATTTAGTTAGAGCGAGCTCTTAATCAAAAACATATTACTGATGAGGATACCGATAGCGTATTTTCTAATGAGTATTTTATTCCAGAATTTGAGATGAGTTTTACAAAATTCGAAAGTAATGATACGGACCAAGAAACGAGAACTACAACTGTTTATATCTGAAAAAATGGAACTGAATGGAATTCATTGATTATAAATGCAGCCACTGGAAAATGTTGTAGACAAAACATTATTCGAACTCATAAAAAAGCTTTACCACATAAAAAGCAAATCAGTTCTATTTCCTATGCGTTTCATAGCACATTTGGCGAAGATATCGACGATATCTTTAATTGTTATGTACAGTAGTTCTCATGAAAAAGGCACACCAGCAGACAAAATCGAATTAAGACAAAGTACAATGAGTTACAAGGAATCCTGACACCCATTATTTGATTGCAACATTTTCTGAGACTGAATGCCAAAATTTTTGATTTGTAACAAAACTGCGACACAAACGTTCCGATAACAAGTCTACTCTGTCGCTACGCAAAGCAATGGACAAATTTGCGCTTATTTGCGATACTTGGAAACACATCAATAACAGCTTTCTAATGTCACGTATGCCTGGAGATTACTTAACAATTGACGACCATTTGATGGTGTTCAAACTGCAAGTGTCGTTTCGGCGGTACATTCCATCAAAGTCAGGCTAATACGATCTTAGAGTTGGCTTGTATTGTTGGCTCCACATGCACTTTTACAATCAGTTTACGAGTTCATCACAGTAGGCAAATAAACGATGGAGACGCTATATGTGTCCACCAGGAATGCGTAGAATGTGTAAGCAGTGTTACAGTATTTGTAGCAAAGATATGTACTTGCAACAATTGTTGTTCAAAAGTCCTTGTATGCTTTAAATGTGAAAGTAAATACTAGGGGAATCACTCTTTGTTGGAAAGAGGCCTTGTAAGTCTTGTAGACTTTGCTACGTCTAGCGTATTCGTTACAGTTTGCTACTTCACAAAAACAAATTACATAAAAGTGGCATATGCTACACGTATGCATATTTACTACAAAAAAAAACATTGTAAGTTGGCTATGTTTTTATTTTGTTTATATACCCAAAACACTTAAACCTGTTTTTTAACGGTAGGCGAATTCCAAACGATAGCGTGTAATAAATCATGTAAAGACAGGGTTAGGTGTAAAATAAATAAAATATTGAAAAATACTTTTTTAGACAAAATTTTCAAACAATATTATTTATTTGTTTTAATATTTTTAGTTTGCTGCGGTTTCCATAAAAGAAACTCACTCTTTGGTGTTGAAATTTAGAGCATATGTAGTAAATTGCAAATTTACAACAAAGAGTGATTTCCGCTACTATTTAATTTCGTTATTAAAAAAAAAATACTAAGAATAGTTTAAGTTGCAAACATATTGCGTAAAACTTTGCATTTGTCTCTGATACACATTTTGACTGAATTCGATATAACGTTTTGCTGACTTGATTAGGGTTAAGGTAGCTAAGCGGTAAGGCTATTTTAAACTTTATCGCAGACTTCATAAATAAAACTCTTTCCACAGAAAGTGAGTGTTTTAGTTCATTAAAATTGTTGTTTATTTACGAAATTTGAAATTCATTTTTTTTCCACTGCTTGAATTTCGAAATATGATACTATTTATCTATTATACGAGTGATGATTATAAACATAAAATACCATTACCCACTTTGGTGTAGGGCATTATCGAATTTCAAAAAAGAAATGGAAAAAAAGTTTAGTCGTAAAATAAAGCACTGGATGTTGGACAAGAAAAAATATGACTGTTCATCAAAAAATTGTATAAGAAACTGAGCACAGGAAGAAAAAGAAAACAAAAAACCCGCCATAAGAGCACCAGTAGGAGATACAGCAACAACAAACAAAAAATGCTCAACGAAATAAAAACCAGCAACTGGTAAGGAAAACGAAAGAAAAAACAAAAACAAAAAACAAAAACAAAAAACAAAAAAAGAATGAGTGAATAAATGTATGGAAGAGAAAAGAAAAACTATAATCATTCTTTACAGCATATTTCGTGACTAAGCGACTAAAAGTAATGGCAGTAAAACTTTTCATAACAAATTGTAACAAAAAGTTTTAGTTCTTCCCATTATTTCTGTTTTGCTCCTTTCAATTTTTCTTTTTTTTTTGGCTTTTTTGTGTTACTTTTTTATTCTTTGTTGTCGGATATCAGTGTAAGCATAAACATTCCAGCAACAGCATACTTTGTTGGTGGTTGTACCGCACAGTTGCCTGGAATGCTAATAATTTCTGTTAATATTGTAATGATTAACAAAACTATTCAAATTATTAATAAATCACATTCAGTTTGTAAAGAAAAGAAAAGTGAAAAAAAAATTTAGTGAAATTGAAAATATGATCATGTTTGGAAATGAATTTAAGATTCATGATCCTTATAGCCATGTTTGAGAAGAGCCAACATGGAAGATACAACTATTTAATGTAGAAAGAAGAAGTTTAATATTTAATTTAATATCTATAATATCCATGTATACAAGGAGTTCCAAAAAGACGTTTCATTGTCAATAGCCCGCCATAATAACAGACGTTAGTGTCTGACAGATGAAAAGTAAAAACTACGCCATTAATAATAACAAAGGGTTATCCAACCGAAACGAACGATGTTATTTGTAAATAAAGCAAAAAGTTTTTAGAGAGTTATCTTATTATTTTGTATTATGATAGAAGGATCTATGACGAAATATCGGCCCAATGCTCGCCACGGCTTCGGTGGCATACCTCTATCCGTTGGCCCATATTTTCAATGACTCTGAGACATAATTGAGATTCAATGTCGTTAATGTGACCTTAATTACTTTTTCTTTTGAATATCGCCAAAGAAAGAAATCAAACGGTGTCAAATCACATGATCGTGACGGCCAATTAACATCACACGGCCATTGAATTTCTCATGCAAAAGAGCCATTGTTTCGTTGACTGTATGGCAAGTGGCACTATCCTTTTAGAACCACATATCGTCCAGGTCCTATCCACAAAAAGTTCGTTATCATCTTGCGATAGCAAACGCCATTGGCCAACCTCATTTTTGAAAAAGTACGACCCGATGAAGTCGCCAGCCCATAAACTGCACCAAACAGTCACTCGAACATGCGGTATTTCCGCATTTTTTACAGACCCTACAATTCTTTCGACTGTGGACGAATTTGGTCGATAATGCTGACCCCAAAAATCACGAGGTGCACGAAATGTAGTTTGATTTGAACGTTCATTTTCGTAAAAGGCTTAAACAAACTTAACGAGCTGCCCAATTGTGTTCAATTAAGTTGGGCAGAGAAACTTGACGTTAAGGTGTGACTCACAAATGACATCGTGCATTATGGTTGGACCACTCTTTAGAAAGTTTTACGCTTCAACAACGCATTGAAATAAATTTTGAAAATTCATTACATATTTGGATCGTCGTATAGCACCTTCTCGGCCAGGAATAATGAAACTGATGAAATATTCGAGCTGTTGGGATAAGTTAGTGATGTAAAGAACCTAACTCGTGCACGTCGTTCAAGACAAAGTTAGAATATTGCTGACGTTGACTACAAAGTTGTGGAATACCCCTGTTGGCCCATTTCTCGTCGATCTTTAGAATTAAGAATTTTACAAGCAACAATACACCGTATTTTTATAAAACCTTAGACATTAGACGAGATAAACATAACCATAGTCAAGACAAGCAAAATCAAATTGGTCGGATATGGCGTTATGGTATGTCACCTTTAATTGAACGCACTGTTACCCATAAGGTTGGTTGGTTGCGTTGCAATTATGGTATTAGGTTAAGTTACGTCGAATTGAGCCTTTAAGCCATTTAAAGTTCAGTTAACAGAAGAAGTAACGCCTACCCACCATCGACTTCGTTGTGTCTTTGATGATTAGTTACTTAAAGAGCATAAAACTAATCTGAAGAAAAGTTATACAACAAAATATCCGATGATTTCGCTTTTTGCATGTCAAAATGACACAATTTATGTTTGCTTACGCGTAAAATTGGAACATAGATCCGGTTCATATATTAATTTTTTTAAATTAGATTCGGGAGAAATTAAAATTGGAAAACGGAGAACGTTAGTGAGTTTTATTCTGGAATGGCTTGTATTTTTTCTTTTAAAATAAAATTTGCTGCACAAAAGTACTTTTTCTAATTCCGTACTTTGAATGGCCTAATAAAGGGTACAGGAGAATTTCGGATTCATAGTTCATTTATACCAAACAAGTAGTTATTACAGTATGTCTTGGACACTGTAAAAGAGTCTTCAAACCTACGACATGGTGTTCTATATTTAAAGTGGGTATTAAGTAAAAAATATTAACTTCGCAGGAAGTATGAGCATGGCTCTGTGTGGGTTTAATGGAAAATTTTGACGATAAAGTGTGTGTTTAACAATCTAAGACAATAATTTGAATGCAATAATTTTTCGAAATAATTCGATTTTAAATTAAACAATAATTTTAATCTCTTTAATAGAACTCTATTTACTGGTAATTGTAGATATGGATAGTAATTGGCAGTCTTAACCTTTCTTGAAATAAATATTTTCATGGTTTTTTTTATATTTAAAATAATTTTAATTCTCTTTAAATTATAAAGACAGCACTCTTTATATACTTGTAATACGTATATACAATATAAGTATATTACAAAATATAAACTGAGAGTGAGTTGAGAATAAACTTGTTCAGTTTTTTTAAAATTTGCTCCGTTTTTTAGAGAACTCTTTGATGAGTTATATTCTCGCATTTAATCATATCTATGAAATGTATGCATACATATATACCATATGTCCATACTATTTTATTTGTGAAATTCTTCCAAGTTCATATGTGGGATTAATTAATGTTTTATTGGATTCGAGCACGCATTTCTTTTAAAATCAATTTTTAGCAATTGGTTCTCCATTTCAGTTTTACAGATTTTAGACTACATTGTGTTTTGCTGTAATATGTTGTTATATTATGTCTATAATAAGCAACATTTGTTACATTTGAGTAAATCTCATTTTAAATGCTTACAAACACCTTTTTCTGTGACACTAATCAAGTCAGGAAAACGTTATAACAAATCCAATCAAAATGTACCACAAAGTTACACACACACACACACACAAACACACAGAATTTACGCAACATTTTCGCAGTTTAACCTTTTTTACTAATTTGTTTCTTCATTCAAATTACATGAACTGAAATATTATTTATTTTCACACTTGAAACATACAAGAACCGGAATGCTTGTTGCAAGTATTTTGCTACAAATACCGCAAGACTGCTTACACATTCTGCATATCTCTGATGGACAGATGTCACCTTGATGGAATGTACTGCCAAAATGACACTTGATCTCTGATCGCCATCAAATGATCATTAGTTGTTAAGTAAGCTTCAGGTGTATGCGACTTTAGCAAATTCTCATTGATTCGTTCCCAAATATCACAATTATGTATTCTTACAAACTTGTCCCTTTTTATGCGTAGTGACAAAGTAGACTTGTCGTCGAAATCTAAGTTTTGGCAAGCAAATATCTTGTTTATTAAACCCAGCATTTAACAATAGGCCAGTAAAAGCTTTTAGTTCGATTTTATCCACTGGCTGTCATTTAGTTTCATGTGATCCTCTTTCATGTGAGTTATGTGCATAGCAATTATATGTTATTGACGATATGATCTGAAACTACTGAGTTAGCTATCAAATAAGGTTTTGCCTGCGATATTTTCCGCTGTCTGCAGTTATAGCCAATGAATTCCAGTCAGTTCGTCTTTTTCGATATAAACAGTTGTTGTTCTTTATTTTTTATTCTGGCTCCATATCGACCTCATCATTTCTTCAAAATTTAGAAAAACTCATCTTAATTTCTCGTTATTCTCATCACTAATATCTTCCTGATGTAGAACTTGATCTAAATAAATGCTTTCAACTATGCTTTCAATTTCCTCAATTTGAGTTTGTTGTTTACTTATGTACATATAAGTATTGCAAATGAAGCAATAATTGTCAATAATCATTTTGACAGGATTAGGTGCATTTTTGGAAAGAAGCAATTCAAGGAGCAGCAAGAGCTGCAACGTAAATAGGAAGAAGTTATAACCTTTTAAAAATAAATTTGATGACTGGATGAGGATTAACCAAAAGAATATTAAACGAAAAGTTTCAGAATCGAAATCCAACCACTGTGATGTGGCAGTGTCAGGAGCCATCAGTAAGTGTGACACATACTATTTCTAAAGAATTTACTGATTTGCTAATGGTATGAGTATTTGTTTACCTTTTCAACATTGTGGTTTCTTTTTTTATTCCTTTTAAATACATAAACTGCCACGCAACTTGTTGTTGAATGATTTTGTTTTTCTTCTTAAATGTCATGCATTTAAGAGAAGTCGTAGTAGTAGTAGTAGTAGTAGAAGTAGTAGTAGCTGTAATACGTACCTGGAATATCATCGTAACCTAGCACGACATCATCCACGTGGCCATTTGCATCCGGCACTTGGATGCTGGTTATGGTGGCACCCAAAGTAATAACCTGATAATATTGTTTGTTGTTGTCATTATCACGAATATTTAGTTTTTATGTTACAGTTGATGTGTCAGGTATTAGAAGTAGCATTTGAACAGTGTTTTCAGTTGACCAACAATAGCAAAGTCAACACGAATACCGACGTCATTGTCGTCATCATAATTTTCATCACAGTAATAATCGTTATCAGCACAACCAGCATTATTTGATAATGTTGCCAACCATATTCGCATTCCCAGAAAGATAGAAAGAAAGAGTGTATGATGTGGTGCATCCGTAGCGTGTAAGGTTTTTGTAAACGCAAAAAGAGATCATGAAATAGAAAGTGAGAAACGTATTAAGATTGTGAAAACTTGTTAAGAAGCCAAGTGTAGAATTTAGTGTAAAATACGTAAAAAGAAGAGCTAAAATCCATTAAATATTATTACGGATTTTCTACAGAATAAAGTGCAAGAAACAAAACAAACAAAATAAAAGTGCAGTAGGAAGTGTTCGAGCAAAGAAAAAAAAAACAACAAAAAATGGGAAAATTACGTTATTGTTGTTTTTGCCATGTTCAGTGGTTAGAAAATTGGCTGCGGCAGTGGCTGTGGCTGTGGCTGTAGTTGTGTCTTCTACGGTATTCAGTATCTATTTCGTTTCTGTTTGAATTTGTGTGTCTTTCGGGAGGCTGGGATTTATGACTTTGGAAAGAAATCTTAAAAATTTAATTCCGCTTACGTACTCTAGAGAATTATACGTAAATGTTTATTTTATGTTTTTTTTTCTTTAAAAAAATGTTTGCTTTTTAAAACACTTTGTAAAATTATCATTATCTTTATTAAAAAAAGAAATAAAAAATAAAAAGAAATAGAAACGTTGTTTAAAAAAGGAAAGATTCCAAAGAAAGCCATTTATGATGTGCAAAATTAAAAATCATGTTTTATATTCATGCTTATAAGCAATTGCTTGTCTTAAATATCTTCTAGTCATCGTTTATATTAAGCGATGATTTTACAAGATTTTTTGAAACATATGCGAAAGTGTAATTTCAGCAATTTTTCCATCAATAAAAGAGAATTTGTCATCTTTAAACTAATATGAGCCATATTTCTTATTAAATTTTCGTTGAAGAATTAAAAGAAATACATATCGCGCACTAAATCATGAAAAGTCACAACTCAAAATTTATCAATATCGCTTTCTTTGCATAAATCAATCTTTAACTAATCAAACAATGTTTTGTAACTTATGTTGTTTGAACGTAACCAACTAAAGGTTCAGTTAGACGTGACTCATTGTAACGCCATAGTTGCAACGTAACAAAAAGACCTTATGGTTAGTGATGGCATACGAGTACATAACCGATCAATTTCATTTTACAACAATGTTTTAAAGACAGTCTTTTGCCCATCCTGAACATTTGAAAATTTTGAGTTGTGACTGTCTATGATTAAGTGCGCGATATGTGTATGTACATGTCTATACATACTCTACATACTTTTAAAATAATATAATGCATTGGGATAACATGTGAATCAAGATTGTTTCATTAGATATGTTCGTATATTAAATACTTCTTCGAAGATAGTCTTCACCTTGATAGCCTCATTGAACTTAAATAGGATTTGAATACTGGATTACTAGGGAAGTTCAATCGTCGAATACAGCTCGTAATGATGAGTTTTAAATAAGCCATCTGTTTATCTTGTCTTCTAATTTATTTTATTTTATTTTTTTATAAATCAAATGGAAATTTATATAATTAGTTTTCACTTATTGTATATTGTAAATAGTAATAGACTCCTTGGAATTTTTGCACTTTGTATGGCGATTTTATAAAAGTGTTGACAAGTATTGTTTAGTTAAAAAGTCTAATTTAAATGGCAGAAAAGAAAAAGAAGAAGAAGAAGAATCGCAGAAAATCTTTTATTGGCAATAAAAAACCAAGTGTGTCATAACAATTAATCTCTGGCCAAGAATATAAACTGAATAAACTTTTATATGTTGAATACTTCGTTGACGAATGTTTCTTTTTTAAAACTTTTTTAACGATTTTTCTTTTTCTTTTGTAAAGTTTCTTCTGATTTCCTTCGTTTTTCGGTTTTTCTTTCAGAAATCTCTAAAATAAAATGTTCATGTTGATGACCGAACTTATAAATGGCACAAACCAACATCATCAACAGCCATGGCAAAAGCAATGCCAACAAAGACATTAGAAACAACAATGTTGCTCCTTAAGTACAGAAATTCTTAAAGTTCAATATGAGTTTCATTTTTTTTTTGTTTTCTTCTTTTTTCTTTATCATCACTTTCGGTTGTAATTCAATTTAACATTGACAGAATTATAAAGACGAAATTGTTGTACAAAAAAGTAAAAAAATTCACAGAAATGAATATTAAAGTTACAAAAGCTTTAATAACAATTCATTTATACACAGAGAGAAAAATCACATTTTAAAATCGAAGTGGATCATTGTCAAATGAACAAGCACTTTGCGGCTTGCAGCTTTTCAGCGTTAATTCAACATTGAATAACTTTGAAATTATGTGAAATCACATGAAATTAGCGTAAAACACTGTTGTAATTTCTATTCAAGTTAAAAAAGAAATATTTTTGTTGAAAACATTCAATTCAATGTTTAATAAATATCTCTGTTTAATGTTAAAAATACATAATTTTTGATTAAGGTTTTGAGCAATTTTAGATACCATTTTGTGGAAACATTGATTTGTTTTTACGCTAACCATGGTTGAGTTAATAATATTCCATTTTGGTTAGTTTTTGCATTGGGTAAATTTTTAAAAACCCGGGTGGGTTTTTTTGTTTAAAGATTTTTGTTCTCCACAAAAACACACAAAAACAATTCTGCACTCAAATGGAGATTCTCAATCGCAAAAGCGCTGGATTGGTCACACGCTTCGAAAATCGCATGAAGACATAGCAAAAACTGCTTAGACTAATATCCACAGAAAAAACCGTGCGAAGTTGGTTTCACATTGCATACCATTAGGCTACAAATTGAAATCAAACTCGAAATCAAACAAACCGATCAGAGTTAAAAAAAAAAAAATACAACAAAATGCTCCAGACGAGATCCAATGAAAGGAGTATGTTGCGGCCTTTTGCTCCTCCTCAGAAACATTAGAAATGGTACATATATATACGCTAACAAGCACAACTGCTAGGATATGACGATTTACCATTAATTTTGCGATTTTTATAACTATAATTTTTTAGAACTTTAGCTGACTAATACTTATACAAATTGGTTAAATGAACCCTGTCCGTCTTTCTCGGTAGCTGTGATATTTATTTTGGTTTGAAACATTTCAAGAAAATAGTAATGCTTTTAAATTAAATTTGATCCAATTTTAATAAAAGCCACGTTATTACAATTAAAAAAATCATTAACAAAAAACTGCCGTCTTTCTAGAGTTAATTGTTTGAACTCAATATGTGTTTTTCGTTACATGCTTTAATAATGACCTCTTCGTTTGCCTTAAATCTTTAAGCAGCCGTTTCCTCGAATTTAGAAATAGGAAATCGTCCCACGGGTTTTAATCTTAAAAGTATGAGAGATAAGACAACAGTCCGTAGCCCAACACATAGATTTTTGCATCTCCAAATAAAGTTTTACTTCATTTTTTATTCTGCGTAAAACCTTTGAATAATATTCTCCAGTAATAGTTTTAATCTATCAAGGTAGTCGATGTGAATGACGCTTCGTACATCCCAAAAAACTGTGGCCATTACTTTGTTGGTCGACAGACTCACGGTCCTTCTTCTAAGAAAGAAACTCATGTTTGAAAGAAACTCATTGTACTAAATGATCTTTGGTGTTGCTAAGGGTCCAGATTTAATTAGAAGTTATAAAACGGCACAAACATTTGTGTGAACTGCTGTAGCGTGGCCAAACCCTTGAAAGATAGCTTATGATCATGTTGTGAACTATCACTGCGCTGATAAATTTTTCATTTCCTAATATTCTTAGAAGATGTGATTTATCTTCACCTCATGTACTTTCATAATCTGATCGTTCACTAGCATTTCATATGAGCGTTGTCACAGACCGTTGGATGCTTTTCAGGTAGAGGATATTTTTTTCTTCTCCGTCATTCCCCAAGGGAGGTTTTCCACAAACCATCCATTCTCTGTTTCAGTTTCAATAATCAATTTGACTTTCAAGCTAAGTAGAGATGATTAATTTACTGTAGCTCACCTCTATATAATTGTATGTAGTGGTGCAGATCCTTGCTAAGTGGTACTCGCATTGTAATATTTTTATTGTAGGTGGTGTTTTATCCTGATCATTCGTCTGATGTTTGCCATAATTTTGGTTATATATTCAAATGTTTGACGCAATAAATCGATTGTGGTATGAGATGTGTGGCAAATTGCACCATCCTGTTGAAACCAAACATCCTTCACATCAATACCATGAAGAGCGGACACATAAGAATCGGTTATCAGGGTGCGATAGGTGTCTCCATTGACCGCAATGGTTGCTCCTTCCTCATTTTCAAAGAAATATGGGCCAATGATGCCTCCGCTCCACAAGCCGCACCAAACAGCCACTCGTAATGGGTGCATTGTTTCCTGTAAGACCACGTTTGGGTTTCCTGAGCCCCAGATACGTACCCTCCAAGACGTAAATGAGCTTCATCCGGAAAGATGATATTTTTTGCAAAATCGACATCATTGTGCAGTATTCCAACGAGCTCAAACGTAAATCGATTAATTTTGTTCAGTGGACATAATATACTGAATTTTGTGACAGAATAGAATGACATAAATATTGCCAGATTTTAAACAAGCTCAGGTTAAAATTTAAGCCAATATATTTCCCACCCGATATGAGAGACTTTTATAATTTTTTATAAAAATACAAAAGAATATGTAAAATTGAATAAAATCGAAATGTGTTTACAACGATAATAATTAAAATTTACGTATTGCGAGTAAAAATTAATTCGATCAGTTCAAAAAAGAAAATGGACTAAGAAATTTATTAAAATAAAAAATTATCAAATCACTGCTTACACATTTTCCCCACTTCTGTCGGAAGCCCGTCTAAGAAAAACTTCTCTTTTGAGGTTATCCAATTTGAAGCTTATTTTGTTTTTTTATTTTTTTCCTTTTCGATAGAAGTAATTATGCGATAGCATGTCAAAAGATATTGTATCCGTAGAACAGCCAACAGCCCGAGTCAAAAGGAGCAATATTTGGAGACCCCGGCAGGAGCGCCATTTGATCGTTTCTAACTTTTCTTCGGCATAAAATGGATTTGCTTTGAGCTCCCAAGAGGAGTAACGAAAAAGACTTTTATTTGGCAATTCTTGCGATGTAAAAGAATAACTCAATTATGTCTGTCTTTATATTCCGTCCGTTTTTTTTTTCATAATGCACGGTTCAAATGAAGAAATTGCAGTCTGCTCCGATCACCGAGTTTTAACAGCTCATAGCACACGATGCCGTCTTTATCCCACTAAGAGTGCAAAATTGCACAATAAATACTAAAATAGCGTAATTGTTCTAACAAACAAAAAATATTGTCGAAATGAATGATACACGGTGAGTTGGGTTTCTGCCAACCCTCCGCCATCTAACGTTTTTTTTCAACTAGTGCTTATTTCGTGAATGGTAACACTTAGTTCATGTCTGATTGGACAGATAATTAGCTTTATGCTTCCGCTGAACGAATATGGTTGTGTATACGCTTTTTTCGCTTCGCTAAGTGGACTTGCGATCGACTTACAGAAGATGCCGACTTTGTCAAAAAAATCATCTTCTCAGATGAAGCTCATTTTGATCTTGCCGGGTATGTAAACAAGCAAAATTGTCGCATTTGTGGCACAGAAAACCCGCACGCATAGATTGAAAAGCCGATATACCCAAGACGAGTCACTGTTAGGTGCGGGTTTTGTTTCAGAGACATAATTGTTCATTTTTCTTCGAAAATGAGCAAGGAGTGGCCGTTACAGTCAATGGCGATCGTTATCGGGCCATGTTGAACCAATTTTTGTACACAAAAATTGAAGAGGAGGATATTAGCAACATTTGGTTTCTACAGGACGGCGCTACGTGCCACACAGCCGAAGCTATACTCGATGTTTTCAAAAAAAAAAAAAAAAATTTATTTGCCGGACCCTCTACTACACTGAAACATAGTATTTACCAGGGTTTCGATTAAAATATAGTCCATAATCAATAAATATCCCATAAAAAACAAAATCTACTTCGTTACCATTTCGTTTTGAATTTAAAAATTTTACTGCAAAACAGAAAAATTGAATTTAAAATTTAAATAAAAGAATTGTCTAAAAAATTATGCGAAATATTAAAAAACAAAAAATATCATCTGGTGAAATTATTTGAAATCATTAGTTTAGGTCGAAAACCTTTTAATATGTCAAAAATGTAGTGTAAACGCTCTAAGTTTTGAGCAAAATTTCAAATCTGATCTATTGGATTTTGGTGCAATGTAAATGGGCTATTCGATTTATTTTTACGTATTTGGTACTTTTGACACAAGGTACTAAATATTGTTTTGGTACGAATCTTAGCAATTAGATCAGTGTTGCCAACATTCAAATTCAATTTTACACAAATAAGACCTGTAAAATACATTTTGTGTATGTTTGTAACGATTTGTATGAATTTTCGTTAATTTTAATTCCACTTGTTATTTCAGATTTTCTTTCCTTTTCAGATTTGACCCACCACTTAAATATGAAAGTTTCTCAAATTGGTGTTCGTTTGCCCCTAGTTATCTTGAGAACAAGAAGAAATAGATTTTTAAGCTAATAAAACTATACATACATACATAGAAACAAACAACATTTCATTATTTGAGATATAAAATTTAGTATTTATATGATCAATCAACTATATGTACATTTGAGTCTTTTAAATCTGGAATTTTAAATGAAAAATCTTGACTACAAATTTACCGCGATGAAATATTGTTGAATCAAAATTACACAAAAATTAATCAGAAAACTTTATGGTTCAAAAATAGTTCAAGACAAAAAATTTTATCTACTTTTTGTTTATAACTACACAGAAATTGGCAACACTGAATTAGATGATAATTTAAAATAGAAGCACTTAGTAAATAAACAAATAAGTACTTGAATACAAGCAGTCTATTTGTATTGAAATGTACTCGATTAGAAATTTGAAATTAAGACTTATTTTTCTGATGAATCTCAAAAGAGACCTAAAATGTCATACTATGTTTTTGTCACTTATATACAAGTGCTCTAAAATAATTTTTTTTTCTGTAATATATGGTAGTCCAACCATAATGCACGATGTTAATTGTAAGTCACACCTTAACGTAGAGTATTTTGCCCAATTTTATGTTTCATTTATTTGTTTCAGTATTTGACAAATTACACCATGAATAGGTACACAATTGAGCAGCTTTTAAATCAAAATGTATTTCGTGCACTTCATGATTTTTTTTTTTTTTTTTGGTCAGCATAATCGACCAAATATGTCTACAATCGGGAGAATTGTGAGCAAATTTCAGAAAACCAGGTATGTAGGAAATGTGGAAGCACCTGTGCATGCTCGCCCAGTGCATTCTGCGGAAAACATTGCTGTTGTTCGCGATAGTGTGGCGGAAGAGCCGTTAAGCAGTTACCGTGAATGGTGTTCGCTATCACGAAATGATAACGGTCTTCTTTTGGCCAGAAATTGAGAATATGGACTGGGACGATACGTTTTTTCAACAGGATAGTGCAACTGGCCGCACAGCCAAGAAAACAATTGCTGAATAACGACATTAAATCTTAATTATGTTTCAGCCGTGGCGAGCATTTGGCTTATATATGCTTATGTCATAGATCCTTCTATCATAATAAAAAATATTACGATAAGTTTTCTGTGAAAACTTTTTGTTTTATTTACAATTAACATCGAACGTTTTGGTTGGAGCACCCTTTGTATTACACCACAGTTTTTATCATATGACTTCAATAGGTTTGTACTCTACTCTATTTAACTTTAGTTAGTATATGTTATTGACAGAGACGTGTGGAATGGAGGAAACCTCATAAAAACACTTATTTCAACTTAATTGTCTGTTGAAACAGGCAACGTATAACGTATGACTGATTCTATATGCCCCAACTATTACTTTAAAATTACCTCAACTGTTTTCTTTTGTTTTTGTTGTTGTTGTTATTACTAACCTGCACTTTCATTTGCATGCCATTCTGAAGTGTAAAGCGCTTTATATCTTCCAATTGTTTGCTAAAGGGGTTTACTGCTGTTCCAAATAAATCTTCTATAACACGCACCATTTTTTTTTATTATTATTTGTTTTCACTTCTGATTAAGTTTCGCTATAAAGTAAAAACAAAAATATTTCAATGGAAATCGAGGTATGTATGTACTGCTTAGATTATACATACGTATGTATGTATGTATGTACCTTATGTAAATATGTATAGGATATACATAAAGAAAATTTGCTTTTTGTTTTTTTTTTTGTTTTGTAAATTATTTGTCTCTTTAGCACATTAAAAATTATTAATAAAAATTTATAGCGCGTTAAACACTTGTTGATTTTATAAGCGAGCAGCGTATGTATGTTTGCTGCGTGAAAGTTTACTGAACGACTAAAATTCCAAAAACTAATGAAGAGTATTTTTTATTTGAGTTGTTTTTATATATTTGAACATAAGCTGTTATCAGCAGTTGAGAGCAATACACTGCGATAAAAAAATATATATACATATAAACGAAGAGACATAAGTATGTGTGCAAGTATAGAGGAACAATTCAGTTTATATATTTTTTTTATTTAATGATCTATTAAGTATTCTAAAAATATTTCACTCTTAAATATTCTTAAACGTTATGCAATCGTAATGTTAGTGTTGTTGAACTTTTGCTCTTTATAAAATCAAAGCAGGGTTTGCTGACAATATTTTAAAAGGATATATTACATTTTAATATCCTGTTTTAAATAATATTAATTAAAGGGGGTGATACTTTGGCAAACATTTGTTTGCAAACATCACAAACAGCCAATCGCATACGTGGATAACTTACTTTTCTTTGAAAACAAACAAACAAATGTTTGCCAATGTATCACCCCCTTTAAGAAAGTATTAAAAAGTAAAATAAGCGTTTTTATTTTAGTTTTTTTTTTATAATTTAAATATTGACAAATAACTATAGAAATATTATTTAAAATTAATGCATTCATTGTTGCCATTTAAAGTTGAATATTTGTTAGCTTTTATGTCAAAGTTTATTGAAATTATTTGCAAAGCAATTTTAAAGATCAGTTTCTAATTAAATGATGACAATCTTTACTGAGATCTTTTTTATTTTCTTACCTTAAAATTCAGAGAGTAAAAAGATTCAATCAGTAAAGATTTATTCTAATATACTGCCTCATGAAAAATTTCCTGAAGTGCCTTCAAAGCTGTTAAAGTGATTGAAAAGTTATTTCTTACGAAAAATCATTATTGAATTACCGACAACATTGGCCCTTTCTCGTACAGTTATACATTATAAAACAAAAAAACTCAACAAAAATGTTGGAAATAAAAAAATATGAAACATGTTGTGAATTGAGAGATTGCACAGTGGTGGGCTTAGGTATAAGATAAGACCCATATCTTGGAAAGGTCGTGTTCTTGGTATTATGAATTAACCAAAACATTTTCGTTGTGCTTGAAATATAAAGAAAAAAAAAAAAAATAAAATCTTTTTGTATGATTGAAATCATTAAGTTCATGTAAATAATCCTGCAAATTTTGAAAGTCATAGTATACATATAAAAATATTTAAGATAAATTATTTTGTATTTATTAGCTATCACTTTCTGTTTCATAATCACTGCGGGCTTTAAAATTCATTTTATAGCAGATTCAGGCAAGGAGCTGCTCTTCTCTTCTATTTTCACCATACGTAATCACATGCACAGGCAAAAATAAGAAAAGAGAAGTAAAGAGGAAACAAGTTGAAAAATACAGTGCAAAGTGGCTCGATTGTGAGACTCTCAAATTAATACCACATATATTAGCTTGGCGAAAGCTGCTTTATAAGCACAACCATTTGTTTTGTCATGGGAGTCTACCAAGAAGCTGTGACCGCCGGTATGAATTTATTAAAATGAAATGAAATATGTCTTCTAAATTACTAACTATACTACATTTCCTTGCTGGATGCTCTCTAATTTTGAAATATTTATTAAAAAATTTTTGCGCTTCTTCAGACACGGAACCAATAGCCTTGGCGATATTACATACATATTTATATACATTTTATTAGGCGGACATAAAATACTCTGTAAGTGAATTCATCATTGTATTACCACACCAGGCTTGGACTGATCTATACGTAATTTAAGAACTGTTTTAAACACTTCCTGATTTCTTTCCCTTTTATGAGAAGTATACACATTTCTCGATGCTACTTAAAAGGTCTGTGTCTCTTCCTTTTAAATCCGATAAAAAATTTAAATTGGATGTTATTCAAATAAATTATTAGTTAAAAAGTTCATGAAGATACAAAAAACCGGTTTTTACCCGTAACTTAAGATTTTATAGGTTTTTCTTGTTATACTCGATAGCACCTATTAGAACAATAGCATCACGCCCCAGGTGTTGATTTTTCGCACCGTGTTATTTGCTTGCATAAAACAAAAAAACAAAAAAAATTCTAATAAAGTATGTCCGAAATTTCAAAAAAAGTGTTCTGGTGGGTAGCGTTTAACAGAGCAAAATTACTATATCTGGAATCTACACACTTTGGACTATATAACCCATATACAAATATGCTGGGGAACCATTGCCAGAAAAAGATGCAAGCCTTGGAAAATAACAATTTAATTGGTTTGATAAGGAAAAAGTAGGTTTGTTTTTTTTAAATTTGTCCTATAACAGTCGTATTGTTTGAATTCATGTTGTGTTCATAATCGTCAGTATAGCGGCATGTATATATATCTAAACGTAAAAGAATAATTAAATTGATGTCCTTAATATTATGTAGTTGCTAGTGGTAGAATAAAAGAGATATTTTATAACTTTTTTATAGT
Source organism: Wohlfahrtia magnifica (assembly GCA_023159175.1). Taxonomy (NCBI): domain Eukaryota; kingdom Metazoa; phylum Arthropoda; class Insecta; order Diptera; family Sarcophagidae; genus Wohlfahrtia; species Wohlfahrtia magnifica. Next base: position 1,636,119 of record JAKWBJ010000060.1, read on the forward strand.
TTCATGTTTGAACTTTGAGGGCGTATCCTTTGCCAAACACGAAAGAATTAAAAAAGACATAAGTGCAGTTCAACTTAGAGAAGTATAAGCTATTAAGCCCCATATAAATTATTTCTTAATTCACATTTTTAAAACTGGAGTTTTTTTTTTTAAATTTGTTAGTACTGTTCCAACGTGCATTGTAATAAATTACCACATACGAGAGCCCCTAGTTAGAAAGAATAATATTTTTTTTAAAGATTTTTAAAATCATTTTTCTAAGCATTCTCTTGGGACAATTTTTCTTCTGTTTTCTTTATACACACTTACAGTGGTGGGAAAATAATAGGGCTTATTTCAATATACATATCAATTACTTTTTAATTCTTACACAGGCTAGTGTATTTAGTGGCCGATACAATCAATCGCATTCTAGCATCTAACATTTGTTTTAATTATCCATGTATGTATGTATGTATATATATAATTTATTGTTTTAAAATTTTAAATACATACGTAAAAAATTTTCTTCAATAAATTTAAATTAAAGAAAACTGTTTTTTATATGACAGATAAAAAAACAGTTTGATGATCGTTTTCCGACAAATCAACTTGTTGAGTACTTTTAGAGTCCTTTTGGTGATTAAGCACTGATTAATCAGTTACACGACTAATAAAGGACGCGAAAATGATTCGCGATAATGGTTAAAAGGAGTTGATTTCAAATACAACAAGAAACTGTATAGCAATCGCAAATTAATCATCGAAAAGTTTAAAGTATGAGTGTTAAATACTACTACAAAATGGATCGAAAATTATTCGAAACTAATAACGAAAAAGACTCATAAATGATTCATCAACAAGAGTCGCGGCTGCGGACAATTTTCTCCTGACAAAAGTATCATATTTGTTTAGAAAATGAGCTCATATTCCAGAGGAGTCAAAATTGACTTGAACTTGATTCAAAATTTCAAAGAATGCTGAGTGGGATGAATAGATAAACAAAAAAGGTCTTTTATTTCTATGTGTTAGTAAGGACTTTATAGTCGTTTTACTCTCATGGTACTGAATCAATTAAAAAAAAAAAAATTGATATTGTGCACATCTGTACCGAAAAAGCTTTACCCCCATATATATCGTTTCAAAATCAGTGTAGTAGAACGGATGTAAAAGGGATACAAAGAAATGTGTTAGCTTATTAATTATACGAGTATACATAGATATGCTAGGAAAATACATACATATGTTAATGAAAATATATTTAAATTGTATATTAAGAGATAAAGTCCAGTCTTATCATAGACATCGACTCCTTTGCGTCAAATTATCGTATGTTAAATTTTTTACGAACTCGACTATTTAATGCGAATGCATTCCAAAGACACAAACTCACCACATAGTAAAATATTATATGGATGTTTGCAATACATAGTGAGATGTAACACTTTAAAGTTGGTGATGATGCTACCAACCAAAGCAAAAACAATGGGTCGATATGTTATATACATATGCATGTACATATGTATGTATATTGCCAAATAAACAAATGTGTTGGTTTATGTAATATTACCAACAATCTTAATACTTTTTTAAGGTATGGAAAAAGCGATACGTCATCGATTCAGCGAATCATTGTACTGCGTAAGCTCCCACCTAAAGTTAATTTCTTGAGGTACGAATTGACGCAGCACAATGATTCTAAGTAGCTACCCTACTAAATGTGTTATATGTACAGTGGTGGAAGAAATAATAGGGACAATTTCATACAAGCCAAATAACCAAAACAACATGAAATGGTCTAAGGAAACGAAGATTAATTTATTTGGGTCTAATGTAAAATCGTATGTACGCACTTCTTTCAATTATAATGCATTCTTTCTTTAATTTTTGTAATGATAAATAAAAATTTAATTTTATTTTAAAAAAATTTTGATGTGTCCATATTATATCTGCCACCACTGTATATGGGCTCCAAGTATATTAAATGACTACAGGTCTTAAGTCTAGGAAAATAGCAAGAAACATTTAAAAATGTTAAAATTCCTTATTCCCTGACATCAGTAAAATCTTGGGGGTTCTATGGAAAGACAACATCTTTTCTCATGGACATTCTCAAAATGGACATTGTTTTCGCATTTTTAAATTTAAACGCCTTTAGATTAACGTCTAATTTTATCTATATACCATGTAAATGTCAAACACATTTAGATTATATTTTGTGTTCCTATTATTTCTGCCACCACAGTATTTCATTAAAAAGTATTAAACAATTTAAAGTCCTGGTTTATGTAGTTTTTGTTATAACAAAAAAATTAAATATTTGAGGTTTTACTCAGAACTGACCCAACTTAATAATTAAAAAAGAGTCAATATTTGAAAAAAGAAACAGAAAATGACAACAACAACAAGAACAAAGAAACAGAAAATGTATTATTTTTTAATTTTCCTTGCGGTTTTATGCGACCAGTATTTTAGTCAGATTAAATTGTAATTTTGGTAGAATTTGATAAACAATTAATTTCACATTTTGAATAAATAAAACAGACACACAGATACACAGGCAGACAGATAGACATACGAACCCCTATAATTCTATTATAATGCAAACAAATACTCGTACCCGTTTGTATTTGTGTGCAAATAATAATATGGCCATACATCAGGAACGGGTGTTATAACTCGTTCTTATGAATCCATTTTTGGTGTTATTTTTTAAAAACAAGGTAAGTAATACATATATTTGTTTAATAAAATAAAAATAATTTAACCATCTTAAGTTTCACTATCAAAGAATTTTTTGTTCAATGATTTAAATAGCAGACGGGATCAACTACGATTGAAGCTTACCCTTATCGAAGTCCTGTTTTGTATCAGTTTGGATTAATTTCAATTCTTTACTTGAGAGTGTTTTTCTCAGCCCTACAGAAGTTATAAAAGAGCTAAGTTTTAAACAAACTATCATACTGCGCACATTATTCAACATCTATGATCAATATTTTTGGACAACGCTACCAAGGTATCCACATTTACCTTGGAAATCAAATATCAATTCGCGATGTGATCAGTTTTTGGCTTAAGGGGTTTGTTAATAAGCAAAACTGTCTCATATGAATTAAACACCCAGAAACATGCACCGTTTGCTACGGCTTATACGCTGGGCATTATTTCTTCAAACATGTGTTAATGGAAATCGTTATTTTCTTTAAATGATTTTTTGTTTGAAATATAGGTGACATTGATCTGGGCGATATTGACTTTAACAGGATGACGCTAAGTGTGCTTGATTGATTTCCTGTAATGTAACTGTTAATTGGCCTACGGGGTCGTTCGATTTGACACCTTTCGATTATTTTCTGTTGGACTACGTGAAGTCACTGGCTTATGGTGCCAGCAGTGCTCGAAAAAGTGCCCCAAAATTAGAGGTCTGGAATGCCCTAGGGCAAGTACAAGCTCGGTGGCCATGTGCATCGAAGTCATTTTTATATATTAATGTCATCTATCGGACTTAAAATCATCCTTCGAATATTAACAAAAAGTTGAAATGGGTCAGTAGAAGTTAATTGGACTTCACGTCGATAAAATTCTAAAAATAGCTTGAACTCGTTATATTATAAAAGCCTCAGAGTACCTGAAACTTTAAAACTTAGAAAAAGTCGCACACAAGCAGCAGAGATAGAAATTTGTAAAACACCGCATGTCATGGATTGTGCAACAAGTTCATCAAACGAACGATTGAAAAAGTGTATTTTTTTGGACATATTTGTGTATTTTTTTAATAGCGTTGGTTCAAGTGGATCTACTACATATCGTTACGTTTTAACCTTTTTTAAAACGTTTGAGTTCTTTAAATTGCGTTAAATAAAATATGTAAATAACACGAATTTGTTGCCTTATATAGGACATGTTACTTCCACACTTACTTTATACAGGAACTTATTTAAATTCCATTTAATATAAAAATTACTCAACACTTTTATTTACGCCTTAACACGACTTTATTTATTGACTGTTAAATTACAACTGACTGACTAAGCAAAAGGCGCCACCTTTAACATACAATTGGTACTTATTTCGAATATTCTTGTATGTATTTACTGCAACACTCTTTATATTGAGATTTTAAAACACAGAAATTTAACTGCTAATGCCGTTGAATACGCAATTGGTAACACTGTTAATAACACAAACAATTACGGCATTGACAGGGTGATACATTGGCAGTCTTGACACAAACCAAGACTAAAATCACATAATGAAGTTTTGTAGCTCCAAATGTACTGTTGTTGGTGTATCTTTTCTTAAAATATTTTGAAAGAACCCACGGATTACTCAATATTTCTACAGTTTTATCCAACATCTATGTATGTGAGGCTATCTTAACAGGTGACAATCTATCGGTTTAAATTTGAACAAGCGGTTATTTCAAATCGCGCAATACTTATGTCATTCTATTCTGTCACAAGATTCAGTATTTTATCTTGATTTACGCTTGAGCAACGTTGGGACTTATTCGAAATTTATTTCCAAAACAAATACAATTGGCCGGAAATTGCACGAAAATGTCGTACAAAATTTGGTAGCAGGGAAGGACCAAAAGTGTCCGGTATACGCGAGTTTATTGCTTAAGACGTAAGCGTGCTTGTATAGTGCGTACACCCGAAAATGTTGAAGCTATGGCTGATAGTGTGCGTGAGAATCCATCAACATCAACTCGCCATCGTTCTCAAGAATTGAACACTTCACGCACCAGCTTACGTCGAATTTTACGAAAAGATGATACTTCACAATTATGATACTTCACAATTTTCGCTTCGCTAGATGGCCCAACGAGAAACTGCACGATGATGTCGATTTTGCCAAAAAAAGAAATCATCTTTTATCTTAGCGGGTACTTAAGTAAGCAAAATTGCCACATTTCTGGCTCAAACAACTCAAGCGTGATCTTACAGAAGCCAATGTACCCATTACAAGTAACTGTTTGGTGTGACTTGTGGAGCAGAGGCATCATTAGACCATATTTCTTTGAAAATGAGGACAGCGCAACCATTACGTTTAATTGAGACACCTATCGCATCATGATAACCGATTTTTTTTTTATTTTCTGCAGGGCGCCGTTAAAGACAATTGTTATGCCGACAAACCAGAGACAATTGAGCATTTGAAGGCCAACATTCGTGATCCCGTGAAAATTAATCCAATTGAATGGAGTACTGAGAGGCCAGTCGAAGCAGCCATATGAATGAAGTAATATTTCATTTCTAACCACACCAATTGTAAGAACTTTAAGTCGCAATAAAATAACGATGGATTATTCGATTGACATGAATTTTATTTATTCGAAAGATAGTTTTAATATGATTTCTGGCATATGACCGCCAGGGCTGGCGCGGATGTAGTCCAATCTGGACCTCCAATTTTCGATGACTTTTTCCAACATTTGTGGCCGTATATCGGCAATAACACGGTGAATGTTGTATTCCAAATGGTGAAGTGTTTGTAGCTTTACCGCATAAACCAATGACTTTACATAGCCCCACAGAAAGTAGTCTAGCGGTGTTAAATCACAAGATCTTGGAAGCCAATTCACAGGTCCAAAACGTGAAATTAGGCGGTCACAAACGTGTCTTTCAATAAATCTATTGTGGCACGAGCTGTGTGACATGTTGCGCCGTCTTGTTGAAACCACATCTCCTGGACATCATGGTTATATTAAACTCAGGAATAAAAAAGTTAGTAATCATGGCTCTATACGGATCACCGTTGACTGTAACGATCTGGCCACCATCGTTTTGAAAAGGTACGGACCAATGATTCCACCAGCCCATAAAGCGCACCAAACAGTCAGTTTTCCTGCATTTAACGGTGTTTCCATATACACTTGAGGATTACCTTCACTCCAAATGCGGCAGTTTTGTTTGTTGAAGCAGCCATTCAACCAGAAGTGCGCTTCATCGCTAAATAAAATTCGCTTATGAAAATCGGGAATAACGGTAATCTCGTTTTGGGCCCGAATTCGACGAATCTACGCCGGGCGTGAGTCTATTCATGATGAATTGCCAAATCAAACTGAGAATAAATCACTTGACAGCTGTTAAATCGGTATCCATCTTGAAAAGTAATGGCAACTTAAAGCTCTATACCTCTATAAAAAACACGCTCATTTTTTGCTTAATTTTTATTCCTTTTTAACTTGTTGCAACTCTTCAAAGTGAACTTCATTTGACCTAAAAATATTTAAAACTATTTTTCACTTTTCCGAATTCAATCCAACAATGAAATATTCAATTTATTTTCCAATTCAGAAAATAAAGGCAAATTTTTGAAAATTTTTATTTTTATACTTTTCTTTTGTCAATCTAAAATTGGGTGTTGCGTTTTATTGTCAATCACATTTTGTTGTTGCTGTTGCTGTTGATTTGTTCTCTTTTACCTGTCAAAAGTTCATTTTTACAGCAACACGTGACCCCAATATTTGGAAATGAATTCAATACATTTCAATGCAAAAATTGAGTAACACTGGGACACAAAACACTATTCCCATCTCTGCGGTAAACAACTTGACAAACATTTATGCTTTAGTCCAAACCATGAAGTGAGTGAGTGTATGAATGTTGATGTTTACTAATACATATGTACATTCATGCATGTGCATGCGTATGTTTGTGTATGTGTGCTTATATTGATTCGTATTGTGTTTTCACTCTCACAAAAACCAAAGAAACAAAGTGACAAACATTTATTTTGTGGTTCTCTTTGAACATTTTGCATTTACAAGTTTTGTGCTTTCGATTTAGTTTCTCTTGTTTCTTTTTTTGTTGCTGCTGCTACAGTCACTGTCGATAATATTGTTTTCTCTGTTTATATCGACGTCGCCGTTGTCGTCGCTATTGCCGGTTGCTGTTGTTGTTGTTTTTTAATTTTTTTATTTTTAGTATTTTGTTGATTTGTTTACTTGAGGTATTTGTGGAACTTTTTGAATTTTTATGCAAAAATAAAGCGATAAAAGAAAATAAACACAAACAAATACACAAGCAAATAGACAGACAACAACTAAAAGAATTAAATAAAAGGAAAACAGATATGCAAAATATAAACTGATAAAGAAAAAGTTTATTTAGAGAAAATTATCAAAAAGCAAAAACATTAACAAAAAAAGGGAAACGAATACACAAAAAGAGGTTTAGTTTATCATTAAAAACTTTGGCAATCCAACAATATGTTTGCGTATGAGTGAGTTGCCAGATGCAAGTATTTAATTTCGAATATCAAATTGGTTTGACGGGTATATCTTAGAATATATTTCTCGTCATAGTCTCTTTAATTTTTGACAGTGCTGTTTGCTATTTATTTATCAAAGTTCACTAATGTAAAACAAGTTAAAAAGTTTGGCTACCCAGCTTATTTACAAAAGATTATTCAAAGCTTCTTAAGTAAGAGATCATTTGTCGTGAACATTGGTAACGATTAATCTTCGCAGCGAAAAATCATGGCCGGGGTGCCTCAAGGGTCAGTGCTAGCACCTACACCATATTCGATTTATATAGCAGACTTTAAAATATTAAGGAACCAAGCGACAGCTCAGTACGCAGATGATACTGCAATAATAGCAACTGGCAAAGTATCAAATGCAATAGTCAAGAACTGAGAAAAGGTTTTTTATATGCTCAAATATATTTCTCTAAGTTGAAAACTAAAATTAACGAAGCCAAGACACAAGCTATAATATTCCCCTTTAACAAGTCACCCAAGAGAATACCTACGTTTCCTTTGACTATTGGTGGAACTGAAATTCCTTTCAATAACACAATAAAATATTTGGGTATTGTTTTAGATAAGAAGTTAACAATTAAATAACACATTCTGCAAACGTGTGAAAAAGCTATTCCTTGTGGAAGAATCACCTGCTGAACTGAAAGTCTTTTCTAAGGTGGAAAAACCAGATTTTACTTTTATTTTTATAAAGTGTGCATACGTTCAATAATGGCCTACGGTTGTCAAGTGTGGTCGAAAAGATGTGCCAAGACTTATATCAAAAAACTTCAGGTTATAGAAAATACGAATTTAAAGATTATTTTCAATTTAGCGAGGCGGTATTCGAGCAGCAGATTACATGAAAAAGGCAATCAAGATATGTTTATGGCTGTAACCAGTAAAATTACACAAAGCTTTGAAAATCGTAGCAGGTTTTCAAGCCATCATCTTGTAAGAAATTTGTAATATCACCAACTTCCTCAACTTCATTATGAAGTTGACAGAAGGGTTGATATAAAAATTTACTTCAAATTTCCATAAGGTTTTTAGTATCTTTTTACCTTAAATGTAAATATACTTTTAGATGTAATTTAAGTTCACTCTAAAATAAGTTTTTCATTTGTTGCAATACTTACTAGTAAAATCTCAAACTATGTACTCGTATATATAAAGAATATGTTTTATGTTTTTAACTTTTAGTAATAATAGTAAAGAAATAAAATAATAATAATAATTCTAACTAAACATTCATGCATAGCTATGTATGTAAGTTTTTGTAGTACTGAGATTCCCTGGTATAGCTGAGGGTCTGGAAAGTCTTATGCCTAATTGCAATGGACTACTTAAAAGCTGCCATTTACAATTCCAAAACAGTTTCAACTCTACTAGGCAAAAATCTGGGATTCGATTCTAAGTGCAACGCCAAAGAATGCTAATGCTTTTCTGATAAGAGAGGCCTATAGTGTATGTACTTTGTTTTCACCACTAAAAAGCCAATTAAAAACTATCTTTATTAAATACTCGTACATACGTACGTATGTAAAATATTTATGTATTTTTATTATGATAAAAAAATACAAACTGAATACGTAAAATTAAAAGTAAATATATGTTGACACTTTAGTAATAAACATAAATTGATGAAGATGAAGATGACTTAGTTTAAGCTCAAACTTTTAATACATTTTACTTAGGGGTTCTTTCGCTTAATTCGATATTATGATTTGCTTTCGCATGCAAAGAATGACGTGATATTCATGTGAGTTGTACATATTGCGACAACTGAGTGTTAAAAGAGCTTTCTGTACCGATTTGGACAATTGTACGGAAGACACAGCAGCAGCCCGTCGTTTTTTGTATAGCTTGAAAGAATTTAAGTCCAGTTTACATAGTCAAAGTTAAGCTTAGATTGAAGAGATATTGGACATGCCACCTTGATCAAAAAGTTCTCGTAATAAACCGCTTGTGGCGGTGCCATCGTTCCAATTTAAGTTTTTTTTTTGTTAAGTTGGTACATCTATTCTTGATATGCCCACTGAATCTTAGCGTCATAGCTCGACATTTGCAAAAGTTACATAACTAAGAGTACATCTATCCCTCTGTGTTAGAGATTTTTTACAATTTTGGAAATTAATTTAAATTTGCAACAACAAACTTGTATTAAATTTTGCGTAAAAAACGGTGTACGAACGTTGGAAATGTTGAAAAAGTGCTTTAGCAACGATTCTCTTAACAAAACAGTCGTTTACGAAGATGATGAACGCAGTGGCAGACCATAGACATTGAAAACCGACGAAAACATTGATAAAGTAAAAGAAATGTTAGTCAATAACCGCAAATTAACCATCAGATAGATAGCGGAGGACTTGAACATTGCTTATGGAGCTGCCTAAGGCATTTGGTTAATGATTTGTATTTCCGTCGTGTAGTAGCAAAGTTGGTGCCAGAAGACCTCAATTTCATGCAAAAAAGAAACCGTGTTGAGGTCACAAAAACATCATTTGTGGGGCTGAATCCAATCCCACATTTATCAAAAGGATCATTACTGGAGACGAGACGTGGATCTATGAGTACGACACGCAATCCAGACATCTGGCAAGTGAATCCCGTTCACCAAATGAGCCCAGACCAAAAGAATTACGTCTTTTTCGGTCAAAAAAGTAGACAATGCTCACTCTTTCATGGATTACAACGGTGTAGTACATCATGAATTTTTGCCAGAAGGCCAGACAGTAAGCAAAGAGTATTATTTGGACCTAATGAGACGTTTGCGTGAAGAAATTCGCCGACATTGATTTGCATCATGATAACACACCGTCACACAGTGCCATCATTATTCGCAATTTTTTGACGAAAAATGCAATAAATACCATGCAACTACCACAGAATTGACCTGATTTGACTCTTGTGACTTCTTTCTGTTCAATCGAGTTAAAAACCACTACGGGTAACGCGTTTTAGCTGCCAAGAGGAAATAATGTAAAAATCGCCAGCAGCACTAATGGACATACGGAAAACCGAATATAAAAAATACTTTGAGGATTAGATCAGGCGCTGGCATAAGTATGTTGCGATCGATGGGAATTACTTTGAAGGGGACAATATAGATTTAGATGAATAAACTTGCGTTTTTAATTTTATGAATACATTCCGGGAAATTTTTGATCAAGTTGGTACTTAAGGCTTAAAAAGACTGAAGAAAGTAAAAATGCTGTTTATTGTTAATTAGAGCTGCATTCAGACATTATTTGACAGTATTTAGTATCATACACTGTTAAAGAAGAATATTCATACACACGTATGTATGTATGTATTATGTAAGTATGTATGTAGGTAACAAAAAGCACAAATTAACGCATTTAAGATTAAAGAAAACCAGATAATTAACGAGTAGCACCATATTGATTTTTGAAAAACATTGCATAGTAAAGTGAAAATAAAACTCTACACTTCTACTTATTCATTTGAAGTATACAATTGTACAGGATGTTTTTTTTTTGTTTTTAACTTTTATACATATGTATGTAAGTTGGATTAAAAAAGAAAGGATAACCATGACAATAAGCCGCACATTAGAGTAAGAAAAAGTTGGTAATGAGACTGTGATAGTCATATATTCATAATATATATGTATATCGCGCATAGTAAATTCCAAAGAAAAATAAAGGATCCGCCATCTAACGTTTTTTTTTTTGAACTAGTGCTTATTTCGTGAATGGTAACACTTAGCTCATGTCTGATTTGACAGATAATTAGTTTTATCCTTCCGCTGAACGAATATGGTTGTGTATACGCTTGAACAACGCTGGGAAATATTGCGACATTACTTTGAAAATCATGGTAATATTGCATAATCAAAAATCATCTTTTCAGATGAAGCTCATTTTGATCTTGGCGGGTATGTAAACAAGCAAAATTGTAGCATTTGGGGCACAGAAAACCCGCACGCATACATTGAAAAGCCGATACACCCAAGACGAGTCACTGTTTGGTGCGGATTTTGGTCCAGAGGCATAATTGGGCCCTTTTTCTTCGAAAATGAGCAAGGAGTGGCCGTTACAGTCCATGGCGATCATTACCGGGCCATTTTGAACGAATTTTTGTTCACAAAAATTGAAGAGGAGAATATTAGCAACATTTGGTTTCCACAGGACGGCGCTACGTGCCACACAGCTGAAGCTACACTCGATGTTTTGCGCCCTGTTTTTGAAGATCGCATTATCAGCCGCAGAGCTGATGTCGTTTGGCCACCTCGGAGTTGCGATTTGACACCGTTGGACTATTATTTGTGGGGTGCTGTCAAAGATAAGTGTTACGCCAACAAGCTTTAAGGGACAATATTCGTGAAGCCATTGGTGAAATACAGCTGCACACAATCGATAATGTGCTTAAAAATTGGACCGATCGCGTAGGCTACTGCATGGCCAGCCGAGGCATCCGTTTAAATGAAATTATTTTCCATTATTAACCGGAAGGATTCTACTTGCAAATAAAAAAAGAAATTTGAGAAAATATTCAGTAGTTTTTTTATAGCATTTTCAAAAAAAAAAATTTTATTTGGCGGACCCTTTACTAAATAATAAGAGCAATTTAGATTGATAAATTTAAATGTTTGAGAATAACTTTTGCTCAGATACAGAGTCTGAAGGTTGTTATTTCGCTTTAAAGTTCGTTAGAAGTATTTTAAAATAAATTGAATAATAAACTTTAACCATTTATTTATTTTCATTATGCACTGTTTGAAATTTTTAACTACATTAACCTAAAACCGGCCCTGCTACAAAAATTCGATATTTATTTAGTGAAAATTATTTAATATTGTATATATATATACATATGTATGTACATATGTACTTATTTAAAAATTAGTCTGGAACACTTTCGTTATTATTAAAAAGTCTCTGGCAACTTCACTGGCCACTAAATTTGCCACTCACGCCCGAACAATTATGTGCCATATCTAGTTTATAAAAAATACAAAATTATAAAAGAATAAAATCTATTTATTGGTAAAATTTAAAAAGTTTTCAAATCGTTTCGTCTTTTTTTTACTCATCTTGCTTATGTTTTTTTTGTCACAATAATTTCAAATGTAAAATAATTTCTTAACGCGAATGTGTTTGTAATCTGTTGGTTGATATACCCAGAACTTTATTCCTGTTTGGAGCAAATTTTTCCTTCTCAATTTTTTATGTTTGAATTTGTTGCCATAGTTTGTTTAATTATAATCCTTATACAGGGTGTGCAAATTTGAGGTTAAGAAGTAAATTGGCTGTCAAATGATGAAATGTCAAGAATTGAGTTGTCAACCTTTGAGGCTTATTTAGTAATAAATTAGAAAATTTTAATTATGGAACCCTCGACTCTTGAACAAAGGATTTTAATTGAGAAAATTTACTTTTCGAAAAGCTGAACGAAAACAAAGAATTTTTCAACAAAATCATTTTTAGTAATGAGGCCCATTTTCAAAACATTTGTAAGCAAACAAAATTATTGCATATGTGGCTCACAAAATCCACAAACAGTCCTCGAAAAACCATTACATCCAAAGAAAGTAACCGTATCATGCAGTTTGTGGTTTGGCGACATCATCGGCTCGTATGTTTTCGAAAATGAGCAAGGAAACACCGTCACTTTGAATTCTCTGCGCTAACAAACCATTATAACCAATTATTTGTGGCCACAATTGGCTGGTTGACATCAGCAACCTTTGGTTTCAGCAGGACGGCGCCACAAACCTCACAGCCAGCCAAACAATTCAGTTATTGAATTAGAAATTTCTCGATTTGGCGGTGTTAATTGTCCGGTTCGTTCTTCTGATTCAACGTCACTGGATTATATTCTCTGGGGTCATTTGAAAGACCGGACTTACGTCAACAAACCACAAACAACTGACACTCTGACAGATAAAATTCGCCGCTGTATTGACCGTGTTTCAAAATTTTGTGAAAAGAGCAGAGGTGGACATTTGCCCAACATCATATTTCATTATTAATTCCCATATTTCTGTTTTATATTGGTATGAATAAGGCTGAATTTGTCAAAAATAAAAAATGTGTTTTTAAGCCAATTTACTTCCTCATCTCAAATTTGCCCACCCTTTAATACAAATTCAAAGTTATAATTACAATACAAACTTTTAATGGATTAATTTTTTCTTTAATTGCAGGCGTTGTTTCTACGTTATACGGTAAGAAGGTGAGTTAGCTTTAGATTTGCATATTAACAGAAAATACGAGATTTCTTTTATTGGTAACACAAAAAAATAATTTTATTGAATGCTATGAACAAAACAGCATTAAGTGGATTCAATTTTCAATGTCAAATTTAATTTCAGTAGAAAAGATTTTAAAAGCTTAGTACTCGTACATAGGAGTTATCTATCGTCTTAACACCTTAATTTTTTTTTATTGCCCATTTTCTTTCTTAAATTATAATTGATTTCAGATTTTCTTAAAGAAGCAATAAGGTATTCGTCTAAACTGCAACAATAAATTAACTGCAATAATAAATTTATTAAATTAATAAATTAATTTATTTATTTTTTACTTTTTTGTGAGCTTTTAAGTCATATTTCCAACCTGAATAACATTATTTGTTGAATTTAATTTAGTTTGTAGTTTTGGCTATTTTTTTAATCTCTGTCTGTCTGGCTACTTGCATTTGGCGAGTAATTAGATTATTAACTTGTGTAATGGCAAAAACAACAACAGCTGCTGTTAATTTAATGAAAATTTAAACATTTTACTTCATTATATATAATTAATTTAATCTCTTGTCTAATGCATTTAGTTTTGGTCATAATTTTTGATTAAGTTTTAAATATTTGTCAATTACCATCAGTTTCAATGTGCATTTCATCTAAAAGTGTGTCAGCATGTGTTTGTGTTTTCCGTTTTCTAACGCATAAGCATTTTAATTTTAATGACTTTTTGTAAATACTTTTTAGTACTTTTTATTTTAATTTTTAAATTTAATTTGTCTATCCGCAAAATTCCACCATAATCATGTTGTAATTACTAATTTTTAATCACATTCTAAAATATTCAGATGCATTTTTATAATCATTTGGTTAGTTGATGGTTTCTTTTGTATATTTTATAGCTTTAACCCTAGAACGCTTAATCATTTCATTTAATGTCATTACTTTCGATAGCATTTTAAAGTTTCATTTAAAAAAAAAAAAAATGTAAACAATAATAAATAAGACCAAAAATATATTTCAATACATATCCTATAAGAAAAACAAATTATTTTTAATTTGTATGCATGTATGTATATAAGAGAAGATCCTGATTTCGATATGTATCGGTTGATTTTTTTTCGCAACTTTCTTTTTGCCAACACTGTTTTTGGCAGCTTAGCTGTTTTCTTAATACATGTTACTGCCAAACATGTTTAGTTTGGTCTATAATTTTAACAACGCTTGCAGATTATTGAATTTTATCATCAAAACTCTCTATTTTTTTTTTTTATCGGAAAATTGTATTCAGCGACGATGCTCATGCCTGTTTGAATGGATAGTTGAACAAGCAAAATTGCGTATTTGGTGTGAAAAGCAGCCAGAAGGATTGCAAGAACTGCCCATCCATCCCGAAAAAAGCACTGTTTGGTGTGGATTAAGGGCCTGTGGCATTACGTACTTTTGCAAAGAGGGCGAAGGCAGGAGCCTTACTGTGAATGGCGAGCTGGACTGTGCTACATGCCACATAGCACGTGACACAATGGCCCAATTGAGAGGCGAGTTCGGTGAACAGTTTATTTCACGTTCTGGGCCGGTCAAATGGTCGCGCTATAGGTACACGCCCGCAACGGTTGACATACTGGAAGCCAATATTGAAGAATTTATTTTCGAGATACCGGCCGATATATTGGACAGAGTATTTCAAAATTGGACCCAGCGTATGAACCATATGAGGCTAGCCGCGATCAATATTTACATAAAATCGTCTTTAAACATTGAATTATATGGATCGTTCTATCGATTCAATTACAGGTTTCATACATTTCTTGAAATTTTATCGACAAAAAAAATCAAAAGTATCAGACCGTATCAAGCAAATCCGACCTAATTTATTTTGATTCTGCTCTTAAGCTGGGATCACACGATTGTCGAAATGAATCAATTATTGGTACGGCATTCGTGTGACCGTTCAATAGGTAATAACGAAGCAACAAAAATTGGAAAAATGCGCCAATATATAACAATCAAAGTTGACAATACGTACCAATATATAAATTTTAAATTTTTTTTCGCAAAATATATTGAGATAATTTTGATATTTTACGACAATGAAGCACAATTGAAATTGTGTCATGTTAGCACAGTTGCGACAAAATTGTGAACCGAACTTTAGACAAAAATAAATTTTCGTAAGTATAGCCCTTGTCGAAATAGGTACTTTGTAATTGTTTTTTTCCTTCTTAAACTATTATATTGTATTTCTCTGGAATATGGTGTAAATGACAGATATTCTGAAAAACCGTTACAATTTTTAAGTATGTTTGTATGTAATAATTTTTATGTTCAGCTTGTGATTAAGTTCTGTAGTTGATTCCTGTTCTCTTTTCCATAAGTTATTTGCTTGCTAGAGGTCAGCAATGAATACTGAAAACATGTGTATACTCATTGCAATGGCTACTCATAAGCATTCATACTCTAAAGCTTGTACCATACTTATCAAGATTTATGACGCTATCGATTCATATTGATCTGAACTCATTGTGCGTATACTTATATTCATGAATACTCATGAATGTCACGAACTATGAATGATCCGATATATATATGAGTATTTGCTGACAAATGATTCAATGCTATGAGTATGCGTAGCTATGAGTGTGAGTACGGCTTTTGATTCATACTCATTGCTACGTATACTTATGAATCAACGCAATTGTGAGTATGAGTAATTGAGTTTTAATGATGTGTCCTCACTTGTACTTATAAGTTCATAAGTGAGTATGAGTAGCAAGATAGTGATTCATTGCTGATCTCTGTTACTTACATCCGCTACATTTCGAACTGTAGTGTGTACGTGTTTCATATAAAAAATATGCCGGACTTATAATCCGTTAAAATTGTTAATAAAATATTAAAATTACTTTAAAATTAGTGATTTCTTGAATGCGATTGCAGCCATAAAGTGTTAATATTAAATATTATGAATGAGAGCTTAGTTGTGTGTATAAACAAATGTATGTATGTAGGTATGTGTGTACCTATAATAATTTAAATAAATTTCATGCATGCAACAAATTTGTATCATAAATAAAATTTTAGAAATATTTTTTAAATACAAAAAAATCAGCAACAAACCGCATACAGTGTTTACTCTCGGGTTGCGTCCTGCATTTATAAATTACAGATAAAATATAAAATCATTTCATTTCAAAATTTCAATTTAGCCACAGCTTATATAAGTGTTTAAGATAATGGATCAGTAGGAGGACGAGTGAAAGAATTGACTAATAAACGGATGAGTCTGGGTTACCTGTATAAAAAAAAAACAAAAAAAAAACAAAAAAAATTTTATGTAATTATGTCTTTAATGTTTTTTTTCCTAATTTGATGTTAAAAACAATTTCTAATAATTTAGAACAAATCGCTTTGACACCAATACTAACACAAACACAACTATAAATTTTTATCCCACACATACGCACACTGACTGATATACATGTGGGAAAAATGTATTAAATTGTACGGGTGACCAGAAGCCATTTATTTAATTTCTTTTGAATTTAAACAAAATCCATTATCTCTTTGGTCAAAAAACAAAAATATTTTCATTATAAACTCTTTTGTTATATAAGTAAATAGGTTGGTGTGTATGCTGTCGTCTTTTATTGGTGGTACAGTGTTGTATATGAACCAAAGGAAAAGGTCGTTAAATTACTATTAAAAACAGGAAAAATTTCCTTTAATACGAGAAATTGGGAAAAAAGGGGGAGAAGATGGAAATGCTGTTGCTGTCTGTTTGTTTTACCACAAAAAAATTGATGTTGAATTTAAATATTTTTCAATAATCAGTTTTATTTGGTTTTTGTGGATTCTACTACATAAACGGTTGTAACCGTAGTGTATGACGACACACAGATATTCGCATGCGGTTGACACCGTTTGTGGAGATCAAAACTGAAAACAAAAACAAAACATATAGTGCGTCGGTAGCAATGATGTGTTTTTGCGGATTTTAACATGTCACTTGATAGAGAATTCGTAAATTGTTGACACAATTAAGAGGAGCTGACTGTTGAAAGTGATATAAGTTTTTTGCTTTGTTTAAACGATGAATTGATTTTTATAGAATATTTTTTTAAGGGCTTTATTGATAGATGAAAACTATGAAAGGACACTAATGAATTCTTCGGCAATTTGGACAATGTTAGATATCAAAAAATAACTTTGTAATTAGTAAAGCTATTTACTAGTGAACAATCTAAGCATATAATATTTAGATTGATGGACAGAATTGTTGCTTGGAATTAGATTTTTTTCCAATAAACTTCTTGGGAGCATATGGCTTTCGCAAAGCATCTTCACCCTACACGTTTCATCGCTGTTGTTTTTGCTTTTTCCTGGATAATTGTTCATCTCCAAGTGATACTCTCGGGAGATTTTCGGATGGTGTAACCGGTCCATCATTATTTTTTTTCCTTATCTGCTTCAGTATGAGTTCCACGTTAGTCATGTCCCACAGTTCTGTGTTAAGCCAGAATATTCTGCATATGGTATAATTCTGAGGCACTTGTTGATGAATAACTTAAGGTTTTGCGAGAAATTATTCGATACAAGTCAGGTTTTACTGCCATACAGCAGTACTGATTTAACACATGAATTGAATATTCTGGGCTCAGTTCGTCTGGAAATATGTGAGCTTCTCCACACTGACTACAGTCGTTCGAATGCCGTTTGTAATTTGACTCCTTAGTAGGCAGAAGCCTTCTACATACACGACTGATTGATCTTGTAGCATGAATAATAAAATAAAATACGCTGTTAAAATGAGTCACAGGATGAAATATTGAGTCGTTGTGGTGTCGAGGAAGAATATCCGTTAATGACCTAAAAAAGCCAAATATTTTTCTGGCATATTTACTTTTTAGAAATACAACACAGGACAAAAATTTATCAACTTTATTGGCTAATGCAACATGAAATTGAGAAGAATTTTATTTTAATAAAAAGCCCGGTTCACCGGTTATTAGATTAATTTTTAATCGAAAACCGGTTTTTTGAAAACTGTAACCGGTTACAAAAAAGTCAAATAATCGATCTCCCTAACTAGGATAGACTTCGAGGTGACGAGGTGTATATTTGTCGAAATTAGAAATATATATGGTATTTGAAGAAGAAATGATTTGCAAATGTGTCGTGATTGTTTTTGTGTTGCCCAGAAATATATATATTTTTGACTTGTGGCTCGTCTTAGAAACTTTCGACATTATTTTAGCATCAACTACTTATTACGAGTATTATCGGATAGTTTGCAGACAAAAAGGAAGTCAATTTCTTAAAGCACATTAGCATATTATGTGTTTGTTTGTTTGTTAAACGTTTACGTAATTGTTCATAAAATATTCCTTTTTTTTGTTAACAATTGTTTGGATCCTTTGAATGTTGCTATTGTTGCTGTAAAAACAGTTTATATTTTTTCATTTTAAAGCATTATAAGATAAAAATAAAATATAAAGATTCCCTTGAGAATGGGGAAATTTTGTTTTTCATATATTTTTTCGAGCAAAGTCTTGAAATGTACATGTTTGTAGGTGTGTGTGTGTGTGTGTGTGTGTGTGTGTGTGTGTGTGTGTTTGTATTCGTAAGAGAGTAACTGTGTGTTATTTTTGGTAAACTGATAATTTACATTATTATTGTAGTTGTGGGCGCTGCTGTAGCTGTTGCTGCTGCTGCTTGTGCTGTTGTTGTTGTTGTTGTAATTCATCGATTTAATATCTTTTATTCTCAATAACTTTTTGTAAATCCTTTTTATTTATTGTCATTTTACTTTTGTATTATTTGCTTAACATGTTTCCTCTTATTTCTTTCGATTTCATTTCATTTGTTGTTGTTGGTATTGTCAATACTTTTTTAATACGCTATTAAGGATCTGCAGGTGATGTTTACATTTGCCATTGTATGGCAAATTGTACTGAAAATCTGTTGGTTCTTGTGGTTTTGTGTAAAATATGTACAACGATGACTGACAAACATTCGCACAAGAAGACAAACGTTTTTAACCACCTGCACTACATTACAAACTGAGTTAAACATACGAACATATGGAAACATTTACTCATACAATGACAATCACTTAAAGAACAAGAACTTTTTAACTGTTTTCATGAAATTGGTTAAAAAAACTCCTAAAATTGTTTTTGTTTTTTATTTATTGGTTCCACCAATACTTATACATATTTTTATATAATTATGGTTATTGTTGTTGGCCTTAAAATATAAGTTTTTCTGGACTTTAACCATTCAATAGTAATAACTTTTGCTGCTTCAAATAATTTGACACTTTTTATGTTTCTTTTCTTGGTCTTTAACGTTATTTGTTGGTTTCAAATGTTTAGTTCTGCTTTTTTTTATTTTTTTTATTTTTCGTTTTTATTTAAACCATTAATTTTAAACGGGTGTTTAACTTTATTAATAAATTTGAAGAATTTTTAAACGCCAGAAAGAAAGAGAGAAATACCATCTGTTAAAAATCTTTTCAATAAAAGTAATTTTGAAATAAATTGGGTGGGAGGAGTCAAATGGAATACACAAATGGATTGTGAAACATGTGATTTCTTTTGGAATTTGGTTACAAATGGTGCAGTCGAACAAGCCCTTCTTCTGTAAATAAAATTATTTATTAATATGCTATATAAATGGGAAAAGGGATTTGAAATGGATTTTTATGTTGAAACTTAGTTCTCTACCTAAATCAGATTGTTATTTGATTGTTTACCACATGATGTGTGTAGCAACCGCATTAAAGGAAGAATAACCGTGGCCGGAGCTATAGGGTCGACCTTATTGTTAGCTATTCTAAGCTGTAAAAAACAAGAGTGGAGTTCTTAATTTTTAATGCTGCGGCAACTTTAGTGTAACTTTTTATAATTAACGCTGGAACCCTATACACGATAGATATTTAAAGTCATGTTATATTTTGGGGTTTGGAAACAAATCCAAACTGATTCAAAAAAGTGCATTTCATTACTATTTTTGATAATATTTGTCATAGCGGTAGGAAACGTCAGTCTAAAATGTGGGTTGTCAGACATATTTCATACTACTGTGGTAAATCCATAAATAAATAAATAAATAAATAAATAATAATACGTACTTACAATTTAAATTTAAACTTAAAATAAAACATTAATTAATTACAATTCAAAAAATATAATTTTCACATTCAGTTACAACTGTAGATATATAAATAAATTTAGTTAAGCTTACATACATTTCTAATTGTAACACTGGTCAACACAAGTTTTGTTTCCTTTAATTTATTTTGTAATATTAAGTATTTCTGTGGCCTTGATTATGACAAAAAAATTTTGAATTATGCATTTTAATAACTTTAGCAAAAAAAAAAATTAATACAAAATTTCTACTGAGCACTATCAAATGATCTTTTATAAGATTTCCTTGAATGAATGGCTTTAGATAGATATCGTTGCCATCATATGTGAATCTCACCTTCACTAGTAATGCTCTTTGATTGTCCAAAGATGAAATATTTTAACCCACTCTTCGCTAAAGTCACCCAGATTTTGTGGAAATCGGTCTAAATGCGACTGCAAGAAGTGGAGTTGAATGCTAGCTTATGTAAACTCGATAGTATGTACGCAACAAGCCTACATGTTCATACGACTTTTTTGTTGCGTAAGAAATCACTCATAACCAAAACGAATGAATTGCAAACTTTGGATTCGACTTCAGTCATTGATTTGATAAAAATAAGATATTCCAAGATCTGCCAAATCCTTGGCTGTTCAAAAATACCCATGACGACAATTTTATTTTAAAGTATTGATATAACACAGTTTTCACAAAGACTGATATAGGTTTTCGATATTTTTCAAATACACACATATTCACTACAAATATAGCAAAAAAAGAAACAAAAATAAGAAAATATAAAATATATTTTAGTGTCCCATGAAAAACGAAAATCTAAGTTAAAATAGTAATTGAGGAAAAACTGTTGACATATTTGAAAAATCGCTTATCACAATATTTGGCAACATCTTAATAATATTGTTACGAACATAAGGTTGGGCATCACAGCGTTTATTACATCGCTAAAATAAATAAACAAAAGCTACAAGAACAACTATATGTGCTGTTTACAAATAACCAAATCGACAACAACCATTAGCAGAGACAAAGTAAATAAAAATAACACGGCAACAACAATAATCAAGCAGCAAAGAAAACAAGTAACAAACAATAAACAAGCAACAACAAATACTAAGAGCTGAAAGAGGTAGATGTTTACATACGCATGACTACAAAAGAACTAAAAAGAAATTAAAAGAATGAAATGGAATCTACCTGAAATATCGAGAGGTTCGAGAACTTTCGATGTGTTGTTTATTCAGCCATATAAAAGCACATTTAAGTAAAGTAAACTCAGCGAATGTGTTATTGGTGTGAAGAGAGTTTATATGGAGTAAACTCGTGAAGCTAGTAGTGAAGTAAAAAACCAGTTTAGTTGGAGCTAACTCAGTAAAGAGAGTTAAGTGTGGACAACCTCTGATTGAAAAGGTTGTGATCGAACCTAAGTTATCACTACAATGGGGTTGGAAGATCTTTAAGTAGAAAGATCTGTCGAGTAATTGTTGTTGTTTACAAGATTGTAAACAGACAGAGTAATTAAGAATAAAAATTGTTATTGCCTGTTAAAAGATTAGAAGCAGTGGTGCACAAAACTGTGTTGAATAAAAGATTTTTTAATTAAAACCAAACACAAAATTTATATTATTTTGACTACAATCTACGAACTCATAACAACACGTTTTTAAAAAGGTAAAACCGTAACAATATATTTGATGTAATTGAAATATAATCCAAACCTTAAAGCCCCAAATATATATACACATGTATGTATTTATGTATGTATGTAAAGTCATTCAGTTAATTTTTAAAATTAGTTTTTCTTTTATGTTTGTTGCTCATGTAGAAAGACCGGCCATAACTCGTATTCTTTCAAAATTATATATTGAAATGATTCCAATACATTGCACACTACTACATCAGAAGTATTAGTAATAGTTTTACAAGCAGTTGTATAAAAGGCCCTAACTTAAATCAAAAATTTCTTCTTGCAAAAACCACTAAGTCTCCCACCAACCGTATGACAAGGAGATTGTTATCTAAACATCATATTTGTGTTTGATTTTCACTAAAACCTGCATTTAAAAAGTTACACTTTGATAATGACAGTTTCTACTGTGTTCTTATATTCTTCTGTAAAATTAAAACAATTGGAGTTAGGGCCTTTCCATATGAGAGCAACGACATGTCGTTTGAAATTTTATTTAAATATTTAATTGCGCGAATTATTATTTGTTTTATTGAATTAACTTTATCCTGTAGTTTTGGGCTTCTTTTCAAGCTATTGCATAACAATTAAAACATTTTAAATCTCCATTAAAAATTTCATTTTTTTATACTTTTTCCCATTTGTTATACAAAATCGCAGTGTTTTATGTGCATTTTTTTTAGATAATTTAATAAATAATGCATTTTTATACGGCATCACATAATTAATCGTCGACTAGAATAAAAACAAATGCAACCATAAAAATATTTTATGTTTCTCTAGAAAAAAAGAACAGAAAATTATCTAAAAAAAGCTATGAGTGTGTACAGCAGCTATAGAAACTGTAATTGTTTTTCAGTGGAAATTTTATTGCAAAGGAATCAAATAAAGTTTCATAAAATAACAATCAAATTTTTTTGTGCCTCAAACTCTTATGATTTTAGCATGGAACTCTTGTTTATTTTTAATCGAATATGAAATAATTTTATTTCCCTGAACTATACATGTCAGGGACTACATTCAAAATCACGAAAAAATCTCATTATTTTATTATGGCCCTTTTTTTTTGTTTTTGTATTTTATATAAATACATATTTTATATTTACGTATGGATTACAAAATTCAATTGACCACTGAGCTGAAGGTAAACGACCGTAGACAATGACGAGTATGCCGTGAAGCAGTTGGAAACTGGCCTCAATTTTCATCAAAAATCATATTCAAGGTGAGTAAATACGACAACAAATTAAAATGTCGTATTTGGGTTTATATCAATCCATATAAGTAAAAACCAAGAAATTCCAACCTATCCGAGAAAATCATTGTTTGGTGTATATTTTAGGTTGGCGGCGCCATTATACATAAAATTAACAAATACCCTATGATCGGTGCTCCGCGCCACATCGCTCAAGCTGCATCAAACGTTCTGTACGAGCGAGATGAGGACGCTAGTTTTTTTAAGTATAGAGTTACAATCGTTGCATCATTTCAAGTCGTAAGAAAATTATTTATTTTAACGCTATTGACCAGTTGCATTTAAATTGTAGTTTTTTAGTTAAAGTTCCAGCAGGGACATTTTAAAGTTGTTTTCCATATTTAAAGCATTTTATTATCATTTATTTTTTTTATTTTTTTCCATTTGCCTCTCCCTTATGGTTACATTTTAAGTTGATTTGAAAAGTTTATTTAAGGAAGAAAGTAATAAAAAAATATAATGTAAAAGGGTAAAAACCCTTTCATTTAGAGAATAATTAAATATATTCTATTTAAAGTTGTGCTGCAAGGTGAAATAGAGGTAGAAATGTTAAAGTAAAATTTACATTTTTATATTATTTTTTTGCTATAATTATGTAAATGGAACATAATTTGTTGAAATAAATACGAGTAAATAGAAATTTTAACATTGAAAGGGAAAATGTACCCTGAGTTTTAGTTTTGCATTTTAAATAGCAAATTAAAGGTCATTTTTAATGTAAAACAGAGAAAACAAATTAAAAAAAAATCTATTCATATACTAAATAGACATACTTTGTACCAAATATATGATTATTGCTGTGTGTGTGTGTGTGTGTGTGTGTGTATGTAGTTGCATGTCTGCACTTGTACGAGCATGGACGAATACGCTTGCATGACTTAAATGTGCGTGCCGCATGTGCGTCTGTGTGTAAATAAAATTACATTACACATTAGATCGAAGTGCAACATGTGTTGCAAGGTCAAATTATAAGGTACACATGTTACCAAAGAAACACAATAAATAAATTGAAACCCCAGTTCGACTATTATAGAGCTTTAATTATGCGATTTAACAATTTGTATTTTATTTGCAAATTTTTTTTCGGTAAATGTGTACCACCCTAATTTAAAAATGCCAACTCGAATTGTGTTGTGTTTATTATTACGAACATAATTTATATTAGAAATACAGACATTGAAAACAATTCCTCTGCATCCATAATTTCCCAACGACTATTGTTATATACATAAGTACAACAACACAAATAACAACAGCAGCAATATAACAAGCTTTTAAAAATATATTATGTTTTCGCCATGATTTACAGCTGCACTACAATGCCTGTCTCTTACACTGCTTCTATTACTTCTCTATTGTCGGCCTTCCTGCTTCCCTGCCATCCTGCCTGCCAACTAGCCCAGCCATTGAGCCATCTAGCCATGCCATTAAAATAATTTGAATATGAAATAAATTCATTTTTTTTTATCCAGATTTAATACCATCAAGTTTTCAATGAATAATTTTTGTATGAATGAAATTCACTTTTGTGATTTTGGTTCAATTATTTTTCTCTCTTTTCTGTTTGTTTTTTGTTTTTATTTCAATTCCTATGGCTTAAACTATATTTAGTTTGGATTTTGAGTATTCAGCATAAATCAATGTAAAACTCATTATTAAAAATTCAAATAAATGTTAAGCAATATTTATTTGGATCAGGAAACGAACTATAAAAATGTTCTGACATATTCAATAGCAAATGGAATACACAATTCCTATATATATATACATATCCGCACCCTCCTTCATCATATAATGCGACTACACCCAATTCTCCACAGCTAAAGCCCAGCAAAGTTTTAACAAGACCTTTTGGCTTAAAAATTAAACATTTCCAACAAATCTCATACATTTTCCATCAAATATGTATGTTCCGTATGTATGTTCCGTTTAAATGATAGAAAAGAAAAAAAAAAAACAAAAAAACTGTCTAAACTTTATAAATTTTGATGACAATAAAATAAGCGGTAGAGAATAAATATACACCCACACACACACCGAACAACAGAAAGAGAAGAGGGGGCGTAAAAATAAAGAATAATTCATGGTTTTTTATTTTTAAAAGTTTCATCATTTATTTATGTTTGGCACTGTAGAGAAATATTTTTTAAAATTTAATTTTTAAACTGTTATTCTAACATCCGTTACTACATTAGGAATATACATATCTACATATGTACATACATACATTAATACATATATTCGTTATATGAATGTGCGAATATGTTAACAAAAAAAAAAAAAAAAAAAAAAAAAAAAAAACGTTTTCTAACCATTGCAGGTGTTTTTGCAATTTTGTTTCTTTTTTATTTTCAAAAATAATTACAACTTTTAAATAATTCTGCAAACTGGATCAAAGTCAATTTTCATAATGGAAAGCTTTAAATTAAGCTATTTTACTAAATGCCATCATCGCCGTTTTACTATTTGCGCATTTGATGTGATTTCTCTACAATATAAATTATAAATATTTTTAACAATGAGATTTGTTTCAGTTTGTTAAGAAAACTTGATATTCGTATAAATACTATTAAAAGTTTTTTCACAAAATTCTATTATAATTGTTAAATATTATAGCTCAGCGTATATTTTATTATAAGTCTAGAAATCTAGTCTAATATTTGGTAAACTTTCTGACGAAAGTATAATCGAACTCTATTGCTCTTAGTAAAACTTCTACAAGCCCTACGATTTTTTACACTGTGCTTGAACTTCACACTTTTTTCGCCGTTAAGCGGTACACACAGCGGCTAAACATATTTCGAATACGCTGAATCCAGTGGTGCTAACCGTTATTTAGGTTAGCGCTTCTTTTCGAGATATACCGCTACTTAGAAAATGGAGAAGTTTACACAACATATATTCGTAAGTAGACCCAAAAGTCCTTATCATGAAAAAACTATTACTTTTTATATAGAAATTTTATTTTTGACGTGATTTAAGTTCAAACAAAAATTTCATATTTTTGCTAAGCAGGGAAGAATATAAAACAGTACTGTTACTCATATCCAGAGCCAATAGAACTTGACTTTATTTAACAATTTTAGAGATAAAATGTGTTTTATTATCGTTTGTATAGGTAGCATTTGTATATGTATTAACATAAAAATTAAAATCCAAATTTTTTTCAATTTTAAAAAATATTTCAATTTAAGCGAAACCTTGCAATCCAAGAGCACATCTAAACTCTAGAACTATTCAAAGATAACTGATCTTATGAGTAACAGAAGCAAAAGGAGCAAAAATTTTTTATTGTTATTGGCAGAAAATACGGTACTTTATAGTACTCGTACTGCTGATAATACATCGCAAAATTATTCCTGTATAATATGTAAAGCATGAAAATAAGTAATGGTACTTACAAGTACCGTCGGGCAACAAAGGTTTAAGGAACGCTAAGACTTTTCTGTCATGTTTTAGCTTAAGAACACTGGCATCACACTACTACGTAAGTACGTACGTATGAGTGATATTTTTGCTTCATTAATAAAATATCACTCATTCCTATTTACTAACATATGTAAAGGGTGGGCAAATTTAAGGTTAGGAAGCAAATTGGTTTAAAAACATTGATTTATTCTTACAAAATCAGTTTTATTCATACCAATATAAATTAGAAATACGGGAATTAATAATGGAATATGATGTCGGGCAAGTGTCCACCTTTAGCACGTCGGTACACGTCCGCTCTTTTCACAAAATTTTGAACCACAGAGAGTCAGTTGTTTATGGTTTGTTCACGTAATTCCGGTCTTTCAAATGACCATAAAGAAAATAATACAGTGGCGTTAAAGCACAAGAACGAGACGCCCAATTGACATCGCCAAATCGAGAAATTACGCGAACGAGAAATTTCTCATGCAATGACTGAACTGTTTGGCTGGCTGTGTGACTTGTGGCGCCGTCCTGCTGAAACCAAAAGTCACTGCTGTTAATATTAGCCAATCTTGGCCACAAAAAATTGGTTATAATGATTTGGTAACGGCGTTACCTTGCTCATTTTCGAAAAAATACGGGCCCATGATGCCGCCTAACCACAAACCGCATGTAATGATTTTTTGAGCACTGTTTGTGGATTTTGTGAGCCACATATGCGACAATTTTGTTTGTTTAAATAACCTCCTAATTGAAAATGGGCCTCATCACTATAGATGATTTTGTTAAAAACGTGGTTTAAAATTTTGTGAAAAGAGCGGACGTCTACCGACGTGCTAGGGGTGAAAGTTTGCCCGACATCATATTCCATTATTAATTACAAATTTCTATTTTATATTGGTATGAATAAAACTGCACTTGACAAAAAAAATTGTTTTTAAGACAATTTACTTCATAACCTCAAATTTGACCACCCTACTATATGTACATACATTGCATTGAAATTATTAATTGTGTTGTATTTCATATTGAAATGCCTTAGTTATCTATCGACAAGGAGTTTTAGTACGCGGCAAGTCAGAAGTCAATTTCAGTTTTATTAAATGAAATATTACATTTGTATTTGTTAATTTGTAAACTTATGATATGTTTCTTTATATTTAATTAAATATTTACCATGTGACACAGTACGTCGTTTGAGACACAGTACGTCGTTTGTGAAAAACATTGAATGTAATTATAATAACTGTGCTGCCCGATTTGAGGTTTTACCCAAAGTATTTTATCAGTTTTAATATTTAACTCTCAGAATGTATTTAAACAAAAGTGTAATCATTTAAATTAATAATTTTGTTGTTGTAATTTGAATTTTTTTTTCTTTCAGTTTGTGTGTTTTGACCGGCATACTGGGCAGCGTTGCCCCAACTTCGTTTTTTTTGTAGCTAAATTTCAATAAAAGAGTAATCAAAAAATAACCAAAATTTTAAATCATAATTTTATTACAAAAAACATTAAAATATCATTTTATATATGGAATTTATAGCAGTATTAACAGAATATAGATTGATCAAGAAACTTGGTACAACAATTGATAAGGCATATTCTCCTATTTGATCGACAAAATTAACTATGTATTGACAAACTTCGCACAATAGAGAATATCGTTCTCTCATATGTTATTATGAGGTTTTAATAATAAATCACCCGAACCAAACAATAGCATTGAAGTGAAATGTGTCAGATATATATTCTCACTTAGCCACTGAATGAAATAGTTTAAGCAACGAAGTTTTATTGCTTTTATTGCTTGGCAAAGCTTATTCCAAATATGTTCCACTGAGCTCAACGTGCGAGAGGTTATTTATGCAGTTCAGAAGTCAGGACTTTGACATAAAAAAGAAGAATACCTCCCAGGTCAAGCCAAAATGTTGGGAGATAATGATTGGAAGGCGTTACTCCATGAATATTATTTTCAAGCTCAAAAAGCTACTCAAGATGGAAACAATTGTAGCGGCATCCAATCATTACTGAAGATCAGAAATAGATCTGTTAGAACAACACTCGGCCAAATGTTCAAAGATCAGTTAAAATTATTTAGAAAATAGTTTCAGCCGCCTTATAATCCAGACCTTGCCCGTCACTTTAGAAGAAAGTATAAGTATTGAAAGTATAAGTATCGAAATCCATATGTTAACGAAAGAAAGGGAAAGGTCAGAGCATACTCACAGAACATGCATATTCACAATATGCCAAAAAATCGCGTTTTTAAAGTGATACACTCAACAAGAACCTGGGTAATAAACGTTATAAGAGATCATTATCTTTATTTTTATTTTTTGCTTCGAGAAAATGTAACTAAAATGGAAAATAAGTACACATCCACATATCAAAGAAAAAAACTGACCAATTTTGGTTAAAAATAACCGAAACGGCAACACTGATACTGAGTTAATTAAATGTAAACATTACATTGTTTACAATTTCTCTCTCTCTCTCTCTCTGTTCACCACTATCGCACTTCCATAGGTTTTCATAAATTTTATGCACATTATTTAGCATATTTATTAAACACACGTCGATAAATTTCGATAGTGGTTAATTGCTGTTGCATATGTGTAGGCTGACAAATTGTTTAATGCCTTTGTATCTGTGTATGATTACTTTTTTTTGCTTTTTTCATAACATGGATAATTAAACACATTAACTGACACATTGTTTGTGTCTGTATATACATAGATATGTATGCATGTATGCATGTATATAAGCCTGCATGTGTGAAGGTGTTTATTTATTAATATTATTAGAGAGAGTTTTACCATTAATAAATATCTAAATAAAGACAGAATTAAATACAAAAACAAAAAAAGAAATTGTTTTTTTAATTAACTTTTAATAAAACATATGAACCGTTTTCTTCATATTGTTATTAAACCACTTTAGCACATACATATCTACTCTTAGAAAATAAAAAGAGAATAAAATGAGAAAAGCAAATACAAGAATTTTAATAAATATTTTCATAAACTAAACTCGTTAATATTTAAAAACAATAAGTAAGACAACTCGTGTAGATTTAATTTAAATTTCAATTCTTCGAACATCTTTTCAAATAAAAATAATACAAACATTATTGCCTGCTGAGAAGGGAAAGAAAGAGAGAGAGAGAGAGGTTTAAATAATAAAATTAGAAATTATTGTCTAAATACTGATTCTTTTTTTATCAAACAATATTATTATCTGTGTATTTGTGAAATATGTGCATAAAGATAGATTTTTTAGACATTTATTAGGTCTGTGGTTGATTAATGAATTAAATGATATTTGTTGCTGATGCTGCTGCTTGTGACAGTATTTCGGTTGGTGTTGCCTTGTGGACACAAATGTTTTTATTGATTTTAATTTCAAAAATAATTATCAACTTTATCATTGTCAATATAATTATTATTATCAAATCAATGGGCAGCTGACACAGTGATGGACAGGAAAACAAATAAAATATTTATAAATAAAGACCCTTAAACTCGATATGATATTGAAATGATTTAAAGCCATAAACAAATATGCTTTGATGTGCAATCATATTGAAAATTATAATTTCATAGAGTTTTAAAATACACATAGAATGCTCAAATAGTTTTAATGTTATTTTTAAAACGCAATACTTATACAAATACTTAAATCAGTTCTAGTGGAAAATAGAATACTAAAGTTAAATATGTAATCGTGTTAATTAATTGTTATCAGAGTATGCTGTGCTGGTGCAATTTTAAAACTAAAAGTTGGGTTGAATTGAAAAAAATTGATAATAAAATCAAATAAAACTTTGTTTTTATTATTTGTTTTCTAGGAATTACCCTTAATAAGGCGACACTCACATTAAATTAGTTTGAATATCAGTTCTCACCTGAAATAGATGTAAGAGATGAATATGTATATGCCCTGCAGCAAACGATGGAATAGCGAAATAATTTAAATATAAATATTTATGACTTTCATAAGAAAATTAACGAATAAACATTTGCTTAAATAAAACGCACAAATAAAGTTCGTATGGCATGTGCCAGATATCTTAAGGCGGAATGTAGCCAAATCAGTTGTATTTCTAATATAATGAAAAAGAATTCTCAAGAAGACATACTAAAGCATTTTGCTCCTTCAAGTAGTAGAATATATTTAAAAGAAAATTTTTCGTTTTTTAACAGTGGATAACTATTTTGGATGCTGCTTAATTTTAAAAAGCCAATTTAATAATTATTTATTAAAAACATGTTTCCCAATCAAAAAATTCTCGAAATAACCCACGGGAGGCGGTACCATTGTTTCGATTTGAGTTTTTTTTTTTTTTTTTGTTAAGTTGGTACATCTGCAGTTGATATTTCCGCTAAATCTTACCGTTATAGCTTGATTTCTCTCGGCTTTGACTCAATTGAACATAAAGAAGTCACAGGGTGGCTGTTAGATGGTATTTGTTTAATTTTTCGTCAAAAAAATTTCGAATAAATATTTCACTGAGCGACGGTGCGTTATTATGGTGCCAAATCCACAATTTTTCTGCCCACAATTCTAGTCTCTTTCGGCGAATTGCTTCACGCTCAAATATTACTCTTTGTTTACTGACTGGCTTTCTGGCAAAAATTCATGTCTTGTCTTCTCTTTTGACTGAAAATGTTCTCGGCTCATTTGGTGAACGCTATTCACTTGTTTTATGTCTGGATTGCGTATTGTACTCATAAATCCACGTCCTCGTCTCCAGTCATGATCCTTTTGATGAATGTGGTATCGGATTCCGTCTCGCAAATAATGTCTTTTGCGACCTCAACACGGTCAAAATTGTAAAAAATCGCCAACACCCATAGAGATAGATGTACTCTTGGCTCTTGCAGATGTCAAGCTATGATGCTAAGAAAAAAAAAAAAACTCAAATCGGAACAATAGGACCGACACACGGGGGTTGTTCTGGAAACTTTTTGATCAAGGTAGTATGTATATAAATGTCTGGTCAACATCGGTTATGTATATCTAGTTATGTTATGCTTTTTCCTTCTTTAACAAGTAGAGAATATTTTATTTATTCTAACACGACATTATAAATATTGCAATTTATTTAATTATGACACTCACTGTAAATTGCTGTCACATTCGCTGTCTTCGCTATCTCATTTGTATACATTTTTAATTTGTCTACAAATATTCACTAAGACTTTTCAACAATATGGAACGAAACAAATTAATACATGGAAGCGAATAAATTTATACCGAAAAACTCAATTTGGTTAAAGATATACATACATACATACACATATTTATGCTTTTAGCATTTTTTATAGGTACATACACTCTGTTACATCAGTCTGGAATCACATCGTTTTTAATTAAAAAATGGTCATAAATTGTGAATACAGATTCAAACAAATAGCAAATACCTTAATCAATTAAGCCCCATATTGACCAAACTTACTTTTCCTATAACAAATAATTCAAAAAAGGTGCTTACGCAGTTTTAACGCCACAGGACAAATGTAAAAAGCGTTGAACTGCTTAAAATTCATGACATTTATTCTCTAAAATTAAGCATTTAACTGGAGTAAATACAAGTAGTGCTACGTACGCACAAGACTTCGGATTACCTCGTTTTCTCCTTGTATTATTTAATTGGATTCTACCGTTCGCACGGCACCTTTTAACAGCTAGCATATGAAGTCAATGCAGCGAGCGGCCATTTCTTTTGTTTGTTGTCTTTATTTCGATTTTTTTATATTTTTTGTTTATTTTTTATACTTGACAAACATTTTAATTAAGAGCTAATAAGTATGTCAAGCTCTTTTGATGACGCTGATTTTGAAGTAATACAAAGGGTAATAGAAATAGAATTATTTGTAGTTTGAGGGATTCGCCCTCAAGATTTTGTGTGGAAATTTATGTAATTAATTTCATAATCGGGGGCTGTATTATGAATTAGAGAGCGAATGACGAAAAAACAGTGTCGTGCGAACATAGCACAAACCAACAGTTGGTTGTGCTATTTTAATCAGTGGGCATCAATAATTACGAAAACTGAATACAGCTCGCTAACAACAACGTCTTCAACTTGTTAAAGATCATATTATGTTTTAGTAAATTGCAGTCACTAACTTTAATTTTAATTCTATTTAGTTTCTAACAAAGCTAATTCAGACGATTGATTTTAATGCAGCACTGAAAGTGCTTTTATCCTGTTTGACTGCAAACAAGAAAGGAAAAGTACGAATTGTGTCTGCTACTTGTCCGGAAAATGTTGTTCATTTATTGCTTCTGTATTCGCAAAATATGAACTTTATTTTATTTAAAAACAATGTGGCTCTATGCTGATGAACCAGAGTGTATATATATTTAAAAAAAAACAACAACAATAAATATATATAGAAACCAAAAAGAAATACTTATATTCGACTTTTTAGAGGCGAAGTAACATTTTTTCATGCATAATTAATTTTAAAATTGAAAGTAAAAGAAAATTTCACCAACAATAACAAAATAAGACAAAATTATTTAACACAATACAACATTTCGCAT
Organism: Wohlfahrtia magnifica; assembly: GCA_023159175.1. Taxonomy (NCBI): domain Eukaryota; kingdom Metazoa; phylum Arthropoda; class Insecta; order Diptera; family Sarcophagidae; genus Wohlfahrtia; species Wohlfahrtia magnifica. Next base: position 1,669,608 of record JAKWBJ010000060.1, read on the forward strand.
CATTAGAATACTGAAAGCAGCAAAACAGAATAAAGTTAAAGTCGAAAATGCTTGAATTACTTGGGATGTTTGTATTTGCATTGTAACAAACGGAGAAAATAAAGTTAACAAAGACTAAAAACTGAGCGAAAGCAAAAAAAAAAAGAAAAAATAATGATAATAAATAAATAAATAAATAAATACAAAAATAAAGCATAAAATTAGGAGAATAAAGTTATTCCCTCTCCCTGGTGCCAAAACTAGAAATAAGTTTTCTTTTTACACGATTTGGTGACGAAGTTTTTACAGCAACCAAACAACAAAGAGAAAGAACAAGAGTGTAGAAGAATAAAAACAGAGAACAAGAAGACAAATGTTGTACCATGAAATCGTTAGGAGTGTAATAATAATCACACACACACACTCACACACATTAATATACATACGTATGTAAAAATGTAATGTGTAAGCTAGCTAGGGCTGCCTGTATAGAGAAGGAGAAGAACATACCACATCGATTTAGAGACTCATTTACGCCAAACATTTCTATATTTATCAGCATTTTATTTTCTCTGGTTTTGGAATGTGCGTGTGTATGTTAGTGTGTGCAAACGCAATCTTAGCTTATTTCTTCGACTTTTATCAGACTTGCTTTTTGCTTTTCTTGTTTATGTTGTTTTTAGCTCTTCTTGTCTTCTTGGTAAAAGACTTTTATGTTTTATGCTAATATTTTTATATTCCCCACACAAGCACACAAACACACACACTCACTCACACACACACACACACACACACACACATTCAAACATCTTTACTTGGTATGTGAGTAAAGTATTTAAAATCATGACAACATCCCCATAACCAGAAACAGTAGCAACAACAATAAAGCCAAAATAAAGCAACCAAGATATGGTTAAAAAAATGAAAAAATTCTTCAGATGATGTTGAAGGCCAGCAAATGTGGTGTCAAAAGATAAACAAATGATTCAAAACTTTTCATTTTGCTACTTGTCTGCTTCTATGCTTTGTTGCCACCATATATTGAGTTATGAATCAAATTTTTTCTTAAAAAAAAATAAAAAAAAAAACAAGAAAGGAAAAGCAAAGCAACAGCAACCCCAAGAATATAATAAAAAATGAGCTTAAATTTTGTCCATTACTTTTCTGGTTACCAGCAACAACAACAAAACAACTATAAGAGCAAAAAAAAAGAAACATGATGAGATATAAACCAAATAAATGATGTTCACTTTTTTCTTTTCTTTTTAAGAAAAAGGGACTATTTACTTGTGTATATGTATGTGTGTGTCACTATATGTTTTTTGTTAAATTCATGCCTTTAATTATATCCTACAAAATTTTTCTTCCAATCACCCTACATGTCATATAATTAAACTCTAGAAAGACTACAGACGTTTGATTAAATTAATTGCGTAGTGTCCTGTTACAGTTTTCGCCACTTAAACTTTTGGTTTCACTCGAAATTGAATCATCTCGTATTTTGTTATAGGCTGTTCTTAGTTCGTTATGAGTTAGTTCACTTGAATTTAAAATAAACAATTTGTTTTTCATCTGACAAACAGGACAAATACAATATTAGTATTCGTTCGAAAGTAAAAAGTAAAAATAAATCTTCTCTTTTTTAGATATTGTTTTCCCATATCCTGGCTAATAAAAAGGTGACTCTTTAACCATGGCAAACTTGCAATACATGTAATTCACATTTGGGAATACAAAGTCTAAAATGGCTGGTGAACATTTTGTCACAAATATGGAAAAAGAAAAACGGATTAAAGAATGCTACGATTGCTTTACCCATTTTCTCATTTTCTGCTTCACCTCAAGTTTAGTCTAAAACCCAAAAGAAAAATAATATTAATGGTAAAATGTGTAGGACTAGACATTTAAGCTTTTTATTAAGTAAAATATAAGTTCATTATATCCATTAGTTCATAAAAACCGTAATAATATTACGGTTAACAAAACTTTAATATTCACATGGTGGAGTATTTTGGCCATAGGACAAAACGTATTCTTGTCCTCGACAATACACACTCTACATACATACACATACATACGTACATACATTGAAGGTATTTGGTAATGCATACAGTAAAATAGTTTAGTCAGACAACATGTTGATTTGATAAGTTTTCATGTTATTGCCCTTCGAGTGTGTTGCGTCTTATAAATATTAAATTTAAATGGTAATTACTTTCTCTGCATTTAATAACAGATATTCAGAAATACGAATAGTTTTAATTAAAAGGTGTTTTTATGCAAATGAGTTCCTGATAAAACTGTCATCTCTATAGGTTAAGTTCTGTGATACCTTTGAACAAAAACGACATTAAATTACATTAAGAAATCGCCAGAAGAAAGTTAAAAATATAATAAATTGAAAAGATATTTTGATAAAATTAGCCGGAAGTTATTCACAATTTTATTGATTTTTAAACAAGCCAATTACGATTGCCTGCCAGAAAAAACAAAAACATAAAATACGAAAATAGGTGAAAGCAAATAGAGACCCAAGGCAACAAAAGAAGAATAAATGGAGCAGAAAGAAAAAGAAAGGAATTAAAGGCATACTCAAGGCCAGAAATTCTGGCAATTGCCACTGAAAACTGCTTTGGCTCAATAACAGGACAGTGAAGGATAAAGGCGCAGGACGTGTTCACTTAATTGGCACATTCACACATTTTGCAGAAACTATTGGTACCTGCAGCCCATAATCTTTTTTTTGCCCCAAGAGTACAGTGCCTAATCGGGAAAGCTATCAGAGTCTTAAGAGGCTCCCTACTCAGATTTAGAACCCATTCTATCCTCGAACGTTAAATCTAGAGCTGCAGCTGCCATGACTATTTTTGACCCGTCCACTCTACGACGAAGCAAAGGTTTACGAAGACAACGAAAAAATAAACTGAAGACATACAGATCCGTCTGTCAGATTTGCACACCTTGTCAAACCCTTTCGCGTCAGCTTAATAGTAATTTTATTCTCCACTATGTCAAAGTGCCACGGAACACAACACAGTTTAACACTGTAGAAGAGCCGCTTGGGTCTTTCCGAAAGATGCAACTAGCACGGGCTTACGCAACGCCCAATTAGTGCTCTAGTAGTAGCCTGTCTGTCTACATCAATAAACTTTGTTCCAATAGCAGGAATAAGCAGGAATAAGTTCCGCTGCTAGCGAAGGCACCAGCTTAAAATACACTGCACTCAACAAGATAGATCTATAAGATAGCTTTAAGCCCCTATCCAGCAAATAGACCCCACACCAATCCTTCTTCTAGCTTCTAGCCACCAGCTCTTTCAGTACCATCTCTAAGGGAGCCAGCCTCTTCTTACTCGCCTTCTTCAACGCCCTCTATCATGTAATACAGTCATATGTGAGAACGTACATGACTACAAAATTGTAGATGCACAGCATCGCCCTAGGGCGAAGACCCCACTTTCCACCTGTAGCAGTGAATCCCTTCCTCATCATTACCAGAGTGTTCCCTTTCAAATTCCAAAACAATTTCTTATTCAGGAAAACGTCCAGATATTTGGCGCCATCGAACGATCTTAGCTCAACTGCATTCTGCCTGGGCAGTACAATTTTCTCCAATTTCTACTTCTTGAAGAGGACCACCCTCGCCCAAAATATGAGTTTTGCAAGCGCCGACTGCACAATTTCGTAAACCTTCCCGTCACCAATATCATCACCTCCCCCCCTCTGCCGCAAAACGCCCCTGAACACCATTCACCACAGGATTGCACAGCAGAAGGCGCTCTCCGAAGTACTAATTACATCAGGCAGTTTTTTGGTCAAACTTTCGAGAGAAATGCACTTCCCTATGCAGCGTTTAAAGGGAGTGATTTTGCTTATTATGATAATTATGTATTTCGATTTTGTATATTATAGATTTGGTGCATGTATCGCGCCACAACTGACAAAAAGACGTAAGCGACAGAAAATATTTTTACAAGAGAAGGTTTTTTTAAAATTGTTTTCTTTCACTCATTTTTTGTTTTTGCTGTGAAACCACAAAAGTACATTTTGCAGCTATACAATTTGGTGCGATGATGCGAATGATCAAGTACTATCGATTTTGATCAAAAAAACAAAAATCGATAATTATGGCGTTTACATCTTTTTGCCGGTTATGGCGGTTATATATTGTTAAGAATTTGGAAAATAAAAATTAAATTCATAATTAACTTTTTTCTTTGTACACCATATTTTGCAAGAATTCTTAAGAACTGATAATTCCAGTTATTTGGTAAATTATTGACAAGCTTTTTTTTACCAGTATTTGTTAATTTCTTCATTACATATATGTAATGATCATATAAAAATACATCAATATTTTAAAGAAAAACCGTTTATTACCAAGTAAGTTTTCTGTGTATGAAGAAAAAGAAAAACGAAACCATATTAGTCAATAAAGACTAACATTTTCAAAGATTTTAAGTGCACTTTCCCAAGTGTTGAAATAAAGCTGCTATATATGTATATACATTAGGGTGGTCACTATTTTCCAACTTTGCTGTTTCGAGCGTAACTCCCTCTACAAATGTTGTTATAGTTTAAAAATATGGTGTGAAAAATATTTTCGCGATCGGACAAGGATAAATTTTATTTTTATTAGTTTATATCCAGCAGTACAAAAGTTATTACAAAATGAAACTCATCCGATTGTATACTTTTATGTCAGTAAGAAAAATTTAAATAAAATTTCTAAGCATATATAACTATTATCCGATTCGGATTAGTTCTATTTTCAACTTATTCTAAAATTAGATGTTTTTCGGAGGTACAAAACAAACCCCTCTTGTTTAGAAGTGAAAAAGCCGTCGCACTATTATCCGATTTGGATGGCTTAGTAGTGTATTACATTGTTATTGTAGTTTTGATTATGACTTTTGTTTGTTATTTTTTGCTGCTATTTTACCAATTGTTTCTGTTTAACCTCTTGAGACCTGAACATCTAGCCATTATGGTAACAGTTTATTTTTTACATATTGTCTCCTTTTGGTCATTACTAAAACACTCATGGGCTTATTGAAAAAAATAAATAAAAAATTAAAGTTTTCTAATTTTAAAAATAAATGGGCGATAACTTTAGTGTTTTAGGAACTCTAGAGTCCAAATTAAAATGGTTAAGAGAAAAGTGTTTTTGAAAGTGGCGTAGTATATGGAGCAGTCTATGTATATGGAATCAATTATGGCATATATGCTGGATTTTCGTTATTGAGTTTTTGATAAATAAATAAAATGAAAAATATATATATGACAGTTAAAACGAACCTTCCCTTACAATCGGACTCATCCACCCTTCACTTACAATGTTTGTTTGTTCCATCGGACAAACAATTTGAACTTTCAATTGCTTTTCTTCTTCATTCTTGGCTGAAACTAAATTAAAATCTTTCATTAGCTTAATTGCTCGTACTGCCGAATCATTTCCAACTTTCATTTTTTAAACGATAGTAAGGCCAATGTTTGGGATCGCTGTTCAAAAAGTCCGTTGAAATACCAAACCTTTGAAGAAAGTGATTTGAAGAAAGACATTGGCTTATAGCATGAAGAGTTACGACCGATCTTTTTAATTCGGAATTAGTAGGGTTATCTAGAGATTTCACCATAAGCCTGTAAGGACTTATATAATACATTTGGATCAAAGAAGGACTTATCTTGTCCTCAATACTCTTATGATCATGCAAATATTTAAGCAATTTAAATACTGCATAGGGGCTTCTGCTGCAATTGGTGCTTGTATTCTTCTAAGGGTGTACCCACCCTTACAACTAATACACAAATATCTCTATTACTGTTTAATTTCAATTGTAATATAAGGTAATAAATAGCTTTCGATATACAACGGGCATGATTACATGCTCTAAGTTTCTTGGAGGCAAATAGGAAACTGTACCACCAAGAAAAACTATACTTAGTTGGAAAAGTTATTTATAATCATCACTTGATTGTTTTACTGCAAAACTTTAAGATGCAATCACAATAATTACAGATACACTCCCAGGTGCATCGTTCACTTTCTGATCTTCAATACCAGCCATAAAGTTACTAAGTTTTTTCTGAATTTTATTCTAAGCGTCTCTGAATCTGCTTAGTAATTGAACAGCAGACCCTAATGATTATTGAATTTTTTATTCAAAACAAATAGTTTCATAGATGTGCTGGCAAATTGACAAATATATTAAAAAAGATCCTTTCCCATGGCCCTAAAAAAATTCAAGCACCTTGTAGGAAAATTAGAGTATTAAAAAGGAGCTTTATTTTATATAAAACTCGTTGTTTTGAAAAAATCAACACTTTACTGGCTGCCTTAATATTTAAGTTCGAATTTCACATAAGTTTTTATAGCAAAAATGTTATATCGCTATCGTATGTATTCTAAAGCAATTAAAAAAAATTATTTTCGATTATTTCACTAACAGTGGCCATCTTAAGACGCAACGCGCCACGCCTTCCCGTTGTCCGGCGCCCATAACTTTATGCACAACGTATTTTTACGCAAAACCATACATTTTTATTTTCGTCTATACATTTAAAGACCCTCCCTAATATCCATACATATAAATAAGTAAGTGTGTATGTAAATATGTTTGGTGATGTAATTTTCTTCAAATTACTTTTTTTAGGAAAAAAATGAAAATCTTTAAATTGTCACAGCAATGAAGAAAAAATATATATTTTTTTCTCAAAATCTTTTTATTTAGATTATACGGCTACACATACACACATACACACACACGCATACACACAATACATACTTTTTAAGAATATTTTCTTTTTAGCTCTTTTCAAAAATGGTAAGAGTACTCGTATAAATATAAAGTAAATTTATTCAGTAAGAAAATAAATTTCTTGAGCAGACTTCCACACTCGCATCCATTCGAAAATAAGTAGTCGTTGGAAATGAAAATGTTTTAATAAAAAAGGCAATATCAACATCAAAATACTTTAACCGTCTTACGAATACTGTAAGTACCTGACGGTGTGTCTGTCTGTATGTATATGAATGTTTATGAAACCTTTGATCTCAAAATTTCAGATTCTATCGCATTCTTTTTGCCTCAGTCGCCTTCATAATCAGACACTCTTTGTATTTTTTGCCTTCATACTCGTACATCTGGGTTATTTGTAGACGCACTTGCATTTGTAATCGAATCGTTGAAAGACTTATTTCTTAACTTTTCTTAAAGCCTTCAATGTGGGTTAAGTACTTAATTATTCAAAAGTGTAAGAAGCGTCTTTGGAATTTGCAAAAAAAAAATAAAATAAAATATGATAAAAAAGGCAACAACCACATACAAGTTGTTGTAAATTTAATATTTTTCGCAATTAATCATCTCTTAAGTTCAGCTTTGTTCTCAATGGAACGGCTTATGTTTATAATATATTTGAAAAATTTCTATCACTGTTAGCAATACACTCGAGCAAGAATGTATATGAACAAACAAATACACACAGAGGGAGAGAGAGAGTGAGAGTAGAGAATTTTTTTATTTCATTTAATTTAAGTTCATTTTAGTTCACACATAAATTACATGTTTTATGGCTTCTTGACACATTCTCATTTTCATTCTTTTTTTGGTTTTGGTTTTCATTTTTTAATAACATGGCAGCACAGCCTTCTTTTTCCCCCTACTGTTGAGATTAAGGTAAAAAAAGGGCAAAAATGAAAATGAAAAAAAAAAATAAGAAAAATATAGAAAAATCAGTTGCAACCATAGAAGAGTTCATTGATTTTATTTTATTGAGTTCGTTCGTGGTCTGAAAGAAGCTCATTGACACAATGCCATATACCCCGTACATGTCTTGCAATTTCTATCTAATAAATATGGCTGTTGCGGTCTTTGTTGGTATTTTTTGTTTCTCCATTCTAGTGCACAGATACGACTGACTGCGTATATCAGTTAGTGTCAGCCATATGAGTATTTTCTGGCCTTCCATAATATCTATGTTTATACAATGGGTCCCAAGCAAATGAATGTGCAACATGTTGGGCTCTTTTTCTTATAAGTTTTGATTGAAAATGTTGTTGCTCTCAACACTAACATCACGTATCCAACAGCCAGACTTTTGTCTTAATAGAAAATTTTGAAATTATTCGTTGTTATTGTTCTTCTTCTTATTGCTACTGTTGCTGACTGAAAGTTTGTGCCCTCAATGATGTGAAAGTGTTTGTGTGTGAATATGTATGCGGACTTATGTATCTGTCTGCACTAAAGTTACCAATTATATATTACACATGTTGGTTGACATTTCTACATATTGGTATAGGATAGGAGAAAACGTTACTATTGCTTGTCAGCATCTTAAGATTAATTTAATTTATAGGTCTATCACGTGTGGCAACTCAACTTTAGTTGAGTTGGCAGTTGACCACTCAACTGAGATAAAAATTTATATTATGTTAAGCAACTCTTGTCAGATGTTATTGCATTAATTCTTGTCACAGAATTACTGTTTTATGTTAAGGAAAAAAAAACAAAAATTAAACGGATGAACAATAATTTGATAATTAACCAAAAATTAAACAAAAATTAATACGATAAGCTCGGTGAATCTATTTTTTTGAAGATAATCCACTCGGATAACGGTTTTTTTCAATATATTATTACGTTTTAACCTTTTTAGAACATTTGAGTTTTTTTACATTGCGCAAAATAAAATAACGAAGTGAATTTGTTCTTTTCATTTCTACACTTTCTACACAATTACGCCTTATCTTAATACAGCAACTTATTTATCTTGCACTTAATATTCGTTTATGTATAAACACTTTTATTTATGCCTAAACACGACTTTATTTTATGACTGTAAAATGATAACTATATCGACGTATTCAAAGCAGCCTCCCGATATACATAATTGTCTATAGCTTGAAAAGTTCCGGAAATGTCTCAACGCTCTCTACTTTATGTCAGTTAATTTTAAACATATGAGATTGTATTACCCAAAGATGGTCGAAGCGGAAATGCCGTCAAATACTCAAATTAGTAACATATACACCACCTTGACACAATCCAATTGACTAAAATCTGTTTGACTAATGTGCTGCACCCGATCCTACTTTTAAACTAATTGAAAGGGACCTACAGTTTAACGCCGGCTCCGAACGGCAAATGCATTAGAGAAGTTTTCAGTAGTAGTAATACTCATAACCAGTTAGTAGCTAATGTTATGTGGTGATACTGATGTTGAAAAAACTTTTTCTTTTTTCAGATGATCTGGCTTGGTATTGAACCTAAGACCCTATGGTTGGTAGGCGAGTGTCTTAAACCACAAAACATACTTACTTTTTAGTCTTATTGCTTAAAAAATTTACACAATAACCACAACCACACAGTGCCAAAATATTTCATATTTGTTAACTGAGTTACCAACTGTCAGTTGCTAGTTGCCTTCTGTAATATCATTTTGACAACTGCCAACTAAACTCAAGTTAGTATTAATGGTAATTATTTAGTTTTCATATGATCTGGCAACGGTTATTAAAAAAGTTATATGGCAATGGCCTTACAAAAGTTAAAATCTTTTTAAGTTTTAGATAACTGATAACTGATTGCTTAGTCTTAAGGTTCTATAGAGATTATGTGCATTAGTATCATGTAGGTTTCGATCTTCATGAATGTCTTTCAAATTAATATCATTTTCAATCTGTTGTTTCGTATTTCTTGAAATTCGACAGCGCTCTAAAAATTTTATAATTTATGGAAATTAAAATGAGAATATATTTTTGCATCAACCCAATATTATAAATGTTGATATGCTCTAATATTGTCAAAAGTGTTCATGTGTAAGTCGATGCGTCTGTGATGACAATGTTCAAATACAAATAGAGAGGGAAAGACCGATTAAGTGAACGTATTGAATGACAATTAAGATTTTGTTTTATTTTTTTGTTCAAGTACTAGTATTTAATTTCACTTTGCTTATAATTATACACACATACATACATACGAGTGTGTACATCGTTTAAAATGTAGGAATAAAAGAAAATAATTAAAAGAAAGAAAGAAAATTATTAACAATAAGTGCTTTTAAGTATTTAGAACTGTAGCATGTACACGTTTTACGTATTGAGAGGTCTTATTTACAAGCATACAATAAAAGGCTCGTATATTATATGTATGTACGAGTACATACAAACACACCATCTTACATGTACATAAGCTTGATGATTAAAACTCACTCCTAAAAACACTAAACAATACTATTTACGTGAAATCATAATTATTCTGTTTTTATTCTTTTATTTTTTTGTATCTATTCTGTGCCATCCATTGATTAAATCACGCAATGCGTTTGAATAGTCATATTATATAATTATGTATACGTTTATTATGACCATCACAGATGAATGGCTGACCGACTGACTGTCCGTATGGTTAGAAGAATAGACGGATGAATAAATTGGCTAGAATAGTTGACATATTGCCAAGCAACTTTGATTGATTTTATCCATTTGCTTGAGTCAATTTGGTTGATATGGCAGATTGTATTTTCGTAATGGTTTGGTTAGCGTGTTTCATCATAAATTTAATTTGAAAATGTTTGTTAATTTGATTTGCTCAATATTACATTATACTTATATTATTACTGAATATTGAAATCAAATCTAATTTTATTAGTTTTGTTCAAATAATTTACTTACACTTTTCTTTAGCCCCTTGGGTGCATTTGATATCTGAGACACGTCAAGCACTTGTTTGCCCTCGGAGCGGATGGTGTGTCTTAGACGTCATTTGAGTTTGGACAATATTTAACATGTACGATTTTGTTCATTTCACTGTAGCTTGTATCAGTCATATAAGAGGCATTTTATTATAGTGATAACAAAAGTTTTAATGAAAATGACTTTTCTGAGAACAGTCCGTCAACTAAGTCCAAATAACACCCTGAAAAGAGATGCCGTGTTTGTTATACGCATAATATTTAATATTTACCTACCACACTCTTCATAGTTATTCGTATTTGGTTTTTTTATCGCTTGAATTTAATTCATTTTTATTAATTTATTTTTGTTTTGCAATTCTAATTCCTTGAAGGCATCAATATTTTTCTTATGTAAAAAGTACTGCTTTTACATCTACTCCAAGCAACCAAAAATTAAATTCGTTCCACATGCAAATCTTTTTTCAAATAAATCCGTACCCAAGGGTTTAAGAAAACAATTTCTATGTTTAAAGTCATTTTAGATATTTTTAATGCTTTTTATTATCAACACCATCATTACCATTATACCGAAAAGGCACTCTTGTGCCCCTTCCGGTCTATAGCTTGTTTAGTAAATCACCCAGTAAGAACTTATGTTCACCTAAACATTTCCATCGAATCCTAACAAGATCAGTCGTACTTAAGAACATCAGACGTCAGAGCGACGCTTAAACAGCAGACTGATTGCCGCCCTAGTATGGCGAAGTTCCTTTTGAGCATTTAGATGTTGTAGGCATCTTTAAATTTCCCAACCTTTTATAAGATCAAGGATGGTAGTAAGTTCTACAGCACAGCAAGGTTCCGTACCGATATAGGACTTAATTGCAGTTTAAGTCTTTTCACTAATTTCTGATTAAAATGAAGTAAACAACATTGCTCTCTTTTCTTTCTCTCTCTCTTGCTTTGTTTTTGACAGCCATTGAAAGCGAGCAACCTAAATAATTTTGACAGAAATTGAGAAAAGTTAAGTAATTATTGCCGAATAAAATAATGGTTTCTTAAATCCTAATGGTATATCCGATCGGAAATTAAAACACCTGAGATGTGTCGTTTGCTTAATATTTTGGAATGAAATAATTGCATAAAAATTTAAGTATGAAAATGCTGTGCATACGATGTGTGCCTAAATACAATATTCAATATCTTAACGAATCTTTCGGGTTTCACTGCAAACATTATTCAGAACTACAAGTAGAGCACTGACTATATTTGAATTTGTTTGATAGACATTGACATTTATTCAATTTTGCTTTCCTCTCACATATAATATTTTAAATTTCCTCGAATTTCTTTCATTTACAATTTTCTTTATATAATGCGATTGTGAACAATTGAACAGGGTGTAGTCTTATCCAATTTCAAAATATGTATACCATGTGGTATAAAATGGCTTTGCCTTTAAGCCCCTCAATTGTTGAATTGATTTGAATAGAGTTTTGAATTTTTGTGCGATTGCAGATAATTGCTTGTGCCACTCACTAATCAGATTGATTAAAACCATTTTCTCCAAATATCTCCAAAAGATGTGAACCTTTTTATATGGCATTGTGGCTATTAGTTTTAAACGTCATACGCTGTGTAATGATATTGATGATGATGATGATGATGATGATGATGATGATGATGATGATGATGATGATGATGATGATGATGATGATGATGATTAACATATCCAATATAACAGTAATGGAATTATTAGTGAATGAAAAGTTCTTAACAATTTATAAACTTATGTTCTCAATATCTAATGTACAGTGTTTACCGAATCATTAGCCGCAGTCTCATTTACGCATCTTAATCACAGTTTATATCGAGTACATATGTTTAAATAGGCTTTTGAAATGGCATATATTGCATTATTTGATCAATCTAAAGTAACTATTGGGACTATTGAACATTCATGTAAGTGAACTTGGATTGGTTTATGTGCAAAGGAAAACAAAACTCTTGTATCATTCTTAACAAGTAATTCTGTCTCTTTTACTCAAGAGAATGACATAAGCTGGCATAATTTTGTCTAATTTAATAATTTATTTAACTCAAAAGGACAAAACATTTGCTTCCAGTTTAACTAAACCACAAAGTCTATAGATATTTTAGCAGAATTCTTTTTAATTCCATAGCAATTAAAGAGGACTATAAAATGTGTTTTAATTGATGTTCTATGAAATGCGCCAACTGATTTGATTTTGTGAGTCCTTAAACGAAATGTGTAGTCAATACCAAGATTTTTATGTATATGCGACTTTTGTTGGTCCGAATCACTGCTTACTTCTTTTCCTCACCTCTGAACCAATGTCCGAAAACTTCTCGTTTTTTTAATCGATACACTTTGAAGATGATTTTATATTTCTTTAAAAGAAGTGCTTCGGTGACATGCTAAAAGATATTGTATACGTCGAAATAGACAATATTCAGAAGGAGCAATATTTGGAGATAACGACGGGTGTGGCATTTGATCGTTTCTAACACTCGTTTGGCAACTTTGGCGACGTGATACCGAGCGTTGTCATGCAAAAGGAAAACCTTATCTGTCTGTCTCTTTTTATATTGTATTACGGCCTCTCTTACAGTCTGCTCTGATAAGCGAGTTTTAGTAGCTCATAGTACCCAATGATGCCTTGATCGCATTAAGAGTGCAAAATTGCATTTTAAATACTAAAAAAGATGTAATTGTACTAAAAAAACAAAAATATATTGTTGGCTTGAACGCAATTCAGAAGCAGTTATAAAACTCAGTAAAACCCAATAAAGCCCGGTGGGTTGGGCTTAATTAGAAACCCGGGTTTTTGCCAACCCTGTTTGTGGATCGTTTTCAATGAGTCTAGTTGTTTATTCTCTATATTTAAAAATCAATATTAATTACAGAAGACGAGAGAAAGTTATTGTTGCTCAAGTTTGCATATCTTTTTCTATCTCTTGTCATACCATATATACAAAAATAATAACTAAATTTGTGCAAATAGTTAAACGATGAGCATATTTGCAATAAAAAATATAAAACGTATAAAAATTTTACTTATTAAAATTAACCGGTTATTCGTGTTATATCAACCGGTTTATTCGGTGTTCGAAAAATAAAGATTTTGAAAAAACCGTATTCGACAAAACCGGTCGAATAATAACTATTCGATCCCCCTAATATCTTGAGAATGCTTAGAGTTGAAGTTTGTAAAATTTGGTTTAAATAATTTGGCAGTCAACATAAACCATCATTAAAAAAAAAAAATTGAAATTTGTATGTGTAAAGAACGGGGACGGCCAGAGCTTTCATTATCTATCCACATCAGCATCCAGTAACGCGAGAGGGATTACTCTATTGTTATATAAATTGTAGAATATTTTTCTAGGTAAAGGAAGAATTCATAATAAACGCTTTTCTTAAGGAAAACTAAATGTAATTTAACTGAATAATTTATGTTTTCGTTATTTGTTTAAGAAGCAATTCACAATAATAAAAATTTTAAAATTTTCTTAAATGTTTTAAACTAAAATCTATATGACCAATATTAATATGTTAATAATTATAACACTGTTATATTTTTAAATTGCACAGTGGACTTTGAACTCTACAGTATTAGCATTAAATATGTTTTTTTAAAATTTCGAATATTATATACTACTAACGCGTTAAAACAAAAAAAAAAACTTAAAAAAATAAAAAGGATATATTTGCTCTTCTACCTTAACATTTTTTATTTTAGCTGTAAATAAAGGCTTATTCTTATATTAAGTACCCTAAAAATAAAGCGAATTTAACTAATTAAAGTTTTTATGTGTACAGTTTGTCAAGAAAAAAGAATTGAGTTTGACTTTTATCATTAAAAAGAATAGGTTTTTTGTACTACTTTTTAAAACTTTTTTCTTTATTCAATCTCATCTAGATATTAGCCAACAAATAACAGCAAAGAAATAAACAATACATTTTAATTCAAAAATAACATGAAAAACCAAAGAAGTCTAGACATATAGGGTCCGCCATCTAACTCTTTTTTTAAATAGTGCTTATTTTGTGAATGGTAACACTTAGCTCATGTCTGACTTGACAGATAATTAGTTTTATCCTTCCGCTGAACGAATATGGTTGTGTATACGCTTTTTTCGATAGCTAAGTGTGCCTGCGATCGACTTACAGAAGATGCCGATTTGCTAAAAAAATCTTCTTTTCAGATGAAGCTCATTTTGATCATGGCGGGTATGTAAACAGACAAAATTGTCGCATTTGGGGCACAGAAAACCCTCAATCATACATTGAAAAGCCTATACACCCAAGACGAGTCACTGTTTGGTGCGGATTTTGCTCCAGAGACATAATTGGGCATTTTTCTTCGAAAATGAGCAAGGAGTGGCCGTTACAGTCAATGGCGATCGTTATCGGGCCATGTTGAACGAATTTTTGTTCACAAAAATTGAAGAGGAGGATATTAGCAACATTTGGTTTCAACAGGACGGCGTTACGTGCCACACAGCAGAAGCTACACTCGATGTTTTGCGCCCTGTTTTCAAAAAAAAAAAATTATTTGGCGGACCCTTTATTATCATGATATTAATAAATGGGATGAAAATATTGAGTTTCCAGATAATCAATATTTTGTAAGACCAACATTGATATCAACAGCTTAGAGACGTCTTTTCAGGGAAGAAATAAATTATTGCACACATTCACTTAGAATTTTATCCCATTCTTTTACAATTACAGCTAAGTCATCTTGGTTTTTGAGACGCCTCTTGGCAGTATTTCTTTCAAGAAAAAGTTATAAATTTTCATTTGGGCTTAAATCTGGACTCTGCGCATTTGCGACAGTTATAAAGAAGCTAAGTTCTTAAGAAAAGGACCTATTGTTTTGGGTTATTATCCTGACAGAACTTGAACTTCAGTCTTCTATTAGTATAAACCCAAATTTGTTTAGCACTGTTAATTAAATGTCACTTTAATATGTCCAGGTATTAATTCGCATTAATATTGTTCTCATTGGAACAAATTTCTCCTACTCCCCTATTAGATATGCGCTCCCAAACCATTCATTTTACAGTTTGAATTGCGTTTCGAGTTTCCAACGCTTTTAAGGGTTTTTTTTCTATATTTTATTAGGGCCGTCATTATAAAGTAACACTTTTATGGTATCATCACAAAATATAATTTGATCCCAGTAGTCGTCAAGTTTGGAAATAAGCGATAGAGCAAAAGACACTCACCTTTCTTTGTGTTGAATTGTAAGCAGTGATTTTTTTAGCGCTGCTCTATATAAAACAGTCGTTATTTTTCAAGACTTGCCTTACCGTTTCGTGGGAAACTGTCACGCAACATTCTTTTCTGAACACAGCAAAAAGTGTTCTTGTGGATGGATACCAATGGATTTTTGTCCACTTTTCTTCGTAAGATACGTTTTCTTTTCTTCTAATTATTACGTGGGAGCTGTGGTGAATGTACTAATGCTAGCCTTTCTTCGTTTATAGCGCATCTTAAGCTTTTGACATAGTTTGTTTTCTTGCTGAGAACATTTCAGATAGTGCTTGAACCGTTTTCCCGACCGAGTGACTATAGCAAACCATCTAATTTACATCCGACACTGTTCTATTGTGAGGTACTTCAAAGTCTCGTACATTCAGCATTTATTTGATAATAAAAACAAAAACTTTAATTTAAAAGTTTTAATAATTACTTAACTAAGGAAACATAACAATGAAAACTATTTAGACAGCAAAATCTACCAGACTCAAAACAAAAAAAAAAATTGTAAAAAAATTTTCTTAACAACAAAATTTTGAATTTTCTTTTATTTGCTAACTTATTTCCTTAACCCAATTGTTAGTTAATAACTCAGATCATTTTGAATTAATAAAAAAATATTCAAAAAATCAGCAAATCCGTTTTTTATTGATAAAAGTTAAAAAGAAAACTTTTTCACTATGTAAAGAGATTTTCTTGACAAACTGTATATGTTAACCTTGGTAGGTCTATTCGATTGCAACAGAATCTCTAATCAGCTATATTTATAGATCTGAACTCGCTAGAGATCCAAATATTAATATGTATGTCATATAGAAATATTTTAAAAACTATTTGTGAGATATACATATGTATGTATAACTATGAAATAAAAAAAAAAAACTTAATTAACAGCCTCGCCTACGATGTCGATAGAATTGTTTTTTTTTTTTTTTTTTTTTTTTTTTTTTTTTTTTTTCTTTTGAACGAAAGGCAGTCTCTAACTTTCTTTTGTAACAGTGGCGCACTATCTTACGACTTATCGTTCTCTTGACTTTACGTTTTAGGCGTAATCCAAATAAATAAACCGTTTGCCATGTAGTCATTACACAAAATAAAAAATAACCGTATTCGTCCAACCTTAAAAATGTAATATAATGACTTGAATGTCGTTTTCATTTTAAAAAACTGTGATAAAACGCCCTCTTTTATATATTTTAATTAATAACGCCTATTGTTGCTTAAATTGCGTATGAAATAAAATGGTTTATTATTGATTTTGTTCAAACATAGTTTTTGAAAATGTGTACGAATAATGATTTTTCATACTGTAAATAAATTAATAAACAGATAAAAAAAAATGATTTATGAAAATAATTTTTACTTTATGTGATAGTGGCTACAAAATGAAACCTTTGCAGGGACCAACGAGCCAGGTACAAGAAAATCATTCCAAAGCGCTCCACTGTTTATTTAACTCAATTTTATATTTAAATGCTTACGTTATCGTTCGCATTTATTTTCTTTCGATTAGAAAGTATTAAAGAGATAACGTTCGACATAGTGGGTCGGGCTTTTAATGTTCCAAAATAAAATTTATAGAAATATTTGTGATGTTGCAGAGGTAAAAAATTCAAGTTACATTGGAAAATAAAATATGACTCCATCTCAAGATCATATGACTATTTTTAAAACAAACAAAAATATTATATTTTTTTAAGTACTTGGTTAACTTTTAAAAAAATTTGATGTTTTAAAGAAATGTATATAAAAATTAAATAATTAACCAAACTAGGTACCACTGCAATAAGAACTTCGAAGGATTTAATACAAAATATATCTTATACTGTACCCTATACATACACAATAGTTTATGCAACTAAATAACCGAATTAAAAATAACTTTGTACGTTTTTATTTTACGCTTTTTTTTTTTGTTGCAGGCCAACTAAAGAATTTCTTAATTAAAATTTACTTGAAAATTTTTCAAAAAAAAGAGAAACAAAAATGAAATAAAATCCAACTCTTTTACTGGTCATTACAAAATGAACTTGTTGTGCTCTTCATGCTAACGAATAAACGCGGAAACCTTCACTAGGAAACAAATAAACACATACCAACTTACATATGCACCCACGCTCATACAGAGATGTATACACGTTGGCATTGACTAAATGCTGCAAATTATTAAAGAAAAAAACTCAAATGGCAAAACAATGCAGAATCGCAGAAAACCACACTGACAGAATGAACGCATTTCCATTTCCAAATACAACAACATCAATGAAAACCGAAAAAATAAAAATAAATAAAAAATTATACAAAAACAACAACACAGTCTAAGTAAAAAAGCAAAATAACAAACACATAAACGATCTCCCACAAATACCAGCTACATAAACACATACGAATAGACACATAGTGGAAAATATAACATAAACACATGTACCGAATAATGAAAAGATTTAATAAAAAATATACGAAAAGTGGGAGGGAAAATTAACAACAACAACAATGAAAAAAAAAATTGAGCGAAAAAAAGTTTTGCAACATTTGCAATTAAAACATTATTTCCACGATTCGCAACATAAACCACGAATTAAAGTAAAATCATTTATTAGCGGAGAAGGTATGCCACACACATCGCTTAATTTTTTTTTTTTTATTAATTTGTTGAGCGATTTATTCTTTTAATCTGTAATATTTGTAATACTTCGGTGAAAATTACGCACTGCTTCTCTCAGATGATAACATAAACCGGATTCTGCCCGTGTTATTACACGGGTAATAATAAGTATCCTTCATTCAGTTATTTAAGAAAAAAAAAAAAAAATTAAAACAAAAAAATATTGTTTTACGGCCCTTAAAATTTCGTTTGTGCGTTAGGTTGTTTGTTGCAGCAAATGTATTTTATTATTGAATTCTGAAAATAGTTGCATTCACACGAATAGCATCGAATCGCAGCAATGCATTACATTTGATTTGAATTTACATCAAAAAATTCATACGAAACGTATTGTATTGCCTGGAACCTGGCAAATTAATTTTCGATTGTAAACGCGATGAAACAACGAAAAAAATGTTGTTCAATAAAAAATCTTAAATATTTAAATGAATTGTTTTCGAAAATAATTGTTCCAACCGGTTTTTAGTGTTTTTGTAAGGGGTGGCGTGGTGTAATGGTTAGAGCGCAGGCATAACAACACAAACGAACAGGTTCGAGCGCCTGCAGAGGACATGACGAAGAAAAAAAAATTGAATTGTGGTTTCTCGAATGTTTATTAATAAAAAAAGGCTTTAACTTCTTCCCTCCAGACAACTCCATCTAAAAAAAAAATAAAGAAAAAACCCTCCTGACCCTTCTCGCATACCTCGATGATGACAAACATCAGACAAATGATCAGGAAAAACACGCCACCTACTGGAAAATATTACCATGCTAAAGTAAAGATCACCACCAATTAGCAAGGATCTTCATCACTACGCAAAAAAATCATATTGGGGAAGCTACAGCGGATTAATCATCTACTTACCTTAAAATACCAAATTGATTAAAGAAATTGAAACAAAGAAATAAATGTTTTGTGGAAAGCCAATATGCTCCCTAGAGGGAGTGACGGAGAAAAAAAAAGGTTTTTGTAATACGTATTCACAATGGAACTGCAACTGATGAAATTCATTTTCCTTAAGTTGTGTTGGTATACACTTTAGCATTGGTTTGCAAAAGGAACACAGTCCAACAAAGTTAAAGAAAACATAAATGTAATCGATTTTGATTAATTATGGGGCATTTTTTTTTTAAGTCCCACAACAAAATAACAATTTGTATCAGATCAGTACAAGTGGAGTTTGAATAGTTATGAAGTTCTATTTTTCAACATAACCTCCCATTTCTTCAATGCATTAGTTTCGACGTCTTGCCAATATATAAATATTCCGAACTGCCAAATATTCATGTCGATAAACTAAAGAACTGATTTCCAAAATCAATCAATACGTACAGAAAAACTGTACGGTACAGTATTTAGATTGTATAACGTTTACTTATTTATTTATTTATTTATATTAGTCCATCGATTCACTCATTACAGACATTTGCAATAATACATGAATTAAGACTAACGAATTGTGCAAAAATATTTAAAGAAACCAAATATAGTTACAAATGCAGTTATAGTTTGAAATTATCGGATACAAAGAATGATAAGTTATGAATTAAACTAAATAACTATTAATTTCTTCACTACATTAGCAATTATGGAATAACCAATAGATCTGTAATATATGTTAAATTCGTTGCTCAACCTTCTAAGCGAGTCAGCATTGGGATAATTAGCTCTAAAAATGTAACAGAGAGTGATAGTGCAGTTTACAGAGAGTTATCTCGTTATCCCGGAACATATATCGCCTCTGGTAATATTTATTATAAATAACTCATTTAACGAGTTCTACGGCTCTTCAACGATGGTTGCTTAGTGAGAGCTGATCGGGCAGTAAAAGGTGGCATGTTTTTCGGGTCAAAATATCAAAAATTGCTTTTATACAGACAAAATTGCAGACAAAAACGAACAAGTGACATGTAAAGGGGCTTTGAAATGTCTTGTTCCTCATCAAACTCCTCCTCCTTATTAAATAATCTCGTAATATGCGGCATAAAACTAGGTTTCTGGTCACATGATTTGCGAGCCTGAATCCGATCCCACATTCATCAAAAGTATCATTACTGGGGATCGTTACATCAGGCAAGTTCCGAGACAATAAAAACACGTCGTTTCCAGTCAAAAAAGAAGATAATGCTCACGGTTTTCATGGATTACAACGGTATAGTGCATGATGAATTTTTGCCAGAAGGCCAGACAGTAAACAAAGAGTATTATTTGGGCGTTATGAGACGTTTGCGCGAAACAACTCGCCGAAAGAGACCAGAATTCTGGGCAGAAAACTCGTGGATTTTGCACCATGATAACACATCGTCGCACAGTGCCATCATTATTCGAAATTTTTTGACGAAAAATGCAACAACCATCGAGTTCACCTGATTTGGCTCCATGTGACTTCTTTCTGTTAAATCGAGTTAAAAAACCGTTACGGGGATTACGTTTCAGCAGCGGAGAATAAATAATGGAGAAATCACAGGAAGCACTGATGGACATTCCGAAAAACGAATATAATAAATGCTTCGAGGATTGGATCAAGCACTGGCATAATTATATTGCAGTCGGTGGGGATTACTTTGAAGGTGACAATATAGTTTTATAAGGTGGTAAGTCAGGAAACTTTTCACATCATTAGCATACATAAAAAGGTGTGAATGCTTTATAATCTGCGGCAGGTCTTTTGTGAACAAAGAAAATAATAGAGGGCCAAGATGACTATTCTGTAGAACATCAGAAGGCTTATTAAAACGAACAGTTCTGTGTTCTATTTGATAAATGAGATTTGATTAATTCACTATCACCATCCGTATATTCGTAAGTTTTTCAATAGAAGAATATAGTAAATCTTATCAAGAGCTTTGCTAAAAACAGTATAGACGACATCAGTTTGCTTTTTGTAAAAAATCCACGTTTAATGATATTTGATCTGGTAATATAACTTGTGTATTATACTTAATTTCGCTATGTCAGATCTTTTGTTAGATTTAAACAATGGGAGTATAGTAGTAGTCGAGGGCACAATTGCGTTTTTTGCTGCTTTACAAATACTTGTTAATGTTTCTTTTTCGGCAGTTGTTTCAAAACAAAACAACGGATATTTGGAAGCCAGTTGAGCTCTGTATTTGAAAGGAGAAAAAATGCCTGAATATGCTCAATATCTATGTTGCCAGAGTAGAACTAGCAGTAGCGTACCATAGATTTTGAGCTGCTGAAATCCTGAAATGTCTGGAATATGCTCTGCCACATGTTGCAAGAGCAGTTAAATTCTTTTTATAAAATAGTAGTTGGGACATTATATCTCATAGGCTACAAATCTTGTCCTGTCTAATTCCCATTTGTTGTAGTCAATTGAGGGCGCTCTGGAATACACTTCACTAGGCTTTAAAAATGTAGCGGTTCTCTTAACGCGGTATCCGTAAGATGTCAAAAAGTTGTTCCAATGTTTCACATCGAACTACCATTTTTAAGTTATACACACAATTACATAAAATAGAACGTTAAAGAAATGTCAGTAGGTTAGGTTAGGTTAGGTTCTATGTGTCGCTCGCATTACGCGAGTTCTCCGGGAGGTCTTGTGACCCATTGTGATGCCCAAACCAGACCAATTGAAGAGGCCGAAAGACCGGAAATGGAACAGTCCCAGAAAAAAGATCCAAATAATATCATTTGCTTCATTTAAGCCAACTGATACCCCTGAGGAAGTTAACCAACTTCGAAAGTGACACATCTTTAAGATAGTCCATATCACGGAAGCGACATGCACCAAAGTGCCTAAGTCTAAGCTCCCATATAGCAGAACAGTCGAAGAGAAATTGTTCCACCGATTTTTTTCCTTTTCATCCTGACGGCTCCTACAGTAACCATGACCAGATCCATACAATACCCGAAAGAAGATCGATCGTACCCCTTCCTAACCTAAGTAGAGACCTAGTCCTTTCCGTAGAATAAGAAGACCAAAGCATTCTGGATAGGCCACAAGTGGTGTTATTGGTCCACCTGTGTTCCATCCTGCTAAATGCAAATTTATCCAAGAAAATGGACGACACACATAGATGGGCATGCACGTCCACCTATGCGAGAGACTAAGAGTACCCTATAGTAGCGCACTCATACGAATTTTCATTCTCTCGGGACCTATATCAGTTCGACATGATATCGCTCCAGATGGACATTTTGATCTAATCACATGACAAGAGCGAGACAAGAGGACTAATTGCGACGAGACTGTCCAAAATCCCGACCCTGTACTCGCTTCCGTTTTCGAGCCATCGGTATAAGCCGCGATTGCATTATTTCGAAGGACAGATCCAAAATCCGTAGAAGGTATACTGCCCCTGTCAGCCTTCCCGAAGTTCAAAGCAGGTATCGCCCAATCTGTCCGTCGCGTTGAAGTCGGTCCGCTCATTTTCCGTAGGATGGTACCGTGTTCCATGCGAACGTGCCTTAGTCTACCCGACTCTCTGACAAAAATATCCAGCGGTGGTACGCTCAGCATGAGCGGAACTCATGGCTCCGGTGATTGCAAACAAGGCTAGCCTTTGCACCGGCTAGCTGTGACCCAATATTCATCGCCCTTCACCAGATAATATATCGAATCTTTCTAAAAATGTAACTTAACTGAGCGCCTTTTAAATACATGATATTTAAAGATATTGTTAATAAACTTGAAGCAATAAAAACATTTTAAATTCATTGGAAAACCTTGAACCATTTTATAAAGATTGGTTTTACGCTTATTTGGAATTAAAACAATATCTTAAGCTACCATCCTAAGAAACAACAAAAAACTGAAATAAACAATTTCATACAATTTTTTTTTATTATATTTTATGTTTATTTTTTACTGCAATCAAATATAATTAAAGTCAAAAATCTGAAATCTTGGTGAAAATAATATGTAGGAGCTCTTAAAGCTGAGGTCAAAGCTTTGCATTGATTCATTGGCATGTAAATTGAATTTATTAACTTTCTGCAATTTATTTTATCAGTACAAATATTTTGAATATTTCCAATACTTTGCCTTTGTATTCATAATTTGTTTTTTATCTTGATTTTATCCAACAGGCAAATAATGATAAATAATAGTATTATTATTTCAAATAAATAATGATGAAAAAGAAAAAAAAAGAAAAGAAGATACAGTTACATTTTAATGACCCTGAATAATAGCGACCTTTATCAACAAACCAAACAATACCGCCAAACCCTAAGAACAACACTCTATTCCAGAGAAAAAGAATCAAAATTAAACGAAAAAACTATGCAAATGCTAAACTAAAATTTAAAAAAAAAAAAAAAATAAATAAATAAAGCATTGCTCTAACAAGCTGAAAAGGGTCTGCGAACCATATTTTCTTATGTTTCCTATTTTTTTACATTTTATTCCCTCCCTGGTATCAAATTTTCAAATACTCAATAATGATTTAAATTCAAGTACTTTTTGTTTGTAGAAAAATATTTTGATTTCTTCTACTTGAAGAACATGTTTGCAATGTTTTTTTTGTTTTTGTTTTCTTGTTGTTGTTGTCTTTCGTTTGAGTACCTTTTGGAGAACCCAGTCCAGAGTTGTAAAAATAATTTAAATTTAATTTTATTCGAAAGAAGTTTTTAATATAATTTTATTACATGATATATGAAATGCATTAATATTTTTGTTTCCCGTTTTTAAATAATACTTGAACTTATTGAATTTCAATGATTTTGTAAAATTATTTGAGCCACTTCTTATAGAATCGGTTTCTAATTGGGAGGCTAAAAGCATTTTGCGTTACGATGTTATAATTTGTATTTCAAATTCGGTCACCGTTCAAGAAAGTTTAACTAAACTTTAATCCTTTACATATTAAAATATGCCATAAATGGAAAAAAATTTTCTGACCTTGGATAACCACTATATTTTTGTTGATGCGCTATGGTCGTCTAACTTCAAAAATCATCAGCATTTCAGATTCTATGGATGGATAAGTTTTTTTTTTAGATTCGATTTAAGCCATATGTTTTAAAATATCAAATTATACCAGCTAATACCTAGTTTTGAAAATGAAAGTTTTTGTTGTAATTGTTTTATATAATGGGTGTCGTATAGGCGATATTTTTTTAATTCATAAATATTATCATACGCTCAGTGGAATTTTCTGCAATTAAAGCAAAAAATTGTTTTTTTTTTCAAATCTAGATAATTTCACTTTATTGGGAATAAAATATATATTTTCCAAACGATTTTCGTGAATTATGATTTATTTTATTTCTATTATACACAACTGTGTAAATAAATAGTGAGACTGGTAAATATTTGCTGCTTTTTATTTTTGTGAATTTTTAGAAATCAAAAATATCTTAATTTTTTAACAAAAAAAAAAAAAAATTGTGCATGATTTTTTCTCAATATCTCCTAAAATATTGGTTATTTTAAAAAATGATATTAGAATGACTTAAGGCTGGTACAATTTGAAATTTTTTTAGCATATGGCATAACGAAATCGAATGACTCATTTCAACGTTATCATAAGATGTATGAAGCAGCCTCTTCAAAAATCTCAAATTTTTAGAAAAATTTAGTGTTTTTACAAGGTATTTTTGCTTGTAATTGGAGAGAGTCAAACGCTTAATAAGTTATTTTAAAGATATTATATGACATGAAACGTTATAAGTTTTCAAATGTTTTTGACAGTATTTTTAAGATCATTCTATATATGGTACTTGTATACTACATAAGTGTGTAAATTAAAAATTAAATCCTTTAATGAAAAAACTTTAAGTTTAAAAGCTACACTTTTGCGATCTACAATATTAATCTACTAAGTTCGTCAAAAGTATTATGAGTTAGAGAGGCATCTGCAAATTTGGCAAATTTGTATTTGGCGAAAAAAACGTTAATACTAATTTATAGGAATATTTTATTGATACATTGCCGTTTATGTCATTAAAAAAATATGTTAAAATAAAAAAAACAAAATATTTACAGTGCCTCATTAAAGTATTCGCATAGTAAGTACTTTCAACTTTATAATTGAATAATTAAAGAATTTTTTGGTAAACTGATATTCTAACTAAATAGTTTAAGAAATTTCTCACTTTGGTTTACTTTATAATTTTTATTAAATTATTTATTAATAAAAAAACAACAAAAATCCAAATTTTTGCTGAACATTATTATTTGCACACTAGGTTACATTTGCGAAATTTTATGGATCTGGCAACTTTTTCTCGAAAAAAGCCTTCATTTCACTTCTCAATAGTTTTAACATTGAACAGTTTTTATAGGATAGGATAGGGGAAAGTGGCAGCAGATAAAATGGACCACGGTCTCCTCCTCCTCAGGCAATCAACATCCACTTCAAAAGTCATTTGCAGGTAAGCGCAGCCACTGTGCGTACCTGTTCATAATGAAATGACTGGTGAGGCCCTTTCAGCGTCCAACATATACCTTCGCTTGATCGCAAGCTTAACGGAGGTCAGCGACACACCCAGCCTTTCGTGAGTGAACTCGTCAGCAACGCAGTTACTCGATTTGTCCCTGTGACCAGAAAACAGTTTACATATGTCAGAGTAAAAAGATAATGTGGCTTAAATTAAACCAAAATTAGTAGTTTTGATCAAAAATTGGTAACAAGCAGAAGGAATCAACAGAATATAAGCGAATAATATCTGCAAAATCAAGACAAATCTTACGTTGAGAGTGCAGAAATAATGGATCGAACTAAGATTTCCATTCTCTTGAAAATCTACGACGTACAGAAAAAGCAAAGTGATTCTAAAAAAAATCTCAACACAGATCGCTACTAAGATAAGACAATAGTTTAGAAAAGATTTTTTTGCCATTATGGTTCGAGGCAAACTGCATAAAGTAAAATAAATTTGTAGTTTAGATAGATGGAAACCTCTAATTTCATTCGGAATATGTAAAGTATGGATAAATCTCAGTTCTCTTTTAGCTACAAAAAATCTAAGATTCACAGTTTAACACGGCGGCGGATAAGTCATGGTATAGAGTGCATGTTGACAAATGGTGTCGGTAGATAACAATTCATAGCCGGACTAATGAATACGCATATGTACTTCTATATTTTATAGGAAGAATTTCTTCCAAGCCCTGAAAAGCTGTATCAGAATGGTAAGGTTGTAACTCTATTTAACGTCAAATCATAGTTAGAGTATCGACTTCAATCTACTGAACTTAAAGTTATTGAGTACCTGTAGGCATATCAAAGATACAGGCGTAAAAAACGATTTTGGTATCTGTTCAATACTTTAAGTCAATTTTAACATAAAAATAGGAGAATGTCTCCTTAGAATTTACAAAAAAAAAAAAAAAAAAAAACTGGCGTACTCGATGCCTAATAGACTAAATGAGGTTGTAAAATTATAAAAGTTGCATCAGTTATTAAAAAACTTATAAAGCGAAGTTTGATGTGGTCGTCCACAGACTTTTGTGGACTAAAGAATTCAAAGTTTTATTTTTTTTTACTTATTCTATATATTATTGTAAAAAAATGTTTTTAGTTTATTTGCAATCATGAAATGAAAAAATGGAGTGTTTTGTTTGTGCATATTCTTACGAAAATAAAAATGCCTAAAAAGAAAACACACATCAGCGCCTTTAAAACTGTATTGTGGATATATTGGATTTTGGTGTATTTGGTAATTACGTGTCACCCTGTCAATGCTGTCGTTGTTTCCGTTATCAGTTAGCAGTAGGGTTGACAACCCAGTGGGTAGCACAATTAAACCCAACCGGGTTTAACAATTTTATCAAAATGAATGATAATGAATTAACAATTTTATCAAAATAAAGAATTACCAAATCACTCGCTTACATCTTTTCTCCAGCTCTGAACTAATACCCGAATCCCGTCTTAGAAAATCTTCTCGATATTTGAGGCGATCCACTTTGAAGCCGATTTTATATTTGATCAAACGAAGTGATTTGGTGAAATACTATTGTAATAGATATTGCAGCCATCGAAAGCCAATGGTCAGAAAGGGCTATGTCTGGAGAATTTGATCGCTTCTAAAAAATGTTTGACAACTTTGCCACGAGAGACCGAGCATTGTCATGCCAAACGTAAACTTTATATGTCTGTCTGTGTGTCTTTATATTCTGGCCGTTTTTCTCATAAAGCACGGTTTAACTGAAGTAAATGCAATCTGCTCCGAATGCCGGATTTTAGCAACTCATAGTACACAATGCCGTATTGATCACACTAATTGCATCATAAATATTAAAACAACGTTATTATACTAAAAAACAAGAAATATTGTCGAATTTAACGAAATTTGGAAGCAGATATAAAACCCAATAAACCCCCCCCCCCAACCAACCTTTTCTGGTAGCACTACCAGTTCGACTATCTTCCTGTTACATTTAATTTAACGGATATAAGACATTTCCGGAACTTTCCAATTGGGTACATAAGGAGGCTGCTTTACCTACGTCAAATAGTTACCGTTTGGCTGTCATAAAGTAAAGTCGTGTTTGAGCGTAAGTAAAAGTGTTGTATAAACAAGTATTAAGTTGCATTCAAATAAACTGTATAAAAGACAAGTGAGGAAATAAAACTGTGAACAACAACAAAGTGGTGTTCATTTTATTTTAAGGCAATTCAAACGAACTTAAACGTTTTAAAAAGATTAAGACGTAACAATATATTAAAAAATTTAATTTTTATTGTAGTCCGTAGACTTTTGTGGCATAGTGTATATAAAGAAAATTAAGTTATAATGAATAATTTAAAGTTGTATTTTCTTTTCTTAAACAACTTAAACAAAACGCTAGACAATGCCAATTTCTGGAATTCTCTGAATTTCTATAATATTTAGAAGAACAAAAGAAGAATATCTTCTTAACTGTTCAGAAATATTAGACAATGACTTTAATGTTCCTACTAAATTTAGAGCGAATTTTCACCTGAATTTCTAAGAATTTTTTTCTATTGTGAGAAATTCAATTCAGTTATATTTGTTGTTTTTCTTTTTTATTGTTTAGTAGGGAGATCGATTATTCAAGTTTTTTCAAAAACCGGTTTTCGAATACTTCGAAAAGTAACACTTAAAAAAAACGGTTTACGGCTAATAATAATTTAAATAACCAGTTAACCGGTTCTTTTATTTAAACAAAATTGCTCCTAATTCTTGAAGCGCAGAACTGGACCACGTCGTTTAATAAATAAGCAGAAGCTGCTGGAGAGCTTAAAATTAAAGTGGAAATCAATATTAATAATAATTCCAACAAATATTATAAAAAATATGCCAATATGGTGTGCGGAGGCCATAAAAAACAAAGTTTATTACACAAAGTACTGAAAACTGCTTAAGTTTCGAACAGTTACTCAAGGAGCTAATTTCGTTTTTGTTGAACTACTTGGTAGAGAATGGAATTAAAAGCTTGTTATTATAGTTAATTGCCTCGACAAGAAAATTTGCTTAGAATGCGAATAGCACTGTATGTAAATCTATGCACCATGTATTTAATAGAGTGTGTGTCACTGGGGTATGTTAGGTAAGAACCTACCTTCCAATTAAGAAGTCGTCGGTTCAATCCCAGGCCACACCATCTGACAATTTTCAACAACGATATCACCTCACAACATTACTAGCGACTGGTTATGTGTATGTACGCTATGAAAAGCTTCAAAAACTAATATATCTGCCGTTTGGAACCGGCTTTTGTAGGCTTGTGGCCTTTCAATGAGTCTAGTTGATCACTCTCCATATATAAAAATCAATATTTATTTACAGAAGATGAGAAAAGGCTATCTTTGCTCAAGAGTGCATATCTTTTTCGATCTACCATGGTTTTTACGTTCTTTGTCATATATACAAAAACACAACTAAATTTATACAAATAGTTAAACGATTAGCATATTTTCAACCAAAAATAAACGGTTAAAACCGGTCGAATAATAACCCTCCGATCTCCCTATTGTTTAGCTTACGGTTTTATATTTTATTCACCTTTTATTTAAAGAAAGTCAAATGAATTTTATCAAATTAAAATAAATAAATGTGACAAAAGCATATATAGTATGTAAGTAAGTAAAAAGCAAAAGTAAAACTTTGTGCGACCCAAATCTCAATTTAAGTTTGTTTGTTAGTTAGTTTGGTTTATAAAAGATCAACTCAGGAAAATTTAAATAAAACAAAAACCGAAATGAAAACTATTACGAAACAAACCAAAAGAACATCAAGCAAAGGAAGCCAAAAACATAAAACTTAAAGTGTTAAAAGTGCTCTGCTATGAACAAATGTATGTACATATATACCACATATATATACGAATATAGTACATAAAACATTTATTTGTATTTTAATACAAACAGTTCGTACAGAAATCTTTAAATTATCTACGGCAAACGGCACTTGTAGTACCTGTGTTGATGGATGAGTGAGGGTGTTCATACCTTTCGACATATTTCTTAGTGCAGAAAAGAGAAAAACAAAAGCTGTCAGTTGCTTTTTTTACCAGCTCTTCCCTGTCTACACTCGTAGTTTTTTTTTTTTGGTTTGCTATTCTTGTTTTTTTCCTTTTGTTTCTATAATCATTTTGAATCGATACTTGTTCATTTCTCACTCTTTTGCCATCAAAAATTCCAGTGCAAATATGTTTATTTGTTAGTTAGCAAGTATTTTTATTGTTGTTGCTGATGTTGTTTTTTTGTTGTTGCTGCTATTTGAATCCCATTGTTTTATCATTAAATTTCTTTCACTTTATTGACTTTTTGCCCTGTCATATGAAAAGTGTATGATTAACGACAATAGCAACTTAAATTGACAAATGAGGGTCAACTTTACCCTTTTTTGTTTTGCTTATGGCTATGGCAACAACAAAACAAGTAGAAGATTTGCAAATATATACATATAACGCACACAACTAAACATACATATGTACGTACATACATAAACTAAATTCTAGTTAAATTTTGGTTTTTTTCTCTTCTTTCATTCTCCACTTCGCATCCTCTTTGTTTATTCATATTTGTCTATATTGGTCTTCTGTTTTTATTTATGTTGACTGGTGGACATGTTGATAACTTTCATTTTTCTTTTCACTCTCTCTCACATACATACACACAAACATTCACGCATAAATATAGACTTACAATTTCTTGTTATATTGCTTTGCTTTTAAAATTTTAACGAGCGTGAATGTGTTTGTGCGTGAATGTATATGTGACTGTGTTAGTAAACATTATTTCTTTGGAAATTTCTCTTGAAATTGTTACGCACTGATTATTGGGCAGCGACACAAGATGAAAAATGTGTTGAGTTTATGAAATGGTGAACAAAACACGCGCAGCAAAAACAACATCCAAAATAGTTTACGAATTAAAAATAATACATACATATGATACATACATATGATACATACGTATGTATTATGTACCTTTTCTTGATTTACATTTGCAAAATGATTATTTTATTTTTGTTTCTTGAAGGACAGCAAAGAATTGCTCGTGCAAGAATATAAACAAATTTTTTTTATGTGACACATGCAAACAATGATATACTTATGTATGTATATTTATAAGGTGGGCCATTTAAAAGTTTAAATTTAAAAACTCAATAAAACAAAAACGGTTTGAAATTTGGCCAAATTTTTCGGTTATGAAGTACAATTGTTCTGGTTAGAAATGAAATATTATTTCATTCATATGGTAGCCGCGTCTGTTCTCAGAGTACAACATTCGATCGGAGAACTCTTTCGAGAACTTTTTCGAGTGATGGGGTCGTATTACGACAATGGCATTACGACTGTTGGCCATCAAATGCTGAATTGTCTCTGGTTTGTCGACATAACACTTGTTTTTAACAGCACCCCACAGAAAATAGTCCAACGGTGTGAAATCGCAGCTTCTTGGCAACCAACTGACATCACCATTTCGACTAATTAAACGGACTCCAAGCGTTTGACGCAATAAATCGATTTTGGCATGAGATGTGTGGCAAGTTGCACCATCCTGTTGAATCAATACATCGTTCACATCAATACCACGAAGAGTGTCAAAAAAAAAAAAAAATATCATGCTGGGATAGGTGTCTCCATTGACCGTAATGGTTGCGCCGTCCCCATTTTCAAAGAAATATGGGCCAATGATGACCGCTCCAGAAGCCGCACCAAACAGTCACTCGTAATGGGTGCATTAGCTTCTGTAAGACCACGTTTGGGTCAAAATTACCAAAATAAGCCAAAAATAAAAGCCAAAAATACGTCAATTTTGCTTATTTACGTACCCACCAAGATGAAAGATGATTTTTTTTTTTGCAAAATCGACATCATCGTGCAGTTTCTCGTTGGCCCATTTAGCGTAGCGAAAGCAAAGCGGTTGTTCATTTGGTTTCTCTTGAACCAATTAGACTTTGTAAGGCATCATACCGAGATCTTTTCGCAAAATTCGACGTAAACTGGTGTGTGAAATATTCAATTCTTGAGAACGATGACTAATTGATGTTGATGGATTCTCACGCACATTTTCATCCACAGTTTCGATATGTTCGATTTCGTTCAGTGGATGGAATATATTGAATTTTGTGACAGAATAGAATGACAGATTCGTAATAACCACTGGTTCAAATTTCAACTGATAAATGGCCCATCCGATAGATACAGGTTTAGATTTATTATTGGGATATCAGTAAAGATAATTTGAAGACCAAGTAAACAAAGATTAATTAGGTATTATATGAGTAAAAACCAAAATACCGAAAAATATAACACCAAACATTAGCAGAGATAAAGTAAATAAAAATGACACGGCAACAACAAAAAGAACTAAAAAAAAATTAAAAGAAAAAAATGGAATCTACCTCAAATATCGACAGATTCGAAAGCCTTCGATATATTGTTTACTCAGCTACATAAAAAGTACATCGACGTGAACAACAATTAGTTTATTTGTAGTACACTCAGCGAGTACAGTTTGTGTGAAGAGAGTTTATAAGGAGTAAACTCGTGAAGTGAATCGAGAAGTAAAAAAACTAGCTTAGTTGGAGCTAACTCAGTAAAGAGAGTTAAGTGTGGATAACCTCTGGTTGAAAAGGTTGTGTTCGAACCTAAGTTATAACTACGATTGGGTTGGAAGATCTTTAGGTAGAAACATCTATCGAGTAATTGTTGTTGTTTACAAAGTTGTAAACAGACGGAGTAATTAAGAATAGAAAATTGTTATTGCCTGTAAAAAGGTTACAAGCAGTGGTGCGCAAAACTGTGTTGAATAAAGGATTCTAATTAAAAACTAAATACAAGATTTATTTTATTTTAACTACAATCTACGAATTCATAAATGCACGCTTTTAGAAAGGTAAAAACGTAACACCATGGTTTTCAACCGTCTTCAACCCAAAGCAACAAAGTGTAGGTATGTAATAATAATCGTGATGCTAAATCCACAAATACATATTTTAATTTTGAAGAAAGTGCTTTTTGTTGACTGGACAATAAAACACAGCGCAAAAATAATACAAACAAAACATAAAAACCATATGGCAATAAAGTTATAATGGGACGTGCGTTTGAAATGAAATGTTGAAATATTTTGCAATACATTTAACGCACATATTTCCGCGTCGAGAATGCCTACAAAGAATTTACTTTTTCCCCCTTCAGGGACTGTATTGTGCGATTTTTGTCTATTGGTTTGTGTAAAAGTCAATAACGTGTTACCCTGGTATTGCCGTATTGCCGTATTGCCGTACTGCTGTACTGATTTGTGTATTTGACGGCATTGCCAATTCGACCAGCTTTGGATAACACAATCTCACATGTTTTAAATGAGCAGATATATAATAGAGGATATGAAAGTATTTGAGACATTTCCGATACTTTCCAAACTGTGGACAATTAGGTATATAAGTAGACTGCTTGCCTGCGTCAAGTTGGTTATAGTTTAGCAGTCATTAAATAAAGTCGTGTTTAGGCGTAAATAAAAGTGATATATGTGAGGGCATGACGAAGAAAAAATTTAATTGAGGTTTCGAATATTTAATAATAAAAAGGCTTTAACTTCACTCCAGACAGCTCCAAGATCATCACCAATTAGCAAGGATATTCACCACGACACAAAAAAAAATCATATGGAGGAAGCTACAGCGGATTAATAGTCTACTTAGCTTGAACTATCAAATTGATTACAGAAACTGAAACGAAGCAATAGATGTTTTGTGGAAAGCCAATATGCTCCCTAGAGGAGTGACGGAAAAAAAAGTATTCAAACGTTTTAAAAAGGTTTAAACGTAAAAAAATGTATATGTACTCGTACGTATGTCATAATAATAGTTAATCAAAGAAAAGGTAAGAAAATTGTTAATATTTAAGATATTTTTGTTCAATGTTTCTTAAAATGTTATCGCTTTGCAAACACCCATAACAATTTCTGTATTTACATTAAAAAATATGTTTAAACACATTCACACAAACAGGATAACAAAACAAAAAAGAAGTTATGATTGCATATTAAAGTTTTTCTTTAAATATTTTTTTATTTTGAATTTTATTTTGTTTTGTTACAAGTATTTCATATTCCGACCATTTTGCTGTTGCCACTTGCTATTTTGATGGGATGTTTATGGCAATAAACAAGCAAACGTTCATAAGTAAATGATAAAAAATACAACACTTTTTAACTACCCTCACACACACACACACACGCATAGCCACATACACATCACTTGTAAACAAGCAGGCATTGTTCCCAAAGGTGTTGTAGTAATTTTTCGTCTTTAAGTAACAAACTTTTTGCCATTCTTCTTAAAATTGTTAACCTTTTTTTTCTGTAGTTTCTCTAAAACACACACAATCACACATACATAGATATGTGTATATTTTGCTATTTTGTCTCATATTTAAATTTTCTCATGATATTGTTGTTTTTTTACGTTTGCTTTGGATGCAAATGCTTAGAAAGAGAGAGAGAGAGAGAGAGAAAGACTGAGAGAGAGAGTACGAGTATATGGGTTAGTAAGTATGTATGTAAGTGTTAGACGACAAGTGTGAAAGTGTATGCATGTGTTGTTGTGTGTGTGTGTGTTTATTGTATATTATACTGAATTATGTGTTTTGCTTCTTCTGCTTGCTTCTTGCTTGTTGTTATTTTTGTTGTAACAACATTTACGTGCTAAAAATGGTCAATTGTGTTTAAGCATGTCGTTCTTTTATGCTCTTTTTTTGCTGTCGTTATTGTTGTTGTTATTTATTCTCCCAGCTACTGTTGTTTTGTCGTTTGAGGCTATGTTAAAGCAAATGTATGAGTGTGTGGGTGTGTGTGTGTGTGGGTATTCGTTTATGTTCTGTTTTTTACATGATGGTGATAATGATAAGTGTTGGGTAATAAACATGAAAATTATATGTCATTTAAAATGTTTGTATGCTTATGTGTGTACGTATTTGTCGTTGTTTATTTCTATACTGCATGTATTTATTTATTTACATTCACGTGTATGTGATATGTATGTGCGTTTAGAGAAATCAACAGAAGAAAGCAGGGAAAAAACTAAAAATAAACGGATCTAAAGAAGAACAGAAACAATAGTGTGCAATGAATAAGAAGAAGAAATAAGAATAAAGATTGAATTCCCTTTTTAACACGTTTGGGGTTCACTTAAGGGGTCTTTCGTTATTGTCTTTATCATTAAGATTGTAACCATTGGTTATTCTGTGTAATTCTATATTTAATATCTGATGGGAATATTGAAATTTTTTCACAAACAAAACTTAAAATAACAAACTTAGAAAAAAAAAAAAACATATAATAAAAGAGAGGAAAGATATAATAAAAGTAATAAAAAAGAAAAATGACTTTGTTAAGTAAAACAATAAAATATTTGCTATTTTTTGCTTGTTTGTTTATGTTTCAGAAATTGTAAAAATTTTCTAAGAAATTTGTTAAACACATTTACTCGTAAACTAAGTAAACAAAGGCCAATATAATAATTTATCTGCTTTATTTTTTAACATAATTTTGCTGGCACATTACTTCTTATTAAAAATATTACTTCAGTTTTCATACATTGTTTGTTATAAAATAGAAAAGATTGTACAAGTGAGCTTGTGGCAGTGAGAAAAAAAGAAAAACTGTAATTAAAAACGTTGACTATGGTTTAAAGCGGTTAGTGTTAAACATATGTGTGGATAAAATAATCCACAACCTGACAGAGATCAAGACTAAGAAAGGAAAAATGAAGAATGTCTATTTCTATTTAAATCCAGTCAGTAAATGATGTGCCCATATAGAGGCTATGGGCTCCTGATCAACATTTGTTTGTTCCCAAGAAATGAGAATGTGAAAATGGCGGTATTTTTTTTTTTGGTTTGGACTTCATCTTACATTCACTTAAAAAATCTTTCTTTTTCTTCCGCTTTCTAGGTGGACATTCATATAAATTCCTTAAATAAATGAATGCTCCTTCCTTTTATTTTATTTTTTTCCCATTTCTTAAACTGAGTTTTACATTCTGAAAGGAAAATTGTTGGGAAAATAAGAGAGAACCTCTAGTAAGAATGAAAAAAATTACGACAAAGCGTAACGTAACGAATTGAATTGAAATGATGATGAAGTCCCATTGTTCATCACGCCAGGGAATTAAAGTAACAACAATAGCAACAAACGCAAGAAAATGAAAGAGTAAGAAAAGGAGAAATGATACAAAATACATGCATACAAATCCTGTTAAAATAACAAAAGAAGAATAAAAAATTTTTAAATGTTTTTAAACTATAATGCCTTTTGCAAGGGAAACACCCGTTATGTTGTAGTTACTCGTAGTGGTTGTAGTAGTAGTCGTCGTTGTAATAGTAGTTAACTGCCAGTGTTGCCACTTTAACTTTTGACGGGAAACTTGAAAAACCATTAATTTTCATTACAAAGAGGAAAAAAAAAATTTAGATCAGGGCACAAAAAATGCTAAAAAGGAATCACTACATGTCTAAAACGAACTCGAAAAAAAGAAACACAAGTGAATAAAAGCAAAAAAAGAAAACTAAATCTATTGTATGAGAAAACAAAATGTTAATCCCTGCCTGTAACATTAAAGTGTTCATGTTCAAAGAAACAAAAACAAAAAAATTTCGAGGAATAAATTTTTTTTATTTATATTTTTTCTTTAAAGAAAATTTGTTCATACATTTTCCCATTTTATTTTCTTTTATTCTATTCACTGCTATTCTTTTGTAGCGGTCAAGTGAGAAACAAAAAACGACGTTCAACACGGTGCATGCCTTCAGTGAAAAATTCTCAAAAAAAAAGTTAAAGAAAAGAGGAAAAAAGGAGAAAAATAAGGAACCAACAAGAAATTTTTATATTTTTGTGGTGGTTTTTAGTTAAATTTTTTGTGCAATTTTTCATTTTCAGATATTTTTCTATTTTTACATTTTTGCGAAATTTATTTTAATTCTTTTCTCTTTTCTTCCTGCAAATAAGACGATTTCAAAACTCGAAAAGATTTTCCTTTGCAATATTTATTGTGTACACATTTGAATTGTAATTTATGTTGTCATTTTTGTAAATTATTACCTGCTGTTAAGGCATATTCCAACTATTTAGCAAAAAATAAAAATAATCATTTAAATACAATGTGCAACAAAAGTTTACATTTCGTTGTATACTGACTTGTGACATAAAATGATTTAAGCTACTTAATGCAATGGAGGATAGAGGTAAAGATTTCAAACAATATTAAGTAGATTTGTAAGTTAATTTTGTTTGTTGTAGTATACTTTTATAATAATTTAAGAAGTAAAGGATGTTTTCAATACAAATGAAAAATAGCCTGTGTATTATATGAAATATTTCATTCGCTTTGGATAATGCTGCAAAAAGATGTAATTAAAAATAAAAAGAAAATTATTATAAAATAATATACTCGTACATATGGCACTAGTTCCTCTAAAGCGAGTCAGCTTGAAATTTTCTATTTTGTATTTCTATTTATTGTGGCACAAAGAGGCGAAATAGTAGAAAAAATGATCCAAGATTTTAACCATGCGCAGATAAGCCTTCTTCATATAACTTTCTTGCAAAAAGTGATAACACTTTTGATGACCTATGTTCACTATAGGAGACTTTAACTTCAAGTTCAAATAAATTCTTCACTTTTAAAATTTTAATTCTTAATTTTAATTTCTCAAAGTGTATTTATTTTATTAATATCAAATGATTATTTTTATAGACACATGTAGGGTGCTTATTCAACCCTTTTGCTTTAATGCTAATTTATACCAATAAATTAATGTTATGTTCTTTAACGCAGCAAGGCGGATTAGCTAGTGATTTTCAAAAAATTACGAAATTATCAAAAAGACACAAAAAATCATTAACAGTAGTTGCGATTATCTCCAGCTTATGCACGCATATTGCTTAATAAATACGTATATACATATAAACGTATGTATATATCTGCTAAGCAAGTATGTATGGTAAGCAAAAAACTAGTATTTTTATTACTTCTTAACTTACTTAAGAAGAATGTAAGTAAATTTAAATATAATTACAATAACGACAACATTAGCATATGCGTAAGCTGTGATATAGTGCGTTTTACACCAGCAATGAAATTTAAAATAATAAAATTATTAATAATTGAAAGAAAAAGTTATGAAAACAAAATATATAAATTAAAGTTGTTCACCAACAGTCGCCTAACTTCAAAAATCATCAGCATTTCAGATTCAATGGACAAGTTTTTTTTATAAATTGTTTTACTAAAATGTACAATTTTTGAAGAGGTTGCTTCATACATCTTATGATAACTTTGAAATATGTTACAAAATTCCAATATATACCAGCTTTAAGTCATTCTTATATAATTTTTTTGAGATATTGAGAGGTATTGAGAAACAAATTATAATTTTTTTTTTTAATTATGATATTTTTGATTTAAAAAAACTTACGAAAAAAAAGAAGGCAGCAAATATTTACCAGTTTCACTATTTATTCATAAACTTGTATATAATAGATATAAAATAAACCATAATTCATGAATAACGATTGGTAATATATATTTTAGAATTTTACTGAGCAATTTATTTATTTATTTATTTAATTATTAACAAATAATTACAAATTAAAGGTTAATATTTAAAGAGCAATGACAACATAGGCCTACAGCTCAGAGTAGTATAATCATAGTTGTAATATAAGTGAGAAGTTGTAAATATGGTTATAAAGCGTGTTTTTTATAGAGGTACAGAACTTTAAGTTGGCATTACTTTTCAAAATGGCGACCGGTTTAACAGCTGTCAAGTGATTTATTCTCAGTTTGGTTTGGCAATTCATTATGAAAAGACTCACGCCTGAACAACGCTGGCAAATAGTGCAATTTTATTTCGAAAATAATGGTTCTGTGCGGAAAACGTATCGCGCACTACGTCCATTTTATAGTTGACAAAATCGTCCATCAGAGCAGTTATTTCGATTAACCATGGAATGTTTTCACACCGCGTTTACTCTTATTGATAATTTGCATCCCCAGAGACGCTGTACGGTGCGTACAGAAGAAGCTATTGCTGCTGTAGAATGTAGCATTGAGGAAGACCCGAATGAGTCCATCCGCCATCGAGCACAGAAATTGAATCTGTGTCCACCCACTTTATGGGAGATTTTGCGGAAGGAAATTGCGAAATTAAATGAATGATAATTTTAGAATAAGCAGATAAATATAGTTTGGGATTAGTATTTCCAAATGTTTGCGTTCGAATACTGTCAACTTTATTGCATTCTACAAATGAAAATGAATTGGGTCGCTATTGTTGCTATGCGACCTTAATACAGTAAGTGACCATGGGTTAATTTGGTGTGTCCAAGTCTCAGATGAGCAAACTTAACGACATCCAATCTGCTGATATCCTTCGAGGTTAAATTGTCAATAGTCGTGCGATCTGTGTTAATTGTCCGGTACCAAGTAGATATATTCTGTCAGTTGTAGCGTAGTGAGTAATAGTAATAGTAATTTACAAAACTATATGTTGAATGTTCCTCTACACTCCTAGCAACACAATCGGCAACGAGAATACTGAGCAATTAATTCCCTGTGGTGCTTTAAAAATGCTGTAAAACTTTGTTAGGCTCGCATTCAAAAACGCGTATAAATTTTAAAAAGTTCCTTAGAAATGTCTTATATTTTCTAACATATAATTTAATTTGTAGCTATAAATGAAAACTTTTGTTACACACTGCTAATACTTTAAATTTTATTTAAAATTTCACGTTAAGAACACTTGAGGCAAAAAGTTTGTTTGTCTTTTTTTAAATTTATTTTTCGGTGTGAATAAATGTAAATATTTAGCGAATGAATTAATAATAATTAAATTTTCAAGAGCACAACTACTTGAGCAGTGAAGAGCAACAGAGTTTGTTTTAATAATGGTTTTCTACAATATTTGCGAAATGAAAAAAATAAAAAAACAGGAAGAAAAAACTTGAACGAAAATCATGAACTCAGTTATGGCTCATACTCATGTCTTCCACATGTGCCATTTAATACTGCGTGTGTGTGAGTTAGGGTTTGCATTTAAGCGCTGTTTTTCATTATCGCGATTATGATTGAAAAAAAGGTCCGTTAATCGCAGCACACCGGTTAATCGCAGTTTATTTAAAACAAAAATAAAATTTATAGTTCTTTATTCAACATATTTAATTACATAAAAACTAGTCCAAAAATATATAAACATTACTTGTAGCCTTTTATTTTCTGATGCAAATATTGCATTTTTTGCATATTTCTTGTTCTATTGTGATGATAAAAAAAGTAATATTTTTGAAATGTCAAGTTAACATTTTCAAAATCTTATTATTTAAAAATGATTTTTTTTTTGTTGGAAAAGAAAACGCTATTAATCAGTTAACATGATTTGAATAGTAAAAGTGGAAAGAAATTAAACGAAGCATTTATTGATTGGTTACTCAGACGAGATAGTATACTTGTGCAAATATTGGCTGCTATTAAAAATGCTCATTCGAATTCTGCTGAAGTGTGTAGTAAAGTAATATTTTTTTGTTGTAATAGTGTTTGTTTTGCTGTATAAGACAAATTCTTAGCGCAACATATCAAAGAGCCCTTTCAATTTCTGCCTGCAACATATGTACTGTCAATGTTATCCCCTTCGTATTCTATTATCTTGTTACAACAAACAGTATCATCCTTTAAATTTCGTCCTTTCATCCTTTAAATTTAGAATAATTGATGAAATATCTTTTCAATTGTCGGCTTTAAGATATAAGTTTATAAGATTTTCGTTCTGTCTTTTATCCACTCTATTCTAATAAGCTAATAACACCTTTTTAGTAATATCTGTTATATATTGTTCCAACAGCACCACTTCTGCTTGTATAATAATGCATCTGATCTGCAAAGAGCTTAACTATAAGTTTAACTGGCAATAGAACTTTACAAAGCTAGGATAGAAATTCAAAATCAATATTTTTCAAATAAATTCATGGATGACAATTCTTCTCAACTGTCTTTCAGATGATTATTCTTTCTAACATTGGTATTACAAAATTCTAATGCGTTTTGGCTATTAAAAGCATTATTTCTTTGTTATGATCTTTTGTTATTATAAAAATTGCATTAAGGTTTGTTTAGTTATTCGAATATATTTTGTGAAATATTTTAAATTTAATCGCACGATTAAATGGTGCGATTAATCACGATTACGATTACGTTGACGATTATAATCGGTTTGCAATCCCTAATGCGAGTCTATGTTGTTTTGTAAGAACGTGCAACATGCAAATGCTTAAATTCGTTGACTATTAAATTAAATAATATATGCATACAGAACTGTTAAAAATGCAATTGCTGAAATGTAAAAAAAACATCACAAGATGCTTCTTAACATGTTGACAATGATATCCAAACATACATACATACAGTGTTGGAACAAATAATATGTACACTTTTCTTTTTTTCCAATAATATGTCACAAAAGTTGATGTACTCAGGTTTTGTTGATGGAAAATTGTTCAGATCATGAAGAGCTATAATTCAATGAATTATGTCTGCTGATTTCTTTGCCATTAATTATTATAACACTGTTTACGATGACATAAATATGTATCCTTATTCGATTGCATCAAGTCAAATAATATCTTTTCCTACTCTGGATGACTGCGATATTTTGGTTTGCTTATGGAAACATAAGATGTGTTTTAGTGCTGGTCCCAAAGGGGTTCCAAGTTGTATTTTTAATCGATGTGCGCAATCTTTCGTTACACCATTGGCTTTATTGTTCAATGCTTCGATTAAGCAAGAGTATTTGCCAGTGTTTTGGTAAAATTCTTATATTATAACGCTTTTTAAAACCGGAAATAAGTCTGATGTTACAAATTATAGGGGCATTGCTAAATTGAGTGCTATCCTAAAAATGTTTGAAAAACTGATTGCTAATTTTCTGGGGCATCATACTTCATCGATATTATCTTATGTGCTTCAGTTAACATCCGTGGTTAATGCTGTATTCGCTCAAAGGAAGCAAAGTGACGTCATTTATACAGATTTTAGCAAAGCATTTGATAAAGTGAAT
This sequence comes from Wohlfahrtia magnifica, assembly GCA_023159175.1. Lineage (NCBI taxonomy): Eukaryota > Metazoa > Arthropoda > Insecta > Diptera > Sarcophagidae > Wohlfahrtia > Wohlfahrtia magnifica. The sequence goes on from JAKWBJ010000060.1 coordinate 1,711,701, forward strand.
CATAGACTTATTTTAACTAAATTTGACTTATTTGGAGTAACTCAGAAGAGTTTAAGCTGGCTAAGGTCATATTTGTTTAGTAGAAAGCAAACAGTTCGGGTGAACGATAGCATATCTAAACACATATATGTTTCTTCTGGCGTTACTCAAGGCAGCCAACTTGGTCCACCTCTGTTTTCACGGTTTAATAATGATTTGCCCAATGTTATTAAATTTTCTAATATCTTGTTGTATGCATGCTGACGATGTCAAAATTTTTCTCTCTTTTAACCATTTCATTGAGCATATATACCTTCAGAGTGACCTCAACAACTTCTTGATGGTGCTGAATGTAAACAAATATAAATGCATGCGGTTCTCAAGAAGTAATTTTATTCGTGTAAACTATTCATTTGAAGGTCATCCGTTGGAGTTGGTTGACACATTTATTGATCTTGGCAACTTACTTGACGGAAAACTGAGTTTTAGCGACCATATTGCAATGGCCGTAAACAAGGCTAGAGGTGTTCTTGGGTTTATTAAACGATGGGCAAAGTAGTTAACCTGATCCATACATTACGAAGCAGCTATATGTTTCTCTTGTTAGGCCGATTCTTGAGTATGGATCAATTGTATGGGATCCTCACTACAACGTTTATAGCGACCATATTGAATCTGTGCAAAAACAATTTTTATTGTTCTGTCTGCTTAGCCTTGGATGGAACAACATATACCAGTAGACTGGCTTTAATATAACTGACTACACTTAACAGTCGTCGTACTATGCTTAATATATCTTTTATGATAAACTTGATCAATGGAAATATTTGCAGTGAATTTCTTATAAAATCTGTAAAATTTAATATTCCTGTTCAATTATGTTCCTATTCAATTATGCAGATCTAATTATGCTGTTGCTGACGCTTTATGTAGATTATGTCGTCAATACAATTATTTGTCAGAGTTTGTTGATTTTTCTTTAAATTTATGTATTTACCTATCTGTACTCTTATTTAGTTGTATGTACATATGTATGAATAGTCAGTAAGGATTTAATCCATTACCTTAATAAAGAAATAAAAATAAAAAAAACTGCGGAGACTAAGGGAAGAAAGTATGGAGCATGTATCGGTTTGGATAAACTTTCAATTCGTATTTCAAGTAATCAAATAACCTGAAATATAAACCTATTCTTCCTATTTCAAGCCGCCAATCAAAAAAAAAAAGAAAAACTTGTGTAGGCTGGACTTATGGATAAGAGTCCTTCAAATGTATTCTTTCTCAGCAAACTAAAACAATACTTACAGCGTATTAGTTAGAACAACACGCTATGGTCTAACGAAACGAAGAATAATTTGTTTGGATCAAGTGCAAAATCCTACGTATGTACGATAATATTTTAGTTACAATTCATACTTTACTTGAGTTTAATAGATATAAAGAAATTAAGAAACTGTTCAACTGTGTCCCTATTATTTGTTCCACCACTGTATATATGTACGTAATATGCTCATAAGCTACATATAAAAATAATTCAAAAGGAACAAAATAATTATAATAGACAACGTCATAAATCACGCAAATTCCTTATTTCTATAAAGTTAACACATACTCGTACATATGTATGTATTTAGTTTAGTTGAAAAAATATATGAAAATTGTTTATATATATGTTTACAACTATGTCTGTATGTATGTATGTCTACCTCTTTATACGACCTTTCTTTATACGGCATATCACTACAAATAAATTTCCTCGATATACTGATAAAAAGCTGTGGATTCGCTGATTTTTAGCAAAAAGTGCAAGGCAAGCAAAATCTACACCAACATACATACATACACGTTTACTTTGTATCACGGCATTTCGATATACGGCCTAGTTTTTCAGAACCTATCTAGGTCGTATAAAGAGGTATAAGTGTACATGTATGGGAATCTACAATACATATATTTGTGATAATTAAAATCAACAAATTGCAACCAACATCTTATCGTATTCCCTAAGAACAGCAAAACAATTCTTGTAATCATTGTTTTATTCTCTCTGACGTGTTTTATGGTGTCCTTTACACAAAGGAGAATACTTATGTATGTATGTATGTGTGTATGTATGGGAAAAATCGCAAAATGATTTACGATTTTCATATGCAATAAAAACAATTTAAAATATTTTTGGCACAAATAATGTTTATTCGTTTGTTTATTTGTCATTATTATTGTTTTCAATTAAAATAACTTTGCCGTCAATGACAAATTGTTGACACATAAAACGAAAAAAAGTAGAAAATATATTAAAATAAATGAATGAACATATACATACATACATACATGCATGCAAATATTGTACATACATACACAAATAAATGAACTCAAAAAAAAAGGAAAAGATAAAAATAAAAATAAAAATTTATTGTAATAAATTGCATTTGATGTTGATGAAGAATATCCTCAAATACTTAACTACAGACATTTAAACTCGTCCTTAGACACGCACTCGTCATATGAGTATTATTAATACAGCTTTTGTTATTGCTATTGTATGTAGAAATTTTCGAAGAAATTTTAAACAGATTCGATGCTGGTAAATCGACATTAAGTACATTGCTTAGAATCGATCAAGATAGACTATCAACTTGCAGTAGATGCTCAGAAAACGAATACAAAAAAACATTTATTGAATCCCTGAAATCCAAATGTTTGCATAAAAGGTCAAGGTTAGTGTCATTTAAGGGAAGTCATATGCTTTCAATAAGCCACCTGACAACGGATAAAAAAGTGTCTGTTTGATATGATGGAACAATGGAACTATGGAAAGTTTTAAAATAAACTAAAGGCGAAAGCTCTTATAAGTATACAAACATATGTATTTTGAAAACTATAACAACAGCATGTCAAGAATGAGTTAACAAACATAAAATTGTTAAGCTTTTTTTCATTTCATTGGCAATAAGATGTTGGGATTTGTTATTTCATAAATTTTGTTGTTGTACATAATTTATGCAGTACCTTTAAAGGATTAAGGCCAAAAGAGTTAATGTTTTGTTAATTATGGGAGCAAGACAACAACAAAAAAAATTGCTCAATTTTTCAGTGTCAAATAACTCCTTACACACCTTTTATTTCTTATTCGTTTTTGCATTTATTTGCAGATCAGATGTGCTTTGCCGTTATGTTCGGAATTATTTATTATTTTCAGCAATTTTTTAATCAAGTTGGTGATAATTTTTTAGTGCATATCTCATTTAGTTCATTATTGCACAATTTTAAAGATGCCAAGAAAGATTTTAACTTATGACGTCATTCAGTTGATTTACCATAATGACCATTTGGAAAAGTGTGTGTCGTGTTATCGGAAATGTTTTCAGTGGTAAGAAAAACAATTTAAAATGTTCAAAATCGAGCTGGAAAAACGGAAGATTGGAGATGATGAAGGAAATTGGCCATAAGCTCTCGTATAACTATCACAAAAATTATGCAAAACCCTATAATTTCCACTGGAGGACTTATGGAAGGCAGTTTTAAAATATTAATACTTCTCAAGAGTAATACACAAGAAATCATGACTATCTGCTGAAAACATAGAAAAACGTTTGAAGCCATTAAGAAAAAATGCGAGAAGCTTGACGAAAGAGATGCCAAGCATATGGTCTTAGCTATGGATAAAATGAGTATAAAAAGTAATTAAGATATAACTCAAGTTTCGACTTAATAGATGGATTTGAGAGCACTAGTTTCGAAAGAACTAACAAAATTGACACCCATGACTGTGTTTTTATGCTCAAGGCCTTGTTTTCAAACTGAAATATTGTACTTAACTATTCTATTCCATTCAAAGTGGTTTAGCCGATGATAATCTAGCCGAAACTGTTAAAGAAAATATTAGAATTTTAGAAAGCATTGGTATAAAAATTTTTGCCCTCGTGTGTGATCAGAGCTCAACAAACAGAAAATGTTTCTGTAATTTTTGGGTATCTTTGGAAAAGCCTTTTTTTAATTAATGGACAAAATGTGTTTTATATGTATGTTTATCCACATTTTGCAAAATGGATGAATGAATTGCGATCTAAAAACACCAGATGGAAATGCCAGTTTTCAAGTAATTGAAGAATTGTACGAGATGGAGTTAAAGGCAAAACCTAAAATGTGCCCAAGATTGATACGACAACACATTTTCCTGAATTGCTTTGCAACACAAGTTTTTAGTAAAACAGTTACTAGAAACCTCAACATTTAAGACAAGATCTACAGAATTGGCATTGTATACAACAAAGTTTAAAGAAAAAGTTGATAAATTTTTGTATCACTTTAATAGCGGTTTTCTTTATGCGGATAATTGTTACCAATCTGCAGTTCAAATCAAGAACGAGAGTCATAGATTTATAGAAACATTCCTTGAATACTTGGACGGAGTGGAGTTTATTGATGAAAAGTAACGTGTTTTCTTTTTAAGTGGGATGAAGCTTACCCTTAACTCATTTCTTTTATTTTCATAAGAAACTTTTAAGAAAAGAAGTGATGGAAAATACTTTTTCAGTATTGCGACAAAAGGGAGATAATAATAACAACCCCTCTGTTGCCGAACTTAATAATATTATGGTAAAACTAATGGTCTCCGAAATTGTTCAGTCGAGCTCATCCAGTAACTGTGAATCGAACCAAGGTGAGGCAATGGAAATTGATACGTCTACTAAATATAACGATTAAATCCAAGCGAAGAATGCGATGTTCAGTTCAATTAACAGATATTTTTTGGAAGACGTTTTTACTAACTCTTCTTTTCTAAACGTCAATTTGGCGTCAATAAAATATTTTGTTGAATACGTGGTGTTTACATTGTGAAAAGTGTTGTAAAGAATTAAAAAAAGTTGATGAAGTACTTACAGCACCAAGCGAACGATTTTGGAAATTAAGTTGCTTCATCAGACGGATACCTGCAAAAAGCATATTATTTTTTATACTTATTCCACAAAATTTGTAAGGGTGAGCCACAAAGACTTGGTATTAAATCGTTTATTATTGAGTCGTGTAAACTGTCGACTCCAGAGTGGTTTGATGATGATGGTCTTCACAGGCTGAAGATATTAACTTTCTTTTAGTAATAGTACTTCTTAGAAGGCATTGCGTTTGGTCTGCTGAAAAAGGCAGTTCTAAACACAGGAAAGTAAGAATTCTTTCAAATGAATAATTCAATACTTTTCTTTATTTTTATTAATTTTAACTTAAACTACGTTTTTTTTCGTAATATTTTAATTTATTTAATTTATTTAACGGAAATCACTCTTTGTGGTAAATATATTTTATTTATTTTACACCTAACCCTGTCTTTACATGGCTTTTTACACGGTATAATTTGAAATTTGTCTACCGTGTAAAAATAGGTTTAAGCATTTTGGGTATATAAACAAAATAAAAAACATGGCTATTTAAGTATAGCAAACTTACAATGTCTTTTGTGTAGCAAATATGCACAAGTGTAGTAAATGCTACTTTCATGCAATCTGTTGTTGTAACGTAGCAAAATGTAACAAATATGCTAGGTTTGCTACGTCTGCAAGACATGCAATGCCTGTTTGCAACAAAGAGTGATTTTCCCTAATAAAAATAAGTAAATATACTCGTACATGTGCCAGATTCACAAGATTCGGTAACGTTCTATGATGTATTAAGTGCTCTTTTTATTTATATTTTTGTGTTTTAAACGTCAAACACCAAATATGAAGAAGCAAATTATTTTTCATAAATTGATTTTCATATATAAAATGATAAATAAAACAATACAAATTTGTGCTTGAAAATAAAAAAATTCTTTGTGCTTATAATCTTCTTGCCAATATTTGACATTCACATTACATTAATAGCATGGAAACCAATAGAACTTTTTAGAAAAAAACATGAAAAAAAATTGTATGAGTATACGATATTTTTATATGAAAATTTCTAACAACAAAATTTTAACAACTTTTGAATTTCAGAACAATCTAACAATCAATACAGTGATACAAGACTTTTGCGAATTCCATAATAAGAACTATGATTTTGTAAAGTTATTTCTAAGAAAAAAATTTATTTGGAATTCTTTAAAACAACTAAAAAAATAATTATATATTTATTTACTTATAATATTATTATATATGTATGTACATGTATAGATTATAAAAGGCATGACATACTCGATGTAGACTAACATATTTTTCATTTGCACAACTACAAAATATGTATGCCTTGCCCTACATTAACTTGCATGTTTCACTGTATTCTGTATTCATAAAATTTTTTAAATTTTTTCATTTATTGAAAATTAATATAAAGAAAATGATAATCTATGTATGTAAGCATATTAGTTTGCATGAGGGATAGCTCTTTTAATTTTCTTTTGTGAGCGAGGTTAAATATAAAGAGAGCAAAGAATACAATGTTACACAAGAATAAAAATCAAAGACGGGCTTGAATGATAGAACCCACATAGAATAATTTTGGTAATGTGAAATGCGTACTCTATGTATTTTATACTCTTTGGTAATAGTTACTCGAAGGCGAAAATAACGGATTTAATATAATTGTTTCATAAGTGGGCATTGATACTCTAAGTTTTAGGATTAAGCCAATAGAAATAATGTGAAAAATAATGTTAAAATAAAATATTTCTTAAAATGGCCAAGTCAACAAAATTAACATCATAATCTTTTAAAGCAATTTATACTTTATTGTCTACAATACGGTTTTAATTACACACAACACAACTTATACCGTTAGTGGTTTTAATTAACACGAAAATGTCAGAATTATCTCTGCCACTTTTAATAGATTTTTATTTAATACGGACGCAAAATTAAATTAAGATTTCTTTTTACAAAAACATATAAAAGAGAACGAGCAAAAGAAGATTTCTCAAATTGACACAAGCAAAGTTCTTATTAAATTACAGTCAAACATACTGACAGGTTCTGGAGCTTAAATATTTGCTCTGAATCTGTTGAGATATTTTAACAACCTGATAAAAATATTTCTTGCCACCTTTTGGAATTTTGTCAGGTTTAAAGATATTTACAAAATTTAATTTCTTGTCGCGTTTTTTTTTTCTGCCAAGAAGTAGATTGACATGGCTGTGTGTTAAAAAAAATTATAATAATAAATATCCCAGAATATGAGTGTTAAACCTGTGATGAATATTTACTGATGGCACGTAACTTACACAGATTTAAAGTAAATTTCAAGAATATAAAGGAATATACATGTAGTATATACTATATGTATGTAGATATGTACATCAATACGTACATACATACATATGTATGAAGAATTTTATTTGAAACGTAAATAAATCCAAAAATATGTTCTATTAAAAGTTATGAAAATCTTTTTAAAATTGTTTATACGCGTAATTGCTGTTACAATATAAATAACATCTCATATTATAATAAATTATACGATTCTTTTGTCAAATCTCTTCAATGAACATCTTCTACAAGTTTTAAAAATAATTATATTCCTTCCATCCCTCGATCCCCTCTTAATGAATCTTGTCTTTTTTGTGCTTAAAGCATAAAACACAAAATTACACATCCATCATAAAAAAAATAAAAAAAAAAACTTGTTTATGCATTCTCACATACATACAACAGCAACAACGACAACAACAATGAAAAAAAAGAAAAACAAATAAATATAACGCTTTCATCGTCAACATTATTGCAAATACAATATGTTTTATACGCGACATTACACATTCATTATAAATCTTATTTACGTTCCTTTTCCCTCTACTGTGTCACCACTTATTATTATTGTTGTTGTTGTTGCTTCTTTTTGGCCAGTTTTATTGGACGATAATAAAATGAAAATAAAAAACAATAACAACAACACATACCCGCTTACAAATAAACACATTCACTCCACACATAAATGCCCGAAGGAAAATAATGGAATATGAAAAGTGAAAACCATATTGTTGAAGAGAGTGACTATAAAAAAAAAAAAAACACAGGAGAGTCTATAAAGATAGAAAGAGAACGAGTGATAAGCGTTTTTTTCCATCGCTTGAGATTTGTTTTTCTGAACGGTAAGCAATTTGAATACAAAAAAGGCAAGAAGACAGGAGCACACAAAATATGAGTCATGTGAACAAAATTGCTACAAAAATTCTATTAAAATAACATTTTCAAACAGTCCAATAGGGAAGGAGAGAGCGGGAGAGCAAAGTAAAGATTACGTCATGTTCTTTTGAACAAATATATGTTCGCTGCCTGGGTTTAAGTCTATGACTGTGATTCATAAATAAGAATTTCAATAAAACCTAATTTCACCTGTAAAGGTGGTGATACATTGGCAAACATTTGCCGGCAAACATCGCAAATAGCCATTCGCATACATGGATAACGTACTTTTCCTTCAATGCGATTGGCTATTTGCGATGTTTGCAAGCAAATGTTTGCCAATGTATCACCCCTATAACGATAGGAAGGGACATCAAATGTGTTTCCTGTGGCAACAGACAGGCTCAAGGCAGTAAACAGTACTGCAGCTCTCAACACGATAGAAGATGAACAAAGAAAAACACAAACTCTAAGCAAAGGAAAGAAATTGAAACGCTGGTATATAACAAATACTTAGCTGTGGTTAGAACGGAAAGTACCAAACCAAAGAAATCTAAACTAAACCGATGATAATATTTATTTAAATCATACGTTTTTTAAGCATTTTCTCAAATGAATCCTATGAAATAACATTAACTTTGTATTGTTATTGTTTAAAATACAGACACACAACAACACACAAACATACATACATGTATACACTTACTTTTGCATGTATATAAATAGTGTAAAAGTGTGTGTGTGTGTTATGATGTGTATGTGTCAACACAAGATTACGTGAGGTCGAGTAAATTTATGACACACTAAACTACTGATATATTTTACACTGAACAACAAAAGTGATATTAGTAAAGGATATTAAATGATTCTTAAAGAATGAGCAACTTTTGTAATTAATAATTTTTGTTGGGTTCGGTACAGGTCCCCTGTGATCATCTGAGCCGATTTCAATAGCTCATAATACAAAATACCCTTCTGATCCCACCAAATACAGGGCATTACCTAGGCGTCATGGATATTCGGCTTCGACGTTGATTTGACTGGTTTGCCGTTCTTTACATACGACTTTTAGCGCTTGGAGTTATCGCAATGTAACCATTTTTCATCACCAGTAACATTACGATGCAAAAATGACTTCTTTCTGTAGCGTTCAAGCATCATTTCCGACATGCAAAATCGACTTTCAACGTCTCTCGGCTTCAATTTACATGGGACCAAATTTCTTTGCTTTTGAATGAATCCCAATGCCTTTAAAGCTACGTTTAAAGGCTTGTTGAGTGACTTTCAATGATAATGCAAATTCATCTTGCGCTTGACAACAATCTTCGTCGAGTAATACTTCCAATTCCTAATCTTCAAACTTTTGATCAGGCCTCTTGTCTTCTGTATCGAAATCACCACTTTTGAACAGCGTAAACCATCACAAACGTTCACAAGTTTTTTGAGTTGGTGCAGGTTGACCGTAAGCTTCTACCAACAATCGATAACTTTCAGCAGCCGTTTTCTTCATATGAAAGAAGGTTATCAGACTTCCCCGCAAAACATCTTTCTTTAAGCACAAAATTCGACATTATTACAGCGATGGAAAAACAGTGTGCTTAGTCTTTGGTGTCTATCGAATACTCAATTATAATGACAGATGGTTACCTTCAAAATACTATATATGTTATTGCTGACACAAACCATATGTGATAGTTATGCCATATATTGTCCAAATCGACATTATTCACTTGTATACCATACAACACAGTTCTTATACTAAGAAAATAGTTTACCACTGTCTGTGTATTTCTTGCCGTTGTCTAGTGTACAAAAGAATATATTCGAAATTCATTGCACCACAAAAGCGGTAAATGTTCAAAATTTGTATGAAAAGTGTGTGTATATATATGTGTATGTGTGGCTATGTGAGTGTCCTTGTGTGTTATGATAAATAATTCTAATATTGCATTTCAATATAAAACCTTACAAGCATACTAATATGCAATGTCAGACATAAAAAACATGGCCCACATCATCATCAGCTTTTCCGTTCTTGTTTCCTTCCTTCCGCCTACAATACATATATACATACATACATACGTACATGCATATGTGTATACTTAAACTTCTTGTGATTGTATTCTTTGCAGTAGAGCATTAGTTGGCTTCATCATTAGTTTCTTTTGTTCGCATTACAAAACATATGTTCACAAGTTTTGGGTTTCCTTTGCCCTTTTGCACCAACCTATTCATTTCATTTTTTCTTTATCTCCTTTGTGGTGTGATTCAATTCAAGGTTATTTTATTTTTTATTTTTTTTTTCTTGTATGAATGTGTGCCATCTGTCTTACACCTTTGTGATAATGATAAATGTTCCTTTCGTTTAGCAGGAATGAATGAATGAATGAGCCAACGAGTGAATCTATGAATGAAAGAAACTCCAGCAAATTGTTACGGGAAAAACAAAGTAACATCTTACGAGTGATTTTAATGAAATCACACAAATCATATGTTAAGCGAGAATATATGAAAAATAATAAGACGAATAAAGAACTAAACTGCAAAATTTTCCATATGAATATAATCGTGTCATTTGACGAATTTAGTCATTAGTGAAGATTTGCTAAATCACTTGTTTCCACTTTATTAGGTCGGGGAAAAATGTCATTGTGTACTTCGATACTTACAGTATTGTGTTGATAATTTCATCACTGTTGTTGTATATTTTTTTCAGCTTAACGAATTGATAGCGATTGAATGACTGTCATTTTCCATGGTGTAAATAAAAAATTTTTGATCTAAGAATTTAATTTGAATATGAAATTAAGCTGAAAATAAAAATATTTGATAACATTTACGAAACATTAAAATTTTTCTTTAAAACGTGCAACTATGTTTTGACTTTTAATGCAAGGGCAGGTCAACAAGCGTTTGTCTTGTTTTTTTGGGTATCCAGCGTCTTAACCGAAAGGGCAAACATTACTCAAGCCAAGAATAAGCTTAATAATTACTCTGGAATATTCGCACCATTTATTTCAATGGTAAAAATGTGTATGTTGAATTTCGTTGTAGCCGTATTGGCACAGACTGATAGAAAATTGAAAGTGCAAAAGATTGTGGCAGCAATAGGCAACTCCCTAGGCCCAGTGCATTCCATTTTGGATGATTTCTTGGTTACGAGTATAAGAGGAACATAATAGTAGACAATTTTGCAAGGGAATTTGACGTTATTTAACAGTGATATGAACGATTATTTGCGTCGTTTTGCAATAGAGAGTGAGTATCTGACAGGCGAAAACAAAATGAAACTACTTTTTCCTTTTAAAGAGTTTTCAAGAGTGGTAATGCAGAATTCCGTTACCTTTTCCTTGTTGAATGATAACTTTTAATCATCAAATACTTCAGTATTTTATATACACACATATGTTCTCGTATATTCATGCTATATATCACAAATATTAAATACAAGTTGTGCTCAATACCAATAATCACTCTTCATATTTATCTGTTTTTTAGTTTGCTCAGAGTAATGACAATTGCAAATAATTGCCCCAAATCTAATTGCACATACTCATCGCCATACGTGCAAAGATAATCATTTGAAAAGGTAATGAAAATAAAAAATGAATAATCGCAGATTGTTTGTGATTAATGGGAATAATTAAAAAATCACACAGTTAACTGCAAATAGGAAATAATAAATTATTTATCTCTGGCAATTCGAGGCGATTATGAACGCGGAGCAATGATGAATGCGAATACGTGGCAAGAGTGTAATTTTAAAATACCATTAAAAGTAAAAATAAATAAAATAAAAAACATCATTAATTTTATTCACACAAAGTAATATTTATGAGTGCATTTTACTTCTTATTTGTTTTGCCAAAGTAGCAATAACTTTTAATACGAATTTAATGAGAATATTTATATCAAAGGATTATTTTAAGAATCCTTGCAGAGAATGCAAGTCAAGCAAAACAATAATTGTTTGATAAATACATATTTTAATTAAAAATTTTGTGTTCAGGAATATAGAGGAGCCCAATCATAATCTTGTTTCAAAGTATTATGTTGACAACAAAATTTAAAGAAAAAAAATTAAAACTTAAAATTAATATATTTCCGCATTTTTTCTATTTCTTAGTACTGAGAATTAAAATCACCAAATTCTGTTTCAACTAATGACAAGTACCTCTCGTATAACGCGATGGTTACTTTCCATAAAAATTTCACGTTATGCGATTCGCGTTATAAAAGTTTTAGCTTGAAAGTTATGTTGCAATAAATTTTTCCAGAACAAGTTTAGACTGCAATGATAGTTTTTAATTCATCATATATAACTTGCACGTATTTTGAAAACAACATTCAACTCTACATATATTCGAAATTTTAGGTTGCACTGAATATAGATGCGGAATATGGATAGTGTAACACTAACAATACACAAAGACATGAAACAAGCAACAGGTTTTTCAGGTTGTCAGTCTACATATCACATCTATCCGTAGTTGGTCTCGCCGTTTCTTATCATATTTTCAAAATGGAAGTTTTATCATTCGATTGAAACACATAAATTACACAATAATGTTTGTCATTCAAAGTGTTCACTTTCTATGAATTTGTATTGAAATTAATTTGATATTTTTAAAATCATTAAAAAATAATAATTTACTCATATATTTTATATTTTATTTAATTTTCTTTGATAAAAATTTATTCTTTTAACACTACCACTTATATTTTATTTTGCTGTATTGTTGTTTAGTTTATTTTATATTTTGTGCCAACAAGGAGATAATTCGAGATTTATTTGAAATTCCAATTAAAATGTCCCCTTCAGTCAATCACATCATTAAGAATATATATATGACCCTAACTGGGTTACCCAAGTATTGAATTACATCTTTAGATAAAAGACAAAAAGATAAGAAAAAAACAAAAACATTATATTGTATTATTATGTATTTTGCAAATATCAAAATTATTACTCAAAATTTGACTTTTCTAACAGCATCTGCAGCAGCGACAGCAACTGCAACCTTAAAAAAGTGAATACTTTTGCTATTCTATGTGAGCAAAGTGTAATAAATATTTTTAATATTTAATTCTATGGTTTTAAGCAGATGTTTTCATATATTCAAACTCATTAAATCTGTGGCAGTTATATTCTATACCAATTCATTTCTATGGAAATACATTCTATTTGCGGCACATGGCATGATGTCATCATCGCAAACATATTTCAGTTCCCATCGAAAGGCTCACACGTTGAGTTAGGAAAAAGGAAAAAGTTTAGAATAATCTAACGTTAAAAGCTTCTTAAAGTGTCACATGGAATAATTTTTAGCCCACAACACTTTTGGAGCTAAAATGTTTGTAATCAAACAAATCAAACAAACAGACAAAAAAAAAACTTTAAAACATTTTCTCATAAAGAAAAAAACAATTTTTTTTCTTGCCACACCAATGTTTGCAATACGTATGTATGAATGAGAGTATGTGTATAAAATGAAATAAAAACGTTTTAAAAAAGAAGTAAAGCAAATACTCGTAAATTTTGTTGAAACATTTTTAAGTTTTTTTTTTATTTTATTTTTTTTTTTATTTTCACTCAGCTTTAATTGATGGCAAATGTGAAAATATCATCATGGAGAAGGAGATGAAAAAAAAACAAGTTTTAGGTGTAAAATATCTGAATCTTTTAATAACTTACATTTGTAACAATTTATTTCCCTTTACAAAATTGGTTAAGAGATAAAGAAGATTGGTGAATGGGAGAAAGACAGGAAGAGTTTTAAAAGAATGTTTTGTGTTTGATTTTTGAAAGGGAAATATATGCCCGTTACACTTGTGCTGTAAAATGAAACCAAAATATTGCTTTAACTGCTTATACACTGAGAAAAAATAATTGATTTTTTTTTTTTTTTTTGAAATAAAAAATATTTCATATTTTCTTTGGAAATGACATTTTCTAGAAGCTTATTTTTGATTTTAAATATTAAAGCTACTGATGTTTAATTTTGATAAATGTAACGTAAATGTAACAGCAAGCTAACGTGTATGACGTGTATAACGTTAGCTTGCTGTGGAACTGCAAAAGAAATTGCACTTCGAATGGTATCAAATAATTCATGTTCATTGTTTTGATCGCATTGCGTTTAGTTTTCAACTAAAGGCTGGTTTACACGATAATGCCTTACGTACGTAAAATCAGAGAGAAAATATAAAATTCCATATGATTTTAACAATAAGAATATATATCTTACGACGGATTTTCTTACGTTTACACGATACGTGAAATATCAAAAAAAAAAAGTTAAATAAAAGCAGCTGTTTCTAAAGAGACCAATAGCGCAGGCGAAATAATTTGCTTTTTTCTTTGTTTACTTTATTTGTTTACATAAAAATAAACCACTGATCTAATATAGTGATGGTTTTTAAGAAATAAAGAGAGCCGTACGACGGCCAGATTTTCATCCGTATTTTCTCTCAATATCGTACACTCTCATTACATATTGATATACGCTACTATCCGCCCTCTTCTACACAAAAACGTGACATGTCGTACGACTTGTATTATAGTCTAAAAGCCCCTTAAGCAAAGTGAGTCCGCAGAATTTAGGGGTGGCAATGGTTTTTTTTGGCTAGCTTTTGTTTTAAAGATATACCGTTATAGCGAATATGTATTTTTCGCGTAACTCAAAAACGGTTTAGTTTATTGAATAAAATAAACAACCAATTTTCCGCAATGACATTACCTTCAAAGAAGGCTAAATCTTATGATTTTTTTTAGCAAAATAACAGTGGGAACACATTGCTGTGTACATATAAGTGTTACACTCGTATTATTTTTGAAGCAGTATATACGTCCATGTGAGTGATACTTCTGCTTCCATAAAAAAATATTATTCATACCTACGTAATAGCAAGATCGAATGGTTATTATTCGCCCGTTTTAAACCAGTTTTTTTTTGTTATGTTGATTACGTTTTGTTTTTAAAGGTCTATTTTTCGTATACTGAATAAACCGGTTATTTTAACACGAATAACTTGTAATTTAAATAAATATAATTTTTATACGTTTTTATATATATATTTTTTTGAAAATTCCTCATCGTTTAAGTATTTTTCTAAATTTATAATATAAAATCTTATTTTTATATATATGACAACCTTGAATGTCTTACAAAGAACGTGATAACCATGGTAGATCGCAAAAGATATGCACAATTGAGCAACAATAAATTTATCTTATTTTCTGTAAACAAATAATTAATTTATATATGGTGAATGAAGATCAACCAGATTCACTGAAAGGGACCTACAAAGCTGGCTACGAACGGCAGATGTATTAATTAGTGAAGTTTTTTACAGCGGAAATACTCGTAAACAGTCGCTAGCAATGTTGTGAGTTAATAACCCTGATGAAAATTGTCAGATGGTATAGCCTGCGATTGAACCGAGGACTTCTTCGTTGGTAGGCGGATTCTTCCCAAACATACCACAGTGCCACATATAATTAAATACGTGATTTTTATTTCTACAGATGTCCTCTGAAGTGTGAAAATATTCGGAAATCGATGGAAAGGATAAGTCTAAATATTTTGAGTTTCCTGAAATACTAAGCTGAAAAGGCTTTTCCAACTCTGAATTATTAGCCACCTTAAATATGTCTATAGAAATGAAACACTGGATGAAATATTAGGACATTGTGATGTCGAGGAAGAAATATCCTTTAAGACCCTAAAAACGCTGAATTTGTTCTAGCATACTTACTTGCTGGAAACTACAATATGCCGGCAAAATCTACAATGTAAATGAGGGAAATATATGAATTTTACTGAATTAAGCAACAAAAATTTAAAAAAATTTTATTTTAAGAAAAGAACCGGTTAACCGGTTATTTGTTTAATTTTTAACCGCGAACCGGTTTTTCAAGAGTTGTAATATTTCGAATTATTCGATAACCGGTTTTTGAAAAAATCGAATAATCGATAATAATTAATTAAGGAGTAATAAATAAAATTTAAAAAACTTAAGTGACTTCTTTTGTTTTTCAAATATTTTTTAAATAAAAAATTAAATAAAAGCTTAAAAACTAAGTGGTAAAGGCAGAACAAGGCGTTTAGAAATACATTCCAGGAATTTATTTATTTTGAAACCCTACGGAAAACCATGTTAATGTATACATACCTAATTATCATTTTTACTTAAGATGAATTGATGGAGATCAGGAAACATCATAATCTTGCGGTTATTTAGAGTGACTATTGAAAAATTTAAATCGCAATTTGCATTAATACATTATTTTAGCTTATAAAACATAAGTATTTTTATTTGAGTGTATTCGAGGAGATTGTCTGCAAGTGTTTGTTCGTTTTTGTTGCTGTACTATGCATGTACACATGTATATGCTTAACAAAAGTTTGAAAACATAAGGTAATTTAACTTTGAGGTTAGATTAAGGCACACAAATCTTGTTTAAATCAAAAGTAAACTAAAGAAAAGATATTGATATTAAATATGCGTTTGTGTCTATGTGTGTGTGTGTGCTTTAATATACAGTCAAAGTTCTTTATAGTGAACGTCTATATAAAGAGGTTATTATGAATTCATTTAAAAGTTGGTGTATTTTGTCAGCTCCTTATAATGAATTTCCATAGAATGCATTTTTCTTTTTAACAAAATAGGTTTCAAAATAGACGTTAGAAACTCATGCATTTTTGTCTCTATATAATGCATTATTTCGAACAAGGAATGAAGCAAAATAAAATAAGTGAATTCCAAAAGATACAGTACATAAGAATAAAAATATAAATAAGATGCCACATCAATAAAAAACTTTTATAATAGTTGCTCGGAAATGTATTTAAAGTATTTTAAAAATGGGTAACCCAAAGAGAATATACATACAACGCTGATTCATTGGAATACGAACATTATGCAGCTGTTATATGCTGAAAACGCTGATGCGAGCTTATGAGATTGTGATAATTGGGCTGTGAAGACCTCACAAACATCATTGAAACGTCAGCCACATTGGAGAGAATTTCTACATTAATTGCCACACTTCGAGATTGTGAGAAACTTGCCATAAGCAATGTATTTAAAATTTTAAATTGTAAGCTTTTGTTGAGAAAAAAGGTGGAATTGTGTAATCGATGCAGAAATACCAGGTTATTTAAAAAATTTTTAATAAGATGAAGTTAATTTCTTTATAATGTAGTTTCTATAGAATGCAATGATACCATGCGAATATATTCTATGGAAGTTTGACTGTATTTCAATATGTGCAAGTATGATAAGAGAGAGTGGGAGGAGATTTACATTGTCTGCGTATATAAATTGCCAAAACATTTGCGGTTTTACATCAGTATGTGTGTGTGTGTGTGTTTGCGTGGGGTAAAAGTGTGAGTGTGTGTAGAGAGAGAGAGAGAGAGAGAGCTTTTGTAACTAAGATTTCTTTTACACAATTACTGCTTCTTTTTTACTTGAAGAATGACATTTTACAGGTTCCAAAGTATAGTTTTTCATAAAGTTTTTGTTTTTCTTTTTTAACTTTTCTTTTAAATTAATTTTTTTAAGTTGTTCTCTTCTCTTTTTATTTTCTTTTTTCCTAGTGATGTCCACTATAAGTATATAATATAATGTAAGTATGCACGTACCTACATATGTACATACGTTGATATTGACTGCATATAAAAGAAAGTTTGTGTAAATATTAAAAATTATGTATGAGCCGGAAATCTGTGAATGTAAAGGCCCTTAAGTCTCAACAAAAACTTTATGCATAATTCTGAAAACCTTAATTTCTATTTAAACGTTAAGCACTCAGTCATTTCTTTATTCAAGTTTCTCTTATTATTTTTCTCTAAATTTTGTTGGGTTTTTTACGTCTCCAGGTTATGTTTGCATTTTTCCACTTGTAGATTTTTGAGTTGATGTTGGTAAGTCCTGGGTATATGCATGTTTGCATTTTGACCCACACAAGATGCAAAAGAAAAAAAAAATTGAAAAAATTTTCATACAATTGCGCACTGTATAGTGTGTCTGCATAGTTTCAATTTACGATAAGATTTCTATTGTTGTGAAAATGTTTACATTGAAACTAAATAGTACATAATACAGGCATATGTACATACATACATATGTATATAAAAATGTTTAAGAAATAAATTAAATATTTTTATTATTTTTCACATGAATAGTGTTTCTTTAGTCAAAAGTTAAATATTTTTGTTGTCCTATACGCAAATTTAAAAAATAAACAAGTCAATAAGCAGTCTGACTAAGGCTCAGTCGAATTTAAAATACTTTTCTCGTAAGAAATCGAAAAGGAGCCGTTGAAGGATAAAACTCTTTTTGATTTTCTTATAACTTTAAAATAAAGCATAACTAAAAGTAAAACCAAGCAAATTGTTGTCATTATTATCTTCAACTGCACACGTTTAAGTGAACATTTATTATGAACCGCTTGATGAAACACTTAATTGTACTTTAAAGTTTTCTTGATTTTAAAAAGTCTAAAGTCAAAAACAATTAAAGTCACATTATAAAGAACATTTTCATTTACAACTTTTAAAATTTAAAACTCTCGTCATAATTTATGTGAGCGTTGCAATAAATTGTTTTCGTATCCAGTGACCTGATCATTATTTTTTAATAGAACTTTTCAATATTTTTGCAATCTATTTATACATTATTCGTCTTGTTTTGTTTTTGCTGCAAAAATTAAACATTTTTAATATTTAACAACTTTGTAATTTTTTGTTTCTTTTTGTTTTTTTTTTTGTTTTTAAAGAAGCAATGACAACTTTTGTAAAATTCATAAAGAATTGAATTTCTATCAGTAAACTTTTGTTCTTGTTCTTATTTTCTTTATCATCTCTATTGTAGCAAAAAAGAATTTTTGTAAAAAAAAATTCGAATAAAAATAATTTGCAAGTAAAATAAAACAAAATAAAAATTATTGAAAATAACTGTAGAAAAAAAATAAAAAACAAAAAAACAATACGCAACTAAATAAAAAAAATAATAAAAAATTGTAAAATTTTGTTGTTGAATTTTAAAAGTATACAGTATTTTACTTTTAGTAAATTTAAAAAAACAAGGCTGATAGAAGGACAAGAGTGAAAGGATAGAAATCCAAACTTTGATTAAAATATACAATTTATACAGTAGTAGAGCATATTTTATTTAAAAGTCATTATTCAGGCAGAAAAACTTTTTTCCTTTTTTTTGCAATCCTTTTCAAGTACAAAATACTATGGAATTAGTCGGTCAGTCAGTGAGTCAGTAAGTCTTTTATGAAAATCTACTTGTTCGTACAAAAATCATAAATGAAAGACAGAAAGACAATTTAGTATTTGTTTAAAAATAAAATTCATAAATAAACATTTTATTTTTGGATTTGTAAATTTGTTTTCTTATATTGAATTTAATTGAAATATCATTGTTATTCGGTTTTAATATGTGTTTGAAAAAATTATATAATATTTCTCAGCATAATGTATGATAAATATTGAAAACTTACATACATATTTATGCGTATAACGTTTGTTTTGTTAGCAAAAACACATATGTGTAAGTATGTATGTATGTATGTATGTATGTAATACATGTATTGTAATATGGAAACCATAATTCTGTGATAAAGAAAATATTTAGTTTGGCTAATGTAGTAGTGTAAGTCTCATGAAAGGGATAAACAAATTTCTGGATAGATTACACTATGCAACAAGCAAAAATTCCTGGGATAAAAACTATATTTTTGAGATGCGCTATAGTCGCTTAACTTGAAAAATCATCAGCATTTTCGATTCTATGGATAAGGTCAGAAAAGGTCAAGAAAATTTGTTTCCATTTGTTGCATAGTGTTATTGATTGATTGAGTATCTGTACCTGGATCATTATACTCTTCAGGATTTACAATAAAACAAAATTTTAATTAAATCTGAAATTGATATTCAACAGTGACAAGAATAATATCATAAATATTTGCATTTATTTACAGTCTGCAATAATGCAATGAAATTTGTTTCGATTGAAATTTAAATTGAAATCCTTTATTTTCTGCAATTACTTTATCATCGAATAATAACGAAACGGATGCACAATGCAAGTGAAACCGGATAATACAATAAAGAAGAATACCAAAGCTTTTTGACTTTAAATTCTTGTTTGTTTTATTAATATTTTACGCTGATATTTCCTTTTTTTGCTTTTTCTTTTCTTTGGAATTTATTTAATTCGCTTTAGTGCAGTCCAGCGTAATTTTTCTTCCTTCAATCCTTTGCCCCTTTCAGCCAACATCGTTCCACGGATGTGTAAGATCAGTACAGGTGACAGTGTTTCGTAAGTATATGCATTTCTTTTTTATTATGTACTATTGCTGTTGTTGTTGTTGTTGCTGCTGCTGCTGCTGCTGTTGTTTCTTAAATTTAAGTCGCATAAGAGAAATGCTTAATTAAATTTCCTTTAGAGTTGAGTGTTGTATGTAGATGAGATGTCTTACAAGTATTACCATTAACATGCATGTGAAACTTGTTCTTCCTGGGCGTCGGAATAAGTTTCATGTTCAACATACAACGTTCATACACTTAATGATTGACTGAGAGCCAAGAAAATTGCCATCATTCATACGCAATGTTGTTTGCTCTGTTTGCTCTGCATACGACTCTGACTATGAGACTATCGGATGATATGAGAATGAGTTGTTTTGTTTGGCTGCTTGTACATCTTAATTCTTGTTTCTTTACTTCCTCTTTCTTTTTCTGGTTTTCACATTTTCTTATACTGTTTCAGTGGTACTACATACATACATTCTTATTTGGTGTTGTTGCATTTTTAAAATTTTTTTCTTTTTTTGTTTTGTTTTTTCTTTACGAACGTGCCAACATTTTAAGCTCATATCCGTTTTGTTCGTCATATGACATGTCAGTCAACTCCTGCTGTTTTCAAATTATGCAGTAAAACTACTACTTCCACATTTAATACTGCGCTGAACTACACTACTCTGTACTATCATTTCACCGCGACAAAACGTTTTGCTTCTCTTACCGCTCTCCTCCATTGATACTGTTTTTATTCTCCTTTATTTCTTTGCAGATTTGTATGTGCGTGTGTATATACCAAGTACTGAGAGTCTTAAATGACATGTGTGTTAGTACATATGTAGTTTATTATGCATGTATGTGCATGAGTTTGTGTGCATCTACCGTCTTCACGTTGATATATGACTTATGCAAAGATTTTTTTCTAAAAACTCAAAAAAAAAAAAATAAAAAAGTAAAAAATTAAGAAAGCAGAAGAAGAAAAAACTTTAAAATTGTGAGAAAAAAAGGAAAAACCCTAAACTACTAAGAAATAACAAGATAAAGTGAAAGATGAGAAAAAAAGGAATTTACAATACAAATTTTCATCTTCAGACGAGACTTTATAGCGCCGTTATTATGGTGAAAAACATTTATTTTTTATGCAAAAATTAAACGAAGTAAAAGGCAAAAGAAAAAAAATCACTAGAATCTTAAGTAAAATGGATGTGTATATTTGTATGTATGCATTTATGTATTCCTATCCAAGATGTTTTCATTGCTAGTTCTCAAAAAAGTATTTCTTTCTTGAGAGAAACAGGAAAGGAATATATCCAAACAAACTTTCAAACTCATATAGAAGACATATGTATGTATATATATAGGTTGCAATTTGAAAACTACAAAAAAGATGTTGAAAAAAAAAGTGAAAGAAAAAAAAACGAAGAAGAACTCATTCTTCAATGGTCCATTGAAAACAACTGTTCTCATATACTGACACATTCGACAATTGAACGAATGCATTTTTTTCTTGTATTCAAAAATGATTTCTTAATATAACGTTTAAATAACTTTTGGTAAGTGTTGCCATTCAAGACATTGAGAACTTTGGGGTAAAAACTTCGAAGCCAGAAAATTTTGAAGTTTCTATTTTTTGTGTTCAATGGTTAAATTAAAAAAAAATAAAAATATTTCTCATTTCTATGTAGTTTGTAAGACATTAGCGTTTATTTGTTATAAAAAAATTGTTGGAATCAATAAATGTGTTTAAAATGCGGAAAGCTAAGATTTGGAATGGGAAGAGTATGTTATTGTGTCTAATACAATAATACTGTGGGTGTCCCAGTAGTCTAGTGACCCCAGTCCGCTATTGTAAGGGTTGTACTACACCATAACATAATCAGCACATAATCTTAATCACTGTGTTCGTAATAATTAAAATGTAATATAATATAATGTAATATGTCATTGTAATTTATTAATAAATAATTGCATCATTATTCTTTAAGTCAATTTATACAAAAGCAAATCTTTTATTTATTTATTTTCGCTTTAAAATACACAGCCTGATCCTCAATATCAAAGGCAGCCATTTGCTTTATACATTACACTCTAAACACTTATATCGTGTTCACACATAAGCTTTAATTGCCAATTAAGGGATTTTACGCAATTGAGGCCATAATTTAAGTCAATGTACCACACAAAATCACAATTTATGAACTGCCCAATTAGTATTTAATTGTACAATTAATTGAATGAAATTCAATATGTAACCCTGTATGAAGAATGTTCAATGAGGAGCAGTGTTACCACTAACAGCATTATGAATTACACATAACCGACATCAAAATTACAAGTATGAATAGAAATTACACACAAAATTTGGTTTTACGAATATTATACTTATACAGACGTACAGTGGCTCCAATCGGACAAGAGTTTTTTTTTTTAGTAAAGTCCTCTAAATAAATATATGGATTTTTCGGTGTTTTATTTTTACATCAAATATTTACTTTTATGCATAATAAGAAAACCAGCATTTTATGCAATAATAACTGTAAGTTTCATCAGAAACACAAAAGTAATTAAATTTTTTTTTAGTCTAGGAAGTATCTAGGAATTGATTTTAATAAATTTTACCATTTTCCCGGCTCTATGAAGTTCTATACTTTTGATATTGTCGTCTTAAGCTGAACTAGTTTGTTAAACTTTTTGTGATAAAATCTTATAGTCAATTACTTCTAAAGATGTTCAATTATATTAGGTTCAGGGCTCTGTGTAGGTATCTCTGTAAGTTTAGTTCAGATACCCGATGATTGCTTGGGAATGTTGTCTTGGTAGAATAGGATATTGCTTGCATTACCCTCTTTCTGTGAATTTGTGAATTGTACAATGTCTTTTGAAAATAATATTATGAAAAGAAAAAAAGATTTCTATATTGAATTTGTGAATGTAAGGTATTTTACATTATTTTTAACGCTAAACTGTATTAATTAAAAAATAAATAGAAATGCTTATGCTATCGTTCGCTTATATACATTTTCTTTAGACTATAAAGTATTAGAGTGCTTGTGAGTATCAGTTGTTTGTCATTTTAAACGATAATATTCGACTTCTTGCCGAACGACGCGGTTGAGAATTACTAAACATTTTTACGTAGAAACCAACACCCTTATATGTACATACGAGTATGTATATATAACAAACTTTAAGATTTTTAGTAGATATAATCCAAAAAATATTTAATATATCGGATACTTTCAAATTGGCATCTCTAAAACACACACAAGTATAGATTTATCTTTAGCTTTTATGTTATTCGACTTGTTCTTTATTTCTCTTTATTATTTTTATTTTTTTCTTCCTTGTTGCCTTCAGCCAACTGCTTATCTTTTAGTTATCGTTTTTCTACATCATATATGTATGTATGTATGTTACATTCTGTATAAAAGCCAGACAAATTCCTTACCCTTTTTGGTGTAAAGTAGATTTTTATTTAAAATTTTTCTCAATTTCTTAAGAAAACTTTCAAAAGTTTTACTTTGTTTGGGGTTATCTTTAAGGATTCCAACGAAAGGGAGATTTTATTTTCCACTTGGTGATTATAAAAATATAAATTCGAGCAATTAAAATTTGGTTCCATTAAAAAGAACTGTTTGTGTTTTTTTTTTTTTTTTTTAAACTAAAAAAATATTATTTAAAAATTTGTGCTATAAATTTTAAAAATTTAATTCAATACATAAAGACTATTATAGTCTTTTGATTTTTAAAACATTTTTATAATTTATTTTCCTTCATTATATTTTAAGGTCATACTTCTCTGTATACAAAGTACAAATGAGCTATTCAGTCAGCGTGGTGGTTGGATTGGGAAGGATCTATTTTGTTACACTAAGCAAGACATATGGTCCTAGTGATTCGGTTGTAATTCAAAATTATAATATAAAATAAGAAATAAGTAAACGTAACCTTCTAAAATCGTAATACAAAATTATAATAAAAAGTGTCTCAAATGATAATACTTTTGAAAGATGATTTAAGAATTTTGATTGCCCCTTCTTATATACAGCAAATATTGACTTTCGTATACGACTTTCTAAAAAACTCAACGATTTTCTTTTATATTTTCGTTAAAGCATAAGGAACGTAAAATCATTATGTCATTACTTAAGCCTTGCAGTATACGAAATAGGAAATTTATTTTTGTAAGTATATACGTAAATATGTTCCAACATGATTAATCTTGGACGAGGCATCTTATTCCGCCCTAACTTCTATTCATGGCTGAAGTTTCGATCTCGATTTGCACCACCGTCTATGTGGTGGTCTCTTCCTTCTACAGTTGCCATGTGGATTCCAGTCAATGGCATTTCTGGTGGTTGCATTTAATATTTATTTAAAATATATTTACAATTTCATTGCTTTGTTCGTTTCTTTTTTTTTTCATTCTATTAAATCCCGTTCTTTTCGGTGCACATTTTGTTGTTTGATGCAATTTTCTGTAAGCAAATTTTTTATGAAATTCTATTTGGAAAAAGCATATTTGAATAGTAACACCTACGATACACTAAAGAATGCAGTTAGTTAGCCTTTGCCCAGTTCACATTTTACAACAAAAACTCGATTGTTTGCAACAAAAATCTACTAAATACCTTCAAAACGATTTTACAACGACTGGTGCATTAGAGAATAGAGAGTTGGTGAATATAAAATAAAATAAAAAAAAAAGCAATGAAAAGCATACATATGTACATACGCATAAAAGTACACATAGACATATACAGTAGAATCAAAAATATATATACAAAATATTCTTATGAAAATAAAAATCCCTAAAAAGAAGATGCACTACATCAGTGCATTTAAAATTGCATTGTACGATTATTGTCTATTGGATTGTGTCAAAGCTGTCAATGTATCACCCTGGCAATGCCGTACTTGTTTGTGTATTTGAGAGCATTACCAATTCGACCATCTTTGGGTAACACGAATTTACATTATTTTTAAATTAACGGACGAATAGAAGATTTGAGAGGGTTTAAGACTCTTCCAGAACTCTCTAAACTGTAGGCTTTGCCTATGTCAGTTAGTTATAGTTTGGCAGTTATTGTGTAAAGTTGCAATTTAGTAGTCATAAAGTAAAGCCGAGTTAAGGCGTTCGTAAAATTGTTGAGTAATTGTGTATTGAGTGGAAGTTAAAGAAGTTGCTGTATA
The DNA here is from genome assembly GCA_023159175.1 of Wohlfahrtia magnifica. Lineage (NCBI taxonomy): Eukaryota > Metazoa > Arthropoda > Insecta > Diptera > Sarcophagidae > Wohlfahrtia > Wohlfahrtia magnifica. The sequence goes on from JAKWBJ010000060.1 coordinate 1,737,286, forward strand.
GAGATAAAGCGGGAAAATAAGGCAAAGGACCAAAGAGTAAAACAACTAAAAGAAATCAAACATTTTAAAAAGGTCAAAACGTAACAATATATATAAAAATATAGATTGGAACGCATACGTTAGGTTAAGTTGAACGAGAGAAGGTTAGCTCCGTAGGGTAATTCAATGAAGATTATTTCGAATGTTTATTTTCGGTATCAGATGGTGGCTAAAGTGCTCCGAACTTATTCCGGCAAAGCAGGGCATTCAAAGAAAGTTGTCCGGATGTCTCAATTTTTTCAACGCAACATTCACAGTCTGTATTCGATTCGAAAAAAATTGAATAAAACGAATAACGATTAAAGCCAAAAATATTAGACTAATAGTTCCGTCCTGTAAAACATTTTGAGTTGTTGTTACCGCTTATTAGACTCTCTCCTTAATGTTGGCAGCTGAAATATTCGTATATATTGCATTACAATATTTTCATTGTTAGCTCACACTCACCAAGTCCAAGTGTATCTTTTTTATTATTCGATGTATGTATGTGGAAATCTTCAACAAAAAGTAACAAAATATCATGTTTTAATATTGATTTTTTTCTTCCAAATTAAAATCTATTTTCTATATTTTGTTTGATTAACTACTTGTGCTAACCGTAAAAAATGAACAAAATTTATAAATACAGTAGGAGTGAACTTAGTTTTTGTAAAAAATTAGGCATTTGCCCAGCTCCTCTTATAGTGTAAAAGTTAAACAAAATTTAGGAAAATGTTGGAATAGTTTTGTGTCTCTATTATTATTGTCATCACTGTAATAGCTTAAACTCTAAAACTATACGGAAAATACGATGTGTACATACATCCATACATACATATGTATGTTTGTATTATAGAATAGTTTTATTGTTTGTATCTACTGTATATTGTCTGTTTTGTTTTTTGTTGTTGTGGTTGTTCTTATTTTCTTTATATTTTATATTTTTATAAAAAAAATCGCTTATTTTTATATTAAAATTTCATGACCAAATCGTTATCGAATAATCATAACAGCAACAACAATAATTGTTGTGCTACATAACAACATTTGTTGAAAATAAAAGAAATATCAACAATAGAACAGCAACTGCTGCCATTGCTGCTGTTAAATGCAACATTGTCAGTGTCTACATCAGCAATAGCAAAATATGAAAAACGGGAACAATGTCAATAACAAAACAATTTGTGTTGTTTTCTGAACATTTCGAATAAATATGTATGTTTCACTTAAAATATTTTTGATACAAATATCCCTCGCATAACGTGGTACTAATGTCATACAAAACGAAATGATTTAAAAACTACCATTACAGTGTTAACTTTGTGGATATTGGACGTTAAATTGATAAACAAAATTACTCAATAAATCAAAAAGTTGTAATTAATAGTATTGAAAAAGGTATATTATATATGTATATAATATGTTTTAAGAATCGGCTTACAAAAAAAAAAAAAAATTTTTTTTGTTCACTGACTGAAACATACGTCTTTACAAAGGGCCAGCTATAGTGGTTAATTATCCATTTTTGTTTGTCTACGTACACATCACCAATTTTTGTGAAAACTTGGGAGAAAACAAAACTAGCGCTTCGATACTTATGAAGTTAATTTTCGAATCTTTTCGAATTTAAATTAAAACAAGGTACACTTGTGAGTCCTTAAAACAATAATGCAATGCACTTAGTCCGCCATAAACGGTCTGTCTGGATCTCTAGTACTTTTTGTACGAGAATTTTTAGAAAATTAAAAAACTACAAATTAAGATAATAGTTTTGCAGAATAACTCCTAAAGGATAGGTGAAACCTTGGAGATACTAGCTTGATAAAGAAATTCCGGAATAATTTCCGATTTGAGCTTATTTTTTGTTAAGTTGTTACATATGTTGTTGATACTCCCGCTAAATCTTTATGTCATAGCTTAACATTTGCGCCTTTTATATCCGGTTTTCGATATGTCCATCAATGCTTCCTGCGTTTTTTCCATTATTTCCTCCCGGCTGCTGGACCACCACACAGGGTTTATTTTGGAAACTTTTCGATCAAGAGATTCTGAGTAACGAGCATGATAAACGGTTACACTAAGATTTCAAATTCTTTGAGCGAGTTTTTTGTGGCAGCATATGCTAGTTGACTGTTGTTGAGGTGTCATAAGGAAACAAATAAAAATTTATATAAAAAAGAACTAAAACTTTTCATTTGCGGTTTTTTGTATGTAAGCTAAGTTACTTTTTTCATTCTGTACAAATATCTCAAAGGTTTGAGATGTTCATTTAATTCATAAAAGTTTGCACATCTTTTATTTAGTATTCGCGTCTTAAATATAACATAGATTTCTGTCGAGGTTAAGGATCAATTGAAGAAGAGGAGAGAGTGGCTAGTGTCCGTGTCTTGCTAAACATGGATTAATCACATTTGGCTCACCCTCTCTCGATAGCCTATCGGAAATATCGACCACCTTGTCAGGCTACTAACCAGATTCATGCGGGAATGTGCTTCTATGTGAGACCTTTAGATGATCGTCAAGTCCGATTAATCAGAACTTGGCGGCTAGCACAGGGGCTTCTCTTCATGTGTGGTATCACGGCGGGCTCAAGTGTGCTTTTACCCAACGCATCTGCCACTCCCAGCTAACTTAACCTAACCTAATTGAGTATTTTGTTTTGTAAAAAATTTATTGGAATATAACATTGAAATATACGTGACAACTTAGGTTTCTATAACGCGAATCGCATAACGCAGAATTTTCTGGTTCAACTTTAATTCGCCTTAACAAGAATTTGCCTGTATGAAGGTATTGCTTGAACTTACATTGACTGAAAATATGGGATTACTTGATTGGTTTTTCAATTGCTGAATATGTGGATTTATTAATGGTTTTTTTTATATCCCACGTTATTGTTTAACATCATCTGTTGACCTGATAGCCTAAAAACAATGCAGTTGAGAGTGTAGAATTTGATTTAGTTAATCGAAAATGTTGTAATAAAAGCTATTTTTATTGCTCTAACCAATAATTTTACCTTCTTTATTAAAAATTTAAAATTTGTGCCTTTCATCTCTCAAATTTAATTTGATTCATTAGACTTTTTTAATGACTTGGTCGAATGACTTTAAAAACTTTGTTCTTTAACTAATTTAATCATTTATTATAGACTCAAGATACAACGTATTCCAAAATTATCTTCAACATTAAATTAGTGAAGATAAAAAAGTCTTTTAAATGCCACACATGCATGACTTTTCAAAAGCCTAATTCAGTTGCCAGAAACATAACACATGACTTTGTAAGTTTTTGTTCACCAAAAGTAAAAGGTATTCGATTTGATTTTAAGGCATTTTGTTCCTATTTTATGTGCGTATTTTACCGCTGATAGATTGTTATTTTTTGTGCAGAGATGGCGAAGTTTTATTTCTTCCATGCTAGCGTTGGAAAGTAGAGCTTTTGTTACGCTAACCTATGAAATTTTTTTGAAATGTTCAACTGTTATTGATAATAACATTATACATATACATAGATACGTATACAAATATATAGAGATTTTTTAAAAAACGAACCCTTTGCAAGGCCTGACATCTGTTGATGACAAAATGCATGTATTTTGAGCAAAATTGCTATTTTTGTTATGTTGTCGTTTCTAAGCCATGCAGCTTATTTTTTGTGCGTGTTCCAGTTGAATATTTGTTTTCTCGTGCTAACTAGAGAATCTACTACTCGTCTATACATAATTGTAAGGCCCAATATTTGTCCAACAACTTTGTAACATGATAGATTTTTAAGACAAAAAACCAAACACTGACATACAGGGTGTCTGCCGGGAAGGTATACTACATTGTTTGTTTATAATTTTTGATTATGTGATGGAGAATGGATCTTATATTGATAAATGTTTTATTTAATGTCGGCAATTATGTATGGATTACAATATCAGATAAATGCCCCCTCTGTTAGCCTCACAAATGCGAGTCCTTTTGAGCACATTTTTCATTACATACTCACACATTTCACGCGGTATTTCATTAATTTCATCACGAATATTTTGTTTGAGTTGCTCCAGCGTTTCTGGTTTGTTTGTATAAGCCAAACAGAAGTCCGGAGCAGTTAAATCAGGCGACCGTGGAGGCCAATCAACATCACCATTCCTTGAAATAATTTGTTGTGGAAAGAAGTCTCGCAGTAATTCCATTGTAATCCTGGCTGTATGCGATGTGGCACCGTTTTGTTGAAGCCACATGCTAGTCAAGACCAAGGCATGCAGTTGTGGCGTTAAAAAGTTTTCAATCATATCACCATATCGCTCCCCATTAACAGTTACCGTTACGCCGTTTTCATTTTCAAACAAGTATAGCCCAATGATTCCTCCTGACCAAATTGCACACCAGACTGTTACTTTTAATACATGCACAAGTGACTGATGAATAATTTGAGGGTTTTCCATTGCCCAGAGCCGACTATTCTGTTTATTCACATAACCATTCAAATGAAAATGTACCTCGTCACTCATTATGATTTTTTCATGAAAATCGATGATTGATTTTGATAAAATGTTTTAACGAGTAAAACACGTTGATTTACTGAATATTTCTTAATAATAAATATGCCACGTCTGCCAAATATGAACTGTCAAGACTAATGTTTAACAAAATGGCGTCAAAACAAATTAGTATAACTTCCCTGCGGACACCCTGTACATACATGCATATATACATATATGTGTGTATGTATAAGCGTATATTTGTAATACTTTTTTTTTTGCCTGTACTTTGTTGTTAACCATCCATGAGCCGTAAGAAAAATACGTTAAAATATTCACAAATAGTTGTATACACATAAACACTCCCATTCACCTATTATACAGATTTTTGCCACCATTTTGTTTGTTTTTTTTTTTTTTGAGAAACAAATAAAATAGAAAACTTGCAGATTCAGTGCTTTCCTTTAAAAAAATATACTTTTCACTTCTACGGGTGTTTTTGTACAAATACAAAAGATATTTATTGTTGTAGTTGTAGCTTAAACCTTTATTTGTAAAAAGGTTTAAAATGAAAAAGAAAAAACTACAAATGGAAGTGAAAAAGAAACAGGCGAAGAAATGAAAATAATAGAACCAACAGCCAGCCAACAATATTACAAATCCCTTGTCTTTCTTACATTGAAAATTGTACGAGCGAACATACATACATACATACATACATACCTATATATGAACATACATTTATTTTCGTAATAAATTTTCGTTTTCGCTTAAACTGACAGCATTAAAATGTTTTTCCCTGTTGGTGGAGAGTGATCAAAATAAAAGAAATACGAGTATATATATAAAGAAAATCAGTAAAAGAGTATAAAAAATTTCACCATAAAAGTATGAAAAAGAAAAAAAGCAAAAACAAAAAATATTAAAGAAAATACAATCAGTTTCGGTTTTGAAGAATATTGTTATACCCTTTGGGCGATATTTTCCCAATTATTCCCCCGCCCAAGTTGCTTTATATTGAAAATTAATTCTCTATTGTATGTCTACTGCAGCAGTAAAAGGATACATTCGATTTAGACAAGCAAATGGAAAAGAAGTCATTCCAAATTGTTGCCTCAAAAATAGATCAATAATCAATCAGGTTGTTAATGGCCAATAAGGGTTCATTTTTAAATTAACACATCATAAGTTACAACAAGTTAAAGGTCTTTTTGTTAACAATAAACGAACAAAAAAAAATAATAATAATAAAACCCAAAACCATTTGGGCAAAATGAAAAAGAGAAATCAACACGAACATCATCATTTCATTACTTACACTTGAGGTTGTAAAGGGAAGGATAAAATCCTTTCAGGATATTAAAAATATAATTTTTGCTTTTGATTTCTTCATTTGGCTTCCCAATTCAGTAAAAGCCTTGATCAATTTAATATCCTTTAAGGATCCAGTGTAGCGTATGACGGAAAACACTTAAATTTGCATGCATGTACTAACACATGCATACATTGTTAATGTATATGTATGTAGGTGTGTGCACTTTTCTGTAAATATTTAAATACGAACACACAGACATTATGTGGGACAAGTTTAATGCAACATTATCAACACCATGAAAACAACAATTGTATTCCTTGCAACTGCAATAATAAAATGCAAGAGAATTTACGAAACAAGTGAAATTAATGTGAAAATGTTCTGGCTTTAACAACACGAGTTAAGATGTGAATAATCCTAATGCGATATAGAAAATGTGAAAAGATATAATGAAGAAAAACAAAAACAAAAATAATATTATCCAAACATTACAATAATAGTTTAGACAATATTCTAAATACACATTGTAACAACGTGTGGCATCCACGATATTTGCAATACTTAGAAGGAAACCTTACAAACAATTCGATTAAATCATGTCATTAAATATTTAGTTCAGAAAAAAAAATGTTTAAAGAAAAACTTTTTTTGTTTTGTCCTAACTCGTATAAAAAATATTACTAATTTACCGTAACACTTAATAAAGATAATAAGAAAAAATTTATTTATTTTATGTTTTTTAATTTAAATGAATAGTGTTTGCTTCGAAAAACTCTCGTTTAATATTTTGCACTTCCGTTTTGAGGGGCAGCCTAGTCAGCTTATCAACTCTTCTTCTCTAGGGAAGCATACTTTCCGAAATCGAGAAAATTTTATTCCTAAAAAAACTAATTTTTCTGCAACTAGAGTAGGCTCGAACCGCCGAGTTTCTATATTCAAACTATTTCCTATGCTAACAACAATTCAGTTCATATGATGCATTATAAAAAGACAAACTATGGCTTTCTATTACTACCGTATGTAATCACCCAAGTAAGTAAACAAATATTCAATGAATATATTTCGTTTTAATAAAAGTCTATAAGTTAATTCAAACAAACAAACAAAAGTAGCAGTTAACGATATTAACAAAAAAAAAAAATTAACAAGATTCTTATAATTGTTTTCTTTGTATAAGGAAAACAATAAAATTCTCTAAATAAACATAACAAAAGTCATTGCGCTTGATTTTCTGTAAAAAAATGTTGCACTTTTTTGTCCTCTCTTTCTTTGTAAATTTTTTTTTTCAAAAATTTGTTTTTCAAGGAAGAGCGTTGTGTTTATCTCTGAAAATGTTGCCTTTAAAAATCTTTAATATTTCTTAAATTTTGACTACGCTTTGAGGCAAAGAATAAAAGTAGGGCAACATTTTTTGTTAAAAAAAAGACGCCAAGAGTAAATAACAGGTAACATATTACGGTTATTTGCAAAAAAAAAAAAATTATAAAATATTTTGTCAATTTATCACTTATCACTTAACTTAATTTTTTATACCCTTTTGAAATCGTAAATACATCAATAATAGTAGTAAATCACGCTGATCCCAGTATAAAATATGTTTATAGAATGACAGGTTTATATATTGTTACGAAACTAAAAAAGCATAAAGAGAAGATACAAAAACTTCAGTACATTTAAAACTGTATTGTGTGATTTAGGTCTATTGGCTTGTGTTAAGGCTGGCAATGCCGGAAGGGATGTGACCACCACACGGGGTCTTGTTAACTACCACGGGTAGCCAGACTTTTGTCCAGCTCACTTGCGTTCAAAATTAATGCCACTGTGATGCCCAAAAATAGGTAGCATCCAAGCGGACCTACATGTCTGCATCCCGGTTCGAACCACAAGGTAGTATGAATGGCCAAAAACTAGAAAACGACTTGTCCAAATTGGATATATCCTCCTGAAAATTTGTTCGAAATTGGTACTGGGAGCCAATATTGAAGAGTTTATTCGTGAGATACCGGCCGATATATTAAAGAGAGTATGTTAAAATTGTACCCAGCGTATGAACCATTTGAGGCGTAGCCGTGGTCAACATTTATGTGAAATCGTCTTTAAATATTAAATTACACAGATGGTTCTATCGACCAGAATATAGATTTCATACATTTCTCTAAGTTTTATGTGTATTTTTTTTTTCAAATCCGAAAGCTCTTAAAAAATAACTCGATAGTAAATTAACTTCTTAAACCCATACAAATCTTATAGTCCAAGTTTACTTTTACTTAACTATTCGTAGTGCGTTTTCTGTGCTTAATTATTGAGTTGGGAGTCGGGTATTTCGTTAAAGGTATTCTTAAATATGTGTAAATAATTTATATTTTGCTTGGTTTTCAAGAAAATGTTAAAGGTGGGTTTCCGTGTACAACGTAATCGGCAAAACGGGTAAATAGCTTTGCAGCAGCAGAACAAAACCAACTATCAGTAGATTTTGTACGGTGTTGAAGGTAGAATACTTATAATAATATTTTATTGCTGCTTAACCGCAATGCTGAGTGTAGGCAACAGAAATGTTTTTCAGTTTCAGTTCTTGTTTTCGGCTCCCATTATGACGCATGCGAAACCAAGCTTGAGACGACTCTTTTTTAAACTATTTCTCTCAATGTATGTACATACATACGTATGTGTGATTATAATTTTTTAATAAAATATTACCCATACCTGCTGCTCAGCTTTTCCGAATCATTCAAAATTCCAAGCAAAACATGTTTAATTACAAACATAACGAATTCCCAAATAAACATGATTTAATATTCCCTAATACGAAACGATATCAGTTTACCACTAACTGACTCATAATGCAAAGGATATTTTGATTTAATTAAAGGATAGAAAATACCTAAACAGATTTACAAATTCGCTCAGACCAATGCCATGGAAATTCAAATACTGCGAGTATGTCTGCTTAGAGGTTTGAAGTGCAATAAAGAATTATTCACATTTTAACGTTATATTTGTTGCAACCAAATGCATTTATCATATCCACAATGGCATACCGCGTACAAACAATCAATTTCTTTAAGCCCACCAGCTCAGTCCATTCCATGTAATTTTAGCTATTCTCTCTTGTTCTCTTTACTATACAGTGATACTTTATTGCCATAAAAAAAAATCTCTAAACCTTGTCATAAAATGGCTTCAGTGTTGGTGTGGATGCTGGTATTGCCATTGTCATTACCAGCCATAAAACTTAGCAACTTTATATTAGGAACGGGCGCAGATGTACTTACATACATACGTATGTACACTTTAAAGGCGTATACATACATGTATATTCAAAATAGTTTACCTCTCTTAAACATACTTACTTACATATGCACATGATACTGCCATTGTTATTTCTATCCTTATTGCCACAATACTAACTATATTAAGTACAACTGAGTACACCTAAAACTGTGTTTACACGCGAATGAAATCGGTTTAAAAGAGCCATGAAGAACAAAGAAAAACAAGGAGATTGGGTTTATATCAGGGTTGGCAACCCACGGGTTTTATTGGGTATTATATTTAAAAAACCCGGGTGGATATTTTATTTAAAGGTTTTTGCAGCTTATTTATAACTAAAATAATTATATCTTAAGTAATGGAAGTGCAAATTAATTCGGACCATTTTTTAGCTTAAAACAGATTATGAGTTGATAAATTTATTAAAATAAAAATTTATGAAATCACTGCGTACGTCTTTTCCCCACCTCTTAACCGATTTTCGAATCCCGTCTCATAAGAACTTCTAGTCTTTTTAAGTCAATTTTAAATACCTTCAATAGAAGTGGTTCGTTGGCATGTCAAAAGATATTGTAGCCGTAAAAAAGGCCGAAAGTCAGAAGGCGCTTTGTTCGGATAATACGCCGCGTCTGCCGCATTTAATCCCTTCTAACAATTGTTTGGCAAATTTTGCGACGTGAGGCCGAGCGTTGCAATGCAAAAGAACAACCTGATCATGTTTGTCTTTATATTCAGACCGTTTTTCTTATAATGCATGGTTTAGGTTAGGTTAGTGGCAGCCTCGTTGAGTCAAGGCATAGTGCAGCACACATAGCAACCTGTTGTGATAGCACACATGGAGCGAAACCCCTGCGTTAGGCGCCAAGTTCAGATTTTTCGGTCTTTACAGTCATCCAAAGGTCTCACATAGAAGCTCAATCCAGTAAGCCAAGTGGGAAACCAGCCAGACAGTCTAGTGAACCTGTCTATTAACATAATATCAATGGTCGATACTTCCGATAAGCTACCGAGGCAGAGCGAGCCAAGTGTAAGCAATCTACGTCTAGCTAGAGACGGACACTGGCAAAAAAAGTTGGCCACACTCTCCTCTTTCATCCTCGGCAGAAGTCATTCACAGGTAAGCGCAGCCTTTGAGCGTGCCTGCCAACAACGCAATTCCCAATGAGCATAGACACAGTAGAGGAGATGCCCCCACGATCAAATTTAAGCAACTGATTGGACGCCTACCATCCAATCCAGACCAGGCCAGTCTAGCAATGAGGAATGATTCCCTTTTGACCAGGATCTGTTAACGTTCAGTAAGTACTTTAGCTTAATAGACAGCTTAACGGAGGACCGCATGATTTAAAAAAAGTAATTACAGTCTGTTCCGATTCAATGATTTTTAGCAACTCATAGAACACAGTACCACCTTGTATTATAAATACTAAAACAACATATTTGTGTATTTGCTGATTAGCAAAAATTAGTTTTGAATTGAATGAACAAAATTTGAAAGCAGTTATAAAACCCAAAAAACCCATCAAAAAACTCAAATACCGGGTTTTATAAAAATATAGCAATTCAGGAACAGAAAACTAAAATAAAAAATAAATAAATCGGTAAAAAAAAAAATAGAAAACCAAAGGCGCATTAGTCAATTCTTAGAATATAAAAAAAATTTTCAAAACAGTCGAGGTGATAAAAATCACATTGATCGTTGATTACGATGAATTAACATATTTGTCCTTAAAATGTCAAATAAATAGTTTATATTTAATCCTCTTAAGTCGAATGAAATTGTCTAAAAACAGAATCAATTGTTTTCCAAAACCGTGTTAAATGAGAATAAGGTGTTTACTTGAAGCACAAAACTAACGGTAATGAAAACCTCAACTAACAACATATAAACATACAACATGTTGTATGTACAACAATGAAATGTTGAAACCATTGACTACAACAAATTTATAAAATAGACGGGGATTTACTGAAAACTATTTACCAATTCGCAAAAACACCAACACCAAAACAGAAAAAAAACAGGAAAAAGAATGCTGATGATGTTGGCGAGAATGCGGTGATATTTTATTTCAATACCCTACACCAAGTGAGTTGTGAAATGCAACGAATTGAACTGTTGTTCCCCAAAAATATCAATAAAATTAAATATTTTAAATTCAAATTCAAAATATAACTTTTGGTTTTAATTGATTGATTTCAAATGTGTGAAATATGTCATTCGTCAACTGCTTGTAACTTACTTAAGCTGGTTCAACAATCTATTGCCTTCATAGCCTATTTCTTTTCTTAAAACACCGCCAGGTTTTAAATATTTTTCAATCTCAATTTTTTTGGGTTCAGTGGCGTTTTAGTCAGTTTTAAAAATTAATAGGAATCGATATCTATGAAAGCCTAAAAATTAATAGCGACGTTGGAGATATTATCGTAAATTACAGAAATCTGTGAAAATTTTGAAGAAGTCAAATGAAAAGTTCAACAAACTTTAAACGTCTGTTTATAAACAGAAGAGCAAAGAGCAGACCAATTCTAATGTGCTTTTACGAAACTGGATCTTAAAAGCGAACAATTTTTCTGTACGGAAGTAAAAAAACTTTCATATTTAGTGACGAATGAAAATTTAATTTCATAACGTATACAGTGAGAAACATGAATAGTTAATGGCTTGATCCACCCAATTGTAAAAATAGTTTTAATCATGGTGCGGGCAACATAATGGTGTGGACTTACTTTTCAGCAAACAGAGTAGGATTCTTTTACAAAATTGATAGCATAATGGATTGGTTTCTTAAACAAAAATATTTGTGCAACGAAAATGATTCCATGCACCGAGTTGAATATGCATTTTCGATGGGTGTTTCAATACGATAACGGCCTGAAACATAGAGCGAGTCAGATAAAATTTACTTAATGGCCATATTGGTGTCATGTCTCGCAGATATGGTGGTTATAAAAATAAATAATCAGCATTTCAGATTCTATGGATAAGTTTGTTTTTAGAATTTTTTTTCTAAAATGTGAGATTTTTGAAAAGGCTGCTGCATACATCTTATGATAACTTTGAAGCGATTTATTCGATTTCGTTAAGCCATATATTACAAAATTTCAAACTAGACCAGCCTTAAGTAATTCTAATACCTTTTTTTAATATAACCAATACTTTTGGAGATATTGAGAAACAAATCGAATGTGCAATTTCGAAAAGAGCACATGTCCGAGTATTTAAAGTTTACAGGAAATGAAAAAAAAACTAAATTTTTTTTAATGAAGTATAATTGTTAAAAAAATTGTATACCGATTACATTTTGTGGCTAATTTGTAACGGAAAATTACAGAAATATTTGGATTTTGACTTTATTATATACGAGTACGTTTCTTCATATATATAAAATTAATGAGATGTGCCCTTTTCGAAATTTATGATATCGAGTATACAAAACTTAACGAAAAAAAAACCATATTAATTTGCAGAACATTTTATTTTAGGTATCAAAAAATTATAGGTAATACTTCTACTAAAAATAAATACTATACTCTTTTCAAAAATCTTTTCCAGGAAGCCATTGTAGTATTTTGTCATAAAATTCCGTAAATTCTGCCAGTATATATTGTTTGAGTTTTACAATATCTGCCATTCTCAGATAATTATTAGGAGAAAAAATAACGGCTTTGCGCGTTAAACAATTGCATTTTTGTGTACAATAATTTCGAAAAAGGCACATTTGTCAGAGTTGTGACCTATCTGCCATGATGCCTAAAGTAGAAAGAGTGCTAGGGATGTTAGTTTTTCAAGCGTAGTAGGTGCAGGGAAGCATTTGCAAGAGGTGCCCTTTTCGAAATTGCATATTTAATTACAAGCATTTTTTTTAATTATGATATTTTTGATATCTAAAAATCCACAAAAAATAGAAAGCGTTGTATATAATAGAAATAAAATAAGCAAAACTAAAACATCATATAAACAACACTTATTCATGGTAAAGTTTAATGATAGGACTTGACGAGAGAAGGATGGATACCAATTACAAGGTGTGATAAAAATGAACGAAGTTGAAGTACTTGGGAAATGATACTAATTTTCTGATTGGTGCCATAGCGTAGAACAAGATTATGTTTTTGAAACTTGCAAAAAACCACCAAACTCTCGAGTTACGGGTAAAAAAGCCGGTTTTTCGGATCTTCATGCACTTATGAGGTTATAACTTAGCTGAATATTACCCTATTTTAAGTTTATTTATCGGATATGAAAAGAGGAGAAACAAACCCTTTAAATGATATCTCAGTCATTGTAGTAGCTTTGCAGGATCTGGGTGTATTTTGCAAGTAAACACATTTTCCAACAATTTTTTTAAATGCATTTTTGGACACTATTTTGTACAGGAACCGTACATTTTATGAATTGAAAAAGGAATTATATTAATTATTATGAATAAAATAAGACATAGGGTTTATATGCTTTTTAGTGAAGCAACTCATGAAAACATCATACAATTTTTACCGAATTGGTGTTTTTTTCACATTTTTAAATTCGTTCAAATTTTGCTAAATTCGCATATTTTTTTTCCTTCTAAACTTTAGGTCTTATTTTATTCACAGCTTAATGTAATTCATTAATAAATTCATCTAAAGTCGAAAAACATTAAAAAATTTGGATGAACAATGACGAATTATATATAATTTAAAAGGTATGTTCCTCTTCACTTCATAACCGAAAAGAAACTCACAATCGGGTAATATTAAACTAAGTCATTAGCTAATTAGTGCACGAAAGTACGAAGAACACTTTTTTACCCATTACTCAAGATTTTGAGGGTGTTTCGAAAATTTCGAAAGCAAATATTCTTGCTGTACTTGATAGAGGCTATAAGAGAATATTTTTTTTTTAATTTTTTAATTGTTTTTTCAAAAACGCAATTTGCCGTAGTATTCGAAACTTGATTTGTTAAAAATTTTTTGTGTAATTAATTACATAATCCTGAGCACTTGATCCTACTTTGTCATATCATAGATTTTCGTATCATCTTCTACTTGATCGTTTCGCCGAAATTCGGATTTCCCTTTCTGCAGTTTTTCTTTTTTAAACGGTCATTTCAATTCGACCGACATATCTAGATGGTACAGTCGCTGTATTTTACTACAGTCAAGAAATGAAAAGAATAAATGTTTCGGTAACATCTCTCACTATTTTTCCGAAAATATTTGTTTTGTTTGCTTAATCGAAACAGTACTCTTGTAGTATTTGATTTTGCTGACGTCACCAGTAGCCGTTATTTTTTCAATAAAGTAAATCCTGGATAAACCTGACCTCGCTAATTCAGTCCATTTTGTAGTCTATCACCCATACTGATTGCAACTTTATAATCCGCATTGCATTCAAACTGTAATGTAAAACTAATCTCTATTATTTGTTACTCCAAAACATAGTTTTTTTTCTTTTTTTTTTTTGCTGCAAAAAAAAAAACTAAATTTGCCAATTTTAAGAGTTCTTTTTTGTTATTTTCATGACTTGTAAAATGAAATATGATATTACTTTTATTTTAAATGTACACATGTGTTTGTCTTTTGTTCGGTCCGTAATCCACTATTCGGATTATCAAGGCTTTACTGTAATAGGTAGGGTCATATGATTGTCGCATATGCACAATTAGGACACAATTTTTTTTATTGTCGTAAAATATCAAAATTATCCCAATTTATTCTGCGAAAATAAATATCAAAATTTAAATATTGTTACATATTGTCAATTTCGATTGTCGCACAAGAACACAATAAATATTGGCGCATTTTTATGTTTCTGTTGCCGCAATATTATTTATTGGACAGTTACACGATTGCCGCACCAATAATTGATGCATTGCGACAATCGTGTGATCCCAGCTTTATACGACAAAACAAAACCGACTATGCGTGACGTCAATTTTTTTTATTCACCACATTATTGATTAGATATTATTATAAAAATGTATTTTTTTTACGCAATGACAAATTATAAAATATTAAAAATAAAAAAATTATTATTTTAAAAACTTATTTCTTAAGTGTAATAATGTAAAGTGCAACCACATATTCATAAGGTGCGCATATGATCGAAGTATAGCCTGTTACCCTCTGCGTATGTTTTCTGAAAAACAGAATTAATATCTTTGAATAAAGGCTAAGTGCTAACTTTCTTATTTTTATTTTAGTTTTTGCTAAATATTGTACTAAAGCAATCTAACATTAATTCTTATTATATAGTAGGTGACCTCACCATTCTTACTAACGTGAACTACACATATTTAGTTTGCAAATAAATAAAATGAGCATATGAAATCCTTCAAGGTTTAATTCCATTTACTTTTTCCATTATTGGCTCATTAAGTCTTATTAGCGTGATTTTAAAATAAAAACACAATAAAATAACATGTGACGTAGTATGTCTTTAATAAAAGAATATCAAATATTTGCTATTGTAAAATCACAAAGGCAAATATTCGGGATGACTCCAATTTTGGTTCAAGAGAAGGATTAGAAGAAATAAGATGAGCTCGTAAAAATTAAGTAAATAATGTTAGTGGTGAGCGTTTACACTATTTCTTGTTGCAAAAAAGGTTCGGTGTAAAAGCATTAAAGTATTTATGCAGAATAAATTATTCAACAGCAAAAAACTCTTTAGTACATAAAATTTGTTTAATTGAGAATAAAAGAGATTTCTTTTCAATTTAAGGTGATCCATTTCATTGTGTTTAAAGCGTCTCTTTATACGACATCCGTTTATTTACTGAAAATAAAACCACGCAAATGTTTTCCTTTGTCACATCGTATTGCACATTAAACACGGAAAAAAAGAAAGAAAAATATAAAATGGAAAGGAAAGAAAAACTTTTTTCCACAAACACACACGCACACACAGCCATACATATACATTGTGCGCACTGTAGTAATACTGTTATAAATATTCGTACAACCAAACATCGTTCTTGTTCAAATATGGATCCACACATACACACACACACACACACACATACAAAGACTTGTATGTAGTGAACATAAATGTCAACATTCAGTGTTTTGGTGAAAATTCAACCTCAACGCTTACTTTAGTTGGTGCTGTTGTTGTTATTATTATTGCTTAAATTCCTTTTTGCCATATCATTCAAACGTTTCAACTGGCCAAAGCAACATATTGCATGAAAGCAAATTGGGAAAATCCATTGTTTAATGGATGAAATCATGAAATTCATTCAATAGTTGGCAAGTAAAACGTTCATCTATCTACCATGTCCTTTTGGTCTATTGTGGCTGATTTTATTTACCAAATGCAACAATTGTTCGAGATACAATTTAATGCTCCGAAATGGCATCAAATACATTAAATGTCACTTTAGTGTATTATTATGATTATTTTTACATTTTTTTTTTTTGCTATTCTGTCTCTCTCTCTTACTTCCTCCTTAGTTTCCGTATTTCAATAGAAAAAGTTCCTACACACGATAATCAACAGAACACTTGCATGAATAGAAATACTAAACGGATTCGATTGCAAGGACATTTGCAGTATTTAAGCATTTAAGCTGGATGGTGTTTTAAGTCAAATATATTTTTAACAATAGCATTGGCATAGAATTGCTTAGAAAAACATGTTTAAGTATTACGAGAAGTGGCATTTTTATAAAGGAAAAGTGACAAACAATGCAAAAGTGTTAAGTTGGTAAATTGTGGGTTTAACAGTGGATATTCAACATTAATTTGCGCAATATGAAGAACTATAATGGAACTTCCATAGTTAAGTCAAAAACATATCCAATATTTTCCTAATAATATTAATAGTCGACTCGAATCGACTCCTAACCTCCAGTTGTCCTTATATAAACCAAGCCCCGAAGCGTATAAGCTGATGACTGAATCTATTTCTTCTTTAGTAGTTGTGCCTGACGAAATAGTTTATGGTAAGGTAAGAGGTAAGGTTCTCATTAACATAAAACGACCTTGAGCTGTTAAAACCAATTATATTTAATCGCGGACGATCGATGATCTGCTCACATTCCGGTTTTTGGTTTTAACGCGAAAAATCTATTCTACTTTATTATTCTTATTCTTATGAAGATTTTCATTAGCCTCGTGAGGTACACCGTTTACATGTAATTCGTGTGCAACCACTGAGTTCTCATGTTTTTTTTTTGTCAGGCCTTTTAGGTCAGATATTTCACATATTTCACGAATTTTTTAGGAGAGTCAGTGTGCGATAAACGAAATGTTCTCACGCTATTATCAGCAAACGTACACTGTAGTTCACGTAGCCTTTTAGAGATGGGGATTTTCTTGTTCCATTGTATTGGATATATAAATTAATAATGTCGATTTGGTCAACATATGGCATTACTATCACATATGGTTTGTGTCAATAATAACATATATGGTATTTTGGAGTGTAAACAACTGTCATTATAATTCCGTATTCGATGGTCGCCAAAGTGTAAACACCCATTTTTTCAATCGCTATAATAATGTCGAATTTTGTGCATATAAAAGAAGTCTTGCGTGGAAATCTTCTTTCATTTACAGAAAATGGCTGCTGAAAGTTATCAATTGTTGGTAGAAACTTACGGTCAACATGCACCAACTCAAAAAACTTGTGAACGATGGCTCGTCCGAGTCACGAGTGGTGATTTTGACACAGAAGACACGGAGATGTCTGGGCAGCAGAAATAATTTAAAGATGAGGAATCGGAAGCATTACTCGACGAAGATTGTTATCAAGCAAAAGAAGAACTTGCTTTACACTATACAACAAATGGAAAAAGAATTTCGGACATTTTATAACCTTTTGATGCGCTATGGTCCCCCAACTTCAAAAATCATTAGCATATCAGATTCTATTATTACAGAATATTGAATTCAAATCGAATGGTATTAATTTTGTTTAAATAATTTATTTGCATTTTTTTAAACCCTTGGGTATATTTGACATCTGAGACACGTCAAGTACTTGTTTGTGTCTTAGACGTCATATGAGTTTAGACAATATTTAACATGCACAATTCTGTTCTTTTCATCGTAGCTTGTATCAGTCATAATATAAGAGGCAATTACAGTATTTCGGTGGAAATTATTTGCGATGCACTGTCGCATTATGTTAGAAATAAGGAATATATTGTATTTTATGATAGTGATAATGAAAGTTTCAATGAAAGTGACTCTCCTGAGAACATTCTGTCAACTAAATACAAGAAACACCCTGAAAAAGGTGCCGTGTTGGTTATAAGCATAATATTAGGAAATTGACTACTTTGCAGTGCAAATAATGCAAAGTAGCTCTGCATTTACCTACTACCACACTCTTCATAAATACACTATGCAACAAGCAAAAATACCTTGGATAACCACTAAATTTTTTTGATACGCTATGGTCGCCAAACCTCAAAAATCATCAGTATTTCAGATTCTATGGATAAGATGTTTTTAGAATTGAGATTTGAGATTTTTGAAGAGGCTGCTTCATACATCTTATGATAACTCCAAAATTAATCATTTGATTTCATTAAGCCATATGTTAAAAACTTTCAAATTTTACCAGATTTAAGTTATTCTAATGTCTTGTTTCAATATAACCTGTATTTCTGCAGTTATTGAGAAAAAAATCGTTATTTATTTATTTATTTTTTTTTATTTTATTTTATTTATTTATTTATTTATTTTTTTTTTTTTTTTTGAAAAATTATGATATTTCTGATTTATAAAAATTCACAAAAAATAGAAAGGTGCTAATATTTACCAGGTTTACCATTTATACATAAAATTGCACATAATATCGGGTCCGCCATCTAAGGTTTTTCTTTTCAATTAGTGCTTATTTCGTGAATGGTAACACTTAGCTCATGTCTGATTTGAGAGATAATTAGCTTTATCCTTCCGCTGAACGAATATGGTTGTGTATACGCTTGAACAACGCTCGGAATCTGGTCCTGCGATCGACTTATAGAAGATGCCGATTTTGCCAAAAAAATCATCTTTTCAGATGAAGCTCATTTTGATATTGGCGGGTATGTAAACAAGCAAAATTGTCGCATTTGGGGCACACGCATACATTGAAAAGCCGATACACCCAAGACGAGTCACTGTTCGGTGCGGATTTTGGTCTAGAGGCATAATTTGTCCATTTTTCTTCGAAAATGAGTAAGGAGTGGCCGTTACAGTCAATGGCGATCGTTATCGGACCATGTTAAACGAATTTTTGTTCACAAAAATTGAAGAGGAGGATATTAGCAACATTTGGTTTCAAGAGGACGGCGCCACGTGCCACACAGCCGAAGCTACACTCGATATTTTGCGCCCGCAGAGCTGATGTCGTTTGGCCACCTGCGATTTGACACCGTTGGACTATTATTTGTGGGGTGCCGTCAGAGATAAGTGTTGCGCCAACAAGCCAGAGGCAATTGACGCTTTAAAGGACAATAATCGTGAAGCCATTGGTGAAATACAGCTGCACACAATCAATAATGTGCTTAAAAATTGAACCGATCGTGTAGGATTGTACTTTGAAATAAAAAAAGAAATTTCTAAGTATTTCGCGCTTTTTAGATTGTAGATTTCGGTTTTATTTAGTTTTAGGCTTTTAAAATCGTAGCAAAACATTCTAGATATGATAACATAGCATACTTAAGAAGAACATACATTTTATACATATTTTTCTATTAAAATACTGTGAAATCTTCTAAAAGTGAAACATTCAATTCAAGCAGCAAAATTGCCCTTTTGGAAAACCATTTGAATTGAAGTAAAATAAATTTGTTCGTATATTAACAAGTAAGCGTTTGATTCACAAAAAATAAAAACCTTTATTACGTTATGTTTTCACTGTAAAGAATTCATACCTGATCTATGGCTGCGCGTCCCTTTGTATGTGAATATCTGTGTGTGTTGGAATACACATGAATAAAAACCATTTGAAATAAAACATGAATATTTTACATTCGTGTTTTAAGTCAGCATGTGTAAATACGTAATTTGTCAGCAAATGGAAAAGGGTAACCGTGTAAATTATTAACAACTTAATAACGGCAGCTCAGGTAATGGACACAATCTTGTTTTGCCTCTACACCGATAACGAACGTGTTGGAGTGGTATTGTTTTCATACTGTGCGGTCTAAACTAAATTTTAGATACAGTTTATAAATAATTCAAATGGTATATCAGATGCTTTAGAAGAGTATTTCACAAATCAGTGCTTCCCAAACTTTTAGTATCGTACTGTAATTCATAGTTTAGCTTATAAATCTACTTGCATTTCGTAATTCATTATAAAGAAACACTGTTTCAAATGTTATTGTAACCAACTACGTATTTATATATGAATGTATATACACTTCAATAGGAAATTCAGTAGATCCGTGCTTCTATCTAGAAATATATTCAAATTATCAACAATACATACATAAGTAAGTCTGTACATAATTATACATCTATATTTATATACTAAATTTCTGAGAATTATTACCATACACATACACACACAGATACATATGTAGATATTTGTAAAATTAAATTGGCATTATGGCCACCATTTAAAATGGTTCATTGGTGCAAATTTATAAAGGAATGCGTTCTCGTGAAATTGTTGCACAATAAATTTCAGTTTACGACAAACGACCTAATTAAAAAATCATTAGATGTCACATAATTTGCACAGCAATGACTGTCACTAAAAGCACCATTTCTAATGAAAATACCAAAGTGGTGGCAACATCAGTTGGTCGTTTTAATGAACCTGAATGCTGTTTAATTACTAACCACTGTTACTGTACCAATAATGGTGGAGCAAAATAAATTGAAAGGATGTCAGTGGAATTCTTTGAATTTTTTTTTTTTAGTATTAAGCCTTCAATGGGGAAGACAACTACAGAATGAAACTTATGATAGTTTGAACACTTGACATGTAATAGCACTGAGTTGAATTGCTGTAAAATTTATTTTAAGAAAATGCTAAAGTCTTATAGGGGTGATACATTGGCAAACATTTGTTTGCAAGCCATGTGTAAGTATGCGTGAAAAGTAAAAAAATAGACACACGAATGCGTTGTGCGTATGTTTGAAAAATATCAAAAGCATTTTGAAGCGTCTGACGTTGCTTGTGATTGGTTGATGTAAATTTTCACTTTATTTGTGTCAGCATAGAAATTTGCTGAGGAAATGAATGACAAAGTTAAGAAAAAGAAGGCTCATCTCGTTACTTTACCAGTTTCAGATGTATATGTTAATTACATGTTAATTATATGTTTGTTGTAATTTTATAACGTAAAGGAATTTAATATATTGTTACGAAAATAAGGTTGGGCATCACAGCGTTTATTACATCGCTAAAATAAATAAACAAAAGCTGCAAGAACAACTATACGTGCTGTTTACAAATAACCAAATCAACAACAACAACCATTAGCAGACACAAAGTAAATAAAAATAACACGACAACAACAATAATTAAGCGGCAAAGAAAACAAGTAACAGACAATAAACAAGCAACAACAAATACTAAGAGCTGAAAGAGGTAGATGTTTACATACGCATGGCTACAAAAGAACTAAAAAGAAATTAAAAGAAAGAAATGGAATCTACCTGAAATATCGAGAGGTTCGAGAACTTTCGATGTGTTGTTTACTCAGCCATATAAAAAGCACATCGATGCGAACAGCAATCAGTTTATGTGTCCTAAACTCAGCGAGTACAGTTTGTGTGAAGAGAGTTTATAAAGAGCAAACACGTGAAGTGAATCGTGAAGTAAATAACCAGTTTAGTTGGAGCTAACTCAGTAAAGAGAGTTAAGTGTGGATAACCTCTGGTTGAAAAAGTTGTGATCGAATTTAAGTTATAACTACGATCGGGTTGGAAGATCTTTAAGTAGAAAGATCTGTCGAGTAAGTGTTGTTATTTACAAGAATGTAAACAGACGGAGTAATTAAGAAGAGAAAATTGTAAAAAGGATACAAGCAGTAGTGCACAAAACTGTGTTGAATAAAGGATTTTTATTTAAAACCAAACATAAAATTTATTTTATTTTAACTACAATCTACGAACTTATAAAACACGTTTTTAAAAACATAAAAACGTAACAATATTAATACATATAATTTTTCTATATTTATTTTTCTTAAGCAATGAAAGCTATTTAATAAACTAATTAAACTTTGAATATTAAAACCAAAATAATATTACTATCAGAGTCGAAGGGCTTAATTGCTCGCACTATAAGTGTCTTCTGAAATGACATGTATTTTATTGAAAAGGCTTTTCTAGATAAAATTTTTCATCCATTAAACTATGTTTTTTATTTCTTATTTTTTATTTCTTATTTTTTATGTTTATATACCCTCAGTGTGTGGCGTCTATTATATTGTATCGCGGACCATTTATTTTATAGCCTGTTTCCCAAAAAAAATTATTAACAGAATTTCCACATTACACATGTATGGTCAGCTAGAAATGCATCAAAATTATGAAATGAATGAAATTCAAAAAAAGAATTAATTGAAAAATATTTGCAATAGAATATGACATACATAGCTTTTTATCAGCATTACATTATATATTTCTTAAAAATAAAATAACAAAATCGTGTTAATTGAAAACTGCTTACAAATGCATATTTTACCCGCAGCAATTCAATTCCGCCATCTTTAAAACCACTTAAAAGTGAAATTTTATTGTCTAGCTCGACACAGTCAATCACAAATTCAAACAATGTTTTCAAATAAATGTTTGCCAATATATCACCCCTTTTACGCTGGTGAACGGGCTGACAAAATTAAAAAGTTTTTATTATTTTAAAATGAAGAATAATAAAGCTCACTATCAATGTGATTGGCTTGTTTAATGCTAAAAGTCAATTTTGGTTTAAGCTTAATAACATTTTGTTCTTTTTTCAAAACATCAATCTTGTTTTTCCTTGAAATATGTATTTCCTTCGAACATATGGGAAATAAAAATAATATAAAAAGCGGGTTATTTTTGGGTTTCAATAAGTAAATTAATCTGTTTTTAAAATTTGGGTGTTAGTTTTCAAACAAAACAATCGCACGTACCGTACCGTTGGGAGTTGACAATGTAAGTGTTTTTACAAAAACATGAGTAAACATCATAGAAAAAGCAGCATTGAGCATGAGCACAATACATCTTAACGAAATTAGATAATACTCTACACTATGCGCGTAAACATATGTCATTGCTAAAAAAAACTTCTTTGCTTTTAAGACAACAAAAAAATGTAATAAAAATAAAGGTATTAATTGTATGCACTTTTGCACTTTTACAAATAGCAAAATATTTAGCAAAATAGTTATTAGTACAGGATGTACAATTTTATTAAGTAATTTAGAAAATGATAACTGCAAATCGACAATTATGATTTTGACTTAAGCATTCAACACATAAAGTTGCACTTGCACAGTTCCAACAATTGCGTGGGCTTAGTATACAAAATCGTACTTTAATCTTTAAATACATTTAATATTTTATTTCTAAAGTTTTAATGTTACGACTCTCAAACAAACTTTGCTTGTTATCCCTCGCAATACACACAAAAAAGAAAAAAAATGAAAAAGTTTTCGCATTTAAATGAGCCACTTTATATGAGAGCAACTCTTCATAATGGCATGTTTTGTTTATTTGTATTTTTTGCTTTTAAATATACCATATGTCTGTCTATCGTCACTTAAACGAAATATGTATGTACCGTTAATTTACACAACAGCTGGCCATTAGCCTATTGAGCACACTGTATAATATTATGCTGGCAATGTTGTCAAAACATTAAAAAGTTTTACTTGTTTGTGGCTAAATTGTTAAATACACACTAATATGTGGATAAATATTGGCAGAATATTTTGTTAGCTTGTGTATTTGTTATCTGGCCATTAGGAAATAGAAGCGAAAGTAATAGAAACAATAATAGAGAATATTCACTATAATTTCGCTGAAACGAAACAAAAAAACAATAAACAAAGCATTGGTAGTGGTGATAATGATACATCCCCAATACCGTTATTGTTGCATACCATTGAAATTTTCATTTTTCACTCTTCCCTCTTCGCTCATTGCCATTAACATTAACAATTTCATTGCCACTGACACAAACTCACTGATACACACCGAAAACCAGAGAGTAAAGCAACAAGCATTCTTGGAAAGATACCTTTAACCGCACTAACACTCCCACACTATCTATCTATCTATCAACTACAACTTATGTACATGCATATGAATGTATGTATGTATGTATACAGTTAAATTAGTATAATAAAATGTGATTGTGTGTGTGGGTTAGTGATTTACAAACATAGATAAGTATATATTCTACAAGTATCAGAGATGGAAAGTTAAATATTGAAAATTTTAATTTTTCATTAACAATTTAATGTATTTTCCTGAATTTTCGTAAAATTTGTTTATTTTTCTTTTTTATAAATCATTATGAAATAACAACAAATTACCTCAAATATAAAATTTATCGAAAGGCATTTTCATTGAATTCAGCCACAAATTTGTATACATCATTTTAGATTTAATTGGACATAATTTCTTCTAATCCTTCACGTATACATATATATACCACATAGAGTCAAGCTGTTTATCTTATTTTTAAGTCTTTGGACCATACACCAGCCATACAGTAAAAGCCAAACTCAAGTTTGTCTTACTGTCTATTGTGTATGCGGCTATTCTATGTAGATTGGCAATTAATATGAATTTCGAGATATTATAGTTCCACATTTTGAGATGTTATTGGACAGTTGATTTTAACCGAGGGCTTGTATTTCTACAGTTCTTAAAAGACAGAAAAAACTAATCTTAGAAAAACCGTAAAGCAAACGAAATGTCTTTTAAACAAAAGCTGCTATTGCTCTATCTGCTTTGCGAAACGATAAAGGGACTTGTGAATATAATCATTGCTTTTTGGGTCGTGTCTCTAAATTATTATTTTTACTATTATTTATTAGACATTCTTTACAATATATTTACAAATGATATACAGGGTATCCGCCGAGAAGGTATACTAATTTGTTTGTTTATAATTTTTGATTACATGAAAGAGAATGGATCTTATATTGATAAATGTTTTATTTAATGTCGTCAATTATGTATGAAATACAATATCAGATAAATGCCCGCCTCTGTTAGCCTCACAAATGCGATCCCTATTGAGAACATTTTTCATTATATTTCATTAACTTCTTTACGAATATTTTGTTTGATTTGTTCCAGCGTTCCTGAGATCCCCATAAAAAAAGTCCATAGCAGTCAAATCAGGCGACTGTTGAGGCCAAACAACATCACCATTCCTTGAAATAATTGGTTGTGGAAAGAGGTCTCGCAATAATTCCATTGTAATCCTGGCTGTATGCGATGTGGCACTATCTTGTTGTGACGTCATGTTAGTCAAGCCCAAAGCATGCAGTTGTGGCGTTAGAAAGTACGATATCGCTCCCCATTGACAGTTACCCTTACGCCGTTTTGAGTTTCAAAGAAGTATAATCCAATGATTCCTACTGACCAATTTGCACACCAGACTGTTACTTTTAATGGATGCAAAGGTGACTGATGAATAATTTAATAATAATTTGAGTGATGTGCCTCGTCACTCATTATGATTTTTTCATGAAAATCGTTGATAGATTTGGATAAAGTGTTTTAACGATTAAAACACTTTGCCTTACTGAATATTTTTCCATAATAAATTTGCCACGTCTCTACTTCAGGACTGCCAAATATGAATTATTAAGACTAAAATAGCGGCAAAACAAGTAGTATACCTTCTAGGCGGACACCTTGGATTATTCTCTGAAACCTTAATAATTCTGTCAGTTTAAGTGATAAGAGTTTTTAAAGACTAATTTTTTTTAATAAACAATTTTCTAAAAGCCTACTCAGAGCATAAAATTTTCTATCCCTGATTAAACAAGTAGCTGTTCATCTGATTTCGTTAAATCACTGAAATAATGGCTCCCGGTGGCTGGTACATTTTTACGAGTTTGTTAGACTATTTTGTTTCTATGAATGTATGAAGAAGTAACTTTGCTCTTCTATTGTTATCAATAAGAACGTACAACTGCGGTTAAATTAACAAAATGTTTGTTGTTGTTGTTTATTTTTGTTCTCATACGAGTATTTAGTTATTTTTTATTCTGTTATATGTCCGTTTTTACGTCCTTAATTCGAAACACAATGTGTTTAAATACTGCAATACATACATATATGACAATTGATACAACAATCGGTTATTGTATTATGTATTATGTTTTTGTTGTTTTATTTGTTGTATTCAATATGCATTCGTATGCTGAGTATATTTTCAGGGTTCTGTTGATACGCAGGTATCTACACACACATGCACTACTCAGCCTACCTGTATCGCAATTAATCCCTGAGGCATAACTAAATGTTACGGCGAAAATTAATTGAAACAAAGGTGAGTGAATATTTTTGGTATATGTAGCTTTCATTCACTCTATCCAGTGAATAAAATCATTCGCCGGCTTGTTGTAGTATTCGTGTATTAATCAATGGAATTGTTAAGGAATATAACACATATCCACACATGCACACATGCACACACGCACACATATACACACTCCAAGCAGGATATGAAAATTTTCCATTAGGCTTGGTGTTAAATACCAAAATAACCATAAGAATTGTGTAACTTAAAGGGTAATACGTTGCCTATAAGCTCTTAGTTAAAGATCCCTGGCAACTTATTAATTAGTGGAATAGAAGAAAGGTTTTCACTCTTCTTAGGTCATTAAAAGTTTACTTTTTAAGTGTGTATATAAAAATAGCTGTAAAATAAATAAAAGAGTTGTAATTGACTTAATTATGTATGTCATATACAAGCTTAAAAGCTTTATTATGAAATTTGACACAAAATGATTAGTGGGAACACTAAGGTAAGTCAAGTGCTTAAATTGATGAAATTTAAATAAAAAGATATCTGAAAATAAATTAAAAATAAATCATAATAAAACTTACGTTTTTATATTGTAAAATTTATATCAATTGGGCAAAAACATTTGAAAATACAAGAGTTATATAGAAATTTAATCAATATGTAAATAAGTCACAGGAGAAACTCTGGGTATAGCACAGCAACAGCTTGGTTAGCAGACGGCAACTTGGTTTCTGAAAGAAAGGAACTCCAGAAACAGCTAAATAACAATAATACTGAGAGAAATTAATACCAATTGCTGGCTAAACAAGTAAAAAAGTCTGCAAAATGACACAAAAAACAAATAAAATAAAGTTACTGAGTAGTGGAACTACAACGACGACTATAGGGGAATTACTCTGCTTAACACCAAATGAAGATACTAAGTAGCGGTCATCCTCCCTATCTACTATTCGTAAGTATCAAAAATATGTTTCAAAATCATCAGAGCTATGTAAGACGTTGCTGAACTCTTAGTTCTTAACCAAAGATTATAGTACTACGTCGGTCTTGAGGTCCATATCAAGAAAACCAAAGTCATTAATTAACTGCGTTAGCACAGACAGCATTATGCTACAAGGCCAATAGTTCGATAACGTAGGAAGCTTCTGCTATTTACACAGTTTAGTCAATGACGGCTCAGAAATAGAAGTAAATAACGTGCTCAATAAAGCGAGAATGACATTTGGGACTTCAATTAGTATAGAGAAGCTTACAAATATGCAGTCGATTCAAGCTTCTAATGTTCAACGCACTTATAAAGTCAGACCTGTTGTACGGCAGTGAATCGCAAAACTTACAGATATTCGTAACGGAGAACTCTTACATAAATCAATGAAATGTAAGAAAGGATATGAATCAACTATATCATCAGAAACAAGTCGATCAACATCACAAGCATGGCACTAAACTCGTATCCTCAGGGCTCAAAAAGCCACGATCCCCAAAATAATACCTAAAGACGCACGATATTGCGCCAAGCAAAAAAAATATATTCAGATTGTAGAACATCTTTGCTATATAAAAACGACGACAAAAACATTTTTTTAAATATGTTACGCTACAAATGTATTATTAAGACTATGGAATTTGTTTTTAATAGGAGAGATCACTCTTTGTTGCAAACAGGCCTTGCAAGTCTTGCAGACGTAGCAAACCTAGCAAAACTGTTGCATATGCTACGTCACAATAACAAGTTACATGGAAGTAGCATTTGCTACACTTACTGCACTTTGCTGCACAAAAAAAGCATTGTAAGTTTGCTATACTTAAACAGCCATATTTTTTATTTTGTTTATTACCCAAAAAACAGACGATACCGTGTAAAAAATCATGTAAAGATAGGGTTAGGTGTAAAACAAATAAAATATTGAAAAATATATTTTTTGACAAGATTTTAAAAAAATATTAATTTCGTATTTGTTTTAAAATTTTTAATTTGCTAAAGGTTCCATAAATGAAAGCGAAAAAGTGTACTTTTTAAAGACTAAGACAATACCACATATAGGTCGTACAATACTTTCTACAGATATATTACTCGTTATACTTGTAAATAATGAATTTTCAGTGTCGGTATGTGAAATATACACATCATATGTAAGTGAATTTCTTTTGTTCATGTTTTTATTGTCAATAATTGTTGTTGTTTCTTTTATTCAATTGTTCGTTCATTTACAACATACACATATTCTTGTACTCTCGCTCGTGTCTCCATCTATCACTTATTTTCCTTTGTTTTCATTTCTGCAGGAGATTTTTGCAATTGACTTGTTTTTATGTGACTCCTGTAAACTTTTCAGTTGTTTGAATGGCAAAACAATCTTTCTAAGCAATTTGATATGCCAGAAGATTGTATTCCCTAACGTACGAGTGTTATTCGCTTTAAATGGGTACCAGTACCAGTACGAACGAGTGCTGTTTTTATTTCAAGTTTTATGATAAAAATAAAAAATAACATAAAAAGGCCGTTAAAAAGTGTTGGTTGTATTTAGATGTAATACTAGCTAACAACCATTGTTGTCCTTCACTTCCCCCACATTTTAATTATCTTAAATGCTATCTTAGTTAAACTTTTTACCCTTTTTCCCCATTTTGCCCCTTTACGGTCAAAATCAAATAATTTGTTTCTTCCAGAAAGTCACTGTACGTCCGCTTTGTACTCTTTATATAGTCTTCAAACAAATACAAATTCATTTTTATATACTCGTAACATACATACATATCGCACACTATATCATGAGCAGTCATAACTCAAAATTTATCTCTAACCGTCACAAAAATTTCGTTTGTGTCACTATCTCCCTTACATGAGAAAATATTGTTTTTCGGTTTATGTTACATGTGACGCTTGTACATTATCAACTAAATAGTACTATTTTTAGTTGTGACAGTGAGATTATAAGTTATTGAGTAGATTTCTTTTACATACGTAAATAGTGTTGCCATTATTTCCATTATTAAAAAAAAAAAAAAAATTCAACAACGTTTTCAACTAAACAGCCACAACTCAAAATTACAAAACTAAACAAAAATAAATAAAAAAGTGCTTTTAGGCAGTTTTCTTCAATGTCGAACTTAATTTGGCAATATAATAACAACCATGTTATTAGAAACAGTTTTTTTTCTCTCCTGAATATTTACAAATTTTGAGTTGTGATTTTTCATGATTTAGTATGCGATATATATGATTTCTGATTAAATTAAGAAGCTTTTGCTTTAACCGTTCTCAAGATATACAGAAATAAATATTTAGTTTGTATGGGAGGCACCACACCCACTTGTCCAATCTGCCCAGTTTTTGACTAAATATTTGCGTTGACCACGAAATCTTTTAGACTTAATTCAGAAGCTTTTGCCTTAGGAGTTCTTAATATATAGAGAAATCAATATACATTTTATATAGGAGATACCACGGCCACTTGTTCAATTCTGCCCACTTTTTGCCCGATGATTTGTATTGGCTATGTAGTCAATCAAACAAAATTCTGAAACTTTAGCTGTAACCGTTCACAAGATATACAGAAATTAATATTTACTTCGTGGGGGAGGTGCATGCCTACTTGCCTGGTCCAGTCCAATTTTTGATTGATGATTTGCCTTGACTATGAATCTATTTGGAAAAAATGTAAATAATCTGTCTGTTACCATTCTGAAGATATACCCAAATAAATATACACTTTGTGTGGGTGTGGCACTGCCCAGTTGGAATTTATTTATATACCCTATAGTTCCTTCCAGAAATACAGAGAGATACCGTAAAAATTTCATGAAAAACTGTTTATCCGTTTAGTTGTCCTTAAGGCACAAATAAGCAAACCAACATACAAACCAACAAACATACAAACACACATTCATTTTTATATATATGATACATACATACAATATCTATATGTATAAAGTTGAAGATTAAGGATCAAGGAGCCACATTTTAAGTCGTAATAAAGTTATTTTCAATGTCAAGTGAATTCAAAGATTCATTTATTTATGAAAGAGGTTTTTGTACTAATAATTTAGTTCTTCACTGTATGGTTTTTATGAAGTTGTATACATATTGGCTTTTAAAATTTGTATAATTGGAGTCAATTATAGTTTTTTTCGGTTTTTCCTTAAGTAATACATATGTACATAGACAAAATGAAATATGTACATACATATTTATGTGCATACAAATGTACTTAATTTTATTCATTAAATAATTATTTTTCTTTCAATTTGCTTTCAAATTATTTTTTAATTTTTTGAGTTGTTGAAACATATTTCAAATGTATTCAAGCAAAATTTCATTTCGCTTCATAAATTATTGACTGCAATATATACAGTGAGCCAAAAAAGTTTAAGTACACTTACTACATATGTTGCTAATATTTATTTTTCTTTTTATACAATCGCATATCTTTGCCCTCACGCATGTCTAAAGGTACTTTGTTATCATAATATTACTTCGTTTTAGCATTATTTTTATGTAAAAAATTAAAAAAGAACTTTATCTACACAGTTAGTTTTTAGCATACCTAAATTGTTATAAAATAGAGGAGTACTAGTGGTTTGGCTTGGTTAGGTTCCATAGGTCTCATGGGATAATTTTAAAGAATTTTATTGCTTATCATTGGGTTAGTTGTGTATTGAGATAATTGTAACGCTGACGAATTGTGTTGAGAAACAGAAAAATCACTTGAACTGTAAAAGGTTTCACCATGACCTTACTAAATCATTACTAGTAATTGCATTGTGTAAACAAACGACTATAAAATCATATGAACTTTTTTTACTTGTAACCTGGTAGTAGGAAAATGGGATGTGTGAAGGAGTAAAGAGGGAGTGGTGTTTATGAATATTTGGTTTGAATTTACTTATACCGTAAGCAGGAGGATTGCTTTACAAACGAATGGTGCGACTAAAAAACAAATTTTCGGTTGTAAGAAATTAAAGAAATGTTACCAATTTGTTTCTTATATACTATATATGGTTTGTTCTTGTAAGCAATTATTGGGTGTAAAAAAAGTTATATCTTATATATCATATAGATATAAGAAACTCTTCGCTTCTTTTCTCTTATAATGCAACTTATATCGATCGTATTTGATCGCAGAATAAATTTTCCAGTATTTTTTGCATATTCAGTGCTGCTGTAATGAAAAAAAATTTTTATATAAAATCTCTTTTAATATCATTTATTGTTTTTGGTACTTGGGACAGATCCCTAAATCAGTTTTTTTTTCTTTTATAGAAATTTTTTTATGGAACGTGTTTGAAAAGACATGATGTTTCTGGCCCAATTTCCTATGAAAGGTTTCTTTTTTTATATGTGATGTTGTTATATCTGAAAACTACTGTAATTGGTTGTGTGACTCACTGGATAATTAACTCAGAAGAGATGCGCTTTACTGGATATATGGGTAGTACGTCAAAATATGTGATTATCAGAAATTATTTCCTAAGCACACATTCGGACAATGGTCGAAAAGCTCCAAAATAAATTTCGAAGCACCACCGCATATGTGAAAAATTGTATTCCATCTTGGGTCATATAGAGGTCTTGTCTTGCCTGACCCCTATATTGAATGGAAATTTGCAGAGAAAATAACGAAGGTGTCTTCAGAAAAAATTTCCATGGAGAGAGGTAGCCTATCTTGTAAATTCTGTTAAAGCCGATGAGTTGTTACAAAGCTCAAGAACCAGCGTAAAAGTTATAAGGAATATACTTCTTAGAACCGGTTGCAATGCTGCAGTCAACAAAGCATGTGTTGGATTTTTTATAAACTAGGCTTTATACAATATTTTAATGAAAGATATGGTTCAATACTTCCTAATATATGTATGTGTGTATGAACATGAAAATAATAGGTACGGGTTTTAATAAATTTTTGTTGCAAAAACAATATATTTTTCTGATTACTAAAGGGTAGTCCAACCAAAACGCACGATGTTAATTATAAACAAAGCAAAAACGATCTGTGACAATTATATGTGAAACAAAATATCGGCGAATTGGCCGTCACGGCTTCGATGGCATACCCCTATACGTCGGTTCATATTTTCAATGACTCTGCAACATAAATGAGGTTCAATGTCGTAAGTATGCCGTGTTATCTCATTCTTTAGCTCTTGAATTGTTCTTGGTTTATTGACTCGCACTTTTTTTAAATATCCCCAAAGAAGGAAATCCAACGGTATCAAACATAGCCACGACATGAAATAACGGGGCCATTTATTTCTCGTGCAAAAGAGCCATTTTTTCGGTGGCTGTGTGGCAACTGGCACCATCCTGATGAAACCACATATTGTTCAGGTTCATATCATCATGATAACCGCTTGACCAACCTCATTTCCAAAGAAGTATGGCCCGATGTTGCCGCCAGCTCATAAGCCGTAGAACGAAATAGGCGAGCATGCACAGGTGTTTCCACATTTCCTATAGACCCGTTTTGCTGAAATTTGCGAACAATTCTCCCAATTGAAGACATATTTGGTCGATTATGCGGACCAAAATAATCACGAAGTGCATGAAATGCATTTTGATTTGAACGCCCATTTTCGCAAAAGGCTTTAACAATCTTAACGTGCTGTTCAATAGTGTACATCTCTGTGGTTGAATTTGTCAAATACGGGAACAAAGAAATGTCAAATTAATTTTGACAAAAACTTGACATTAAGGTGTGACTCACAATTAACATCGTGCATTATGGTTGGACCACTAATTAGATGTGCGTAAGGTTTTTTCTTCACTGTATGTATTTAATAGGCTTTAGCAGACTTAATAAAGCAACATATTGTATTTATTTGTTTGTTTGTTTGCGTTGGTAAATTATAAATCTCCGCTAGAAAATTTCATTTTTTCATTTTCCAATAACCACAAAAATTAATTTCCTAAGTTTTCAATTTGCCTACGAATAAATACTAAACATTGTATGCAAATGCACCAATTTTCGTATTGGATAAAATCAATGATTACACCCATTCTGTGAAATTGAAGTAGAGTTTCTTATAATTGGTAACCAGATAACCAGTATATTAACTTAAAATCTGAATTATTTTTGAAGAGAAGCCGTTTTAATTCAAAGGAAAATTGAAAACAATAATTAAAAAATTTTATTTAAAAATTCCTTTCTTTTAACTGAAAACCCTGACATCTAAAGAATAGAAATTTTCATAAGCTGATAAGCATACATACATTCTGATGACATACATACATATACGCAAAAAAACTAACTTTGCTCAAGATTCAATTAACAAAATTGTTTACGCTATAGTTGAAGATGTTTTTTTTTTTTTGTCATTAAACCATAATAATTGACAAATTAATTACAAAATATGTACTTACATATGTATGTTTATTACGTCATTTTGTATTGAACCAACTTTTTAAAATACAATTTACTCTTCAATGAATTTAAGAAAAGTTATAGAAGCTAGACTATCTATATATGTAATTCATAGGCTAAGACATTTCTTTGTATTCCTTTTACGCCTGTTCTACTGCACCGATTTTCATATATGGGCCTAAAGCCTAAAGAAAAGAAAACATTTTTTTGGTTACCCTGCAAATAATATTTGGATATGTGATCCAATTCTCGTGACTTGGACTACTTACAAATGTGGTCCAATGTAATGCAGACATGGACCATGTTATTGACGTTGTTTGCTTTAAGACAAGTGTTCGTGTTTAATATTTGCATATATTGTTGCCTATAATCGTAGTATGTCTTCAATGAAATATTACACAATGGCAACTCTGTTATCCATTTGTTTATTTTATTAGGAAATTTTGTGCATACATACGTAAAATAAACTTAAATGTTTTTAAACTACTCCGCTAGTGTGTTTAATGGAGTAGTTTTTAAAATATTCCTCTGGTGTGCTCCATGAAGAAATTTTTGGGTTAGTCCGATCGGTTACATGGTCTAGTCCTAAGACATCGCAATGTTAATGGGACAATGCTTTTTCATACATTTGGGTTAGTTTTTGACTGGTATAAAAAATTTTACTTGAAATGCATTTAAAACTAATTTAGAATTTTATACAAACACACATACATAATAAAAATAAATGTTAGATTCTAGAACGCGGCTGATTGTGTCAACCGCTACGCACACTAGTATAGAATATAACATTCAACATTTAATTTATAAATAACATAACGATGTTTTTGGTTATTATCAAAAAAAAACAACACACATTAGTGACCGCCAAATATTCGTAAGAGATACTCATTCATATAATATATATTATCGGCCCTATATTCCATATAAAACTAGAGTCCATTCATTTCAACTATAAGGTCCGCCATCAACTAGTGCTTATTTCGTGAATGGTAACACTTAGCTCATGTCTGATTTGACAGATAATTAGTTTTAGCCTTCCGCTGAACAAATATGATTGTGTATACGCTTGAGCAACGCTGGGAATCTGGGCCTGCGATCGACTTGCAGAAGATGCCGATTTTGCCAAAAAAATTAATCTTTTCAGATGAAGCTCATTTTGATCTTGGCGGTTATTTACATAAGCAAAATTGACGCATTTGGGGCACAGAAAACCCGCACGCATACATTGAAAAGCCGATACACACAAGACGAGTCACTGTTTGGTGCGGATTTTGGTCCAGAGGCATAATTGAACGAATTTTTGTCCACAAAAATTGAAGAGGAGGATATTAGCAACGGTTGGTTTCAACAGGACGACGCTACGTGCCACACAGTCGAAGCTGCACTCGAAGTTTTGCGCCCTGTTTTTGAAGATCATTTTTTGTAGAGCATTATCAGCCGCAGAGCTGATGTCGTTTGGCCACCTCGGAGCTGCGATTTGACACCGCTGGACTATTATTTGTGGGGTGCCGTCAAAGATAAGTGTTACGCCAACAAGCCAAAGACAATTGACGCTTTAAAGGACAATATTCGTGAAGCCATTGGTGAAACACAGCTGCACACAGTCGATAATGTGCTTAAAAATTGGACCGATTGTGTAGCCTACACAACTGCATGGCCAGCCGGGACAACCATTTGAATGAAATTATTTTCTATTATTAACCGGAAGGATTGTACTTTCAAATAAAAAAAGAAATTTGGGAAAATATTCAGTAGTTTTTTTTTATAGCATTTTCAAAAAAAAAAAAAAATTATTTGGCGGACCCTTTATAAAATGAGTTACTTTGAAAAACGAGCGATTCTAAAACCGAAAACATGCCTGATTCTTCAAGAAATCATTCGTTTTGGTGTATAATTGTCATTTATTTTGAAATGTATTTTTTGCAATAAAATTAAATTTAATTCCTAAGGATTTGTCGTATAAACTGAGCAGATGTTGTTTATGTTTGTTTGAAATGTTGCTGATGCTTTTAAAGCTTTGGTCAAAATAGTTTTTTTTTATTTAAACAAATAATTTTCCATTTTTTTTTTTTTTTTTTTTTTTGTATTTGGAGTAAACATTTGAAAAATGTTCGCAATTTTTTTTAAAATAGTTTTCTAAAATAAATATATTTGAGAGTAAATAAAAAAAGACTTGCAATTATTTGTGTTAGTTTTTTTTCATGTTTTTTTCAGTAATTTACTAGAATAATAACAACCTACTAGATTTACTTTCGACCAGATATCTGTGCTCGATTTTAAAAAGTGAAATTTACCCGAACATACACAAATATCTTTTACTTAATATTCTATCTGATACCTTTAATGGCAGAATGATTTTTACCAAATAACACAAACCAAAATAGATGGGTTGTAAAGGAATATTTAGTGCTCATAACATGACTAAAATAAACTGGCTTAAATAGAAAAATATTAAAAGCAAACAGCCTATAAATGCCCTGAAGCGCTGAAACTAAATAATAATAAAATATTTTTCAATTTCACACCAGGAAAAGTAATTAGAAAGTATTCGGTATTAAACAGTTTCCCTTATAAGCTCTCTTAATACAAGAATTTTTAACAGGAAATAAATGAACGCCAACTTTGAAATATACATTTTATGTACAATATGTACGAGTATACACGTACGAGTACATATGTACATAGTATGTATACGTTGCTGTAAAAGTAACAAATTAAAATGACATTAAAATAGATTCAAACACTTTGTGCACATACTGGTATATTGGATGGAATTCTCACATATGTATGTATGTACATAAACACATACAAATGACATACATATGTATGTGTATGTATATTGATTATATTGTTATGGTATCAATGAGTGACAAAGTTTTATGATGTCAAAATTTGTATATTTCCCTTGGGCATATTTGGCAAAAAGGTGCAATATTTAGTTTAACTTTTTTATTTTCTTTTTTGGATTTAAAGTCTGTCCATACATCGATAATATCGAACAAAATGATTGCATTTAAATTCGAAAAAAAAATCTCTCATATACTTATGAATGTGCGCAGGTAAGTATGAAGTATGCACATGTACATATATTATGCATAATATACATTCATATATATATGTATTGGTAAATACTCTCTTATATGCATATTTAAGGCTTTATGAACGAACAATTTCATTTCCGTCTGTTTAAAAATTTAGAAGCAAAAGAAACGGAAATTGATTATTGCTGCGTATGACGTAAAGCACAGCACCACCAGTTTATAGTTTTCAACAAACAGCAACCTTATGCTTCATTCAAATTCTAAAATACAATCACAAAGTTCCAAATATATACGCATATGAATGTGCATGTATGTATATGTAACATTAAATATGTATGTATGCTACCTCAACTAGTTTTAATATATGTATGCATCAGTGAGTATTTAAGTTAACAATACAAAATGTTCGGTAACCGAGATCGTTGTAGGCAGTACAGCTTTGCTATGAGATCCAATATATAGAATTTATCATTAGGCGCTTGCTATTGGAACAAATAAATAAATAAATAAATAAAATAAAAAACCAAAGTGTGTGTGCGATATGACCAACCTTTTTTATTCAGTTGAAGGAGGTACCGCTGCCGGTGTGTATAGAATATAATATTGTCGTGGTTTGGCTAGGTTAGCTGAGTTAGCTGGATGCTCGCATCCGAAATGTGTCATTTTCAATGTATGTATCTGTCATACATGGGCATATCGCATTAAAAATTTGCTGCTCACTGAAAAAAATTGCGGTAACAAATAAAATTTTATTGCTTACTAAAGTAATTCCTTTTCTAAAACAAATGCAAAAAATTACATTTTACCAGAAAATTGTATAAAAATGTACAGAAATTGTTTACAATAAGATTTTGTTTTAATTTTATTAAAATTGCAATTTTCCAGTAATCAGTGAACAAGGTTGGTGTGGATTTTATGGCTTATAAATGCTATAAAAAAAAACTACTGAATATTTTCTCAAATTTCTTTTTTTATTTGAAAGTACTATCCTTCCGGTTAATAATGGAAAATAATTTCATTCAAATGGCTGCCTCGGCTGGCCATGCAGTAGCCTACACGATCGGTTCAATTTTTAAGCACATTGTCGATTGTGCGCAGCTGTATTTCATCAATGGCTTCACGAATATTGTCCTTTAAAGCGTCAATTGTCTCTGGCTTGTTGGCGCAACACTTATCATTGACGGCCCCCCACAAATAATAGTCCAACGGTGTCAAATCGCAGTTCCGAGGTGGCCAAACGACATCAGCCATGCGGCTGATAATGCTCTTCAAAAAATGATCTTCAAAAACAGGGCGCACAACATCGAGTGTAGCTTCGACTGTGTGGCACGTAGCGCCGTCCTGTTGAAACCAAATGTTGCTAATATATCCTCAATTTTTGTGAACAAAAATTCGCTCAATATGGACCGATAACGATCGCCAAATGGCCCAATTATGCCTCTGGACCAAAGTCCGCACCAAACTGTGACTTGTCTTGTGTGTATCGGTTTTTCAATGTATGCGTGCGGGTTTTCTGTGCGACAATTTTGCTTGTTTACATACCCGCCAAGATCGAAATGAGCTTCAACTGAAAAGATGATTTTTCTTGGCAAAATCGGCATCTGTAAGTCGATCGCAGGCCCAGTTTCCAAGCGTTGTTCAAGCGTATACACAACCATATTCGTTCAGCGGAAGGATAAAACTAATTATCTGTCAAATCAGACATGAGCTAAGTGTTACCGTTCACGAAATAAGCACTAGTTGATGGCGTTAGATGGCGGACCCTATAGTTGAAATGAGTGGACTCTAATATATTGATTGATATATTATATTGAACACCAACTCTTTTTAAAAATATATAATTTCTCATAAAAAGGAAATTGTATAAATGGAGGAATAGCGAAAATATAAATTAGAGACAATAAATTATTCATGTGTGTATGTGTGTTTATGGCAGCACGCCTTGTATTTTGAGGATGTCGAATGTATAATTTGAAAGATGAACTGTTAGCAATTCAAACAATTTTATTAAGTATTTAATAAAAAATTATAAATTTTGATTGATAGATTTAAAATTTGCAAAGAAAAAATTTATTTTATTGATACTAAAGATCAATGATGATTGCCAGAAGGCGGCTGAAAATATAATAAAATAAATTTTAACTTTTTTGCAGGGCTTGCTTTTAGCAAACCAATTCAACACCCCTGGAATTTGGAATATTTGCAATATTAATATTACTTCTTCGGGAAATATTCCAAATTACAACACTGTAATGTATTTATAAACATGATCAAAATAAGTTTTCAAGATAATAACCGTTAAATTCGACTGTAATGTATTCAAATTAATTTGTAAATATACTTATAAAATATGATTAAAATAATTTTTTCAAGTAAATCTTTTAAAAATTCAATAGGAACAAAAAAAATCATATTGTCCAAAGTGTTTTGAAGAATAATGCATTAAAATTATAATGCAGTGCTCATAAATCAAGCTGAATTGGTTCGATTGCGTGGTTTAGTCCGAAAACCCGATGTGCTTTTTGACTTTTCATATAGACATGCGGCTTAAGAAATCACCACAAGAAAAATTATAACGGGGTCAAATCACACAAGTCAGTTCATAGCATTACCACATGATATGAACTTGCTCTCAAGTCATTCGTGCTGAATGTCAAATTTCCTGTTGGTACCCATATCATCCAATTCAGGCCAAAAGAGGTTCGTAATCATCTATCTGTAGCTCTTGCCTGGAGATTGCAAATCGATTGTAATCGTAATCATAATAGCGATTAATCGCACCATTTAATCGTAATCGTAATCGTACTCTGCGTGTGTAAAAAAGCAGCAAACTAAAGGTAGACCAAAATGTAGACAACTATTTAGAAGCTGTACGAAACATGGTAAAATTTTCTTCAGTAAGGAACTCAATTTTAAAGCAGACCAGTGTAAAAGCTGATAACAAAGGAATAATGCTTCTTTTAGTAATGCCTGAATGTTAGAAAAAATAATCCACTTGAAGAACATAATAGGTTATAGTTTGGAAGGATTATCGTCCATGAATTTAATGTAAAATATCGATTTTGAATTTCTATCTCAGCTTTGTAATGTCCTATTGCCAGCTAAAACTATTTGCAGCTCTAAAGCATGTATTACACACTGCGACAAAAACAAACGAAGTTAAAATACCTGGGAAATAACACTACTTTTCTGATAGGCGTTCTCGAGCAGAACAAGGACCTATTCTTGGAATTTTCAAAACACCTCCAGAATCTCCAGTTACTGATGAAAAACCGCTTTTTCGGACCTTCATGTACGTATAAGCTAATAACGTAGTTAAATATTACCCGATTTTAAGTTTCTTTTCTGATTTGTAAAGAAGATAAGCAGACCTTTTAAACGATATATATGTCGCTTAAGTAGCCGTGAAGAATCTGGGTGTATTTCTCAAGAAACAAATTTTCCATTCAATTTTTTCCAAATTTTTCAACTTTAGATACATCTTTACGAATTATTTTATATAGGAACCGTTCTAAGGAGTTATATTAAGTTATGAATAAAATGGGACTTACGGTTTCGAAATTCGTTGGAAATTGTCGCATTTATTAAGCTTTCACGTAATGTAATTCATGAAAATGCTAAGTGATTATCTTATAAGTGCATGAAGGTCCAAAAAACCGGTTTTTACCTGTAACTTGGGATTTTGGAGGTGTTTAGAAAATTTTATAAATAGATTCTGGTTCTGTTCGACAGCGCCTATCAGAAAAATAGTATCGTTTTTCAGGAATTTCTTTTTTGTCGCACCGTTTTTTACAAGCTGAAGGGTCGCTGCCAATTTTGAATAAAAATTTGAACTAAAACAGAAAACAGATATTGCTTAAAAGACTAGAATAGACAACAAACAAACACAGGCATTATAAACAATACCTTCGGAAGAATATTTATCTGATTTTTCTGGACATTCACTTAAAAGCTTATATTTATGGATTCAAAAGTTGAAAGAACTATAATGTATGTGATGATGAGGTAATTTCAAGTGAAGAAAATGACAGTGACAAAATGGAATCTGAGAAAGACAGAAATTGATAGAGCTCTCACTGAGCCTCTTCTAATAGAAGATATGTTGCGCAAGGATTTGTCGTATATAGCAAAACAAAAATTAAAACATAAAATATTGTATTGCTTGCCTCAGGGTAACCCGTGCACAATGGTTACCCATTTATGTTTATTACAATTACAATAATAATTAGCTTGTAATTATTTTACACTAAAAATAATTTAAGGATACCGTTAAGGATACAATTTTAGAAAATAAGGATCATGGTATGAGCTGAAGCATAATCGGCTATACAATATTAATAAAAGAAATTGTCATTTTCTTTTTATTTTATTCGAAGCAGGCCTTATAAATCAGCCTGCTTTGTCCAGTGGCTTTCCAAGAGCCGGTCATTATTTATCAATTGCACCATTTTAAATAAAGATCCTACAATATATCGTTATATGAAATCCAAAAAGTTATAAGTTATATTTCAAGAATTTTAGAGGAGAAGCAAAATGAACTAATTGGGTTAAGCTTAGAATATTGCTCCTAAAAACGTTGTTTTCAATTATAAAAAGACAAAAATTCGTTGCATTATTTATTTCGAAAGAATGCATTATAATCAATCAAAAAGTTAATTTCAACTTTTTTGCATCTTAGGCCTTTTTGGATTTCATATGACGATATGTATCTTTACTACACAAAGCTATTCAAAGGTAGAGCCAACTTCAATAATGTGCAAAAAAGCACTTTCAATAGCAGGAAATTCTGCACAAAAAGACAATAAAGATGTAAGATTTTTACTGTGGGTAGATATGACCACTGTATGTACATCGTTTTCTTGCAAAAAGTGAAAATTGCCACATTTTGAGTTGACTCATTTTAGCACTACAAGTGCGATAAGTATATTTTTGACTACTTTTTATAAAAAAGGTATATAA
The DNA here is from genome assembly GCA_023159175.1 of Wohlfahrtia magnifica. Classification (NCBI taxonomy): domain Eukaryota; kingdom Metazoa; phylum Arthropoda; class Insecta; order Diptera; family Sarcophagidae; genus Wohlfahrtia; species Wohlfahrtia magnifica. The sequence continues at coordinate 1,779,134 of JAKWBJ010000060.1, forward strand.
TGCTTATGTTTTTTTTCGTTTATTAAAGAATTTTAAATTGTAGTTTTGTTTTGAATAAAATGCGTTAAATCGATAATCGCAATTAACGGACTCTTTTTAGCTGTAATCGCGATTAAATACAAACCCTACTCTTGGCGTTGATCTTCATGGTCAGTCCAAAATCCACATCACACAGTAACTTTTCGGAATACATATGCGCTTTTAAATTCTATGGGGATTGGTATCGTCTCAAATTAAAAAAATTTATTTGAAGATGATTAGCATTTCGGATGCACACCAACAAACAAAATAACGGCGGGTTGCTTTTCAAATGGATAAGAAATACTCGTATCCTTTATATCTCAAAGCACGAAGCGTCTCAAATTAAAGTTTTATGAAGAAGCGAAAATTTCTCATCGGAATATTGTATTTGTATTGGCGTTATACCTTAACTGTTGCAACTCCAAATAGTCACAAAATACAACGTTTACGATGTCATGGAATTGGTAAGATTGTTTAATTAAATAATTTTGCTGATTTTTTTTTTGCTTTCATTGCGTAAATTATTACATGTGATTTAAAATCTTATTGTTATTTTGTGTTCTTTAAGCTTTTATGAGTATGATTCGGTCTATTCTAACAAGCGTTGTCGGCAATAAATATTAGCGCTCTAATGAAACTGCTGCTATACAAAGCAAAACATTAATGGATGTAAACTTTCAGTTCGATTGCACAAGTCGAAAAATATGTGGCATTAATGCTAATTTGTATGTATGCATGTATGTATGGATGGTATGTATATACTCAAACAAACACATTTAAACAAAGTACACAGTTATCAAGAGAGGATCTTGGTCCCTGCTACTGATGGTCGTTACTGTTTACTATTCACTTTACTATTCACGATTGATCTTCTACTTTTGGGAATCTGAAAATCGAAAGGGTGACATTTAACACTTTACTGACCCATAGCTACGTAGGGAGTGGCTGTTAAAGTTTGGTATATCATTTTTGATACATTGCTGATGGATGCAGAGTGATATGTACCATATTTTGTTTACTTGTCTGATGTCTTTCATACATATATACTTTGATGGGTTTAACAAATCTATCAATACGGAACCCGTCCCACTAAATGCTATTTACTAAATGCCATTTCAATGTTGTTTTAGGTGTTGCTTTTCTACGTGAACTGGTGCGTGTGAGTGTGTGTGTGTGTGTGTGTGTGTGTGTGTGTGTGTGTGTGTGTGTGTGTGCACTGTACTTGATTAGATTATTTGGAAAATTTACTTTTCGAATATGTTTTCTTGCACAGCAAAACATAAAAAGCTGAATTTGTGTTTCTTTCTTTTTTTTCGTTAATTTTCACATTCCTGTTAATGTTTTGTTTATAATTATGAATATTCAGGTATTTTCCAAAAGAGCTCGCTAAACGGGCTCTGCTGGTACCAAAAGTCCTTAGACATACACACATACATCCCGTGTACTAATAAAAAAATGAGCATCAGCTGTAATTCATCGATAGTAAATCATTACGAAACAATTTTTTCATTTTGAAATTCGTTTGTATGGGCAACATTGGATTATATTTTCAATTTTACCACATTTTTGTTTGTGTATGTTTCGTAAACGATACAAATAGCAAATTTCTGTGTAGCAGTTTTACCCTGCATCCAGGTGAGATGTATATTGAGTCCCTGGTATATTTGTATGCGTCTGCCTCTTGATAGCACATTATTTGATTATTTCATTTCAAATTCATGGCATGTCTTTTCATCCTCTCCCACATTCATTTAAAAATGTATGTTTTTAGGTTTCAGTGTCATTTACAAATTCAATAAAATTTCATCATTTCATGGCTCGCTTCTTTTTACTGCAATGAGAACATTTGGTAGTTCCGCTAACCAAGTTTCAAAGTGATTCAGAATTATGAATTTAATTTTTTTTATTTTCTTTGTCATTTACTTACCATAAAATAGTAGATGGTAGAGTATTACATAATATATGTATGCATATACTACATCACTGTATTAAATTAAATTTAACTTAAGATGCAAATTTAACCAGTGAATAATATGAGGACACTTCAAGGAATTGTTATGAAAAACGTAACATATAATAAACATACATACAAGTGCGGAGGATTTCAGCATAATCTGTTGCTTTTGTAAGTTTCAGTAGACGATATAGCGGCCCAGCACCATAGTAGGAATATTATCTCTAAACAAGACCTTGATTTTAAATAATTTTATTCATCTATAAGCGCCTTAGATGATCAATAATACTCTTAAGACTATAAAGCATGGTGGCGGTAGTATTGTTATTTTTTCTTTATTTTATGTAATTTTGCTACCATTGTATTGAGGCACTATATCGCCTATAGAAAATTATGAACGTAACAGAGTATGTTGAAATACTCCGAACTTTATGATACCTTCGCCCGAAGAGCATAAGCTACTTCAATGTGTGTTCCAATGCAAAGTGTCCTAAGAAAGCATTCGAAGATAACTATATCGCTGTAATAGAGTGGCCCCCACAGTCGCCAGATTTAAATGCGAAATAGCAGCCAGAGGAAAGTGGCTCACAAATTGTTATAAGCTTTGGGAATAAATTCAGGCTACGTGGCATTATATATCGGCTTCAGTAAGCCAAAATTTTGTCAACTCTTTACCCAGTCGATGTCTGGCAGTTTTAAATAATCACGGAGCCCCGTCAAAATATTAACCACATTAGAAAAACATTAGAACTGAAATTATTGCAAATCTATTATTATATTTTACGTTTTTTATAACTTTGTATTTTGAAAATTCGTTGAAGAAGGGCCCATATCCTTTTTACAGGTTAATTTTATTTTAAGTTTAATTTCATCATATTTTAAAATACAAGCAATAAATTAATAAAAACGTATTTAATCTTATTTTTATAGTTAATTAACTAAAAATAAGAGCAAATATTTATTAGAATTTCTCTCATTTTACGTACTTACTTACCAAATCTCAAAGTGCCACATTTGCACATGACTATGTATGATATAATGAGCCTATGATATATAACGGGTCCTATAAACTGCTCATCTGAAAAATTTCACATGATAATCATTTCTAAAGTTTATTCCGCTTACCCGTATTTCTTTGTAAAATAAATCAAAGATATTTTTTACGTTATTGACATTCATAAAAGAAAAAGTTTACAGAGACTCAATGCTATGAAAATTCTTTTAATTTGTTTTTAAATTTTGCCCTTTAACACATGCCTAAGAGAGCAGCAAACAATAGTGATATATCCCAAAAAGAAAAAGAAAATTATACGTTCAACGTTTGCAGAGGACAAAGTTTTCAAAACTACAAAAAATATTTTAAAGGGGTTTTACTCTGAAGAAAAAATCCTATATGCTAACATGGAATAAAGTTTTGATGTCTAGAAATATCTTTAGCATATGAAGCATGCAAAACTTTATCTTTGATAATCGAACAAAATAAAAACTAAGAACAAATATTGTCACACATAATCATTTTTCAAATACAAACATACATCGTTTTTCCTAAATTTTTATTCTTAATTTGCTGAGATATTGCAAAAAGTTTTTAAGAATTTCAATAGCAATCAATGGAAAAATCTTATATCATAGCAGAAAGAATTTAGAACATATTCATCGTTTCTTTTTATGTTTTTTTTTTTTTAATCTTTTCCACAAAGATGACGGATATTAATTGAGGAAAAGTTTTCCTTTTGCTTTATTCATTACAAGTTCAACTCTAAAAAGGTAAGAATTTCAGTTAATTTTATGTGAATTTGGTCAAAAAGAAGTGCTGTTATTAAGCTCCACTCTTTAAAAACATTTGAAACTTTTTTTTTTTGTTAAGCAATGGCAAGTTTCCGCTTCCGTCTTTTATCGTATGCAGTTGAAATCAAATCACAATATAAAATCACTATTGCAAAAACAGAAGTAAGATTTGACAAAAAAATAAAAATATACAAGCAAACAGAATCTCAGATGTCCAATTTACACTTAAAAAAATAAATAAAAAATAAAAAGATACTACGGAAATTGTAAAACAAAATATGTATTTCCACGAGTGCTCAATAAAATTGTGATGTAAAATATAAACTGTTTAATTGCTTGCAATGACTTTGACTATAAACGAGGTTCCTCCCAATGCGTTTAAAAATAGAAACGTTTCATTTCAGTAGATCCACGAGTGTCATCAAGATCATACGAAAGTGGAAGTTGAAGTTTTTGTTGATCAAAAAAATAATATTAATTAGTATTCAAAGGCAAAAGAAACTTGGGAAAATAATTGTCTACACTGTCTCTATCGAATTCGCTTATCTGTCTTGTACGCATCAGAAATGGTCATTTTTTAACATCTTCTATAGTACAGCTCAAAGCTCAAATAAAATATTGTCACTTTGTTGTTGTTACAGTTTTAGTTATTTACTACACTATAACGTTTATACAGCTTATTTTAATAAGGCAACTGACGTGTAGGTAAAGCATACTCTTTATATACCTGCTTGCCTAAAGTTTGGAAGATTCCGGAAATACTTATCGACCATCTTCTACTTTCATATCCGTTAATTCAAATGTAACGTAAAGACAGGGTGACACAAAATATACCAAAATTACACAATACAGTTTTAAGGCGCTGATGTGTTGTATTTTTATTTTCGTAACAATATAGAAAACATTTTCTTTGTAGCACAATGAGTTTTTACTCTCTAACATAGGTATTTCGAATTACTTCAGCATTAAAGTATGGAAACACCCGTATACTTACAGTAAATGAAGTGTTGAAGAAGTTAATCTTCTTAAGGAAAATTGCAAACTTAAACTTGAACTAAGAAGGTAATCAAAAGTACAAAAACAAACCTTATATAAGTACTTAGTCTATATGTATGTAGTGTGTACACCATAAAAGTATACAAACTTACTTATTTATACATATATATTAACTACAACAATAATAATAATGTGACTGGAAAAATAAATGACTGAATGAATGAGTGAACAAAAAATCTTTACAAAAAGAAATTTCAACAGCACAATGAAAATGAGATTAAGGTGACGACTGATGAAAGTACAAGAAAAAAAACCGAGTAAAAAATTAACTTTTTTTTGCTTCTTTTTTCCTTTAACGCGACTAAAGTGCAAACAAATCTTTGCTAAAGGAAATGAACAAAAATTGTATTATTATTACTTTTGTTTTCTCTCTTCTTTCCGTTCGTCTTTTTTCTTTTATGTTTTACAATTCCTCCCACATTTTCTTTCGTTGTTCATTCTGCTCATTTGCTCTTTATATAAAAAAAGCAAAAAAATCTTTAAAAGCACCACTTTGCAACAACTAGAAATAAAAGTAACATACAAACAACAAAAGATTTCTTTCATCTTATAAAAGTGTTGAAGCAAATGAATTGAAATGCTTTCTTTCCATTCTTTTGCTCTAAAACTATAATTTTCTTTAATTACGTTGACTTCCTGGGCCTTTTGGTTATAAAACGATTAGACTTTTCATTTACAAGAAGCTTTTCTCTTTTGTGAATTATGCTGAAATTTATAATTAAATAATTACAGCTTAAGTGCCGCTCTGATCTTGATCAGTAACGAAAGGCTAAAGACACTCCTAGTAGAGGTTTATGTGGATAAGCCTTATTTTTTATCATGTAAGAAATACTAATTTCTTCTATAAGTAACATATAAATGCATATACATACTCGTACGTATGCATTTCTGTATGTAAATTCTCAATTTTTTCCATACCTAATTGACACTAAATTTTAAATTTTTAAACCATCTGACAATTCTTTAGCAAATACCAAACAAAAATTATAAAAATACTGAAAATATTTGCGAAATATTTATTTATGCAATTTTGCAAAGCATTTAATTGACACACAATAATAAAATAAAAAAATGTTTGTTATGTGAAAATAATCACATTTAGGCACTTACGTATGTATGTACAATATTAATGCACATACTATGTATAATCATATATTCGTAAGTATGGCAAATTTTCAAAAACTATAATTTTCTAAATAATTTATAATTAGCTGTGTATGTGCATATGTATGTACTCGTACATCGTTCGAGAATTAATACAATTTTAATAAAATAAAACTATGAAATCTAAGTGTAGAGGTCTGTCAGTATTGGTGTAGTGGGTTTGAGTTTTTTTAGTGAGTCTGGCCTCTTAGTTCTAGAATTAGAATCCCAAGATTTAGAACTTTTGATAGTTTCTAATTAATATCGATAAAACATGTTTTCTTTTGTTATTCTAAAAATAATTTAAATAAATGTTCAAATACATTTAGAGTAATTGCATATGTATTAGGGAGACCGGACGGTTATTATTCGACCGGTTTTAAGCGGTTTTTTTGGTTTTGTCGAATACGCTTTTTCCAAAATCCTCATTTTTCGAACACCGAATAAACCGGTTAATTAGACACGAAAAACCGGTTAATTTAAATAAGTCTAATTTTTATACGTTTGTATATTTCTTTTATTGAAAATATGCTCATCGTTTAACTATTTGTATAAATTCAATTATTTTTGTATATATGACAACCTCGAACGCCCCACAAAGAGCTTGAAACCAAGGTAGATCGAAAGAGATATGCACTCATGAGCAAAAAGAAACTTTTCTCATCTTATGTAAATAAATATTAATTTTTATTTATGGAGAATGATAAACTATATTTATTGAAAGCCCACAAACCCACAAATGCCGGTTCAGAACGGCAGTTATAATAGTTAGTGAAGTCTTTCACAGCGTAAATACACATAACCAGTCGTTAGTAATGTTGTTAGGTGATATCGTTGTTGGAAATTGTCAGAAGGTGTGGCCTGGGATTGAACCGGCGACTTACTGGTTGGAAGGTGGTTTCTTATCTAACATACCACAGTGACGTACACACCATTAAATATGAAATCTAAGCCAATTTTCTTGTCGAGGCAATTAAGAACTCGTATATTACTAAGAGATTTATTCAAAGTAAAATATTTAATTTTTGTTATCTTAGGCACCTAAATTAACAAACTTTTAATTCCATTCTCTACCAAGTAATACAACAAAAACGAAATTAGCTCCTTGAGTAACTGTTCGACACTTAAACATTTTTCAGTACTTTGTGTAATAAACTTTGTTTTTTATGGCCTCCGCACACGGTTTTGGCATAGTTTTTATGATATTTGTTAGAATTATTCTTAATATTGATAGCCATTTTAATTTTAAGTTCTCCATCAGCTTCTGCTTATTTTTAAAACGACGTGGTCCAGTTCTGCGCTTCAAGAATTGGGAACAATTTTATTTAAATAAAAGAACCGGTTAAATGGTTATTTAAAATACTATTAACCATAAACCGATTTTTTAAAAAGTACTACTTTTCGAATTATTCGAAAACCGGTTTTTTGAATAAGGTCGAATATTCGATCTCCCTAATATGTATATATACATATGTATGTATTCAAACAAACATTAGGGCGTTTCATATTTTCCAAAGAAGTAATTTTCATATGACTACGCTCCGAGTGTCGGTAATATTATCCAGTCTTTCAAAAATTGTTATATCATTGCCAGAAAAGTCTACGAACGATATCGAAAAGTGCATTTTTTTTAATATATGTGTAAACAAAGCACTACATGTTTCTATATCATTATTGTAATATTCAATAAAGAAAAAGTTAAAAACTCTGAATTCTTCAGTCCACAAAATTCTGCGTACAACTACATCCAATTTAGCTCTATAAGTTTTTGAATAACTGAACCAACCTCTTCCCAATTTTTTAACAAATTTAGTCTACTAGGCATCGAGTACGCTAGGTTTTATGTAATTTTTAAAAAAACCTTCTGTCATTCTTGAATTAAAATCGACTTAAGGTGTTGAACGAATAACGGATTCGTTTTTTGTGCCTGTATCTTTGATATGCTCATAGGTGTTAAATAATCTTATGTTCAGTAGATTGAAGTGTATATTCTAATTATGATTTGACGTTATTTGGCAGCTATAACCTTACCAACATAGAATAATCATCATTAAGGCTATGAATTTCAACCTACCGACACCATATATCGACTTGGCCTATATACCGAACACCACTGTCTTATCTTAGATCTTTATAGCCAAAGAGGAATTGAGCTTTAGCCATACTTTACATATTCCATTTTTCTAAAAATGGTATGTAATGAAAGTTTATTTAATTAATTTACTAAATTAAGTGTTTCCAGAAGTTTGAAATATGTAAACTATGGCTAAAGCTAAATTTTCCTGTAGTTAAAAATAATCAAAGATCTACTAAGTCTATGTAAGATCTACTTAATTCTGAAACTCGTAGCATAAGATGATAAGTTAGAGAAGGATATATTTAACAAGTCGTCGGGTAATTATGAGTATAGATCATGGAATTGAGGGTTTCTTGCATCGGCGACAGCTTTTACATTTTCGTGCGTTTTCACCAGAGGTACAATTTGTTTAGAACATTAACTAATAGGTGTTAATGCTTTTGTTGGTAAGAAATTTATTTTCTGGCACAAGATTGTCCACTATTCTGCCCAATAGGTTTGTGTGGCAATTATAATTTTTGCAAGCTTATAAGGCAATCTGTTATACAACATGCTCAATACTTTATTAATATAATTCAAATGAATTTTTAAGGTATTCGCAAATAACGAATTAGGGCCGGTTCCAAAAAAAGCATATAGTTCGGGTGTTGATGGGCAAATATAGCATTCCAGATTTGGGAAATAAGTACGACCTTTTTGTATGAACAGAATAATATTGCAAAAAGTGAAGAAGTAATATTATTGAAAGGTGTTTCTTCTTCTCCTTCATGTCATACATATAGGTGGACATCTTTAGTATTTTTAACATAAAAGGTGAAATTATGAAGTGATTGATAACTTCTGTTTGTAATACAGTTTTCGCCATTTTCACTCCAACCTACTAGACCAGATATGGTATACCATTGTTTGATACCCCATCTTAGTTTTTCCAACAAAGAGGCTGATAATGTATAACAAAATGAACTATTTTTATTAATAATACTTATTTATATTTAATATACTGATTTATGTGAATAATTAAAATTATTATTAAATTTATTTTTACAAATAGTCCAATAGTTTTCTGCGCCACCTCAAGAACTTGACCCAGGAAGCTCAAATATTTTTCAGTATTCATTGTACAAGAGAAACAAAATTCGTAAACAAAAATTTTTCGCGTCACTCTAATGTAAGTGTTTTTGATGGATTTTTTACTATAGATTACACATAGAAGTTTCTGTATTACCGAATTACTCTCGTGGCGTAAGCAAGGTCCTATGAAAAACAAATATTTGATAAAAATGAAACACCCTAATGGACATACAGTTAGTGTCATTAATATTCGGTTTTATTAAAGAGATATGTTTAACTGATTCGTCTTAAGCTAAATGTATATCTTTTTGAACATTTTTTTCTTTTTCTTAATAGTTTATTTAGACACTTGAAAGTTCACACTTGTATTTAGAAAAAAAAGAATAACAATATAACAAAAAAAAAAAATTAATTCAGGTGGCATGAAATATTGCGCGTCAATAATATTCGGTTTTCTTCGAAAAGTAACAAATAATATATTAGAAAAAGGGTTTTATATAAAATTCAGTATTTTGTTGGATAACCCTTTTGTTTTATAACTTCACTTAGACGGTTTGACATGTTTTTTACTATTTTAGCTGTATAAGCTGCAGGAATACGATCCCATTCTTCTTGAAGCCGCAATTTCAAGGATGTTATTTTGTCCAGCTCATCCCATAAATTCTCAATCGGATTGAGGTCTGGGGATTGTGCAGGTGGATGGAGAACTTTAGGGCAGTTATTGAGCAACCATTCTTGAATTAAAAAAATTTAAAAGAAAAATTTAAAAGAATCTAAAACACCCAGCTTATTTGCACTTTCTTTCAAATTTTGACGGAGGATATTCAAATATGATTCCTTATTCATAAGTCCACTGATAAAAACTAATTTTCCCGTCCCTTTAGCTCCCATACAACCCCACACCATAACGTGTCCATTTCCATGTTTTACGGTTGATTTTAAATTTTGTAGTTGTAGCTACTCATTTGGCTTCCGCCACTCCATTACACGCCCATCGGATCCAAATACGTTATACTTGCTCTCGTCCGCAAATATAACGTCATCCCACCAAGTTTCAAACGAGCTCTTCGGTTGTGTAAATTAACCAATGGCTTACGACGTGCTACTCGGCCACGAAAACCTTTTTTTCTTATGGTTCTTCGTATAGTAGATGCAGATATTTTCTTTTTAAACTCATTGGTCACCTCTGTGACTAATTTTGGAGCACTTAAGCGTGGGTTAGATTTTATTTTTCGCACAATTGAACTTTCTTCCCGCTCGGTCAATTTTTTTGGTTGACCTGTCTGCTTTATGAAGTGTATTCTTCCTTCATTTTTGTGCCTTCTGACAATGTCCCCAACTGTATTTGGTTTCATATTCAGAATTTCAGCAATCTCTTTGTACTTTTTACCTTTTTTTATAATTGAAAATAACAAGTTTTCGCTGTTCTAAAGGAGTGTTTTTTCCTTTGCGCCCCATTTGTATAATTTGCAGTGAAGTAGAATTTTGGACAGACAAGAAAGGAGGTGTTATGCACTTTTATTAAAACGTAACTCTATATTGCTGGAAAAGTAGCTGAATAACATGTTTTTTTGCAAATAGCATATAAATAGGGGAAAAACCGAATATTAGTGGCGCTTAGTAAACAGGGTTAACAAACTTTGATCGATTTATCACGGTTGCAGGGTTACCATAGAGCCATTATTTCCATATATTTGAATACCCATACTGACAACATTTATTTAAGTTTTTGCTATTCTTCTGATTACCTATCCATTTTGCTAATGCCAGGGTGTTATTATCGATAAACCTAAAAACCGAATATTAATGACACTAACGGTACATACATATATATATTTCTATTATTCTGAAATTATGAAAATCGGAATAAAAAAAAACTCTATTAGTAGATTTGCTGCTTTTATATGTGCATGTATACACATACATTTGTACATATTATTTTCAAGTTTAAGCATTTGTTTAAATAACATTATTTTTTTTTTCTCATTTTGTTATTTTCTACTATTTTCTTTTGCTTTTTAAATATTTTATACAATATTAAAAACAAGAAAACCATACGCTTTTAAAAATTGATTACCCGCTGTCAGTGTGAAAGAAAAAACATGAAATTAAATTTAAAACCACGTTACATGCAGCAGTAAAAAAATGTTAATAAACTTTTTACATCACCACATGCGAAAATGGTTGCAGAGCAATTGTAAGTTGAAATTAATACGAGTACGAAAAAAAAGCATGAAATATTTTGCAGACGGTCTTCAATTTGATTAAGTTCAGTCGCTTGGCATGTTGTTGTCATTAAACCGGGTTACAATTTTATTTTTATATTAAATACATATGCATTAACCCAGACCATAATTATGAGTTTATGGTTAAGTAAAACAAATATATTTTTGATATTTTTTAAAGGAAAAACCATTTGCTTTAAAAGTTAAAGTATTTTTACAGAAAATTAAGAACCTTTCGAGAAAATACAAATTATTACACACAAATTAAACTATGCAACAACAACAACAAAATAATAATAAGTACGTTAGTACTATTATAAGCTACTAACTAAGACTAATCGTTTGTTATGTTAATTTATTCCAGAAAATTGTTAGTTTTTTTCATACGTGCAGGTTAGGTTAGGTTAGTTAAAAAGGGCCCACCTGACAAACGTTCAGCACACTTAGGCCCGAGATAGAGCCCATTGTGATACCCATAAACTTCCCTCTGACAACCTGATCAGTTATCTGGCCAGCTTGTCACCTCAATAAATTTGCTAATCAGCCTTACAGGAGTCTCCAGTAGAACCACAATGCCAAAAAAAAATTCCCAGCCTAAGGGCTTATATCCCCATTAAACACCCGTAAGTGTCTCTATTACTGCAGATATCCTTGGCAAGTTCAGCAGTTGCCTTTTTGTCCATCCTCGGCCATAGAGTTCTAGCCTGTCTATAAGTTGCAGCACGCCTCCACCCCTCATCAAATACACCATCAGCCCATTGTCCTATACGTAGACGGCAGGTAGAGATTGGTATACCAAATCCCTCCGCCGCCGAAAGAATCCCAGCTATAGTGTCCTTTCTAGCCAGCTCATCCGCTATGCAGTTGCCCGGAATATCACTATGATCCGGTACCCAGATGAGATTGATATCACAGCACTCAGACATCACTCACAATAATGTGTGACATTTTCTCACCGTCAAAGACTTGGTATACATAGTCCCTAGGGAATTAATAGCTGACTAACTGTCCGTATAATTGCAAACCTCGCGGATTATTGTGACACCATATTTCAGTAAGTCAGAAACCTGACGAATAGGGGCCCGTTTTGCCTTAAAAATACTGCAGGATTATTCTAATAGTTAACCAAATTATTAAATTATATAAAATTTAATAAATTTATAAATTAAATTATAAGTGCATGAAGATATGACAAACCAGTGTTTTACTTGTAACTAAAGATTTCGGAGGTGTTTAGAAAATACCGAAATAGATTCTTATTCTACTCTCGATACTCCTATCAGAAACAAAGTGTCACTTCCCAGTTAGTTTACTGCATTCCTTTTTGACACAGACTGTTATATTTTTAGTATAATTATTTTATTTCTTAATGGTAATCGGTTAAAGTTCATTATAAAATATGATTATATGTCGTTTAAAAATTTTTTAATTTACTGATGATGTTGGCTCCTGAATTTAGGAAAGGACTTTCTGAACACAGTATAACTCATCTCAATACATATAATAATGCGACTCACAATTCTCAACTATTTTTGAGAAACACATGTCCACACATACCATATGTGTGCCGAAGAAGGTCCTCGGTGCAATACTAGGCCAGACCATCTGAAAAAATTTATCGTTTTTCCACAGCGATATCACCTCATAACATTAGCTAGTAACTGGTTAGGAGGACTATTCCTACTATTGAAAACTTCTCTAATGCATTTGCTGTTCGGAGGCGGCATTAAACTGTAGGTCACTTTCAATGAGTCTAAGAACAGAATCGGCTATAGCTCATTGACTGATAGAAGTCCCCATTTTTCTTCATGGAATATTTTGGGAATTAATATATACTCGTATACAATATGTAATATATATACAATATGTAATATATACTCGTATACATATCCTTACATAGGTATACTGGTATTTTGACTATGATAAACAACAGTTACGATTACTTTTTCTCTGCAGTTCTGCAAAATAGTGTTAGAAATATTAATAATTTGCATTTTTAATTGTACAATTACTTGGCTGTTTCACCCAAATGCATTAAAAGTTTAAACTTTTATTTGATTCCACAATGAAATAATTACGTTTTAATAGAATGTTTTCAGATTTTCTAAATTTCAGTTTCATTTTAAAACAAATTGAGAAAACAATATTAGAAACTACATGAAGATGTTGTTTCATTTCATTCTTATGAAACTTTACAACAAGTATTTCTGATTCAAGCAACAACAGCAAAATTCAACATATTTAGCAGACAAACTTAATGAGGAAACTTTTTTATTATCTGATGTGAATGCACAGAGCACAATATGCATACCATACTTATGTACATATGTATGTATATTATATAAAATCATAAGAAATTAAAACAACAACTGCAACAACAATAATCTATTAAAAACGGCTATAAAACCGGTACATACGAGTACTTATTTGCATGAAAGAAAATTTGCATAAGAAAATATGGGTTACAAAACGAAGTGCTTGTTTTGAAATTGAACTGGAAAGTTCCTATAAAAACTAAATTAAATAAAATGAAATGTCACACATTTTCCTTTCAGGAAACATTAACAAAAAGTATATAAAAGAATTCGCAAACAAACAACAAAAAGTATATAAAAGAATTCGCATTTACTTAGTTTCGCAATTTTCCCTTAAATAGAGAGGAACTTTTATTTTTAACCCTCTTTTTTGAATTTTTAGCGAATTTTGACATATTCTTTACAATATTATTTAAAAACGTAAGAGAAATCTTGTTCCATTCGTATTATATTCTTTGCCATAGCTCCTACATATTCCTCGAGCCTCAATTATATTTTTCAGCTGTTTTTTTTTTTCAAAAATTCTCCGTTGGATTGGAATTAGGGCTTTATGGCGGACAATTTTCGCACCACACTGTGCGTATTTATTTTTAAATAAAATATTACAACTGTTTGTGTAGATATGTAAAAATGTTGCAAGTTTTCATTTTAACCATTTAACTCTTCTGCAATTAGCACTCGTTCATGACTTACCTATGTTTTGCATCAATGTTTTGAGTTTATTAAAGCCAATCATTTGTAAAGAGTGATAAAAAGAGATGAAGGAGAGAAAAGGAAAGGAAAAAGGAAAAATTATTTGAATATCCTTTGGCAAAGTTTTAAATTTTTAAAAGAAACAAATTAGCAAACAAATAGACAAAAATATGAAAATGTATGTCATTTAAGAATTTACTGTTTTTCCTTTTAACGAACCATTAAAAAGAAGAAAAATAATTAGAATGAGGAAAAAATCTTAATAAAATATTAAGGATTACATCGGACTAATGAAACAATTCAAGCTGGTCAGAAATAGTGCAAATATTGTGAACGTTGCGGGGTTCTAATCAATTTGTTTTTTATCATAAAGATAATTTTGTTATACCACAAAAGCCTTTTTTACAAAATACCCTTTAACGGAGGATGTACAAACGGAGGATGTCAAAAGTTGTTAATGCCGGTTGAATTCAAGCTATTCACTGATCAATCATCCAATACTCTTCGTTTTTTCTCTCTTTGTACTTAAATTATTTACGATGAATATAATCAAAAATTTATGATGCACTGGATAGATACTATTTAGCCGCGCACGCATTTTACTGGTTAATGAATTTTTAAAATGTTTATGAATAAAATATTTTAAGAAAAAAATTAAATTAATCTCTTCAGATCACACATCTGAATCAAACGCTTTGTTTAACTCACCATTTGATGGGGTTGAAATAAATTTGTGGTTATTTAATGAAAATTGTTTATAAGACTTTACGTTTTTATTTTTACGATACTTTTTTTTACTGACCCATTGAGTAGAGAAGAATGATATGACAACATGAAAAGAAACCAACACAACATACAACAATAAACATATGCATTCATAGAAATCTGAAAATTGTTACTAAAAAATCTTCTTTTGTGCTACAGCTAAAGCAGTATGTACCGGTATTAATAATGAAGAAAAAGATCCAGAATATGATATGAGCACTTCAGAAATGATTGGTTACATCAGAGCTATATTCTCTTCTGAACCACCATTCACTACTTTTCGAAAGACTAATGAAGAATAGTTATTTTAGTAGTGTTTGCTTTACCCCCTTGTGAGTGAATGAAATGTAAATTTTCGTTTAAATACAAAATAAAACCAAGTGGTTGTTATAGTATGAGTATAATCATCGTATGAAAGAAGCAATGTTTCTGCGATCCTTAATGAAATATTAAAAATTACTTATTACAACTTTACAAAATAGTTTTCTCTTCAGTTGCTTTATTTTGTTTGTTCGTTTACTTCTTTTTCGAATAGTTTTTGTTGAAATCCATGTAAGAAATTTGTCAAAAGACTTTTGAAAACGTTTAACCAACTGAGTCTGGGGGCAATAAAGAGTCAGATTTTTGTTGTATTTGTAATTGTGTAGGTATCCACTGTAAATGTATGGTATACTAACGCCACTACCATTACCAACACCAACACCAATACCAACACCAACACCAACACCACTACCACCACAGTGTAAATAATGTATGAGACTGAAGAAAGAGCAAACGGATGAGTTGAGTGTATGTGTGTGAATTTTTGGCTAATCGTACGAATGTAGACCATAAATATACATGAAATATGGTTTAACATTTGACTTTCTTAGTTGGTCTTACTGTTGCTGTTAAATTTGTTGTTTCTTCTGTCCATGTGCATATACATGTATGTTGTTTTTGGTATAAACTTTATAACTTTTATAACCACAAACCCTATAGAAATAGTAACAAGCGTACAGTAGATAGACACTTAAGATGCCTTAGATTCACTTGTGTACGGATTAATGTCTGCATGCGGTGTAACTTTTGATGTTCGTAGATGGGGTCTTGTATTAAAAATGGAAAAATTCATAAAAGGCAGCAAGCGAACAAGTGTTCAAGAACGCTAATACTTGAACAAAAATATTTGTAATATGGCATAAATTAATATAATTTTGTTATATACATACATACATACATACATACATACATATGTATGTACCATATAAGTAAACCTATAGTCATTCGTATTTTAGAAGAGTATTCAGTATTTTCGTATCAAAAAAAAAAAAAAAAAAAAAAAAAAAAACAGCAGGAATGTTATAACTAAATTTCTTTAAAGGCATATTCATTGCATGTTGATGAAATGCTTTCTTGAATTTCTTTTTAGAGCTTATAATTGGCTCTGGTACATAAAGTATAATATTAAACTCGGATTTTAAATATACATATATCTGCCAATATTTCGATTGATCCTAATTAGTTTTTTTTTGGAATATGTGTATGTATGTATGTACGTATGCTCTATTAAAAATTTCACAGTCTCTTCTTTTAAGTATATAGCATTAAACACATAACCGACAGGAAGCAGCAGACAGCAAAAGGTTAAAATTAGAACACATACTTTTAGATGAAGTCAATTATTTTAAGTGAAGCACAGCAAAAGCCTAGACAATAACCTTTGCTGCTGCTGCTAAAGATAAAATAATTTATATATTTTTAGGAAGCAAAACAAAAATTTGTGATACCAATACATATTCACACTCACAAGTGACCTGGTGAAGGTCTCCGAGTGGGGTCGTGCGAACAGGATCGATTTTAATGCACGTAAGACTCAATGTTGTTTTTTAACACACAGGCGTGGTGGTGTGCTGTCATCTGTGTCAATGGGTAATGTGGATATTGAGGAATCAGATGCTCTTGATGTTCTGGGCATGAGAATTCACTGTGACGTTCGTTGGAATGATCACATATTTCAAGTGTCGAAAGAAGCATTCAAGTGCCTTGCTTTTTAAAGACGGTGCAAGAAATACTTCACCCCATCTGATCTCCTTAATATTTACAAGACCTATATCCGTTCCAAAATAGAATACAACTCTCATGTATGGGCCGGTGCTTCAAAGTCTATTTTGGAGCTTCTCGACCGCGTACAGAAGAGGGAAAAAATGCTCATCAATGACGGTAGGGTAGCCAACTCTATCGATTCATTGGAGTACCGTCGCAATGTGGCGTGTGTTTCATTGTTCTATCGGTACTATAACGGAATGTGTTCTAACAAAATTAAGGAATTAATTCCCAAAAGTCATATATTTTTACGTAGTACTCGTATTTCTCGTAGAGCGCATCCCTTTGTAGTTGATTGTCCAGTAAATCGCACAACGCATTATAGGGAGAATTCGTTCTTTGGTCGCACTGTTCGGTTGTGGAATAATCTTCCAGCGAAAGTATTTCCTGCCACTTACGACATGAGTAAATTTAAATCTAACGTCCATAAACACTACTCCCTCTGTCCTCCTTCCAATAACCTATTTTCCTAGTACCAGCACAATGCCCTGCATGAGTAGGGGCCATCCCCTGGGTGCTGGTCTTATATAAAATAAAAAAAAAATATATATATAAAATATTAAATAAAAAAAGTAAACCAACAATATAAATTTATAATATTATATGAAACAACATTTATGTCAATAGTTTTAAACACATAATTTCAATAATTTTTTATTTTTGAGTAATATTTTAAAAGAGCGAATTATTTTGTTGGAGTTGAAAAGCTAACAAGTCTTTTTATGACAAATAAAACGAATGACAATGAAACCTAATTTTGTTGCTGCTGCTGTTGCTGCTGCTTTCAAAATATTTATGAAGTCGATAGCATAGCAGCAAATGCTGCCAATAACAACTTGCTGCTTGCTTTCATGCTGGTTGCTGTCAGTTATGTGTTTAATGCTTATACGTATTTCATACACATAAAATCGAATAATTTTATTGCATTTCTATTAATTCTTTTAACGGTTACTGAAATCATAGTGCACACAACATTTTTTCCACTTGCGCTTGTTCAGTGTTTCTTTCTTCCAAGTATAGGCTGATCTTCAGATTCTTCGGCTTTCCCGTTAGTTTCATTCCATGGCCGGTTTAGTTAGGTGAAACATAGGCTATAGAAAGATACATAGATATTGCTTCTGGTCAAAATATTCTCAGAATACGCCGTAGGCAGAGGTTGATTATTAATTGAATGGTATTTTCATCCCAAACTGCTGCGTTCTACTACTCACAATCATAAAAATGTGCATATTTAACACACAAATTAAAGTTGCTAATTTGCGTTTTTTTGCGTAGAGATCGCCATATCATATTTAATCGTATTTTTCGGAAGACAACACTAGTTCAGCCGCATGTTATAAGGATAATGACGAGAGGCCGAAACGCACTCCTAATTTTTGTTTTCAATATAGAGGCGTGCTGTATTATCAGCGTTGATTCGCTTACTTAATTTTTGCTTATGCGATGTTTTTCCGCAAGGCCGCTTCAGAATTTAGTTTCTCCTGCATGTAGAAATACATGTAAGCCAGAAGAAAGATGTCATCTGCGTAGTCGAGGCACTACAACCTCAGGTTCTACCACTTGGTGTGGATAAAGTACGTTGTAACAAATAGTCAAGGGCAACATTGAACCGCAGGGAGAGAATAAAACCTTGTCTATTTCCAGCTTTGATATTTAATATGGATGGGCGCGCTTACGCTACATAATGTATAATAGTTTTCACAAGAGCTATTTCTATAATCCAAATCCTTCCAAATAGACGAGTGGGCAAAGATGTCAAAAGCCTTTTCAAACAAGATGAAGTGGCAAAGAGAAATCATTTATCCGTAATTTAAGGCTTGACTTTATTGGCGATCTTGGTTTTAACACAGTGCGACAAAAAAAAATACCTGGTAAATAGTACTATTTTTCTGATTGGCGCTACCAAGCAGAACAAGGATCTGTTTTTGAAATTTGCGACACACCTCCAAAATCTAGAGTTACGGGTAAAAAACCTGCTTTTCAGACCTTTATGTACTTGTAAGCTAATAACTTTGCTGAATATATGTCGCTTAAATAGCCCTGAAGAATCTGAGTGTATTTCTCAAACAAACAGATTTTTCATCCAATTTTTTCTACATTTTTCAAGCTCAGATGCGTTTTTGCGCCATATTTTACACAGAAACCGTAATGTTGATGAATTAATTAAGGAATTATATTGAGTTATGAATAAAATGAGACTTAGGGTTTAGAAATCCATTGAAAACTGACGGAGTTATTAAATATTTTAGTAAAGCAGCTGATGAAAAAAATTTAAATTTTTTTTTTTTTAAATACAGTTTTAAAGTAATAAAAAACACCAGTTTGCTGAAAGTTTTATGATTTTGTGATGAGTTGCATTGCGAAAAAGCTTAATAACCAAATCCGATAACAAATTTAAAATCAGCTAAGATTCAACTAAGTTATTAGCTTATATGTGCATGAAGGTCCGAAAAACTGATTTTTTACCCGTATCTCGATATCTTAAAGGTGTTTTGAAAATTCCAAAAACACATCGTTGTTCTACTCGACAGTGCCTATCAGAAAAGTAGTGTTATTTCGTTCGCAGGTATATACTCGTATGTATATAATCACTCTCTTTTTAGCTCATCACAAACATAATGATTCGATTGCTTACCATGAAATCAGTTTCTGGCCAATTTATCTCAATGTTTTTATAATTGCTTGTTCATAATTGATTTTAGTTTAGTTCTTCCTAAAGTCTTGACTGAATTAATACAAAATTATGATTAAAAATCTTTATTTAAAATACTAACAATCATGCCATAAATTAATTAAAAAAATGAAAGAAAATCTGTTACCAACACACACTGGGGTAGTTATAAAGATATTCGTATAATGTTTCTTGTTTCTTCCATTTAAATAAGACAAAAATAGAAATAAAAAACGAGAATTTTCCTCAAAATAGAAAATAAGCAAAATAACAAATGCAAACACAGCATGTGGGCCACCAACAAGGGTACTTAATTGTGTTTTAATTATTTACTTAAGTTTGCCATGTATATATAAAACCAAAATCAAAAGTGACTATGAATTTCTAACGAAATGACCTATTTTGTTTGTAGATACATACATAAGTATATGCCTAAGTATGTGTGTATATATGCAAAAAGTTAGTATATAAAAAATGTCCATTTTGTTGTTGGTACTGTTTTCTTTTCTATTTTTCTAAGCTCTTTAATTTTTTACAAGATTGAATGAAAATGTGAGTTTGTTTTGAAGTTTATATCCACTGCTTATAGACAGCATTTCAAGTGTATGGTATTCTCCTAAAAAGCAAAATGTATCTAAAAGTATCATTTATTCTGTGTGTATACTAGGGAGGTCGAACGGTTATTATTTGACCGGTTCTAACCGGTTTCTTTGGTTTTGCCGAATACGGTTTTCTAAAAATGTTCATTTTTCGAATACCGAATAAACCGGTTATTTTAACACGAATAACCGGTTATTTAACAAAGTATACTTTTTATACGTTTTTTGTATTTTTCAAAGTTTATTCTTCAAAGTTTGATATATAACGTCTTATTTGTTATTCTCATACGAAAACCTTGACCGAATCACAAAGAATGCCAAAACCATGGTAGAACCATTAATGTACGCATACTTGAGCAATAATAACTTTTACTCATGTTCTGTAAATGGGTATTAATTTTTATGTGTGGAGGGAGAATGATAATCAACTGTGCAATTTGGCCTTGGAAGCGTTTAAATAAATGTAAACAATTGCAATTGAAAAAGTAAGGTTTGAAAATATTTAGGACTTGATGGAAACGAGTGTCTAGATGTATTAATTATCATAAAATACTAATTTTACATCTCGATTTCAATTACGATAGCTTCTAAGACTTCTAACGAAATGTAGATTCATGATAATAACTTCGAAAATAAGGCTCAAAAGTAGTTTGTTCAATTAAATACCACTGGAGCGAAGGTAGATACCTCCATTAGAAATAAAGAAAGAGAATAAAGGAAATGTGACTAAGAAAAATACGACAAGAGATCAAAGTTGGTAAAGAGTCTCCCCACCAGCTAACTAATGGCTAACAAAAATCTGCCCATATTGAATTTTTTTGTAAGCGCAACCTCACTAAGGTCACTAAAAAAGTCTCGTCCCAATAGCCAGAGTTTGCATTTCCAATGACTACAGTAAAAGTTTGCCCGTATCTCAAAACCTGTTTTTGGTCTTTAACGGATTATACACAGAAAGCTAAGTAGAATTCTGAGAGACTTCGTCTTATATTAACGACCATACTAAGATTTTTCGGCAGTAAGACTTATTAATCACCTTAAATATGTCCATAAGATTGACGTAATTGTGCAGCTAGGAAAACTTTTTTCTATACTAAGTAGTTCCGAAGCGCCATCCCATAAAACTCTTGCAAAAATTAATCACTGGGTGAAATATTAGCACGTTGTAAAAAAAAAGCGGTAAGTATGTTATTCTATCATACTTAGTAGCTAGCGATTACAATATTGATCAATTTTATTTAATAAAACGACCGGTTATTAAATTAATTTTAAACCGTAAACCGGTTTCTTTCAAATTTTTACTTTTGGAATTATTCGAAAACCGGTTTTTGAAAAATTCGAATAATCGATCTCCCTAGTGTGTACATATACATACATACATATATGTATGTTAGTTTGTAGGATTTTAGAGAACCTATATATGTACATGCACATTTATTTGCTTTATCTTTTTTAGGTTTCACTTCCATCTTTGAGGAGAGTTCTACTGTTCAGTACTTGCAACATATTTAATTTTTAACTTAATTTTAGTCTTAAATTTCATTTGTTTTATGTGGTCTTTGCCAAATATCATTGGCAGCATATTTTAATAAGTAATAGTGAGGAGAATAGTGGGCGATAGAGAGAATGAGTAGAGCAAATAATTTGGCTTGGGATGTGTGTGGCTGATAGTTTTAGTATGTGCAGTTCAAATAAAATCGTGTACCAAATAGTTAATACCTCTATTACATACGATTACATCAGAGATTATATCAATTCGAATGCCAAAATTTTACTTGTGTCGAAAAACAAATAAACAAATTTCTCTACAATTACTCGTAATCGAAAGTAAGTTAAGTTTTTTTTGGAGAAAAAAAATGGATGCAAATAAATCTTATGGATATTTTGTATTCGTTATTGGATGACCCTTTACTTTTAACTGGTCAGTATGTTTGCATTACCACGAATTTCATTTGCATTTGTGTGTTTATATTGAATATTAAATAATTACATGTTGACTTTAATCAACAAAAATGTAAAGAAAAGAAAAAACAATTTTAATTAGAAAACGAAGACCCAAATTCATAGAAACTGCTTAAAGTTAATACACGTACTGGTCACAGACATACATACTAATATGGGGATATAATGTAATGGCAAATATTTGTCTGAGTCCCTTTTTAAGTTTCTTAATTACTCGTATGTTCCCATTACTTTTTCCACTCAGTGATGGTATTGGTTTCATTTTTTTTTCTTTTTTTTTGTTGCTTTTGTTTTGTTCTTCGGCATTTTTAATATTTCAAATTCATGTTTCTTAAATGAAATTTTACATTTTTAGCATATGTTGCCAAAAACCTCGAGAGCAATATTTTTGCGGTATCAAATGCAATTTAATTTGATGCAGTACTTTTGCATACACTAGCATGTGTATTCAATATGTGTGTGAAAGAGAGAAAGACAGTCTTTATTTTCTACACATAAGTATTTTCATTGTTGTTGCCCCTGTTTGTTACCCACCACTTGCCTTTATTTTTCTTCATTTTTACTTTCAAGTTTTATTTTCTTTTCTTTTTCTGTTTTTTATCTGTTTCTCCCTTCATATGCAGACATTTCGCCTAGATAACTGTGTTTGTGTTGGCCGTAGTAGAGTAGAGTTTATAATACCAATTCTGGGTTATTTTAAAAATTTGCTTGTATTTGCGGTTCGGTTTAATTAAGTTGAATTAAATCTAATTGTAGAAGCAGATGCGATATCAAATTTACACCAAAAAGAACATAATTATGTTTTTTTTTAATTATTCCATATATTCGTTATTAAAATGAATGTATTTTTTATATACATACTTTATTTGAAATTATTACTACATATTAAACTAAAATTAAGTTTATTTGCGTTAATAAAAAATTCAACATAATTAATTGCCTTTGAATTGCTTCAAGTTTTTGCACAATATTTGTCAGGCCTAAGGGGGTATTACACGATATGTATTTGTCATCTGACTTCTAAATTTTATTTCACTTATGTTATGTCAAAATTGTCTGTCTGTGTGTCTAAATTCTACGTATCTACGTATTCTATCGTATTTGCTTTCGAACGTGTACATATGTTCAATAAAATCAAAGCTGACAAAAAATATTTTGTTATAAATTTATTGAAGCTATTGTTAGAAAAAAAGAGATGGATTAAGATATGGATAATCTAAAATGCAAAATAATTGCAAATTGCAGTATTATATCAATAATAACTGCAATGAAATTGAAAAAATAAATAAAAGATAAGAAGAAGCTTAATATATGGAGTAAAAAATGGTTACTTCGAAGGGACGCAGGATTAGGTTTCTCTCCTATGGCAATAAAAGAGTTATAATTAGAAGACTCGAAAGCTTCCAAAATTTTTCAAGAATTTCCTATACGCCGCCAAAGGTAATTTTGTTTGAAGAAGCCGCAACCAATGGCCGCCGTAGTTTAGAAAAATAACAAAGAAAATGTTATAGATTTTTTCACCAAACATATGTACAAACGAGTATATATATATATAAAGAGATAAGCAAATATGTATGTGAAATAAATTATTAAAACTGAACGAAAAAAACAGGTTTTATTTATTTAAATAAATTATTTTGCATCTATCAGCGCCGCCAAATATATTCTCATGGCATTGGTTTTTGAAAACAAAACGTTTGTCAGATGAAATTAGAACGCACTCTAATTGAAAGTTTGTCAAATGTTATGTTAGGTGTTATTTTGTGCTTTTACCCGGTATGTTAATATTTCGCAGTGGAAAATTTGTCAAGTCAGATGACAAATACATGTCGTGTAATACCCCATTTACGATTAACAAAAAAGTTTTTATTTTTTAAACTGTACGAAGTAGTTTTTACGCCAAGCGACATACATGTATTTTGTTGTATTCTAAAAAATATGAAAATATATTTGTACAAAAATTTTGATTAAAGTTAACCCTTAAATATCTAAGACCGTCTAAAGAAGGTCATCGACAAAACAGGCTTAAACAAAATCAACAAGCCTTAAGGTAGGAAGGTCGTAATGCACCAAAAAATAGTCATTTTTATATGCCAGTCGTGTGATTACACAATTTATTGGCGCATACGGCAACTCACAACATTACTGTGCTTATTTTTCCCAATCAAATGCAACCCTGGTGCGAAAATCATGCACTAATGTAAATGTCAATAATACACCAATATTTATTGTGCGGCAATGAAGACGATAATACTCACCAAGTTTTGATTTTATAATTGCTTAATCCCTTAAAATATGCATTTTTTAATTATTTATGTGTAAATTGCACCACAAACTTCTACCATTTCTTTTCATTATTTTACTTTTTTTTCATCAAGTGCACACACTATAATCAAAGCCGATGCAATTTTTATTTTTTTAGAGAACATCCCATCTTTACTTTAGAGCATTAAATATAATTTGTAATTACATATATTTCAATTTAGATAAATAAATATTTTAGTGAAAAGTTAAAGTTTGCAATTTCGTACAACCTAAATACCATATACTAGAACTATCACGTGACAAATAGGCGGCAATTTTTTCCATTTCCATCGTTTTGCCCTAATATGCAACAATCACATTTATTTAAACGGGGGAATTCATGTGACTGCTGTGAATTTCACAGAATAAGAATTGTTAAAAATTGGTGCATTAATAAGAAATTAAAGTGCACCGAATTGCCTAACATAATCTCGTATATCCACGAGTAATGTATATGTAATGTAATGAGGAGTTTTTAGCTTGGTTACTCGATAGTGTAGATATAAAAAAGTAAAAAAAAGTAAAGTGGTGGTACCGTTATTTTGACTAGTTTGTACTTGTTTTAAGTGCTAAGCTTACCAAAATTAAAATAATGCTGATTTTGATTAAACCTGGCCTTTACACAAAAGCTTGTAGATAATTTCAGGTATTTAATATCAAATTAACGTGCGCATTACATGTATAATCTTATGAAAACAGTTCATTTAGGTATCTACTAGGTTCATTAAGTCAGTGGTTTAGCGTGAGTACCTGCCCTAGGACGTTACCTCACGGTGCCAAAGCACGAGTGAATACAATGCGTCCAGCAACGGCCCCACCTATGATTAGAATCACCAGTGAGTACAAATTTAAAGCCCTGTTATTTGGACATGACCTCACACCTTGGTGAGGTGCCGGAGACTATCTAAACTACTACCGATCTATGGGTCACGGCACCCGGTTAAAAATGTAACTCCACACCGAGCCAGCATAGCTCCCCCGCGATTTGGGTTTAAACCACAGCTACCACGTTGCTCCCACAAAGGGGGCCTCACCATAGTCGGACAGGAACCGAAATTCCTGGGGCTCCCGACACCCGTGGCACCAGAATTAAGCCTCCGGTCAGGCCGCGTAGCATAAATGCTACTACCAGTGTAAGTCGCAAACGACTTCCGGACTGGTGACCAAGATGGTGTACACAACAAACAAGAAACACTCAAACAACACAACAATAAACGGAGCCACCCTCACGGGAGAACTCAAAGTGACAGCGTGCGCCACGGACACAATACACAAAAAACAAGAACACAACCAGTCAAGAGTAGACCATTACAAAAACACAACACCCAAAAACTGCAGCCACAAATCAAGCCGCAAACAGCAGGCCGGGAAACAGCAAACAGCAGGCAATCACAGCAAGCAGCATAACACACCAACCGTCAACACCCCAGCGGAACGCCGAGCTAGAGAAGGCTAGCCAGGAGACCGCTAAGATGGTGATGCTAACAGTGCCATCCTTCTACGCCTAAACACCTCAAGGGCAAAAACGCCTAGCCTACCATAAGTACGATCGTCCAACAATACCCTACTGAAATCCCACACCCCCCCAGTATGAGTAATACCCATACTATCTAAATCCCTAACGTCATCATAGTCCGGGCACGAAGTCAGTACATGCCTCCAGTCCTCAATTCCCCTCGCACATCGACAGTCAGCTGATTCAGTCTGGCCAATCCGATGCAAAAATGCATTGAAAGAGCCATGTCCCGTCAGTATGAACACCAGACTCAAGCCAAAGCCAAAGTCAGGGTGTTCCCGTACGAACGTAACGTTCGGAATGAATCCATAAGTCACCCTTCCCGTGTCGCTGTTCATCCATCTCGTCTGCCACCTATCTACGAGGCACCCCTGCAAAAGCGCCTTATACCTATCTCTCCTATTCTCGAGCTCCGAAGCAGAAAGCCAATCGTTCGTCCCAAGTGGCAGTCCCCTCTTGACCCTGAAAGCAATGCTAAAAGGCACCACTTCCAAGTCAAGCGGTGGTACACCAACAAGGACTTCCAAAGCGTCGGTAGAGACTGTCCGACTTGGGCTTCGCATAACTAGCTCGGCCCAACAGTGCATCATTCACCGCAGATGCCGTCCGGACATCTTGTCAACCTGGTCGTCAATCGTTAGTAGCCTAAAGTCTTCAATTGGCACCGATGACAATGCCTCCCTAAAACAGTACCGATAATGGTCCCAATCAACGTCACGCGTTCGCCATCGTAAAACGTCACCAGTCTCCCTAGTCCGTTGTGGACAAATAACCCTAACCTCGATGAGATTATTGTCACTTATCCCCCAATCGTCACAAACTCTTCAACTAAAGTCTAAAGCAGTAATTGCCGCCCCATTCGCAGCCGTCACGTCTATGTCACTGACATCTACTAGGTACAATCAAACCTCGCTAAAAGCAACCGTTAGGTATTATCGTGGTAGTACTTCTCTTTTATGGTTTAAATTTAAAGAGTAAATGATGACGCTGATTATGTTTCTATGCCTATTTGTGACAATTCTTGTCGCCTCGTATCTATAACTGACTACTACCTCACTACTATGGTTCGCATTGTATTCTTTGGCTGACCTCTGCGTTGATTACTTTGCGGGTTATATGTTAGTGCTGCTTTACATATAGTGTTTGTCAACGCTAATGTATAACCAATTCAATCATATTTCCATCTCCTGTTGCCCTCATGAACTAGCATTTGGTTTGTCGTACGATAAAGGTTTGTATTCGATATTGTGTAGTGCCAGAAACAACGCACAATTCGTCTCAGGCATCTATATGTGAAGGTTTGCAGCTTGTTAATAAATGTTTGTTTAAAACCCCGAGTTCGACATCAGTAAAGCAGAACAAGTTTAACAAAAAAGTATTTTTCCAGCTAAAGAAGACAGTGACTCAAACGAACTTTTCGTGGTGATTAAAAATTTGATCTGTGAATTGGTTTATGAAAAAAAAAAACGATTTTGAAAAACTTTCAGTTGTGACTATTTCTGATTTAGTGTGCGATATATTTATGCACACCAGCGTTAGACAAACAAAATTAATGCATTTGCAATTTTGGTAGTAATTTGAGAATTTCTCACTCAGGCTAGTTTGCACTGTATTTTTTTTTTCTGTTTTCTCTTCACTTATCTTTGTGTAAAAATAAAAGAGAAGAGCAGCTCCTTGCCTGATTCTTATATACATACGAGTACATATATAATAATAAGTTGGCTTAAATTCGTCACTTTATAACTCAAAAACCACTATACCCATCTACAAGTACCTGAATTGAAAAAGTGTACTTCCACTCAAGATTTTGTTCAATTGACCGGTGTAGTGCTCATAGAAAATTTGTACTTATATGTCTATATATTTAAAACGTTTATGGTAAGAATTTCTAAATTTAGCTCACATAACTATGTGAGCAATATAAATCATCAGTCAAAAAGTGAACGGAATTGAATAAGTGGGAGTGGCACCTCCCATACAAAGTGAATACTGATATCTGAGTATCAAGATAACAGTTAGAATGGAAGTCAATACAAATCATTTATTTCAATGCATTCCTTTAAATTCTTCTTCTTAGGAATATATTTTGTAGGTATACAACACAAAGGCTTTCATCAACGCAGGAGGGATTACTCTAGTAGCTTAATAAGCGGATCTACGTGGGTACTGAAATTAAAAGATTTTGTGTGTAATACTTTTTAAATAATTTCTTTGCTTTTAAATATAAATTATGCATTATATGAAAGACATTGTGATTTTATAAGATTTAGTCCGTTTATTGTATGTTGGGTCATTATTTAAATACCGCATACTAATTGGCATGAGAATTTATGTTTGTATGTATGTATGTATATGGCCATTTTAGGTTAGACTCAATAAGAAAAACAAAATCTTCCATTACATACTTTACAAAATTTTTCAACAGCATTTTAAGACTTGCCGAATAAATTTGAGCATTAGACGTTACAAATCCCAGTCTTATCTGATGGTACAGGTAGTGCGCTATAATAAAGCAGCCAAAATAAATCCCTTACCCGCAACACATATACCCAACGATACCAATAGATATTTCATTACATTCAAGTTAACATGCAACACAACAAATCCACTGTTGATTTCAGAGCACTCTTCTCTGTATATATTCTTATAAAGACCAACCGATTGGCATTAAAACTGTGGCAAAACAAGGCAAAATAGAATACAACAAGACAAGGTGAAAGTTAAGCTAGAAAATGTTTCAAAGTTGTGCTGTTTGCATATGGTTGTATGTTGTATCTAATATGGTACTGCTTTTAAAAGCACTCGTACATAAAACCACCTACACATTTAGGATGTAAATGCCCCAGCCGCCTATCAATCTATTCGTCCGCTTCACATCTACTGGTATGTTCTTCAGTTCCTTGGAATGTTGCTGTTTCTCTTGTTCCTTATGAGTACGTGCACAATTTTATCCGATTAGGCTTTTGATCTTTTGATATCCTTCAGGTAAACACATAATTTTTCACTTGGCATCACTCTGTGATTGGTTTTTTCTTCATATGCCTCTTCTATCTCTCCTTTCACTTTTCTTTTTTTAATTTTTCTCTTTAACTTCAGACACACAATGTATACTTTGTACTCTCTTGTACTTATACTGAGTTATTCTAATGCCATGAGATGGGTAGGTAGCCTGCTGTATGACTACATGGTTTTAGAAAATGTTTATTATATTTTTTAAGACGGTTTTTTTTATTAAACTCATCCTCATCCTAGATTTTTTTTTGTTGTTTAAAAGAAACAAAAAGTACTTTTTGTTGTTGTTTTTCTTCTTTCTTAAACAAACCTTTATTTATGATTGCCTTGAAAGATTTTCGCTTCTTAACTTAGCATTTTCATTCTTTTATATAAAATTTATGTTAATTTTTGAAAAATTTAACATTTTTCCTGATTGGATATGAGTGAGAAGAAGGCAAAAGCGATATAAGCTCACGGATAAAACATACATATTTAACTAATGTAGACTTCAAGAAAAAAATCACCTAATTGTAGTAGACAAAAAAAAAAAAAACAAAAAAAAATGACATAACGAATCAAAAAACAATGAAGTGTTCTCTGTCACATGCAACATAGGTAATCTTAAGTAATACTGAAAAGTATTTTGCGTTTCCTCCTCATTTTGCAAAGGCGGAAGTGTACATATTGTAAGTTTATTATTTTATCGAAAAGCATTTAATACATGTATTACCGAGTTAATAATACGCGTTAATACTTACGTTAACATTATTTTATTTTTTTTTGTGTATTTAATAAGGCGGTTCATGAAATTATTTGCAGATTTTATAAGATTGTTTGAAGTAAGGAAAACCGTTATGGGCTATAAATACTACTAACCGCTTACTCTATTCAAGCAAATTCAATTGTAATCTTCTGTTAGATCAAATAAAAAGAAAATAATCGATATACTAATACAATTGAAAGTATTTTACAATGTTCCTTAAAAACTTCTAAGTGTAGTTCAAATTGTCTTTGTTTATATTCAGAAAAATGGTATAAAAATGAAAATTCTAAGTCTAATGGTATTAAGGAAACACGAAATTATTTATAATTTTATCTGTCAAAACTAATACCGCCCTAATATATTTCTTAAATGTACTATACTTAATTTAACTAAGCAGACTTACTTTAAAATGTTTGACATCGAAATTTCGAAGCTTTTAATTACATACATACGCACATTAGGGTGGTACTTATTTTTATTCAACTTTGTTATTTCGAGCGTAACTTCCCCTAAAAATGTTCGTTACACTTTTAAAATATGGTGTGAAAAATATATTCACTATTGGGCGATGTTAATACGTAGCGCATGATTATTGACGTTTGGCTTAAAAACTTTAAAAATAAAGTTATGATTTGTACGTACAGGGTGTCCGCCAGAAAGGTATACTACTTTGTTTTGCCGCCATTTTTTTAAACATTAGTCTTGACAGTTCATATTTGGCAGTCGTGAAGTAGAGGCGTGGCATTTTTATTGTGGAAAAATATTCAGTAAACCAACGTGTTTTAATCGTTAAAACATTTTATCAAAATCAATTATCGATTTTCATGAACAAATCATAATGAGTGACGAGGCACATTTTCATTTGAATGGTTATGTGAATAAACAGAATAGTCGGCTCTGGGCAATGAAAATCCTCAAATTATTCATCAGTCACTTTTGCATGCATTAAAAGTGACAGCCTGGTGTGCAATTTGGTCAGGAGGAATCATTGGACCTTACTTTCTGTGAAACTGAAAACGGCGTAACAGTAACTGTCAATGGGTAGCGATATCGTGATATGATTGAAAACCTTTTAACACCACAACTGCGTGCTTTGTGCTTCACTAACATGTGGTTTCAACAAGACGGTGCCACATCGCATTCAACCAGGATTATAATGGATTTATTGTGAGACCTCTTTTCACACCAAATTATTTCAAGGAATGGTGATGTTGATTGGCCTCTACGGTCGCCTGATATGACTGCTCCGGACTCCTTTTTGTGAGGATATCTGAAAAGCAAGGTTTGTGGAAACAAACCAGAAGCGCTGGAGCAACTCAAACAAAATATTCGTCATGAAATTAATGAAATATCGCGTGAAATGTGTGAGAATGTAATGAAAAATTTATTCGAAATGGCTCGCATTTGTGAGGCAAACAGAGGCAACCATTTATCTTATATTGTATTCATTCTTTTCATATATTCAAAAATTATAAACAAAGTATTATACCTTCCCGGCGGACACCTTGTATAAACGAATTAATTTAAATTTTTTTTAGTTCGTATATTATTTTAATTCAAAAGAGAAATTTATACACATCAGGATAGAGTTTCCGATAATCCGCTACAGTTTGAACTTTCAATTGTTTTTCTGCTTCATTTTTGAAAAAAACTAAATAAAAATCTTAAATTAGCTTAACTGCTCGTTCTGTCGAACCATACAACTTTATCAAGGCCAACGTTAATTAAAGATGACAAGTTTGGATTCTTTGTTGAAAAAGTCTGTTGGAGTACCAAACCTTTAAGAAAAATATGTAATTTTTGTGATAAAAAAATATCGATGTTCTTGTTAAGATTTTGATCAGTTTTTTAACTCGAATTTAGTAGGAATGTCCGGAGCTTACACCATTAACATTTTCCTCGCGTATGATAACTTCAGATCCAAGTGGCCAACACTGCTGTTTCTTTAGTTAAATACCACGACTTATCCTGTCATCAATACTTCTATAATCATGCAAGTCTGTAATTTCTTTGTAATCTATCCAATTTTTTAGGTACACTCCTACAACATATATACAAATCTCCCTAATACATACTAATTCCAATCGTATCATTTGAAATAGATAGCTTTCGACATCCAACGGGCATGAAGAAATGCTCCAGGTTTTTTGAAGGTAAATAGCGAAACTATAACACCAGGAAAAGCTATACTTCATTCAAGAAGTTCTTTATAATCATCACGTGATTATTTTACTTTAAGACTTTGAGATGTAAATTTAATAATCTTAGATACACTCCCAATTTCATTGCTCACTTTCTGATCTTCAATTCCAGTCATAAAGTTAATTTTATCAATTCTGTTCAAAGCGTCTCTAAATCTGCTAAATAATTAAAAAGGGCCTGATAATTTTTGAATTTTTTCATCGAAAACACTACTTAAAATAATTTCAAAGATGTGATGTCGACATGGTAAATAAAAAAGGTCCTTTCCGATCGCTTTCTCTAAAAGAACACAGGCACCTGGAAGTCGGCCTAAGTTAAAAGCTGTGGTATCGCAACATAAAGCTTCTACTTTATCAATTAGATTTTATACGTCATAAGCTACTCCCGCTTGTTGCTGTATACATGATATGACTTCTGGAATTCGATCAATGGATTTGTTTCTATTAATGATGGAAAAACTTTACCATCCCAGTATACTGTAATGCTACCAATTTCTTTATCATGTAATTTTTCTTTAATATTTTGTGCAGTTTTAATTAATTCTAATTCTAATTACACTGGTCTACAAAAAACAACAAATTTTCTCGCCTTTAAGTATAATGATTTTGATGCGCTGAATTCAAATCCGTTTTCAGTTCTTCTTTTTCATCGGACTCAAATTTTTTACGGGCGTGGCAAATTTTTCGCTCAAAATAGGGTAGTCATGTCAATAAATTAATCATAACTTGAAAACGACTTGTCCGATTAATGCAAATACCACTAAACGTTAAGGAACAAAGTTTCCTATAAACCACCTAAACAATATTCTTTGTAATTTCAACAGTCTCAGAGTTATTCACAACTTGCTGCGAAAACAAATTTTTTTCGTGCAAAATTAGAGCGAAAATTCTTTTTCACAAAGTCATAAAAGATTTTCCAGAATGAAAATTTTACATATTAAGCATTTGAATTAAAGTTGAAAATGTTGAGCTATAAGTCATGAAAATCTGTGGGTTATTGCTATCTAACTTTGACCAAAATTAGCGAAAAAATATTTTCTTGCAAAATTAGAGGAATTATTTTATTTTTTTTTTTTCCAAAAAGTTACACAAAAATCTTAAAATATAACGTTTACATTTAGGCATTTAAATTAGAGCCAGATATGTAACTTATAAAGGCAGATTCCTAACTTTAACAAACTAACTTTGACGGATTTGATTTCAGCGCATCGAAATCACTATATTCCACATGGTTTTATTTAAAGGCGTTTTTTGCTGTAGACCAGTGTTACTATTAACTCATCTACCTTGTAATTTGGAGCTTGAGCAGTTGCTACAAGTATCCGCTCCGGTCACTAATTTTACATTTGTCCAAAACTGTTACAAGTTTTTCGGTTATGATTTTTTTTCCTTTTTTTCGTTTAGTTTGGCTTAGTGCTGGATCATCTTCCGTGTCTTTTTTTGATTGAGGCATTCCATTAACATATGAAAAATCTTTACAAAAACTTTGTTACTAGCAAAGTTATCATCATCTGGGAGATTAATATATGTGTATCAATGCTTTTAAACTATTATCAGGATATACACCCAGATGCACCACGTCTTCCTCTTATCCAATGCCCATAATTTTTGACAAAACGTATTTTTACACAATACCTTACATTTTAGGTGGGTACTTACGATCTCCAACTGAAATAAAATTTCTTCCGGACATCTAACGACCACCCTAATGTACATATATATCTTCTAATTAATTAATTAATTTATTTATTTATTTAGTTTTTACACAATTTATGTTAAAAATCTATTATTAGTTATACTTATTTAGTCATTTATAAACAATTTAACCATAGAGTTGACATCTGAAGTCAAAAGCTTTTTTAAATAATTAGCAATTCCTTAAACATAGACCCTGTATATTGAAAAATTCAGTAAATCTTACATGCGTACATATCTATGTACATGTATATATACTTTCAATCATTTAGTGAAGCAATAAAATATCAATTTTTTCATATTGTAGTGTTGGACTAAACTTTATCCTGAAAATTAATAAGATTCTATTCATTATTATCCTTCTTTTTTTAGAAATAAAAAATTAAAATAAATAAATAAAATTACTTGATATTTTAAGGAAATTAAGTAATTCAAATAGATCAACAACTTAAATTATTACTCGTACCTTTTTCAGATGCATTAAACAATATGCAATTGTAAATGTACATATGGACGTGTGTACGAGTATAAGTGTGTATATGTGTGTGTGGCTGCTTGTGTTTACATTAAATAGGATGTGTTCTCCGAAAACAGGAAATTTCTATAACAATAACAACAATTACAAGAACAACGGTAACGACAAGAGCAAATATAACATTACAAATATCGGAATTGTGGATGAAAACAATAGCATTTATTTTACATTTTACCCTCTATACATACATACATATTTATGTATATGTAAGTGCATATACAGTGCATTTGTACATATACCGTATACACGTACTATATATATGTATAGTAGAAAAGGGATTGCAAAACAAACAACTTTTCATTTTTTAAATGACGATTGACCTCTCGCCACTGATGGTTGTTCCTTTTGACTAGACACTTCATCAGATACAAACGGTCTACTGCAGGCCATCTTTAGTTTTTGTTACCCGATAATAGATTATATTTGATGATGATGTGAAGAGGCAATTATATTGTTACAAAAATCAGGTTGGACACCCCTGCGTTTATTACATCGCTAAAAATAAATAAACAAAAGCCGCAAGAACAACTATACGTGCTGTTTACAAACAACCAAATCGACAATAACAAACATTAGCAGAGAAAAAATACATAAAAATAACACACCAATAACAAAAACTAACAGCAAATTAAACAAGTTACAGACAATAACAAGCAACAACAAATACTAAGAACTGAAAAAAGTAGATGTTGTCGAGAGCTTTCGAAGTGTTGTTTACTTAGCCATATAAAAAGCATATCTATACGAACAATAATAAGTTTATTTGTAGTAAACTCAGCGAGAAGAGTTTATGTGTAAAGAGTTTGTTGGTTTGAACTCTGTGTGAAAAGAGTTTATAGGGAGTAAGCTCGTGAAGTGAATCGTGAAGTAAAAAACCAGTTTAGTTGGAGCTAACTGGATAACCTCTGGTTGATAAGGTTGTGATCGAACCTACGATCGAGTAGGAAGGTCTTTAGGTAAAAAGATCTGTCGAGTAATTGTTGTTGTTTACAAAGTTGTAAGCAGACGGAGTAATTAAGAATAGAAAATTGTTATTGCTTGTAAAAAGGTTACAAGCAGTGGAGCACAAAAGTGTGTTGAATAAAGGATTTTCAGTTAAAAGCTAAACACCAGATTAATTTTATTTTAACGACAATCTACGAACTCATAAATACACGTTTTTAAAAAGGTAAAAACGTAACAATATTATAAAACAGTCGAAAAAGAACACACCTTCGTTTTACTTTAATTGTCGTTGAAATTACGAAATAAGCTATTTAAAGCTTATATTCTCACCCAATAAATTACATTTTTAATTGTTTGGTAATTGCTTTAAACACATACATATATTCCTTAATTTTTTTGTTATCAACTAACGTAGATCAAATTCTTTAAATAGTTTCCGAAATAGTTCAACACTCAACAAATGTTTGTAACTGGAACATCAGCTAGATTGACAAAATTACCGGACCTAAAACAGTCTAATTTCAATAAGGTAGCAAATTTTGTTAGTATGGGTCAGTCCCTGCACGGAAGTAATAATCATTTAATATACAAGCTTATATGAAAATCATAAACAGTCAGCAGCAAAATATATGTTGCATTACATTATTTCAAACTGCTAAATTACAAACTATTACAAATATCGTTATTTATTTAATTGAATAAATTTTTGAATTAACGCAAATTGAAGAGTTTTCTTTTAATTGCAATTGATTTCAGTTCAATTTAGGATTAAACCTTGAGTGGTTACAATGTTTTATTGTTCATGTAGCTTAAAATTAAACCTTAGCATGATTGTTTTAAAAATAATCTTCTTCAATTACATTAATAACACAGCTATTATCCGACTGGTTTATAAACGATTTCTATTTTATCAGACAGTGTAACCGTACATGTACGTTTTTATGTAAATGCAAATGTTGGCCAAGTATACAAAAAAAAAAATTCTGAAGTGGCCATATAGATTTTATGCATGTGTGTGTCGATATATTTTGGCCAATATATCAGTGTACATTAGCTTATATATCTGGCTTTTAAGATGGTCATGTGTGTGTATGTGTGTGTGTGTGTGGCTTTGAGAATTGTACTTACTACACTTGCACCTACTATGCATGCCTCTTGGCCAACCAGTTCATATTCGTATACGTATATTGATTTTGCTTATAATATAACTCAATTATATCTGATCAGAATGTCTGGAAGCTTAATAGAATTATTTTAAAAACATTTATTTTAATTTTAAAATTAAAATTGAACGTTATAGGCACCTTAACGTTGAAAATGGCAAAAAAATGATGATGATGATGATGAACAATTTTTCTATTTTTTATTTTTTGTTTAAATAACCTTTAAATCGTTATTAAAGGATTCAATGTAGGTTTGTGTTTACAACTGTTTCAGCATAAATAGACTTAATTTTGTAATATTTTATATGCAAGACCATATACTCAATTTCTATGTATTTGCATATGTGTCTGTGTTTATATTAATGGTATAATGGCATTAGTAAATACCAAGCTCTACTAATGGTATATAAACATTACAATTACAAAAATCAGGTACACTCACAGACATAAAGATATAAACAGACTTTTTAATATCTACACACACATACATATAAACTCTTTACACTTACATAAAACTGTTTACACTGACATTCGACAAACTAAAGCGTGTTTTTTATAGAGGTATAGAACTATAAGTTGGCATTGGTTTTCAAGATGGCGACCGATTTAACAGCTGTCAAGTGATTCATTCTCAGTTTGGTTTGGCAATTCATTATGAATAGACTCACGCCCGGTGTAGATTCGTCAAATGGGCCCAAAACGAGATTACCGTTGTTCCCGATTTTCATAAGCGAATTTTGTTTAGCGATGAAGCGCACTTTTGGTTGAATGGCCACGTCAACAAACAAAACTGCCGCATTTGTAATGAAGGTAATCCTCAAGTGTATGTGAAAACATCGTTACATCCAGAAAAACTGACTATTGGGTGCGCTTTATGGGCTGGTGGAATCATTGGTCCGTACTTTTTCAAAAATGATGGTGGCTAGAACGTTACAGTCAATGGTGATCGGTATAGAGCCATGATTATTAACTTTCTCATTTCAGAATGGAATAACTATGATGCCCAGGAGATGTGCTTTCAACAAGACGGCGCAACATGTCACACAGCTCGTGCCACAATAGATGTATTGAAAGACACGTTTGGTGACCGCCCAATTTTACGTTTTGTACTTGTGGATTGGCCTCCAAGATCTTGTGATTTAACACCGCTAGACTACTTTCTGTGGGGCTATGTAAAGTCATTGGTCTTACAAGCACAAAGGTTTAACGCATTTTTAAGCATATTTTTCAAAAGCCATCCTAAAGCAAAGTTTTTTTGTTAAAAAGAAATTCTCCATAAAATATTAATATCAAACAACAACAAAAAAAAAAATCCTAATAGAATTATTAAGCCCAATAAGATCAAATTAAACGTTTCCCAACGCAGGGGAAAATCCATATATATTCCCTTCGTGTTCCAATTTTCTATAAAATTGGTTCAATTTTATTTATTTGTCATTCAATCAATTGTAAACAACTGAACCAACTGATTTTATAGAAAACTAGAATACAGATGGATCTAGTGAACTAAATACAATACATAATTACATAAGTTTACAAAAAACAATTTTTTGGTGCATGGAATGAACCGTATATTTTTAAATAGGGCTACCTATGGTAGTTATTTACCACTTTTTGCTTGTCAACCTATACCTACGTCACAATTTTCTGATAGCCAAGTTTTTAATTTTCATTTACATACTAAAGCATACTATTACTTAATTAGTTATTATCAAGTACATTCGAATTCGTATGCAGTTTTTGATACACAGAATACTTAAAATTATTTGTTAATGCTTTCACAGATATATTTTGTTTTTGTTAAACCAACTGTATTTCACTTCACCTAAGCAAGCTATAGTACTTATAATTTGCTGCTTTACAAATATTTTAATTAAAATAAATTTGCAATAATACTTAGTTTTGTAATTTTATAAAATTAAAATTTCGTTTATTCGATAGAATGTCCTTTAGAGCGTGTAAACAGTTTTGTTATGTTTGCGGTAAAGTTGTTTATGCCAGACAGGTATTCCTTATTACAAAAAATGTTCAAAGTGCTTATTTTCATCAGTTTGGTTTTTCGGTGTAGCATCAAGATAAAAGGTGGAATCCTTATGTGATTTGCAGAACTTGTAGACTGATAAAAACAGATTTCTGAAGTTTGGTAAATCAATGATCTGGAGAGGACCTACTACCCACTGAAAAAATTAAAAGTTTCATGGATTTGTTGAAAGGTATTCCACTGCAGCAGGATAGGACAGTGTATTTGTGCATCTTTCTGAATCTAAATTAAAAAAAGGAGTTTTTTTTGGTCCTCCAATTGATATAATTTCTAATGATTCGAAATATGACAATCTCTAGTTGGCGATACACGGCTGTTTGGAACACTTTTAAATTTGTTGTTCACGCATTATAAGGAAATAAAAAAATGAAAACGACAAACTTATAGTTGCCGATTTGCCGAAGAATTTTGAACAGATGGGTGTTAAAATGTCCCTCAAAATCAATTTTTTACATTCGCATTTGAGTTTTTTCAAGAAAACTTGGAAATATGAGTGACGAGTACGGTGAATGATTTCACCGAGATATAAAATTCTTTTAGCGAAACTATCAAGTGCTTAAAACCAGCATGTGCTAGGAAACTACTGTTGGAGTGTCATAAGAGAAACAAATTCGATTTTATGTAAAAAAAGAGGTAAAACCAGTGTTTTTTCTTTCTAAAGTGATGCTATTTTTACGTTGTTCGCTGTTAATAAATTTCTCAAAAGTCTGACCTCTAGGATTATTTTAGTATATTTGCCATAGTTGGAGGGTCTAAACTAACACCCCTCATACATGTTTTAATTTATGTACAAAAATCGTGAAAACTAGTGTAATAACAGTGTCGTATTAAAAATCTGTGTTGAGACATTTAGCTTAATTTTCCTTTTAAAAACATTTTTTTGCCGTATTTGTATCAAAAGTGTAACTGGAACAATAACGCACAAAATAACGAGTGAGACAGTATATTCGCGGTTAATTCAAAGATTTACTAAAATACTTAAAGTGCAGAACATCATTAATTTTAATACTTGTTCAATATGTGAAATAGATTTTTAATGTTCATTGCTGTTAAGCAGAAAAAAAATCAAGTCGGGCCGGAAGAGTTAAACGAATTACATTTTCAAACGTTGAGCTTTGAGGGGCTAATAATGGGTAAAAGCAGAATTATTGATTAATAGACCCTTCTTATGAAATAAGTGGTTATTACGGTATATCTTAGGAAGAATAATAGAGCGTCTTCAAAATTTTCACGTTCTTTTCTTAAAAAATAAAATATTCGCATTGAAACTGATAGGCAACCATTTAAAATTTATTTCAATTCGCTATATTTAATGAACGCTGAGTGTAGATTTACTTTCTTTATGTATTTGTGTTTAGATCCTTGTAAAAATGAACAATAAATTTCTCCGACAATATTAAATAAAAAAAAATACCAACCGACATAGGTATAGCGACCAACTAAAAACTACAAATTTAGATATATTACTGTGGTATTATTATAGTTGTTTCTGCTTTTGTTTCAGCCGTAGTTATTGTTTTGCTCTACTTCTGAGCAAATTTAAAAAATTTAAAAAAAAACTATATATTTTAATACCCGAATTACAAACAGCCACATACACACACCCTTTGTGAATTATATAATAATGATCAGAAGACTAAAAAGAAAAAATATATATGTAATCCTTTTTCTATCCCCTCTTCCCTTCCAAACAATATAAATCCGTATTAAACGAAATGTACATTGTAAACCGATTTTATTTTTACAAATTCACAAAATACAGTGAAACTGCGATATAACGAATTTGATTCGTTATACATGGGTATCACGAAATATTTTGCTTAACGAAATACGAAACAAAATCGTTATAACAGAGGTTTTTTTATACAAATTATTTTTCACAAACATGTACTAGTAAAATTGTCCCTATTCAAGAAGTAAATAAAAAATTAAACACTTCTGTTTGTTATTTTTTTTAAATTTTGTTCGACAAATCATCAATATTTAATGTGACTGTTAAAAATTTAGTTTTTCTTATTCTGACTTCATCAGAAGTCAGTGCGCTGTCATGCCCCAATCTTAAAAAAATATATATGTATATGCCCGAAGGCAATAGCATAAAATTCTTGAATATAAAAATGTTGCCTTTTGCAAGTGTTACTACTTGTCAGAGACATTTAGAATGAAAATAAGGCAGTGTCAATAAAATGCTTGTAAATTACTATTTAATAAAATTCAGTAACTGAAATTAAAAGATTAATAGCAAGTGCATATGAAATAATTATTTTTATTTAAATCATCATACAGCTTTACAAAAAGCTTTTTGCAAACAATTCATTCCATGTCGTGTGAATACGGCATGATTGTAAACAACAATATCGGATAGAACATTTACAAGAAGTTTTGAAAATAACATAAGTAATCAATATTTGCCTTTGCAGTATTGATTACCATGCAATACAAATATTTAAAGATTTTCGAATATAAAGTGATACTGACGTCCCTAAAATTGTTTTTGAATTTGAAATAAATACACATGCACTTAGTAGTTATAAAATAATAAATGAATGATATTGAAAATAATTTTATCATATTCTTCTATTATGATGATTTCATTGAATTTTATTTATTTCCAATACACACATGTATGTATGTATCTACGAGTAAATTTTGTCTATGAAGGCGTACATGTGTGTAAATATTTATATCGTATTAATGTATAGTTAAAAGTGCTTATTCTAATAAGTAAATACAATAATTACGTAATTGGCTTTAAATGCCATAGGAGCTAAAATACAATATTTACAACTAAACTAACATAAGCTTTTACGTATTATTTAGTTTATACTTTGATGAGTTTGATATTAAATGAAACGGAAAACCCAAGTGAAAAATTATTGAAAATTGTGAATAAAATACAATGTTTATCAAAGTATTTGTTTAAATATGAGCTCTGTTAACAGCCTTGAGCAAATTTGCAAAATTGTTGGTTAACATACGCTAACAAAATACACAGAAATGCACATGCTACTGTATGACAAATATGCCACACTCAAAACCTTAGTTTATATTTGCCAACACTTTCTCACACTTGAGCAAACTAACATTTGATAATAAAACCAATGAAGAACAAGATAGAAATATTGGGAAACCAAAATGTAAAAAAGCATTAACACGGCAAACGAATGAAAAAATGGACTGAAGAAGAAATACTTATAAAATATTTTCAAAAAGATCCTAACATTGCTGGCTGTGTTAATGAACATGCAATTATAGACTTTATTAATCATACTTTAATTATTTTTCTTATGTACCTATTTAAATAAGAAATTACCATAAAACGAAATCTTGTACAGGATATTTCTTACTTTCTTTATATATTGTCTCTTCTGCAGCTTCATCCATTCAAAAGGCTATTAACTGTAATTTTAAGCTCAACAATAATTTTACATTTTTTGTTTGTGAGTTCCGCATTTTGAAATTAGTTGCAACACTTAATCAAAAAAAAAAAAAAAAAAAAATAATAATCTGCTCACAATTAATAGCAAATATTTGCAATGGTGTAAATTTCCCATCTAAAAGACTAAAATTGTGAACAGAGCTATTGTATTTACTCTACTTTTAGAAGAACGTTTGCCACTTGCTGCTAAGTATCGCAGATACTTGGAATGAAATACAATACAGCAAAACTTACTTATATACTGGAAATAAAGAAATAAAAATATCAAATACCGTAGTTCCCACTTAAATGCGTTTCACGATTTAATGAACAAAAATTGCTGGCAACAAACATTTGCTATATATTGCAATATTTCCATATATTCCCGGCTTAAGTGTCTCATAATTTAGAAACGAAAAAGTATCT
This sequence comes from Wohlfahrtia magnifica, assembly GCA_023159175.1. NCBI lineage: Eukaryota > Metazoa > Arthropoda > Insecta > Diptera > Sarcophagidae > Wohlfahrtia > Wohlfahrtia magnifica. Next base: position 1,821,557 of record JAKWBJ010000060.1, read on the forward strand.
TCATAAGAAAATCATTTGCTTAAGAGCTTTAGAAAAAAAATAACGTTTTTTTTACAAAACATTTATCTGGCAAGTCGGTTCTTAAGCTTAAATTTGGCGACAATAAAATATGAAAGATCGAAAGGTACACAGATAAAAGAAAATATATTTTTTTAAATTGTAAATCAGTGGAATAAGCAAAAAAAATTAACTTTTACTTTTTGTTTTAGATGCATTATTTCTGCATTTATCCAACGTTTTTATAAATGCATTAGTTTATCCTTTATCCGAGTTTTCGATTAAATGATTCCCCACTTAAATGTGCACATTGAACATTTTAACATTCGCACTTAAGCGGGGACTACATGTTAATAGTGATTCTTGTCTCTTTTGCTCCTACTCAGTAGTTTTATAAACAATGTTGTAAACAAATAAAATACAAATGTTTTACTAAAAATATTTATTTATTTTTTTATTTTTTTCATTTACGTACAACATCGTCATAATATAAGTGTTCAAAGTCGCTGATGAATGCTAATTAAACGGCAAGTAGGAAAGTAAGTAAAAAGGTATTTTAATAGGTACAATGGTTTCATCCAATTAATTACGTCTATTGTGCAAGAGTGCATGTATAAATTTTGCACTTTGAGGGACTAATAGGGATAGAGGAGAAATTTGAATTCACAAGCTATTTATACAAAACAAGTAGTTATTTTGATATATAAATCCCAAAACTTTCCACATGGTATTCTATTAGTAAAAATTATCCAAAAAAATTCTTATTTTATAAAAATAATAATTATTATTGTACATCTTTAAAACGAAATGTGATATAAGAACCGATAATATCGGCAGATACACAAATTCTATAAATCGTATTTTAATTTCATGAAAAGTATGATTGGTAAGCGAAAATATTAAAGTTTTTTGTTGTTGTTTTCCGAGTGTATTTTGGAAATAAAGATAATACGGTGTTTTCATAGCATAGCAGACACTTTGCTATAAAAATGATGTATGAAAAATAAAATACATGCTAAGAAAAAAGAATTTTTTTTCGTATCGGATCTTATCCTTTATCTTGAAGTAAATTTGTTGTCAATTCTAATTGGGTGCACTTGTTCACTGTTGTCCTTTAGATGCTTGATATCATCCCTAGATTTCTTTAAGTAGGCCTTGTAGTAGAAATCGAAAAACAGAGCAAACATAAAAAGATTTTGTATAAAACCTACAAGTGCCACTATTATTGGATGGCCGCAAGTATTGTTGATGATTACTTGCAGGAAATGAATTACCAAATAACCAAACTGGAGTAACTGCAATTGGGTAATATGACGTTTCCACCAAAGCGTCTCCTTTATCTGTTTTATAGATGTAATAAAATAATATGAATACATCACCGTGTGAACAAATAGATTAATAATTCCTAGCATAGTAGAATGACTTCCTAAAGGTTAAAAAAGGAAAAAAAAAACAAAGAAAATTTAAAAACAACAAGTATCAGTGTTAAAAGGAAAATATTTTCTTATTTTAATTTACGAAATACTTTTGAAGCAATTTTGGCTTCTCTTCTTTTGTTAAGGCAATATTACCTGGCATAAATGTCGTATACAAATAAACAGCAAACACCATACCAGCATGATGATAGACGTGAAGAAAACTTATTTGCTGGTTTTTCTTCCGCAGCACTATAAAAACCTATGAAAGTAAAATAATAAAATAATAAAATATAAAAATATATATATATACGCGCTTGCAAAAATTATAAAATCAAAAAACAAGGACAAAATATATGAAAAATGAATGAGGGAACGACTGAATCTGCGTACGAGTAGTAAAGAGTGTCATACACACCTGTTGTTGTCAAAGACACGCTGCATGTGGTAAAAGAAATATGTGTAACTAACTTTATAAGATTTTCTTCAAAAAGAATTTCTTAAAGGAAAAAGCTTTACAAAAATAATCTTCTGAAACAAGGAAGAAAACTCGCAGGAAGACATGACAAAACCTGTCACTTCCTTTCGGTGTAAATGTGACTAAAGCCATACAAGATTAGTTCTTTATTAAAAAAGAAATTTGAGATTAAAAAACCAACAACTTTTGAACATCTTTTTATCCAACAATATAAGATTCCATTAGACGTGACTTATTTGACTACTCTCATCGATTAGTAGTGTCATTGCCATTCACAGTTGTTTTTGATGTGTTCATTTGTTGAAAAACAAAAAAATAAAAATAAAAAAACACGTTTGTCCAGCAATCAGCTATTAATGACTGTGGCGTTACATTACGTTCATCTAATTGAACCTATAAACTGTCGACAAGCATCATAAATGAATGAATAAATGGAATTTTTCGACCCTATTCATACTGAAAATCTAATATATTTATATATCTATTCATAATTCCAATTATCTTAGTCAGTGTTTACAGCTTTTTGATCTGAGCTTATGCTAGACACTTGCTAGGTTTTCATTATGAGTAATGCTGTTCATGTTTTAAAAGATGTACGGCTCAATATAAAAAATCGTTAGCAGTTCATTTTACCTATTTAAGCTGGGATCGCACAAAAGACGTAATATGCCAATTATCGTTAAATGTGACAAAATTTACTGTGTTCTTATACGACATTCGAATCATACGTATAAATTTTTAAATTTTTTAAATTTATTTTCTTAAAACAAATTCACATTATTTTGATTATTTTCGGCATTAAGCAGAGTAAAACTTTGTAATATTGGTGCATTTGCGACAAACATGTGATCCTAGTTTTACAACGTCCATGTGACAATATACAGTAAACAAAATAAAAACTTGTACGTTTTTTAAATTCAGATATCTTTGTAACCGCTCAAGATATTAAGCTAAAACTAAAAGTAATTTAAAGGTAAATTAGTTAGCTGTCAATAAAATAAATAAATTAAATTTAAAAAATTCATTTTAATGTTAATTGTAAATAGGCCTTAGATCAAAATGTAGTACTTAGTCTGTTCACCTCTAACGTCCATAACAACTTTAAATCTTTTGCTCATAGAATTAACTAGATTCTTGGTAATGTTATGTGGCTTATTTGCCCATACATATATCCAGAAGGACAGTCTTTACCACTAACTTGGCGCTGGAGTAATTTGGACTCCATACACATACTGCATTGTAGAAGTCATTATTCTACTATTAGAGATGAATGTTTCGCGATATTGTCGTATTAAAAGAAATAATCCCCATTTAAATTTAACTTTAAGGGGTATTGTGTAAAATAATCCTTTAGTATCTTTAAATAACTCATCTTGTACATTGTTCCTACTATGAAAATAATATTACATCTTAATATGTATTTATGTCACATGTGACATGACAATAAGTTGGTAAATCTGGTAAGAGCGATTTCTAAAGGGAAAACTGAATTCAGCCAACTTAACACATACCTATATTAGAAAATAATTTTAAAATATTAAAATTGTCATATAAATGTACTTGACGAATGTAAGGAAGTGCATCAGAAAATTTTTTTATACCATATACGAGATGTATTATATAATATTTTCTTTTGATAGTAAATATTTCCTTTTGTTCTTAAATTTGAATTTTTTCCCTGTATGATAACATATTTTTAGTGTTTAAAAATATTAAGATATGTTATCGATTACCGCCATAGTTCTAAATTAAATTGCATTTTTTGATATGCATTTTTATAGGAAATTTGATTTATTACGTAAGCAATATCAAATATTTTAATTTACCCAGTAAACATTTTCGTTTGTATTTAAAATAGTCACTCTGTTAAAAAAAATTATTCAATGAAAGAGTCTTGTGGTTGTGCCAATACATGTCAACATTCAGGCTAAAAATGAATTCTGTCAATGTGCGGCTATGTCAGCGTTCGACAAACTAATATGAATGCATTTTACAATTGTGGTAGTAATTGAGAATCTCTCAGTCAGACCACTTTACACTGTACTTTTCCACTTCTCTTCTCTTTACTTTTCTTTGTTTATTTCTTGCTTATTTTTTCCTATGCGTGTGACTACGTACGTGTGAAATCAGAAAAGAAGAGCAGCTTTCTGCTGAAATCTGGTCTACGTGGACACATTTTGAGAACAAATGCAAATACAAATTAATAAGAAATCAATAGTGTCAGATATCCCAGTGTCATAAACGGGCATCTTCGACTTCTTCTTTCAATATGGTCTTTAAAGAACCGGCCAAGACATGAGAGTTGTATTACATTTTAGGCCATATATTGGCAGTTTAAACATTTAGGATGTCAGGCGAAATGAAGTATATTTTGTACTGTTTTTAAAAACTACGCTCTTTTATAATGTTGCAGAATGAGAAAAAGTAAAAATAATCTTTTCAGATGAAGCTCATTTTGATCTTGGCGGGTATGTAAACAAGCAAAATTGTGCATTTGGGGCACAGAAAACCCGCACGCATATATTTAAAAGCCGATACTCCCCAGACGAGTCACTGCTTGGTGCGGATTTTGGTCCAGAGGCATAATTGGGCCATTTTTCTTCGAAAATGTGCAAGGAGTGGCCGTTACAGTCAATGGCGATCGTTATCGGGCCATGTTGAACGAATTTTTGTTCACACAAATTGAAGAGGAGGATATTAACAACATTTGGTTTCAACAGGACGGGGCTACGTGCCACACAGCGGAAGCTACACTCGATGTTTTGCGCCCTGTTTTTGAAGATCGTATTATCAGCCGCAGAGCTGATGTTGTTTGGCCACCCCGGAGCTGCGATTTGACACCGTTGGACTATTATTTGTGGGGTGCCGTCAAAGATAAGTGTTACGCCAACAAGCCAGAGACAGTTGACGCTTTAAAGGACAATATTCTTGAAGCCATTGGTGAAATACAGCTGCACACAATCGATAATGTGCTTAAATTTGAACCGATCGCGTAGGCTACTGCATGGCCAGCCAAGGCAGTCATTTGAATGAAATTATTTTCCATTATTAACCGGAAGGATTGTACTTTCAAATAAAAAAAGAAATTTGAGTAAATATTCAGTCGTTTTTTTATAGCATTTTAAAAAATAAAATTTGTTTGGCGGACCCTTTACAACGCTTACCAAACACAACAGGTTTGGATAAAAAACAGGATTAATCTCTTTGAAGGTATTCAGATCCACAGCCGTTTATAGAAACAATTCACCAACCGTCATATAAGAAAAAACTCTAATTTGCTTGGTAGATACAAGAACCTAAATTATCAATTAATCTTATATATCAAAATGAATGTGTGTTTGTATGTTTGTTGATTTGTTTGAAGTCTATAGACAGCTAAACCGCTGAACCGATTTTAATTAAATTTTTAGAGTATCTCTCTGTATATCTGGAAGAAACTATAGGCCGTATAATTTTTAAAAATTCTTACTGGGCGATGTCACGCCCTTATAAAGTATATATTTATTTTTTTTATATATTCAAAATGGTAGCAGAAAAAGTCTCTAAATTTGGTTAAAATAGATTCGTAGTCAATATAAATCAGTAATCAAAAAGTGGCCGGAATTAGACAAGTGGGCATGGTACCTCCTATATAAGGTAAATATTCATTTTAATATATCAAGAGAACGACTACAGCTTGAGTTGCAGAATTTGGTCTGATCAAATACATAGTTGATTCGAATCATCAGTTGAACTCTGAGCAGAACTTGGCAAGTGGGCGTGGTACCTCCCAGACCAACTATATATTGATTTCTGTATATCTTGAACCCGTTACAGCAAGAGCTTCTGAATTTGGTCTGAGTGACTTTAAAATAATAAAAATCATCAGTCAAAAACTGCACGGAGTTAGAAAAGTGGGCGCCATACCGCCCATATCAACTTAATATTCATATCTTGAAAACGGTTAAAGCTAAAGTTTCAGTATTCGGTCCAAATAGCTTCATGGTCAATGCAAATCATCAGTGAAAAGGTGGTTGGAATTGGATAAGTAGACGCGGTACCTCTCATACAAAGTAAATATTGGTTTTAGTATATCTAGAGTGCGATTACTGCTGAAGTTTTATAACTTGGTCTGATTGACTTCAAGATCAGTGCAAATTGTCTGTCGAAGTTGGACAAGTGGGTGTAGTACCTCCCAGACTAACTAAATATTTCTTTCTGTGTATCTTGAAAACGGTTAAAGCAACAGCTCCTGAATTTGGTCAGAATGACTTTAAAGTCGAAACAAATCATCAGTCAAAAACTGCGCGGAGTTAGAAAAGTGGGCGCCATACCGCCCATATCAACTTAATATTGATATCATCATATCTTGAAAACGGTTAAAGTTAAAGTTTCAGTATTCGGTCCAAATAGCTTCATGGTCAATGCAAATCATCAGTGAAAAGGTGGTTGGAATTGGATAAGTAGACGCGGTACCTCTCATACAAAGTAAATATTGATTTTCGTATATCTTGAGAAAGGTAATAGTAGAAGTTTCTAAATTAGGTTCAAACCAAGTCGTGCACAATAGCTAAGTAGGTGTGTGCCTGAATTTTGTATATGTGAAGAACGGCAAGATCAGGGTTATTTATTATACTTTATATATACATACATTAGCCAAAAGTGGGTATTCTAGAAAGCACACTGCATAAAAACTATCTATATATGTATCTTATATACAGAGGCAATGGTTTGTTTGCTTAAAGACTACATATAGCTAAACAATAGATTCTACAGTGTATTTCTTGAAGGATATATAGGCTATCCCAAATGCTTGGATTTGCGACGGAAGGAAAAAAAGGTGTTAAAGGGTAAAATATAGTTACGCTTTTTAACATTTAAGATAATAAGTAAGATGTGGGTGGCGAAGCACACCGAGTTTCAGCTCGTATTCAAATAATATTATATTCTATATGATAATCAGTGGTAAGCTGGCGGGTTGAGTTAGTAAGCAATTGATTTATATATTTAACTATTTTTTTATGACATTTTACCGTAATACCGAATGCGTGTGGCAAATATTTATGTATATTCGTATATGCTGTGACACAGCAAAATAAGTCTACAAACTGAATTTGTTGAATATTTATTTCCATTTTAAAGATATACAGTATGTAGAATAACTTCGGATGATGTGAAAGACAAGGCTAATGTAGAATTTCCATATTCTGAGCAATTAAGGTCTTATTAAAAACTTCTTTTACTTCTTTTTTTCTAGTAAAATTTGTAAAATCGATTCACTTGGCCTTTCAATAAAAACTAAAGAAAACGAAAACGTTATTTCCGTGAAAATGTCGAATTATTTATCAACATATTTATATACATATGAAGAAACACAGCCTGTATGTTAATGTGACAGGTTTATTCAGATAATTTAGCGACTAAATAAAGCAGGATTGGCAAAAACCCGGGTTTTTTAAATAAGATCCAACCCACCAGGTTTTATTAGGTTTTTTTGGGTTTTATAACTGCTTCCTCACTGCTTCTTCGTTCAATATTCAAAATTCGTCAACAATATTTTTTGTTTTAAGTACAATTACAGCTTTTTTAGTATTTATAATGCAATCTTGCACTCTTAGTGCGATCAAGGCATCATTGTGTACTATGAGCTACTAAAACTCGCTTATCAGAGCCGACTGTAATTACTTCGTTTAAACAGTGCATTATGAGATATAAAAAGAGTAATACAATATAAAAAGAGACAGACAGATAAAGTTTTCCTTTGGCATGACAACGCTCGGTCTGACGTCGTCAAAGTTGCCAAGCAAGTGTTAGAAATGATCAAAAGCCACAACCGCTGCTATCTCCACATATTGCTCCTTCTGAATATTGTCTGTTTCGACGGATACAATATCTTTTAGCATGTCATCGAAACACTTATATTAAAGAAATATAAAATCATCTACAAAATGTATCGATTAAAAAGACGACAAGTTTACGGACATTGGTTCAGACGTTAAGAGGTACACAGTGATTTGATGAATTTCGCTTTGTTAAATTTTTAAATCATTATCTTTTTGAGTTAAAAAACGGACCGAATTAAATTATACTCCCATTATGTATAATTTGATTATTTATGTTGTTAATAAACTACGAAAACCTTAAAGTAAAAAAAACCCAATTAAACCCACCCGGGTTTGTTGGGTTACCCAGAGGATTCCAAACCCTGAAAGAAAGCTAACAAGTAAGAGCAATAACAAAATCTAAAAGAATTACATCTTTTGCATAATTTTGATTGAATGCCTTTTTTTCCAGTATTACAGAATAATGTTAAACATTTGCCATTCGAGGGGTTGTTTAATGTTATTAACAAAGCCTTGTGAGGTTTTTCTAATTTTTTTATGTATCACTTTTTTCGTGTAAAGAATATTTAGTGTTGATAAGCATATTATTGCATTGAGTCACCGATCAGTTCCTCGGTTCTGTAACTTGCATATCGAGGAACTCATTTCGATGTAAATTGAAAAAACACACACCATTTCTCATTCTAAAGTATTACTGTAATTTTATTCTTGGAAAGACATATGTGAGCAAAAAAGTTTCTGTAACTTTATTTTGAGAAAAGTTTCCCGAGGGAATTATAATTTGATGCCAAACATATTTAAATTTTGTTTAATCATTAAAATAAATGGCTGTCAATTGTTGTTAAAACTATAAAGTTTTATAAATTTTTTTGACACTTTTGTTGAAAAAAATATTATCAACCTAACGAGCATTATAAAACGGATTTACATATGTATTTATTATGAAATTTAACTTTTTTAACTTTAAATTTGAAATTTTTAAAATATTTTTATCGTTTTTATCTTTCTTGATAAATGTTTGCATTTGCACTGTGTGAAATGTTGCCATGATAAATGGTATGAATTATGAAAAGTGTCCATACAAAAATAACGGTTCCATAGCAAGTAAGCTTCCTCAGAAATGAAGGTATTTTCAAATTTATCGGGAAAATAACAATTTCTATCAAACTTTGTCTGCTTATTCTAGTTGTAAAGCGTCAAAAAGTCTAAGCAAGACTGATATTAGCACTTTTCCGCTTTTTTATAACAAATTTTTTAGCAAAGTTTTTCAAATCAAAACAAGTCGTAATTGTTTGGTGGGCTATCCATAGGTAATCAAATACTATTTAACAGGATGATTCTTAATGTCGTGAAACATACATATACCATTCATGGAATTTATGAAAACATTAAATAAGACTCACACACAACACACTACATACCGTATCAAAGAGATCCAAATATTTTGTTATATAATAGCCGTATGTTGCATAAAGCAAACGCATCATCCATGGTTCCGTATTTGTAGGGTCAATGGGTTGACATGTAAAACTAAATTCCTTATGACCATATGAGTTTGGTATACCCTTGTTTAAACAAAATTGAGGAAGAGACAGGAAGAGAGAAAAATATTTTGAAAAAAAAGGAAATGCATTAGGCAAATTAAAATGTTTTCATTCTGTCAATACAGCGACAATAAATGGTCACATCACTCAAAAACATTAAAAATTATTACTGTATCATCATAAATGTATGTGCATAAGTGAAGGTTAAAAAAAGAAATCAAAAAGTTATTGGCGAAACTCACATATATCAGTAGTATAAGGTTGGCTACAACTTGCACAGCATTATAAACACGCATAATGTATTTCAGTTCAAAGGCTTGCCGATTTTTCATCCATTTCGGTCCATAGTGAAGAACGAATGCCAAATATGTTGATAAAATTACAATCATGGGCAGAGGCGAATACACCAGCGGCAAATTTTTACTACGCGGATCTGTAAATGGAAGCAAACGTGTGGAAAGGAGTAAAAAGTAGCAAAAAAAAAAAAAAACAAAAAACAAACAAAATTAAATCAACAGTCAAAAATGTACCTTGTAGAGGTTACATAAAATATTTAATAAATATTTGAGACATTTTTTATATTTTGGAAATTATTCAAATTTACCTGCATTCTCTGCATAAGTGTTAGCCAGTAAGCAGTATAAATATTTCAGAATATAAAACATCTCCCTCTCTCTTTCTCTCTCCCCCCCTCTCTCAAACACTCTCTTTTTTAGTTAATGTTTTTATTTTATTTTTCCCTTTTTATGTGGCAAATATAATAAGTATTTATGTTGAACGTGTACAGATAAAAGCACTTTTCTTTGGTTTTTTTTCTTCTTTTTTTGCCTACCCGGGAACTTTTATTTTATTTTATTTTTTTGTATTCTTTTATTAAATATTTTTTCTACTTTATTTACTTATTTTATTAAATTTATTTATATATTTTTCCTTTTTCTTCTGGGTTGCTCTCGTTTCAATTTTTACGCCTTTTATATTCAAATTTGAATAAATTTATTATTCGTTACAAAGAACACAAGAAAACAGATGAAATGAGCAGCTTCTACCGCCTTGGTAAAAGCAAAAATAAAATAAAAATATGATTTTTTTTCTTTTCGTTTCAGAAGTTATAGATAGAAAATAGGATGTGTTTAGTAAGCTGGTCTTCTTTGAAATGAATTTTTTATTTTCCATATAATTTTCTCTAAAGTTCTTTTTCGGCGTACATTTCAAGTGAATTTGTTTATTTCGTTGCTTCAGTTTTTATCTACGAATATAATTTACATTTAATTGGATTTTTAAATAAAGAATTTCAAAATGAAGAATTTTAAATAATAATACTCGTATCGTAAGAATGTGTTCAAATAAGAGAAAGTTGATTTTGTTTTTTGATTAATTACGTATTAGTTTTAATTCTTCTACCCTACCATATAAACAAAAAAAAAAGCCAATATTAATGTGTAGTGCTTAAGCTAATAGCTTTTGTTGTTGTTTTTTTTTTTTCCATAAAACACGTGTGGAAACAGCTCAGAACTTTTATCAAAACATTACATGTATATATGTACAGTTAGTGTCATTAATATTCGGTTTTTAAGTTTATCGATAATAATACCCTGGCATTAGCGAAATGGATAGGTAATCAGAAGAATAGGAAAAACTTAAATAAATGTTGTCAGCATGAGTATTCAAATATGTGGAAATAATGGCTTTATGGTAACCCTGCAACCGTGATAAATCGATCAAAGTTTGTTAACCCTGTTTACTAAGCGCCATTAATATTCGGTTTTTCCCCTATTTATATGCTATTTGCAAAAAAACATGTTATTCAGCTACTTTTCCAGCAATATAGAGTTACGTTTTAATAAAAGTGCATAACACCTCCTTTCCTGTCTGTCCAAAATTCTACTTCACTGCAAATTATACAAATGGGGCGCAAAGGAAAAAACACTCCTTTAGAACAGCGAAAACTTGTTATTTTCCATTATAAAAAAAGGTAAAAAGTACAAAGAGATTGCTGAAATTCTGAATATGAAACCGAATACATTGTCAGAAGGCACAAAAATGAAGGAAGATTACACTTCATAACGCAGACAGGTCAACCAAAAAAATTGACCGAGCGGGAAGAAAGTTCAATTGTGCGAAAAATAAAATCTAACCCACGCTTAAGTGCTCCCAAAATAGTCACAGAGGTGCTCAATGAGTTTAAAAAGAAAATATTTGCATCTGCTATACGAAAAACCATAAGAAAAAAAGGTTTTCATGGCCGAGTAGCACGTCGTAAGCCATTGGTTAATTTACGCAACCGAAAAGCTCGTTTGAGTTTTGCCAGGGAGTACATCAAGAAGCCAGAAACTTGGTGGGATGACGTTATATTTGCGGACGAGAGCAAGTATAACGTATTTGGATCTGATGGGCGTGTAATGGTGTGGCGGAAGCCAAATGAGGAGCTACAACCACAAAATTTAAAACCAACCGTAAAACATGGAAATGGACACGTTATGGTGTGGGGTTGTATGGGAGCTAAAGGGACGGGAAAATTAGTTTTTATCAGTGGAATTATGAATAAATTATGAATATCCTCCGTCAAAATTTGAAAGAAAGTGCAAATAAGCTGGGCGTTTTAGATTCTTTTAAATTCTACCAAGATAACGACCCAAAGCACAAGTCGCGTTTAATTCAAGAATGGTTGCTCTATAACTGCCCTAAAGTTCTCCATCCACCTGCACAATTCCCAGACCTCAATCCGATTGAGAACTTATGGGATGAGCTGAACCGGCGAATCCGCAACTACAAAATAACATTCATTGAAGACTTGAAATTTCGGCTTCAAGAAGAATGGGATCGTATTCCTGCAGCTTATACAGCTAAAATAGTAAAAAACATGTCAAACCGTCTAAGTGAAGTTATAAAACAAAAGGGTTATCCAACAAAATACTGAATTTTATATAAAACCATTTTGCTAATGTATTATTTGTTACTCTTCAAAGAAAACCGAATATTATTGACGCGCAATATTTCATGCCACCTGAATTAATTTAGTTTTTTTTTTGTTACATTGTTGTTCTTTTTTCTAAATACAAGTGTGAACTTTCAAGTGTCTAAAAAACTATTAATGAAAAGAAAAATATGTTGAAAGTGATATACATTTGGCTTAAGACGAATCAGTTAAACATATCTGTTTAATAAAACCGAATATTAATGACACTAACTGTACCTATAGATATGAAATCATCTATTGTAGGGTGTAAAAATGCTTAAAATAGAATTCGAATTAAATATTTTTCCAACAAACAAAAAAAGAAAAGATTAAATGTGAATGTATGTATGTATGTTAGACGTTAATTAAAATTATAAAAAGAAAGCGTCACAAAAGTCAATGTTCAATAACACAAAAATTGGTGAAATTTCGAAATTTAACCCATTGGAGAACAAGAGTTCCAAATATCACTCCAATGAGTCCATTTAATAAAAGCCGTTAACATAAACTGAGAGAAATTACATATACACTTTCAAGAATAAATATTCGTACCTTAAGCCTAAAATTTCAATTTGAAAAAGTGACCAGGTTTTTAAGTCTACCTGGTCAATATATTTAGTAAAGTTTAGTTGAAGGGTATGGCGGTGGCGTAGTGTACTGGTTAGAGTGCACGCACAACAACACAAACGACCCAGGTTTGAGCCCCAGCAGGAGGACATGACGAAGAAAAAATAGAACTGTGGTTTCGAATGATTAATAATAAAAAAAGGCTTCAACTTCTTCTCTCCAGACAACTCCATCTAAAAAAAAATAAAATAAAGCCCCCCTGACCCTTCTCGCATACCTCTGGCGATGATAACAAACATCAGACGAATGATCAGGAAAAACACGCCACCTACTGGGAAAAAATTACATTGCTAAAGTAAAGATCGCCACCAATTAGCAAGGATCTTCACCACTACACAAAAAAAAAATCATATGGAGGAAGCTACAGCGAATTAATCATCATACTTAGCTCGAATATCAAATTGATTAAATTAATTGATTATGCGTTTATAATATTATTATAGTTTCATTTAAGAAGTATTCATACATTTGAAATATTATTCGAAAAAAATTGTTTTATGATGTTTTATACTTATTATTAGTAATATCCAGGAATCCTAAGCACTTACAAAATTCCGAAACTTGCCGTGGTCTCGACTTGACTAATATAGATCTTTGTTCTTCGCAGAGAAACCCATTTGGGCTGATTGGCAACAAATTATTTAAAAATTTTCTAATAAAGGAAAGTCTTTATGTGAAATTACTAAGACTATTGGTAGAAGTGACTTTCTATATTGTCCAAGTCACGACTTCGCCGCCAATTTCAGTTAACTGACCGGAAGATACGATTTATTTCGAACGGTCTACAGAATAAACGAAAATGTAAGAGAAGCTTTAAATAAAGGCATTCATAAAAATACCGTACGAAAGTGATTGAAGGAAGCCTATTTTCATGGCTTTGTAGCACTTAGGCAACTGTAGATGTTTTCAATTAACCAATGACAATCCTGGTCATATTTTGAACTTAAAATTTTAGACTTAAAGTGTACGAATATTTATTCTGGCAAGTGTACGAGTACTATTGTTTTTCATGTATCGGTGCAATTTTATTTCGAAATTTACATTGAACTTATATGCTTAAAGATTCAGTCACTAGAAGGATGGTGACAGTCTCTTAAAAATATATTTTGAAAATTGAAAATGCCGTGTTCACTTATGGGTTAATAAAATCTTAATCAAAAACATCAGTTATAAAGTTTAATATTATAAGTAATATTGTTAGTATTTTAGATTTTCTGATATATATGTGCGAATATAGAGGTCGAACTAATTAATTTAAAAATTTTGACAAACATACATACAATACAATTATCATTGTTAGTAGTTAAACTTAGCAAACCATTGTATTAAAAATATAAAAATAAAACAATAATAATTTCAAATGCTAAGGCATTTCGACGTTCCTTATTCATCCATTATATGTATGCACTTTTTAAATTTATCCACTGTTAGAAAAATAAATAACTGTGGTCAACTATCCACTTAAAGACACTCTATGTACTTTCGTAAAACAACACTCAGTCTTCAAACTGTAGTGGTTAATGAAGTGCTAATTCCTTATCAAGTAAATGCGTGAATGGTACTGCATGCAATTTCACGATGATGTAGAACGACGTGAATGCAATAGCATTCAACTTATAAAATCTGTTATTTCCTATTTAATTTTATACAACCTAAATATATTGCAATTAAAATACCTGTTAAGATAGTGAGACTACCTGTTTCTTTTTATTTACAAATTTTCTTAGGCAATTGCACCCTGTAAAATTGTAGCTTAAAAGTAGGATCACATGATTGCCGTAATTCACCAATAATTAATCTATTTTATATGCCAAGCATGTGGTTATACAATTTATTGGTTTATAGGGCAACTTACAATATTATTGTGGTTATTAATCCCAATCAAATGCAAACACGGTGCGACAATCGTGTGAATGCTTTAAAGGCAATTATGCACCAATGTAAATGCCACAACCAACCAATATTTTAAGTATTTTTGTGTGGCAATTGAAAAAGACAATACCCACCAATTTTTATTTTTTTAATTGATTTCTTTCTGAAAAAATCACGTGTTTGTACGGTATTTATAATTGTCATCCCGTAAAATATGCATTTTTTAATTACTTAAATTTATATATTATATATTATATGTATCCTAATTTAAAAAATAAATATTTTAATTTTTGAATTAATTTTTTTAACTTATTGAAATTTTTTCTCATACGCTCCATCAATGACCCTTCTTGTGATCCAATCTCTGACCCACACACTTCTTCTTTTCTTTTTTTGTATTTTTTTTTTAAATAAATTTACACAACCGCTGATTCGCAGGGTTGCCGTAAACTAGAACAGTCGTGTGACAGCATTGGCAGAGTTATTGTCAATACATACTTTCGCGCCATCTTGTGACAATAAATTCTGTATAAAATAAGACAACCGTGCGAATACAGACAATTTTATTATTGTGCGCTATTTTGTTACAACAAAAATTGCATCAGATTGGTGAATTTGAGACAAATGTGTGATACCAGATTAATACTTGACTTGGGTGTTATACTCGTATCATTCGTGCTGGACATAAAATTTACTCAAATTTTGGCAAAAAATAAAAGTATAAAGCTGGGTTCACACGTTTGTCGCAATACATCAATTATTCGTACGGCAATCGTGTAACAATGCGGCAATATATGTGCCAATATTTACTGTGCTCTTGTGCGACAACCAAAGTTGACAATACGTACCAATATTTAAATTTTGATATTTTTAATATTTTACGACAAAAAAGTACAATAGCTTAATACTATTGTGAAGCAATGTATGTATTTATATATGCATATATATATATGTATATGGTTTATTTCTGTGTGTAATTCTGTTCACTATATAAAAATAAATAAATAAATGATTCACACTTTCGTTTTCTGAACTTTGGGCACAAGTTAATAGATACTAGAGAGATGGATTATTCGACTTTTTCAAAAACCGGTTTTCGATTAATTCGTAAAGTTACAATTTTTTGAAAACCGGTTTTAGGATAAAAATTGATCAAATAACCAGTTAACCGGTTCTTTTATTGAAATAAAAATCTCAATTCTTGTTGCATTAGCAAATAAAGATGATAAATTTTTGTTCCGTGTTATAGTTTCTAGCAACTAAGTATGGTAGAACAACGTTTGGCTTTTTTAACGTTCTAATATTTCATCCAGGGATTTATTCTTTACAATGTATTTTGTAAGAGTTTTTTTTCCTAGCCTCTCTGGACTACGTGTTATAGAATCAAGTTTTCATTGCTGCACAATAACGTCAATCGTATAGATATATTTGTATATTTAAGGTGGTTAATATTTTCTGCTGACAAAGAATATTTTCAGCTTAGTATTTAAGAACATTCAATATATCCTGACTTATACTTTCCATCGAATTCCAAATATGTACACTTCAGAGGACATCTATAGAAACATAAACGCATGCACCACGCTTTTAATAGCATATGACATTGATGTAAGCTATGCATATACCACGTATTTAATAATGGTATGATAGATAAGACACATGCCCTCCATCCTAGAAGTACTCGGTTCTATCCCAGGCCATACCATCCGACAATTTTTAACAGCGGTATTACTTCACAACATTGCTAGCAACTGCTTATGAGTATTTACACTATAAAAAACTTCACTAACTAATACATCATACATCGCAGCAGGCGTTTGTAGGTCCCTTTCAATGGGTCTAGTTGATCATCATATTATGGTTTTCACATGCTTTGGGAGACGTTCAATTAAATTTGTATTAAATATAGAAAAATACTTAAACGATGAGCATATTAACAATAAAAAATATAAAAAATGTATAAAAATTATACATATTTAAATTACGGGTTATTCGTGTTAAGATAACCGGTTTACTTGGTATTCAAAAAATTAACATTTGAAAAAATCGTATTCGACAAAACCAAAAATAAAGAAAGAAAAAATTTCAGCGCCACCAAATTATAAACGTAAAGCGTATTTCTTAAAACGTAAGTACTGTTATACACAAAAAATGATTGAGTTTATATAATTAGATGTCTGGCTTGTACAACTGAACATAAACTGCGTCCTGGAGAGTGCTGTTGACAGTGGAATCTACCAGCTGCAGATCAAAATAATTGCCGTAGTTTGTACATAGAGTCCAAATGAACTCCGTTTTCTTTTGAATTTTATTAAAGAATGCTTTAGAATTCACATCATCTGAGTCAATAAACTTGATCAGTATTATCGTGGTTGCTCTGGCAAACATTGTATATTACGGTTAAAATAAGTAAGATCATCTAAATATTGTTATAACATTTGTTTAGTCAAATTTTTAATATAAATGCCCATGAACATGTTAATAACCTGAAAAGAGATTTGAGAAGGCAATGAGGTCATTCTTTACCTGTCATGATGTAAAAGGATTTACTCCTAACATTGTCAAATGTGAGCAAACACCTATTGCTCGTCATTTTCTTACATATTGAACTCTGGTATGGTGCACTGCAACAAAAACAATTTTAAGCACTATTCTGAACTTTAGTGCAGTTGTTTCTATCTACTTTCATTTAATGGCATTGGATGTTGAACATTGGAGAATTTAAGCCCGCTGCCATCGATCTTGAAACAACCATCGGACTATATTATTCCTTTTTCTTTTCTGTTTCTCTTCTTTGCAAATCCAAAAAGAAACTCAAAATCGGCTAATACTAAACTAAGTTATTAGCTTAAAAGTGCATGAAGGTTCGAAAAACCAATTTTTTGCCCGTAACACGAGATTTTGAAGGTGTTTCGAAAATTTCAAAATCATATCCCTGTTCTGCTCGGCAACGCCTATTGGAATAATAATATCATTTGCCAGGTATTTTTTTGTCGCACAGTGTAATTACACTCAATGCACACACAATCTTATTTGTTCAAATTTAAAATATTTTTGAAGACCAAATTGTTAAGTTAGGAATACACGATTGTTTTAAATACAGCAATCTGATACAATACTTATTGTGACAAATTGGAGAACAATAATAAAATAGTCCCAATTAAAAATTCTGCCTTCACACGTTTGTCTTATTTCATACAAAATTTGTTGTCACAAGCTGGCGCGAAGCAACGTATTAACAATGCTGTCACGCGATTGTTTTAGGTTACGGCAACTTTGTGAATCAACTGTTGCGCTAAACTTTTTTCTTTTTTTTTGGTGTTTAAAATGGTTTGTTCTTAAAAAAAAGAAAATTGCTTCCTCTTCATTTATATTGAGCTGATTTAGTGAAGAAATATATATATAAAAAAATACAAAAAAAGAGAAGATAAAGTGTATGGGTCAGAGATTGGCTCACAGCAAGGGTCATAGATGGTGCATATGAGAAAATATTTCAATAAAAAAAAAAAAAAAAAAAAAATTAATTCACTAAAATGTTTATTTTTATTAAATTGGAATATATGTAATTACAAATTATATTAATCCTCTAAATTAGAGATGATTTGTTGTCTGAAAAATAGAAATTACATCGGCTTTGGTTACCATGTGTCCACTTGAAAAAAAGCAAAAATAATGAAAAAAAAGAAATGGTAGAAGTTTATGATGTAATTTATATATAAATCATTAAAAAATTCATATTTTAAGGGATGACAATTATAAGTACCGTACAAACACGTGTTTTTTCAGAAAGAAATTAATAAAAAAAAAATTAAAATTGTTGAGTATTGCCTTCCTCAACTGCCGCACAAGAATACAATAGATATTGGCGTATTTTTGGCATTTACATTGGTGCATGATTGTCTTTAAAGCTTTCACACAATTGTCGCAGCAGGGTTGCATTTAATTGGGATATTTAAGCACGATAATATAGGGAGTTGCCGTATGAGCCAATAAATTATATAATCACTCGATTGGCATATAAAATTTACTAATAATTGGTGCATTACGACAATCGTGTGCTCCTACTATTGTACATACACTCATATATATGTGTGTGTATGTGTACACTGTACAGATTACATACGAGTACATATTTATTTGCATAAGTAATTGAATAATACATAATAGAAATAAATTGTTATTAAAATATTTTAAATATAAATTGTATGCAACATAACAAAAATACTTATGTGTTATGGCTGCATTCTCTAGTTTTTGTTTTGGTTTTTTTTATTTTATTTTTTTTTAATTTACTTGAAATGTTCGGAAACAATTTTATTGAGTTGATTTTACATAGATTTTAAATATGTTAATCGATTCATTTTATTTCAGAAATTTCATAGCCATACCTATTAAGTAAAAAATTAGTTCAATAACATTAAATTACGGTACTTTTTTATTTAAACAAAGTGAACAAAGTGTCTTTTTCTACAATACTCACCGTAAATTATTAATTTCATTTAAATTAAATTCGACTTTTACCTCATCCATTAAACAATACCTGTCTTGTATAAAAAAATTTAAAAAAATAAATAAATATTTATATTTTTTACTTTTTAATTCCCATGGGATACAAAATAGTATAAAATGTATTTTTATTTTATTTTAATGCGCTCTTAACGATATAAAGGTTGGTTTCATTCGAAAATAATAAATAAAAAAGATAGGATAGTATTCCCCATATAAAAATACGAAATTATTCTTTACATAGTATTCTATTCTAACTCTTTTCGAACTGTTAGAAAATACAGAGTTTTGAACGCAAACAACAAACTAAATGCAAAATTACAAAACTATGTATTTAAGTAATTTATTCAACAATTTTGTTCTAATGAATTATTTTATTTCCGTAGTCGTTTCTAATTCATTTTCTAATGCCAAAAAAAAAGATCGATTACATATTACAAGTCTATTATAGTCACAATGTGTCTTTCAGAACGCCTTCATTTTATTTGAATTGATTTATTTTAAAATATCGCTTACTTACTTCAACAGTGTCATAAAACAGCAAAATTTTTCAGAAGAGCTGTTTCAAATTTTCAATTTTCTATTATTTAGCATTGATAGGACGAAACACAAACATCTTTGCGCACAATATAGATTTCGCATATTTCAGGAAACTTAACTGAAAAATCATGTATTTTGAGTAATAACACAATTGAAATATGTGAACGATACTATTTCTCTCTAAAACTACAACATTATTCATATGAAATTTTGCAAATTTGTCGAGTTAACTTGGCCTCGAAATTAGTCAACGTCTTTCTTTGTAATTTATGATTATTACTCTCGATTATTCTTTTAAGCTTATAATACATGTTTCAAATAATTTGCCTACATTTTCGCCTTTTGTCTCTTATTGGCGATATAAGTTTTGATATAAAAATGCGAGAACATAGCCGTCATATTAAAATTTTGTATGATAAGGATAGACAACCAAAAATTGGATAGTCCACACCAGCTATTGTGGAAAAAAGCTAAAAGGAATTTAAACGTAAAAAAGGTAAACTGTAGAATTTGTATCAGTGTCACATAAGGTTTCAGAGAGTCCAACTTTAAATTCATATCGGATGCCGATAAAAAGTAATAAGTGTACATTAGAACATGTACCAGGCTATTCACAATGCCGATAATGCTAAATTCAGAGCCTAAAATTATTAAAATTTATTTCTAAGTTCCATAAAGTATTTCATAAGTCCATACCATACTGTAGATTAAAATACAAAAATCCAGCATAGACCATACCCGCATGATGATAAACATGCAAAAAGGTTACCTGATTGAATTTTTTGCGTAAAATAAAAAATATCTGGAAAAGGAAAAAACTTATCAGATATATTTGCAAGTTATGACTATTGACTTACCGTATCCATAAAATCGACAATTTTATTTATAAAGTACATGTAGGCATACTTTCCTAATAACTGCACTGATTCACTGTTATCTGTTGGATCATATTTCGTGCAAAACAAGTTATAGTTTGGAATTTGAGTAAAATGTTTCATTGCGCCACAAAATATGATAACATTAACGATAATTTGAGCAACATTATAGATCTGCATGATAGTTTGAACATTGTAGGGTCTTCTGTTGGCCATAAATTTTGGACCAATTTTTAACACAAACAGTATATACAGTCCAATTATTAGGCATGTGTTAAAATAACTGTTAACTAAAGGCAATGCACTTGTGCGAGGATCTGTCACAAGTATATCAAATTAATATTTTACAATAAAGGAGATACCTTCAGACTTGATAAATATTAGTGTATAGTGTACAGTGAATATATTTCAATAAAATCTGTGCGAATATTTTTGTTTCCAGCACTTTTTGCTAAAGCGAGAATATCTAATAAACAGGAACAAATGAACATTCATTGTACTCTTAGCAATGTGGCTTAATATTTTATCAAATGGTCTGAGTTTAAAAGTGAAAATTTAAAAATATAAGATTTGGTTTTGTTCACTTCACTTATCCTTATATTTCTCACATGTATTTGATATCGTGTTTTATTCAAACAGAATCACAAAAATTGCCAGACATGTGTTTTGCTTTATTTCAAATCGATAATTGTACTCAACCACTAAACTTTTAGAAATTATTCTCGTGTTAGCTTAGTTTTTTTTTTTCATTACGTATTTGAGAAAAATATTTTAACAAATTTATTTATTCTAGAAAATATTTGTCAAGTCTGAGTTTACCGATTCGTTTACCTCTTCCAGCAATTTTAAAGTGATCCAATATCTCGTTCCAAACAATTTTCAAAACTAATATCATTTTAGTCGACTGTTTATAAATCTAATACAGGCAGCAGTACTCAAAAGAATAAAAATAATTTTAGTCGAATATAGGCTTTATATCTGATCAGACAAACCTTTTCATATTGTGAAATAAATGTGGGCTTACAAAGTCAAATGCAACAATTTATTGTTAATTTACATGTTAAGTAGTTTAACAACATTTTCTAGCATAATATTAAAAAGAATTTAAAATTTATCTATATTTTAATTCTATTCTAAGCATTTTGTATATTTAATCGGTAGTTTGCTATTTTGTCTCTTCATAAGTTGTGGTTCCAGTTAAGGGACATTGTGGCATGCAGTGGAACTGGATTCTGTACAATCATAGGCTTGCAGATAATCATCGCAAACGATATTTGTACGAATCAGTCAGGGTTGGCAAAAACCTGGATGTTTTCTTAAACCCAACCCACCGGGTTTTATTGGGATTTTTGGTGAGTTTTTTTTTGGGTTTTATTAGGTTTTATAACTGCTTCGAAATTTAATTCAAGTCGATAATCTTTTTTATTTGTTAGTAAAATTACCTTATTTTAGTACTTATAGTGCAATTTTGCACTCGCAACATGAGAAAAATGACTGTAATACAAACTCCGATATGATTAAGTTATTATTTTGCATGACAATACTCGGCCTCACGTAGCAAAAGATGCCAAACCTGCCGTATTCTCTGATTGATCCCTCTGGCTATTGGCTATTTCAACATGTACAATATATTTTAGCATGTCACCGAATTGCTTTTTTTCAAAAAATATAAAATCGGCTAAAAAGTTTGACTAGAAGTTTTTCTGCAAGGGGGTTAGAAAAATAGCTCAGATATGGGGAAAAGATGTAAGTAGTGATTTGACAAATTTTTATTTCGATAAATTTGTTAATTTTTTATCTTTTTTGAGCTAAAAAACAGGATCAAATTCATTTCTACTCCCAATAAGTGAATTTTATTTAACAACTTTTAAATAAACAATCCACCCAGGTTTTTTTAATATAATACTTAATAAAACCCTGGTAGGTTTAATTGGGTTACCCAGTGGGTTGCCAACCCTGGAATCATTGCTGATAATGCAGCAAGATATCGTGTTTCGGCCTTTTGCTATCATGCTTTTAGTATCGTAAAGCCAGCCAATACTTCTCCACTTTGAAAACAGGTAGAGAGCAAATCAACTTTCCATAGGATATTTTAGAGCCATATTAAAACTTAGACTTCGGACAGGCGCAGATTGAACGAATATATTATGACTACATGATCCAGAAGTATCGTTAAAGGAATTTATAGAGAAAATAATGTTTTACCTTGTCAGTATTGTAAGTGCTGTTTGATTTAAATACAGTAATAGAACTGTATAGATGGGTGGTAATCATAAAATATTTAATAATTTGGACATTTTCCTTCGACTAATAATATCCGGAGGAATAACATTTGTTTTCCAAAATATATGAAGGAACTTAACCCACTTTCGACTAATACCGGAACATAAGACCTTTAATATACAATATTACAGTACAAAGGAAATCCAGTAACACGTATTAGTAAATTGTATATAAGTATTGCGACAGCCTTTCATCTATGTATATATATATAGGATTTTCACTATAACATCTCTTCCATTTTCGTAGCTCAGACGAGCTTTTGGATAGCCGCCGGTGCCAGTTATGATTTTGTCTTCTTCATAGAGTGAATCAGTGCTGTACATACAAATAGTATGGACTTGACTCTAAAAAATCCCATTTAATCCTAATGTCTTCAGGCTAACCTAAATAATCTGATACAGAACTCCAATGTTTTCTGTTATAAATACCCAACAAAAGTTTAGATTAGAGCCCTTTCTTCGTTGTCTTTGTTTTCTAAAGAGTTCTAAATAGTATCTACTGACTCCACGACAACCGTTTCAGTCAATGTGCCCACTCTGTACAAGTGCAGTGGAACGTATTTCAGAACCTCGCATTTTACACGCAGAAAAAAACCCAACGTAAAATCAACAAGAAAAAATGTTAAATTAATTTTTTCTAAATTTCTGAAAAAAAAGTTTTGTTAACGTTGTTTTATATTAAATTAATAGTTATACAGGTTGTTTTAATTATTAACACAGTTGTTCGTGTTAACATGAGTTTATATATATTAATTTTAACCTTTTTCGCAGTAAAAATAAAACGATTTAATGTTAATTTTACATTGCTTGCTATGGTGAATTTATATGCGGTGAAGTTGTTTGTCCGGCTGATAGCTTTTTTTATTCACATGCTGTCAAAACATTTTCTTGCACAGCAGAGGTTTACTAAGAAAAACATTCCAAGGATATCGTTCAACTATATTTTATTGCAAAACAAAACATGCCTCACAACGCATTACAAAGAATATATTTACAAATATATCTGAATACTTAATGTTTATAATTAAAAAATGTCCAAAAAACTAAATATTTGAAAAATTAAAATTTTCAACAAAATGAAATATTTCTAATTTACAAGTATTAACTGTATGTTTACGTTCTTTTTTTACGTGGAAATTTTTTGGCATCTACAATATAATGTACACAAAATATTGCCTGTTGTTTTTGTACAAAAATTAGTTGTTGTATAGACAACTTCACCTTATTTAATTTCATCATGGGTTGCATAAAACAAAACAATAATCTTTTGTTTTATATTATTTCATCGAAATATGCCTTAAATTTTTTGTATATACGAGTATGTATGTATATTTGTTTTTCTTTTCAATATGTTTGTTGAAATTTTGTATAGTTTTACATGTGTAATGTGTGAATGTCTCTTGCCTCATTTGTATGAGCAAATAAATATAAAAAACCATTGGATTTTAAAAGAAACAATATCTTGGCCAAAAGTTATATATGGACCATAAGCTCCGTACCCGAAAAATGGTGTGTAAGTATACGTGGAACCTAAATATTCATATATTGAATAGACGAGTATGTACATACATATATACGTATGTATCTACATGCTTCGTCAATATACCCTAAAATTTTTGATATAGATATACATATGAATATGGTCCATATATAACAAGTTTAGCAGTTGCTGAATAAATATACGGATGCATAAATCCTTTCAATTCAACATTAAATTTTATGTTATTTCAACATATTTTCATGTTATTTTAATATGACTATCAATGTATTAGTTTAAAGTGATTTCATAACTAATTAAACATTAATTTTGTATTGATTCAACATGAAACTTATGTTATTTTAACTTTTCACAATTTTGATTCAATTAGGATTTCACATTGTTTCAACATTTTTATTTAACTAGAACTACTATATGAATTTAACATGATTTATAGTTTTTTTTTTACATGAAACGATAATGAAGCAAAATCATTACTAAAAAATGTTGAATCAACCTTGTTTTAATTGATTTTACAATGACTTTTTTCTGTGTGTATATGATTGCCTACAACTTTTGTAAACATTTTCAATATAAATATTTCGCCATTCTGCAGGGTGTTAGTATGTACCCAAGATAAAGCCTGCCTCTAAGTTGTGAAAATTCAATTTTTTATAGTAAACTCATTACTTTAT
Source organism: Wohlfahrtia magnifica (assembly GCA_023159175.1). NCBI lineage: Eukaryota > Metazoa > Arthropoda > Insecta > Diptera > Sarcophagidae > Wohlfahrtia > Wohlfahrtia magnifica. Next base: position 1,846,643 of record JAKWBJ010000060.1, read on the forward strand.
GACTACGGTGACATTTATGTGATATATTTAAAAACATGTTTTTTACATTTTTTTACACATACTTTTTATTTTTCACTGTTTGATGTAGAAATGCGAGAACATAGCCGTCATATTAAAATTTTGTATGACAACGACAGACAACCAAAAATTGGATAGTCCACACCAGCTATTGCTGAAAAAAGCTAAAAGATATTTAAGCGTGAAAATGATAAACTGTAGAATTTGTATCAGTGTCACATAAGGTTTCAATAAGTCCAATTTTAAATTCATGTCGAATGCCGATAAAAAGTAATAAGCGTACATTAGGACATGTACGAGGCTATTGACAACGCTGCTAATGGTGAATTCAGAAGCTAAAATTATTTTTATTCATATTAAATTATTATGCGGCACTTCACAAAACCATACCATAATGTAGATTAAGGTATACAAAGCTACCCCAGGCCATGCAAAAACTATACCTGATTAAATTGTTTACGTAAAATAAAAAATATCTGGAAAAGGAAAAGCGTGTTAGTATTTTTAGAAAAATATTTGGAAGATAAATGTACTTACTGTATCCATAAAATCCACAATTTTATTTAGAAAGTAAATGTGGGCATAATTTCGTAATAACTGCACTGATTTACTGTCATCTGTTGGATCATATTTGGTGCAAAACAAGTTATAGTTTGGACTTTTAGTAAAATGTTTCATTGTGCCACAAAATATGATAAAATTCATGATAATTTGAACAACATTATAGATGTGCTGCTGTGGTATGGTAGGTAAGACACCCGCCTACCAACCAGAAGGTCCTCGGTTCAATACCAGGCCAGACGAGCTGAAAAGAGAAAAAAATTTTTCAACAGCGGTATCATCTCATAACATTAGCTAGTAACTGGTTATGAGTATTAATACTACTGAAAACTTCTCTAAATGCATTTGCCGTTCGGAGCCGGCGTTAAACTGTAGGTCCCTTGTGTATATTATAGGTAGCTCTTAAAGGGGGAGGGTTGCCACACCCTTTTTGGTGGGATTTTCGACATCAGCTCCAAGAATATCGCCACCACATTTCATTCATTTGCGATCGATATGTCCCTAAATATTTAATTTTACGATTTGTCACGCCCACTTTTAGCTATATCGAAATTGTTTTGTGCAATCCATCTACACCTGAAAAGCTTTCCAAAAAAAAAGTTAAAATCGGTTGAACAGTTTTCGAGTACACTTATTACACACAAAAATGTAAAGTTTTTTATATACATTGACAAAAACCAAACAAATATACACTTAACTTTAAGCTAAGGGACATTAATTTTATTTTAAAATAAATACATATTTAATAATACGGTCTTAAATTACATACTACATAAAGTATACTCTATTGCACATAGTTGAAGACTAGATTAGATTAGATTTAAGATGTTAAAATTTAAATTTTCTATAACTAATGAAAAATACAACTTGAAAAATATTGTGTAGTTGCTTTTAACTATTGAGTACCGAAAAATAAATAAATACAAATGCAAATACTCGGTACTATTACTCACTACTTTGCCAGCACGAATTTGAAATTGTATTTTGTGGTAACAAAACTTTTTAGAATATTTTATTAATTAAAACACTCTTTGGTTTTTTTATTTGTTCTAAACTTAGCTGTCGATTGTTATTTAAATTTACCTTTTCCATTAATATTAAAGTGATCGACTAATTTGTTTCAAAGCATTTTTAAAATCAATATCATTTTAGTTGATCCTCTCAACTCTACGTCCTACACAAGCAATAGTATCTTAAAGACTAACAATTAATTTTCAAGTGTTGATATATAAATTGCATATTGGGTGCTTCTGCTGATAAGAATGTTGCGAGCTCATATTTAGAATATACATTATACAGTGGATTCCCGTTAACTTGAACTCATTAAAACCAATGTTGTTCTTCTTTTTTGACTGTTTGCCTTTTTCGACTACAAATTTAATTGAAGATTTTTGATGAATTTTTTACAAGCGACAAATTTTATTTTATCATAAAAAGTTATGTCTAAACATTGCCAAATAATCTCTCAAAGTAGTCATACAGTTTTGCGTTGTAGCATATGAAAATACAAAGTACATACATATGCTTACGCAAACACATTCATTTTTATTTTTCAAGTAGAAAACTGCTATACTTAATCTATACGAAGATATGGAATACAATTATGGCGAACAGTGATCTAATCTAAAATTTAAAGAGCTTCTTCGTATATATCAAATATATCAAATGACAGTCTTCGTCGAGTTTTACGAACATCAGGAGTTCAGAATCAATGATCAGTGGTCACAATAATGCCCTAGTTAGTGTCTTACTTCATACATTTAATTTTCTGAATATTTATACATACATATGTTTAATAATAAAACATATTTTTAATATCAATAGAACGGACTCTGTTTGATAGAAGATTTTACTACATTAATGTGAGGCGCAATCTGGTACACCAATTTAATGAATGTTGATCTCCAAATATTCAATTGCCTCTGGTTTATCGAAGTAGACAATTGATTTTACATAACCCTAAAGGAAATAATCCAATCTTGGAGGCCAACTAATTAGACCATTACGTGAAAGTACTCTTGCTTTCCTCCGTCTTCTTAGAACCACAAATCAGCCAGCCTATAAAGCGCACTAAACAGTAATTTACTGTGTACGATATGTAATGGTGTTGCGACAAAGGCTTGTGGACCATCTTCACTTCAAATGTGACGATTCTGCCTATTAAACCAAAAATTTTTTGGTTTTTAAAGGAAAACAAAAAAAGTTTGACGAACAGAAACATTTTTTTGATTAAAAAAAATTTTACCATTTAACCGTTGCTCTGGTGTAAATTTATTCATAATAAAATATCAAATCTAACCAAACAAATATCAGCTGTTAAATCGCTTATCAAATAAGGCAGTGTGGCCAACTCAAAGTTATGAACCTCTATATACACAGCAATTAAATACATAAAGACTAGTGAAACAGATTTGAAACCATGTTTAACTTACAAAGCAGTTAATCAGAAACAAAAAAAAAAAAAATAAAAAATTCTCAAGTAATCAGTGTTCACGATAACGTGAGCGTAATGTAATTATAAGTGTGCACTCAATTTGTTTAGCAATTTATAGTGAAATCTTGATAGTCATGTTAATATCATATACATACAATTACAATAAACTAGAGCTTCGTTCAAAAACTATTAGTTTTGCGCATTGTTTGCTTTAGAAGTTCCTACAACGATATCTTATAACGTTAATACGGAGTATTTAGTCGTAAGAGGATGGAAAAGATTTAAAAGGAACTTCCAAATTCTTTAATTTTTATATAATTGTACACACACTTGCATATCGATCGATGGCTTGATACACAAATTAAATGGTATACATTAGTATACCAGTTAGTATTCGTTTACCTTGCACGAAGTGGACGATAGTGAATAAAACTTAAAATAGTTAAAGTAAAGGGCTTTCTTACCTGCCAATATATCTGATACGAGATATGCTTTTTCTATATTAAGTTATCGATATGAATCTAATATACGCTGTTTGAAAAGCATTAAAAATAAAATGGAATTTCGTAATATAGAAAAAAATTTTCTTTCGATTTCATTATGAAAAATTCTTTATGAAATTTTCGGGACCAGAAATATTTTCAGTTTAACTGGTGTTCGTTACGAACAAATATTGTTGCAATAAAATAAAATAAAATGTTAATATTTTTGGTATTTAAGCTTAAACGATTAATAATTTTTTTTTTTGGTTTTTATATCGGTGCCATGTTTGTTTATAATTCAATGACCATTTGCATAAATTTCTCATATAATAGGAATACCGTATTTTCAAAATGTATTTAAAGTATATGTTAAAATACATTAAATGTGAACAATTAATTAGAATTTAGTTGCATATTAGTTTGAAAAGCTTCTACTGTTGCTTTGATCAATTTTATTTTGTTTAATGCTTCTATAATGACGTCAATTATAATAATACAGCGGACTTTTTATATAATTCATGTTGAAAAATTAAAGCGACTTTACCATGTCGCTGTGGTGTAGTGGGTAAGACACCCGCTTACCAACCAAGATGTCCTCAATATCAGACCAGACATTAGACAATTTTCAACAGCGATATCATCTTACAGCACTGCTAGCGACTGGTTATGAGTATTCACTAGGGAGATCGAACGGTTATTGTATATATAAAGCGGTTATTTTAGCACGAATAACCGGGTAACATATATATATATTTTTTATAGCAAATATGCCGATTGTTTAAGTACTTTTCTGAATTTAATATATAACGTCTTATTTTTATATAAATGACGAACATGAGCGTCTCACAATCAACATGGAAACCATGGTAGATCGAAAAAGCTATGCACTCTTGAACACCAATAACTTTTTCTTATTTTCTGTAACTAAATATTATTCTTTTATATATGGAAAATGATGACTAACTAGACTTATTGAAAGGGAATGTCAGATTTATTAGTTAGTGAAGTTTTTCACAGCGTAAGTGCTTATAACCAGTCTCTAGTAATATTGTGAGTTGTAATCGCTATTGAAAATTGGTATAGTCTGGGATTGAACAGAGGACTTCTTGATTTATGTCTTACCTAATATACCACAGTGTCATACACTATTAAAGGCGTGGAACATGCACTCAAGTTTTTACAGATGTCCTCTGAAGTGTGAAAATATTTGGAAATCGATGGAAATAAGTCTGTGTATATTGGGTGTTCTCAAATACTGAGCTGAAAAGGCTCTTCGCTACCAGGAATTATTAGTCACCTTAAATATGGTTATAAGATTAACGTTATTGTGAAGCAAGTAAAACTTGATTATATAAATACATGCCAAGTAGTCTATAGGCGGTGGCAAATGAAACCATTACAGAATACGCTGTAAAAAATGAATCTCTGGATAAAATATTAATGTCCGTTAAAAAGCCGAACGTGATTCTAGCATACTTACATACTAGAAACTACAGCATGAGATAATGATTTATCAACTTTGTTTGCTAATCCAACAAGAATTGAGAAGAATTTTATTTTAATAAAAGATCCGGTTAACCGATTATATGATAAATGTTTAACCGAAAACCGGTTTTTTAAAATTGTAATTATTCGAATAATCGAATAGTCGATCGCCCTAGTATTTACACTATGAAAAACTAGTATAACTAATGCATATGCCGTGCGGAGTCAGCGTTAAATTGTAAGTCCCTTTCAAGAAGTCTAAAAATAGAATCGGGTGCAGGTCATTAATTGAGAGAAGACCCCTTTGTTCCACTTGCGATATCGCGGGAATTATGTATGTATGTATAGTTACACTATATACATTATATAGAATTTTAAGTACGTCTTCTAAACGTGTATACTGTACAAAGCTACAAAAGAAATCTTTCGTTCGCTCGGTTTCAAGTAATACAAAACAGATATATCTTATGATTCTCTAGAAGTCAAAAAAAATTATATTGAAGCGCAAACGCAACATTTGTGTTCCATAAATTTATTCAGAACTTTTTCTATATTTCGTTAAATAAAAATCTTCAGTTAGTGTTTTATTTGTGATGTTCTTGTCCAAGGATAAAATACAGAATGTTGGCCAGAGTATGCTTTAAAGAACAGTGCAGTTTTTGAGCAAAAGTCAGACATTAAAAAATTATTTTTTTAATTAAGTGACTCATTCATTTGCATTTATTCTCGGTTATCTTCTGTTGATTATTTAAATTGATGAATTCATTTCTGTATGTATTGTTAAAAAAAGCCATATAATTTTCCGAAACATATTTTTTTCTCTTTTTTTCTCTGAAAGTTCTTCTCCTCTTTTCATGATGGTGACAATGATGATGTCGATGATTGTTATTATCATTTATGTTCATTTTCATTTTCCACTTTGTTCAACAATAACAATGGTGAGACGGAAATAAAATCTATAAGTGCGTACTTTATTGCGTAGACATGTTAAAAGTAATAATTTTTCTCTTTTTTTTATTACTACGTAGTTTATTGAGTTGTAAAATGTGAAAAACTCGTATTCAATGAATTTTCGAAACAAATTTCAATCCAACATACATATTTATTTTTGCTTAAATTCTGTACTCTTTTAAGCAGTGCATGTCGAGGTGGATCGAAGAAAGTTTTATGGAAAGAAACCATTTCTAAATCTCAGAATTTAGGAAAAATTTTTATAAATGTAACAGGTTTGTAAACTTTTACTTATAAAAACAAATATTTATAAAATGTAGTTTCTATTTCACAAACTTTAGACGGTTACAAAATCAAAATGTTATTAATTTAATCCTGCTGTTAGGTTTGGACCATTTTCGTCAATTTTCTCTTCTGCTTCAACTACGGAAAGGCTCAACGTATTTTTTCTATTAAAGAATTCTACGAAATTTGTAGTGTTCTATGATGTAAAGGAAAATAACAAAATAAAAAGTTACAAAGTTTAAGCAAAGGAGCATTTTGGTCAATTCATGTCTATGATTTTTTTATGAATTAGGTTTAGAGAACAAATGCAAAAGTGAACTTTTCTCAGTAAATGAAACGCAAATTATTTTTCGTTATGTGTTGCATATAAATACATACATATATGTACATACACATATACTCTAAATATGCTGCATTTAAAGCACTTACTACTGCGCATAGACTTGTAGAAGCTGCATGTACTTCGTTTCTTAACCGATGATATTTTTAATACATTGATCGCAGAAACCAATATAGCAATTTAATTGAAAGCAAATATTGATGTGTATAGAGGAACTTTTTTGAAAATAACCATATTAAAAAATAAATGTTTTATTTTTTTGAACTATTTTATACCGATGTAAGTCAGCTTCCAGTCAACAAGCTCTTTTGCTAATTAAAAAGCTGGAAAAAGTTTTTAGTAGTGATATTTTGACCTTCAAAGCCTTCAGTCTGATTTTCTTTAGTTTGTAAATTTTTCGATTTTCAGATACATACTCGTATATATATCCCAATTTGGAATCAAGAGCAAGTCAAAACATTAGGCTATACTTTGCATGTTTTAATGGCTTTTATTATTGTGTTGTATCTGCCTTCGGGCTATAGTCTCATCGAAACTAGGAATATTTAATATCACGTTAAAATTGTCTTTGCGAATTTTTTCTCGGAAAACGTACAGCGAACAAACACCTCAAAAAAACAGTATAGGGATGTATAGGTGAGAAGTAAAAATTTCTACATTTTTTCACCTTTTTTCGAATTTTTCTCTCCCATACTTGTTTTTTTTTCAATTATAATTTTTCTAATGTTTGAGGGAAAAATAACAAAACATCTGAAAATGGAAAATTGAGTTGACCCCTGATGTGTGTTAAAGATATGCTCGCCTGAAGTTCTTATTACACAGTTTAAATAAAATACATTTTTTACTTCATACATCATCGGAAATTGCACCATCTCCTTCATTTTCTAAAAAAAATTGCTTTCATCCAAAGCCCTGCAAAGTGCAATATCGGAGTTATAGAGCACAAGTGATAAACTAAAACTTACAGACATGGAACTCAATAGAAACCTGCAAACTGGTAGAATTACAAATAAGTTTTATAATAAAAAGTAAACAAAAAAACACATTTAACAGCAGGGTTAATTTTGTTACCTTTAAACTCATATAGAAGTCGCTACAAAAACGTTTATTAACAGAACATGAAAAAGTTGACTTTTTTATTAAAAAAAATCATCTTTCACAGCTTTAATGTCTTTTTGGCGAGATTTCGCAACTGTATTTTTGTATGAACTATTTAGTCCAAACTGTCTAGCTGCTTACCAAAACACTTATTTTTAAAATTTCAGACCTGCTTTGTTATTTTTTTTCTTTTTACAAGTAAATAACACGATGTGACCACGGATGTGGGGTGATACTATTATTCCGATAGACGCTATTGAGTATAACAAAAATCTGTTTCTGAAATTTCTGAAATACCTCCAAAGTGTTATATGTGTGATATGACTTAAAAACCGGTATCACGAACTTATAAGTAAATAATTTATTATTGAAATTGAGGTCTCATCGAATTTGGAAAGAAGAGAAACAGACCTTTTAATTGATATATACGAGTATGTACGCACATATGTATATTTTGTTTAAGTAGCCTTGAGAAATATCCTTTCTGACTATTTTCGTTGTCTGTAAGACCGACGCATCACTTTATTGTTCATAATTTTAAAATAAAAAAGAGGAACTTCCTCATTTTTTCAGTATCTTCGCAATTACTCATTACTTATCGTTTATTGCGACAAGTGTGTTTGAACTAAAGTGACCTATTAGTGCTGGCTGATCAACATTTCTAACAGATAAATTAGTTACTGGTCGGTGCGTAATTTGTGGGATTAAAGAAGTCGGAAAACTTGTTACAATTGTAAAAAATGTTTTAAGTACTTTTATTTGAACCCGCAGTAATGATTTGTGATGAACTCTACAAATGCCCTAACAACTATTGAATTTGAAAAAGACTTACCTTGAAATGGAGCATATATTTTAAGGTTTATGAAATAACTGTTTTTTACTGTTTCTTTTTTTAATGCATGTTTTTATTTACTTTTAAAATATATATAGGGTGCTTTTTATAGAGGTATAGAACTTTAAGTTGCAATAAAACAACGATGGATTATTCGATTGACATGAATTTTATTTATCCGAAAGATAACCTTGTGGCATTACATTTTAAATATGATTTCTGGCATATGACCCCCACGGCTGGCCGTCCCATTTTCGATGACTTTTTCCAACATTTGTGGCCGTATATCAGCAATAACACGGCGAATGTTGTCTTCCAAATGGTCAAACGTTTGTGGCTTTACCGCATAGACCAATGACTTTACATAGCCCAACCGAAAGTAGTCTAGCGGTGTTAAATCACAAGATCTTGGATGCCAATTCACAGGTCCAAAGCGTGAAATTAGGCGGTCACCAAACGTGTCTTTCAACAAATCTATAGTGGCACGAGTTGTGTGACATGTTGCGCCGTCTTGTTGAAACCACATCTCCTGGACATCATGGTTATTCAATTCAGTAATGAAAAAGTTAGTAATCATGGCTCTATACCGATTACCATTGCCTGTAACGTTCTGGCCACCATCATTTTTGAAAAAGTATGGACCAATGATTCCACCAGCCCATAAAGCGCACCAAAACAGTCAGTTTTTCTGCATGTAACGGTGTTTCCACATACACTTGAGGATTACCTTCATTCCAAATGCGGCAGTTTTGTTTGTTGACGTACAACAAAACAAAATTCGCTTATGAAAATTGAAAAACTTGAAATTTGAAAAAAAAAATTCACTTATGAAAAATGAAAATTGCACTATTTGCAAGCGTTGTTCAGGCGTGAGTCTATCCATGATGAATTGCCAAACCAAGCTGAGAATAAATCACTATGGTCAAAAATATAGACATTTTGTGATAAAATATAAGCTGATGTTCTGAGCTAGAAAAAGTTTGACGTTGTTTTTTTTTTCTCCCATTGTTATTAAAGGTTAGCCTGTTTAATATGATTTGTTCACAATTTTTGAATACCTTAAGAATCTTACTCCCTGGGACCAAAAGCTTAAATTCGGTCTGAGAGACCGAAAAATGTAAATTTGTCTCGAAAAACAAAAATAGTCAGGAAGGATATGTATGTTTTGCTTAAACAACTGGTGGAAGATAATTAGAAAATAATTCAGGAAGAGTTTAAAACAGCTTTCGAAATAAGTATAGATCAGACAAAGTCTGGTGAATGCAGTTACAATGGTGGAAATACTGCCAGAGTATTTCGATGCAGTACAAAATCCTACAAAAATAAAGAGGATAAATGTTGACAATTGAAATAATAAATATAAGTAATAACGTCAATAACAAGGTTACAGGTTATATAAGCAAGAATACCTTAAGAACCATTAGGCAGGTTGATCAATAGTATACCACAACGACTTTGGGGTGTCATTAAAAATTAAGGGGTACACGAAACAAATACTAAATATTTATGATAGAAATTTTATGTAGAAATTAATGTTATGTTCGATTTTTATACATTCAATTGTCGCGTGTGAAATATACTTTAATTTGTAAAAAAAAATTCATAAAAATTTGACATTTTATGTTGTATGAGTTTTATTTCTCAGGCACGATTTATACTTTAAGTGAATTTTGAAAACATCTTAAATGGGTTTTTATTCTCAACAACATGATCATTTTATACTTTCATTGCCGCCTAGTTTATATGCATATGTAAGTATGTACATATGAACTCGGCATATAGAATCAAACAACTTTTTTTTATTTCAACTTTTGCTTGCCATTTGGAGTCAACAGCTACATTATTAAGAGATCTCTCTATAATTATGCTTTAAAAAAATTAAAATATTTTGCTATGTCTCGGTTTCCACTAGGAAAGTTTTCTTGCTGAAACTATCGCTAATTCTCTTCAACTTGCATTCGCGTCTACATGACGATATTTATTTCAATGAAATATAAGATTTTCACAATAACATTGTTGTTGTTTGACATATTTATTTACGAATAAATAAACAAAAGAGAATTTCAGAGTACAAGACAGTGTGTACTCCATCCATTCTTCTCTCACCTCTTACACATGCACTCAGACTTGCTGAAAGAAAAACTTCATAGCTACTTGTAGCCCGTGAGTATGGAAATGGTGAAATTCTTCGTGAAAAGCTCTCCGTGGTATTACATGTCGCCAAAGCTACACAAATTATTGATTCACAGTTGATTCTTTGTCTGAAGAAGCATAAGAATATATATTAACAAGATATTTAAAAATGCTAGGAAGCATCATGCAATTTCGAGATTTGAAAATTTTATCACTATCATTTATACTTATTTCACAAATGTAGTCTTTGCACTACTGTGATACAAAAGTTAAAAGAAAAGGTTTCCGAATCATCTGTAATTTTTCGACTTTGTAATAAGTATTCCTGATGGCTCATTTGTCCATGGCTATTAGATTAAATCAATATATGCATTATTGGCATTATCTGTCAGCAATCGCTTTATATTTGCAATAAAACACCAAAAGACAATTAGCAATTAATATCGCCTATAAATTTGACTAAGAAAAATGAAAGATTGGTTTTTTTTGGTTTTTGTTTTGTAAGACAGTATTTTGTTATCTAATATTTTCCACATTGGTGATTAATGATGTAAAAATATTATATATGATATATATACATAAGTATGTATATTAAAAAATTTACAAAATTTAAGATAAAAATCAAAAAATGAAACACGAAAATAAAACTGCCCACAAATTGTGATGCCTAAAAAAAAAAAAAACAATTCTCTTCATTTGTGGCCGTAACCGCAACTTTTAGCTGAAAAAAACAATTTGGTGGCTTAAAAGAAAAAATAAAGTGGGCAGATATAAAGGAATACAGCTGAACTGGGAAAATGAACAAAAGTTAACATGAATAAGGCTGATAAAAATACAAATAAAAAATTTAATGTAATAATGGTTGTGGGCTGTTCAATGTTCAATGTTCACTGTTGGCTTCTTGTCTATCTGTCTGTCTGTACATCCTGGTTTTTTTGTTTCATTTTTAGTTAATGAAGTCAATCATAAAATGGTTTTGCTCACGTAATTCGAGAAGCGGAAGATGTTTAGGAAACAAACGCTGTTCTAATGGAATTGAAAACAAAGAAAATAGCCTGTAAGTAAGAAAAGCCACATAAAAGATTTTGTAATCGAACAAGCAGACGTTAGAAGTAACAACGCTTAAGGAAGGGAGTATGATTTCCCATTTTTGATTTTTTTGTCTTGCAAAAGCTTAAAAATACAAAATAAAAATAAAAAGAATTTGAAAATAAAAAATATTCTAAAACAGTTCTCAATTATTGTATTTGGTAGTCGCATCATTTTCTTTTTTAAAAAGAATTTCTTTTATTGATTAAAAATTTGGCCATTGAGTCAAGTTTCAATTTCAAAGAAATATATAAATTGTTATAAATAGTTATCGCAGTTAACCTTTTAGTTAGAGATTTATTTAAATTTGTAAAATAACAAAAACGAAATTATTTTAAATTTTTTTGTTATTCTGGAAACTGCGCCATCAACTTCTGGCCTTGTTGTTGAGCTGCAAAAACATTTTAAATTTAAACGTTTCTTGTCGTTTGATGTCCGCTGATATATTTATTGAGAAGTACGATTACGATAATTAATATTATTTTCTATGGGAAGTTCTACGCTCACTTTTCCTTTAGAACTTTGAAGTTTTTTACTTAATAATAGACTACAGTAATCCCTCTCACGTTGCTGGGAGCCTTTGTGTTGTACCTGCTTTTTGACTGATGTGGATAAGGAAAGCTTAAACTGTTACCGTTCTCTAAATCTAATTTAGAAGCCTCAATTCTAACCATTTTCGAAATATTCAAAAATAAGTATTTAATTTATATGGGAGGTAGAGTGTCCACTTATCCGATTCCGACCACTTTTTAACAGATGGTTTGTACTCTCTAAGAACTCAGTTAGACCAAATTCAGAACCTTCCATATTTCGACTGTTGTTGTTAGTACACAGTAATTTAGTACTAAGTAATTTAGACTAAATTCAGAACCTTCCACTATTACAGTTCCAAAGGTATACAGAAATCAATATATACTTTTTATGTGAGGTGCTACTCCCACTTATCCAATTCGGCTCAATTTGACTGATGATTTGTATTGACCACAAAACTATTTGGACTAAATTTAGAGGCTCCTACTATTACCGGGCGTAGCACCGCCCAGTTGAACAGTAGTAAAGCCACACACAGTTTTAAAACAAATTTCGTTTTAAAGTAAAACTTATGCAAAATAAAGCGGTTTACTATAACGTCAATAACTCGCGAACCAACGGCCTACAAAAACCACATTTACATATAAATTGATTTTACCTTTGGTTTTAGGGCTTAAAAAATAAAATCGGTTGGCGCATTTCAGAGAAAATCAATTACAACCCGTTTTATATTCCTCTTTTTTACGTATAGATTAGCTTTTAAAAAGCTTAAAAACTATTTTTTATAGTTCCCGAGATATATCGTAATAAACGTAAACTAAAAATTCAACTTTCGAGAATGTACTTTTGTACAACAACTTTTTATAGATGTTAACACGCATTAAGTTTTGCCCATTTTCTCCCAATTCTGAGGCTAATATTGAAAAAGTGCCCTTTTGTACTTTTGTTGAGTGTGCAATAAAAACATATTAACTAAGAGCTAGAAAGTATGCCAAACTCATATGACCTAATATGCTGGATTATCCACAGATTTAAACCTCTCCCACCTCCAATTTTGAAAAAAATCATAACCTGTAGCACTTTCATTAGTGAAATCTATTTGTGTTTTAAATTTCAACAAACTGGGTTCCAGCACAAACGAACAAATGAACTTAAAAAGAAACTCCAGACAGATAATTAGTTTTATCCTTCCACTGAACGAATATGGTTGTGTATACGCTTGAATAACGCTTCGCTAAGTGGGCCTGCGATCGACTTACAGAAGATGCCGATTTTGCCAAAAAAATCATTGTCTCAGATGAAGCTTATTTTGAAATTGGCGGGTATGTAAACAAGCAAAATTTTCGCATTTAGGGCACAGAAAACCCGCACGCATATTTTGAAAAGCCTACACCCAAGATAAGTCACTGTTTGGTATGGATTTTGGTCCAGAGGAATAATTGGGCCATTTTTCTTCTAAAATGAGCAAGGAGTGGCCGTTACAGTCAATGGCGATGATTATCGGGCCATGTTGAACGAATTTTGTTCACAAAAATTGAGGAGGAGGATATTAGCAACATTTGGTTTCAACAGGATGGCGCTACGTGCCACACAGCCGAAGCTACACTCGATGTTTTGCGCCCTGTTTTTGAAGATCGCATATTAATTAAGTTTAAAATTTAATTAAAGTGCTGTTTGAAATGTAATTTATTTAAAATTAAATTAATTGAGATTTCAAATAAATTTTATTTTTTTTTGGAAAATATACGTATTTATTTTATACCATAATGCATAAAATCCCAGTTGGCCCAGTTGGTCTTCAAGAAATCAATAAAGCCGCGTACACAATATAATAAAATCAAAATAAGTATTGACGACGACAATTTGGGCGACATTAGCATGCATACCGTCGTTGACGACCATATGCAGAATAATGCCAAATTGTCGTCAACTAATAAGTATGTAAACGCTTTCTAACATATCATATTAAAGTTGTCGTTGGTAATTCTTTAACAACATCGACTTTAAATTTGTATCCGACTAGAGTACAGGCGACAATATTTTTAATTTATCGCCAATATGTTTTAAAAGAATGTACACAGTTTAGCTCTTTATTACATATTTACATTTTAGTTATTATACATCCATGTCAACAATGGTATGTACATCAGAGTTTTAAACAACAACTCAACCCATGGGGTTTTATTGGGTTTTTTGATGGTTTTTTTCTTGGGATTTATGGAGTTTTATAACTTCTAGGTTATGCAGGGATCATGTTAGCCCGGTTGGTCGAGTGGTCGAATACTCCCTACTTGACTGTTCTGTAGGCAGGATAGTGAAACTCTATGTCTTTGGCAAATACTTCAGAGCAAGGGTAGGTAATAGGAGTGAGTGTAGAGGTTTGGAGACAACATACTCTTTTGAGAAGGGACCATTTTGTGGTACAAGGATGGGTCAAAGACGGAAAGTGGTACAAGCGCGGGAGTGTTTGGCCCTAGGAGGGAATACTCGGAACCTATGGGAAAACTCGCCAGCGTATGTATTCCAGGCGGAAATTTATGTAATTGAGATAGGGTCAGTTTATGCTGGATCCTCATGTGGGATTTCCGGATAATGAAATGGCCGATAATCTGACCAGGAAGAGAGCTTCCACTCGACTGGTAAAGGTGAGGCCATACTGATCTGAGACAATCTAAACTTTTGTTGGATAACTATAACAGGAGCAGATTTGAATCCTGTGTAGCGAATGTCCAGAGCCCGATGTGCAGATTCTGTAATAAGGAAATCGAACCACCAGGGTACATACTGGGTACATGTGAGGCATTGATGCACTCTAGGAGGTAGTATCTAGATGTCTATCAAATATTAAGTAGAATTTGGAGGATATTATAGGGTTGGAGGACTGTACAATAGATCGAGAGGGTGCAGTACCTTCATACCTAAATAATAATAATAACAGCCTTCTAATTTCGTTCAATTAGACATTATTTTTTATTTTTCAGCAAAATTACGTTGGCTTAGTATTTAGAATGTAATTTTCTACTCTTGGCCAGATCAAGGCGGTGTCGTGTACTATGGGCCGATAAAGCAGACTGCAATTACTTCGTTTGAATCATGCATTATGAGAAAAACGGCAGGCATACAAAGACAGACACGATTAAGTAATTATTTTTTTCAGAAATGATCAAATGCTGCAACCGCTGTATTATTCGAACATTGGTCTCTCCGAATATTGGCTTCGACGGATACAATATCTTTCAATATGTAAACGAATCACTTCTTTTCAAGATACATAAGTATATAAAAACGGCTTCAAATTTGGATCACCTCAAAACGCGAGAATTTTTTCTCAAACGGTGATTCGTAAATTGGCTCAGAAGTGGGGAAAAGATGTAAGCAGTGATTTAATACATTTTTATTTTGATAAATTGTTAATTCATTATAATTTTGAGCTAAAAAAACGGACCGAATTAATTTATACTCCCAATACGTAAATTTTAATTATATTTGTTGTATATAAACTACGAAAATCTTTAAATAAAAGTCCCACCAGGGTTTTTAAAATTATAATACCCAATAAAACCCGCAAGTTGCCAACCCTGATGTATATATACTCGAATTTTAAAATCCTTTGAAACTCATTTATTAAATTTCAATCGTAATGCCGCTCAACAGTTCAATATGTGAAAGTCATTTTAATTATGTCGTACTTCGATCGTCTAATAAATTGATGATAATGTTGCACTTTTGCTTAAGCGATTAAATTTTACTTGCGCTTTTTTTCTAAATATAACGTTTGCATTACCGGCAAGCACCTATAAATCTATTCGTTATCTCAGTTGGAATTGGTTAACAAAGTGACGGTGGTGAGAACAAAATGAAACGAACAATCTTTGCAAGTAAGCACAAAATAATTATTTTTGCAATCCGATTAAGGACGTTAACTTGGTAAATTAACTCTACTCTAAGGAGGTAAAGAAAGAGAGAGAGACAAAGAAATAAAAAATAACTTTTTTTTAACGAAATATGCTCAACTAACGACTGGTCAATGCCGTAAGCAATTCTCTATATGATTTGTTTCATTATCATTGATTTATAGATAAAATATTTTCATTTATCATTTGGATACGCAAATTGTATTGGAACCTATTTATTGAATTTGTATTTGTATTGGTATTGCTGTCAAATTTTCTAATGAACTTAATAAACCGTTGTAGGGTTCTTTGAAATTTACCGAATCAGCATAAAAGTTATATTTGTAAGTGTGTGTTCATGTGCTTGTAATGAGTTACAAAAGTAATGATACTCGTATTAATGCGTTTACATTTGTCGTACTTTCTCCTTTTCCCGTTTCCTTTTTTTTCTCTAATTTAAAATATTCTCTAATTTTATTGCGGTATTAGACTAATAAACATTTTTCTGCGCGTCACTGTTTTTTTTTTTTTTTTTGCTTTTTCTGTAGGAGGAGCAAATAGATGTTTAAGAAGGACATTAATTTGGTGTTCAAAAAGAGCCAAAAAAAAAATGTGCACCAGCATTAATTAAATGAAAACGAATGAAAAGAAAGTCGACAGCAAAGAAAAATAGAAAGAGATTACTTACCTTAAAAAAACTGGTCCAAACAAATTATTATACAATTATTTAAAAAGAAAAAAAATGTGTAAATTGCAAAAAAACATGGGCATGGCTGTAGCATGATGCTCGTAGCTACCAAAGAAAGAACCGAAGAATTTGTAAAGTTGAAGCTTTATAAACATCAGCACTTTTTCATTATTTAGGCATAATTCAAAGGAAAATGAACTTCAGGAAGATTAAACCTTGAAAGTTGTTTAATTAAAATTTGAATGGTTTTAATAGAGCCTAATGAGTGCAAATTATTCGAATTGAATGTAAAGATTCATCAAACAAAATTAAAAACAACAAATATAACTTTACAAAAATAGGTGCATAAATTGCACAATTGCAACATACAAATCAAGGACAAGTTCAAAATATGTTAACAAAAGCTTGTCGTTAATTAGAAAACTGAACTTTGTTATTAAACTATAATGTCAACTTAACGCAAAGAAGAGTCAAACTATATTAAGGGCAACCCAACCACTTGTTAACACATTTACCAATCAGTACGAATTGATGGTGACAAATCTCGAATTTTGTTTTTTGTTTTTTTTAAATCAGCAAATAATATTTTTCCTAACCAAATACAAACTCTCACTTTCAATTTCAAGGTGTGAAAGATGGCTAGAATGGTTTTGTAGTATTGTAGTAAAATCAAGTTTATAATAAACTTCTATATATTAAGTATAGAACGATTGCTACAGTCAGATACAATCCAATCCTTTGAAAGAAAAATTTCTGATACATGATGTTATTTAGTTGTATTGTAATTTGAAATAAATTAATTTAACATCCAATGATTGATCAATATTATGCTTCCCGATATAATTCAGTTCCTTTAACTCAAAAAAATCGATATATAATCTTATACATTTAGTTCAGTAGAGTTCTATGAACATAAAACCCAGTTACAGTCAACGTCTTATTGACTAATTTCGCACAAGGCAAAAACTAAAGTAAACGAACAACTATCTTCGTTCATTCATTTTTCTTTGACTACTAAATTTTATCGCCCTAAAAACTATTTTTTATTGTCTGCCATAATATATTTTGTTTGTTTCCATCTTTTCCTTTGCTAAGCCTCGTTTTCCTGCCGCTGACTGACTTTTTAGTCAACATTATAGTCTTTTAGAATATTTTTTTATTTTCATTGTTGGTACCTATTGTAGCTGTGTTCAAGGAGCATGACCTGCTGGGTGTCTTTGTTTGTTCAATTAGTTTCCATTTCAATTTAAGAGCAACAAAATAAAATAAATAGTGAAGACAGAGTAAAAAAAGACACATTTTCTTATCTACATAAATGCAGTTACCATTTAACATACTATCATTGTCTCCTTCTCTCTCTCGCTCTCATTCAATGTTTGCCCGTCAAAATCAAACACTAAGCCAGGGGTGCCAGATAATTTTGATGAAAAAATCGGCATATTTAATAAATAAAATCGGCATTATCGGCACAAAAATTAAAATTTCCCATTTTAAATACGATAATAATATAATTATTAACAACAACTAACAAAATATTCGAGAAAAAAATGTAAAGCAAAGTGCAGGCGATATCAAAATAACGATCTGTAACTATTCCAACTATTCCTATTTAAGAAATACCCGCGTTGAACCCAAAAATTTATGAATTGGCTAGGGGAGTCCATCAAAAAGAGTTGACAGCTTAAAGCAGGGTAAGCAAAAACTTGTTTTTTTTTAAACACAGCCAATGTTTATATTGTGTTTTATTACTGCATTTAAATTTCGTACAATTCTATAAAATATTTTTAATTGTTAGCACAATTACTATGTCTTATTATTTTACACTCTTGGTGGGACCAAGGGAGCGTTATATACTACGAGCTGCTAAAATCACGGTACACATTCAAATTACTATGTTTTTACCTTGAATTATGAGAAAAATGGCCAGAATATAAGACAAACACGATAAAGTTATTATCTTCTCGCTCGGCTTCACATCGCAAAAGTTGCGAAAAAAATTTTAAAAACGATCAAATGCAATATCTTACCGCATCCCCGTTTTCTGTACATTGCTTACTCTTAAAACTTGCTTTTTCGATGGATACAACATGATTTGGCGGTTAACCGCTTCACCTCTCTCGAAGAAATCGAAATTTGGCTTCAAAATTGAATTGCCTCAAAAGACGAGATGTTTTCTTCAGACAAGACTCGTACATTACCTGAGGGGTGGTGGAAAGTCGTTAGCAATGACGGACAATATTTTGATTTACTTGTTAATTCACTACCTTTAAAAAAATCATTTTTGGAGTTAAACAATTAATTAGTTTGTACACCCAATACATAAATTATATTAACTTTTTTGTAAATATAAAGTGAAAACCTTAATTTTATTTTTTTTATTGTTAATATAATACCCAATAAAACCTGGATGGTTTAATTGTGTTACCTAATGGGTTGCCAACGCTGGCAACCGGAAGTATGAAAAAATTCTTCAAAATCAATTCTAATAAGCTTTCTGTCTCTTCTAGGTCACAAGGGATATGAAAATTGTTACTAATTGGCTGATTATTGTATTTGAAGTATTCATACGTTACTGTGTCCGACTATGCGTTGAGTTAAAAACGTTTGGTAGGATATGTAGCAAGTATTTCAGTATTCTTAAAAATTGTAGGTTTTACTAAAACAAATAAAATTTTCGTGTTTACAGGTTTCCTCGAATAATCAGCATTTTTGGAGCAAAAATCTGCAAATCGGCATTTTATTAATTTTAACGCAAAAAATCGGCAAAATGCCGATAAATTGGCAAATATGGCAGGCCTGCACTAAGCTATTCAGACACAATATTTTTCAATGGAAGTACGAGTGAAAGTTACTAAGAAATCTCTTAAACATTTGCAACCATTATGTTTATTTTACTTTAACAGCACTTACTCATACCATATACTTTACACAGTGTAACAAGTAGTGAAATATTTCTTTTTTTATTTTGTTAGGAAATTAAAAATTTTTGATATTTTAATAGATGATTGATTGATTTGAACTAAATGCAAAACGTGCAGCCTTTTGTGGTTAATCACATTAAACTGAAGCTTTAAAAAAATCATGTTGCAGTGTTTGGGGAGAGAGCGATTGCTCTTTTCGTAATTTTTATAACTTACGACACCTTGTGAGTTAAAATATCAAAGCATTCAAATTGTACGTGACAAAATGTCACAATGTTCTAAAACCACTATGCCCGATAAATTGACCTTTAAGTACTGCAACTTTCAGTTTACTCTTGTTGAACCATAGTAGATTTCGAGATCTATCAGAAGATCGGAAAACAAATCTCTAAAGCTGGGTTAAGCAAACTTCGTCTGCAAGTAGTTATGTAGTTATTAACATCAATAATAACTCAATATCCTCATATGATCCACCACGTCATCAGACTTCAATCTCGCAATGGTATTCTATTTAATTCTTCCAACTGATATATGCATTGAAAGGATGTAAGGGACAAGCTTGTGACAGTTTGTCAAGTACAGTTTGTGGATTATATCACTCTCTTCTAGGCCACCATGACAAAGTAATATAAATCAGTATTAGTCCTAATATTTTAACAAAAGGCCAGTAGACCATAAAGGCGCTGATAACCATGACCATAAACGCTGTGCATTAGCATTTCTTACAATGCTTCTCTTCACACCAAATACCGCAATTTTGACTGTTCACGTATCTATTCAACCAGTAATAAGCTGCGTCACTTAACACAATTTTCCGTGGATCTGAGTTTTGATGGTAAATTCAATAATTTGCTAGTCGGCTCATGGTTAAATTATGGACCAAACTGAACTTGTTTGACAGTAACATGTTACATGAGAACAGCTATGCTACCAAAAAGAAGGTTGCTAAAAAATCACCCGAGACAACACAATAAGTTATAATTAATTTCTTAAAGGTAAACACAAATAATGTAACTCATAGCAGTACACAATATCCTTTCAATTAAAGACATTTTTGCAATATGCAACTCTCAGCCAATTACCACGATTGTATGTTTTCTTTAAACTTTAATGGAATATTCAAATGGAAATTGCTTTACTGAAAGTAAGCCTAGTTGAGCATACTAACCAGTAAGGTTCTTCAAAGTAGTAAATTTCTTTATCACATACGTTTATTCACTTAGCCCCACCCATTCTGTATATGTTGTAAGGTGAAGTGAAATATGTATATCATTGCGGCGATGTGATTCTAAAAAGTTCTATTTCAACATAAAACAAGTAGAAAAAGGGTTGCTGTTGGCGTGATATTGAATAAATTATGAGTTTCAACATATTTTTTTGGCTTGTATCAGTCTGTACTTTTCACACTGTCAAGAATATTGTCACTGTCCGTGGGCGAGTGTGTGTGTGCTAATATTTATAAAATGTCAGGAAATATTATCATTCTGATGTGACTTTCGGTTTGCTTTTGTGTGCGCTTTTTATATGGAAAATGCGTGAGTATTGGTGGCGGGTAAAAATATAAACGAATTTAAAAGATTCACATCAGCAATTTTGTTATACCGGCACTACTTAACCTGAATTTCCATTTTAGTTTTAAATTTTCATTAGTTTCTGTTATACATATTGCACATACATACATATATACTCGTATATAGTATATTTAGACTTTTCTTTAGCGTTAAGTATTTGCAAACACGCATTTTCTTTCCGTTTTTATTTAATTTTTATTTTTTATTTCTTTTACAATTTGTCGACGGCGGAAATGTTGTCGTATCAACCAGGGGTCGAAAGATAAGCGAAGACTTTCTGAGTTATTATCTGTCATCCTTCCTAAATGTTATTCAAAGTTTCTGTTTGTTGCAATAAAAGTTTTTATTTGGCTTCCATTAAGACAACAAACCAAACAAAACATTGAAAATGGCACGGGATAAAATTAAATGAGGGACTGTATCAAATTGAGATCATCGTAATAATAATTTAATCTTCTTTACATTCATTTTTTTTACATCATAATACTGTAATTAGGTTTTTTAATCATACATATTGAAGGAAAATTTTCTAATTTGAAAAATACATTGAATTATTACAAAACGGTTCTTTTTGAAAAAAGGCAATTGTTGAAGCTTCTTCATATAATAATATAAAATTGGCTTTTTTAATACACATAATACATATTAAAACGCAGAAATTAGATTTGAGGTTTTAAAATCTCTTACTTAGCGCTTAATTATTGTAATTGATATCACCGAACTAACGATGAAATAACATTTTGTGTTGCATCTTCATCATAGTGCTTCACGGTTTACATGCGCAACCAGGATTTTAAAACAACATTTTGTAGTTCAAGTATCACCAAGTATTCTTGGTGGTGAAAGTTGCAACACATACTTGTATGTATTTCAATTAAAATATTTCAAAACCGAAACTATGAAATGCAACAGTTTAGAAAACTACAAAGTTCCAACAGATACAAAAATAAGTCCAATATAAAGAACTGTTTTCTGTTTCATGAATTTTTCACGAATTTTGAAAAATTACTGTGAAATATTTAATAAAATGCTTTCCCTCGTGTTCGTATTAAATTGTTTAATAAAAATTTTACTTTTTTGTTTAATTTTTTTTTTTTTTATATTTTATTTTTTAATTAAAAGCGCAAGTCATTCTGAACACTGGCAAAGGAATAAATATAAATAAATAAAGTACTAGTTTTTTTTTTCATTGGAATCATTAAAAACAATTCTTTTTGAAAAGGAAATATCTCAGTTTACTTCTGCAGGAGCGGAACTATTTGCATTGGAAATAATAGCGTCGTCCCCCTGGTTGCATTTATAACAGAATTTTCTTTTAAACGAAAAGAGAACAAAACATCAGAGTTACAGCAGAAAAAGAAGAGATAAATTAAGGAATAAAATAAAAATTCTTGACTTAAAAAATTGGAAATTAATTAAAACGTTTAAAGTATTAAGTTCACAACGTTATTTTTGAATATTTCTTCTAAATTTAATTACGAGACAATAAGATTTGTGTATGTATGTGTGTACATCTGCACATATATTGGGTGGAGAGTTAAGTTCAGTCAAAAATTTGACTAAAAATGAAACACCTTTTTCTTATATTTGAAACGGTCCTTATTAAACCTATCACAAGTCATTTTTATAGGCAAACTGTTGCGATTTTTAGAATAAAGCCAAATCTGATCTAATTAAGATTTTCAGGCGCCTAAGGAATTTAAATTTACACCATTAAAGCGTTTTGCAAAGATCGAAAAAAACGATAATTTGTAGGTGCAATCTCCAGGTTATATGTTGTACGCATTAAAACGTTTTAGTCAAGCTCTCTAAGTATCTGCCAGTTCATCAATGACGTGTGGTTTAGCATTGTCAATACCATTTCTGTTAATCAATTTACACATTTTTAATTGAATTGCTTGCTTCGATATCATTACAGTAGAGATCAGAATTACTTATTTGACCAGATTTTAGGTGCTCACAGTATTACATATTTTACTGTCAACACTGAATTTGGCTGCGTCTGCGAATCTTCACTTTGCTTCGCACATTATTTTCATATTTGATCCAGTATTCATCGCCCATAATCATTTGATTTAGAAAAGATACGATTTCGTTCCGTTTTAGCAGTGGATCTCAAACGGGAACTCGGTTTGTTCAATTTATAATGATTAATTTATGCGGCACACACATATCAAGCTGCTTTACGTATACAGCTTTCCTTAAATAGTTGATGTCTTTTTGGTATCGAATACCTGGGTTCCTAGCAACGTTCCGTTTTTTTCGTAATTTTATCAACTTTTTTAGTGATTGGTAGGCCGAAGAGAGGTGCATCTTAAATATCAGATCGAAAACGAGCAAACTATTTCGCTGCCCTTTTAGTAGCAGCTAAATACTGAGTCCCTATGGATACACAGGCACAATTCGGATTAAATTCTCAGTTAGTTTGTAGTTTTTGCTACACATTCAATTTCCGGTCAAGCTAACTTGTAATTATTTATTTGTTTTGTATTTATTTATTTATTTTTAATTGTTCTTTTATTATAATTTCTGTTCTTTTTTCTTCGTTTTAGGAGTCATAATTGGTTTTCAGATCCAAACAGTTTGTGTTCTAGTGTTCTGTTACTTCAAATATTAAAGGTGAGTAGAAAGTGCACAAATTTTTTATTCCGTTTTTACCTTAAGTTTTGAAATAAGCGTTTTTATCCTTTTTTATCTCAAAACCTATTGTTTTTACACTACAAATATTAAATTTTTTGTTGAGAGTTATTTAAACTCCATAATGGCTAGTGTTACTCGTATATGCTGTTAGAAAACAAAAAAATGTTAAATTACATGAACGCTTCTTACCCGCCTAACTATAACACCGTTGTTTTACTTTTATTTATAGGTACACATACCATTAATTGCTTGGGTTGCATGTTGTTTTTTCTTTGGATAGCTTGAGAGTTTTATCATCTCATAATTGAACATTAAGTTCACGTTGGCGATTGTCGAGTAGACTTCAATTTTTATATGAAAAAACATGTAAAACGAAGAACTAAAAAATCTGAAACTGTTAAGTAACATCAACGAACAATGAATATTTCCCCTTATTTGCTTAAAGAAAAGCTCAAAGAGGCATTACCCGTATAAAAGAGGCTGTTGTTTGGTGCTTATTGTTGGTACATGATCACGAGAAGAGGTTCTGTGCTTCTGTTGCTTTTTGTCCACTTAAAATTTTATTTTATTTCAGTAAATGTTTTTACAACAATGTTCAAGGAACAAAACAAAAAAACAAAAAAACACATTTCATAAGAATTTTATCAAAATATTAACGTTTCTCCTTCCGATGGGGCTCAACACATCCATTGAGATACTGAAACGAAAATAAAAACGCACATTTTTTTCTGAATATTCATTTGTATTGTAGTCTGTGTGTGTGTGTGTGTTTTTATTTATTTTCCTTTCGATACGAGTATTCTTGGAATTTTTTTCACATTCTTTTCTTTTTGTTATTTAATATTATAATTTCATATCAACAAACGGGAAAAAATATTTTATTTAATTTTCCCACAACTGAACACAGTTTTTTATTTAATAAATAAATATTCAATTTTAAAAGAATTAACTATCAGGCATTCAAGGAAATTGTCACCATAATAGGTTTTTAATGCTCTCATATAAAAATATAAAAAAAATCCGCTTATTTTTTAAACAACTTTCAAAAATTCTGAAAATTTAAGGGCACTGACTGACTTTATAGCTCTGTTCTTTGAAATTGTTTTAGTAATTTGTGTTTCTTTAGCGGAAACTGTTCATAATGTTGTTTTAAATGTGTAATTTATTTAATGTGTAATTAATTTGTTAAATAGTGTCGATATACATATCGTCATATGAAATCAAAAAAGATCCAAGTTACACAAAATTCGAAATCGACTTTTTGATTGATTATGATGCATTCTTTCGAAATACATTTCCCACGAATTTTTTCTCATCAAGTAGCGCTGTGGGTGGTTATTCCTTTAACTCTGCTCCTGTTAAAGGTATTCGAATAAAATTTGGTACGTCGATTCAGTGTACATAGTCTAAGGTCTGCAGCAAATACATACGAACTAGATTGGATACATAAGTAAACAGAGTAAATATTGATTTTTGTATATCTTGAAAACGGTAATAGTAAGTTTCTAAATTTCGTTTAAAGACACCATCAGTCAATAACTGGGTGAGATTAGATAAGTGGACGTGGTGGCTCCCATTCATACTAAATATGCAATATCGCATGTAGGAGATTGGCAACAGTTAAGGCATCGTTATCTGTCCACATCAGTCAAAAAGTGGGAGAGATTCGATAAGTGCAAAGCAAACTGGGTAAAAGCATGTAATGCAACATTTCAGTAACATATTATAGCCATCATTCGCATTTAACATTAATTTATATTTCATTTATTTATTTTATTTTTATTTTTGTATTATTTTTATTATTGTGATAACTGCTAACATTCCATATTTAGTATAAATGGGAGACTCCACGCCCACTTATTTAGTCTCGCACAGTTATTGACTGATGATGTGTCCTGTCCATTAAGTTGTTCAAATTAAACAACCCATCTTAAAACTAATGATTTGTATTGACTACTGAGTCATTGAGACCAAGTTCAGAAACAGCCATTCTAACCGTTTTCTAGATATACGAAAATCAATATTTACTTTGTATGGGAGTTGCCACACCCATTGGCTAATTTCGGCTGATGATGTATGTTGACTACGACCACGTTCAGAAGCTTTTACCATTACCGTTAAAAGATAAACAAAAATCAATATTTACTCTGTATGAGAGGTGCCACTTCTACTTATTGAATTCCTCGCACTTTTTGAGTGGCCACAAAGTTATTTGGACCAAATGTAGAAAATTTCACTGCTACAATTTTCTAGATATACACAAATCATAATATTTACTCAGTATGGGAGGTGCCACACACTTTAGTCAATTACGTCCATATTTCAACTGATGATGTGGATTTACCACGAAGTTATTTAGACTAAATTCAGAACCATCCACTATTAGCGTTACAAAGATATACAAAAATCAATATTTACTTTGTATAGGAGGTGTCATTCCCACTTATCCTACCTATTCTGCTCACTTTTTCATTAATGATTTATATTGACCACATACATCGTTAATTACGTCAAATTTAGAAACTCTTACTCTACCATATTAAAGGTACAGTATCAAAAATACAAATTTTATATAGACGTGGCACCGCCCAGATAAACAAAAACCATTAGTGAAATTACACCTTTCCAACGCATGTAATGGTTTTGTAAATCGGTTTAGTGGCTCTCGAGTTATAAAATGGCGAACATAAGAGTACTTATTTTTGTATATGTATGTATATAGTAGGGAGATCGGACGGTTATTATTCGACTGGTTTTAACTAGTTTTTTTGGTTTTGTCGAATACGGATTCTTCAAAACCTTCATTTTTCGAATACCGAATAAACCGGTTAATTTAACACGAATAACCGGTTAATTTAAATAAATATAACTTATACGTTTGTATATTTTTTTATTGAAAACATACTCATCGTTTAGCTGTTTGTATAAATTTAATTATTTTTGTATATATGACAACCTTGAACGTCTCACAAAGAACGTGAAAACCAAGGCAGATCGAAAAAGATATACACTCTTGAGCACAAATAACCTTTTCTCATCTTCTGTAAATAAATATTGATTTTTATACATGGAGAATGATCAACCAGACCCATTGAAAAACCACAAACTTACAAACGCCGGTTCCGAACGGCAGATATATTAGCTAGTGAAGTTTTTCATAGCGTGAATACACATAACCTGTCGCTAGTAATGTTGTGAGGTGATATCGTTGTTGAAAATTGTCAGATGGTGTGGCCTGGGATTAAACCGACGACTTCTTGGTTGGAAGGTGGATTCTTACCTAACATAAAACAGTGACCACACACACACTATTTAATACATGGTGGTGCATAAATTTACAAAGAGTGCTGTTCGAATTCTAAGCAAATTTTCTTGTCGAGGCAATAAAGAACTCATATATTACTAAAATAAAACATTTAATATTTGCTATCGTAGGCACCTAAATTGTAACTATAATAACAAACCTTTAATTCCATTCTCTACCAAGTAATACAACAAAAACGAAATTAGCTTCTTGGGTAGCTGTTCGAAACTTAAATATTTTTCAGTACTTTGTGTAATAAACTGTGTTTTTTATGGCCTCCGCACATCGTTTTGACATAGTTTTTATGATATATGTTGGAATTATTGTTAGTATTGATTGTCACTTCAATTTAAAGCTTTCCATCAGCTTCTGCTTATTTTTAAAACAGCGTGGTATAGCTCTGCGATTCAAGAATTAAGAACAATTTTATTTAAATCAAAGAACCGGTTAACCGGTTATTTGAATTAGTATTAAACGAAAACCGGTTTTTTTAAAAGTGCTACTTTTTGAATTATTCGAAAACCGGTTTTTGAAAAAGTCGAACAATCGATCTCTCTAGTATATAGGATATGCCAAAACATGTTACGTATGTAAAAACAAAGCATACAGACATATGTAAAAAATATTTTTTCTTCTCACAATCAATTTTCATTTTTGTGTGGCCAAGTAAACCAAAATTGGTTCAGGTTAATCGCTTCATAGGGATGGAACTATACCGTTTACTAATAAAAAAAACCTTAATTCCTAATGCAGAAACAGTAAATGAAAACTTTTTTTCAGAAAAACCAGAATCGAAAACTTGATAAATTGTTATTAAAATTAACATTATTCGATAAGAAAACTTATAAGATCCCTAGTAAAATGATTCTAACCCTGAACATTAAAATGATAATTTGTACGACGGAAGGCAAAAAAAAATTCGACGTATTGCCCCAAATTCAGTCTACCAAATCTCTAAAATTATGCAGTTTGAAAATTCTGAAACTGTAGAAAAATACTCAACTGAATGAAGCTCGCCTTTTATTTCTCAAAGTTCAGATAACATGGGATGGTGGCTCAAAAATGTTACTCCTTTACGCACAAAAATGAAAAATAAATTCTTCTACTACATACACACATATGTAAGTAAATATAGGACAAACTCAAAAATTTAAAATTTTACTTGTAGAAAATTATCTTCTACAAGCTTTTTTTTTGCTATTTCTTCTCCAAAGAGAATGTTGTTACGGAAATATCGAAAGCAAATATTTTTTCGAATACTTAAGCATTTAACTTGTAGTCCAACTGTGTCTTTTAAAAATAATTTTTCAAAAATATTCTTTTCGAAGTAATGTATTGTCAGTTGTTCACACTGATACGTGAAAATATGTGAAATTTTAGAGTAAATTAAGGCTTTAAACTTTAATGATTTGCTTAAATGACGGCAGCAACAGCTAAATGTAAAAATTAAAACGGATATTTCATTGTTTAATTGTCATGTTTTATTTTTAATAAATACCTTCAACGTGCCGGATATTAAAAGTTTATCGAATCAGAAATAATTTAAAATAAAATGACAGATTTTATTTAAGTCTGCCTTTTCATATGTATTTTTAATTAAATTGAGTACGTTTTTTTTCTACCTATTCGAGTTCAACATCATTTAATCGACTTTTTTCATAAATTCGATTCATACCCCTAAGCAAAGTTTGGAATTAAACTCAATGCCATTTACATATATTACAGCAATTCATTACTTCATAGCGCACACATGAAAATACATTCGATACTATAAATCGAAATTTTTAATTGTATTTTTATTCAACTGGTTCTATACGGCGCATTGCATTTTTGACTCATATGATCTATACCAAGTTACTGTTTCCTGTGTTCTGTGGCTTCCGTTAAAGACTCTGCCTTGCGATGTTAAAGTTTTCCCATCAGAGGATGTCACTACCAAACCAAAGTCAGTTTCTTCATTGGATCCTTTACACACATCGTTAAGTATTCGGCTTGGTAAGATCTTCGCCATTGAATGTTTCAGGTTTTGTTTAAAAATATCTGTAGCACTTCCGTTAAAGAATTTGTATTGTGATATTAACAAATATTCGCAACATTTTAGTTTTCTTGCCGTTGACTCTCAAGCCTAAAGCAATAGCGTTTGCGGATTTTGAATTGAATTCCGGGCAGCACGTGGGAAATCAAGCATATGTCATCTGCGCCATACAAATCACCGAGTTTACTCATTTGCTACATACTTTAGTATACATTATACTGTTTTTTGATGGTCTACAATTCGATATTTAGAATTACAATGTCTACAGTAGAGAAAAATTTTTTAAGACTTTTTGCAAATAAAGTGCTCTAATTTTGCTCAAAAAATTTTTTTCGCAACTAAGTTATGAATAACTCCGAAACTATTGAAAATACAAAAAATATTATTCAGGTGATTTATAGGAAATTTTGTCCCTAAGCTTTTCGGTCAAGTCGTTTTCAAGTTATGATGAAATATATTGACATGACTACCATATTTCGGGCGAAAAATTTGCCACGCCCATAAAAAAAATTTTAGCCCGATGGAAAGACACTGAAAACGATTACGAATTCAGCGCATTAAAATCATTATATTACATAAAGTTTTATTTAAAGGCCAGAAAATTTTTTTATTTTTTGTAAACAGGTGTTATCGATATTTATGGACGAATTTATTTTATCAAAATACAAATCAAAATACATTTTAAACGATTAAAATTAATTTCTAAAAATTAAAAAAATCCGATACATGAGTACGTGTATGCGTACATGTAAGGGTCCGCCAAATAATTTTTTTTTTTTTGAAAATGCTATAAAAAAAACTACTGAATATTTTCTCAAATTTCATTTTTATTTGAAAGTAAAATCCTTCCAGTTAATAATGGAAAATAATTTCATTCAAATGGCTGCCTCGGCTGGCCATGCAGTAGCCTACGCGATCGGTCCAATTTTTAAGCACATTATCGATTGTGTGCAGCTGTATTTCACCAATGGCTTCACGAATATTGTCCTTTAAAGCGTCAATTGTCTCTGGCTTGTTGGCGTAACACTTATCTTTGACGGCACCCCACAAATAATAGTCCAACGGTGTCACATCGCAGCTCCGAGGTGGCCAAACAACATCAGCTCTGAGGCTGATAATACGATCTTCAAAAACAGGGCGCAAAACATCGAGTGTAGCTTCCGCTGTGTGGCACGTAGCCCCGTCCTGTTGAAACTAAATGTTGCTAATATCCTCCTCTTCAATTTTTGCGAACAAAAATTCATTCAACATGGCCCGATAACGATCGCCATTGACTGTAACGGCCACTCCTTGCTCATATTCGAAGACAAATGGCCCAATTATGCCTCTGGACCAAAATCCGCACCAAACAGTGACTCGTCTTGGGTGTATCGGCTTTTCAATGTTTGCGTGTTTACATACCCGCCAAGATCAAAATGAGCTTCATCTAAACACACCGCACACATTCTGCAAAATTACCATGATTTTTAAAGTAATGTCGCAATATTTCCCAGCGTTGTTCAAGCGTATACACAACCATAAGCACTAGTTGAAAAAAAAAACGTTAGATGGCGGACCCGATATATGTATAAGAATTTCATTATTTGTTAACTTCTTTTATAGGTTTAGTTGCAATATACTCGTAGATTATAAAACTAATTTTTCAGAATGAAATTATAAAGAATTCATATATAAGTATGTATGTATATCTGTTTGTACATTTACTAGCAATTAATAGCCATTTTACACTTACGAACATCTTAGTAAAATGCATGGAAGATGTTAAAAATGTAAAAGTTTCGTTTACATTGGCAACATCTAGCTTCCGTTATATCAGCTGTTAAATTGGAGAAAAAAGGCACAATTTTCATATAATAATTTTAGAAGAGATATTGGTAACTGCACTAGAGCTCACTTTGCTGGAACAAACTGCTGCAATTTAAGAATAGAAGCTATTATGGAAGCAAAATAAAAATAATGTAGAATTTTTTTACAAAATTTAGTTTCAAGTGCTTCCAACTAAATGTCTTTTTGTTAGAGATCGTTGTTACTTTTTAGTGACGACAATAAAACTATCGAAGAACGTGCATTTATCTATTAAAGATATAAAAATGTTGTTGATTTTTAGTCGAATTTAATTTTTTCTTACGGCAAAATTTTAACACTTCAGCGAATAGATGCTAAACGTTAGATGTGTAAAAGTGCTATAAGAGAAGTGCTTGTACTGTTTAATTAGTAAATTGCATGCGCGTATACATGTGTATATGTGTAATATACGATCATATGCACTAAATTAATAGAATTAAAAAAGGTTATTAAAATATATGAATTTATAAACGTCAACAACTCACAAGTTCATGTTTGCTCGTGAAAATATGTTTATTTGATGTGCAAGATTATGAAAATGTCATACGCACTCCATAAGCCTGCCATTATGCCCAGCAAACTTCAATTAATTCATAAAGTTTTTGATTTAAAAATAAAAAAATTTGTTTTAGTGATAACACTGTCAATATTAAATGGAGCATTGGAAGTGGCATTAACTGATCAAAGTCAAAAATAAGTTGTCCCATGTTTGTCATTTTATAACTCGGGAATCACAAAACCGATTTACAAACCAATACATGCGTTGGAAAGGTGTAGTTTCACTGATGGTTTAGCTTCAACTGCGCGGTGCTACGCATATATAAATTTTTTATTTAAATGTATATCATCAAAACGGTAATAGAATTAGTTTCTAAGCTTGGCTTGGGTCAATAAAAATTACCAGTCAATTAGTGGACGGAAATGGATAAATAGGAGTGACATCTCCTATACACAACTGGACGAGATTGAATAGATAGGCGTGGCAGCTCCCATTAATACTAATAATGAAATTTTGCATGTGTAGAAAATTGCAACTGTTAAAGTTTTGTGATCTATTCATATCAATCAAAAAGCAGGAGAGATTGAAAAAGCGGGTATTGCACAAAGCACACTGGGTAGAAGTTATTTATATACGTATCCTTGTCTATATCTATATACATACATAAAAATAAGTTGTCCTGAGAAATACATTTTATAGGTTTACAACTCAAAGCCTCCTAACAACGCGGGAATGGTTACTCTAGTTGAGTGTGATTGTATTGATTAGAGCACTTTTGTGTTTGGACACACTTAGTAGTATGCTTACTTTAATAGATTAGATAACTATGTTAAGTCGAATGCATTTAACTTATAAATAAGTATGTATCTATTCATTTAAAATATAAATTTTTAATTATTCTTAGATATTATAAAATATATACTGGTATTAAAAAATAAAAAATATAAATGTTTGTTGGATAAAATAATGATTTTCCAAAAAAACTCTGTGTATATGGAATCAACATACGCATTTTATTGTATCCTGCATCGTATAAATTTGTTTTTATGCAGATACAATATCTGAAACTGTATTCAGCTACATATGAACCTGTATGGTGTGAAAGTGTGAATTTACAGAAGCATCAAAAAGCATACGGATTAATGAATATGCATTCCTTTCATCCCTCAACTTTGTAAAGTATTGTATGCAAACTTCGATGTTCACTGACTTGAACATGTACACTGATGCAAGATGATATAAATTGTATCCCAGTAAACATACAAATTAGCGATTTCTCGACATTTTTTATTTGACACACAATTTTCGTCCTTTTTTACTGAACTCTAACCATAATTGTTGCATATTCATAGACAGCAGTTTTGTTTCAATAAATTTTTTTTTTATTATATTTTTAATATGTAGGCCATCACTAGTTAAATACAAAAATGATTGCTGGGATTTGGGAATGCATTTGATGGTTTCATTGTTTATTCATTCACTGTCTCATTAATTTGTTTTGTTCGCCATAAATTATCCTTCCGTCTGCCTTTTAAGCCTGTCCTTCGGTATTGTAATAATTTTCTATTGTTTCGTATGCTACAGATGTCGTCGATTGTTCTTCTTAACTTTTAACGTTAGTCACTTTAACCTCTTCATGTCAATATATTTGTTTTAATTTTAATTGCTGGTGGTATTCATTTATTGTGTTCTTTTGTTCTGTTCATTAAATGCAAGAAATACCTGTCATAGGCAAAACGTTAGTTTTGTTCAAATGGAAAATATGAAGTCGTCATAAATTCGGAAGTATGTGTGTTTTTTTTATTTTGATAATTAAATTGTAGGGAAACATCAAATTAGAATATTTAACAAATAGTTGCATGATAAGATTGTAAGTTTAATTTAAATTTGGTTTTTAAATAACTGGCAAATGAATAGAAAATTTAATTTTTGTTTAAGAAGCGATTTTCAGAGTCATTTTTGCAACCTCTCCCTTGGTTTTAGACTGCAGGTAACGTGGCAACAGAATTAAGTTTTTGCTTAATAATTAAAGTATATTCCCACCAGAGAATCCGAATATCCAGATGTAAGTAGCCCCTTGTGTTCCGATGTTTCAAGCCCAAGGTGTTGAAATGAGTTAATGTTTAACACCGCCATCATACTTTGCAATTGTTTTTGTTTGAAACAAAATCCTTAACTGAGTGTAGACTTGAAAGATTTGCAAGATATTAGCCTAATGGCTTAATGGATTTCGATCAGTCATGAGCTTTTCATACAACAATTGTTGACGCTCAATTCACGCTCTTGCTTTTAGTAGTTACTGAGACTAGTCGTCGGAAGCTATCGATAGTAGGTGAGAGTTTTCTAGAAACCTTCGATAACCATGGCAATATATAATATTTTAAAAACACTTTACAAAACGAGTAATTTTATACAAACAGCTACACGACTTCATGGAAGTTAAAAACAATTTTTTCAATACTAGCTTTAACCACCAGGCTTTGCCCGGAAATTTATTCATATTTTCGCGAATTTTTCGTTTTTTTTTCGCCACCTGTCTGTTTTTACAAAGAAAATGCTATGACGGCTTTTAACGGGAGGTGCCACATTCACTCCTTCTCTGAAGTTAATTTTTGATCTCAATGTGCAATTTGATAACAGAACAGCATGTGGAAAGTTTGCAGATTCTATCTTTTATAGTTATAAAAATATGTATATACCGTAATAACCACTTGTTTCACAGGAATGAACTATGAACCAGAAACTCTCTTTTACTCCCTATTTCCCTCACAGCGTAATTTTATAAAATGTGCTTTTGTGCAATACATGAATGTTAGGAACCAAAAAAATGCATGTCATTTCAAAAGAAGAATCATTAATTTTAACCGTTTTCCTCTGATTTAACGTCCTCGAGGTTCAATTTGATTTATTCATTCACGCGTAATTGGCTCATAAACACACTGAATAAACAAAATTCTCTTAAGAACTAATTCGGCCCGTTTTCCTCTGATTTTAACCTCCTCCATTTGCATGTTTACTTTCATCGACTTTAGTCTGCTTCTTTTGCTTATATTATCAGAACAATTGTCGTCGATATACAATAATATATACTGTCAAAAACTATCGATAATACTTGAAACTTTCGATGGTGAAACGATAGTTTCCGACCACTCACTGGGACAGCGACGAGTGAACATGCGTAGCGGGTGTATGCTAAGTTTTATTATTTTTTTATTTAAACCTTATTATTTATTTATTTATTTTTTTTTTTTGTGATAATACTTAAATGTTTACACAAAATATTAAGATTTTTATATTTTTAATAAAACTAAATTTATTCATATACTAATAATGCTAATTACCCATTTAACTAAATTCTCAATGAGAAAGTTTCATGTTCTCACTAACACAACTACAACTGCATTTTTATTTTTGAGCAACACTGCTTTAGAATCTAATGCTTAGATGTATGGTATATATGGCATGTGGTAACTACTCAAATATATTTTTTCATATATGCACTTACATATATACATATAAGTACTAATGCACATGTACTGAATGTAAAAGTGAGTTGCATAAAGTCAAGAGCTTTCAACTTGATACATACACACTTAAACTTTTTTTTTTTTTTTTGTAAAATTCATCATGAGGCAAGATTAGAGTGAAAGTATTTAAATGAAATTATTTCATGTGTAACTCATTTAAAACTTAAAAAGCAAATTAAAAAGTTAATAAGTGATACTAAATAGCGTTAATTATTTTCTTTTATTAAAGTTTTCTCAAGGCCATTCTAATAGAATTAATACAAAGAAGAAATTATTACGTGGTTTCAAATATATGGTATATATACTTACATACAACAACGGAACAACGGAAACAACTCTCTAAATTATATTTTTCATTTGTTTATTTCTTATGTAATATATGTATAAAAAAAAGTTGTATACGTCTATACATATTCTTATGACAGTCAATCATTTATTGTAAGGAAAAATTTCCTAAATTGTTCTCTTTAGAGTACAATGTACGAGGATAAAATATTAAAAAGTTTTGTTTCAATTTAGAAAATTACAAACAAAGGTGTCTTTTTAAATATTCAAAAGAAATTTGTTAAAAGAGGGTAACAAAAGAATTCTTTCATTAGAAAGAATATCTTTAACATACATCAGGTGCTAAAAGAAAATGTTGGCTTTTATTATTCTGCTGCACTTTACAAGTTTATGTAGGGTTAAATAGGGGAGTTATGAAACTCAACTTTGCCAACATTAATCAACGTTTGTACGAACAGTTTTAGGCACAGTTTGTTTGATATATTTTGTTGGCAAAGATATGACATGACAGTGGTCTTGCGTTGTCAAATGGAGTTGGGTAGAAAATGTAAGCAAAAATACTGAAATTTAATGAAAACTCTCTAACACTGAGGAAATATTCTTTGATACCCGACTATACAATACCCTACATTAAATACTTATTTATATATAACTTGTATTTAACTACTAAATAGGCGCAATGTATTTTTCAGTTGAAGGTTTCGACCTATTTTTTCCCTAATAACTTCACAAACCTTTTAAAGCCAAGTTCTTGCAAATCTCGACGTTTATAAGTATGCTGGGCCGGATGGCATTCCAGTGCTGGTCCTGAAGCAGTGCTCTTCAATGCTTGCGCGTCCATTGGTTAGTCTTTTCAGTACGTCTTATTGTGCGGGTGTTTTTCCATTTTGCTGGAAGATTTCCAATATAACGCCAGTCCCTAAAGATGGTGAGGCTAGTAACCCTAAAAACTACCGCCAAATAGCAGTTTGTTCAGAATTTTCCAAAGTTATGGAGAGTACGATTAATAATCACCATGTGAAATATTTAGAGTCCAACAATTTGCTGAGCGATAGCCAATACGGCGCTTCATGGATTTGGTGAGAGTAAATTTGTGGCCTGGATATTTCCACGGCGTTTGACAGAGTCTGGCATGAGGCTGTCATATCCAAACTTATTGCCTTTGGTGTCGGTAGCCACTTCTCTCGATTCATATCAAGCGTTCTCAGAAATCGCACTATAAGAGTGCTTATAGATGGGATCACATCCGACGAGTTCAGAATAAATTCAGGGGTACCGCAATGCTCTGTACTTTCTTCAAATCTATTTCTAATATTCCTTTTTCTCACTTCCAGTCCTATTTACTCTTTTGCAGATGACAGCAACATTTGTCATTCGTATTCTTTTGATCGAAGGCCGAGCCTTTTGAAGATTGGGGTGAAAAGACACACGCTTACAAGCGACCTGGCGAAAATCTCTTAGTGGGGTCGCGCAAACAGTGTCGAATTTAACGCGCGCAAGACCCAATGTTGTTTTCTGACACACAGATGTGGTGGTGTGTTGTCATCTGTATCTATGGGTAATGTAGATATTCAGGAATCAGATGCTCTTGATGTTCTGTGCATGAGAATTCACTGTGACGTTCGTTGGAGCGAGCACATATATCAAGTGTCGAAGGAAGCATTCAAGTGTCCGGCTTTTTAAGATGGTATAAGAATTACTTCACTCCATCTGATCTCCTTAATATTTAGAAGACCCATAATCGACCCAAATTGGAATACAGCTCTCATGTATGTGTCGGTGCTTCAAAGTTCGTGCTTCAAGACCGCGAACAGGAGAGGGCGAAGATTCTTGTTAATGACGGTTCACATCGTCGCAATGTGGCGTGTGTTTCATTGTTCTATCGGTCCTACAACGGAATGTGTTCTAAAGAAATTAAGGAACTAATTCCTAGTAATCATATATATATTTACATAGTACTCGTATTTCTCGTAGAGCGCACCCCTTTGTAGTTGATTGTCCAGCGAAACGCACAACGCATTATAGGGAAAATTCGTTCTTTGGTTCGTTTGTGGAACAATCTTCCTGCGAATGTCTTCCCTGCCAATAATGACATGAGCAAATTCAAACCAAACTTCCAAAAACACTACTCCCTCTATCACTATACTCTATCCTCCTTCCCACAACCTATTTTCCTAGTGCCAGCCTAATGCACTGTATGAGTATGGGTTAACCCCTGAGGTAGAGCAGTAATGACATTTCTGGTATGAATGTAAAATATTGATTTGTATTATAAAACAATTATTATTTAAATTGTTTCTTATTTTATTTAACATTTATTTGTATTACAATTCATTGAGTAAATTAGAGGTTACATTTAGTGTTAAAGTCAATTATGACCAAATAATTCATTCCAAAAATTATAATTAATCTTTAAAATTATTTTCTAGTATTTCTGTTGCACAACGTTGACAATTATTTTTTCTCTATCGCCTCCCTCTTTTGCTTGAAGGATATATAAAATTATAAGAAAAATAAATACAAAATTTCGGATTTTAAAAGGCGTCATAATGAGTTTTAGTACGTTCACATACATACATTTCTGTCACAGTGTTGTAGTATTATTTTCTGTGTTTCTTTTTACTAAAATTACACAAAAATATAAAATAAAATGGTCCTCGTAAATGTTGCCATGAAAATTAATGTTTGTTTTCTGGTGGTGTGTTTAAACGGAAAATGAATGCAAAAAGAAACCTATTAAAATCGCATACATATGCATGAGTATCTCTGCACAAGCTGTATATGTGTGTGTGTGTGTGTGTGTAAACTGTTTGCATGTGAATGTGTATATATGCATGTGTATATTATTAAAATATTTTTTAATGAATGCACATGAGTTACCTAGGAAATGTGCATCTCTCTGCTTGTTTTTTCTTTTTTTTTTGCTTTTTTGCCCAAACAAACTAAGTACCAACCTTCAAGTTCGTATACCCTTAGATTATACATATACTTGTGCATGTAAACTCAACAAATTTACTAAATATCCATACATATGTAAAGATTTGACAGTCTACCTACAATAATTGCTTGATAGTCGTTTGAAAATTGTTAACAAATTTCGTTTTGACTGTAATTTTGTTCTGAGTGTAATCAACTTTGGCAAAATAGTGTAACACGAGTATAATAATACCCGTGCATGTCTGTGCATTACATTGGCGAATAAAATAATCGTATGCTTATTTAAACAGTTAATATGTTTTACTTTAGCACGGTTAACATCATCATAGGTGTACTAACTGAAATGACACTTTAATTTACGCTTGAATTAAAAATTTAAGCATCGCTTTTTTCATCTTAACCTGCTCATTTTTTTGCTTTTCGTCTACAGCTCGTACTCGTACATATTAATGTGAAATTATGCAAAAACTCTTAATGAGCACTTCAAAAATTATCATCGCAAAATTGTTTTTTGTTAGTTTATCGCATGGCCTAGCAAAAGATGCGAGAAGAGTTTCAACTTTATTAATAGTCAACAACAGCGATGTTGTTTTTTTCTGTTTCTAGTTCTCTTTTTTTAGTTGCAAATAAATAAAAAAGAGTTGAAAGCATTTTCATTAAAAATATATACATGGATGTATACTTGTTTAAATGCTATTAAAAATAATCACACACACACACACACACACACACACACATATATATATATATATATATATATATAAATAAAGCGCAATAAAGCTACAGCTTTTGAAAATGTCAATTACCTCGTAAAAGCTTAAAAGACGGTTTGTAATTTTATGTTTATAATAAATTATGCCGTATTATCGTTTTATCTATATATTATACATTAAGTTTCTTTTTTTATTTGATAATTTTTGTACAAAAACAAAAACATTTCTTTGAAGTACGTGTATGTAAATATGTATGCATATGTTCATTTCGCACAGTCAGTGAGAAGTTTTGAAGGTACAACTTAGCGTTTATTTTTTTATTATTTGAAATGAAAAATCAGTTCTTTTTGGCAATCGATAGTATTGTAGTGTATTTATACAGCGTCAGATCTATTATGAAAGACACAGAACATTATTACTTCTTAGACCTTAACGTTAATAAAATGTATAGGGTGGGCAATTTAAACCTTAAATATAAAAATGCAATAAAACGAAAACGGTTTGATATGTTGCCCAATGTTTTTTTTTTTAAGTACAACTGTTCCGATTGGGAATGAAAAATTATTTCATTCATATGGTTGCCGCGGCTGACATCACTGTACCCTATTCGTTCGCACCAACTTCCGAAAACTTTTTCGGGTATATGGCGTCGTATCTTGGCAATGGCATCACGAATTTTGGCCTTCAAATGCTCAATTGTTTCTGGTTTGTCGGCATTACACTCATTTTTAACGGCGCCCCACAGAAAATAGTCCAACAATGTCAAATCGCAGCTTCTTGGCGGCCAACTGACGTCACTATTTCGGTTAATTAAACGGCCATCAAACGTTTGTGGCGTGTGATATGTAGCAAATTGCACCAAAAACCAAACATCCTTCATAAAAAAATCGGTTATCATGGTGCGGTAAGTGGCTCCATTGACCGTAATGGTTGCACCGGCCGCATTTTCAAAGATATATGGGCCAATGATGCCTCCGACCGACAAGCCACACTAAAAAGTCTCTCGTAATGTGTGCATTGGCTTCTTTAAGATCACGTTTGGGTTCCTGAGCTCCAAGCATGGCAATTTTGCTATTAACCCACCAAGATGAAAATTAGCTTCGTCTAGAAACACGATTTTTTGAATTTTTTGCAACTTCCGACCAATTGTCTTTATTTTGGAAAAAAATTTCCAATAAATCCCAACGTTGCTCAAACGTAAGTCGATTCATTTTGTTCAGTGGAAATAATATACTGAATTCTGTGATAGAATAGCATAATATAAGTATTGCCAGATTCAAAATAACCGCTGGTTCAAATTCAAACCAATAGATGACCCACCCGATACTTAATATAAAGGGTCCGCCATCTAACGTTTTTTTCAACTAGTGCTTATTTGGTGAATGGTAACACTTAGCTCATGTCTGATTTGACAGATAATTAGTTTTATCCTTCCGCTGAACGAAGAGGGTTGTGTATACGCTTGAACAACGCTCGAATTACAGATGATGACGATTTTGCCAAAAAAAATCATCTTTTCAGATGAAGCTCATTTTGATTATAGCGGGTATGTAAACTAGCAAAATTGTCGCATTTGGGGCACAGAACCCCCGCACGCATACATTGAAAAGCCGATACACCCAAGACGAGTCACTGTTTGGTGCGAATTTTAGTCCAGAGGCATTGGGCCATTTTTCTTCGAAAATGAGCAAGGAGTGGCCGTTACGGTCAATGGCGATAGTTTTTGTTCACAAAAATTGGAGAGGCGGATATTAGCAACATTTGGTTTCAACAGGACGGCGCTACATGCCACACAGCCGAAGCTACACGTGATGTTTTGCGCCCTGTTTTTGATAATGCGATCAGCCGCAGAGCTGATGTCGCTTGGCCATCTCGGAGCGGCGATTTGACACCGTTGGACAATTATTTGTGGGCTGCCGTCAAAGCTAAGTGTTATGCCAACAAGCCAGAGACAATTGACGCTTTAAAGGACAATATTCGTGACGCCATTGGTGAAATACAGCTGCGCACATTCGATAATGTGCTTAAAAATTGGACCGAAAGTGTAGGCTACTGCATGGCCAGCCGAGGCAGCCATTTGAATGAAATTATTTTCCATTATTAACCGGATGGATTGTACTTTCAAATAAAAAAAGAAATTTGAGAAAATATTCAGTAGTTTTTTTTATAGCATTTAAAACTAACTGTAACTCCTGCTTTAGTACATTTGGTTGAGACAGGTGTAATACCCGTTATCTGCTCGTGTTCGTACCTAACAGTTATCTTTACCTATTCGGTAAAACAACTTTGATCATTTCAACTCTACTTTTGCCTGCGTGTTTTTATGTTTAAAAATATGGCAGCGTTTGTGAAATATATTTGTCATTTGATATTATTTCTAGCTCAAACCCGGCGTACTTCGCTACTCCTATTTTGATTATTATTTTAATTCTTATTTTTGAAAATACTTTTTACAACTTTGGCCAAGTTGAGACATTGAGATATCCTATAGTTCCTCCTGCTTCTGCCTACAAATATACAAACACTCATTCATTTTCATATATAAAATTATTTGTTTTTGTATGCGTGTTTACAAAATTTTTGAAAATTATTTGAATTTCAATAAAACATATGTGAATACATTTTTAATTACCTTTTGAATTACTTATCAAAAATCGATGATGTAAAATACAAAAAATTTTAACAGTGGGTAAGGTAAAAATTATGAAAAATTCGTTAAATTACAGGGACACTTGGGTGGCGTGGTGTAGTTGTTAGAGCGCACGCATAACAACACAAACGACCCAGGTTTGAGCCCCAGCAGAGACATGGCGAAGATAAATTTAATTGTGGTTTTGAATGTCTAATAAAGAGTCTTCAACTTCCCTCCAGACAATTCCATCTAAAAAAAAATAAAGAAGAAGCCCCCTGACCTTCCCGCGCATACATCTGGGGATGATGACAAACATCAGACGAATGATCAGGAAAAACACGCCACCTACTGGAAAAAATTACAATACGAAAGTAAAGATCACCAGCAATTAGCAAGGATCTTCACCACTATACAAAACAAAATCATATGGAGGAAGCTACAGCGGATTAATCATCTACTTAACTTGAAATATCAAATTGATTAAAGAAACTGAAACAAGGCAAAAATTGCTTTGTGGAAAGCCAAATGCTCCCTAGAGGTAAGAGGTATCTAAAATTGTTTTTTACAGTAAAATAAAGAAGTATAGGACTACTTAAAGTTAAGTTAAATAGAAGGGGTAATTCTATTGGGTAAAGTAGCGGTTAGCAATTTTTAAAATTTGAAAAAATTAAGCGACAACGAGAGTAGAAAATAGGAAAACCCTGTTACTGACTTATAGCCTCAGGTATGCCCTGCTTTAGAAAAAAAAAAATATTCTCTAAATTGGAATAACCAAGTAGACTACAGATTTGATTCAATGACATAGGCATTTAAATACTTACTTTGCTGTTAGAGGGTTCACAATACACATTTTTATTTTTTTATTTTTTTGGTAAGTAAAACTGCTTTGTTTTATGTAAAATGAACTATTTATTATTAAAAAATAAAAAATGTGTTTGATTATTAGATAATTTTATTATTTGAAAGTTTTTGATACACAAGCATGAAAGTACGCAAAACAAAACTTTGGGTGTAAGTTTAATTTGCATTTTGTACAACCAAACTCAGTTTTAACTCCACATTGTCCACAGCGGCCACGTTTATCAATTTTGCTTATCATATAGTCAAAGTTGTCCATGCGCTTTGTCATTTCTTGTGCAATGGTAACAACTTTTTCTCTTATACGAACGCGATTATCAGGAATTCTTACCAATGCTTCAACAACGCTAATACGAAAATCGAATTGGCACATGATTGGAGCTCCTTCAGCTTTTCTTAGCATTCACCATACCGGCATCCAAAACATTAGTATGTAACGGACAATACCACTTCCTACCACGAATGCGATAATTATTCACAGCATTTTCGAATAATTTTACTCTAATCGTTCGTTGATTACATTGGTATATGACATGTGATTCCTCAATTGCTGTCATTTTCCGAAATTTACGAACAAAGCTTTTAGTTCGGCTCATGGGCTCAACACCCAAGAAATTCGTGATTATAGTGACTAACTTGAACCAGTAATATTAATAATAAGCTTTGTACCAAATATATGTGTTTTTACCGCTATAATGTTGTTGTATTTATCACAGCTAAAATCATGTGATATTTGAGGCATCTTTTTCATCGATTTGACATCTTTCAATGGAGCATGATTAGTGCTATTATCGTGAACATTAGCGTTTGCAAAATATCCTTTATCAGACAATGTGCAAAACAATTTATTGCTTGAAAAAGTTATCGAATGTGACGTTGTGTGTATAAAATAGTGCACAAAAACGCATCTAAAGTTGAAAAATGTGGAAAAGATTGAATGAGAAATGTGTTTGCTTAATAAATACACCCGTATTCTTTAAGGCTACTTAAAGGAAATATATATCGTTTAAAAGGTCCATTTGTCTTCTTTCCAAATCCATAAAGAAACTTAGTTATTAGCTTATAGGTGCATGAAGGTCCGAAAAGGTCCGTTTTTTTTTTACCGTGACTCGAGATTTTGGAGGTGTTTCGAAAAATCCAAAAACGGATTCTTGTTCTACTCGATAATGACTATCAGAAAAATTGTATCACTTGCCAGGTTTTTTTGTCGGACCATGCGGTTGAATGCTTCAATTACCAAATAGATTATCGTCACTTTTTGAATTTTTTTAGATAGCAATGTCAAAACAGTGTATTGACCCTAAATTATTACTTTCAACAATACTTTTTTTATCGATTTATTACTACAACAGCTAACACAATATTTTTAATATATTTATGGAATATCCAATGTAGTGCTTTAGCAAAAACAATTTCAATTTAATTTTTAAGTTTAATGTGCCACAACATTTTGGGTCACCTGCATACGTAGCGCGTTGTTTAAAACCATTTGTTGTCATTATCATTTATAACGTGTTGACAAATATTTTAATTGCATATATGCAAATTAAACCTCGAAGAATCCTTATGCATACAGACACAGACACAGACACAGACACAGATACCGACACAAACACAAACATACAAAAACGCCATGAATATATTAAAATTACGCCATAATGTTGAAGAAAAACTATAACGAATGGAAAACCTTAACGGAAGTGGATGATACAATGAAATAAAAATTCAAAAGACAATACAAAAAGAAAAAAGAAAAAGTTTAAGTTAAAGAATTACATGAAAAAATTCCAATGGAAAATAAGTGAAGGATTAAAAGTCAACTACGATTTACACATATTTATTCATATAAACCAGCCATTTCATTTCGACCCATCACATTTGTTTTAAACTGCGGTAATCGGTGAGCGAAGCTAAGAGTGCAAATCTTCGTGTTGACAAAATGCACTGTAATTGTAATTTTAA
This sequence comes from Wohlfahrtia magnifica, assembly GCA_023159175.1. NCBI lineage: Eukaryota > Metazoa > Arthropoda > Insecta > Diptera > Sarcophagidae > Wohlfahrtia > Wohlfahrtia magnifica. The sequence continues at coordinate 1,891,192 of JAKWBJ010000060.1, forward strand.
TAAGTTTGCTGGTGTACAGCTGTATACTGAGCTGAATATACTGCATGCCATTGACATTAGTATCTGCAGCAAAGCATACGCAAACAGCCAGCAACAATGATAATATTGTGATAACCACGACTATTGTTGTTGTCGCTATTATTAAGTACAAATAAATCTCCATCAGTAGAGTGGTGCATCATCATTAAAAAAACAAAAAAAACAAAAAAATTATAATAACCTTCAAACGGAAATGAAAGTGTGAGGAAAAGCGGAAATCACGTTAAGGGAAAAAAAAGAAAAATAAATGAATAAATGAAGCAAAAAACGTTTATTCAAATGGCCTTTGTTACATTAACTGGAAAATGGGGTAAAAAACTATAGTATAAATCATTATATCATTACATATATTTTTTTTAAATGTATATATAAATTAGAACAATTTTAATTAAAATCCTCCACTTGTATTGTTCTTTGTTGCTATGAATCTAATTAAAGCCATACTAAACCTCTATACATATGTACATACTAAATTATTGAAATGAATTTGTTAGTGGTGTTGTAGTTGCCACTACTACAATTTCAACGCTGTTTAATTCTTATGTGACAGAGAAACTGCACTATATTAATAATGAAAATAAAAAATGCAAAAAATAAGAAATCAAATTATGATTTAATTACACAAATTAGCGACACTTCATTAGGTGTTAAATAAAGCAGCTGAATGGCAAATCTCCAATGACTTACAGGTTAAAAATCAGTTTTTGAATTATTCATAGTATTCAATCTGTTCATTATTTTTTTGTGTTTTTTTTTTTTCAATTAAATAGTATTGTTACGAAAATAAGATTGGGCGCCACAGCGTTTAAACAAAAGCTGCAAGAACAACAAACATCAGCAGCAAAGAAAAGAAGTAACAGACAATAAACAAGCAACAACAAATACTAAGATCTGAAAGAGGTAGATGTTTACGTACGCATGGCTACAAAAGAACTAAAAAGAAATTAAAAGAAAGAAATGGAATCTACCTGAAATATCGAGAGGTTCGAGAGCTTTCGATGTGTTGTTTACTCAGGCATATAAAAAGCACATCGATGCGAACAGCAATCAGTTTATTTGGTGTAAACTCAGCGAGTGGAGTTTAAGTAAAGTAAACTCAGCGAGTACAATTTGTATGAAGAGAGTTTACAAGGAGTTGAAAAATAACCTGTGGGCTATTTTTTAAGCAAGTTGGAAGGATGAACGCAAAAACCAACTTTAAAAAGGAAAGCTTGTCACTACATTTGCTGTTTGATAAGGTAATGAGGGTAATGAGTGGGGAAGAGAGAAAAGATATCGGTCTTTCCATGTTAAATATAGAGTGAGAGGTATAATTTTTCAATTCAATATACGTAACACTTTTATTTATTCTATGGTAAGTATTTAATTTAACAAGAGTAGTTTTAAGTTTATATTTAGTGGTAGATTTAGAACAGATTTAAGTAGGTTTAAGTAGATTTGATTTAATAAATAATAATTTAGATTGTATGTAATGTGTGTTAAATTTATACTTTAGTATGTATTTCTAATTGGCCCTCGTTCTCCTCGCTGTAACAATGTGTATCTGGTTGTATAAGTATATGATTTATGTTGTTTACTTGGCGGTTGCGAGGTGAGTGATTTGCTGCTTGAAAATAAAACATTAAAAGAGTCCACGGCTTAGTCGAAAACAATAATTCCCGAAATGTAATATATTGGAATTGGAGTGTAGGTAGCTAGGACCACGTATTTAGTAAAAGTTACTAATCATTCAATATATATAAAAAAGTATTATTGTCCAAATGAATTTGGACAGGAGTAAACTTGTGAAGTGAATCGTGAAGTAACAAACCAGTTTAGTTGGAGCTAACTCAGAAAAGAGTGTTAAGTTTGGATAACCTCTGTTTGAAAAGGCTGTGATCGAACCTAAGTTATAACTATGATCGGGTTGGAAGATTTTTAAGCAGAAAGATCTATCGAGTAATTGTTGTTGTTTACAAGATTGTAAACAGACGGAGTATTTAAGCATAGAAAATTGTTTTTGCCTGTAAAAAGGTTTCAAGCAGTGGTGTGCAAAACTGTGTTGAATAAGGGATTTTAATTAAAACCCAAACACAAGATTTATTTATTTTAACTACAATCTACGAATTCATAAATACACGTTTTTAAAAAGGCAAAAACGTACTAATATATTGGACGGATGAACATTCTACCCTTCATTTGAGAGAATTTAAAAAAAACAGGTTTTAAATTGCTTGCTTTAAATTAGCAACAGCATTAAAATATTAGCTCTGCTTCAGTTGGTAGCCTCAAATTGAATAACTTATTGCTTACAGCAAAAGCAATTTTTGATAAAATTGTTTGCTTCGCTGACAAAGCAAATTATTTCCTTTTTTACTTATACTTTTTTGATTTTCCTTTTGCTGTTTAGTTTTCTTTAAGTTGAGTTAAGCAATGACAAGTGCATTGAAAATAATCAAGTATTTTTTAACGCTGACAAACAATATACATACATATGATGCAAGTAAAAGTTGCTCTTTTGAAGAGGCTTTAGGATTGATACTCATAAAATGTTTAATTTTTTATTATTCAAATATTATTTAACAAACAAATTCAATTGAAAAACCAATAATGAACGAAAATTAATTTGATATAAAAGATAAGAACAAAACAATTTCTTCCACGTTTGTATAAAATCAGACACTTTTCTTAGAAAATTCTGACATGTGTGACATTTAAAATTTTGTATATACGAGTACATGTGTATTATGTATGTGCTTTCTTTATCATCAATATTAATGACTTTTGATTTATACTTGTGCTGTAATTTTTTTATTACCATCAGTAAGATTTTATTTAAATATTTTTGTTTATTGTTTTTATATTCCTGAGTGGTTGACAAATTTATGTTTTCACATAAAATTTTCAATTTGTTGTAACATTGAGCTTTTTTTAATATAAATGGCATTTAATTATCAATGAATGACACTTAGAATACCGACAATTTGTACGTATTTCTTCTCTTCGGCCCCAGTAACTAAGACAAATGGTGATTTTTCGGTCAATTTACAGCCTTCACAAATGATTAATTTATTGACGAAAACAAAAGAAAATTCTTGTATTTGTAAAGAAAACTTTCATGGCATCAATTTCTTTCAACCGAACAAAATTCCATCCACTACCTTTTTTACTTTCCATCACCATCAACTTTGGCCTTTTAAAAGACCAAAAAGTTTCGAATCTGCATCCTTGTAATGTGGGTAGGATACGATAGTGCTGGTACTGCCACTGCTACTGGCACTGGCACTGGCACTGGCTCTGTTGCTGTACAGTACCGTGAAAAAGTATGCAATTATTTATTTCCTATATAAAAAATAGAATGAAAAAGAAATGTGAGAAGTAAAAGTATTTCTGGCGCAGCGTTTCAAAAGGCAATTGTTTAATTGCTTAAAATACTCGTACTTTGTCGCACAGATGAAGGCGACACTTGAAATTATTTTTCTGTTAAAACATGCGAGACCAATTTATCACTTCAGCCGCCTTTAGTGGGTACACAATATATATCACCAGTGCAAACATGCAAAAACAGAAAGAAAAGTGCAATATTTGTATACATCCAAGCCGACAGCTTTGTATACTTCTTAGCCATGTATCCCTTAGCTTAGACGACTATTTGAGACTTGAACTGTGACATTTGTAACACTTCATTAAGTGAAACCTTCAAGTATAAAGCCTTCTTGCGTTTAAATTTTTATTTCTTCTTCTTTTTCTCAGACAATGCACAACGCGTTCGTTTTAATGGTCTGCGCCACTAAATACGAATTTTAAGACAATTACATGGCTAAGTTTCTACACTATTCGCACTTGCACTTGTATATTCATATGTATGTATGTATGTATGTATATATTTACGAGTACATAGTTAAGTAGTGTTTAAAAAAAATTTAGCTGGCGCTGATGCAACGTTTTATTTTTCTTTTATTTCTTTGTGCTTATAGTTACAAACGTAACAAATTACTAACGGAAATTACGAAAACCGCATTATTAATGAAAATACGCTTGAGTACCCAGTGTGGCAAGGGATTATGCTGCCGTTACCACTGCCGCTGATGCTGTTGCTGCTGCATTTGCTATTGCAATTGTATGCATAAAAGTGGTTGCCTCATTCATGACGCCGAATACTTTTCTATATAAAGAAGCTTTAAAAGCAACAACAAATACTACTGCAAAAAGCATTGCCTTTAAACCTTTTTATGCATATGTATACACACATACATATGTATATATATGCATTAAACATAATGTTTGTACTTACATTGGACCACAATGACAGCGGACACATACACTTGGAAAATAATATCAACCAAAAAATATATACATTCATACTTACTCGTACATACATGTGTACATAACAGTTCACTATTAGATGAAAATAAACAACTGAGCCTCAAAAAACAAAGAGATAGACCAGCATATGGACATATGATAGATACTAACACAGAAAAACCCACACACACAAATACAAGTGTATTTTTATCATTATTGTTATTGGTGTTTTGTGAGTGTGTGTGTATATTGCTGTTGTTTTGTGCACTTTATTCTTCCAACATACATACATAACTGTATGAATTTGAAAGATGGTTTACCCATTGTATTGTTGTGGTCTTTCTGGCTTAGTTGTATGTATATATGTATGTATTTATCTACACAAAACTACAAAAAAAGAACCACTACTACTCTACCAGTCACTGATGCAACAGCAACAGTAGCTAGAGAAAAAACATTATTTTTTTTTACAAAATGATCCATCTTATCACACGATTAGTGATGGACATTTAAAGAAAACATCGATATTTTTTTCGATGCAATGCACCACAATACTACATCGATGTTCTATCGATTGCTTACAAAATACTTCGATGTTTTCTTTGGATCGATTGTAGGTAACAAATTTTATTACACTAAAATATACAGGGATATGGTTACGAAAAGTTTAGCTACATTTTAACTATACACTCAAGTAATTTATACATATGTACAGGGTGTCCGCCGGGAAGGTAAACTACTTTGTTTTGCAGCCATTTTGGTAATCATTAGTCTTTATAGTTCGTATTTGGCAGTCGTGAAGTAGAGATCATTGATTTTAATGAAAAAATCATAATGAGTGACGAGGCACATTTTCATTGGAATGGTTATGTGAATAAACAGAATAGCCGATTCTGGGCAATGCAAAACCCTCAAATTATTCATCAGTCAACTTTGCATCCATTAAAAGTGACAGCCTGGTGTGCAATTTGGTCAGGAGGAATCATTGGACTTGATTTCTTTGACACTGAAAACGGCGTAACGATAACTGTCAATATCGTGCCTGAAAACTTTTTAACACCACATCGGCGACACATCGCATACAGCCAGGATTACAATGGAATTACTGCGAGACCTCTTTCCACAACAAATTATTTCAAGGAATAATGATGTTGATTGGCCTCCACGGTCGCCTGATTTGACTGCCACGGACTTCTTTTTGTGGGGATATCTGAAAAGCAAGGTTTATGCAAACAAACCAGAAATTCTGAAGCAACTCAAACAAAATATTCGTAATGAAATTAATGAAATACCGCGTGAAATGTGTGAGAATGTAATGAAGAATGTGCTTCAAAATGACTCGCATTTGTGAGGCTAACAGCATAATTGCCGACATTAAATAAAATATTTATCAATATAAGATCCATTTCTCTATCATATAATCAAAAATTATAAACAAACAAAGTAGTATACTTTCCCGGCGGACACCGTGCACATATGTGTATGTATATCGTTATATGAATTTAGAAAGGACATAACTAACATTTTTTCAAGTGTACAAGAGGAAAAACAAATAACTTAATTTGAAACTTGGGTAATAGAACACAAGTTTAAATGCAGTTTCAAATTAAAAGTAATAATTAATTTAATGTTTCAGTTTTTTTTAATTATTTTACTTTTTAATAAAGTTATGTCAGATAGGCCTTGTCTTCTTTATAATTCCTTGAAAAAGATTGAGAGTTAGGGCTCCTGGTAAAGCATGAAAAATAAAATAAAAAATAATAATGAACAAAAATTCAATACCTACTACGTATATATTTGTTTTTTGTACTATGAAATCAGTTATTCAATTTTCTTTCAAGTTATCGTTTAAAATGAGTTATGCCTTTTCTTGAATTGTTTATTAAAACGTAACTTTTTCGATAATCGCCATAGTTATTTTCTGATGTTGTGTTTTATGATATTTCTTCAGAATAAGCCAAAAACCGAATTTCTAAAAAATGATTGGTTATATGGTTATATTACACTATTTTTTGTCTAAATAAATTTTGCCTAATCTTTTGCCAAATAGTCTTTCTGACGGAGCCGATATTCTTACCATTGTTAGTTATTCAAAGGCGATCATTTCCACCGGAATTTTACGTAACACCAGTTTTTCCATGTATGTGTATATATTTAAATCCTTTGGCTCTATTTTTTGTTTTGTGTTTTTTGTGTTTTGTGTATAATAATAAGGTTGCCCTCTTTTTAGTAAAAAATCAGATCAATATCAATATATTTTGAAAACAGCAGTTTGTAGTCATTTAAAATTTCTAACAAATTTTCTTTCAGTTTACTAGCAAAAGACCTTAAACAAACCAAAAGCTTATCAGACATTATATGCTCTAAATTATCACTCTTCCAAGTTCGTTGTTCTACTTTGTAATGATTAAAAGATATCTTCACTTTCATTCGACTTTTAAAAATCATATTCAATGTTATTAATTCAATACTATTTGCAATAAATAGAGTACTCTGAAGTCGACACAATCGACCGCAGCCTGGAAATTAATATAAAAGTTTTTTTAAATTAATACATGGTATTGTTACAAAAATTAAGTTGGCCCACCATTCGTTTATTACACTGCTAAAAAAAATAAACAAAAGCCGCAAAAACATCTATAAGTGCTGTTTACAAATAACATAATCGACAACAGCAACAGTATCAGAAATGTAGTAAATAAAAATATACGGCAACAACAGAAACAGGCAGAAAAGAAAGCAATAAACAGACAATAAAAAACAACAACACATAACCAGAGCTGGAAGAAGTAGATGTTTATATTTGCATGGCTTCATAAGAACTAAAAAGAAAGTAAAGGAAATAAATGGAATCTACTTGAATAATCGAGAGGTTTGAGTACTTTTGAAGTATTGTTTACTCAGCCAAATAAAAGGCTCTTCGATGGGGACAACAATCAGTTTATCTGTTGTAAAGTCAGCGTGAAAGGAGTTTATTGGTTTGAACTCGTTGTGAAGATAGTTCATAAGGTGTAAGCCCGTGAAGTAAAAACCAGTTTAGTTGAAGTTAAGTGTGGATAACCTCTGGTTGAAAAGGTTGTGATCGAACAAGGATTGGAATGGAAGACCTTTAAGAAGAAAAATCTGTCGAGTAATTGTTGCTGTTTAGAAAATTGTGAACAGCCAGAGTATTTAAAAATATTAATTGTTATTGTTTGTAAAAAGGTTACAAGCAGTGGAACACAAAACTGTGTTGAATAAAGAATTATTAGTTAAAAACCGAACACAAGTCTTATTTTATTTTAACTGCAATCTGCGAACTCATAAAATATACGGTTTTAAAAGGCAAAAACGTAACCGTAGCCGTATTACTTCTAAAGTACTGAAATCAAATTGTTATTGTGACATCTGTAAGGAAAACGCTTTAAAACTCATATATATCTTTTCAAATTCGTTACAGTAATACAAGCGTAAAACTGATTACAGAAAACGTGCTTGCATGCTAATTATATAGATGAGCCATACATCAAAAAAAAAAACTCACAAATTACAATTTTTTGGGTTTTAGTTTTTAGTTAGAGTTGTACCCATGGCTACTTGCAACAAAAATTATAGACGAATAATTTATTTGTTGCTTCGATTCCAAATTGTTGCTGGTTGTTATGGGCATAAAAAAGTTTATAATGGCATTTAACTCCGGATATAAAGTATTTGTATTAAGTTTTTACTTCGATGCATCAAATAAAATACATCGATTATTCATCGATGATGATCAATAAAAAAACATCGTATTATTTCAATATATCGATAAATTACATGGAGAGTTTTTAAAACATCGATTTGTATCGTCCACCACTACACACGATGCACAATAAATATATGATTTTAAATTTTCCTTATTTATATATTTTATTCTACTTCTTCTTCTTTATGTTTTTATAAATTATAGCTTTTGGATTAAACTGCAGTCAATTTGCTGTTATGTTCTATTTTTTTATTTTTAATAACTTTGAAGCTACTTAAGTTCACGAATGATGCATAATTACAGAAAATTTTTAAGTAAAATGTTTACGGAGAAAAAAAATTATTTTCATTATCCTTTGTAAAGTAAATTTTTTCTTAAAACACAAGCTTTGTTGTAATAATTTAATTTCTTTATCCTCTTAAATATTGTGCATAGGGATTAAAATACACAAAAGTAACATCGTTTTAAATAACTTAAGTAGCAGACATTTTTGAAAATAAAATTGTTTTTAATTTTTTTAATCATTAACCCGAAATAAGCCACGTGTACCATACGGTAACTTAAAGTATGACTTTACGTTTATACGGTTAAATCCAAAATGCAATACATTTGTAGATTCACAAAAATAAAAAGCTTTTGCTATTCTGAGTAAAATTAGCAAATTTATCGCATGTCAAACTGAGGTAAAAAAAAACAAACAAAAAATAAGGAAAAATTCTAGTTTTGCGACATAGCACGTTAGTGAGTGTACGCAGCTAAGAATACTTTTTCATTTAATTTGAATAAAATGTTACACTAATTATTCGCTAATGCAATAAGTTTTGAAATGCTTAGTATTTTTTCAAACAAAAAACGTGTTCAAAAAACGTAGCGGAGGACTTGAATATTGCCTATGGATCCGTCCGAGACATTTTTGGGTTTTTGATTTGGGTTTCCCTTATATGGCAGCAAAGTTGATGCCAAAAGCTCTCAATCTCATGTAAAAACGAGACCGTGTTGAGATCGCAAAAGACATGATTTGCGAGGCTCATGGTTTTAGTGGATTACAGTGGTGTATTGCCAGATAGTAAACATAGAGTATTATTTGGGCTGTAAGAGACGTTTGCGTGAAGCAATTCGCTGATAGCCAACAGAATTGTGGGCAGAAAACTCGTGGATTTTGCTCCATGATAACGCACCGTCGCACAGTCCTATCGTTATTCGAAACTTTTGGACAAAAAATTCAACAAATACCATCCAACAGCCACCGAATTCACCTGATTTGGCTCCCTGTGGCTTTTTTCTGTTCAGTCGAGTTAAAATACCATTACGGGGAATGCGTTTCACCAGCAAGAGTTGATGAAAAAATCGCAGGAAGCCGTGATGGACATACCGAAAATCGAATATAAAAAATGCTTTGAGGATTGGATCAACCGCTGGCATAAGTGTGCTTCAGTCGATGCGGATTACTTTGAAGGGGACAATACAGATTTAGGTGAATAAACTTGTAATAAACACTGTATTATTTAAACATCGACCATAGTTTTGTCTGCTTTACAAGTGTATGCTGTTACAAATCTATGTCTTAAACGTAGTCATATAAAAAAAGTAATAAATTACAAACAATAGAATATATCGCACTTGTACCTTTTCAAGTGCGTCAACTCAAAATTATATAATTTTCAGCAGATGCAAAAAACTTTATACTTAAAATGAAATTTTATGACAAAAAGAGGTAACAAGTTAACTTTTATTTTAACGAAAGAGTAGAGAAAACGGTGTAAGAATTCTATAGAGCACAGATTTGTCCACTGTGTATCGTTTACTTGCAAACAGTGAAATTGAGAAATTTTGGTAGGGTCTCCCATGTCAGACAGCCAGTTGGGAGCAGTAAGTCCCAGGGGTGAATTAAGGTGTAATGTAAGCAATTTTTATAATCAGTCAGGCTGGTGGCTTCTAAATAACCGAGTTACTAACGGAGCATCTTGAAGACCAGACCGATGGCCGGTCTCTGCCATAGTTGACCATATACGCCCTATTTTTTCAACTACATATGTATGTCAAAAAATTCAAATAAAAAAGTGCACAATTTTATTGGGAAAACGAAAATGAATGCTTTTTTTGTATTTTCATTCAATTAATTCTTTTTTTAATTGAGTTAATTTGCATTATCAATTTTAATAGTTAATTTTTTATCTGTTAATAGTTTTTAAATTATTTGTTTGATACTTTGTGAATTATTATGTAAATTTAATTGTGAAAAAGCAAACTATGTAAACAATTAATTATAAATTTAACGATATTAATGACGGCAATGACATGAATCATTTTTGCTATTTTTGTTATTTTCTTTTATAATTTAAATAAGATACGCATCGAGCCAGTATACATACATACATACATACATACATAAATTTTACATTTTATAATCATATAAAATTTGTCATTTTGTTAAAAAAAGAAAGCGAAAAATACAGTAAAGATTTTAAATGTCATTAATAAAAAGAGCATAAAAAATATGATTTTGTATGTACATACGAGTATGTAAGTATGTATTATAGAATATATTTTTAATTTATTTTTATGTGCTTCCAAAGTTGAACTTAATACTTGCAAATATATTACAAAAAAAAAATAAAAAATAAAAAAAATTGCTGTTGCTGTTTAAAAATTCTTTCTTGTTAATCTATTACAACGTGTCTCTCCTTTTATTTTTGATGACATTATCAGTTCTTCAAACTTGAGTTTTTATTTTTCATCTTTCTTCAACGTTTTCTACTTCGTTGTGGTTGGTACATTTTTTATACATACACATACACATACACATACAAATACACATACACATGTATGTACTTATGTTTATGCATGTATGTATGTATGTATATATATATTATTTTTTCCTTCCATTTTTAACTTTCATTAGTGATAATATATATGGATGTATGTATAGTATATGAATATAGGAAAACCGAGTGCCGCATAGATAGAAAACATATACTCATCACATGTGCCGTTAGCACATATGGAGCGGTGATGGAAAAGTAAGAATAAAAAATAAAAATGATTAATAAACGCTAAGGGAGGAGGACGGTGACATTCGCTAATTTTTCTCTTTTTTATTTCTTACAAACGCAATGCCATTATAGCATTTTTATGTTGGTTTTAGCGAGTTTTTCACTTTAGCGTTTATCGTTAACAACAGCAACAATGACTATTCTTTTCTATCGACCGATCTAAGCGAATTACTCTGATCTTTTGGTGTGTTTTTTTTCATCTTTTTGTAAAAGCAGACCTTGAGTTTACATACATATTGCAATCCGAAAACACGATTTGAAAGCATTTAATTATGTACGAGTATGTATTTGTATTTATGCATCTCTTGCAAAGAACGTTTTTGACATTTTCAGAGGAGCGTATAGTGTTAGTAACACTTGTGCTCATGTACGCAGTACAGTATTAATCAATTATTGCCAAGTAGACAATGACTTTAAATATTCCATTTTTATTTTTTATTACTTCATAAATTTTTATTCCATGTTCTTTGTCTTGTTCCGCATCTTGCGCTCTTCTTGTTCTTTTCCTTTGGTTTTGCGAAAGACGACGTTTCTTCTTAAGTTGGAAAATTTTGCATTTAAAAAGAAACAAAAACAAAAATAAAAGAGAAAGGAAAAAAACGAAAGGAAACGATAAATATGTTTGTGCATGCTAATGTATCTGTGGCTTCCCTATATGCAACCACTGTGAGTACGATAATGTTTCGCCATTGACTCCATGCTGTTGCTTCAACTCCAGCTATTGCTGATGTCGCTGATGTCGGTGTTGACGACAATATTAATGATTCCCGCCACTTTGTTGGTAACCTTTTCTTCCTCTTCTTCTTCATTTTAGCTTAACAACTTTAAAAATGCAGAAGAAAAATAATACAAAAGTATATGTACCGTGAACCTCTTATATGCCATGAGAGAAAACTTTACAACTTGGCTTCGTTTTTTTTTTTCATCTCATGCCTTTGAGCATTTTCTTTCATCACATATGGATAGGTTTTGTCAGTGTATGTATGTGTGTGTGTGTGTGTTTGTGTCTGTGTCTGTTGGATGTTCGTTGCTTATTTTTCCGCTGTTTTTAATTTTAAAAACATAAATTTTGTATAATATTTAATGAAACATTATACACATCACCAGTATTTACCAGCGAAAGCGAAAGAAAAGAGATACTCAACTATATTTATTGGTTTTGGTAACAAGAAATTTGCTGGAAGAAAAATTTATGTTAATAACCATTTACTTAACGTGTATATGTTAACTGGCTAACACATTCACAATAATATTGTAACACACTATGCCGGTATGCCTGAATATGTTGGGGTATAATTTATGAGGCATTTTAGATTTATTAAAATTGATAAAATTAAAAATTAAATTATTATGGAAGAAAAAAAAAAACAAAAACTGTTTTTTTTAAATACTTTTTTATTTATTGTTATTATTATTGTAAATTGTTTTAAAATAGATCAGAAATAAATTTTCACAGTTAACACAGTGGGATCAGTATTGAACAAAAGTGTCTGGCTAACCATTGTAATCAATTTTCGGGATCAATTTTTACTTATCTAACTATGTGGATCATCATTTTTTTTTAGTAAAAATTTTGCCAAATTGTATACAAGGTAGAGATATTACATATAAACTGTTAATTTGCCTTTCTTTATAGCTTTACTTTTGGTTCAACGCAAAGCAAAAATCGAAAACGATCGTTCATGTAACGTCAGGTTATAATTCTGCGTGTCCCCTATTGATTTGCTTGCAATCATTAATCAGCATAAACTTCATACTTTAAACTTTCATATATTTAAGCTGTCCGGTATTTTCTAGTGTTCTGGAAATTGCTTTCCACATGATTTTTTTGGGTTAGGTTACACAGGCCACCCGCGAAGGCCCATAGTAATAATCTTAAAAGAAAAAAAAAACTTAAAATATTATCAAAGACAAAAAATCTTACATGAGACCGTCGAATCAAGCGTTAGCTAAACTGCAATAATGTGATACTCGTGATAGCCCATTGATTGCCCTGAGACAGTCCAGATTATGGAATAGAAGAGCGAGGTGCTCCCTAGTCTTTCTTTCTTCTTTTCCTTATCCTAACTCCATCTCAAAACTCAACAGAAAACTCATTCCCACGAAATCATTCATAACATGATGTCGCCCAAGTTGAGCGAGTGAGCGGGTACACCTAGCGAATTTGTCGATAGCATAAGCCTCTCCTTGGAATATAGTGTAATCCTTCCTATCTTCTTTCGAAAAATAAATACAACACAAAATTTAAATAAATTTAAAAAAATGCGTCATTTACTCATATATATAAATAATATATGAGTAAATATGTACATACTTTAGACAACGTGTACTTTTTATGTCAGGCTACTTAAACCTCAAATAATGGAGTGTGAATAACGTCAATGTTAAGAAAAATAATTACTTTTGCAGCATCAGTGAATAACATTTGAATATACAGTACTTAAGTTTTACTTAGTGTTCTGGGTGTAATATGCAAAAAGTAACATGACTTTAATTTTAGCTTTATATTAAGAAACTAAACTACTATTTCATTATGTTATGCATTTAAAATCTTTAAGATATTGCTCGTATAGGGCAATTCTTAACATGAATTTATACATTAAATAATTCCAATTTTTAGATACATTCCTGGTTCGAATTGCATACATATTTTAATTTAATTCATTATTTCACATAAATTTTTCTGAAATGTATTATTCAAAAGGTTTGAAATACAATTTTTACATCCTTAACATATAAATTTTAATATATCGGGCCTGAACCGCAAAAAAGACTTAATCGACAACATAATTTTAGAGGAGAAGATTTTTATTTATTATTTATTTATTATTTTTACACATATTAAAAGGATGACTTATGCTAAAAAAATTGTCCTATAAACTTCCAAATAACGAATACAAAATAATTTAATTCTAAACGTATTAAAAAGGAACGTGTTTAAGCCGATCATTTTCGGTCACATATCGAAATATATTTAAAAAGTTGGTTCTTTAAAAAAAATTACATAGTAATCGCCTAAGCCATTTCCGCTTTTAGGGCTCTAACTGGGTTTTTCTTTTTCAATTACAAAATAACATGTGAATTCTATATATGGTATATACTTACATATGTAGATATATTCGTATATATATATCGCTCATCAACATGATTTTTTAGTTAAGTATTCGAAAATACGCGTAATATTGCAATCAATTGGGTATACCAGTTACTAATGTCAATTTGGGCAACAAATGGCATAACTTTCACATATGGTTTGTGTCAATAATAACAAATATAGTATTTTGGAGGGTAGACATTTGTCATTACAAATCAATCACTATAATAATGTAGAATTATGTGAATAAAAAAAGGTGTTTTGCGAGGAAGTCTGATCACCTTCTTTCATTTGAAGAAAACAGCTGCTGAAATTTATCGAAATTAAAAAACTTGTGAACGGTGGATTGCGCCATCCAAAAGTGGTCATTTCGACACAGAGGACAAGGAGAGGCCTGGCCAGATGGTTGGACGCTACAAAAAGAAGTCATTTTGGCATCGTATTGTTACTGGCGATGATAAGTGGATACATCGCAAAAAATTATATATAACACCCGGCCAACCAACCAAATCAACACCGAAGCCGAATATCCATGACGCAAAGGTTTTGCTCTGTATTTGGTGGGATCGGAAGGGTATTTTGTATTATGAGCTGTTGAAATTGGGTCACACGATCACAGGAGACCTGTTCCGAACACAATTGATTCGTTTGAAGAGAGAAACCAACGAAAAACGATCAGAACATTCGACCAGACACGAGGCCATAATCTTCCATCATGACAACGCTCGGCCACATGTTGCCAGACCGGTCAAAAACTATTTGGAAAACAGTGTATAGAAGTTTTGGCTCAACCACCTTATAGCCCAGACCTTGCCACTTCTGGCTACCATTTGTTTCGATCGCTGACGCTTGACTTCAGAACAGCGCATCGGATATGGGCTTGATCACCCTTTACCTCAAAATCGGAGCAGCGCTTTTGGCGCGGAATCCACACACTACCACAAAGATGGGAAAAAGTAGTGGCTAACGATGGACAATACTTTGGACAATGTATCAGTTTATTTTGTTATTATAACAAATGAATTTTTCAAGCAAAATAATTGACATTATTAACTTGTACACCCAATATACTGTATAAAAAATGTTTGTGATGCATGCAAAATTAAGAGGAACAGGAACAAGAACAAAATGTTTTTTCCCCTTTTAATGTTAAGTATTAGGAAATTTAAAATTTAAACCAGCTCAGCTGAAAAATGTTGGTTTTTGAGTTGTAACACTATGGTAGTAAATGAGCGATATGTACGTGTATAGTAAACTGAAATAAATATGTAATATTTCATCATAAAATTGTTGCATGTCCAAGTATATTTATTGCATAACGACTAAATCATGTTTATTTAACATTTTAACACACATCCTCACAAATCCAAATGCTTAAAAGTCTTGGGCTAAAAACCAAGAGCGAAATGACTTTTGACACCTTCCAAATAGGGGGTAATTTTTATTGTAGTTCTTGTTTTAATAATTTACAAGTAAAAAGCCATAGTACAACAACTATAAAACATCATAAACATGTTCAAAGTCATGTCTAGTGCAACATCAGGGATAAAATCAACTTTGCCATAAGCCGTCACACTCAATGAATGTGGGTGAAGGGACATTTTTTGCCTTTCGCTTAAATCAAGTTTCGCTCTTTTATGTGTGGCATCAGAAAATATTGTATCATCAATATCTAAGAGAAGAAGCATGCTGCCTGTTGAAAGTTTTTCTTTTGTTTTAACTTTTAACCTTTTTTTTATCAACACTATTTTTAGACTAATATTTTACATACAAACATTGACTGCAAATATTGTAACTCGGCGAATATTTTCTTTATTACTTACTAACAAATGTCACACGGTGTTGAAAATGAACTGCTCGTATATGTACCATATTGGAATTGAAACGGTAAAAATGTTTGCTGGGCTTCAGTAGAGGGAAACAAGTAGACGCGATACGAACTTGTTTCATGTCATGATTGGATATTTGGATTAGAGAACTAATATTTTGACAATAACTAGATTCATGCTTTTCGCACCATTCTTTTCGTCCATCATTCATTTTTGGGTTTGTTTTTCAAATACAATATTGGACGGTGATATCGGTAGGGCTGGTAGCAGTAATTGTTTGGGTTAAACAGAAAATTATTCAACTACAACTTTATTATTTTCTGTAACAAAAAAAAAAAAAAAAAATATTTAACTAAACAAAGTAAAATTCGCAGAGTTTTTTTTTTGTTGCTTCCTTAGAGCAAAGAGCTTGGCCTAATAAATTTTATTGCCATTCTAACTCTTGGAATAAATTTCAGTCTAATGAAATTCTTATGCACGTTTAACTAATCTTTGCGAAGGCAAATAAATACATTCAAGTAAGTTAACATCCAGAAATTTATGTTAATACGAGTACTTCTTACATTTTAACACAAGTACTCGTACCTTCCATACATGTATTTAAAAACTTATTTATAAATATATACACATACATATGTATGTATGTATGTATGTATGTATGTATGTATATATGTGTGTACTTGGGAATTTATATTTCTACATAAAATATTTTTGAATGTTTTTAAATGTATGGGATAAATTACGTATAATATTTGAGAAGAAGACATTACGTGAGTCGTTAAGAAAATGATTAGACGATTATAATTTTTTATTAGGCACTTACACAAATGTGCAACAATTCAGAAGACGAAAACAAAGCCATATTGAGTGGTAGAAAGCAAAAGAAAGGTAACAATTCATGTAATAAGAAAACAAATAAAAATTCCAAAAAAGTTGATTTCTAAGCATTTGTTATTCAGTACTTTAAATTGCTCAAATGATCTTTTCGCTTCAAATCGTTTCAATTTTTTTTGCAACTTTCTGGCTGAAATAGTTCCAATTCTTTCGAAGTGGATTCTATTTATATTTATTCCTTAAAACAAAAACAAACTTTAAAACACTTTTTTTTTTTAATTTGAGTTATTGAGTAGATGTCGTAAACAAACAGCAATTTTGCATTTTATTTTTAATGATTTTTCTTCAAAAATTGGCAAAACAAAAATAGGGTTGGTGGCAGATAAAAGGACGTTTTCATACTTTATTACTGTGGTTCCAATCTGCAGCATGGGGTATTAACAAATAAGTTCCAATTATGTCTTATTGCCTTAACGGTTCAGACGAGCATCTCGGTGGATGCTTGTCATTGAATGCATATAATATTTCGTATTCTCAAAGCTACCTTACCCGAATAGAGAAAGATAAGTTCATCAGAACGTTTCATGATTCAGTTCGTATCCTGTTCTTCATTCCAATTATTGTAATCGATTGATCGGCACTGTTTCGCTTTATGTTGCTTCTGGTTTCATGAATTGTTGTGTTTTGAGATTGGCGGCTGATTGGGCTATCGCATCCGAGTCTTGTTAAGATTATACCACTTCTTCTCAGTCAACAGAGCTTTGTTAGCAAAAACAGGGAGTGCCTAGTCCGGCAAGGCAAATGGGTAATGGAATACCATCATCTTTAACAATGAATCTAAGTTAAGTTATTATGTGTGAAGTATGGTAGTAATGTTGAAGTGATCCGTAATAAAACTGAGAGTTTTAATAATGATCACTTAAATGAAACAACTTATCGAATATTGCAACTTCCCCTATTACAGGAGTAAAAGAAATGAAACCATAAAACTAAATTGATGTTCTGTGATTTAAGCCTAGACCAGGTGTCTAATTCTGGTATTATTAAGTGAAATGAAATTCGAGTCTAAAAATATATCGATATCGTACAATTTTCTAATGATGTTACTCGATACAAAACGAATAGAATTAAAGCTTAAAGGTTTCAAAAAAATTGATTTTAGAACACTGGATAATATATTCACAAAATTATTAAATTGATTGTAAACAGAAAATAAATAAATAAAATCGAAAAACAAATGGGTGTTTTTGTTGACAAAAGCGATCGAAAACTTTTAAAAGTTTTTAGACCTTCGCCAGGCACTTCTTAGTCTGCTTCCGTAAACATTTTTGCTCTTCATTCGGTCCACCACCTATTTTTATTCTTGATCAGCGTATATCTTTAAAAAGTTATAACTAAAAATAAGAAAACTTATTTTACTTTGTATGCCACCTTCTACTACAACTGGAAATGTTTTATAGGTGGACCTTAGGCTTTAAATTTAAGCGTAAGCTTGTCCCAAAGTTGATTGACCCTTGCTTTTCCTTAGGAACTAAAAAATGCCGGAGTATATTAAATTTTCCTTTTTCAAATTAATTTTCTTGTGAAAAAAGTTTACTGCGTAAGCTTCTTTGCTCAAGAGTAAAAACTTGCAAGCTTACGTTCGAATTATTGTTCGATATCGAAAGCCATTTTTAGAAATTTCGAATCGTTTTATTCGTGATCGATTTAGTGAAAAACTCGTTCGTTCGAATAAGAATTCGTTCGTATACGAATGCCAGAATTAGACCTGAATACTTTTTTGAGAATCCATTTAGTCCTCATAAAAATATAATTGAGACTCTTTTATACTAAAGGTGTTAAAGAAAAAGTAAAGGAACCGTAATGCTGTTTAAAACCATAGAAAAATTACGTGTGTGACTGACTTATTGGTGTTCTAAAATTGTCTTATAAATAAACTATAAAGATAAAAAGCAAGAAAGCAGGCATTACAAAAATACAATGAAAAATTTATTGTAAATCAAGAGTTTGAGCTATAAAAACTGTTAAGTGACTCATGTTTGCTTGTGTACTGATCCGCAGAATTTTATTCGAACATAATTATATGATTTTAAGATATCATTGAATAACGACTCTTAGTGATACTCTTCAAATCTTTTGAGAGGCCCGTAAAAACAAAAGAAAACACATGATGAAATCAAATAAAACCGAATAAAAAATATGTATGAGTCGATCAAATGTCAAATCGATTAATTCCATAAGACTAAAAATTGTGTAAAAATAAAAAATATTTATTTAAAAGTCCATATTAAATTGTAAGTAGTTTTGTTATTTAGTAGTGTTGATACTTTCGATCGGCGACATGTGTTTTGAATATTATGTTATATACACACACATGTACATACATATACTCGTACGTATGTACGTATTTTGAAATCAATGTACTATTTTCAAAATTCGAAAGGTGAGTTAATCGATTTGACAAATTAAACATTAATGTTGTTTTATTTTGTTTTCTTTTATTTATTTTTTTTTAATTTGAAATTAATTACTTAAGGACCTGGATAACCACATCTATTGCATATTTCCTTTGTTTTGGTTTGTTTTAGTCTTTGTTATATAGTAAGTCAAAGAAATGAAATAAACTTTCTCTCTACTTCTTATTTGGTTTTGCTATTTGCCTCCTGTATATTTTTCCTTTCTTTGCCTTAGAAAATGACAAAAGACAAATAAAAGAAATTGTATAGAAGAAGAAGAAGATAAAGGTAAACAAAGAAGAAACAAATTCAACTTTTATTGTTTTTGTCGTTATTGTTGCTCTTGCTGTCATGTTGTTGTATTTGGCAAATTCTTAAAAGTGTCTCATGGCAAACAATTTTCGAACAATAAATTTTACCTCTTCGTGTCCTTTTACTGATAATGCCTATGAATGTAAATTCATATGTACATACACACATATGTATGTATGTGTGCGTGTGAGTGTATATGACTGCCTAAGTGTTGTTATTACTGGTGTTTCTCCCATTTTTTGCTTTAAAGGAGTGATACATTGGCAAACATTTGTTTGCAAACATCGCAAATAGCCAATCGTTATCCATGAATTCGATTGGCTATTTGCGATGTTTGCAAGCAAATATTTGCCAATGTATCACCCCCTTTAGTCACTTCTTTGCCTTTGCCTTAGCCTTTGTCTTTCTTATTTTTGTTTTTTTTTTCTAAATTTATGATGCGCAAAATGTTTTAAAATTGAAAAATAAAATTGTTTTGCATATATTTTTAAGAATGATTGTTATTGGTGTTGTTGCTATTGCTATTTCTATTGCTGTTGTTACTGCTAGTGCTGTTGTTGTTGTTTTGTTATTATACTCGTTTTGTATACCAAAGAGACATGAAATTTGTGGTTTTTAGTAAAATATATTCATGTCTGTACGAGTGTATGAGCGAATGTAAAGGGTCCGCCAAATAATTTTTTTATTTTGAAAACGCTATAAAAAAACTACTGAATATTTTCCAAAATCTCTTTTTTTATTTGAAAGTACAATCCTTCCGGTTAATAATGGATAATAATTTCATTTAAATCGCTGCCTCGGCTGGCCATGCAGTAGTCTACACGCTCAATCCAATTTTTAAACACATTATCGATTGTGTGCAGCTGTATTTTACCAATGGCTTCACGAGTATTGTCCTTTAAAGCGTCAATTGTCATTGGCTTGTTAGCGTAACACTTATCTTTGACGACATCCCACAAATAATAATCCAACGGTGTCAAATCGCAGCTCGGAGGTGGCCAAACGACATCAGCTCTGCGGCTGATAGCGCGATCTTTAAAAACAGGGCGCAAAACATCGAGTGTAGCTTCGGCTGTGTGGCACGTAGCGCCGTCCTGTTGAAGCCAAATGTTGCTAATATACTCCTCTTCAATTTTTGTGAACAAAAATTCATTCAACATAGCCCGATAACGATCGCCATTGACTGTAACGGCCACTCCTTGCTCACTTTCGAAGAAAAATGGCCCAATTATGCCTCTGGACGAAAATCCGCACCAAACAGTGACTCGTCTTGGGTGTATCGGCTTTTAAAAGTATGCGTGCGGGTTTTCTCTGCCCCAAATGCGGGAATTTTGCTTGTTTACATACCCGCCAAGATCAAAATGAGCTTCATCTGAAAAGATGATTTTTTTTTTGGCAAAATCAGCATCTTCTGTAAGTCGATCGCAGGCCCACTTAGCGAAGCGAAGTTCAAGCGTATACACAACCATATTCGTTCAGCGGAAGGCTAAAACTAATTATCTGTCCAATCAGGCATGAGCTAAGTGTTACCATTCACGAAATAAGCACTATTTGAAAAATAAACGTTAGATGGCGGACCCTTTATGTATATTTGTATAATACATTTGTATGTATGTATTTGGTATGCTCCTTTCATTGGTATATATGTATGTATATATTATTTTTTTCCATTTTTTTATTAAATGAAGGCTTTTTTACAAAAACAAAAAATATTGTCATATATAAATAATGTTCGAATATATTAAAATTTATGGTTTAATGTTTTTTAAAGTGTTCATTGAAAGAAAATATCGATTGTCTACAACATACTACTCGTACAGCGTAAATGTCTCGATATTAGCACACCATTTTCATTGGCACAAACATTTTCAATATCGTTACATATGAACGACAGAATATGATTGCCGTGTGTACATGTGTATGTATGTATGTATGCATGTATGTATGAATATGTACATACTTATGAACATTTTATGAAATGGAAATATAATTTATATTGTTTATTACAAAATCGTTTATATTGTAAATAATTTTAAAATGTGATTATTTTTTACTGCATTCTTGTCTTCTTTAGTAAGTTTTTATTAATCGATTTGTGAAACATTCGTTTGATGCCTGCTGCGTAGCACATGGTATTTGTATAAACTGAAGATTCAATTAAAATTTGTAATGTCACTCCAATCACAGGTCCTTTTTTATTGTTTTAGCAAATACGATGTATTGCATATAATCGTGGATGTTTTTTTTTTAGATTTAAATTTTAATAATATAAAAAGAAATAATATTTTTTTATAAGGTAACATAAAATAATCTACATACTTACGTATGTATATGGAATAAATATTTTTTATTGAAGAAAATTACATATCCCGGTATTAATATGTTTAGCATGTGGAAAGAATATGCATATACATACATATATACATACGTATATGGTATATGGTATACACATCGATGTGTGTGTATATCTATTTGATTTGATTTGCATATTTATGAGTTTGTTGTAAATTTTTTTTTACATTTTGGATTTATGAAAATTAATTTTATATCATATTTTAATAAATTATTTTTTTAAATGAAAAGGAAAAATTAATAATAAAAATGTTGATACAACACTAGTACATTGTTTAGGCATGAAAGATATTTTCAAGTAAACTATAGAGACCTGAACTATTTTTATAATATATGTTTTCATGGACAATTTAAAGCTATTTCTACAAGCCTTTAATTCCAATGAAGTCATGGCCTTATTTTTTACCACTATATTTGTTCTCATACGTTGAGTTGCATCTCAAGTAATTTTTTCTACAAAAAATAATAATGTTACGGAAATAAACGATGCCTAAAGACAATATACACCTAATTAGTACAGTAGTTGTCTCAGCTATTAGATTTATGGCATTTATTGGTTTGTGTCAAGGCTGTTAATGTATATAACTGTCGCACCACATTATCTGTGCTATTACTAAAAGTGTTACCACTTGCATACTGAACGTTTCTACCGTACCGGTTTTAGTTCTCACATTTGAAATTAACGGAAACGGATCGACTGTTGTGGTAAGAACAAGAACATTCAGAAGTAATATCAATTGTATAAAAAAGTCTGCGCCTTATGCATTAGTCAGTTCAGTAATAGTTTGGACGTCATTGTGTATAGTTATAGTGTACAAGACACAAAGTAAAGACGTGTTTAGTCATAAATAAAAGTGTTGAGTAATTTGTGAATTTATTGTAAGTCATTGTTTAAAGTAAAGTGTACAAATAATAAGAGACAGAAATGGAAAAACAATTACGAGTACGTGTTATTTACTTTATTTGGCGCAATTTAAAAGAACTCAAACTAAATTTATTATCGATGGAGTAAAATTAATTTTTAAAATTTAATTTTGCTCTTTTTCAGTTGCAAATCCTTCAATAGAAATTAGTAATTAATTTACAAAAAAATTTTATTAAAAAATATAATTTTTTTTACAATAAATCTTATTATTGTTTCTGACTAAGAGCTTAAAGTTTCATAATACAACACATATTGTGTAACACAGAAAAAGGATGAGAATTGGTATTAACAATAATATATTTGAGCCCATTAGTTATTGCAGTTAAGGAACTACGAATAAAATCATACATTTGTTTGCCACTTTACAAGAATAACTTATTCCGTCCAAAATGACTTTTCATATTCACACCGTGGTTTTATCAACAGGGTAGTTTGGTATTGGTGTCTGTCTGTATAGCTGACTATTTATTTGTTCCTCTGTTGGATAGCCTGACTATGCTTCTCTCTTTCGCATTTTCAAAGGATGGCATTACAACTTTTATTTATTTTTTATGTTATTTATGTGTGGATAGGAATTTTTATATTCATTTAACATCGTTTCATCCGGTAATGGAGGCATAATACATTTTTCTTTTTCATATATTTTTGGTAGCTTTTTTATACGTTTTTTTTTTTTAACTTAAGTAAAGCTATTGTTAATGTACGTATAGGCATATGGTTTCATAAGGTCAGAGTTTTCGGCTTCCCCCTATCTTCTGAATTTTAGTACCAGTCTAGTGTGAACACGAGTTGTAACACAATTATGAGCCTCCATAAAATGAAAACTGGCAAACGAGAAAATATGCTCTTGTGAATAAATGATTTAATTTTTTTTTTTTAAATCGAATGGAATATTTTTATGGCATTTACTTTTACGTTAAAACATTTTTATAGTTTAACAATTTTTATTTTTAATTAAAAAACATATAAATCATTGCTAATGAATTTGGAATTATTTCAGGTGTTGCATTAAGCAACACACACACACACGCGCACACACACACACACACACACACACACACACACACACGCACACACACACACACACACATACAATGACTGCAATGATACGGTGGTGGCGAACTTGGCTACTGTATCAGATAATGCTACAAGCTTAGATGGTTACATGATGAGAAACCCCTTCAAGCGCGCAGCAAGACTGGCGCGAACGCCGGAAAAGACGACACTAACGAGAGCAGCCGTAAGGTTGATGGCACGCCTACTAATATCTTGCCAAACAACGAAAGGGTTACCGAAGTGCCAGGCTTGGAGAGAAAATTGCAGAATTGCAGGAGATGACGGGTGGAGAAAGGAGATCAATACACCAGTCAATTCGTGGACCTAGTGACCTTGACATCGTCACTATATCACGGAATTAGCTGGGATAAGGCGAAGGTGTAATCATGCAGGGCGGGTATGCCAGAGGGCGAGAGGCCGTAACAACTTTACAGAACTGCAAGAAGAGTACAGAACGTTAAGATCTGGCTTTAAAAAGGGCCATTGCGCAAAGAAAGAGAATATGCTACAGAGAGATGTGTTATGATGTAGAGAACAACCCTTGTGGTACAGGATATAAAGTTGTGATGAAGAACCCGAACAGTTTTCGACCACCATCCACAACGTCTGCGTCTAGACTGAGATCAATTGTGGAAGGACTTTTCTACTCTGTGCAAAAAGGATCACACCACCTTGAAATTCCGCATGTTAGCAGCCAGGAATTTGAGGCAGTGTGTAAGGATATTAGGCTGAAGAAAGCGCCAGGAGTTGATGGAATCCCAAATATTGCACTAAGGGCGGCTATTGAGAGTAAGGCGGAAATGTTTAGAAATGTGTTTGATGTTTGCATCAAAGAGAAGACATTCCCTAAGATCTGGAAAAGGCAAAGGCTGGTGCTCATCCCTAAGGGAAATAACAGGCAAGTAGGATTGACACAGCCGGCAAATTGCTGGAGAAGATAATCTACAGGAGATTAGAGATGGCCTTGTATGGATCAGGTTTATCGGACCGCCAATTTGGCTTCCGGAATGCACGCTCTACAGCTCATGCCATAGAGAGAGTTGTGAACATGGCGAAAAATGCCATCAGTGGAGACTGCTGGCTTGAATGTGATAAGGAATACTGTGTTATCGTCACCTTGGATGTAAAGAACGCATTTAACTCTGCAGATTGGGATGCCGCGTTGACTGCACTCGATGAGAAGAACGTGCCGAAATACCTGATCGAGCTGATTGTCGATTATCTCAGGGACAGAGTCTTTTTTTACGACACGTCTTATGGCAGGAAATCGTATGTAGTATCGGCAGGGGTACCGCAGGGCTCAGTCCTAGGCCCTATACTCTGGAATATTATGTATGATGGTGTGCTAAGGCTCGAACTCCCAAGGGGTGCGCAAATCATTGGCTTCGCAGATGATATTGCCTAGGTGATAAGGGAAAACACCTCGAGAAACCGGAAAGAGCTTGCAATGATGCAGTTGCTGTGGTCAGAAGCAGAATTGTGAGCGCAGGACTCAAACTTGCGGATCACAAGACTGAAGTCCTACTGGTAAGCAGTAGAAAGAGATTGAGTTTATCACTATAACAGTTGGTGACCAGCCAATAGCCTCTAGACAATCGATTAAATACTTGGTGATCATGATCGACAACAGACTCACATTTAGGGAGCACCTGAAGTATGTCGGTGGGAAATGTGCACTTGTGCGCTAGTGTGGTAAAATCGATTGCCTTATATGCGGCCCCCATAGGGGCTTAGGTTATGCTTAGGACAACATATAGAATGGGTATTGATGCAGCATATAGAAGATGTGCGCTCAGGGTCGCCTCTGCCTTCCGCACGGTATTCACGGATGCGGCTTTTGTTATTGCAGGACTGATGCTACTGCAGCTGATGGCGGATGTAGAAAGAAAACAGCATGTTGCGAGAAGATCAGGGGCGGCAAACACGGGCCAACTGGAGGAAGGTGGCAACATGATAGGAATACCTCCTTGAGGGGAAGATGGACCCACACGCTCATACCGAATATGTCTGATTGGGTAGGAAGGAGACAGCAGGTAAATTTTTACCTGACTCAGTTGTTGAGCGGTCATGGATGCTTTAGGGCCTACCTTTTTAAATATGGGCACGACGACGATAATGTGTGCCGGATTGTCCGAATGTGACCAAAACCGTGGGTCATGTTTTCTTTGACTGCCCGCGGTACGAAGATCAAAGGCATTCCCTGGAAATGGTAATTCGATCCCGGATTGAGCCGGACAACATTGTTGCACTAATGCTGACTTCAGCTAGGAATTGGGACTTGGTGTGCGTTTTAGCGAAGGAAATATTGGTGCGTCGGAGATTAGCTGAGAGGGCAAGATCTGGGAAAAGGAGAAGCAGCATTCGCTGAATCACCACTCCCCTGAAGTGATAGTGGCCCCGGGGAAGGAAATGGATGGAAGAATTACATATATGGATGGGGTTTAGTGCGTAGGCGCATGACAAGCCAGATAGTAGGTCTTGTTGCAAATTGTGCATATTGGTTAGTCTGGACTGCCAATATCTTTTGAAATTCCCTAGCTGTAGCTCGTATAACAAAAAAAAAAAAAAAACATTCCAACACAAATGCTTCAAGAATTTTAGCACAAAAAATAAGTGAAGAATTCAAATAGTATTTGTATTTAACAGATGAATACTTTGGCTTATAACATATTCATTAAAAACAAAATATTTCAAATCTAATTTAAGAAAATTTTGCAAACTCATTTAAAAATTTTTTAATATGGGGATTAGGATTATCATTTGCAATTAAGAGCAATTGACTTTAAGTTTAGAAAACAGTAACAGATAAATAAACAAATTTTTAAGATATTACATCTGACTTTTATTATGATTTGTTTGGATTAAAAGTAAATGCAAATTGGCTTTGATTGATTTTGTGTTGTTAAACTCGGATTGAAATAAATTGTATTTTTCTAAAGAACAAAACGAAATGAAAGGATTTCAGTTTATCAAAATGAATTTATCTTCGACTATTACTTCTTCTTGTGGTCGATTGTAAAAAATTCATGGCAATTTTTCACACAAACATTTCGAAAAAAAGAAAAATGATTCTTATAATCTGATGAGAAACACAAACAAATTACGTTCAGCGAAAAAAGGTGGATACTCTAGAGAAAATATTGAATATTTCATGTAAAATAAAATGAAATACATTTGAATTTCACCAACTTTTTCTATATATACGGTATTTGAAATGATAGTAATTTAAGCATGACTAAGTATTTCAAAAATAGGCGTGCAATACGTATACATGTGAATATATCTGAATTAAGTATCAGGGTCCTTTTTTCTATACAGATTTGCCAAACTTAACATCATTAATTGCTTTTAAATATCAAAGTTGAAATATTTTTATCCCTATAAATAGATTTATGATCTAACCGAATGCACTACAGATATCAAAAGCCATTTACATAAGCCGTTTGCGACGTCACTATTACAATAGTTGTTATCATTATTATTATTTTTTTTTTTGTTATTGCTTTTTCTTAATAATTCTCGTCGCTAAAATAAATAAAATAAAATATTATTGAAAAATTTATTATGGAATAGCCTATGGCACAATAAGTTTTTAAAAATACAAAAGGCAAAAAAGTAGCCTTAATTATAACATAGAATTAGGTTTTGAAATGCTAAGGTTTCAGGATTTCCTAATTCCATTTTCCATTAAAATATCATCCATTGCAAATTGATAAATCCATCACGACCTTAATAGTTTTTTTATTAAATTGAAACCCTGTAAAATTTTAAAATATCTATTTTAGACATATGTATGTAACGGGTGGGCCATCTAGCGGTTTAAAATGTAACCAGCGGTTATTTCGAATCTGGCAATATTTATGTATGTCATGTATCTATTCTGTCACAAAATTCAGTATATTGTCTCTACTGAAAGAAATAAATCGATTTACATTTAAAATAATACTTTCGGATGAAGTTAATTTTCAACTTGGTGGTTACGTTAATAAGCAAAATTGCCGTATTTGGTCTTATAGAAACCAATGCACCCTTTACGAGTGATTGTTTGGTGTGACTTGTTGAGCGGAGGCATCATTCGGCTGTACTTCATATTTCGTAACCATTACAGTCAATAGAGACACCTATCGCACCATGATAACCGATTTTTTTGCGACCGTACACTAGTAAAAGTTTTTGAAAATTGGTCTTATCGAACGGGGTACTATGAGGCCACCTGCGGCAGTCATATGAATGAAATAGTATTTCATTTCTAACCGAAACAATTGTACTTCACAACAAAAATAAATTTGGCTAAATTTTAAACCGTTTTTGTTTTTTTTTCCATTTTTAGTTTAGACCTTTACATGGCCCACCAGATATAATATGAAAAAAAGGATTTTTTTCCTTCCTTTAATGCAACTTTAATACAAATTTATTTCTTAATAGTTTTTATTTATTTTTCATAAGTCTTTTTTATCCCTTTTTCGGTCACTATTAAAGGTTTGTATCAAGTGCTGTGTTTTGTTATTCTATTAATCAAATAATAGTTAAACCTTTTAGGGTTGAAACAAAAATTAGATTTCGAAAACAACATTTTCAAAAACATTATATTTACGTTTGCTTTTTTTTTGTTTTTTTTTTTTTTGTTCTTTTTCGAACTGCTTAGTTTTGATGGAGTGTTATGGTTGCTAATATCAAAAAAGGGACACTTAGTCCGCATTGGCCCTTTTTTTAATATAAAAGCAATCAGCAGCAATGTTGGTAGTACTTACAGAGCCATAAATGTATACATACGCAAACGTACTTTGTATACTCAAATATATGTACTAAATAAACACGTATTAACGACTCATGAGGTCTGTGATTTCAGTGATTTAAAAGAATTTATTTACAGTAACTATTTAATGTGAGATAATATCTCGTAGCGAATGTGAATGTGCATATGCACATTCACGAATTTTTCGCACCACTATTGGTAGTTTTTGTAACATAATATAGCGAAGATATTATAAGGTAACTTCATAGTCGTTTGTAAATAATATTCGCCCATGTTTTGTAAAACACAATGTTTTCAAATCGCTTACGGTTTGCAAAACGCAAAAGGATTTCAGCATGTTCTGAAAATCACGCGATTTGCTAACGTTTTGATATTTTAAAAGTTGTGTTCGTATATTAAAAACATATGTTTTATTATAACAAAACATAAACAAACAAATTAATTTGAAATGAATTTGCCCACAGAAAGTGGCTTTGAAAAAGCTAAAATCAAATAAAATTAATAAGTAAACAATTGAACCACACAATTGACAAAATCGAAGCAAATTTTTAAATTTAATATTTTTTATTAAAATCGTG
The DNA here is from genome assembly GCA_023159175.1 of Wohlfahrtia magnifica. NCBI lineage: Eukaryota > Metazoa > Arthropoda > Insecta > Diptera > Sarcophagidae > Wohlfahrtia > Wohlfahrtia magnifica. The sequence continues at coordinate 1,920,484 of JAKWBJ010000060.1, forward strand.
AATGGATGTTGAAAGTTTTTTTTTCAAATAAAAAGAAAACATATTTAACTTAAATTGCACCTCAATATACCTTCTCTTTAAAGTAAAGTGTAAATAAAATAGACCAAATCGTTTCAGTATACTCTAGCGGTATGAAAACGCCAAATTTCTAGCGTTTTCGTTTGTCGTTTTCAAATCGAAGACCCGAATTTTAAGCGATATGCGTTTTTTAAAACATATTTGTATTTCTTATTTAATAACATTTCTTTTGATGTTATGACGTGATTATTGTTTTCTTTTGCCCGTACAAATGTTTAACAGAAACAAAAATACCTTTAAACGCACGTACTTGTTAAAATCGTCGTATAACTCTCCAAGAGTAAAGTTTAATCTTATGCCTTATTAATAGTCATAGCAAGGACAACTTTTATAGGAATATTTTTCATATCGTCCGAAAAGCCACAGTTGTAACAGAAGGTATAAAGTTAAGTTAATGATTTTAAATGCTTCGTTATTATAACTTGTTGGAGCCTCTAAGTCACCGTTACACAAGTTTAGCAACCATTCCGTAAAAGGAGGATTATTTGCTCTCATACTTCCGTCAACTTATGGGATTAACCACAGGAGCATAAGGGCGATCTTTTTACCGTATTTTCAAGAATGGTTGTTCTATTTCACACAACTGGTAACAAATATTTTTAAAAAATCCCCACGAAACAGTTTTTTTTTTAATAAGGAAAGTTATTATTCATAATATCCTTTAAAAGGCAATCGACAATGCTTAGAGCACGTTTGGGTGTCATTGAAATGTCATTCCAAATGATGAGATGTGCAACCTTTGTGTGAGAGTGAAACTATGTAACCGACGTGTCTAAGACAGGTACACGTATTTTAAAAGCGAATGTTGCACCATGTAACAGGTGTAAGGTTCGACATCATCAGTTCCTATATATAATACGGCTCAATATTACAACACTTTTAACCGTTAAAGTTTAACATAATCTGACACTACATATTAAACAAACTAATTCAGGTTTGATAAAATAAACTCTGTATTGCCAAGAACAGTTTTGGCAACAACATAATAGGTTATATTAAACTGTAATAAAAAAATATGAACCTTAGGGATTTAGAATGTAAATTTTTTTTAACAAAAAAAATTAGCTTCAAGACTTCTCACTATTTGTCGTTACTAGAGTAGAAATTCATCTTTAAAATGAATCATCAATCATTAATTTTGATGCTGTAATACGGGAGATATTACAACCGACAAAAAAAATACTTTTCAGAAATTATAAAGGGTCCGCCAAATAAATTTTTTTCATTTGAAAATGCTACAAAAATACTACTTAATATTTTCTCAAATTTCTTTTTTTATTCGAAAGTACAATACTTCCGGTTAATAATGGAGAATAACTTCATTCAGATGGCTGCCTCGGCTGGCCATGCAGTAGCTTACACGATCGGTCAAATTTTTAAGCACTTTATCGATTGTGTGCAGCTGTATTTCACCAATGGCTTTTCACGAATATTGTCCTTTAAAGCATCAATTGTCTCTGGCTTGTTGGCGTAACACTTATCTTTGACGGCACCCCACAAATAATAGTCCAACGGTATCAAATCGCAGCTCCGAGATGGGCAAACGACATCTGCTCTGCGGCTGATAATGCGATCTTCAAAAACAGGGCGCAAAACATCGAGTGTAGCTTCGGCTGTGTGGCACGTAGCGCAGTCCTGTTGAAACCAAATGTTGCTAATATCCTCCTCTTCAATTTTTGTGAACAAAAGGTCGTTCAACATGGTCCGATAACAATCGCTATTGACTGTAACGGCCACTCCTAGCTCATTTTCGAAGAAAACTTGCCAAATATGCCTCTGGACCGAAATCCGCACCAAACAGTGACTCGTCTTGGGTGTATCCGCCTTTCAATGTATGCGTGCGGGTTTTCTGTTCCCTAAATGCCACAATTTTTGCTTGTTTACATACCCGCCAAGATCAAACTGAACTTCATCTGAATAGATGATTTTTTTTGGCAAAATCAGCATCTTCTGTAAATCGATCGCAGGTCGTTCAGCGGAAGGATAAAACTAATTATCTGTCAAATCAGACATGAGCTAAATGCTACCATTCACGAAATAAGCATTAATTGAAAAAAAAAAACTTTAGATGGCGGACCCGATGTCTATATAAGATTTTTAAATATAAAAGTTTAGCTTTTTAAGTCATGTGTGAAAACTCAATTCTTTAACCTTAAAATAAGTTAGAGAAATTAAACCCATCAGACATTTTTGAGTCTAAAATACCATTATCTAAATACATTCATGCATAAATATATACATACATATATAAGTATTTATATAATAAATATATACATACATATATATGTATGTATATATTTAGAACAAAATACCGTAAAAGTTAAAATTTTTTTACATCTCTTGAGCCAGAAAGCTTTACATTGCTAGCAGAAAACAAATATTTGGAAAATGAAAAATATTAAATTATTCATAGAAATAAATAAATCACAAATGAATTATGAACTTTGCAAAGCTCTAGACAAAATTATTATCAAAAAATCATTTATTTTAATCATTTAAAATTGCGAAAAAAAGTACTACAACAAATAGAAGAGGTAATATATCTTATGATAAAAATATATTTTATGAAAAATATTGATTTTAAGTATTAAATAAAATCATATTCAAATATTAAATCATAAATATCTAATAAATCTATTCATTTTATTTAGATTTGTATTTCTTAAAATTCACAAAACAATCGACAGATGGCATACATCATAAGGCTTAACATATGAAAAAAAAACTCAATTTAAAGCAAAACAATTCAGAAAATGGCTTAGAAATGTTTCAATAAAAAAAAATAAGAAAAGAAAATAATAAAACAAAGAATTGATTGAATTTAAAATTTTAGTTTTAGAACATTTTTCTTTTTCTGACATTTTGGCCGTTTTCGTTTTCCTAAATTTAATTATTTTTTTAATCTTACTTTTTAACTTTTGGGGGCGTTCTTCGCATCGATTTAAACAAAAGTCTGTTTGATCTCCTCGACGAATAAGAAATATACTCGCATCCAATACAATTTTTCATAAACATGTAATCGCTTATTAGACATAAATGTACATACTTTACTAATAAAGTAAGATGAACATATTTATTTGCAGGAAAGAAAAACACAAATACTTCAGACACAACTTTTGCGTTCCTATTTAAATTAATTTAAATCAATTGATTTGTTGATCCCACCTCTATTTAAAGCATTAGTTTGTTTAAAAATATCGGAAAATTCTCCTTAATACTAGAATGTATTTTTACATAAAACACTCAATTGATACATTAATTCTTAAAGTATATCGACCCCTTTGCGCGAAGTCATCGTATGTTATATTATATACGAAATTGATTTTTTGATGCAAATGTATTCTAATGTCACATACCCACCACATTCGCTATACTGAATAATTACATCTCCTTATTGAATTAATTTTATCGTATGTGGCATTTTTGTTTTTCCTGTGAACGATATTATAGTATGTTCCATACAAATGCCTGCATGCAAACCAATAAAATATTGTACAAATAAAAAAGTAAAGTTTTTTATTACGACTCTTTTGAGCATGTCTTTTCCGTTATGTCCAAGACGAATTCACACCAGGTGACCTTGGCTTGCTACGTAAGCAACAGCTGATATATAAGTATGTGTCAAAAGGATTCTGTATTACGTTTATTGACAACAAATATAACTGACACTCGGTGAATTTGTTACTATGTGCTAACTTCAGTGTTGTATTATCTTGACACAACGTTAAAGTATACAGTGTTCGATTTCAAAATAAGACCACCTTGTTAAATTGGGAATTCTCTTTTGCAAAGATAACAACGATTAAATCCTTAAATCTCTTACCCAAAGCAAGATATATCAAAAACCATCCACTAGGTACAAAATAATTTTCAATTATTTTTCTTTAGTACAAAAGAGATGATAGTCTAAGAAGCGTTATTTATTAATAATTACTTATTATTAATATTACAATAAAATTAACTTTTAGATGGAGAGGAAAAAAAGAAACAATTCATCATGACTGAAGTATGTCTAACGCCCATTAGGGACAAAGATGAGAGCAAAACCCTATTTTGAAAGGACCAAGTAGAAGACAAGAAAAACCAAAATATTTATGTGCAAGTCTTAATATGCAAAAGGTCTTGAACACCCCGTGCTGAAAGAATATTACATTGTTTTACTATCGGAAGTACTACTAATGAAGTACCTTCAGCCCTTCAACAGTAATTGCTAATCATAGATCGTAAAGAAACAGTTAATAAACTACGTCACTACTGTGGCAGTTGTGTCGGTCAGAATCGTGACAAGGCTGTTATAACCATGTTTGCATGCTTTTTAAGCTTTGTCAGACCATACTACTATGTCAGTGGATTCCGCGCATAGCTCGTGTTCTATTTAAGGTAATATTTCAATTGTTTTTAAATTATCGTAAGTACCTCACTTAACAAAAATATGAACAAAATTTTATGGGCAAATATATTGTACGTTCATAAGAAACTAAATATTTCTGAATATACAAGCCTTTCCATAAAAAAGTTTCCAACCCATGTTAAAATATTGGCCATTGTACCACATTTAAAATTTGGAATTGATGTAATCAGCGAAAACAAAGGAATTTCGAAAAAATGCTCTCCTGTAAAATTTAGTTTTTGTAACATACGCTTATTTTGCGTAAAAATGGTCGATTTGATTTTTAGGACCTTTTAGAATTAGAAAAGTATTTCTTTGTTTTTTTTTTTTTGCTTATTTCGATGTTAAATAAACTGCATATTTTTTTAACTATACTTCTTATACTTAATTTTGAATACAAATAAAATCCTTTGAGTTTCTCGTCATATCATATTGTTTTAATTAATTTTGCTGCTTCTTCGTTACTAGCTGTACACTGCTAACATGGATTACATACATATATAAATAGTCAATTAAAACTCAACACTTTTAATTAAGCATTGTCTGTATGCATTTCTTTTATATGCTGTTTATGCTGTTTATGTTGTTATTGTTGCCTATGTTGTTGTTGTTTTTATTGTTGTACATTTTATTAATTTTAACATTGTTTGCATGCACTTGTACTTCTTGTTAATACTCGGCCAGACTGCTTTGTGCAGCATCAGCTGCAAATATTATTTTTTTTAATTTTATTCCCAATCTACTTGCAAGCTGATAATTAATAATGGGAATTGACATTGACACTTATGAAAGCAGGTGGCGAGAAATATAAAATAAAATATTTTATCCCCATAACTTTTGCATGCAATTTGTGCGCAGATTCTGTACTACTCTACTTGTTAACGCTGTTCTGAACACAGTCATAATATACTTGAACAGATTGATGAAGTGAAAAGAATTTTTATTTCGTTTGACTCTACATATTGTACTATTATAACGGTTGTAGTCAGGCATCATAACGTGACGACCACGAAGTGCCAATCATTTATGCACTTCTTAGGGCAGATATTTATTAAAATTTTAATGTACTTACTGATGGTTAAGTGATTGGAGGATTTTTTGGAAATTATCTGTTATTATCTTATTAACTAAGCCGAGATGTCAGATAACTAAAATATACATACATACTACACGTATAAATGTATTAAAAAAGTATCCTTTTGCTTGAATGTGGCAGGTACATACATACATATAAGAAACTTATTGGTATACGTGATAGAAGATTTAGTAAAGATTTTATTTCAAATCAAAATCACAATGAAAAAGTAATAAATGTTTGAAATTGTTATTGTTGCAATCGTTGTACTGTATGTATGCATGTACGTATGTATGTATACGTATTTTGATAAAGTTTTTAATGGAATTTTAACTTACTCACTTTTGAAACTTCTATACACATATACTCTATGCATGCACAAACTACACTCCGAAAACTTGTACTTGTTTCACAAACATTTTCAATTTATTTTCCAAAACTGAAGAAAAAACATCTCAAAATCTTTTCTATCACTTAAACTTTTTAACATTTGTCCCCTTCTCTAAAATGAAATGAAAAAAAAAAAACTAACAAAATAGAAAAACTCATACTTGCCGCATGAAGTATGTACATGTTTCGATGGTATGTTTAATATAAAAATAGAATATGAAAGAAAAAAAATAAAAATAAAAGTAAAAATAAAACTAAAAATAAAAATAAATAAGAAACAATGAGAAAAAAATATATATTCGTATGATTGTATGTATATTGTATGTGACTTATAACCTGTGTCCGTTCTGCTTATAAAACACTTTCAAGGAAGTTTACAAGTTAAGAAGAATAATGTTCCTTTTTTCTTCTCCTTTTCCCCACACCTTTCTCGGCATTGTTGTAGTGTTCGGTTTTAAGCTGTGCTTAGTGCATTATATGCACTCATATCCTGTGGCATTTGTAAAACTGTCAACATCATCTAGCAAAAGTTTAAAAGTGCTGTTAATGAATCCTGCAGGACATTTTTCAAAAAAAAAAAAAAAACAAAAAATACTATACGAATTACAAAGCAACAACAACGACAACAAAAACAATTAAGAAATATCATTTTGTTCTTTACAAACTATGCCAACATTGTTAAGTTAATTGCTATATAGTATAGTACAATGCTAGAAAGCCTATGCTTCTTAAAGTTTATTCACTCATTCACTCATTCACTCATTCACACAGTCAATTTTACTTATTCACTAGCATAGAGATACTCTTTAAAAGTCCATACAAAACACCGACACCGACACTTTCATGCCAGTTTTATGCTAAACAGTAGCCAATATCTTATTTGTCATTGCAACACCCGTATTATCAACATCATCATCATCATCATTCTGATAATCATTATTAACATCATTTGCATCATCATCATTAACATGAAATGTATTTTAGGTGTTGCAGCTACTTGTTGTAAGCTGCATTAACAATCTTAAGAGAATTGAACTCTCCTATGCACACTTCACTTCACACGCACATACTACATACATATGGATATGTACGTACATATGTATATATGGATGCCTGCACTTACATACCATGAACAGCGTGCAAGAGTAGAAGATTTTTACGTATTTTTTGGGTAAAACATGCATTTGTCTCCTGCTGAGACGAACTATTTTATCCTGTGATAAAACAACATCTCTACTACTCTCTTAAGTATAAATTTAAGCATTTTTTTCTCCTGGTTTTGTACAGTATGCGAAATATGTATAAATACTATTGTGTTTGCACAAACACTTGTTACAAGAAATTACTAAATGATATAATAACGCCTTAGGGTGTTACGAGTCATTGTATAGGCTTAGATTTTTTGGTTCTTATGTGTAATAAAAAGCATATTTTAAGTATAGGATTGATTTTTCTTGTTCGTTACTTACACCCAATTCTGTTTCTACATGACGATCTCAAAAACAAAATTAATTTAGTTTTTGCAAGATTTCATTCAAGTTGGCACGGTTTTTATTAACCGTAATCATGGATTAAGTGTGCTGCTGTAGTAACTGCTCTGAATATTTCCGCAACTGGTTCTGAATATTTCCGCTAAGAAAAACTTCTCTAACTAATGCATATGCATTTTAGAGCAGGCGTTTAATTGTAGGTCCATTTCAGTGAGTCATAAAATAGAATCTGTCGAAGCTCATTGATTGAGAGAAGTCCTCCTTGTCACACCTGGGGTGTTACGGGAATTATGTATGTATGTATGTAATCTTAGATTAATGTTGTTTTCAATTTAATTATCAATTTATTAACACTATTCAATAAGCAAAAATACCTTTGATATTTAATACATTTTTTTGATTCGCTGTGGTCGCCTAACTTCAAAAATCATCAGCATTTCGGATTCTATAGATAAGTTTTTTTTAAATATTTTTCTCTAAAATGTGAGATTTTTGAACAGGCTGCTGTAATTGTCGGAAATTCTACTGAGCGTATGAGTTATATTTATGAAGTCTGAAACAAAATCGCTTGTACGACACCCATGACATATAATGACAACAAACAATTTTTATTTTCAAAACTAGGTACTTGCACTTTATTGCGAATAATAAAGGGTCCATCAAATAATTTTTTTTTTTTTTTTTTTAAATGCTATAAAAATACTACTTAATATTTTCTCAAATTTCCTTTTTTATTTGAAAGTACAATCCTTCCGGTTAATAATGGAAAATAATTTCATTCAAATGGCTGCCTCGGCTGGCCATGCAGTAGCCTACACGATCGGTCTAATTTTTAAGCACATTATCAATTGTTTGTATTTCACCAATGACTTCACGAATATTGTCCTTTAAAGCGTCAATTGTCTCTGGCCAGTTGGCGTAACACTTATCTTTGACGGCACCCCACAAATAATAGTCCAATGGTGTCAAATCGTAGCTCCGAGGTGGCCAGACAACATCAGCTCTGCGGTTGATAATGCGATCTTCAAAAACAGGGCGCACAACATCGAGTGTAGCTTCGGCTTTGTGGCATGTAGCGCCGTCCTCTTGAAACAAAATGTTGCTAATATCCTCCTCTTCAATTTTTGTGAACAAAAATTCGTTCAACATGGTCCGATAACGATCGCCATTGACTGTTACGGCCACTCCTTGCTCATTTTCGAAGAAAAATTACCCAATTATGCCTATGGACCAAAATCCGCACCAAACAGTGACTCGTCTTGGATGTATCGGCTTTTCAATGTATGCGTGCGGGTTTTCTGTGCCCCAAATGCGACAATTTTGCTTGTTTACATACCCGTCAATATCAAAATGAGCTTCATCTAAAAAGATGATTTTTGATTCTGCAACATTACCATGATTTTTAAAGCAATGTCGCAGTATTTCCCAGCGTTGTTCAAGCGTATATACAACCATATTCGTTCAGCGGAAGGATAGAATAAATTATCTGTCAAATCAGATATGAGCTAAGTGTTACCATTCACGAAATAAGCACTAGTTGAAAAAAAAATGTTGGATGGCGGACCCTTTATGTATTATGTATTTACCAATCGATTTTCAAAAATTATGGTTTATTTAGTTTTATAGTGAAACTGATAAATATTTGTTGATTTCAATTTTTTGTGAATTTTTACAAATCAAAAACATCATCATTAAAAAAAAAAAAAAAATACGATTTGTTTCTCAATAACTCTAAAAATACGGGTTGTATTTAAATATGATATTAGAATGACTTAAATTTGGTATAATATGGAATTTTCTAACACATGGCTTAAAGAAATCGAATAAGTCACTTCAAAAATCTCAGATTTTAGAAAAAAAAAAATTCTAAAAAAAACTTGTGCGTAGAATATGAAATGATGATTTTTGAAGTTAGGCAATCATAGCGCATCAAAAAATATGGTCGTTAACCATGGTCAGAAAAATTTTTCCATTTGTTGCGTAGTGTTATTGGATTATGTACCCTTTTGTGTATTGATTTACATATAAGAATTGTTGTTTTGTGCGAGTTTTCAATTCCGTAATACTGATAATTCTGTATTTATGTAATTTTTAAACTTAAATTGACTCTTCTGTTGTTTTAAGATATAAACTGCGTATGGATGAAAATACAAATTTAAGTTGACTTTTACGAAAACTCTGAAAATAGTTCTCTCCTAAGTATTTTATAAAGAGAGTTGAAGATAAGGGATCTTCTTTTTTTTCTATGTACTTCACTTCCTTTTTTACATAGCTTTTTCTGGAACGTATCTACCGTGTTTAAACAGAGTTAAGTGAACTTATATATAATTCCTATTCAATATGATCTACCCAAATAGAGATGCACTTGCTTATACATATTTTCCTTAAACGAGTGCTGGTACAAAGGGAACAAAGAGAAATATAAACGCAAACAGGCTTTAAATGTCTGTTGCATTACAGTTCCTTTTATAACTTTTCTTCGTAGATTTGTGTTTGTTCTCTTGTAGTCAGAACACATTAAATTATTTGTTTATTTCAGAGAGAATGTCAAAGATTTTAAGTGCATCTTATGATAGTGATTTAATACATTCCCCAATTAATTATTACTAAACATTTGATAAATTACCATGAATAGAGTAATTTTCTTTGTCCATTAGCATATAAAATTTACCAGAAAACAATTGAAACGGGTCAGTGGTGAATATAAATAGGAGCGAATATGATAGACAGCAGCAGGACGAAAAGAGAAATCACTATTAATTAGAAATAAATTTTGATTTTTGTTGTCTCGGTCTTTATTATTTAAAAGCAAACAAATGCAGCACAGTAGTACCAGCATACAGTTATATACGTATGTACGTACGTACATAATTAAGTGAGTGAGTCTGTTTGGTAAACAAAAGTTAAATCATTTTAAAATATGTTTAAATATTTAAACGATATGAACATTTAATGATTTATTTCAATTTACCGAATGTTTGTAATGGCTTTTTGTGAACATTTGGGTGGTTTTAAAAGAACATAAAGTAAAAAAATGAAAACTTAACAAATTGCTCGATAAATAAGATAAATATAAGAGGACTCGTAATTAAACGTTTTTAAATATTAAATATTTTAATAAGCAAGTTTTTGCGTACATGCTTATAATACAAATAAGTAACTTATTACTCAGGTTGCCAACTGAAGGATTGACAAGAAAAAAATCATTCGATTTTTTACATTTTCATATACAAATCTTAATATAATTGACTCAAATATTTCATATTAACCCTGTTGTGAAGTTTGGACCTTTTTTGTCAATTTTCTTTTCCTTTTTGCTAGTCCAGTTTTCTCAGTAAATAAAGCGCAAATTATTTTTCGTTTTATATTGCATATAAAGGCTGGCTCGATGTAATTGTAAATAAAACAAAAAGTTTTCAGAGAATTATCTTAATATTTTTTATTACGATAAAAGGATCTCTGACGATTATATGTGAGACAAAATTCCGGCCGAATTCTCGCCATGACTTCGGTGACATACCACTATCCGCGGGTCCATATTTTCAATGACTCTGTAACATTATTGAGGTTCAATGCAGTTAATGTGCCGAATTATCTCATCCTTTAGCTCTTAAATTGCTATTGGCTTATTGATGTATACTTTTTCTTCTAAATATCACCACAGAATATGATCGTGGGGCCCATTAACATCACCACGGCCATTGAATTCCTCGCGCAAAAGAGCCGTTTTGTCGTTTGCTATGTGGCACGCTGCACCATCCTTTTGGAACCACATATTGCTCAGTTCTATATCCTCAATATCTGGCCACAACAAGTCTGTTATGATTTCGCGATAGCGAATATCATTCACGGTAACTGCTTGGCCGACCTCATTTTCGAAGAAGTACGGTCCAATGTCGCCGCCAGGCCATAAACTGCGCCAAATATTTACATTTTGTAGATATATCGGCTTTTCAACAATCACTCTTTGAATCTAATTTTCCAAATGTGACAATTATGTTTGTTAACGAATCCACTGAGGTGATAATATGTCTCGTCGCTAAAGATGATTTTCTTTGTAAAGTCACCATTCACTTCTGTCTGTTCGACTAACCATTCGACGTACTGACGACGCTTGAAATGGTCAGTAGGCACGCGAACGTAGCATATAACATATATTATTCATTTGTTTCTCAGCATCTTTATGGCACTTAATTTATTTCGGAATTTATTATTACGATAACTTATCGCGATTATTCGCAGAAGAGATTGTCAACCAAATAAACAAAGTTGTTACAAAAAACTTTCAAATTATTTTTAACAAATAAAATGTCAAATCTAAGCTCCTCTTTATTTGTTATGATTGAAAGCATTATTTATTAAGGTATTGTAGATAAAAACGTTTTATATTTTGTCGATTTCAAAATAATGTTCTGATATTCTCCTCCCTGCCAGCACACACACTACAATGGCACCTTACTTTGATAAAAATGAACTCAAAGTACGATTAAATGGACAAGTAATACTAATATTGTAATATGATTTTCTTAAACTTAATTTTCGTTTGAATAATGCCCATTATCTGATTTTTTATTTATTTTTTTTTGTCAGTTAAAGAAAATACCTCGCAATTATATATTTTTTTGTTTTTTTTTTTTTTTTTTTTTTTTTTGTTTCCTTTGGTCCTTTATGATTATTTTCATTTTCTTTATATTCTTTTAACAGATTTATGTGCCTGTTTGTGAAATGAATGGACAAAAGAAATGGAATTCAACGTTTTAGACAGTATCAGTACAAAATAAGTAAAAACAAATATACTCCTGCATAAACTTGTTTATTCTTGTAAAACATAAATACAATATTACTGTTCGACTCGTATTTATTTGTTAAGTTCTTTTCCCGATTGTTCTGTTTGGGAGATGACAGACCAAAAGAAAGAAAAAGAAAAAGAAGAAGAAGAAAAGAAGTCATTAACAGAAATTGTATGGATAGAATAAACTGTTTAATACCAGAACATACCGACAAATGCTGTTAACAAATCAATTTTCCACACTGTTAAACACACATAAACAATTTACGGTTTATATGCATGTGTATGTGGAATGGGGCTAAGCCAGCCAACCAATGGATGAATAAACGGATACAAATATTTTCAAGTTTCTAATACTTATGCTTGGTTTGATTTGGTTTGGTTTGGTATAAACCTTTGGAAATGGAAAATCTACTACAAAATGATTCTGCCTTTATTCTCATTTAATACATTTTTCTAATCAAGATATAAAACCGATCAAAATAGCATACAGCATGTATATATACATACATACATACACATGTTATTGTATGCTAGTATGTGAAAAGGTGCGTAAAGGAAATTCACAATTTAGTTGATGTCATCCATACTACTACATCTAAACTAAATTTTATATTGTGACATTTTTACCTTATTAAAAACGTTTATTTATGAGTTCGTAGATTGTAGTTAAAATAAAATAAATCTTGTGTTTAGTTTTGTGCACCACTACTTGTAACCTTTTTACAAGCAATAACAATTTTTTATTCTTAATTACTTCATCTATTTACTACTTTGTAAACAATAACAATTACTCGACAGATCTTTCTAACTAAAGATCTTCCAACTCGATCGTAGTTATAACTCAGGTTCGATCACAACCTTTTCAACCAACTCTAACTCTTTACTGAGTTAGCTCCAACTAAGCTGGTTTTTTACTTCACGATTCACTTCACGAGTTTACTCCTTAAAAACTCTATTCACACAGAGTTGAAACCAATTAACTCTCTTCACGCTTAGTTTACAATAACTGTTTACATAAACTGATTGTTGTTCGCACCGATGTGCTTTTTATATGGCTGAGTAAACAACACTTCGAAAGCTTTCGAACCTCTCGATGTTTCAGATAGATTCCGTTTCTTTCTTTTACTTACGTTTTAGTTCTTCTGTAGCCATGCGAATGTAAACATCTACTTCAGCTCTTACTATTTGTTGCCCATTTTCATACAAATAAATCTTGAATGTCCACACTTAAAAATATGCTACGTAGTTAAGTATAAATGAAACCTCAAAAGTGTACTATGCAGTTTTGGACAACATTTTCCACAAGTCAGTGGATTAAAATTTGATAATACGTGTAGAAATTTATTTGAGTGCTTGTTTGATCATTTTTTCTCTTATGAATAAGGATTTATTTCGTTGAATGAATCAAATACATTCTCAAGAGTTGTTAATATACATTTGAAAAAAGTCAGTGATTTTCTTCTTATTCTTCGCTCCATCAAGATTCTATTTTTATTATTTGCTAACAAGGAATTGAAATACCAATTCGAGTTGATGTTTCTGGATAGTATTCTAAGTTTTACAAATTTTATAATCTATATTTATAAAAGAGGACTATAAAAGGCGTTCCAATTGATGTTCTCTGAAATGCGAAAACCGATTTTATTTTGTAAGCCATTAAACGAAAGGTAAAGTCAATATCAAGCTTTTTATGTATATGCGGTTTTTGTAGCTCCATTAGTTCGCGAATGCATAAGTTTTAATTGAAAATGAAATTGGTTGCAGCATTTAAACTCTGTGTGAGTTAGAAAATATTTTTAAAACTGAGTATTAATATAAAAAGTATATGTAGAAAGCTTTCGTTTGTTGTGTGGCTTCACTATTGTTCACCTGGGTAATAGTAAGAGTCTCTAAATTTGGCCAAATAACTTCGTAATAGTAAGAGTCTCTAAATTTGGCCAAATAACTTCGTAGTGAATAAGTTGTAGTAGCACCACCCATACAAAGTTAATTTCGATTTTTCCATATCTTTGGAACGGTAATAATGGAAGGTTCTGAATTTGGTTTAAATAACTAAGTAGTTATGGCATCCCCCATACAAATTAAGTATTGATTTTTGTATACAAGAGAACGATTAGAATGAAAGGTTCTGAATTTGGTCTAAATGACATCTTAGATAGTACAAAATGGGCGGAATCGAATAAGTGGGCATAGTATCTCCCTTACAAATTAAAAATGTAATTTTTGTATATCTTGAGAATGGTTAGAGTTGAGGTTCTAAATTTAGTTTAAATAACTTGGCAGTCAATACAAAATTATATAAAAAGAAATATGGAATTAGGCATGTGTAGAAAACGGTAACACTTGATTTACCCACATCAGTCAAAAACCAGGTACAACACAAAGGCTCCCAGCAACGCGGGATGAATTACTCTAGTTTTTTAGAATAAATTTTCCAATACCTTACTTGTACTAGTATTTGATCTTAAACTTATTTATTATTTAAAGCATCGGTCACATTTCAGCTGCATTATTTAAAGAAGAAAAAGTTAACTAATTATGATATTTGATGAAATAATATTTTCATTTACTTCTACACCATACTTATACCAATTACATATGTACATATATTATATATATATATCATTTATTGAACTATTTATAAATAATTTATATACAATTTAATTTAAGTCCCAATAACAATAATTTTTTTCTGTCTAGACTCTATTATACATATATTACTTGTCAGCTTATATCGTTATCCTTAAAATAAATAACAATTGAACCAGAGTTGTTTTTTTTTACCTTCTTTTTGTTTAAATATACATTGATTACAAGTAATTGCAAACAAACAATTTAATGATCATGTTAAAGATTTTTAAAATTCATTAAAAAAGATTTATTGCACTTTTCAAATGAGCATTAATTTGTTATGAAAATAATTTTAAAAGTTAACATAATGCTCGTCTAGTCATTTGAATATGATTTATAGTTAACGTTCTACTTCAATAAGAAGAAAAATAACGTATTCTTTTCGAGAAACATCATATTCGCAATAGTAAAACGCATAAATATTTCAAAAAAATTATTTTTATCTTAATGACATAAATGATATTCAGAGAAGAGCCAAATATTCATTAGAACAGCAACAGCAAATTTTTGCTTTTCAACATATACTCTTACATATTAAATATGAACATGTATGTATTTGTGAAGTTGTTCAAGTATACATTCTTGTATAAAAAATATACACGTGTATGTTAAATGGTTATGAACATGTCCAAAGTAATTTATTAACAATGTTACTGAGAAGCTGCCTGAACATACGATTTAGATTTAGAGAGAACAAGTGAAAAGCCCAAAACACTGCAAACCGATGGGAAAAAAGAACAGCATTAGAGTCTATAACACATGCAAAATAATATAAAAGCTGAAGAGCCTTCATCGAATGTTTAACGTTGTTAAAAATAAATAAAACCTTAACACCACCACCCTTTCAGCATAAAAATGAAATAAAATCGCTATTGAGTAAAATAATATTACACAACAGTAAACTCAGCTGTATTTGCATACACAACATACGCGTATCATATATTCATGTTTGTCCTACTATAGCCTATGTATTTACATACATACTTACACTCAAACCTACTATAAGAAACAAGTATTAATTTCGAAATATTGGCTCAAGCAAAAAGTGTATAATTGATCTTTGAGCAAATCCTTGTTCGATCATCATGTCTTTGCCGTTACAATATTTATTCGCCTTTGACATTAAATTACTTCGCCACTAAAATTAAATGAAGGACTGACTGAGCACTATGTAGGACACTGCACAGTGGCCGGCATTTATGCGAGAAACGTAATGTTTAATATTGTTTAGTGGTCTTTAAGATGACATATAATGCCTCACATCCACTAACGTGCATTTGCCTAAAATACGTAGAACGATCTATTATTGCATAATCACTGCTGTTTGAAAACAAATTCAAATTTTTCAATTGAAATGGATTACAGCGAAATTGTTTTTTTTCTAACCCAATATTATTGTCATTACGCTTATATTTAAATGCGCATATGTGTTTATATATTTGGATGGTAAATAACTCATAATTTTATCATATATAATAAAGTCGAACATATTTCAAAAGCCTTAAACAGAAGGCATGATGTTACATGGTCTCACTCCAAGCCATTTTACATCTTCATCCTTTAAGAAAATATGAATGTAAGTATGTATATATGTGTGTACTTATTCATTAGTGGTTATGAATTACAAAGAGTCTGTATTTGTACACGTGGTTACAGTTTTTAATACCGGAAGTGTGTCAAAAACATAACACTGTCAAGTTCAACAGGAATTCAAATTCACATATGAACTGAGAAGCCCTAAACCAGCATACTCCATATAAGGGTTCTTTTAAGAAAACACGGTTTTTTATTTGATGAATTTTTTATGATGTTTCATAAGCGAAAACAATAAAATCATCTGAAAATAAAACTGAAAATAAGTACACAGTTAGGAAATGTTGATCATCATTGAAATTAACAAGCCAATCATTGGTAAATGGCATTCACCTTCTTAGGGGCAGATAAGCAGCTAAAAGAATTTCGTCAATTTCAAATTTTTAGATATTTTATAGCAACTTTTAATTTAAAAAAAGAATACCTACTTATTGTACATATCGCACTTGTACTTCTGAAAATAGTCAACTCAAAATTTGTCAATTTGTACTATTTGCAAGAAAACATGTATGCTATCCTTTTTTGTAATTTATGGTGTTTTCTTTTATGACAAAAAATGTTGCACTTCGCTTGTTCTAAGTCAAAAAATGTCGCCGAAAATTAAGAAATATATAGGATTTTTAAAGGCAGCATAGTTAGAGATAAACAAAGCACCCTTTTCTTCTATTAAATTTTTTATAAAAGAAACATAAAAAAGTACGGGAACAAAGTGCAACATTTTTTTTTTAGAAAAGAAAACGCCGTTAATTTCATATTAAACGAAAAAGTTTTTTGCCCCTACTGAAAATTTTCAAATTTTGAGTTTACTAAGTGAGTAAAAAGATAAAATATGTATTTACCAATTGATTTTCGTGAATTATGCTTTATTTTATGTCTGTTATATACAACTTTATGAATAAATAGTGAAACTGGTAAATATGTGCTACTTTCTATTTTTTGTGAATTTAAAAAAAAAACACAAATTTCATAATTAAAAAAATTTTTATTTGTTTCGCAATATCTCCAAAAATATTGGTTACATTAAAAAATGATATTCGAAAAACTTAAAGTTGGTAATAATTTGGAGTTTTGTAGAATATGGTTTAACGAAATCAAATGAGTCATTTTAAAATTATCAAAAGATGTATGATGCAGCCTCTTCAAAAACCTCACTTATCCATAAAATCTGAAATGCTGATGGTTTTTGAAGTAATGCGACCATAGCGCATCAAAAAAATATAGTGGTTATCCAGTTGCATAGCGTAATTAGAGATGAATACAATTTTTATATCAAACTATAAACATTAAAATTATATTGCCCAACATAGAGTTTACTATGAATAGACTTAGAACTAAGACGGGTGCAAGGCTCACTCAAGACAACCGCGCGAGCTAGAAGTGTAAGTCTAAGCTTAGCCCTTATTAGAACCTAAAATTGAATGAGTAGTAGAACTCTGAAATATGGTATTCTCTAGAAGGTTATAAAACTCGAATGTTCGCATTTAGAACCCCAACTAGGGACGTATATTAACTATTTGACCAATCAAATCTGTCAAGCAAATTTAACGCATACGAAAAAAGTGGTTGTATTACAGTTTACAGAATTTTCACACATTAACGCAAAGCCTCAGACAGCTGCTTAACAGAATCGCCAAATCTGGCACGATAGTTGGAAAAATTGAGAAGCATATTGAAACCATACAGCATCGCCGAAAGAATGAATATTTTGTAAATAAATTATTTGGCTCTTTGATACAATTTTCTGTTGCGCATTGACTTACTTCTTCTGTGCTGGTTAAATTTGAACAGTTTGCTTAGAATAACTCTTAGGTACCTTATCCGAATATATCACTGAAGCTAAACTATCATCCTTATTCCATTTAACGTCGTCGTCATCGTCATCAATTTAATATCAATCTCAAATTTTATCGACATCGTCATCAATTCAGTACAAAACTAGTATGCCATAAGCGCAGTGTAACGATGTCGATGGTTTATCGATTTTTAAAGCACATCTCTAACAATTTAGACAACTGGTTTTTTTATTTTCAATTTTTATATTTTTTTTTTTTTTTTGAAGGGTAGCGAAATACTCACACAAATATAAAGAACCTACAATTTAATATAAACTATGAAATTTGTCTAGCTTTTGTTCAGTCTCTCCAACTCTTTTTCCTTGATTAATAATTTAATTTTTTTAATTTTCATTTCGGATTCATGCTGTTCTTTTTTCTTTCATTTTCCTCCAATAATAACTGATATTTTTTTCTTTTCTATTTCTACTAAATCTTTTTGGTAACTACTTAAGCCTTTAAGGTTTCTTTTCATTGATGACATTGAATTATTCATTTCTTTTAATATATGCGCCTGTTCATCACTATGCTCTTGGAGCAGTTCGTAGTAATCATTTGATGATCCTGGTTTCTTCGAGGTAGATTTTTCCTTTCTTCTTAAAGGGGTGCAATTTTCGGCGCTCTGTATATAAGTTGAAGCTGGCAGTATTTCACTTTCATTTTGGGGAACCAATTCGTTGCTTTCCACAACTACTATTTCCACATCCAGGTTAGCCACGGCTTCTTCCGCCCCCAGTCGACGTACACTCTGCTTTATTTGCCACTAATTTTTTCTTCACTTTGAATTCTAAATCCCGCCAAACTTTTAAAATCAATTTTATTATTCAATAATCTTTTTATAACTGTTTATCTCACCTTTTGCCAACAATTACTTGCTCTTTTCGCTGGACCAAGAGCATTTAATATCGTTGCAATTCTTTCCCACTGTTCTTTGAAGTCACTGGGAAGGCTGCCTTTTGGAAACCCTTGGCAAGCGGTGGATTTTTTTCCATCTCCTCCACTAATTTATTAAACTGTATACTGTTTGTAATTTTTTTTATTTTTCCATTTTTTTTTAGCTTAAAATTGTGCCATTGCAAAAAAAAATCAAAAACACTAAAACTGTTTCGACACAAGCCTGACCGACGATAATCAGAGCCAATTTAAATCGATGTCGCCGTTAACGTTGCGTACGGCATACGAAAAATGCATCCACGCTTATCGATACAATTTGATATTGATGATGGGCATACCGATTTACAACAACCGACGCAAAACTACATCGTTTCGTATTGATGACGCTAAATGGAATAAGGGTGTATGTATTTCTTCATCCAGTTATTAATACTTTTTAATGAGTAAACGTTAGGACCAGACAATTTTTGCAGTAGTAAAGAAAATAAATTAAAAAGAATATGATATTAAAGTCATACAGTTTTGTTTCTAAAAAACAAAGCTAATATTCTTCCTCACTGTTTCTCAATATAAAAACTATTGACACTTTAACATGCTAATTGTGTCTGATAAATTGCAGTATATGTATATGTATGTACATAGTGCAAATCAATAGCAACATATATAAATACATATTTCTTTTGCTTTGTCAACGACAAGGACTCAATACCCCCTTTACTTGTTAATTGTCGAAACAGAATTAATACAAGTACGTATAGTATGTTTTTGCGACATTTATAATAACTTGTGCTGCTGTAAAGAATTTATTGTCAAAAATGATTTCCCTAATGACTGGCTCAGTTATTGCGAACTAAAGTAATACAATCTACAGTTTAACACACAACGTGGTTATATCATCGAAAGAAATTCGAAGAAATAAGAAAAAATAAAATTTCTTTTATTCAAACATTCCCTCTTCACAAAGCAACCAATACATATGTATCAACCACACTTCTATTACGCCAACAGTACGTTTTTTAATTTTTTATTCAATATCCTGTTGATAACGTCAAAATGTGTGCAGACATGAATGATTTACGATGTCAAATACTCGCTTATACTGTGATCATATGCACTCATATGTAAATTTTCGTATTAAAATTCGGTAATTATTTCTTAGAACAGAAATGTTGATAACAGCTTCAGTCTTCATATAGAAAATTTTGTTCGTAAACAATTTTTTTCGCTTTCGTGTGTGAAATTAAAACTGTCATAAGAGTAAAAGAAATGTTTTTTTTTCCTTTTTTTTTTGATAAAAATTGTAATATTTCATGATGCAAAAAAAGATAAAAAATTTAAGACCCTTTTTAAAACCACAACCAAGTGAATATTAATTGTAATGTAATGAATTTCATTAAAAAGGTACGATAAAAAAATGATAAAAAAATTAATTGAAAATTAAAATGAAAATTTAAGATTTTTTTAGAAAATAATTTGACAAATTTATTATGCATAACACATAACACATAACACATAATTGAGTATATTAAAAGGAAAAGTAATTTTGACTTAAACGGTAATAAATAAAAAAAAATAAAAAAACAATAATAATTTGAAATAATGCTGGCACTTTAATCGTCGTATGGATTCCTTCCAAAATGCACACAATCTGCCAGGTCATGCAAGTAGATTCTTTACATTTCTTTCACCACATTTACACTCCTTGTTCTATAGTATTTATTGTATTTATTGTATTATTAAATTAAACTTAAAAAAATAAAAAATAAGTTTGCCTTTTTCGTATAGTAATCATTTTTCGCTTCCATTGAATTAAACTGAATTTTGTTATTGAAGATGTTTTTGAATGTTTGACATATTGTCCATTTATTGAAAGAGTTCTGAAAAACAATACATAAAATACCTATTAAATAATTCGAATGATATATGAATGATGTCACATCTGACCATAAAACTTTATTGATTGTATTTATTGTCTTTTTCAAAAAATACTGACTAAGATTCTTTCTCATATAAAAAGAAAGAAAAAAACGAAAATATAACATAAACACACGTCAACTTTAAACTAAAAGCACAGCCTTAATTAAAAATTAAAATAATAAATTTTATAACTATATTTGTTATTGATATTGATGTTGTTATTGTTGTGTTTATTGTGAGAAAAACAAATCTTTAAAAATATTTCAAATTGGCTTTGGCTCTTGTGATTAATAGTTTTAAGGAAGATTTATGGTTAACATTAACCAACATACGCCTTTTATGGCCTACTAATATATGTAAATTGAAATTTTACTTAATAACACTGTATGACAAAATTTTCCAACAGTTGCAAATAAATAACACTTTTGTTTTATGTTTTATCACCTTCTGTCCCTTTGTAATTTTCATAGCGGGTTGCCATGTACATTCGCAACGAAGCTGTGTGCCAATGCCAGCAACCTCTTGGTATGTATGATGTGGAATTGAACTGTCCTTTGGTCAAGTTCAGAATTAGGTCGGTTTTTGAATAGAAGCCCAAACACGGGAAGAGAGGTTACCATACCTGGCTTCGACTCTCTTTCCGACTCCATATCGAGTATCTTTGCGAATTATCCGAACAATGAAATTGTTGTTGTTGGTGATTTAAATGTTCACAATTAGTCTTGGTTACGACATCAGGCCAAGCAACTCCAGAAGGCCAAACCGTTAAGTCATTTGCCGCACCAACAACCTTGCGCATTTATTGAATGATCCTACACATATATCACCACATCAATACCCTCACCTTTTTACTCACTACATTGGGCTTAGCTCATAATTTCTTTGGGCTTTTAATTGAAAATATTGTTTCCTTGACGCAAACGTTGATGCCATGTCAGAAATGGTAGTAAATATAATAAGTCAGAGGATGGATATTTTTATCCCAAACAATAAGTTTTCGATTAAAGCTAGAAACAATTCCTGGTATAATCAGGAATTCAGGAATTGTTTGCTTCGCAAACAGGAGACATTGTCATGTGCTGCAGTACTAAGACGCGAAAAGGCTCTATACGAGCAGTGCCTTCGTGCTAAAGTTCTTATTTTTCCGCGGTGAAGTAAAAAATTTTGACTAAGAAACAGCGCTAGTTCGATTACCGTTCATATAAGGAATAACCGGAAAGTTGACGAACCTGGCTGAAAAGGCAAACATTTGGCTAAAATGTTTGCTAGTAATTCTCGCTTGCCGGAAAGCCTTCACCCACTGCCCGAATTACAAAGAGTATCAGTAACTATGCCGAGTATATTCTTTCGAGCCCGTGCTGTAAAAATGTCCTTGCAAATCTCAGTGTTAACAAGTCATCTTGGCGGTATGGCATTTCAGCACTGGCCTCGAAGTAGTGCTCTTCGATGCTTGCGTGTCCATTGGGTTACCTTTTCAGTACATCATATCGCGCCGGTATTTTTACATCTCGCTAATCCCTAAAATGGCGACGCTATTAAACTTTAGATCTACCGCCCAATAGCAGTTTGTTCCATATTCTCTTAAGTTATGGAGAGTATGACTAATCACCACCTTGCAAGATACTTCTAGTCCAACGATTTTCTAAGCAATCGACAGTACAGTTTCCAAAAACGCCGTTCTACTAGTGACCTGCTGACGTTGCACTCAGAGAAGTGGAACAAGTTCATTCATGGATTTGGCGAGAGTAAGGTTGTGGCTCTGGATATCTCAAAGGCGTTTGATAGAGTTTGGCACGAGGTTCTCACTTCGAAATTTAATGCTTTTGGTGTCGGTAGCCTCTTTTAGACATATATATCGAACTTTGTCAGAGATCGCTCTATAAAAGTGGTTATAGATGGTGTCTCATCCGACGAGTTTAGGATAAATTCAGAGGTAGCTGGGAGCCTCTTTTTCCTACTCTTTTCCTAATATATCTTTACGACTTTCTTCTTCTCACTTCTAATCTTATCTACTCTTTTACCGATGACAGCAACAACAGCCTCTTCGAGAGTTGGGCGAAAAGGATGATAATTAACGACACACTCACAAGTAACCTGGTGAAAATCTCTGAGTGCGTCGTGCGAAATTGACCCAATATTGCTTTTTAACAAACACACGTTGTGGTATGTGGTTGTCATCTGTATCTATGGGTAATGTGTACATTGGGGAATCAGATGTTCTTGGTGTTCTGGGCATGAGAGTTCACTATGACGTTCATTGAAATGACCACATATTTCAAGTGTCGAAAGAAGCATTCCAGTTCCATGGTTTTTTAAGACGGTACAAAAAATACTTCACTCCATTTGATCTCCTTAAGTTTTACATGTCCTATATTCGAACGAAAATGGAATACAATGATCATGTATGGGCCGGTGCTTCAAAGTCTATTTTGGAGCTTCTCGACTGCTTCAGGAGAGGTCGAAGATAGTCGTTAATGACGGTAGGGTAGCTAACTCTATCGATTTATAAGAGCATCGTCGCAATGTGGCGTGTGTTTTATTGTCCTATCGGTACAATAACGAAATGTTTTTTGACACAATCAATCATATATTCCTACGTAGTACTCCTATTTCTCATAGACTGCATTAATTTGTAGTTGATTGTCCAGTGAATCGCACAACGTATTATATGGAGACCTCGTTCTTTAGTCGCAGTGTTCGATTATGGAACAATTTTCACCTAAAGTCTTACCTGCCACTGACAACATGAGTAAATTTAAATCGAACGTCCATAAAGACTACTCTCTCCTATTCTCCCTCCTCGTCTTAATTAACTGTAAGCCGTAGGTCTTAATGAACTGATGATGTCTTTACATCAATACCTTCTTGACTTAATTCAGCTTTCAAATAGAGCCGGAATAAAATTCATATCTCATACACATTAAGTTATTTATTTTATTTGTTCTTGTTCTAGGCTGACTTGAACCTACTCCACTCTACTCGTTTCAAACATTCAATTTCTAGCCTCATTGCGAAAAATGGTGAAATATAGTATTTAAAGTACTCGTTCTTAAGTATACAGACAAGAAAGTGCAATAAAGTTTTTAAAATAAATGAAAACTATTGACATAATTTATTAATACATTTAATGTACATACATATGTATGTATGTAACTACAAATGTTTGTAGATATTACTCGTATAATGTGAAATTAATTTATATCATTGCATATGTATGTATGTAACTACAAATGTTTGTAGATATTACTCGTATAATGTGAAATTAATTTATATCATTGCGGCTTATATATTATTATGTATGTGTTTATATTAACATTTATTTTAATGTTTAACTAAATTAAATGTACGAGTAGTGTTTGATTTTAAAATATTTCTAATTCAGTTTATGATTTTACTTGTTAATCAAACAAAATGCATTCCTGGTGGTGTGGCATGTTCATAGCATTGTTGTATTTTGGAATTTCAACAGAGTTATAGAGTTCTGGAGAAAGAAAGTATTATCTCTAGAAAATACCATTAATTGTAATATAATTGAATTTATTGTTTGGAATTAAGATATTATAGTACAATCACTGTTTGAAATTGAATTTGATTACAAAAAACAAAGAAAAGATTTATAGTTTGGTTTTAAATTGTCAGTTGCCTAGAACGCTCATAAAGAAATTATGAAAATAAATTTCAATAGGCCTACTGAAGAACTTTCATTTTTTCATGGGTGCCGTGGTGTAGTGGTTAAAGCGCACGAATAAACAACACCAACGACCCAGGTTTCGAATGTTTAATAATAAGAAAGGCTTCAACTTCTTCCCTCCAGACAACTCCATCTAAAAAGAAAATAAATAAAGAAAAAAGCCCCCCTGTGACTTTTCTCGCATACCTCTGGCGATGATGACAAACATCAGACGAATATTCAGGAAAAACACGCCACCTACTGGGAAAAAATTACAATGCTAAAGTAAAGATCACCACCAATTAGCAAGGATCTTTACCACTACACAAAAAAAAAATAATAATCATATGGAGGAAGCTACAGCGGATTAATCATCTACTTAGCTTGAAATATCAAATTGACTAAAGAAACTGAAACAAAGCAATAGATGCTTTGTAGAAAGCCAATATGCTAGAGGAATGACGGAGAAAAAAAAACTGAAGAACTTTCATTTTTTGACCATCATATTTTGCGCTACTTCTGTACATACTTCTGCATGCAAAACTCAAACTACGAATGCTATATTTACAGATTAATTTTTATTTAATTCATAATAGAAAGATTTAAATATTTTATATCGTAATATATGTTGCAATGTGTCTTATTTTGTTTTAATATATCTTTTATTTTTATCTTATTTTTTTTTTGTCATTTTTTTGTCATATTAAACAGAAATAACAGAAGCTTTAGGTCAGAAAAATATTTTAAATCCTACTTTAAGGATTTACTTGGTAGACTTAAAAAAATACTTTCACTCGCAAGTATGGATGATTATTATTATTATTTTTTTGTGTTCTATTACTATTCCTACATACATACATACATACATACATACATACATATATATTTATTTTTTGTTTTTCTGTCTAAGTAGAAATTCCAATTTGTGTGCGTGTGGGTTGATTTTATAAGATTCTCTTAACAGGCAAGTACTAGTGGGATATGTGCGTTCATACGAGTATTTGAGTGCTTCACAAAACATATGTACGCCTACATACACATGTAAGTACATACGTTCGTAAATGTCTTTTATTTTTTTATTTTTAAAAACATATTTGACCCGGGGTCTCTCTTGTTTTTTTACTGTTGGCAGTATACTTTTATTATTATTATTTTCAGTTACATATTTCTATAGATGTCGCTATAGAGTAACATGGGCTAAATAGTGTCACTAAAGTTTTAATTTTTTTTTTTAGTTTTTGTTGTTGTAGTTCTTCGTATTCGGTCCAGGCAAGTGTTCTTGACTTGTCATAAATTTTAAAATACTTTCTTTCGCTCGAAATATTCTCTTATGAACATTTATCGTACATCTGGTTTGCGAAATTTAAAAAAAAGTATGGAACCTACAAAACACACGCCCACAAACATACAACAGCAACAACAATAACGCTCAAGCAAATATTATGAAACGAAAATAACACGTTTTTCATTCTAGAGAGTTTGAAGTCATCAAATGCGTTAAATTAACTAAATTGCAATTACGTGACGTTTCTTTTTTCATTCCATTTTTCCTATTGTTTTAAACGCTTTTTTTTGTTAAGGCTTTAGAGACATTTCAAGTGTTGGTTGATGAACGCTTTCAGAAATTTAAAATTTCCTTTGTATCCTTAAGTCATTTTGTCAAATTAAAAGGATTGTATCCCGCTCGCCATTAAAATGCTGAATTTGACAAACTTTAAAATATCCCTGCCTTTTCATTTTATTTGTTTTCATATTTTTTTGTTTTTTTGTTTTTGTTTTTTTATTTCTTGTCATACCACATTTAAGCACACACATATGCCACAAAATACAAATGAAGCAATAACTTGTTCGAGACATAAACGTCATCTGTTTTTCTGTATCTTAGCTCGCAACTTATGTTTTTCGTTATTTAATTCTCTTTGGCCACATTTTTTCTAAACGAAACAAATTGAATATTTGAAATATTTAAATAAGTCAACAGTTGTGAAATATTAATTCCTTGCAAAAAGAATTCATACGTAAAATATACAATATTTTCTACTCTTTTTCCTTTTTCCCATTTCCTTAAGGATCAATCGTCTTCTTGCAGCAAGTGTATGAAAATGAATATATTGACGAAATATTCGATGAGTTGAAAGATAAAGAAAACAAATAATTGGAACGTATTTATTTAGAATTGTAATAAAATTAAACCAAAAGCAGCTTAGAATTAGAACTGCAATTATTGTTTTTTTATTATTATTATTTTGGTTTATAAACTACTAAACAAAACGGAACGTCACAAAATTAGATCAGCAATATTCATTTATCTCTTTCTTGAACAAAACAGAACCTCATAATGGACCTTTTGTAAATATACAGCAACCTTGACAATGGTCAATTCAATTCTCTGAACTATACTGTCCAAACTGAGTTTAAAGTAATTGCGTATTTATTACTGCAGCGTCCCTTAATACCGCTGTTGGATTTTGACCATTTTGGTAAATGTTCTTATTCTTTGTTCTTTATCTACAGAACGGTTCAACATATCATTTTAAAACTTGAGCTCTGGTGGCATTTTTGTTGTTTATTCTTCTACGAAATTTTTAGCCTTCTATGATGTAAAGAAAGTAGGGAGTTCGGACGGTTATTATTCGACCGGCCTTTAACGGTTTTTTTGGTTTTGTCGAATACGGTTTTTTCAAAATCTTCATTTAGCCAATACCGAATGAACCGGTTGTATATATTTTTATTGCAAATATGCTCACCATTTAACTACTTGTATAAATGTAGTTATGATTTTTGTATATATGACAACCTTGAACGCCTCACAAAGAACGACAAGAAGGTGGATCGAAAAAGATATGCACACTTGCGCAACAATAACTTTCTCTTATCTTCTGTAAATAAATATTGATTTTTTATACTCGTATATAGAGAATAAACAACTAGACTCATTGAAAGCGACCCACAAACGCCAGCTCCGAAAGGCAGATATATGCGTTAGTGAAGCTTTTCACAGCGTAAATACACATAACAAGTCGCTAGTAATGTTGTGAGCTAATATCGCTGTTGAAAATATTCAGATGCTGTGGCCTGGGATTGAACAGATAACTTCTTGGTTGAAAGGTGAGTGTCTTACCTAACGCACCACAGTGACACACACTTTTAAATACGTAGTGCATGAATTTACATACAGTGCTGTTCAAAACCTAAGCAACTTTTCTTGTCGAGGCAATTAAGGACTCATATATTACTAATTGATTTATTCAAAGTAAAATATTTAATTTTTGTTATCTTAGGCACCTAAATTATAAATAATGCACCAAAAACGCAATTAGCTCCTTCAGTATCTGTTAGAAATTAAAGCAACTTTCAGTACTCTGCCCCCGCACACCGTTTTTGTATAGTTTTTATGAGATTTATTAGAGTTATTGTTAGTATTGATTGCCACTTTAATCTTAAACTCTCCGTCAGTTTCTGCTTGTTTTTAAATCGGCGTGGTCCAGCATTGTGCTTCAAGTATTAAAAACAATTTTATTTAAATGAAAGAACTTGTTAACCGGTTATTGGACTAATTATTAACCGAAAACCGATTTTTTTTAAATTGCTACTTTTCGAATTATTCGAAAACCGGTTTTGAAAAAATTCGAATAATCGATCTTCCTAAAAGAAAGATAACAAAATAAAAAGTTACAAATCTTAGGTAATCCGTTCTTGTTTATCGATTTATTTTTATGAATTAGATTTTCAGAACAAGTACAAAAATCAAGTTTTCATGTATTGCATATACATACATACACATGTGTGGTATATATATATATATATATATATATATATATATACATATATATACATATACATGTATATAAATTTGCTGCATATGATACACTTAGATTAGGTAGGTTAGGTTAGGTTAAAGGGGCTGCCAGACATGCCTTGCACACTTAGGTCCATAGGGCCTATTGTGATACCTACAAACTTCCTCCGACAGCTCGGTCAGTTATCCGACCAGTTAGCCCGCTCAATAAATTTGCTGATCAGCCCTACAGGATTCCCCAGTAGAGTCCCAATACCAACAATGTGCGCACCGAAAAACCTGACATTCCAACAACAGATGCTCCATAGTCTCCACCTCCTCTTCTAAACAGCACCTACATATAATAGAGTCTCTCTGGTCCAACCTAATGGTAAGTCTCTCCACTAAGTACTGATCTGTAAGTGCCCCTATTACCGCAGATATCCTGCTTTTCGGCAAGTTCAGTATTTGCTCTGACCTTCTCCCGTCCACCCTTGGCCAGAGAGTTCTAGCCTGTCTACAAGTTGGTGTCCGACTCCACCTCTCATTAGATACACCATCAGCATATTGTCCTATACGCAGACGGCAGCTAGAGATCGGTATACCAAATCTCACTGTCTCCAAATTCATTTCGGCCGCAGTATCCTGCCTAGCCAGCTCCTCCGCCACACAGTTGCCAACATCACTGTGTCCAGGTACCCAGATGGGATTAATATCAAAGTACTCGGACATCACCCACCATAATTCGTGGCATTCTTTTACCGTCGTAGACTTAGTATACATAGCCCTCAGGGATTTAATAGCGGACTGGCTGTCCGTATACATACAGACTTTTCGGATCGTCATGGCACTATCTTTCAGTAGGTCAGTGACCCCACATTCACATCAAGACCAGGAGAATAATACCATAACCTACTCCACTATCCAGCTTTGACCCATCCATAAAGAATCGGATGCTACTCATGTCACCTTCAACCGACCTTTTCCAGGTATTCCTATTCGAACATATATCCTCAGATGCACTTAGACTTGAAGTAGCTACGTGCCTCTCGATCCCTGGCAGATGATTTTTTTGGTACACCGCTCGCAGAAAAGCAATTATTGTTGTGTATAGAGGAACTTTTTTGAAAATAACCATATTGAAGAAAAATGTTTTATTTTTCCAAACTGTACCAATGTACAGCTTCCACTCAACAAGCTTTTTTTCTAATTCAAAAAATAAAAAAAGTTTTCAGAAGTGATATTTTTACCTTCCAATTTTATTCAGGCTGTTTATTTTTTTGATTTTCCAAGGTATGGTTGGACTCTCCACACATAGTATAATTAGCAACCGACAGCTACTCGAAATTTTAGGATATGCTTCACATATTTTGAGATCTTTTAGCGTCTAGAAAAGTCACCAACTGTTCATCAATAGTTACGAAGATATAACAGTTACAAAATAGTGAAAGATAAACTTTCCAGCGATTATGCATATCTGGAAAAGCAGCGAACTTATTAATGTTTTTTCTTTGCCAAAGGATACTATAGCATCCTCGAAGCGAAAAGCACTAGAAATCATGTAAAAATTATATTTGTTCATTATTTCTTAGAAAGTGGGATAACTAAAACGTCGAACGAACTGATTGATACGTATCAACATATCATGACACAAACGATATGATATAATATGATATGATATTCTCGCCTGAAGTTCTTACGGCACAGTGCAAATAAGATAATTTCTATTGCATTAAATATTTTACTTCATACATTACCGATTGATCATCTTCCTCATGATCCAAAAAAACTTGTCGCATTGATTTTAAATTCAATATTTGCATCCAAAGCCTTATAAATCGAAATATCGGGGATAGAAAGTACAAGTAATAAACCGGAAATTACAGAAATAGATTTCAATGTAACCATAAAAGCCAGTTGAGTTACAAATAAATTGTAAAATAAAACGTAAGAAAATATATTTTAGTGAATTGAATGTTTTAAAAGCACTCCTTTACCTAGGATTACAACGGTTTTTAACCTAACAGCAGGGTTAAGTTGTTTAGAAGTTTAAGTAATTCCATCATAATTTGCAACTGACTCGACATTAGTCTTTTGAATTCGAAGATCTTTTCTACCCAACGGTATTTGTATTATTATTAATTATTTTTTTTTTTATTTTTTTTTTTGTAGCGCACTATTTGGAAGACTAAACAATATAAGACATTGTGTTGATTTTGTGCTTTTTCTATATCTACGCAAATAAAACTTCTATTACTCTTTTAAATCAAGGGAATTTTAATTTCAGGCTTTGGATTGTTAATATTTTTACGTTCTTCGAAAATAATTACATGGAGCATAGATTTAAAAGCAATATAAACCCAATCTGAAGATACGAGTAAGGTAAAGTATAAAATATTTAGTGCCGAAATAAAATTATATAATTAATGGCTCATAATTTAAACTTCCGCAGCCACCAAAGTCCAAGCGAATGCTTATGGTGTGAACAATCCTTACCGCCCAATTTTGTGGGCGATAAGAGAAATCTTCTTCTTATTTATATGCTTCAGCAAATTATAACTTTTAAGCAGAAATTTAAATTAGAAAACAAAAATTATTGCTACAAAAAAAAAAAATAAATAAAAAATCATCAGAAACTTTCATTACTTTTCTTCTTGTTTTTCACTTTCTGTTTACAGCCATAAAATACCGGATTATTTTGAAAATAATCTAATTAATCCAGGTTGGGTAATCTCACCGAATGTAAAAACGTTTTTTGAACTTTTTTTTTTCGTAAGAAAAAACCAAACCAAAAATAATTTATTTTCATATAAATTTCAAATTATACATTAATTGTATGGTCGAGGCATAGGGAAAATGAAATAAAATATTAAAACGAACAAAATGGAAGAAAAGGAATTAAAACATGAGCCTTTTTGTTTGGTCTGTATGTTTAACATACTTACATACAATACATACAAACGTATGGACTTTATAAATTTACTCTGTACTAGCGCATTTTCGTCTTCTTAATGCAGACAATAAACTTCAATTTTAGCAGTATTAATACTTATAATTACACTGTAATGCTATTTTGCCTTCTCATTCGTATTCATGGTTTACATTTCTCTATTTCACTGTTGAGCATTTGTTTCGTCGCTTTTCTGCCATATCCTTGATGATGTGCTTATGGCAGTATTGCCAAATAAGTTCAACATGTTGCAAATAACAATTCCTAACTATGTGTGTTTATACAACAAATACGATAATACGAATTAAAGTAATTCGATAATTTATAATAATGTGTAATACCTACATAAGTATGTATAATGGTACGTATTATTCTCAAATTCTGAAAACTATTGAATAATTACCATTCACGAGTATGTGTGTGTTCAGCACTTATTATTGTGTAAATCATTTGAAATTCAAAATTCAACTTATATTTCATTATACATATGTACATATGTACATACTAGAGCTTCAAAACTATCGATATTCGGCCCACTCGATAGCTTCGATAGTTTGCAAAAAAAACTATCGATACTATCGGATTATTTTAAGTACTACTTGTGGCAACAATATTAGCAATATTAAGTGAAAGAGAAAGGGAAAGAGTAATAATAAATATACAGTGTTGAACAAATAATAGGGACACTTTATTTTTGTCCCGTATGCCATAAAATTTTATGTGTTGAAGATTTTGATGGGAAAGTAATTCCTTAAATATAGCGAAAATTGTTCAGACCATGAAGTGCTCCAAAACTAAAGTAAATTATAAGATCCAGTGAAAGAAAACTACAGAGACTATGAAAAGAAAGCGTAGAACAACTGTCAGTTTTAAAAAACTTTTAATTCGTACTTCAAAGATTAGTCCCTTCATCAAGTCATCAAAAAGCCTCAATAAGAAAAAAAAACTTATAGAAACTAGACTTATGGGTAAGAGTCCTCGAAATGTATTATTTCTCAGCAAACGGAAGCAACATCTGACACGTAATAGTTAGAACAACATACTATGATCTGACGAAATGAAGATTAATATGTGTGGAACGAATGCAAAATCGTATGTGCAATTCATGCTTTGAGTTTAATAAATAAACTCTGTCCCTATGTAACTATAAAAGGTTACAGGCCTCTAATAACCCGTGTCAAACAAAATTTTCAAATGTGACTTTGATTATGTACATTTAGTGACTTCCATATTTACTCTTAGAATTAGCCGATAGTATCGATAGTAAAAAAAAACTATCGATGGTCAGCCAAAAACAAAATTATCGATACTACCGATAGTACTATCGATTGTTTTGCAGCTCTAGTACATACATTGGCACTCGTATAAGCTGTTGATACTGTTTTTGTTGCAATACTCTAATTTCAACACTTCATACAGTTTGGAAAAACAAAAAGTGTTTCCAAAAAAAAGATAAAATCTTATGTGCATATGAGAATTCCAACTACAAATTCTTAAAATGTGTTTTTTTTGAGACGTTATAACTTTTGAAATAGACTCCCACATAAAGATCTTAACCTGATTTCTTTGCTGTAAAAAAGTGTTTTCAAAAATACTTGGAACCACTTTGTTGATAATAAAATGTTTCGAAAGTAAGTTCTTTTTTGTTTAGGTCCATTGATTGGTTGATTAGAGAGATAATCCGCACCACGTCTCAAATTATCCTTTGTGAAGAATTACATGTTTACCAGAACAAGTCAAATCTTCGAATAAAACCAGTTTTCTAGTTTGTTGAGAAAACATGTGCCATTCTTGGAGCTACTATAGGTTTTCCTGAGTAAATTATCCTGTTAGCTAAAATAGCAAAGAACTCATATAATACGTGTTCAAATATCACGAAGTACATTATGCAGATACATATAATGACTGAATAGATAGTTTAATTTATGATGATAGTCTCTGGACGAAGATTTACATTGAAGGAACTCAAAGTTATTGACTTGGCATCAGTCAAATAATTATTTACTAAATTTCACTGATTTATATCATAAGTTTCTTTCCCCCTTTTACTCCTCTTGGGAGCATATGGCTTCCACAAAGCATCTTCATCTAACACGGTTTACCGCTGTTGACTGGGTACGCCATTCTATAGACTGTTCAATGATTATTCGTAAAGTGTTGGCCTGATCTACGCAGCGCTTTTATTCGGTCTGAAGCCAGCTTGTTCGTCTCGCAGTATGTTGTCTATTCTGTTCTAAAGCCTCCCCTGTAGTATGACTGCAAGTATCTTATATATGGTGTTAAGTAGAGTAATTCCTCTCCAATTATTACAGTCTTTCAAGTCGCCACTTTTTGGCAACTTTATAATGATGCCCTTCTTCCCCACGTAGGAGGCAGCCTCTCCTCCTCCTATACTGATGTGATGTGAGGCAGTTGAAGTTCAGCTGTGTTTGGATGTCAAACCCGTAGAAATTCCGCTGGTACTCCATCTTTGCCTGCAGCCGTATTATTTTTCAATTTACTAATCGCCTCTTTTATCTCATTCAGATTGGAAGCGTTGCATGGTATTCTCAAACTGTTTTCCTCATCTATGTTATTAACCGTTTTGCTATCCTCAGTAGTATTCGTGACGTTACTAATTTCATTGAAATTCTCTCTCCATCTCTGTGTTTGTGCATCATTGTTCGTTATTAGTGTATCATTTTGATCAGCAACAGCTTGGTTCCTAATACACTTTTAATTAGTGAGATAATTTAATCGCGTGACGTAGTTTTCTCACATTATTCTGGACAGCTGCTTCTTCAGTCGCCGTTGTCAGTCATTTCAGGAATTTTCTTCTGTCTGTTCTTGCATCTTTCTTTACTTGTTTCGCTAGTTGATGGTATTGCTGTCTAAAGGTATTGTTGCTGCAGTTTCAGTTCCCTTCTTTGAAAAACTTCTGATATCCAAACTCTTATATTTGGTTACACTACACCAAGTGTTTCCTCAGCGACTTGATTATATATTGCTCTGGTATCTTCCCATGAGTGACGTTGGTTTGTTGGTAGCCGTTAACGGATTGCCAAGATTTAATGCGTGCCTGGTTGCATCATTCTGTAGTTTTTGTAGGTAGAGCCGTCTTCGGCTTGTGTGCCTGATAGTGCTTTTTTGACATTTCAATTTAATCTTGATTTCACCAGTGATGCGCTCGTGGTCACTGCTTCTCCATCTTCTGCTCACGCATATGCGTGCATTGCTGCTCGGGGATATGTATTGTGTATTTCCTTATGCAGGAAGATGGAGCCACCTATGACTAGTTGAAATGTCTGGCACAATTCTCTTAGCCGCTCTCCGTTCTTATTCCTGACTCCACACACGTGTCTTCCCATAGTGGACCAGATGTTAGTATTGTTGCTACCTATCTTTGCGTTAAAGACACCCATGAGTATGATGATATCACCTCTTCGAATTTCCGTAAGCTTGGATGATACCTGTGTGTAGAATTCATCTTTATTAGAATTTTCAGCGCCTTCCGTTGCATAGCACTGTACAATGGTAACATGTCGTCCTACTCTACCCTTGAAGCGGGCCATTATCACACGATCCGATACTGGTTTCCAGGTTTGAAGGGAGTTCTTTATTCTCTTTGATATTATTAATCCAACTCCACTTTCGCCGCCATTTGTTTTTCCACTGTACAGTACAGTATTACCATTTGCCGTGATAAGTTTTCCATTGCCATTCCACCTCATTCCGTTTATCACTAAGGCTTTGATTTTATACGCCAACATTTGATCTTCAAGTTGTGCAAGCCTTGACGTTTCACGAAGAGTTCGTATATTCCATTGCGCACCGCGCGTCCTCTTTCGTATGCCGAAGGTCGTTGTCGTATTTTCCTGTCTACTATTATTATTATTTTGCCTTGTTTCAGTTTCGTTAATCATTTTAGTTACAAGCTAAGTAGACGATTAGTCTACTGTAGCCCGTTCCAGGATGATGGAGCTGCCATCTTATCGCCGCCTAGAAAAGACGCCTCCATTGTATTGTTTAGTGGTGAGGATCCTTGCTAAGTGTGTTTGGTGTTGATGGTGATCCTTACTCAGCATTGCCGTTTTTTCCCAGAAGGTGGCTTTTTTTGATCATTCTTGTGATGATTGTCATCGTCGCCAGAGGTAAATATGGAATGTCAAGGGAGGCGGCTTCTTTTGAGTGTTTTGCTACGGAAGCGTTGAAGTCTCTTAATGAAATACTCGTAAACCGTAATAAAATTTTTTTCGTTTTAAATCCTCTGCTGGGGCTCGAACCTGCCAACCCATATCATAACAGTATTGCTATTAAAAGATGATTTCTAAGGTGAAATTGTCATTGTCCAAATCTCAAGTCAAAGTTTTTGGATTGAATAAAGCAATGCAACCATTTTAGTGCATAAATATGCTCTGATACAAATTTACCATTTATTTGGATAATTATTACAAATTATCGCCTGGAATGTGACAGTTGACGTAATATTGTGAAAGATGTAAAGGTTTAAAGATTTTTTGCTCTTTTGTTATCTGGCTAATAAAATGAAATTAATCAACGCTCATGTCAATCATTTTGATTGCCCCAATTTTCTTTTTATATTCGGGCAACAATAGAATCCTAAAGTGGCAACAATGGTTATAATAAACAATTCAAGTGTTGCTGTTGTTGTTGTGCTACAGCTAATTTTTTATTTTATTTTTTTCTTTTATTTTATTCTAGTTTTTGTTCTTTCATTTGTGTGTCCAGTCTAAAGAAGATCCAAAGGGGATTTTATTAAAACAAGAGTTTTGTTGCGGGCTTGTGTAAACATTTTGTAAAAATTGTATAAATTTTATACTTTTGTATTTTTGTAGTTGTAGTTGTATTTGTTTGGGTTTTAATAATACAAATAAAGGCCAACACACCAGAGCACACACACACATTCATAGAAATAAGCAAAGATATGTTTGTAAGTGCACTTAAAATGGCAACATAATTTGTAATTTTGACAAATTTTTTTTGTCTTTTTCTAATTCTCTCTGAGTTATTCTTTACTTCTCCCTAAGCCCTAAGTAGAAATTGTAGCTGTTTTTCAACTGCTCATTCTCTTTTCATGCGTTTCTTTTCATCTTAAGTAGCAAAAATTATATTGGCCACTTTCAACAGAGCAAAATAGAAAAAAGATTTTTCTACTTATAATCTTAACAGATACTTAAAAATTAACGGAGGAATAATGTTGATCTGGGTGGTTTGGTTGACATATAGCAACACCTTTTCCGTTGAGTATTTGTGGCTCTATGACGGAAAATGTTTCAAATGCTATTGAGAAGGTGAACAAATTAAAATAATCCAAAAAGGTAAGGCAAGAACACAAAATTTTGTTGGCTAAAAAAATATAAATAAAAATTAAAAGAATGGGAAAGATCAGACTTAAGAAATAAGTAATTAAAAAAATGCCACATCGTATAAATAAATGATACAGTCACAATTTGCCACCATTTCCACTGTTGCCAGTTGATTCTTGTTGAATGAAATGAAAATAGTTTTACATGCGTTGGAAAAAAATAGGAAATGCAAATGGAATTGCGGTAGTCAGAAGTATTAAAGAATTAAATATAATTTTATAAAAGTATTTTTGATATATACAGTAATATCATATCATATTTTTTTAGAATATTGTTGTAATAAAAACGGTGTGAGTGCATCATTTTATTGGTTTGAATTCATTCACAAAAAATTTGCACATTGTTGTCAATTCACACTGTTTCATGTAAGCAATACATGGAAATACATGCGAAGAGTGAATTAACAAAATCTATGCACTGCATTGCTCACAAAAACAACGAATATCTAAAGATTGATACGAATGGCTGGTCATGTTATTGAATGAAAAACAAACTCCTTTTGAGAAGTATTTATGTCTGCATGGTGTGTTATTTAAACATATGTAAAATATAATAGCTCTGTTCACAATCTGGGGCAAATGGTCTGGCATCATGGCATTAACAAAATTCACAGAAATGCATTTGTTACGATTTAGCATATATGCCACATTCAAAACCGTAGTCCGTAGTACTTATTTGCCAACACTTTACCATACTTGGGAAAACCAACAGCTTATCAGCTGACAATAAAAAATAATAATAAAAAAAAATGTTGAAAAAATTAATTATTGGAAATCTAAAACTTTTTCTATTTTTATTTATAACAATATTAATCAATTATAAGTAAAATTTTAAATTTTTTGAATATTTATATATAAATAATATTTCGAATAATTCGAAGTCACAATTTTAATAAACCGGTAAAAATTAATCAAATTAACGGTTAACTGTCTCTATTAATAAAATAAAATTCTCAATTCTTGTTGCATTAGCAAATAAAGTTGATGCATTTTTGTCCCACCTTGTATAGGATCCGCCATCCAACGTTTTTTTTTCAACTAGTGCTTATTTCGTGAATAGTAACACTTAGCTCATGTCTGATTTGACAGGTAATTAGTTTTATTCTTCCGCTGAATGAATATGGTTGTGCATAGGCTTCGCTAAGTGGGCCTGCGATCGACTTACAGAAGATGCCGATTTTGCCAAAAAAATCATCTTTTCAGATGAAGCTCATTTTGATCTTGGCGAGTATCTAAACAAACAAAATTGTCGCATTTGGGGCACAGAAAACCCGCACGCATACATTGAAAAGCCGATACACCCAAGACGAGTCACTGTTTGGTGCGGATTTTGGTCCAGAGGCATAATTGGGCCATTTTACTTCGAAAATGAGCAAGCAGTGGACGTGACGTCAATGGCGATCGTTATCGAGCCATGCTGAACGAATTTTTGTTCACAAAAATTGAAGAGGAGGATATTAGCAACATTTGGTTTCAACAGGACAGCGCTACGTGCCACACAGCCGAAGCCACACTCGATGTTTTGCGCCCTGTTTTTGAAGATCGCATTATCAGCCGCAGAGCTGATGTCGTTTGGCCACCTCGGAGTTGCAATTTGACACCGTTGGACTATTATTTGTGGGGTGCCGTCAGAGATAAGTGTTACGCCAACAAGCCAGAGAAAATGACGCTTTAAAGGACAATGTTCGTGAAGCCACTGGTGAAATACAGCTGCACACAATCGATAATGTGCTTAAAAATTGGACCGATCGTGTAGGCTACTGCATGGCCAGCCAAGGCAGCCATTTGAATGAAATTATTTTCGGAAGGATTGTACTTTCAAATAAAAAAAGGAAATTGAGAAAATATTCAGTAGTTTTTCTTATAGCATTTTCAAAAAAAAAAATTATTTGGCGGACCCTTTAGTTTATAAGAATTTTATTTGCCGGTCCCTAAAGACAACTTGGTATAGAATCAAGCTTTTCTAGCTGCACAATAACGTCAATCTATATATAAGATTATTATTTAAGTTGGTTAATACACTCAACATATCTAGACTTATCCTTTCCATATTTTCACGCTTCAGAGGACATCTATAGAAACTTAAACGCATGCACCACTTATTTAATAGTGAGTGCAACTGAGGTATATTAGGTGAGACGCCCTCCTACCAACTAAAGAGTCCTCAGTTAAATTGCAGACCACACCATCTGTAAATTGCTAACGTCTGGTTAAGAGTATTTACGCTGCGAATAACTTCACTAACTACTACATCTGCCGTTCCAGCCGGCACGCCTAATGATAATAATCCTCTATACATAAAAAATTATTATTTATTTATAGAAAATGACAAAAAATTGTTGTTGCACAAGTGTGCATATCTCTTTCGCTCTACCATGGTTTTCACGATGAGGATATTTGCAAAAAAAAAATATATAAAAACTTATAAAAATTATACATATTCAAATTAACCGGTTATTCGTGTTTAAATAAACGGTTTATTCGGTATTCGAAAAATTTACATTAAAAAAAAACTGACTAAAACCGGTCGAATAATAACCGTTCCATCTCCCGTTCCATAGCTTCAGTTTTTATTGGAAAATATTGCAACAATAGGCTGGTTTAGGGTATACTTGTGTACTACGTTATTAAATATTTACAAAGTCAGGAAGAAAGGTAAAATACATTGAAGATAAAAAGAAATATTAAAATTACGGCTTCTATGAACCCAACAAAGAAGTTGAAGGAGGTGTTAATGTTACAAATTTCTTGTTAAGCTCAAGTGGATAAATTATTTCAATTCTCAAATCATTGTGTTAAATTACTTATCACTATTTCGAACATTTCTTGGTTGCAAAATTTCAGTTTGCCAAAAATTTGATGATTTTTTCATGAGTTGCTTTACTAAAAAGTTTAATAACTTCGTTAATTGCCAACAGATTTCTAATTTTTCTAAATTTCATTTTATTCCTAACTTAATATCATTCCTTAATTAATTCATAGCTGGTACGGTTTCTATATAAAATAGTGCGTAAAAACACATCCAATCTTGAAAAATGTGATAAAACTTGGATCTTTCAAGGCTTCTTAAACGTCATATATGTACACATAATACTTAAAAGGCATATATATCATTCTCTTCTTTCCGAAACTCAAAAAAAATATAATCGAATAATATTCAGCTGAGTTATTAGCATATTAGTGCATAAAGGTCCGAAATACCGTTTTTTAGCCATAACTCGTGATTTAAAAGGAGTTTAGAATATTCTAAAAACAGATACTTGTTCTACTCGATAGCGCCTATCGGAAAAGTAGAAAGGGGTGTTTTTTATGGAGGTATAGAAGTTTAAGTTGCAATAAAACAACGATGGATTATTCGATTGACATGAGTTTTATTTATCCGAAAGATAATCTGGTGGCATTACATTTTAAATATGATTTCTGGCATATGACCGCCACGGCTGGCACAGATGTAGTCCAATCTGGACGTCCAATTTTCGATGACTTTTTCCAACATTTGTGGCCGTATATCGGCAATAACACGGCGAATGTTGTCTTCCAAATGGTCAAGCGCTTGTGGCTTTACCGCATAGACCAATGACTTTACATAGCCCCACAGAAAGTAGTCTAGCGGTGTTAAATCACAAGATCCTGGAGGCCAATTCACAGGTCCAAAACGTGAAAGTAGGCGGTCACCAAACGTGTCTTTCAATAAATCTATTGTGTCACGAGCTGTGTGACATGTTGCGCCGTCTTGTTGAAACCACATCTCCTGGACATCATAGTTATTCCATACTGAAATGAAAAAGTTAGTAATCATGGCTCTATACCGATCACCATTGACTGTAACTTTCTGGCCACCATCGTTTTTGAAAAAGTACGGACCAATGATTCCACCAGCCCATAAAGCGCACCAAACAGTCAGTTTTTCCACATACACTTGAGGATTACCTTCACTCCAAATGCGACAATTTTGTTTGTTGACGTAGCCATTCAACCAGAAGTGCGCTTCATCGCTAAACAAAATTCGCTTATGAAAATCGGGGACAACGGTAATCTCCTTTAGGGCCCATTCGACGAATCTACGCCGGACGTGAGTCTATTTATGATGAATTGCCAAGCCAAACTGAGAATAATTAACTTGACAGCTGTTAAATCGGTCGCCATCTTGAAAAGTAATGCCAACTTAAATTTCTATACCTATATAAAAACACGCTTTATAATTTCCCAGGTATTCAAGCATCGTTTATTTTTGTCGCACTGTGTTACGTGTACTTTGACATTAGTAGGCACCAACCATTTTCTATATTTTAATAGATTTTTTTTAATAAAATCTCGCACAGTTTATTTCATAATTTGTTTAAATGTTGTCTCTATCGCAGATTCGTCTAATAAAAAAATCTATAAATCGTTCTTTTAAGCTTCTATTGGAAAAATGTTACTTTTGTAAAATTAAAATAAAAATTAAAATTAAAATTAAAATCAAAATTTTAATTTAAAATTAAAAATAAAGAATATATGTATACTTCTATATCAAATTTCCAACAAAAACAAAAAAAAAAACCGCTCATTAAAGGCAAATATTTACATTTGATATAAATTTCCTACCTAAATGCCCAAGATTGTGAGCATAGCTGATGTGCTTATGTATGTGTGCATATTGCTGTGTTTTCAGAACAATAAAGTACCCATTCTGTGCCTTACACAAATCAACACTATAAATAAAAAGTATTCGGTAGGCAATAACCAAAAACAGCGAAAGTGAAGTTGGCAGTATTAAAAGAAATTGGTTTTCAATGAGTGCATGGCAAAAACAACGACTGCATGAGTACTTAGCAAACGCGAATATATTCATTCCGTGCTCTGATACCCACTACAATAATTTAGGTGGATCAGCGTATACATATGTATGTATGTATGTGTCTTAACAACCGGTTTAGAAAGGCTAATTGCTTTTATTAATTCAAAAGAAATACTTCTGAGTTTAGAAAAATTGTTACAATAATAGACCGCAATAACAATAATAATCGATATGTATTTGCTTTCGTTATCCTACAACATACGATTATTTTGTTGAGTTTCATTTAAATTATTTTTCAGCCAATTAAGGTAAACATTTGTATGACGACTAGTGTGAGTATTATAATCCTTTGGGTTTTTTATGGAAAACGATTACATATATTGAAATAATGTTCTTATTTTTTGTTTTGTTTTTGTTTTCATTTTGCATTCAACCGCAAACTGGAGAGGTGAAAAGAGGTTTTACAATATTTTCCGTTAACTTAACACCTCTGGTAGTAAGTGTTGACAATATTTTTATCCATTCGCTTTTATTGTAATTGCAATTCTTTTCCTCTTTACTTTTAATTTCTCTTTTTCCAACTTCATTATTTATTTTGTTGTTGGTGTTGTTGTTTATGTTGTTTCTGGAATACTTTTCTGCTTTATTTTTATTTTGTTTTTAATTACTTATTCATTTTAATTTTTATAAGTTTTTTTTCCATTTTGGTGGCTTTTCCTTTTGGCCAACTCTTACTATGTTTATCTTCATTTTTATTTTGCCACAACTGAAAATTAAATCATTTATCTTTGGAATTTTTTCTCCCTTTTTTTCTGCTCCTTTTTTTTGTTCATTTTATTCATCTACATCTTATATTCTACATTTTTTTTTAATAATATTATTTTTTTTCTACTGCAATCTTCAATCTATATAAACTTAATATTTTTATTCTTTTTCATTTCATTTTAATTTCGTTTAATTCTTTTCCGCTCCGGTCGTTGTTTTTTTGTATTTGTCTGGACCATCCTTTTGGCTTTAATACCTTTTCGTCTTTTTCTTTTCCAACATTTGTTGTTATTGTTGCTTTTGCTGTTTGTTTTAAAAAGTCATCAGCACTTGTGGTAATTCAGTCATAAAGAATCTTATAGAACAACAGGAGCGTCAAGCTGCAATTAGTTTCAATTAAAGTATCCTTTTTAGACCATCAACCATAGCATAGAATTTTGTTTTTCTTGTTTTTTCCCCAAATTGTAACAAACGGTTTAAGGTTTCTTTGTATGTATTATATACTAATACACTTACAAATACATTCACGCTTGCACACGAATACACAGATCCAACAACAAAGTGGCACAAAAAGATATTTTCGTTTAATTAAAAACTTTTCAATATTGAAAGAAATAAATAAATGAAATAAATTATAAAAGCGTTACTAGAATAGCAGTCAAGTATTCGTAATATAACGAGTAATGAATAGCAGAATAGAAACTTGAATAGTAAAGCATTGAGAGGAAAAGAGAAGGAGTTAAGTAAATATTATAAATTGATGAACGCATGAGTGTATGCAACGACCTCATTAAAAAAAAAAAAATTTATTAACTTTTCAAGATAATTTTAAGGTTTTAAATTTACATCCTTCAAAAAAAATTCTCTATAGAAAGAAGTCG
The DNA here is from genome assembly GCA_023159175.1 of Wohlfahrtia magnifica. NCBI lineage: Eukaryota > Metazoa > Arthropoda > Insecta > Diptera > Sarcophagidae > Wohlfahrtia > Wohlfahrtia magnifica. The sequence continues at coordinate 1,963,755 of JAKWBJ010000060.1, forward strand.
TAAAAATTACGAATATTTTCTGGTCACTAATGGACATTCCCAACAGACACTCACGTTCAACACGAAGTGGCTGAAGGGCATGTGCCGTCAGTGTATCTATGAATCTCAAAGTGGATAAACTTGAACATCAAAGTCTGAACACATACCTAAAACAAACTCACAGGGCATCTATTGCGCGATACTAATCCTAGATAAAACATATTGATCGAGTAAATTTCCTGAACGGCTATCAGTGGCAGGGAATTATATTGTTGCGAAAATAAAAATGCCTAAAAAGTAAATACTTCACATCAGTGCCTTTGGAACTGTATTGTGAGATTTTGTTCTATTGGTTTGTGTCAAAGTTGTTAATGTGTTACCTAGGTAATGATTTGCGTATTTGATAGCATTGCCGTACTGCTTTGTGTATTTAGCGGCATTGCCCATTCCACCACCTTTGGGTAACACAAGGAAACGCTTTACCTACGACGATATAGTTGTCGTTTGGCAGTCATAAAGTAAAGTAGTGTTTAGGCGTATATAAAAGTGTTGTATAAGCAAATATTAAGTTCAAGATAATAAATAAGTTGTTGTAAAGTAAAGTAAGATAAAGTGAATAATTTTTATTTTATTTTGAAGCAATTAAAAAAAACTCAAACGTTTTAAAAAGATTAAAACGTAACAATATTTAAAAAACTCTAGTGGGTTTATTTATTCAAAGTACTTCGTAGTATATTACAACAAAAATAAGTTTAATTTACGTATAGGGAGTACAAATAATTTTGTCCTTTTTCTAACTTTAAAAAAAATATGGAATTAACAAATTTTTCAAAGTAAAAATGCATGAAATCTCCATTTCTGAGTCGATTTCCAAACCATGTTTAGGAAAAGCTTCTCATCCAACTTTGAAGCCGATTTTATATTTCTTGAAAAGAAGTGATTCGGTGGCATGCTAAAAGATATTGTATCCGTCGAAATAGCCCATAACATAGTCAGAGAAACCAATGTTGCGACGTGACGCCGAGTGCTGTTATGCAAAAGAATAATTTAATTATAGCTGTCCTTGTATTCCAGCAATTTTTCTCATAATATACAGTTCAAGCGAAGTAATTGCAGTCTTTAGCAGCCCATACTACTACGCCTTGATCCGTCCAAGAGTGCAAAATTGATTTGTAAATACTAAATCAGCGTAAATTGACTATGAAATAAAAATATTGCAAATTGAACAAAATTAGAAAGCAGTTATAAAATCCAATAAAACCCCTCAAAAAACCCAATAAAACCCGGTTGGTTTTCTTTTAAACCGGGGTTTTGCCAGGCCTGAACAGTAGTTAAAAATTAAAAGACGGATTGATCCATGTTGAGGGGCTAAACGGGACTTTTGGTCTAAATGGTTCATATTTCCGACCACCATACTAGATTTCAGGTGGAAGTCAGGTGTATCACGGAGATCAATTGGCTCTGGAGAATATAAAGCTGAAGGTTAAAATCTTTACCTATATATAAATCTTTGGTTAAATAAAACAGAGGGCATAACTACAAGGATCTTATGGAAAAAGCTCGTTAGGAACATGGCGATGGATTCACTCAGATTTAGGAAGTCGCAGTTCATGAGATTGGTGCGCATTTTGATACTGTAAGGTGTATGCTTTTTTTATATCTCATGGAACTCAACATCAACGATGATAAGTGTTTGTCAAAATATTCGTTATTTCATTGAAATCTGGCTGTTTGTAAGTCTAATTAGTTTTTATTTACTATCTTGTTTAGCCCAAGAGAAGCAGCTTTATTGAAAGGATTTGACAGAAAAGTTTTATATCCTAAAGCGATTACTTACCTGTATCTCGATTGTAAGTACCTGTATCTCGAGTGTTGGTGTGGGCAAGTTGGCAAAAAGCATTTTAATTTTAATAAACTGGTCATATTCTCTTATTTCTATCAAGATAACGATCCATGCAGAAACCTGGTTTAACACATTTTTAGTTGATCCGTAATTGCCCGATCTTATATAATTGAGCCTTATGTAATTGGGAAGAGTTGGCTTAAGTAGGAGTTCATTCAACGCCATTTTATAACTTAATGTGACATTATTAGAAATATTTATAATATTTTCATAGAACGGGAAGTATATGAGCCAATTATTTTGAAAGTGACACAAGTACATTTTTATTCTATTTTTTTCAAGCTAACCGTGGTGACATTTATAATTTATGCTGAAATGTCAAAAAAATTAAATAAAATAAATTGGAGTTGAAATATATTTAATACATTTCAACATTTTGTAACACGGACATTTTCATTATAATACAAACACTTAAAATCGTAATTTCAAAAGTGACCTAAGTCCAATTTTTATTAATGTCAAAAAGTGCGGCCCAAATTCTTGAGAGCAGTGATGAAGTTAACTTAAATTACTTTATAAAAATCAATTTTAAAGAATAATATCTAATTAAAGAAATTATTAAACCATGGGAAAGGATAAAATCACAAGATTCCTTGATTCTGAGAACGAAGAAAAATTAAAATCATACGAAAAATATAGAAAAAGAAAGAGAATTTTAGAACTTCATTCATCAAAAGACAAACGGGAATGAGAATTTAAAAAACAACAGCTTCAGAGAAGAATTCAGAGATAACCGAAGTGATACTTATATTCAGAAACTTGTTAAAATAAACAAAATTCGGGGAACAAATACGATACACAAACTCAAAAAAATATTATTATTTTACCAATGTCGAAAAGACTGCTTAAAAAAATTAAATGAAATAGAAAGAAAACGTATTTTTGAAATGTTTTGGAACTTAGGCGACTTCGATAAGCTAAATATATTGCCATACGAACGCTGTACGCTAAAAAAGATATCGGAGAAAAACTTAAGCGCTTTCTTATTTTATAACAAAACAAATTTTTATTTTTAAAGTGACCTAAGGCTTTTTAAGGTAAGCAAGGGCATATTTTACAATAGCGATTTTTAATAGGAATTAAAAATTAATAGGAATTATAAAATTATTAAAAACGCTAAACCTTAAATATTTCAAATTAAAGATAAATGGACTTAGGCCACTTTCAAAATAAACGACTTATATCGAAAACAATTCTAAGACACTTACTCTGTGCTAAATTTGAAACGATATGCAAATAATTACGGTCGATTATTGCGTTTTAGTAGTTTAAACTTTTCTTTTTTTGTGTTTGTTGGGTTGGACATTGAAAGTTTGTAAAGCCAATATAACGTAGGGGTTATAAGTGGAAGAGAGAAGAGTTATAGGGTCAGAGTAACTTTCCTTCTATATTAAGTATACAGCGCGTATTTACCCTTAGAGTGTGAATCCCATAAATAAAAAGGTGAGAAGTATATTTCATTTTATTTAACAAACTTTATCATATCCATTTATTTCCTTAGATGTAGAAAGGTAAGCGGATTGTTATTATTGCACGTAAGTATATTAATTAAATTTATTTCAATTTTATATATGTTATAACTTTTAAGGCTTACTTTTATAAGTTAACACAAGGTAAGTAGCTTCAAATTAATAAATTATATTTTCTTTTAATCAATCAGCACATACGAAACAGATTTTAGCACAACAAACTAATTTTAAACAATTTTATTTGATGTTGATATGACGACAGTTAAGACACGAGTGAGAATATTGTTTTGGGATAAATATGTTGTTAGTTTTTTAACAACGTTCAAGATAACTTTCACTTTAAGTTAAATTAATTCCCCAAATAAATGGAATATTACAAGGAAGCTGCCAATCAGCGTTTATTAGCGTCATAGATTTATCAAAATCGCTAAACCTATAAACGCTTAAATAGAAATATTAATGGCGAAAGTGCAACTTTAGCACCCATTCGAAATGTTGCAGATATCATAGTGAATAAAGAAAACAAGATCTGTTTTTTTTTTAATTTCTTTCCCATATACTCCACCGAAATTAACTCAATACTCTACAGAAAATACATTTTATAACAAGCAAAATTCGTCACATTTTTAAAAGAAGGATAGGTGTACTATATGTATGTACAAGAAATAAAAAAAAAAACAATTTTCCGCTTAATTTTCTACGAATAAATGTCAGTTTATGTTTTAATTAAAGCTCTCTTTTTAAAAATTGCCAAGTTATTTTGATTAAAACATCAACTCTTTGTCTGTTGCAACTGTTGAGTTGTATACAAGACTACATACAAACGTAAACATTTTCAAAAGATGCAAGTTTTCAATAAACAAAAAATGAAATCTGAGAAAATCGAAAATATTCAGAAAATAAAAATCACAACCAAAAAAATAAATGAAGAAAAAAATTTCCATTTATAAGAACAAATGACGCATTGCGGTTTTGTTCTTTGTCTGAATGTTCTTTTCCATTAAGGCAAACACTTAATAAAATACAGAAAATACATAGCAAATCTGTGACTTATGCTATAGCAAATATAAAAAAAATAAATAAAAAAACGTATAAAGAATACGATACGGAAAACCAAAAACAAGAGTAAAGAAAAATAGAGTGAAAAATGAGAGTCTAAATTTACCACAGCAAAATTACATGTAAAATTTTCTATTCTTAACAATAAAAATAATAAAAATGTTTCAAATATTTATGATATTCGTTTGCTATCAAACTCGTAACCCACATACAGTGAAGGAGAAAATATGTGATGCCAAAGCAGTTTATGTTATTTTGGTTTAGAAGCAATCAAAATTTATAATGGCCCTTTAAAATCCTAAAACGCTTGCATATCAAATGAATGTCATAAAAATTTTCAACAATGATTTCTTATAAAGGTTACTGTTAAAATTGTCTGTGCACTAGTGTCACATACTTTTTCTCTCTCCTTACCGCAACGAAAGAAAAATGGGAAAAAAATTGCAAACATCTGAGCCAAATTATTTTGTGTCTGTCATGTTCAACAACTGCAGCAACAATATCCGTAACAACAAAAATATCAGTTGTACTTGCAAACTACACAGACAAAGATATAGACAAGCCAAAACTTAAATACATTCATACACTTATATACGTACAGATAGGCTATCAGAAATACAGATACGAGTACAGGCATATGCACATAAAGTTTCATTATTATGTACTGCTATGGATACAACGACACCAGCAACTATGCAGGATTACATCCACTACCATTTTCAAACGGAAAAGGAAATGTATCTGTTTGCTCTAATCAGTGCCTTACTGTTGCCACTATGATACAACTCGAACTACTACTACTACTGCTGCTGCCAGTGCTACTGCCACCATCAATACCATTGATATCATCATTCCAAAAAGAAAAAGAAGAAAATATTGTTTCGCATGATGATGTTGCTTAGTGCTACTGTTGCTTACAAACTTGCTTGATTCTATAAGACGGCAGAATTAAATTTTATTTAGAAACTCCACTAACAGACTATGGCCAATATTATTTGAGAAATTTTTCTTCATTCATTATCGTTTCACATAAAACTTGATAAATTATTATATTATTCCATCGATTAGTTTTAATGGTTATTTTCGTAGCAATTGAATGTTCGGTCAATAAATCTACGCTATTGGCCATAAATATTTACGTTATTAAATTTTTATAATTTTCATCTTAGTAATCGAATTTAAATTAACAAAGAAAAATGGCAAAATAAGTGAATACTTGCTACACGCGTTACAAATTCAATCGTTACTCACCAACCTTTGTAAGATTCAAATTTCAAATTAAGTTTCGTTTGGTAAGAATATTAAAATTGGTTTTGAGTCAAAACAAAATACAATGTCAACATAATCCTTTGTATTAACCCTTTAAAATCACATTATAAGTATGTATCTCAAACGATTAATGCAAATGCAAACGTGTGCCTGAAGGTGTATTGCTTGTTTCCGAACACACGAAGCCTTAACTCATTTTTAATGTCAACCGCCGTTGCTACAATTTTCTATAGACGACCATAATGATGGTTTCAAATTGAAGTTGCTTAGCAATATCATTTCTGCGAAACCTTTCTGCCTGGTCGATAGAAAAAACCATGTTCACCTAAGTATACGCATACAAACATATATATACACACACACACGAACGTATTACTACGTATTTAAATTGCAATTGCATTTCTCTTTATTTGATTCACAATTGTTGTTGGTAACACAGGTCTACAGCCAACAATTCAAAGAATAAATTATCTGACAACAGCATAAGCGTTACTGGAGCATAATGGCAAAGAATTATTACATTGCCATAGTATTTATTAATATTTTCTTTAATTATTTTCTGTTTGTGTGTTATCATAAATACTTATCTTTTATTCAAATATCCTTTTATTTAATTTATTTGTTTGTTTGTTTATTTTTTTTTTGTTTGTTTTTTATTTGTTTATTATCTAAACATATTCTAGCATTTATTAATGCATATTTATATTCTGATGGATTTCGGACAGACTATAAACGTAAACATTAAAATCCATGCACACAGAGAAAGAAAAAAGGATATGAAATTTGTTCAATTGTCTAGTAATGTAGTCTGAACACAATATTAATACTTGAGCAAACGTAAAGGTCATAGAATCACAATATTGCTTATTCAATCTCTTCAATATCCTGTTTCCGGTACAAAAAGAAATCTACTTGTATTATATTTTATTTAAATTAAGCAAAGAAAAACAATATATTCCTCTCTGCCTTAAGAAATTATGAAAAATAATTGAGAAAAAATAGACCAATAAGCAGTCATAATCCAGCATTTCTAATAACATATACGAAAGTAATTCAATATGATCATAGCAACTATACTATACATATGGCATGTATGTATGGATGTATGTACGTATGTATGTAAGTATGTGCATATATTTGACTATAAGAGACTACAAGTGAAGAAACTCATGTTATTATATTTTGAAACTCCATGCGTGTTTTCTTTCCTACTTCTAAACAATTTCGTTTGCATCCGTAGTCTCATGGAAGTATACTTTTCTATGCTGAGTGTTTTGAGAATGAAATGGATTTCAAATGATTAAATTCATATAAGATTATTTAATCCCAGTTAAAACCCGGCGAGCTTCGCTACCCCTATCTTCAATAAAAAAAAAAATAAAATAAAAAAAAATTCATTTCATTCATTTACTGTAATGATATTTTTATTTTCTTATTATCTGGTCAATATCCTTAGTGTAAAATAAAAATAAAAATTACCACCATTACTATAATGGTGTATTTACAATGAAGTCACTTGCCCCAAATTAAGCCCCCCAACAACTTTAACTGATACATTTCCCAAGATATACAAAAATCAATATTTACTATACAACCTTGAACAAAAAGTTTCCATTGCGGGAAATGCGTTTCAGCAGCCGAGAAGGTATAATGGAAAAATCGCAGAAAGCACTGATGGGCATAACGAAAACCGCATATAAAAAATGCAAACGTCAAGCTATGATGCTAAAATTAAGCGGGAATATCAACAACAGATGTACTAACTTAACAAAAAAAAAAAACTCAAATCGAAATGATGTGACCGCCACGATGTTTTCGCCTTTATTAAGTGATGATTTGTATTGACTACAAAGTTACAATATTTGGACCAAATTTAGTGACTCTTACAGTTACCAATATTTGTATGGGCTCGAATGTTTGCATTTAAATTTTATATTACTCTTTAGTAGAGAAATCGACTATTTAACTTTTTTCAAGAACCGGTTTTCGAATAATTTGAAAATTTACAATTTTTAAAAAACCGGCTTTCGGTTAATAATTAGTCAAATAACCAGTTAACCGGGGTTTTTATTAAAATAAAATTCTTTTCAATTTATGTTGCATTAGCAAATAAAGTTGATACATTTTTATTCCACGTTGTAGTTTCTAGCACGAAAGTATGCTGGAACAACGTTCAGCTTTTTTTTTCTTTCTCAACAACACAATATCCTAATATTTCATCCAATGATTCATTTTTTACAGCTTTTTTTGTAGGAGTGTTAATTGACAACGCCTAGAGGTTACTTGGTCTAGAAACAAGTTTTCTTTGCTGTACGATAACGTCAATCTCATAGACATATTTAAGGTGGTTAATAATTCCTGGTATCGAAGGGCCTTTTCAGCTTAGCTTAGGATACCCAATTTATCTAGACTTATCCTTTCCATCGATTTCCAAATACTTTCACACGTCAGAGAACATCTATAGAAGCATAAATGCATGCACCACGTATTTAATAGCGTGTGCCACTGAGGTATGTTAGTTAAGACACCCGTCTACCAACCCAGTAGTCCTCGGTTCAATCTTAACACACACCATCTGAAAATAGCGACTGGTTATGAGTACTTTAGCTGTGACAAACTTCACGAACTAATCCTTCATACATCGGTTCCTTTCAATAGGTCTAGTTGGTCAGCATTTTCCAATTATACAAAATTAAGATTTGTTTACAGAAAATGAGAAAAAGTTATTGTTGAACAAGTGGGCATATCTTCTCTAGTCTACCATGGTTTTCACATACATTGTGAGACGTTCAAAGTTGTCATGTACATATAAAAAAATCAGACGTTATATATTCAATTTAGAAAAATACTTAAACGATGAGCAAACCGGTCGAATATTAACCACTAGATCACTATATTTCTACTCTTTAATAAACAATGTAATAAAATTTTTATTATAATAATTTTTTTTTTATTCAAAAAAAAAAACCTATTTTTTAACTTTATTTGCAGATAAATTACCTTTCGTCAGGATCCTATCCGTTTTTGTGCGACCTATTTATCTTTACAAACATAAAGCTAAGATGACATTTGAAGTTTACGATACATATGTTGAGATGTGCGATAATAGATATTATATTTTATGGAAGGTGCCACGCCCACTTTTTTTGGAAAGTTATTTTTATAATTGAATGTGCACTTTAATAATGGAATACCATGTATTAGGTTTAAGGACTTTATCTTCTATGGTTCTAAGACATGGTATACAGTAATAACTACAGCTTTGACAGCTATAGCTATATTTTGACAGTTGAGAATGTCAAACTGTGCTTACATTTCTGTACAGTAAGGCTTGGCAAGCCATCATGAATTGCTTAAGGGCAGGCCAACGCTTCCATATTGTGGAAATTTACTTTGAAAACATAAATCCGTCCACAAAGTTCATATAGTACTTCGTCTAATTTACGCTCAACATAATCTGATTAAATGGTTACGTAAAAAAAGCCCTCAACTTATCACCGTCAATTTCCATACAGCGTGCTTAACACTCGATTTATTGCAAAATCAATTTGATGACAACTTCGTTTCCAAAGTGGTCCTGTTCATTAGCCCCCTCTGGATTAATTTTATTAGCCTATAATAGGTCATTTGCTTATGCCGACAAACTAACAACTCTTGAAGCACTGAAAGCCAATATTCAAAAATGGTCTGATCGAATGGATCATGTAAGTCATAGCCGCGGCGAACATATGCCAGAAATAATATCTAATAAATGAATGCCATAAAATTATTTACCAGATTATAATAACATATCTGTCTTGTTTTAAGTTCTCGAGCTTTTAAAAAAACATCCTATACTTGTATCGTGGGAATGAATTATAAACTAAAAATTCCCCTCTCAAGGTGGAAAATATGAAATCGTAGTTTTAATACAATCCATTGAAATCGATTGCGAATGTTAGAACACAAAAGGCTTTGTTTTAAGGAAAACAAACTCATGTTCGTATCCGTGGAAACTTTGTATAACGAAATTTGAAGATACTCGTATATTCTAAAAAAAAATTCGTCATAACTAAGGTTTTTAATGCTTTTGCAAGCACTTTTAAATTTCGTTATTTTAAAACACGGACTGTACTTTTAATTTTGCTTAAATCTCACTTTGTTGTACAGAGTGTTTCACTATATAAAAGGGGTTTTTCAGCAGATTCGGCAAAAATTTTTTATATTCGCTATGCCTAAGTGTCACTGTGTGCTTTTATATGGATAATTATGTGCTTACCGCACCAAATATATTTCATCCTAAACAAAGGAAAAACTAGATTTTTTCAACATGTTTGAACAAGTGGCTCATTTATTCATAGATTATTTCACTTTTCCTTTCTTTTTTCTCCTTTTTTCTTTTCTGTTTTTACGTTTTCGATATGTTCGGTTGTGGTTGCTGTAGTTTTTTTTTTTTTTTTCTTTGAACAGCTCAATAGCGCATATAAGTAAGTATTATTACCGATTATTGGAAAAAAAAAAGCTAAATGATGGAGAACAGAAGGAAAACCAAATAACGAACAGAAGGAAACACAAGGAAACCAAAAAGACAAAAAAGAAAAACAATCACGTATTGCAATAAGCTTTCGATTATAGACTCCTTTTTCGCATTTATTCCGTTGTGGGGCGTAATAAAATGTGTACGTGTTTTTACGTGTTGACTATTAAAAAGTTGGATTTCTTTCTTTCCACTCAACTTAATTTTTCTTTTTACTTTTCCAATCTTTCCGACATTGTAGCTGTTGTTGTTTCGTGTGCCTTTTAATGCAACAGGAACAGTAGAAATTTTGTTTCTTCTTCATACATTATCTTAAAAGCCAAGGGTATGAACTTTATAATATTTTAGTTTTCTATTACAGAAGCATAAAAAGTACTTTCCCATACACTTTGTAGGTACTAAAATTGGCTGAAAAAAAAATTAAAAAAATTGAAAATAAGAATTTGGGTGTAATGCTGTTTATACATTTATTGGTGGGTGAACATGTTTACACAAAAAAAAAAGCAAAAATATATTTATTAAGGCAAAGTATTTAAGTGAATATCACTTACGAGTACTGATTAAATTTAAGGATTGTGGGAAATCAAATATGTATATACACACACAAATCTAGCCAAACATTTAAACTCATTTGTGTATGTGCATTTGATAGTAATGTAAGTGGTCTAGTGGAATTGTGTGAATGAATGATATGTGGTCGTAGAATAATGAATTCCATTATGGCATGAGGTCATATTAATGGCATTAGAATCTAATTGTAATTTCGTTTTAGGCAAAGTTAATTTAAATGACCCAAATCTGCTATATTATGGCAACGACTTTCTATTTTACCTTTAAACTATGACAAAATGTATTGGAAAAAACTAAGCTTTCTAAGCTGTAAACTTAAAAGAGTCGCATATTCAGCTGTTATCGATTTATTTATTTATTTTTTAATTTTTGTATATCCCATATTGCAATGTGGAACTCAGTACAATCTCAAAGATTGTGTATAAATACAGAAAATTACAATGATGGTCAATAAAAAGAATATTGCAAAAAAAAAAAAAAAAAAAAATTAAAATAAAAATATAATTATCAAAATAAATTATTTCTATAGTTGTGTAAGTTTAACTTAAAAATTGGTAGATATTTTTTTAAGTCGATGAGCGGTTCTTATGACTTGAGAGCTATGGGAAATATCACTCCAGAGACTTACCGCATTAATAAAGAATTGTTTTTTTGATATCTGACTGCTTTATCTAAAACAAAGTAGCCTTTTACTTCTGTTAATCCTTGAAAAGTTCAGTCTCTCAAGAATATAATCTTTAGTATTAAAATCGTTGCCTTCAAATAGTAATCAATACTCATATCATATACACATATCTTCTCATTTGGCAAAAAGTACACATCCGTACAGTCGTATTAAATATATCTTATATAGGTGCGCAATAATGTCCCTGCCAAAGATTTCTTAACAGTGATGGAAAAATTGATACGATGGTAGATTTCTTGATGCCATTTAACTTAAAAAATAACGCAGTACTCCCTAACAGATTTGATAATCTCACAAATATTTCCCCATTTCTAAATCTTTTTAATTCCTTTGTTTCAACATATTCCGTTTTTTATTTATTTTTAGTACTAATGGCAACTCGGTTACACTATAGAACAAAAATCGAAACACCTAAAAATTATGAGTAAAAAAAACAGTTTTTCATATCCTATGCTTTTAAAAGCTAATAACTTAGCCAAATACTAACCGATTTTGAGTTTCTGATATTGAAAGAGGAGCAACAGAAATGTGGTTTATCCGGTATTACGGGATATTCATATTACGGGAAAATTTTTCATAAATGCCGGGTGCATCTAGATGACAGAGAGAAACAATTAACGGTAACCTCTACATGGGTTCTTGGGTATGAGGACATTAAACGTAATTGCATGGCAGATCAACTTTGGATCCGAACGAATCGATTGATAACATCGGTGCTCCTTATGGGCAGAATTGGCGGCTGGTGTCCTGGAAATTACGCCAAATGGCGAACGGTGATTGGAAAATAAACTCACCTGGTATTAGACCAGAAGGATCAGGCCACATTTGAGTTATCAAAGAACGGGGCAGCTGTTGCGGCTGCATAGAACACATTTTACTTCTGACCTATGTTTATTAGCAGACATGCTCAAAATATGGGAATCCCATATAATAGTTTTTGCAGAAGTTGCAGTGGTGAAGAGCAGGGAAGTCTACGGAATACTTTCTTTGCCATTCAGAATTTGAGGGCGACTAACTGGCTAACTGCTGCCAGTAAAGCCTAATCTGCTTAGTTAACAATCTTTCTTTGCTTTAGAAAACTTTTTAGAAGTTAACAAAGTTATTTAGTTTTTTACTAAAGCTACACATGAAAAAATCTTTGTTTTATAAAATCATTTCCCATCACTGTTTCTTAACATAGAAAACACTCTACCACAGGTGTAATTAATATAGTTGGACCAAGTAAGACTGCTGTTAAAATAAATTCCCAGATTCTTAGCGTAGTCCACAATCTCAATCGGTTGATTATTCAATTTTAAGACAGGATTATAACTGAATTTTAATAAATTCTTCTTAATAATTAAACATTCGCGGTAGCCCATACGAATTTACGATGCAATTCTTCGTTCAAAACTCACACATCTATCGACCGATGTAATGTCACAACTTATACGAGTATAAAGCTACACATCATCAGCGCACATTCTAACTTTGCAATGATCGAACTTACTTGGCAGATCATTAATATTTACACATAATCATGAAAAGCTTACATTCACATAATACGTAATGCATTAGTAAATGGTAATACGAAACTAAAACAAAATCTTTAAAACGAACAGTGGAAAGCAAACAATAAAGTAATAGTTATTCCAAAATTGTTAAATCCAATAGGCTTCTTTGTAGAATTTTGCTTTGCCAAGGTTTTGGATATATTTTCACTTGTCTTGATGGCATGATAAAAAGATACTTTAAACTTAAAGAATTAAAAACGTTTGTAAGATCGTGAAAACTCATTTTTTTTTTTGATTCAATTAAATTGTTAAAAAAAAAATTTTAAATATATATGTATGTCTGTATATAAAAATACAAATTAATATTTTGAAATGTCTACTGTTGGTATGTCATAAATAAAATTTTCACAAGTTAATAAATCTATCGGACTGAAATATTGTATTTATTTAATTTTGCTTAGAATGCAATGGCGAGTATTGAAAATATCCGACATTTTGACGTTTTGTGGACGTTAAAATACAAGTGCATACATACAATTGTTACATACATGTACATATGTATGCAACAATATGTATGTGCAGAAGTAATTCTCAATAATTTATTATTTCTGCAGTGTTCTATTGTGGTTTTCAATTGTATTTTATACAGTTTGTCAAGAAAATCTTGTTACATGATGAAAAAGATTTCTTTTTAACTTTTATCATAAAAAAACGGATTTTCTGATTTATTTATTTTAATATTTTTTATTAACTCAAAATGGTCTGATGATTAACTAAAAAATAACAGCAAAATAATACAAAAATGAAAAATGTTGATAAAAAAAAATTGGATAAAAAATAAAAGAAAATCCAAAACTTTGTTGCCAGGAAAATATATTTACAATTTTATGTTTTTTATTTTAATTTTTAATCTGCTAGATTTCGCTGTTCAAATATTTTTGTTGCTGTTTTGTGTTGAAGTTTTTATACAAGACTTTAAAATGCCTCACAATAGAACAGCTTCGGATATAGATTAGTTGGCTTGCTATAATCACTCGTTCGGGAAACGGTGCAAGCATTATCGGAAATGTTCTCAGTAAGAAGACAAACTATGGCAAAAGTTGAAGACTTGCCAAAATCAAAAATAGGCTAACAATAATACATTCACCTCCTATGTAATAATTAAAATAAAAACGGGACAAAAATCCATTGGTATCCACAAGAGTTCTGGTGAGTTCAGAAAAGAATGTTGAATGTCTTGAAAGAGAACGACTGTTTTATATAGAGTAGCACTAAAAACCACTGCTTACTATTGAACACAAAGCAAGGCGAGTGTCTTTTGCTCTATCGCTTATTTCCAAACTTGACAACTACTGGGATCAAATTATATTTTGTGATGAGGCCATAAAAGTGTTTCTTCATAATGACAGTATGGAGGAAACCCAATAAAAACTATACAATTAAAACTGTAAAATATAAAAAACTTCCGGTAATGGTTTGGGGGTGTAATAATGGAGTTAATTTGTGAATAATACCTGGACATATTAAAGTGACACTTAATGAACCGTGTTAAAAATTAGGCTCTATACTAATAGAAAGTCGAAGACTTCTATCAGGATAATAACACAAAACAATAGGGTCTTTTCTTAAGAACTTGGCTTCTTTATAACTGTCGCAAAATACTGGACACTTATGCTCACTTTAACATCTATTCCACAACTGAATAAAATTTGTTGTTTTATTTATTCTCTTGGTATTATCTCCTCCTTTTCGTTCGCTTGTATACATATACGCGGTGGATAATTCTTAGTCAGATAATACTTGTACGAGCTTATATATTCATATACGGATCAGACGTTTGCCGTAATGTACCAATGCACAGTGATTCCATTTATATGAAGTCGGCTGCCAAAAATACGTCCAGTTAGAATATCAACGTATATCAGTGTTCACTGCATTATAAAATTTTGGAAATTACTTGATTGAAAATTTATGGACTTATCTTAAAAGAAGAACCGCCAAGAGGCATCTCAAAAACCAATGTGATTTAATGGCTGTGAATTGTAATTGGTGCCAATGTTGGCCATATAAAATATTGATTATCTTGCAACTCAATATTTTCGTCCCATTTAGTATGTAAAAACATTTTCTTGCCAATAAAATTCTAGAGTTTTATTTGTTTTTCTTTTTTTGGTTATCATATTTGCTAATTAAATTTTTTTTTTTTTTCAGCTAATATGTAGTCAAACCAAGATTTTCTTGACAAACTGTAAGATTTTTAATTTTTTTAACAAAATTAGAAATGATTCGAATTGAAAGTAAAAAAGTTACGAAAAAAAAATTTGTAATATTTTGTAAAATTTATTTTTCTGTTTTCGATTGGAAATACAAAACAGGTTAGTTGGGTGTTAGTTCTATTAGAAGAAAAACATATTTCAATTGACAAATCAACTAGAATTCAGGCAATAAATACTTACTATCGGCAATAAAATAATGCGCATTCGAAAAATGTTTATTTGAATTTTTAAATGTTTTTTTAATTTCATTTTATTTTCATTTAATTTTAAGGATTTTTTTGTTTGTTTTTTTTTGTATTCTATAATAATATGTATGTATGTATGTATGTATTTTCTTATTTTATTTTTCTTCTATACTTAAAATCTACTTATTACTACAGGTGTACTTACTAATAAACTTTAATCTTTTAATAAAATCTAAATATTAAACTAAATTCTTATTTTGTTGATAATTTCAAAGAATTCGCCTTCGCCTATATTTTACCCATATAATTGTAATTTCGTAATATAAGGGTTGTTATTTATTTATTTTTTGTCTTAGAAATAATAAAATAAAATTTTTAATTTCATCTTCTATATACTATATATGCTATAATAATTATATTTATATAGTATATAATAATATTTATATGTATTATATTTATATGTATTTATATGTATTATTTATTTCACTTTGATTTTTATGTAGATTTTTTTTAAATAACAATTATTATTGATTTAACATACATACTTAGTTTTCTAATTTTTCTTATTTTTTTTCAAACCTAAGAGCTATAGCACAATTGGATTGGTTTAAAAAATAATTTTTTTTTTTCTTTTTACATGCGATTATGTGATAATGATGATGCTAATCGAAGAGGGTTTATTGCATTTGAAAATATTTTACAATTTAATTTTAAATTGAATTATTTTTTTATTTTATTGTAAAAATGTGTTGTAGAAAAAAACCCCTTTTTTAGTATTTACACTGTGGTTAAGCAAAAGTAAATATTTAAAAAATTTTTAATGTTTTCCAAACTTAACTTTACTTAACAAATAGTTTTTAATTTAGAAAATTAAAAACAAAAGAAAGTTTGCATAACAGAAACCATTTTAAATGTTTGAGGTTTTACGGAAAATAACACATTCATGGCATAGAAGAAATACCATCTAGAGTTTTACAAATTGGTAAAGAGTTTGAGAAAGATTAGAGATAGTAATGAAAGGAGTTTTTGTTTCATATTTTATTAATGAATATTTCTTTAACATAAAAAAAACAAAAATAAAACATTTAAACTTAAATATTTTAAAGTAAACCAAAAAAATAAATTGTTTTTTGCTTAGGGCTTAGTACTGGAATATTTAATTTTTCAAAATAATTTTTCAAAAAATAACATAAGTATTCTTATTTATCTACAGGTGCACCGTACTTAAATTTTTCTGTACTTGAACACGAACAAGCAACATAATTATTTAAGTTTAAATATTTTTTATGACCTTTTATAATTATTAAAAATTAGTTTACACTTCGTTTGTATAAAATTCTAAAATGCAACTATAAATACAAAGTTTCGACTTGCAGGTCAAAGAAGTAATAGACAGTATAATATTAAGCACATGGACCACAGCAAGCTACATGACTTCCACTTGGAATTGAAACTAATATACAGCTGTTTGGTGGAAAAATATATATGGATTTCAGTGGTGCAACTTTAAAGTTTTTCACATTTCCAAAAAATAAAATAACTAAATCGCTTGAACAAAAAATATGATTATCGCACGTTTCCACGATAAAAAGAAATACACGATTCGATCTCTTAATCACAATTGCTAATCGTAGCGTTTAGACGTCATATACGTGTTTTAATTTGACAGTGAAGTTCCTTTAAAAGCGGCAAATGCTGAATACACTGATTTATGTGGATCTCGATATTCATCTACGATTAAATTAGAAATTTAAAAGTCGAAGGAGTATTTCTTTTTTTAAAATATTTTGTTAAAACTTTTTTTTTCCCATTTTGTTATCGTATTTGTTTATATTTCGTTTGTTTACATTTGTCATCTTGATAGATAGTTCAGATACACTTTCGATAAAATATAAAGAAGACACCAATTATTCTTGTTTCCGAAGGTGTTTTATTCTCTCCAAATTTTGTATGACTTAACATGCTGTTTTAGTAGTGTTTGAGCCATATATGTATTACGAATGAGAAAGCGAAACATGAATATTTGTCTACGTGGAAACATACTATTATATTACTTAAAAAATTTATAAACAAATGAAATTATGTGTAGATGTTTTCTATATCAAAAAATATTAAATAGAAATTGAATAGCCAGTGCCAGTAGTATTTGAAAAAAATTAGAAAATACTTACTATCGACTAAGAAGCCATCTTTGATTTTATTAGAAAATAAACAATAAAATAAATAAAAAATGCAAGTCTAAAAGAAAGTAAATGTTTAAAATTCAAAATTAAGTTAAAAAAAATGCTTTACATATACAATAGAATCTCAAAAAAGTTAACTGATGTGTTCCAAGCGTAATTAACTTTTTCGAACTCTTAACTATTCTAAGCGGTTTTCTAAATTGAAGAAGTACACACTTAAATTATTTTATTGACTTAAAGCTCAGTTCGACGCGACTTAATATAGTGCCATATAGCTACCATAGTTAAAACAACCAAATTTCAATGGATCGGTTACGATGTTGTCATATGTCACCACTAATCAAACACATTGTTGCTTATAAGTTTGGCTAGTTGCGTTGCAACTATGGAGTTATGTTAAATCACGTCTAATTCTACCTATAGATGTCATCAATATTGAAGCACAAACTTAATACAGTGGTGGAAGAAATAATAGTGACTTTTAAAAATTTTCATATACTAAAATTTTTTCAAAAATTTCTTTTATCATTACAAAAATCAGTAAAATGCATTATAATTGAAAGGAGTTCGTACATACGATTTTCCATCTGACCCAATAAATGAATATTCGTTTCATCAGACCATTTCACGTTGCTGTAGTTATATGGCATAAATGAAAGTGTCCCTATTATTTCTTCCACCACTGTATATAAATGTTCGCGGTAGCGAACGTCATAGTGAATCATCGTGAAAAATGCTGATAAACGTAAATCATCGATGACTGGCGAAAAATTTTTGTTGATGTCATACCTAATTGTCTAAATTTCAATAGATGACAGAAGCTGATTATGTCTTGCAGGTCCGTTTCGTCCGTTTATTAGTGAGATTTAAGAGACAATATCATCAACAATCATTCATTATTCTTTATTTATTGTTATTCATTATTTTTTGAGGGAAAGTTGTAGCTGACAAAATCCTGTATGGTTCTGTATGTAGTCGATTAAAAACACACAACGTCTCTATATTTTAGCTTTCTTTAATGTGGTGACATTACAATAAAGTTCTCATACAAAAATCCCTTTGCTGGCATCACTGGCGACACTATTTATCAATAAAATTTTCTATTTCAAATAATTTCATACAAATTTCGACACAAATACGAGTATCATATTGATAATGTCGCTCAAATACGCTACCAGGTTAATTTGTGCATTGAGGTCGATACTTATGTGTTTTTTTTCAACTCGATATGTGTGGCTTATGGTAATTTTTGGTTCCGGAATAATACTTGACCCGACAGCTGAAAATCATCGTTATCTTCCGTACATTGGTCCTTGGTCCAATTTTTCAATGTCTTCAATGCCTTTAATGCTGATGTCAGCATCTTCATCCATCTCGAAATGTATCGTTGGTGTAAAAAATTCGTACGCTCAGAAAAGTTTAATAAGTTAGTTGTTTAGAGCGTCATGTGGGCGCTAAACTTCGGTTAACTTATTAACTTTTAAGCGAGTCGACTTTTTTGAGATTTTACTGTATTTTCTAAATAATATATTAAAATATAAAAAAAGATATATAAACTTGAAATGAATATGTTGTTATGATGCACTAAAATGCTTTTCAGTCGTACAATTTTTTATTTTTATTTTTTTTTTTATTTTAGAGATAATAAGCACAGTTTACATATATTTTTAGATTTTTTTTGCATATTTTTTTTAATAAATAATATGTATATTTCGTTTAAATATTTTTATTTTTCATCGTATAATAAGCTCATCTATTTATTGTGGTTCTAAAAAGAATAAATCATTTCTTTACTTCTCTTTTATGCATAGGTATGTACGTATGTAATGATATAATACAAGTTATTAATAAAAAAGTCGGATCTAATAAATTATTTATTTAGTTATAACACCAATTTTTTTTCATTTGTACTAAAAATTATCAATTTTTTTCATTATATTATTTAATTTTTCCCAAAAATCTAACAAAAATTAAAATTCTATTAAAAGAGACTGTATGACTTAATGACTCTAACTACCTACTAATTTCTTTATTTTTTCTATTAAGAATTTTAATTTTATTATAATAAAATGGAAATATTAAAAAAATGTTTGGCTTAAACTAATTTGATTTACAGTTGCCACTATTTGATTTTAAATTTCAATTGAGTTCAAATGGCTCATCACTTGGGATTTTAAATCTTGCGTCTATTTATTTACACTGGTCTTTTAGATTTAATTTCTTTCCGTTTTTACAAAATCCAATACGTTTTTTTTTTAATTTCATATTTTACTATTGGTTACGCAAAGAAAGAAAAAAGAAGGAAGAGGAAACATTTCAATACTTTGATAATTATTATTATTATTGGAAGCAAACATTACAGACTAAGTACAAATTTATTAATTAATTAAAATACTAATTTAAGATTTTGAATTTTTTTTTAAATTTTTTTTCTTTAATCCCTTCGAATGTACAGTACAATTTACATTTCAAAAACAAAAGAAAAAATTATTTACTGTATAGATTCAAATAATATCAAAACGTTTTAGTATTGAAATTTGCTATTGTTTAAAGCAATACTGTAAATTTAAAATTTTTGTCTTGTTTGTCGATAAATTTGATTGTTTCCTCTCATTAATTTGCATTAAGTAGTCGTATTATTTTCGATTTATTTAAAAATATTCGTAAGTGTTGCAGTACTTTTATAATATTTCTTCTAAAAATTATTTTTCGTATTTATGAATATGAATGAATAAATTGATGTATCGTATATATGTATGTTTGTATTTATGAAATTGTTTTCACTTTTCTCTTTTCCTTCTTCATTTCTATGTACATACTCATACATAGTATGTATTGATGAATAAAAGATGACATTTTGATTTAAGATTTTCTAATGGAATGGTATGAAGTGTTAACTATTGTGTGTTTATGTGAATCTAAGGAAATAAAAACTAATAAATATTTCATATTTCTAATATTACTTAATTGCAAAGCACTCTCCTTCTCTCTGATACTCTCTCTTTCTCTCTCTCACACACAGACACTTGTTTACTGTTTTAATTTTGGATATTTACACTTGGGTCCCGTAATACTAGAGAGATACAAATTCGCCACCTGTATCAATGGAATTTGTTGCAACTTTATTCTGTGTCGATGCTGATGCTGAGAGCGTGGGCGTTGGCGAGGAGGAGTGGCAGTCTTGTAGTTTGGAGGCTACTTTAGAGGCGGGTGTCTTTGTCATCGGATTACCTTCATTGAAGAGAGTTTCGTTTTCTAAACGTTCTTCGTCTGGCAAGGAGAGTGTCGAATTGCCACTGGCTGTTATTCGCCTGCCCATATTGTCATATTTTAAGCACGCTGAGCCGTTTTGCGTTTTATAGAGCGGTCTGAGTGGGGTGGCATCCTTTGGCGGACTGGCGCAGGCAGATGGTGGTGGCTGCAATGCTGAAGATAAGCAACCTGGACAAGGCTTAGAGGTAGCATTTGTTGACTGATGGCCATGATGGCATTTCACTGATGGTGGTGGCGGAGGGGGTGGCAAGCCTATAAGTTCGGTTTGGTGTTCCTGGTAGCCCTGGCTATAAGTTGTTTCCAGGTTGTGGTATGAGACTATTTCATCGTGTGTATACAAATTTGGTTGCTGTAGTTGTGGCTGCTGTTGATGCTGCAATGAGGAGTCCTTTTTAAGGATACCTCTTCGCTGGTTGTTGCGTGGCAGTGTAGCAAAGGTATTAACATTAACGGAATTATTATTATTATTGGGCAATGGCTGATGTTGTTGTTGATGTTGTTGCTGCTGGGCAGATGCTGGCGGCGGCGACATAGTTTCAGCTGCATGACTATTTATTTGATTTGAATTGTTTGCACTTTGCGTTACAACTACGGACGACATGCCATTGTCTTGTAGTCTCTTGGGTATATTTAATAGATCAGGATACATGCTGATGTCAGCACCATCTAACATATCCTGTGTTACAGAGACACTAATGAATATATTGCCATAAGTTGGGTTTGCGACTATATTTGAGCAGAACTCTGGCGGTGGTGGAAATACACCCACATTTAGAGGAAATTCTTCTGATATATGACTATTGTGTGCATCTGCTGTCACGGCAGAAGCCATTGAAGTTGGTATACCCACTACACTACATGACCCGTCACTAACGGCCATTAGCTGCTGAGGATGATTGGCTACCAGTGATGCAGCAGTGCTAGTGGGTGGCGGCATATGGGAATGGTTGTGTTGCATTTGTTGCTGATGAGCCAGTTGATGATGCGCACCCATAATAAGTGTGTGATGGCCATGTACACTGGATCTATGATTATCTGTAGTATGTATCTCTATGGGCTCAAAACCCATTACTGACTCAGCTTTACTCATAGCAGTGGCTGTACTGTGATTGTTGTCCAAACAGCTATCCACCCGATCATTGGTTGTAGTTGTTATACTCAAATCGAGTAATTTTTTCTCCTGATCATTAAAACTTACACTGGGTTTGACGCCAGTCTTACTTGGATGTCGCCTTTGGCGGGTGGTTCTCTTGCATAAGCAAGCCACAAAGGAAATAAGTATAAGTAAGAAGACAGTGCCAAATGTGCCCATTATAAGACCAAAATACCAAAAAGTTTCGGGAGTCTTAACCAGCACATGTTGCACAATCTCTGTTAAGTAAATGCTTATATTTTGCGAACCCACACCCACCACATTGGTGCCTGAGCACACATAAATGCCAGCATCTAAACTGGTCATATTGAAAACCGTCAAATTACTCCATAGTTTGTCAGAGGCAATATTTTCAGTCTCAAACATGACATTATCACTGTCCAGGATTTTACCGTTCAGTTCCCAATATATTTCTGGTAATGGATCACCGTATACAAGACAGCTAAATGTGGCATTACTGCCAATTTCTATGTTCTGAACATCTTCGTTATTAAATATCTCAACTTTGGGAGCACAACCAAACTGTTCTTCATCTACGCTGTCCCACGTTTTTTCCTTATGCTGAGGTGGTCCTTTACATAAAAGACTTTCGCTATTCAATTTACTGTTGACATACCAGGTGCGAAATTTTCTTAATTTGCAGTTACATTGCCAGGGATTTTCGTCCAGCACCAATGTCTTTAAACTGGCCATATGCTGGAAGACGTATTCACTTAAGCTTTCTAATAAATTATTTTTCAAATACAAAAACTCAAGCATATTTAGATTGGCAAAAGCCATGGGATCTATATACGATAGAAGACAGTCGTGCAAATCCAGTGTACGCAGATGTGGTAAGACTGGAAACTGATAAGCCACTAGTTTCTTAAGCGGATTACCATTTAAGTACAATATTCTCAAACGATCATTACCCATGAAAGTGTCCTTATCCAACATTTCTATTCTATTGTCTGACAAATCGATTTCCACCAAAATTTTTAGATCCTTAAATGTCTCTTTGTGAACATATTGAACTTCAGACTTTTTTAAATAAATTCTTTGTAAATTCAAAAGCTCTAGATTGGCGAACTCTCCTCGATTTAGATAGGGTATATGGTTATCATTCAATACCAGCACTTGCAATTCTGTACTTAGCGTTGTAGGTATGGCAGTCAATTGCAAAGAGCTGCAGATGGCAGATTTCTTACCGTTTGTCCATTTGCAGGTACAATTTGAGGCACATGACAGAGACCAATCATCGCCAGCTACAAATTGTAGCATAAGAGTAATATATATTGCAAAAGCAACTGCAAAGAAAAGATATAGAAATCAAATAAAAAGGATTTTAATTTTAACGTTGCTCTGAAATGAAATTATTTGATTTCATTTACAATTTTAAAAATGTTTAGAGTTTTTGTTAAAAAAATTTTAAGTTGAAATATTTTTAATTCAATACCCTGTCCAAGGCACACTCAACAAGGTAGTGTTGCCGGTTCGGGCGACTATTTTTTTATGTAATGCAGTGAATTTTAGTTGTCAATAGTTGTATTTAGTTTACACCTAATCCTGTTTTTACATAAATTTTTTCACGGTACAGTTTGGAGCTTAAATACAACGTATAAACGGGATCACCTGTATTTTATTACATTTTGTATGTTACACGGAATTCTACTTTTACACCATTTTATCCACCATATCGTTTGGGATGTATCTAACGCGTAAAAATAGGCTTAGGTGCATTTTATTAAAAATATAATTTATTTTAATTTTTTTTTGTGATTAATAGTTGAAAAAAACAACAAATATACGTTTTTTTGTTAAAAAAAAAAGTACATTTTTACAGGCAAATCTATATTGTTCAATGTTCTTTGATCATGTCGCTTACTTACAGCCAAACCTAAATAAGAGCAATAACGATGTTTCGAAAACAGTAGTCAAATTAAATTTTTAACAAAACATAACTAAACAAAAATTTTAATACCGATTAAATCGCTAAATGTGATGTGAAAATAGGTAATTGGCATTACTTTAAAATATGAACACTAACAATCCATTTAAAAAAAATACAACACTGCCAGTTTTGTGTATACATAACAACGTTTCGCAGCCAACTTCACTTTCTAACGCACTGTCACAATCGGATTTTCCAATTACAAAGCGTTGACGCCGCACTATTTGGAGTTGCTCTATACAATTTATATGTTCATGAGAAATTTTGAGAGATAAATAGTGCTCAACGCTCTAATTTAGGCTTGGCCGTCATAATGACTAAATTAAATTTCGCTTTTGCTTCATCTTATCTTTAATTGTTCGCACAATTGAACACATTTAAGCAATTGATTATTAACTATTCTTTACAACCTTTTCGATAAAATTGGTTTTACGAATCGGAAAGGACAAGGAGCTAAATTCTGCATATAAAATAGCTTTTTTAACAAACAAACACAAAAATAACCTGAAAGGACATTAAAGAGAAAAAACGTATCTTAAACTTACCTGACAAGCCAATTGCAACAGAATTTACTCTCATACTGATAACATACGTATGAATCCCGATACCATTCAAGCGAAAATTTGTATACGTTTAAGCATTTACAGATTAAGCAACCAGATAGACGGTGGCAAGCAGCTTTTGAAGTTTTTGTGATGGTGGTAATGGTGCTGCTGCTAATGTGGAGAAGGTAACGGAAGTTCAGGTACTGATGCCAATTGTAACAGGCACAACAAATTCACTCTTAACAAAAAAAAGCAATAATATTTGAAACTCTTGCCAGAGATTTTTAAAATAAATTTCTTTTCTCCGTCGATTTGTTTGTTTGTCTGTTTGGTGGTTGCAAATAAAATCGAGCAATAGCTGAACGACACCGAAAAAAAATGTGAAGGAGTGAATAAATTTTATGTTGCAAGCGGGAATACTAGTGCAGTTGGATCGTTAATAATGGCACAATAGCTGGTGATTATATCATTTGATTCTTGGTTTATATGTTGTTCGTACATTCAGTTGTTGTTCGTTTGCGTCACAGCCACTGCTACTGCAACTAAAAGCAAATATCAGCAGCCAACAACGAAAGAAATACCAACAAAAAAATAACGTATTGCTTACGCAAAACAAACGAACTAGACGATACTGAACTGACTCGCTGTGTATTATTTAAAAGGGTAAAGTTGGCACCACCAGTAGCCACCACGAACAAAATACAAAGTGAACGAAATCCAGATAAAAAATATATGAATTGAAGTGCACAAACGTTTTCCGTTTGGTTCTCAACTCAAGCATACGTTTCGTGATCCACTGTAAACGTGTTGCTCTGAGTGCTTTACTGTTGTTTTTGTTGTTGTTGTTGTTGTTGTTGTTGTTGTTGTTGTATTTTGTATATTTATTTGAAAACTTTTTAACGTTTTTAGTTCTTTTATTGTTTTTTTTCTTTTTGTCGTTAAATCGTCTATATGATTGTCACTTGTGACACATTTAACATTTTATTTTGTTGCAAGAAAAAGCAAAAAGTTTCTTATTACAACAACACTCTTTATAGTAAATGTGGCAGGCATTCAGACAAACGTACACGTACAAACATACTCATACTTTAACAAACACTTTCAGTTGCAATTGTTATTGCTGTTCATGTTGCTGTTGCTGTTACTGAGACTGAGACTGAGATTGTGACCGAATGCATCAGTGTGTTGATGCTGTTGAGGAATTGTTTTCAGCATTTTTGTGTGCACAATGTAAGACTGTGAATGCACAAAACAATATATGAATTGTTTGTTATTGTTTTTTTATTCTTGTTGTTGTTTCTGACAACAGCAACACTAATAGCAAAATAGAAGTATTTCAACAAATGTTTAAACTCAACTAGAACAGTAGAGAATGCATTTTTACTTCTTTTCTTTGTTTTATTTGCTTGTGTTTGTGTGTAGATGTGTGTATGCAGTACAATAATATTTACTATTTTACACTTTTTCTTCAAATTCTCCCCTTCTATTGTTTCTATTCATTTGCAACAATTGATGCTGTTCTTGATGATGCTGCGTTTATAGTTTTTGTTGCTGTTCAACGCATTCGAATGGGGATTCTTATGAATTGTAATGTCTCACGCTATGACACCTTTTGCACATGTTGCAAGCACTTAAAAGCATTGCTTTACTTTATTGATTGTTTACAAATTGCATTTACTTTCCTCTGCATAACCTGCTTCTTTGAGTTTCTACTCCTTTACACATTTTTTTCATTTTTCTTTTTGGTATCTTTTTTCATTCAGTGCGTCCAGATAACCAGGCAAACACTTGCATTCGCTTAAACACACATGTGTGCATTAGATGTACAATAGAAAAATGGTGTGTGTGTGTGTGCCTGAGTGTTTCCTAAAATGTTCTCTGCGTACCAGCATCAATAACTGGCTGGTTGCTGGATGGCTGGCTGGCTGAAGCGATGTTTAACTGGTAAAGACGTAAAAAGTGCACTTCCTTTTGCTTGCCTTGAGAAAATTTATTCCATACGATTGCTTTCTTGTGATAAACTTCTTCAATAAATTGTAGTTTTTGTTGCACTTAATTTTTTTTTACTTTTTCTTTATTTTTCAATTTGTATTTCCTTTATCTTATGGCACACATGACCATATATGTATATACAACAGTATGTATGTGCATATACACATAAATGTATCTGTTTACTTCGATATATGGAATATCAATTTGGTCTTCTGCCCTCAGCTGTTACGCACTCAGTTGATCCTTTTGTTATTTGTCAATGTTGAATTGCTGCAAAAGAAAAATAACAACAACAAAAAAACGATATGAAATAAATGTTGTCTGCCATTAAGAATTCATTGAAAACTGTTAAGAGTAAGATTTTTTTCAAATTTTCTTGTTTAAAAATTCTGTGTAATATTATCCAAATATGCATGTACATACTTTGAATCAATAAGCAATAATGTTAAAAATATAACCGATTCTATTTTTTATATAAATTATTTCTATCGACATGTATACAATTCAACTAATATTTAAGAAAAGAATGCTAAGCAGCTTAGAAAGATATAATTGTCCGGTGATTCTAAAAAGTCAAAAACTCTGAGCCAATTACATGATTCCCTACATTACAACTTAGTTGGAGCAACATATTCATTAAAAACAAATCTACTTGTTTTTAACTTTTCTTTTTGTGCAATTCATATCATTAATTGTACTGTGCTCGGGTCCGTGGTGCTAACCGATTTTTGTTTTAGATCTTGATTTCGAAATATACCGTTTCGTTTCGAAAATAGAGTGGGTTGCACAACATACATACATAATACTCGAGTAACTCAAAAATGGGTTATTTTATTGAAGAAACTAAATAAAACCCAAATTCCGTAATAGTTAATAATTACCTTTAAGTAAGGATAGGTTTTTTAATCTGGCCAGTCATTTTTTAAATATGAATTTTTGTTTCTTTTTCAAAAGAACCGTGGGATCCCATTACACATTACTACGTAAATATGTACACGTACAGGTATTTAGGATATTTTATTAGTGAAGCAGAAACACAACTCATACGTACACATTAGGTTTACCTGCCGGTTGCGCTGTTTTTCGATTTTTTCAACTATCTCAGTGTTAAAATATTGTAACAAAAATCAGGGTGGGCACCCCTGTCGTTGATTACGTAGCTAAAAAATACATAAGCAAAGGGCACAAGAACAACTGCGTGCCTGTGTACAGATATTTAAATTGACAACAACAACACAGGCAGAAATAGAAAACAAGTAACAAACAATAACAATCAACAACAAACAACAAGAGCTAAAGGATGTAGATGCTTACATTCGCATGGCTACATAAGAACTAAAAAGAAAACAAACGAAAGATATGAAATCTACCTGAAATATCGAGAGGTTCGATAGCCTTCGAAGTATTGTTTACTCAGCCCTATAAAAAGCACATCGGTGCGAACAACAATCCGTTTTATTGGATTAAACCAGTCATGAGCTTTTTATAGACTGCGAGACTGCGAGACTGCGATGAATATACATGTGCGGAGAATTTACGCAAATTTGTTAGGCACAGAAAGATAATTTAAAAAGTGTCTTACGTTCTTGCTTTTAGCTGTCACTGGAACAGTGACGAAGGCACATGTGTAGCGGATGCATGTTGGTTTTTTTCAAATTTTTTTAAAAACATCAACTTCACTATCTCTGAGAGAGTATTTTCCATCACCCCACTAAAACAACTACATTTTTACTTTTGCAGATCACTGGTGTAAACTCAGCAAACAAATTTATGTTTCAACTCAGTGTGATAAGGGTTTATTGATTGGAGCTCGGTGTGAAGAGATTTTATAAGTAGCAAACTCGTAAAGTGAGTCGTGAAGTAAGAAACTAGTTTAGTTAGAGCTAACTCAGTAAACAGAGTTAAGTATGGATAAACTCTGGTTGAAAAGCTTGTGATCGAACCTAAGTTGTAATAACGATCGAGTTGGAAAATCTTTAGACACAGTGTCGAGTAATTGTTGCTATTTACAAAGTAGTAAATAGACGAAGTTTTTAATGAGAGAAGTTGTTATTGCTCGTGAAAAGGTTACAAATAGTGGAACAGAAAACTGTGTGGAATAAAGGATTTAAATTAAAAACCAAATACAAGATTTATTTTATTTTAACTACAATCTAAGAACTCATAAATAGACGTTTTTAAAAGGTAAAACAGTAAAAATATGTTCGCATTAGTTACAGCAAATTTCTTTAAACTTAGTGTGCGTTACTTTGCAACCAAGCACACCAAACAATACAAAATACCAAAAACTATTTTTACTTTTTATGTATCCTTTTTAAATCAAATACATAACACGGTGCGACAAAAATGAACGAAGTTGAAATACCTGTGAAATGATACTACTTTTCTGCTAGACGCTGTCGAGTGCAACAAGAATTCGTTTTTGAACTTTTCGAAACACCTCCGAAATCTCGAGTTACGGGTTCGGTTTTTCGGACCTTCATGTACTTATAAGCTAATAAATAAGCTGAATATTACCCGATTTTAAGTTTCTTTTCGGATTTGGAAAGAAGAGAAATATACCTTTTAAATTATATATATTTATTTTAAGTAGCCTTCTGCAAGCAATCACATTT
Organism: Wohlfahrtia magnifica; assembly: GCA_023159175.1. Lineage (NCBI taxonomy): Eukaryota > Metazoa > Arthropoda > Insecta > Diptera > Sarcophagidae > Wohlfahrtia > Wohlfahrtia magnifica. The sequence continues at coordinate 1,992,850 of JAKWBJ010000060.1, forward strand.
TTCAAGTTTAGATGCGTTTATGCGCACTATTTTATATAGGAACCGTACTATTTATGAATTAATTAAAGAATTATATTAAGTTATGAATGAAATGAGACTTACGGTTTAGAATTGCGTTGGAAATTGACGGAGATATTAAGCTCTTTCGTAAAGTAACCCCTGAAAAAATTATACTTTTTTTATTTTATTTTTTTTTAAACTTTACTCCTCTTGGAAGCATAGGGCTTCCACAAAGCATCTTACGCGATTTGCTGCTGTTGTCTTTGCCTCTTCCCATGTAAGATTGTTTTACCTTAGTTCTTGGATAATTGTGCGTGGCCAGGTGTTTCTTGGTCGACCGCGTTTCCTTGATCCTTGAGGATTCCATTAAAGTGCCATCCTTGTAATACTACTATGATTTTTCCTTAAAGTATGACCAATCCATTTCCAATTTCTTTGCTTTATCTGTTTTAGTATGGGCTCTTCGTTTGTTAAATACTATAGATCTATTTTGCTTATGGTGTTAGGCCAGAATATCTTGCATATGATTCTAAGCTACCTGTTGGTGAATACACACATGTTGTTGTGGTGACTTTACAAATGTGTTGAATATTCTGAGCTTGGTTTGGCTGGATATGTATGAGCTTCTCCTTACTGACTGTAATCGTCCAAATGCCGACCTTGCTCTGTTGAGCCTGTTGTTAACGTCTATTTCTCCACCGCTGTTTGTTGCCATTGTGCTTCCAAGATACCAGAAGCTATCTACATACTCTATTGTCTGGTCCTGTAGTATGATGTTTTTCTGTGCTATTGTCGTTAATTCTCATAGCTTTGGTTTGCTTGGTATTTATCTCAAGTCCAACATTGCGAGCCAGTTTTTCTAGGTCATTTAATTTTGACTGCATGTTGGAGATCTTGTGTGAAAGTAGGCAAATATCATCCGCATAATCCAAGTCCTCGAGTTGTCGTGAGAAACTCCATGTTATACCTCTCCTTTCTGAACAAACTTCGCTCATAATCTCATTGAATACGATGGTGATTGCTTTACTCCAGCGTTAGTATGGAATGGTTGGCTAATGCTCACGTTGTGAATAACCGTACATTGCTCGTACTATTCGGATTATTTTTTGTGGTACTCCTTTTCTTCTCAATGTTTTCCATATAGCAGTCCTTCTGATGGTATCGAAGGCTTTCTTGAAGTCGACGAACAGTAGTTATTGAGGTCTACGTCATTCTAGAGACTTCTTCTATTATGATGCGTAGTGTGCTGACCTGGTCTACGCAGCTTCTATTTGGCCGGAAGCCTACCTGCTCGTCTCGCAATATGTTTTCTAGTATGCTCTGAAGCCTTGCCTGTATTATGACCGCTAGTATCTTGTATATGGTGTTAAGCGGAGTAATTCCTTTCCAGCTGCAGTTACTTTCTTTTATTATAATTTTAAACTTTTTTTAAGAATACAGTTTCAAATAAATAAAGAGTTGCATTACGATAAGGCTTAAGTCTCATTTTATTCATAACTAAATACGTTTTGGTAATAAATTCATAAGTAGTACGGTTCCCATATAAAAAAGAGCCCAAAAACTAAACTTAAAAAATGTACAAAAATTTTGATGAAAAATGTGTTTGCTTGAAAATTAAACCCAAACTCTTCAAGGCTACTTAAAGTAAATATATATCGTTTAAAAGGTCTATTTATCTTTTCTCCAAATCCGAAAAGAAACTTAAAATCGGGTATTATACAGCTTAGTTATAAGCTTATAGGTGTATGAAGGTCCGAAAAACCGGTCATCTACCCGTAACTGGAGATTTTAGAGGTGTTACGAAAAATCCAAAAACGGATTCCTGCTCTACTCGATAGCGCCTATCAGAAAAATAGTATCACTTGTTTGGTATTATTTTTTGTCACACTATTTAATAGCAACCTCTCCACCCTATCAGGAAATAAAAAATAAATAAATAAATAAATAAAATTAATGTTGTAGCAATTTACAACAATATTTTTTTAATTTATTTGCAAACATATCGTAAACTTTTGTCATAAAAACATACTTACGAATATTTAACATAATCTATTTATTTTATATTTTTTTCTCTGTTGCATGGTTTTTGTTCTTTATAATAATTTATGCAACAGATTTTTATATTTAATAGTACAACTTTAAAAAACTTTAAAAAACAGCAAAATTGCTACTACATATGTATACTTTATTTTATATTGACACGGTGTTTTTTCCTTTTTTTTTAATAATAAAATAAATAAATACATAAAAATATATATTTTTATTTTATTTATTTTTTTTTAATGTCAAATATCGTTCATTTTAGTACACCATTCCTTTTAATAGATGTTTTTTGCCATAAACAATACTATTCGTACCTCATACGCAAGCATTTGTTTATGTTTCAGTGCAAATCCTCTTTACTTTTGAATACACTCATGCACACACTCCTATGCATAGATATACGCAGATAAATCCATTTTTGGTAAAGCTTCCTTGTTAAAACCGTGGTTGGTTTACATACATACATACATATGCAAAAAAATATTTAAACACACACTTTATTTTTAAACCAAAATCGGATGTGATGCACCAAAAATGGTTTCAATTTGAATTCTTTTTTTCCAATTCTCTTTGGTTTTTTTTTTTTTTTTTTTTTTTGTTTCGCCTGAAATGAAATTTTTATGTGAAAAAGCGAGATTTTAAAAAATTAAAACGTTCGACTTTTTTTTAAATAATTCTGCGATTTCTTTTTTTGTTCTTTAACTGGGTCAAACATTTAAATAAACTGTTGATTTAATTTATATTAATTTCGTATTTACATTTTATCTTAATTAATTTAATTAATTTATATTGATATTAACAAATGATAATATAATTAAAAGAAGCAATTATAAGAATTATTTTATAATTTTATTGTTTGGCAATTGCCATATACATATCTATCTATGTCCATACGAGAAAAGTATATCGTTACTTTAATTTTGAAAGGACACAACTAACATTTTTTTAAATGTGCTGGCTTAACTAAATCTGAGAAAATAAATTTTAATAAAATTTTAAATAAAAAACAAAAACAAATTTAGTGTCTAAAGCTTTTGCAATTCTTTTACTTTTTAATAAAGTCATGTTAGAAAGGCTTTTTAATTTTCAATTCCTTTAAAAAGAAAAAATTGCTAGTTAGGGCTTTTCGTAAAACATGGAAAAATAATAATACCCGCCATTACCTACTATGCATTTTATTGTGCTATTACGTCAGTTACGTATTTTATTGAATTTGTGCTGTAGATTTTTTTCTGATGAAGCAGTTTAGGATATTCAAAACACAAAATTTATAAGAAATGATTAGTTACGTTATTTCTTAATTAAGGTAACGATATGTATTGTTTTTTATTGAAATCGAAATTAAAGTAATAAATTAGTTTACTGTTTTGCCATCCACTAGTTACCTTTGCAACAGAATCATTTAAAAAGTTTTAAATTCAAAAAAATAATATAAAAAATATGTATAAATTAATAAATAATTTATTGATAAGATTGCAGTAAATTGTATAATTATGTAGTGTTTTGTTTTTGTTTTTATAAAATAACGCTAAACTATATTACATAACACATAAAAAACTTAATTTGAGATCAAATATATCGATCTTTTTGCGCGAAATTATCGTATGTAAAATTTTTTATGAAATTGACTTCTTGAGGCAAATGTATACCAAAGTCACTGGCTCACTACATAGCAAAACATTATATCGATATTCGCTATACTAGGGAGAATTTATTTCATTGTAGGTGCCATACGAATATTTGGTGCAAATAAAATATCGTAAGAATAAAAATGTTAAGTTTTGTTGTGACCAAGTAGCAGGCAAGATGAAATCATACTTTTTATGTGCTAGTTTTGGTATACAAAAACTCTAGAATATCCAGCCCGGATGAAATATTACTCTAGCGGAAATCACTCTTCGTTGTAAATTTGTAATTCACTACATACGCTCTGAATTTCACAACAAAGTATGTGTTCCTTTTATATTTATATATATACAATAGGGGAAGTCACTCTTTGTTGCAAATAGATCTTGCAAGTCTTGCAGATGTAGCAACCTAGCATATCTGCTACATTTTGCTACGACACAACAAAAAATTACATGAAAGTGGCATATGCCACATAACAAAGCATTGTATGTTTGCTATACTTAAACAGCCATTCGAAATGTGGTATTAATGTATCCAGCCAAAGCAAAGAAATTTAGAACAAATGCTCTACCGTACACTTATGATAATTTGTAACTGATGTCAATTTTATGAACATGTTTGAAATTCAAAAAACTTTATTTCTCCAACCAGTAAGAGAGCAATTGTATTTCCCTCCAATGCTATCTACTACTGGACAACTGAGGTATTTTGAGAAAACTCTACCTCTGTGACTATTTCCTTCCCTACAACTGTACCCATTTTAAAGATTCGAATACATTCAAGATTACTGCAAGACTAAAACAACTTTATCAGGCATAGAAAGAAGTACTGTGCCACCAAGCTAATTCACAGGTGCACATGTATTGAATCACTATGGCAAAAATTCAACCTTTCAATATACTGCCTATATTTAGCCTCCTGTTGGATCTTCCTGTTTCCAAATTTAACGGAAAGACAAGAAAAAAAAAGCTTGGTAATGTTGCTTTTCAATACATTATATACTCTTTTCTGCCAAAATTGTAGATTTTCAAATAATTTCAATATTGTATTTATTTCTCAAAGTTTTCTTTGTATACAACTTGTATTTTACCAAAATAGTTCTCATCATTATATTCAATTGAATTTCTTTTTTCTTTTTCATTTCAATCATAATCAAAAAGAACTAATTATTCATTTTTATAGGAAAACTTTTGCGTAAAACATTTCCAATAAAAATTATTCATTCACAGGCTCTTCACATTAATTATGTCTCATTTAATGTCGAATTAATTAGACAATATTTTTTATTGAATTTCTAAAAAAACTTCTAAAAGTTTTTTAATTTCCAATACTTTCTTTGTTGCTATCAACTATTACAATATCACACATAGCAAAACAACGGTAGTTGTTGTCCAGTTGAATGTTGGCTCTTTTGTTAGCCCATCAGTACAAGTGAGCAAAGAAATACAATATCGTACTTTTAATTGAAAGTTTTGCCATCTTGTTGCTTTTGTTAATAATTACTTCTAAACTTAAACACTCTATATTCGGTTCTAGTAATCTACTTGTGCGTATATATTTATTTTCAGATTTAATTGTACTGTGATTCCTGTTGTCAGCCATGTTCTACTTACGGCTTGTCGATGTTGGTGAGTTTTGAAGCAATAAAACTTAGAGAATACTATCTGGTTGTTCTTGTTTTATATTGTTTTTATTGTAGTTATTCTTGTCATTTACTTGTTCACTTTCACACTTGCCAAATCTCCTATTTTGTTATTTCATTCCATAACTATGGCAACAAAGCAGCCGTAACTTTTTTCTTGCTTTTATTAGTATACTGACTACTTGTGTTAAGAGAGAATACGAGTATATCTCCATAAACATGTTTCAATCTTATGAAATAGATTCGAGTGGATTTAGATTACGGGTATAGGCAGTGCTACAAAGTTGCAAGTTTGTCATGGTTTGGTAAGTTACGTGTTATCGACGTGTATGTGAAAATAATCTAATGAAAGTAATTCAGCATTTGATTCGAAATAAGAAAAACTAAGTTTTCCATTTGAAAGTCTTTTCGTTCCGCACTCTTGAGACTGCTAACAGACAATCAAATAGTTAATCTCTATTGTAAACGTAAAACTGTAACTTAAAAATGTGTATCACGTTGGAAACGCATCACACAATGATATTATATATCTTCTCCAGGTTACTTTTCAAATGTATTGCGCAGTAGTTTTGAAAAGAAGCAGAATTTTTATAAGTTGTTGTTTCTTGAGACAATATTTCTGAAATCCGCTTGAAAATAATTACATTTCCAAAGAATTTCTATTGTAATAATGATAAGAAGCTTTTTTATTACTTAACACTCACTTACTGCACAGAGTTATTTAATATCAGGTGATTTTTTAGCAACATTATTTTTGACAACACTGTTTTGGTAGCTCAGCTGTTTTCGTGCAACATGTTACTTTCAAACATGTTAAGCTTGGTCTATAATTTAACCATGAACCGATTTACAAGCGAACAACGTTAAGAACTTTTTTATAAGGAAAATTGTGCTCAGCGACGAAGCTCATTTCTCATTAAATGGAAATGGTGTGAAGAGCAGCCATGCAGCCAATGCACTGCTTGAGTGGATTATGGACCAGTGGCATCACTGGAATGACGAGTGCTATAGTGCGAAGAACACAATTTTTTTTTTTTGCCCAAAATGAAAGAGCTGGACTTGGGTGACATGTGGTTTCAACAAGATGATGCCACGTGTCACACAGCACGTGAAACATTGGCCCAATTGAGTGGCGAGTTTGGTAAACAGTAAACAGTAAACAGCCAATTGGCCGTCTAGATGGTGTGATTTAACGCTTTTAAGCCATACTTTGTGTGGCTATGCCTTAGAGAAAAGACCGCAACGGTTGATGCACTGAAAGCCAATATTAAAGAATTTATTAGTGAAATACCGGTAGATATGCTGGAGATATTATGCCAAAAATGGACCCAGCGTATGAACCATTTGAGGTGTTCTTTAAACATTGAATTATATGGATCGTTCTGTCGTCTCAAATAAAGATTTAATACATTTCTCAAAATTTTATTTTCTTTAATCAAATCAAAAAGCTCTTAAAAAAACACCCAATATATTATTACACAAAAATAAGTAAAAAACAATGAAATTTATTTTGTTTTAAAAAACAATAACGATCGTAAAAGTTGTAAGTGGCTTTTTTTATAACAATTTCATTTCGCTTTATTTTATTTAAATTTTATAGATGCCTTACACACAATAGCTAGGGATACTTTTGTTAAAGACAACTTTTATACGTATGTATGTATGTATGTATGTATGTTGGCGATAATTATAATTAATTTTTATTTATTTATTGGGGTTATTATTATTATTATTTTCTTTGTTATTGTTATTGTTATTGTTGTTAACCAGACCATTGATAAAAATAATTACATATTTATATACGAATATTACGTTATTAATAAAATATGCGATCTACTTAAGCTTGCCAGATGGCTTTGATTTCACCTGAATTACAAAAATTTTTAGAGTCAAGAAAAATACGGTTTCACAATCGAGATCAGAATAAATCGCTTGACCAAGTTGTAGAAGCTCACGATGAATAATTCCCTTCTAATTCTATCAGACACACAGCATTATATTTCTTGTTGACGGTCCTTGCTTTGCCATGATATTTTTCACACATTTTTGTCGTACGTGATAAACTTTTCACCGCCTTAATCATTCAAACCTATCAAACAAGCAATAGTGTTGACTGAGCCGACTACTGACAATTTGTAACTGAAGTTTTTACTACACCAGTATTTTCGACTGCTAAGATTTTTTTCAAATCAAGAATTTTGTCATGTTAAATCTGGCAACCCCATACATATTCTACTCGTATGTTTAAATTAAAATGCATCAGGCCATTTTAACGTATTATTAGTTGTATTTGCAATTAATTCAGCAAATATTTAAATGTGTACGAGTATGTATGTGTGTATGTTTGTATAGATGGGTTAATATTACGTAAACGTCAACGTGACTGACTATCTCTCTTCCTGTATGTATTGTGTTAACAAATTTTTAATTAAATTAAATGATACGATTATTGATTATTTTTAAGTTAATTTGGTTGCGAATTAAGTGCTCATGATTATTAATATTTAAAATAGAACTTTGATTTCAAACGATCGATTTTAAAAACATAAATTGTTTGAAATGAATTAATGAAATAAATTTCTCAATGCCTTAAATGTCAAATCGATGGAGTTAAAACACAAAATTGAGAAAAATTAAAATGTAGTTCGAAAATATATATGAAGTTAATATTAAATTTTCAAGTTAATTTTTTTTTTTCATTTAGAAGTGCTAATACAATACATACAGTTTGACAAATTTGTTTTCAATATACGATAATATAGTTTAGGGCCAATGCAATATTTTATCATTTCTATCTAAAAAAATTCAAAAGTGATGTTAATCGATTTAACAATGGAGCATTCAATTGTTGTTACAAACTTATGTATATCGTATTAAAGGAAAATTTATAAAATTAAAATAATTTTTAGTTTAAGTATCGGGTCCGCCATCTAACGTTTTCTTTCAACTAGTGCTTATTTCGTGAATGGTAACACTTAACTCATGTCTGATTTGACAGATAATTAGTTTTATCTATCCGCTGAACGAATATGGTTAAGTATACGCTTGAACAACGCTGGGAAATATTGCGACATTACTTTGAAAATCATGGTAATGTTGCAAATGTGTGCGAAAATTGCGTACGGATTTGGGAAGAAGAGAAGCACCTTCAGCTCCATAAGTAAACACGCAAAATTGTCGCATTTGGAGCACAGAAAACCCGTACGCATACATTGAAATGCCGATACACCCAAGACGAGTCACTGTTTGGTGCGGATTTTTGTTCAGAGGTATAATTAGGCCATTGTTCTTCAAAAATGAGCAAGGAGTGGCCGTTACAGTCAATGGCGATCGATATCGGGCCATGTTGAACGAATTTTTGTTCACAAAAATTGAAGAGGAGGATATTAGCAACATTTGGTTTCAACAGGACGAAGCTACGTGCCACACAGCCGAAGCTCGATGTCTTGCGCTCTGTTTTTGAAGATCGCATTATTAGTCGCAGAGCTGATGTCGTTGGCCACCACGGAGCTGCGATTTGATACCGTTGAACTATTATTTGTGGGGTGCCATCAAAGGTAAGTGTTACGCCAACAAGCCAGAGACAATTGACGATTTAAAGGACAATATACCTGAAGCCATTGGTGAAATACAGCTGCACACAATCGATAATGTGCTTAAAAATTGGACCGATCGTGTAGGTTACTGCATAGCCAGCCGAGGTAGCCATTTGAATGAAGTTATTTTCCATTATTAATCGGAAGGACTGTACTTTCAAATAAAAAAGAAATTTGAGAAAATATTCAGTAGTTTTTTTTTATTGCGTTTTCAAAAAAAAAAAAAATATTTGGCGGACCCTTTAGATGTGAAAGAGGATTTGATTCGCATAGTTTAGAATGTAAGCTTGTTGCTTATTAAATCTTGCAATACAAATTGTTGCAACACAGCAATTGCTAAGAAATTCACAGATTTTCTTAATGCACAAATTGAAATTGTCAAATAGGCAGATTCGTGTGACTCGTGTATACCTGCAATTAAACAGGTAAGCGATTTAACAAATAAAATCTGAATAAACTAAATGTACTTTACGAAAATCATTCATCTATCGGGGTTGAAGTAGAAAATGCAGAGTATTTAAATAAATTTTCAAATTCGGAGAGAGATTTATCTAATTTTAGCAAAGATTAAATTTAAAGAAACACCTAAAGAGACTATCAAATCCACCTTCATCCGTTAGGTAGTAAAAGTATATTTCATTCAATATCAAGTTCATGTCAGTGTGTCAGTGTAATGAATTCTGATTTAAGTACTCGTTCAATAGATACACTTTTCTTCTTTCTATCTATGAACAAACCGCCCCCACCCCCCTTCCTACTGTTTATATGTTTGTTTGTGTGTTTTGCATTTCACCTACACTTAACTTTTAACATGGATTTGTTGTGTTAAACACGTATCAGTGTATGAATCGATTAACGACCATGTAAACTGGCCAAAACCTAATGGATTCTAATGCAAACATTATGTTTTACTTTTAACATTTTCTCTCTACCCACACTTTTACTGTTCGCAAGCTTTATAACCATTTCAAGGAAGACAAATTCTGTTTTATTCTCCTTTATTCTCTTCAGTTAAAATATCAGCAAAAGAAGCATAAATTACAAGTACAAGAAGCGCAGTATTTCGTATTCGTATCTCTTGGGAAAATTCATTTATTAAGTGTGACAGCTCAATAGCATCAAAGATAGTAAAATTTAATACGTACTACAGTTATGGGTGTGGGTGGGTATACACAAAAATCCATTTCTCTATCGTGACCATACCACATGCTAACATTACTTGTAAGTATTTATCACAATGAGGAATATGTTTATGTGATCAACTCTGAAAAGCAGTTAGCAGATGGTTAGTCCTCGATAAAAAACAAGCATAAACTAAACAATGAAAATCATTAAAAAAATCTCTAAAAAAATCAACTTTTTTAGATGAAAATTACTATTCAAACATTTATAGAGCCTACGTGTACACACATAAAAAAGCCCAATGTAAAATCAACATGAAAATACGTTAATTTTAAGTCGTTGTGGATATTAATTATAAAAAAATATTAATTAATATTAACAGTGTTTCATATTAAATTAATAGTTTTACAGGTTATTTTAATATTCAATACTGTGTTACCAATAAACTGAAACTACCCAGCTTCGACAAAAAAAATTTCTGTAATTGTAGAAAATTCTACCCAGCGTATGGTGATATTTACGAATTTTGTGAAAAATATCGTTTATACGATACACATTACATACAATTACAACAAAAAGATTTATTTTCAAAACTAAGTTCTTTCACTTTATTAGGAATAAAATATGTATTTACCAATCGATTTTCATGAATTATGGTTTATTTTGTTTCTATTATACGCACCTTTATGAATAAACAGTAAAACTAGTAAATATTTGCTGCTTTCTATTTTTGTGAATTTTTAGAAATCAAAAATAAGTATCATAATTCTTAAAAAAAAAATTGATTTGTTCCTCAAAACAATGACTTAAATGGGTAAAATAATAACTTAAATTTGGTATAATTTGGAATTATGTTAGCATATGGCTTCACGAAATCGAATGTGTCATTTCAAAGCTATCATAAGATGTAGAAGCAGCCTTTTAAAAAATCTCACATTTTAGAAAAAAAAAAAAACTTATCCATAGAATCTGAAACGCTGATGATTTTTGAAGTTAGGCGATCATAGTGCATCAATAAAATATAGTGGTTGTTCATGGTCTGAAAATGTTTTTCCATTTGTTGCATAGTGTAATAAATAAGTGTAGGTCTCACATAAAAACAGTATTAACTTGATATCTCACAATGTTCTATTTTTATTTTATTTACTCTTTATTATGTGTCTTATTTATTAGTTTCAATTTATTCAAAAATTGTTTTGCCAATTATTCTGATATATAAACATTCATTAAATTTATTTTTAATACATATAAATGTCTATATCTAATTAGATGACAACAGCTGTAGATTAATTTTACACATACTTTTAAGCTAAAAGTAAAATGTAAAATGTGGCCGTGTGTATACGTGCATGCTACCGTACATAGATATGTATGTGTGAATAATTTTAATAAATATGCATGTATGGGTGCTGTTAATTTTGCATTACACCTATTACCACAAAGATTTACAATTGCAAACACAAGCTTTAAGTGAACGAATGAACAATAACAACAACAGCAACAACAACAACAACAGAAACAGCAGCAGAAACCAGCCAAACAGACGATAATGAACCAAATGTTTTGAGCAAAACATAATCAGTATAATGAAGATGATAATGTTACATACACACACACACACTAAAATAATGATATTTATAAGCAGTTACACTACTATATACAAAGTGTGCGTATGTGTATATATGTGTGTGATTAACTGTGTGGTTGTTATATGAACATTTAAATGTCGAATTTAATGTACTTACAAAAAAAGATATGCTGCATGCTCATATGCATATTATCTTACATATATTAACACATACACACATATGTAAATACATTTTCTTATATCCTTGTTTCGTATGTACATCTATAGCACCAATCTTATTTAAATACATATGTGTGTATGTAGGTATGCATAATATTATATTTCCGTAAGTCCAAAATCGACTTTGTATCTGCTTATATGAGCACATACATACATACGCACGTATGTGTGTGAAAGTGGATATGTGCATATGTTTGTTGTATGTCCTAAATATTTTAATGGAAAACAGTTTAGTATAATTAGTTTAATATTTAGTCACTGTGGTAATTAGCTAATGGTATTCCATGTCACAAGATCATTAAAGAGACAACAGCGTGAATAACTTATAAACGCAAAATAAAAATACACCAGCATTGACAGTGGACTCATTATAAACGAGTACAGCGACAATTCGTATTGTAAGTAAGAACGAAAACGACTGGATAATATTAAAGAATATTTTAGAAACACACTTGAATATTGTGAAATTGCGTAATAAAGTTTAATACAATTTAAAGAATTTTTACTTATTGATTTTAATACAAAATAAAACAATTTTTCAAGCAATCTTATCACATTGTCATCAATTATTATGTTATAAGTATACCATATTTAACATTTTTACAAATAAGGTTTAATTTGTACCAGTTTACCTTAGAACAAAAGATCGAAAACTTTAAAACGTACGATACATCTTATGAAAACTAAACCAACGGCATACTGTTTCCTTGCCAAAAAATAAATAAACAATACAAACAATTAAAGCAATATGTCCTTCAACATGAAATTTTTCACTCATTAAAAAAATGAAACCGAAAATATATTTGTAAAAACTTACCAAATCAATTATGAAAAATTTTTTAAATACACAAAAAAATTGCCTTTTGCCTTTCAAGCTGATCGTATGTTTCAGTTGATACTGTGGAACAAGTCGAAAATAATATCAATAAACATCAGCAATTGGGATTTATATGGCTCTAAAGGTATAATTACGCGATTGTCGTAATGCACCAATAATTAGTTTATTTTATATGACAATCGTGTGATTACACAACTTTTTTTGGCTCATACGGCAACACACATCATTATTGTGCTTATTTATCCTAATCAAATACAATTCTGGTGCTACAATTGTGCACCAATGTGCGGCAATTAGAGAAGACAATTCTCACCAATTTATATTTTTTTTTTATTGATTTCTTTCCAAAAAAAAAAACATTTATTTGTACGGTATTTATAATTGTCATCCCTTAAAATAAGCATTTTTAAAACAAAATTGTTCACGAGAACTGTTTAAATTTCCATTTCCCATTACTTAACACTTTGCTTCTGTGTTCATAATTTTATACGAATCGCAAAGAATTTTTCACACAATATACATCACAATATTCCGCATATTATAGAATACTTAACTAAAAAATCACGTTTTTTAAGTTATAACACTGTTGCAATAAATGAGCGATATGTAATTATATGTCCATTTCATCCTTTCCATTTTTTTAAATTCTCTTTTTTTTATCAAGCGTACACATGATAATCAAAGCCCATGCAATGTTTATATTTTTAGAGAACAAATAGTCAGAGGATTAAATATTATTTGTAACTATATTCCAATTTAGATAAGTATATATAGCCTATAGTAGAACTGTCGAGTGATTGAAAGGCGGCAATTTTTTCCATTGCATCGTTTTGCGCTAATTTGCAACAATCAAATTTATTTAATCGGGGGCAATTATGTGGCAATTTATTTATTGGGCCACATTTCAGCACAATAAAAATTGTTTAAAATTGGTGCATTGCGACAATCGTGTGATCATACCTTAAGTTGACAGCCTCTTAAAATTATTATTGTGCTAAACCCATGAAAAATTTTAATACATATTCATTTTACTATTAATGTTTTATAATAAACATTTTCAAAGTATTTAACGTAAATATTTAATCCAATAGCAAAAACAAAAAAACATAAGTAAAATATCACTCTTTTTCACTGATTCAATGAACGATAAAGAAATTGATTATCTCTGACTTAACATATGTATACATACATATGTACATATAACCTTAATAACATACAAATTTATTAATAGAAATAATTTAAAATTTAATACGATTTTTGATTATATTCTGTGCATGAATTATTTATTTTCCATTTTTCATTTCAATTAATTTGATTCATTTCTCAATATGAATGATGTATGAAAAACAATCTAAAGACAGACAAAAAGCAAAGAACAAAATACAAAAAACAAAAAACAAAAACAAGTAAAAGAAAACGTTATTATTTCAAAACAACAATACAAACGTACGTTTTATGTATAATTTATGTACTTTTTCTTTGATTTGTTTACTTAAGTTTGTATGAATGTACTCGTATTGGTTTACCTAAGCAATAAGCAAACTAACTCTAACTCTGTCTCTCCTCTACATAAAGCGGATGGTGGATTAAAGAAATAAACACTGATACAAACATACAAGACACCCAAGTACACATGACATGTGCCATATTAAAAGATGAAAAAGCTCAATTTGGTTTAACAAAAACGAGAGTTTCAATCTTATACAAGCACAAATACACTCTATTGTAAACACTCACACATATACGTGCATGTATTTTAAAGAAACATTGACACTAAAAACAAGAAACAAAAAACAAACAAAAAAAAACAAGAAAAACACAACAACAAAGAGCGCTTACAAGTATCGAAGAAAGTAGGAAAGAAAAAAAGGAGCATCAACTCAATTTATTTGGATTTACATTTCTAATATCAGTTTTACATATTCGTACATTCACATTCACTCTACTACTCTCAACCTCTGTCACTCTCTCACTTCCTCTCTGTCTTTCTCTCTCTAACACAGTTTTTTAACATAATATTGTAGCAGGATGGTAATGATGACGATGGCGATGATGGCATGATAAAGACGAAGATGAAGTTCAATAGACAGTTTTTTTTTTTTTTTTAATTCCAATCATTTCCACTCTCTATTCGTTATACACACAAAACAGTGGCTGCCATTGAAATGGAATCAATGAATAAATGGATGGATGAGTGAATGAGTGAATAAGCTGAATTGAGATGGATTGAATAAGTAAAAGTACAATAGTTAAAGCAAATATTGAGTTTTAATTATATTACACACCGAGTTCAAGAAATTACACGCACAAATACAAATGCAGAAATTTAATTAAAAAACTTTGTACAAATATAAGAAGAAAAAAAAGTATGGTTTCTTTCTTTCCAAATAGCCTTTATAAGTTTGTATTATATTGTGTCAAAAAAAAGAAGAAGAAGAGAATAATTATAAAAAAACTTCATTGATTCTTAAGAAATTTATACAGAATGAATAAGTACTAAAATTAAAATCGCATGTGCATACATTTCAACATAATTTATTTTTTATTATCCATACTTATATATTTGATCAGTTGTCGGTAAGACTTGATAAGCAGTAATATAAAATAGATAACTAGTAGAAGTAAACAATTTCATGATTTGCTTTCAGTGCCGTATACAATATCATAACCCGCGCAGAAAAAGTTGAACAATCGAGTTATAAAGCCAAAGTAATTTTAAGCAAACTGCCAAGAACAATATACTATGAGCCACAATCCAGCACTAGAGATTTAATTTGTCCAGTGAAAATTGATTATGATGAAGCGTATGACAGGAATCCTTCCGAAATATGATACAAAAATCATACAATTTTGCATATCCAACAAAGAAGTTGGTGAAATAAGCATTTTGGACGAAATAATAACCAAAGAAGTATATCTTGATGCTTCAAAAAACAGCGATCAGTAGCATTCAAAAATCCGATCTTAGTGGCCCTGAAAATACGAATAAGTCACAACACATATATTGCCATAATAATGATTTCAAGCATAAGTCTTATTTGAACTTTTTGAACACTATTCTGGATACTTTTTCAGAGCGGGATATGATCTTTTACACAGCCATGAAAACAAATCAAGAAATTTTCTAACTGGTTTGACTTTAAAACAATGGATATATCCTGTATCTTTAGAGACTCGTGTTTCCTGAATGTTTCAATTTAAATATAGTCACTTGTTCCACGTTTGTCTAATTTTTTATTGCCAAACACTATGTGAGGTCTTTGTCATACAATGACGTTCATAAAAAATCCTAATCCGCGAAATTCTAATACAAAATGTCTTATTTTTCAAAACACTTTTTACGTAAAGATCTTTCTTTGTTATTAGCCTTGTAAAGTTGAAGTTATGACGTCTCAAAGTCCTTAAGAGATGATATAGTAATGGAATGTGTAAAAAAAACACTTTAAGAATTTGTTATTGGAATTTTCGAATGAAAAAAAAGATTTTAACTTTTTTTTCTGTTTTGAAAAAACCTTTTTTACAAACTGTACACAAGAACACATATATATATATATATATATATATATATATATAGATTTTTTAAGCAGGTGTGCTTTTTCCCTTACCCACTTGTCCAATTTCTCTCACTTTTTGTTTTGTGTTTGCAAAATTCCATATTTTCCTTAACTACATAGTCATTTAGACCAAATTTACAAACTTCCACTTTGACACTTTTTCAGATATACGAAAATCAATAATTACTTTGTATGGGAGGTACCACGCTCCCTTGCCAAATTTTACAGATTTTTTACCTGATGATTTGTTTTAACTTCCAAGTCATACACACCAAATGTAGAAACCTGCACTCCATCCGTTCTCAAGGTATAGAGAAAATGTATTGTTTTAACTACGAACCTATTTAAACCAAATTTAGAAACTCTTACATTTACCGTTTTTAAGATTTGGGCAAATAAATATTTTTATGGGCGTGGCACCTACTGTTTTCAACGCATGTATTGGTTCGTAAAGCGGTGGAGTGGATCTAGAGTTATAAAATGGCGAACATAGGTCATAGGTATATATACATATATAAACATACGTAAGAATAAAACTGTATAACTATTACTTTTTTTAACTTTTGAAGATTGTACTGGTCTACAAACAACAAAAAATTTTCTGGCCTTTAAATAAAACTTTATGGAACATAGTGATTTTAATATTTAATAATATTTAATAATGATTTCAATATTTTATTTCATCAGAGCTTGAAAACGACTTGATCGATGTCAATGCAAGTGCCATCAAATGTTTAGGAATAACATTTTCTACAAAAAATCTGAATAATATTTTTTGCATCTTCAACAGTTTAGGAATTATTCATAACTTAGTTGCGAAAAAGAATTTTTTTCGCGCAATATTAAAGCATTTCTTTTAATTTTTTTCAATAAGTATAAAAAAAAATTGCTCAGAATGAAAATTTTACATGTAAGCAATTCATCTGACCGAACATTTAATCTGCCCGACGACCAGTTCTTCGATACAATAATGTTGCTTTATATATACATTGTGTGTTACCTAATAATGTATTACAGGTTTTTTTTCCCAAAAAAGGTGCCTACCTGCCCTTATGGATTATTTGACTCTCAACATATCTGGCTCTCATTTAAATGCTTAAAACATATTTATACTAAGAATTTTTTTATAACTTAAAAAAATAAATCCTCTAATTTTGCACGAAGTTATGAATAACTCCGAAACTGTTGAAAATGGGCCGGATGGCACTCCAGCACTGAAGCAGTGCTTTTCAACGCTTGCGCGTCCATTGGCTAATATTTTCAGTGCGCCTTATCGTGTGGGTATGTTTCAATCTTGCTGGAAGATTGCCAATGTAACACCAATCCCTAAAAAGGGTGGGGCTAGTAACCCCGAAAACTACCGTCCAATAGCAGTTTGTTCGGCACTTTCCAAAGTTATGGAGAGTATGATTAAGCATCACCTTGTGAAATATTTAGAGTCCAACAATTTGCTGAACGATCGCCAATATGGTTTCCGTAAAGGACGCTCTACTGGTGATCTGCTGGCATTATTCTGTGAAGGGTGGAACAGGTCCATTCATAGATTTGGTGATAGTAAGGTTGTGGCCCTGGATACTTCTAAGACGTTTGACAGAGTCTGGCGTGAGGCTCTCATATCCAAACTTATTGCCTTTGGTGTCGGTAGTCACTTCTCTCGATTCATATCGAGCTTTCTCAGATATCGCACTATTAGAGTGGTTATAGACGGGATTTCATCCAACGAGTTCAGGATATATTCAGGGGTACCGCAAAGCTCTGTTCATTCTTCAACTCTATTTCTAATATTTCTTAATAACTTTGTTTTTCTCACTTCTAATCCTATCTACTCTTCTGCAGATGACAGCAACATTTGTCATTCATATTCTTTTGATCGTAGGCCGAGCCTTTTGGAGATTGGGGCGAAAAGGCGAAATATGAACGACACACTTACAAACGACCTGCTGAAAATCTCTAAATGGGGTCACGCGAACAGGGTCGAATTTAATGCGCGCAAGACCCAATATTGCTTTTTGACACACAGACTTGGTGGTGTGTTGTCATTTGTATCTATGGGTAATGTAGATATTGAGGAATAAGATGCTCTTGGTGTTCTGGGCATGAGAATTCATTTTGACGTTCGTTGGAACGAGCACATATTTCGAGTGCCGAAAGAAGTATTCAAGTGTCTCGGCTTCTTAAAACGGTGTAAGAATTACTTCACTCCATCTGAGCTCCTTAATATTTACAAAACCTATATCCGACCCAAATTGGAATACAACTCTTATGTATGGACCGGTGCTTCAAGGGCTATTTTGGAGTTTCTCAACTGCGTATAGGAGAGGGTAAAGGTTCATATTAATGACGGTAGGGTAGCCAATTCTATCGATTCATTAGAGTATCGTCGCAATGTGGCGTGTGTTTCATTGTTCTATCCTCCACACAACCTATTTTTCTAGTACCAGTACAATGCACTGCATGAGTAGGGGTTATCCCCTGAGCGCTGGTCTTATTGAAAAAATAAATAAATAAAAATAAAAATATAAATAAATAAAAAATAAAAATAAATTATTCAGGTGATTTATAGGTCAAGTCGTTTTCAAGTTATGATGAAATATGTTGACATAGGCAATATATTCCGGGCGAAATATTTACCACGCCCATAAAAAACAGATTTGAGTCCATAAATATTCCTCATGAATTCTTAAGAACCCTTTTACGTACAGAAGAGACTATACTTAGGGCCTAAGTATGTCTTTCAACCACATAAAATTGGGTTCTTCACATTACTATCTAAATAGCATCAGCAATAATATGTATTTATTTATCAGTATTTAATTGTGCTGAACTAAAAGAGAAATATGTACATATGTAAGTATGTATGCAATGAATGTGATTTTTAGCATTTTTGTGACATTTTTTCAATTTATAATTCTTGCAATAAGATAACCCCCATTTAGTTGAATGCAATTTTAATTTTTTTTTTTTGTGATTCACAACAAAAATAACTCAAAGAAGAAAAGTGACAATCAATTTTGTTCAACGTTTTAAGCAATGTTAAGCTGATATTTATTCTTATAAATGATGTTGTTCTCGCATATCCTTCTTTTTAGTTTTTCCAACCCAAACCAATAGACGACAATAGCAATTTCAATTTGAAGTCATTTAGAAAGTGAAATAAATTTATTCCTTTGAAATTTATGTAAATTTTCCACTTACTTAAAAGGCAGAAAACAGAAATCGAATATAAAAGTGAGGGCAAAAAACAAAAAACAAAAAATCAAAAAAAAGAATAACCAGAGTACGAGTACTTGTCGAGAATGGCAAGAGAAAAGAGTCTTGAGTTAAATACATCAGCTTTGCTTTGTTTCTCTTTCACTTTTTGGTGCACTTCACCACATAAACTCGTTAAGCACGAATGCCTGACATCATTCATGCATTACCCTGATATATATTATTGCTAAAATAAGATTTGCTCTTATTTTCAAGCCCAACTACTTCTGATGGCATTTCTGCCACAACTGCTACTACTGTTGCTGTTGGATGCTGCTGCGTCTGTTGTTATTGTTACTATAGTATCAGTTACTGTTTGTGACTGTGCAACATAAATGGTGCATAATAATGTACTTGCATGTATGAATTTTATTTTTTTGTTTTTCTTCTATTTTATTCTCACTCCATTTTGGTATCACTATTTATGTGTGCGTTTGTGTAAATGTGTTGAATGTACAACATAAATGTATATTGCAACACTTTACAACACATAGACACAGTGTGTATGTGTTGTTCATGTCACAATGACTATAAATTGTTTTAGATGTTGTTGTCACGTTGCATGTCATGTTTTTTTTTCCTTTCCTCACTTACTCCTCCTCCTCCTCTTGCTACCACTTCATCGTCGCGTATGTCATTTCTATTATTTTTGATTTTTTCATTCTTCATTTTCCTTTCGGAAAACGCTGCTGCTGCTGTACATTGTGTCGTGTGTTTGATTTACTCGTAGAATATAAAAAGACAAAAGTGATAATTGAAAATATTCTATTAACATAACGACGTTAACGACACTTTCGTTTGGCATTGAATCTACATACATAATTAGCTGAATTGCTGAATGTTAAAGTTTTATTAGTTTCTTTTTTATTGATGCGAATAAAATAGTGAAACTTTAATGCAATTGCTTCACATCCTAGAAAAATATTCTTAAAAAATATATTTTTTAAAGGCAGTTCACTCAAGACAGTTTCCAAATTAAATGCTACCCTTTTTCTAAAAAATGATACTCAGGTTATATTTACAGTTAATCTTTCTAAATGTAAAAATATTTAAAATAATCTTCTATTTAACCCACATTAGCTTGTACCTTTTTAAACGTTAGCCTTTACATACTTTGAACAAATTTTTACGCTGTTTTAAATTTCAACTTCACACCATAAACGACTCTAATGATTTAAGTAGGGGTTAAGTATACTAAAAAAAGTTTCATGTTCTTCTTATCCATTTTCATTCCTTTACTGCTGGACCGTATGTGGCAAACGGTTTAAAAGAATGCAAGGAATAATCTGTTTTCCTTTGTATAAGCGGAGTTGTTACAGTAACGAATTTACCCTAAAAGGATATTTTGCAGTTTTCTCGGTTTATACTTTACATTTACGGCTTCTTCTTTCTAAAGACTGTTAAGACCAATTGCTAAACGAAGCTATTTTCTATTTTGAATTTTTGAATAAGAAGTTGCAATTTATTCAACTGCACATGTTTCTACACAACTCTCACATTGTCCTATTCACATAAAGCTTTTTTTCCCATTATTGACGACTCTCCAGATAAACTTTAATAGTAATTGTTTCAACATTAGTCATCAAAAAATCACACTGTTAAAATAAGTGACGAAATTTAGTGATTTATGCTTGGTTTTTTCAAATATGTAATTGAAATATATGTACCATACATATGTATGTATATAAATTTGTATTTCATTAATATTTCAATTTTATGTATATACATTGTAACGTTTTTACCTTTTTAAAAACGTCTTTTTATGAGTTCGTAGATTGCAGTTAAAATAAAATAAATCTTTATTCAACACAATTTTGTGCACCACTGCTTGTAACCTTTTTTCACAAGCAATAACAATTTTCTATTTTTAATTACTCCGTCTGTTTACATTCTTGTAAACAACAACAATTACGCGACAGGTCTTTCTACTTAAAGATCTCCCAACCCGATCGTAGTTATAACTTAGGTTCGATCACAATCTTTTCAACCAGAAGTTATGCACACTTAACTCTCTTTACTGAGTTAGCTCCAACTAAACTGGTTCATTACTTCACGATTCACTTCACGAGTTTATACCTTATAAACTCTCTTCACACAAACTGCACTCGCTGAGTTAACGACACATAAACTGATTGCTGTTCGCATCGATGTGCTTTATATATGGCTGAGTAAACAACACATCGAACGCTATCGAACCTCTTGATATTTCAGGAAGATTCCATTTCTTGCTTTGAATATCTTTTTAGTTCTTTTGTAGCCATGCGTATGTGAACATCTACCTCGTTCAGTTCTTAGTATTTGTTGTTGCTTGTTTATTGTCTGTTACTTGTTTTCTTTGCTGCTTAATTATTGTTGTTGCCGTGTCATTTTTGTTTACTTTATCTCTGCTAATGGTTGTTGTTGTAGATTTGGTTATTTGTAAACAGCACGTATAGTTAGTTGTTCTTGCAACTTTCGTTTATTTATTTTAGCGATGTAATAAACGCTCTGGTGCCCAACCGTAATTTTGTAACAATATATTCATTTTTTTCATTACATTTTTATTTATTTTTTCTTCTTTCAATAAACTATGAAAGTATCTATGATACTTATCAAGTACTTATCAAATAGATACTTTCATGACATGTTTTAAATAAATTGATTAAAATCAATATGTTGTTACATATTTCATTTTATATTTATTTATTTTTAATTAAATATTTTACTCAACTAGAAGGCAAAACTAGATTGAGAATAATTAAGTTTGAAAACAAATATCTTTCTTTCGCAAGTCAAGCATACAAATAAGTTTTCTTATTGATATAACTCGAAGGCTTTAAATAGATGTCATTTCACTTTTTTTTCTTTTATAAACTTATCTATGTATTGCTTTTAGTTATCTAATACTCTAATATTTTTTATAGACTCATAGCAAATAACAGTATGAGTCCATTTAATATCGGACCAATCATAATGTAAATGCCAGCGTAGAGTCTAATTTCTTAGCAAAACAAAGCAAAAACATATAAAATATTTTGAGATGTCTAGTGATAAGAAGATAATGGGTATGTATCTATAAGTAAAGAAAAATTTATTTTTTATGGGCACAACAAAAAATATATTTAAAAAAACAGAAAATTTTTCAAAATGAAAAACAATTTACATTGTGGTCGAGCGACAAATGTTGTTCACTTTTTAAAATGATAACGAAAATAAAGATTTATAGACACAAAGCGCATGCCTTTTTCTCGCAGC
Organism: Wohlfahrtia magnifica; assembly: GCA_023159175.1. Taxonomy (NCBI): domain Eukaryota; kingdom Metazoa; phylum Arthropoda; class Insecta; order Diptera; family Sarcophagidae; genus Wohlfahrtia; species Wohlfahrtia magnifica. The sequence goes on from JAKWBJ010000060.1 coordinate 2,015,564, forward strand.
TCTACTAACACTTTACTGTTTTCAATTATTCAAAAATTTCTTAGTCTATATTATTTGGCTCAAATATTTGATGGAGTAGGTATTCATTTTGTTTAGCACAAGAGTTTTTGAGCATGATTTATGGCAATGGCTTTATTCCAGTCTTAAGTCGATCACTTAAGTAATGCCCTGTCGTTGGATTCACTAAGAATAGCGATAGCCATAGTGCAAGCAAAAGAGAAAATGTTTCATATAAAATCGATTTGATGGAAAATTATTTTCCCTTTTTTTGCATTTCTTGTTCAATTTTCTATTTTCAAATCATTAGTTGTTTGCTTAAAACCACAAACAGTTTCGGCATCATTAATAATTATTTATGCTTTGCGTCAGTGTCAAGTTACACACTTATTTCTTACCAAAAACAACAACAATAACAAAAACAAATAGAAAAAAATAATTAAAAAAATAGAATAGAAAATGAAAAACAATTTCTTTTATTTCCCTTTTTGTAGCCACAAAGTATGCAATATTTTTCTTGTATTGTTTTGCGGTTGCAGGCACATACATATTCACCACTTTTTTACCACAAAAACTTAATAAGTCACAAATATTACAATATTATAAGTTGTACATATAAGTGTGTGTGTGTGTGTGTGTGTGTGCATGTGTCTGTGCGTGCGAGAGTGTGTAAATGAATATTAAATTTGGTATCCTTATCAAAAAATTTTATTTGAGTTTTCTCCTTACTTTTAGTGATTTTAACTCATAAATCAACACCAAATAGTTTTATCGCAGTAGTTAAATCAACAATAACCATAAATTGCATAGACACATACACACACAAACGCACATACATATAAAATCACATAGAGGCATATGTATGTATGTATTAAGTCCTAGAGCTTTAAGAAAATCTATTTTTTATTACTTTTTTCTTTTTTATATCATTAATTTGATGTTTTCATGACTTTGCTAACAACTATTGTCAGGCAAGTGACATGAATATACATATATATCGCTCATTTACTTCAATAGTGTCAAAATTAAAAGCACAGCAACAAAATTTTTATTCTTTTATCAATATTGAGCAATAGGCAATTGGAGATTTATAACAATTTGAGCTATGACACTATTAGAGTAAGTGAGCGATATATACTCGCATAGTTAGTCGTCAATAATTTTGTGCTTTTTTTTCCTATTTTTCATATTATGACGATGATGATGATGACGATATCGTTGGTTTATGATAGCAAGCAAGTCTAAATTAGTTGTATTTATTGTTTGCGAGTATAGTATACATAGAGACTGCCATTGGGGAAATAGATATTCGTGGTACTATCACAGTATTATGCCATAAAATAAATGCTAGTAAATACGAGCATTTTCTTGTATACAATGTTTTATTTGTTCTGTATGTGGAACATTTCTGACGGTGTTATTAAAGATTAATACTGTCGTTACATAAAACATTAGTCAATAAATTTGAATTATTATTTCAAATAATCAACTGTTAAAAGATCAAAGTAATGTTACAAAAATAATATGAAATATGTTAGAAAAATATTGATTTTTATTGAAAGTATTTCCATAAAACTAAAGTCAGAACTTTGTCTAATAAATTGGATAAGTTATTATTGAATTTCCGTTTATACGTTTATTTATTTATTTATTTGTTTATTTTTGTATTCAACTTGGGACATACAAATATACATTCAACTCATGTACATTACCTTGTTGCAAGTGAGTTCTAAACCATGTATATTTTCATCGTCTAGAATTCTATTCTAAAGTAGTATTCATGATGCTGCCACATGGTCTTTTAATTTCCATAACCATATGGAATGGTCTTAAAGTTACCGAAATTATCAGAGTTTTTAGTCTTGAATAAAGAGTTAACAAATAAATAAAAAATACCTACACCACATCAGCGCTTTTAAGACTGTATTGTGGGATTTCCGTCTATTGGGTCGGTGTCAAGGTTGTTAATGTGTCACCCTGGCAATGCCGAACTTATTTGTGTATTTAATAGCATTGCCAATTCGACCATCTTTGTGTGTTACCTTTGAAATCAACGGAAATAATTCGAATGTTGTTGGAAGGACAAGAACAATCAGAAGTAATTTAAATTGTATGTAAAAGGCAACGCCTTATGCATTCGATAATATAGTTATCGTTTTCCAGTCATGAAGTAAAGTCGTGTTTGGGCGTAAATAAAAGTGTTGTATAAACAAATATTAAGTGCAAGATAACTAAGTTGGATACTGTATAGTTATAATTGCAAACTGTAAGAGTGAGGAAATAAAAACTTTAAAACAACAACAACGTATTATTTATTTTATTTTGACGCAATTTAATGAAACTCATACCTCTTAAAAAGGTTAAAACGTAACAATATAGTTTTTGTGGTGCACGCATTGTGTATATAAGTAATAATGCGTGATAAAGCGTGCAAACAATGAAAACTTTCGTTTTTTTTTACTTGAAATTGTCAAATTCATTTATTCAACGTTTATGTTAAAGTATAACAATGTGTTCCAGCTTACCAACCAAGAGGTTCTCGGTTCAATCCCAAGACAGACCATCTGCGGTGTTACCTCATAACATTAGCTAGTAAATGATTATGAGTATTACTACTATTTAAAACTTCTGTAATGCATATGCCGTTCGTTTGCATTAAGCTGTAGGTCCCTTTCAATGAGTCTAAAAATAGAATCAGGTGCAGTTTATTTACTAACAGAAGTCTCCTTGTTTCTTCATGAAATGTTAAGGGAATTATCATTGTTAATCTTAACTCTAGAACACCTCTAGAACGTAGTGCCTCCGACCTATTGTATTTTATTCACACAAAATGTATTAGGTAGGCGACCAAATGGTTCATTTGAATCATTATTTTGGAAAGTTGAAAGAAGGGAGTTAGGGGTTAAAGACAGACTATTGAAAGGAAAGAGAGAGAAAGAGAGAACACAGCCGACATGATACCACCAGTCAATGCCTATTCCAAAGCCAATTAATGGACTTAGCAAAATGTATTATTTACGCAGTTGTCATTAATTTTAGGCACAATTTATTTCATCGTTTTTTAGAAGTTGTGTCATTTATCATTCGTTCAATTCCGATATGTCCGATATTTCATTAGCACCTTATCTATCTATGTATACAAAAATGAAGTGTGGTTTGATACTTTCTTCTGTGTTTTTGTTCATCAATGCTATGCAAAGCTTTAGGAAAAAATAAAAGTCGAAAAATATTCAGTGCAAATATTCCAAGTTCTGCAGTAAGTATGAAAGAGATGGGATAAGTGAGCATGGTACCTCTGACACAAAGTAAAGATTGATTTTTGTATATCTTGAGAACGGTTAGAGTGGAAGTTTCTGAATTTGGTCTAAGTGACTTCGTATTAAAAGTCAGTACCCCACATAGAGCACATCTTGAAAACAAGAACTTCTTGAACGTGACACTTCGTCAGTCAATAACTGGGCGAGATTAAATAAGTGGACGAGTAAAATTTTGCATTCGTGTAAGATGGTAAAAGTTAAAACATAATTATCTACCCACAGCAGCCAAAAAGGGGGAGCTTGGATAAGCAGGTATTGCATTATATACATATGGATTTCCGGACAACGCCGGATGGGTTAAGCTAGTATCTAATAGTTTTCAACTATGACATTATAAATAAATATTTTAAGTAATTCTCTAATTTAAAAATTTTAATTTAAAAACATATATATTCGCCAGCTTCAATACATGTACTTTAGAATGCAGCAAACGTTAAAAATAAATAAATAAAAAAAATTAATTTTAAATTTATTTCCTGCATAAATTCAATTAAGGTTTTTTTTTATAAATATATAGATATATATTTTTTGCAATCATTAACGAAGGATATTTAAACATTTATAAACATAAAAAATGCTGGAGTTTTTTTTATAATAAAATGTATATTTATCGATTAGAGTAAATATATATTTAAATAAAAACATTCTAAAACATATTTTTAATGGTGATAAAAATCCATGTGTAATTTCTATATTAAAATGGTGTTAAAAAAACATGAGAAAACAATACTTTAATTGATAAAACTAATGATTTATTGAAATTTATTTTGTTTTTGTTCTCTTTGTTATTATTGCTGCATTTTTTCTTTTTTTGTTTATTTAAGAATTTAGTTTATTTCTTTTTTAAGTCTCTAATGTAACATTTAAATAATTTAAATCGAAAATATAAATTTGTATTCCCAATAGTGTTTTCAATTAAAGAAAACAAAAATATTTACGAAAATAAAAATTCAATTGCAATTTGTTCAAATTAAATCGAAAAAAAATTCCAAATAAACCACAGCATTATGGCAATCTATTAATCGCTGTGATGGAATTATGTAAAACAATCATTAAAAAAAATTAAAATAAAAAACTCATGTTTTAAATATTTCAAACAGTTTTAAACATTAAATGAATTTTACCGAAATTTTTTCTCTTCTTTAATTCTCTATTGACAATGTGCGATAAATTTTATATTACAACCATCTCTTCCGAGATGAGATTGAAATTTAAAAGTAATGATTATTTTTTTTTTTTGTTGGCAATTAAAATTTAAATTTTATAAAAATCTAATACGATAAATAATATATTTTCATACAGTGGTGGACACATTTATAATATATTTGCTTCTAGGCACCAAAATTGAGTAAAGTATTGTTGTCTATGGTGTGCTCAATATGTACCGTAACATCTTTTTATTTGCTTCCACGGTTGTGGACAGCAATTTAGCACGTTTTACAAATTTTGATATTATTCACTAATTTTTGTTGAAAATCTTAAATTGATGAATTTTGTGAATGTTTAATTTCAAAAGTTTTAATAAAAATCATGAAAGAATAAATAGAAAAGGGTCCAGGTAAATGTTACTCAAAGGCATACCGTGATCATCAAATACGCTCCAGAGAAATCATCGTTTGTGACAATGCTTCCCCATTAAATAACTATTACAAAAAGATGGGGTACAATGTACTATTACTATCAGTTCATAATCAAGCCCATTGGATATATAAAAGTATTAAACAGTGCGCTAGGCCTAGAAAAAGAATTCGTAAAAAGGAAGGACTCCTTTATTTATAGCTCCTCAGTTGCAAACAGCTTTAAGCCCTCAACTCAAATTCAGAAGGAGTTTTCAACAAAATTAGGTATTGACAACCCCTTCCGAACAATTAGAAGAAGGAAAAATTTAAAAAAAATTCTTTGATGTATTTTACAAGGTAAGATACACGTACCAAAAAAAAAAAATGAAGTTCCGAGTTTTATTTTTCTTGAGCATACAGTAGAGCAACCGCTATTTTAGAAAAATATCCTCTGGAGCGAAGAATCTAAACTTTTTCGATTTGGATCTGATGGAAAATGTTATATATGGCGTTCTTAAAGCATGCAGCACAATCCCAGGACACGGTGTTGGTCCTATAATCAAAAAAGATACGCACATGGATCAGTACGCTTAAAATAAAACACTTTTAAAAGGAAACACGATTCTATTTGCAGAGGAAAACTTTTTATGCATAATACACATTCAAAACACATTTACATACAGTAGAGTGTTGCCTAGAACAAAATAAAATCGACATATTTAATTGGCCAACTTAATCACCAGATCTCAGTTCTGTAGTGAACCCATGGTATGATGTAGAGCAACACATTACTGTTATCAAAGCTAACAATTTGAGTGTTTTATGGAAAAACTCAGAAAAATGCTGAGCAATATCAAAGTAACGTTGCGTGGGACTTCTAGACAGTAAGCCAAAGAGATGTGAAGGTGATATTAAGAAAAGTTTAAAATAAAATAAATAAGTAGTTTTGCTTTTTTTCTTGCGAAAATATATATTATTTTTTTTAACTTGTGCTAAATTACTATCCAGCCATTTTCTTGGCTTTTACTATATTTTAACACAAAATAAATGAATTGAAACGAACAAATCTAAAGTAAACTAATGCTAAATATTCCTCGGACTACGTGTGATACATTATGACATAGAAATGATTGTATTAATAAACAGGTATAAAAATTTTTGATTCCAAATAGTAAACAGAGGTAATGTGCTAACCCAATGTCCACCGCTGTATATTGTGGAAGTATGTAAGTATATCTTATTTAAATTGTTGTTGTTGGCAGTGTGAATACCGACAAGGGATTTGGAATGGTTTCCAATTTCTCTTTTGCTTTTCACTATTTTATACCTTTCTAACACAATCTTAAAGGCTGTAACAGGTACCTGTACTTTTATGTAAATAATCCTTCATTCAAATGAAAATATAACTGTTCTCTTTCTATTTATTTTAAAATTTAATATCCCGGAAGAGTATATTTGTTACGCAATTCTTCTTATGACAGATTATTGATAAATTATGTATGTGCGTATGTATGTATGTATGTATGCATGTATAAACGAGAGTATGATTATTATAAACGAAAACAATATAAATGTAAATTTCTTTATATCTTTGAATGTCTGATATAAGTATGTAGCAGTGTAAGTAAGTATGGGAAGGTTCAAATATAGATTTACACACATAAACCACTCACACATACAATTTCAAATAATAATATACAATGACCTTCAGAAAAGTTTTTCATCGAACACCACAAACACTCGCTAAGGAATAAATTGTTTTACTCGTTTTCTGTTGTGTGTTAAATTAAAAGAAAATGTAAATTATTGTCGATATTTTTTGTTTTCATTTTTATTAAATCAATGATATTTCTAAGAACACTATGCAGAACTTAGATATGGGCTAACTTGGTGAATGGTGGCAACATTTGTTCTACAAAAAAGAACAGAGTTAAAATACGAGGCAGACAAAACTTTCTTCTGTTAGGCGATATCGAGTACAACAAGAATCTGTTTTTGAAATTTTCAAAACACCTTCTAAGCTCATAACTGAATATTGAATATCAATCGATTGTTAGTCTCTCAATAGATTTGGAAAGAACAGTAGAGATCTTTTAAGTGATATATGAGCATATGTATATAAGTGATTTCCAGGAGGAGTCTGTGTGAATTTCTTAAGCAAACATTTTTTCAAGTTTAGCGATGTTTTTATACATTAGAAACTTACATTTGCTAAAAAAAATCAAGTTATTAAACTCTTTAGTAAAGCCATTCATGAAAAATTCATTCATTCATTCGATTGTTATTAAATTTTAGTATTTTTTTTAAATCAGTCACTTGAAACCAGCGTCCAGATAATGACTCCAACTCAGGCAGTGCGGAATGGGATGTGATCTAAGAGAAATAGGGGTACAACATAAACATGTGTGATTATTAGGAATTGCATCCTTTATTTAACAAGGACATATTCCGTTATAGTATCAATAGTACATTCAAACACACGACGTTGCTCCAATGAATCGAAAGAGCTGGCAACCCTACCGTTATAATGAGCACCTTCTCAAACACAGAAGTAAGTCACGAAATTATCAAACTGCCTTTGTCCTTTTCCTGTATACCAATAACATATAACAACAAACAATATTGCATTGAATTTCGGGTGCGTATTCGAGCTTAGCGTTGAAGACTGTAGTGTTGCGATTTTTTTTAAATTTGTTTCCGTTCAAACGATATCCGTTGTTTGCTTTATGTGGGTCTTAAACAAATATTATGCTATGTTCGTACTAGACTTCGAACTACTTCGTTTTCTGATTGTATTACTTATTTAGATTCTCCCGTTCGCACGGCACCTTTTAAAAGCTAGCATAAGTAGTCAATGCAACGAGCCACCAATGTTTAGTTTATTTTTTTTGTTTATTTTTTGTACTTGAGAGCATACTTTAGGGAGGTCAATTTTGATAAATTTTGCAATGTTGCATCTGTAATAAAACATTTGAATTAAGAGCTTAAAAGTATATTTATAAAAATTAGAGATGACACTGATTTTAAAGTAATACACAGCCTGTGTTGCCATAGTTTTTTTTAGAAAAACTTAAAATTCAGAAGAACAAAACTGATTTTCAAGTGAAAAACTTTGCATACTTAAAAAGTAAAAAATATACATATACCCGTATAATTTATTTCATAGTGTATTTTTTATTCAAGCAGAACAAATTCATTGTGACATAAATGATATGACATGTATAATGACTCTGCTTACGAATTTGATGCTTTCTTTCCGACAAGCGGGGCCTCCAATGGGTAAACCGAATTTCAGTACGCTGAATCTAGTAATGCTAACCTGTTTTTTAGCTTAGCTCTTGTTTTCGGGATATACTGTTATTTGGAAAATGGAGAAGGCTGCGCAGCTCAAAGACGTTCAGTTTATTGAATAAACTAAAATAAAGATACTTTTACTAATTACTGCAATAACATTACTTTAAGCAAGTCTACCACTTTTCTAATCCGCACATTTGTGTCAGAAATATAAATTTTTTGTTAAAGAAGAGTGGCATAATATTGAGGTTAAATTATAACAAAATAGAAAGTGAAAAATTTTAAATGTTAAAAACTGCGAAATCTGCACAAACAACAACTGATAACTGATTTTTTCAACAAAAAACTTCAAAACTTTTCAATGCTTAAAAAAACTGCCAAATACAAGTAAATCTGCACATTTGGCAACGCTAAATAAATAGAATTACTTACAATTTGAGAGATGCTCGGAAATTTATGTAATTAATTTCATAATCGGTAGTTGTATTATGAATGAGAGAGCGAATGACGAAAAAACCGTATCGTGCATTATTCAAAACTGGGAAATAATTCCTCGTTTAAAACACTTTGTGTACATTAGGAAACTTGTTAAGATTTTTATTAAGAAATAGCAAAAGATATTCAATATTATTAGCCTTTATGTCTTTATTGCTTTAACCCATTTTCCTACTTCACCCACTGTATAGATTTCCTTAAAAATGTTTCTTTGCGTTGGGATTGTGGTATATGAGTATTCGTTTTTTTGCTTTCCGTTAAATTTTTATAAATTCCATTTCAATAAAATGTTTAAAATTTAGTCATTTGGAAATAAATTGTTTACGGATATGGAAATTTTGTAAATATTCGTAAAACAATTTGAGGAGAAACTTTTATTTTATGTTTAAAAAACAATTTCAACTTGAGTATTTCGACAAATTTTTGAACATTTACATATATTTATGTATGTATGTCCATGAGTACTTTCTTGTAAAGAAAAGTATAAAAAAAACCAAAGAAAATAGAATCGGTGAAGAAATAATCTTTCAATTTTTAAATTATTATTAAAAAAAGAAACCAAGTAAAACTCTAAACAAATATGAGTTTGTAGCCTTTTAAACTTTAGCTGGAACTAATTTCTATTGATTGTTACAAAAAAAAGCAAATATGTATTGGTAAAAAGCCAAAAGTATTATAATTCTGCTGATGTACACAAAAAACTCTAATAAACTACCAATATTAAGAAAAAAAAAAAATCAAAACTAAAGAAACTGTTGCTGACTCCAAAAGAACTGCCGATTGATGTGACAATATGGCAATTTCGTAACTTCAAATCGTTTTGAATTCTAATATGGAATATGAAATTATAACAAAAATCTGTATTTTGTTGTCCAAAGGTATAAAAACATTTGATAGACTGTCAAAAATATTTATTTTTTATTTTTATTTTTTCCATAACAAATCCCAATACTCATAAACACTATTAAATTTTAGCCACGTTTAGTTGACCATATGTTGTTTTACATAACTGCTGGAATTCGTCTATTATTTCCTTGAGATCTTGTCATAATTCAGTACTTTGCGATTTAAAAACACGCAAAGCAAAACAAAAATGTGAGAGTAGCGAACTCTTTAACAAAACAAACACGTTTTTTCACTTAAAATTTTGACATAAACATGTCGTGATTATTTTTTGACATTTTTTTTTTTTTAAATATATTCAGCATTCAAGAGTGTAGCAAGAGTAAAAATTCAAAACAAGAAGTTTTCCATAAAATAAGTACTCCTGCCCCAACCAACCATCCAATCAGCATATTTTTGCAACGATTTTCTTTGGAAATTTTAGCAAGTGGGTACTTGATAAAATTAAAGTACTGAAAACGTGCTAAAAATCGTCAAAAATTAAAAATATTTAATAAGTGATGTTGTCAACAAAATAAAATTAAACCAAAAGATAAAAGTTAAATTGATAAATTAAACAAAAAATGAAAATACAATTTTTTGAAAAAAAAAAATAAAAAACAAAAAACAAAAAACATTTGTACGATAAATTAAAATGTTAATAAGCAAAAGAAAAATAAAATAAAGTTTAAATATTTGTAAGTGGGAGTATGTATGTGTATTAGTAATTATCTCAGCAAGTACTCATACATGCATATATTAAGATACTTACACGTACATAAGCTTACTTACAATCCAATACCCTGATTATGCGCATAACCAACACATATACGGGTTTTTTGATGATAATGACGCTCAACATTTAAGTAAAGATGGGGTGTTTTTTTTCTGTTTCTGAACTAATTTTAGTTAATTGGTTGTCAAAAATGTTTATTTAATTTAAAATATTTTCCAAAAACATTTTACTGTAACTGGGAATACAGATTCTAGTTAAAGCAACAATAAACAGAAAGCAGCCCTCATTAGCTAAAAAAAAATAATATTTTCCCCTCATGCAGAAAATTAGTTACAAAGTCATGAAGGGAGAATTTCTATGAACTTTCATAAAAGCATCGGCAAATTTTAGTTTTAAAAACTATTTTGTAAATATTTTAAACCAGTGTTCGGGTTTATGGTAAATTATTAAGTAAAAACTCCATACTTATATTGTAGTTTTTGTTTTACGAAAATTTTATGCTTTTACAACACACACTTCGTAATCATTAATCTATAGGGAGTAAACAAATTCCCCTATTAAAATGTATGTTACAGTTAATACGTGTGTATTTCATTAAATCTAATCAACTCTAAAAAGTTAATTCGCTGTTTTAAATTACTAGTTACACAAACATTTTCAATAATTTCCTTAGACTTATACACAGTCTTACAAAAGTTTACATACTTCCGAAAAAAATTATAAAAAAATGTTTCAATATTTTTTATTTGTTCATATTACAAATTATATTTGAATATTTTCAAAATAAATAAGGAAAAAAAATACTTAATATATTTCAGTTTTAATATTTTGGTAAATTTAGTAAAATGGATATTTTAAAAAAATTAATATTTTGTATGACCTTTAGCTTTTAGCTTTTATAACATCTGCTAATCGGGAAGGCATGGATAAGGTTAATTTTTTTTGTTTTTTCAGGGATAATTTTTTCCCACTCCTCTAATAAAGCCTTCTTTAGAACTGCAACTGCTCCAATTTGTTTTTACCATTGCTTAGCAGCATTTCTCCTACCAGCTTCGAAGTATGCTTTGAATTATTATTTTAAAGCAATACTGAAATTTCACAACTTGGCAGACAGTTTTCCTTTAAAATTTCCACATACATAGCCTTATCCGTAGGCCAGTCAATGTACTTCAACTTGCCAACTTCAATTGCGTCCATACATCCCCAGACCATGACCGACCAGCCTCCATGTTTCACGGTTGGGTTACTATCATCTGGCTGTAATGTCGTATTATAGTTTCGCAAAAATTTTGACCGACCATCACCTCAAAAAACCATAAACTTACACTCGTCGGTAAATATTACACGTCCCCAAAAGGCTTAATGATTTGTGAGTATATTGTGGTACTTTTAAGTGTATTCCAAACATATTGTAAAGAAAACTGAAATTAACCAAACTTATGTAAGCTTTTATAAGTCTGTGTACATAAAATATGTTTCATATATACATACATTAACTTGATATTCAAATTGTCTATATAAAAATAAGGAAAATATATATGTACATACTGTGAGCGTCAAATGAAACTAAACACCTCATCTTATACGAAAAACATGTTTATTGTATTAATAAGAACAGACATAAACCATAAGCAGTATATTAAAATTGATGTTTAATAAAGATGAAATAAATTCTTGTTAAGACTAGGATCTAAGACATAACCACTTAGAAAATAATTAATAATATTTGAATGGGCGTGACACCACGTGTTCTTTTTTTTTTGTAGGACAATCGATTTAGGTATATCTTTTCAACGCTTGTATAAGTTTGTAAATGGGTTAAGACAACCTATTTTTACATACATACATAGATTACCAAGAAATACTTTGCAGATTGAAAGAAACTACAAAATTTGCACAAACATTCGGGGAAATTAAATACAAGTGTACTGACATTTTTCTCAAAATTTGTTTCCTTTTTAATTTGATTCTTGTGATATTTGAAATATTCAAAAATATATTGCCTCAATAGACTGATATATTTTGCACAAATTATGCCGAAGAATTTTGTTTTCAATTGAATAATTTTTTTTTTCGTCGTACATTTAAGAAACATGTATGTACATATACGCATCAATTAAATTTTCTTAGAATTCAAATGATCCATTTTGTTAAAGAGTATTTTTGTAAAAGCCCACAGCTGTCTTTCAAATTAGTGCTTAAGACTTGTTAAATAATTTCGTAAAAGTAATGTTTGGTCGTAATGTTTGGTAGTCACATATAAAGCAGGATTTTTTATAATTCATTTAAGCGCAGTTAACGCAAAGCGTTACGCTCTAAAGCGGAATATATATATATTTTTTAATATAAATAAATTAACCTTAAATGGTTTAAAAATTTCTGCATCATAAATTGCTGTCTAATCTCAAATATTAAAATGCTTAATATATTTATTTAAATATATACAGTTTTTTTTTAAATATATAGATATAAACATATTCGCATATATTCAAATATATATACGTACATATCGTATATGTTAGATAAATTGTAAAAATTTATTTTATTTTTCTGCCAAACATAATACATACATACACACATACATACATACATAAATACATATGTATGCATATATAATCTATTTAATGTTGTATACGAATAAAAAACATTTACATGTTTTAAAGCAACATTGTTTGATAATTCCTATTAGAGGAGGAAATAATGCTTTTGAAAGGGCCCCATTAAAATATCGAAACATAGAAGTCGATACCAAGTGTAATGCTTAAGGTCTGTGGTTGCTACACAAACAATGATTGACAAACCTTGGCTTTAAATATGCTCACAAAAAAAACTTTGATGAGAATTCTATAGTTGAGCCCGTAAAATCATTAAAAATTTGTAAATATTCTCTTTGTCAATAAATGTGCACTAGCCCTGGTTCAAAACTTGATATAAACGGCTACAAAGCACTTAATTTGTGTAATTTCGGTTAATGCGGAACAGAGAACGATTTGAATGCATAATATTATTGCTTTGATTTCATATTCAAAGCAAAATAGAGAAAATATTGCGAGACGTACAAGCATGTTTTAGACTGAACAGAAGCTACGTAGATCAGGCCAAAACTTTACGAATAATCATAAAACAGTCTATAGAATGGCGTACCTTCCTGTATCTACTGTACGTCGTTTTAAAGAAAGCATTTGATACTATCAGACAAGTAAAAAGCACTGAGAACATAAAGTCAGTGGATTTACGTGAGTACCTGCCCTAAGACTTTACCTGACGATGCCAAAATGCAAGTGAATACATTGTAATGCGTTCACCAATGCCACCACCTATGATTAAAATCAACAGTGATGACCAATCCGAAGCCATGTTATTTGGATATGAACTCCACCTTGGTAAGATGTCGGAGACTATTTTAACTCCTACCGATCTATGTGCCACGGCACCCGGTTAAAAATGTAACTCCACACCAAGCCTGCGTAGTTCTTCCTTCGATTTGGCTCGAAACCACAACCAGTACGATGCTCAGACAAGGGGCTTCATCGTAGTAGGGCAGGAAACGAGGTTGCTGGAGCTCCTGCCACCCATGGTAGCAAAATTAAGACTCCAGTCAGGCTTCATAGCATAAATGCTACTACCAGTGTAAATCCTAAACGACTCCGGACTGGTGACCACGACGAGAAACAATAAACATAAAACACTCAACAACACAACAATCAACGGAGCCACCCTCAGATGAGAACTCTATACAAAATACACAAGTACAATGACACAACTAGTCAATTATTGACCAGTTACCATTCAGCACCATTGTTGTAAACAACACACAGGGAACAGCAAACTGCAAGCGGCTAAGATGACGGTGCGGGCTAAACCTTCGCTAACGGTGCTGCTCTTCTCGACCTAAATACTTCCAGGTCAAAGGCCCCCAGCCATCCAAGCGTACGATCGTCAAACAAGACTCTACTGAAATACCACACCACTGCCCCCACCAATATGAGTAACACCCATACTACCAAGATCTCTAATCTCATCACAGTTAGGGCATGTAGTGAGTACATGCCTGCAGTCACCACACCGACAGTCCACAGATTCAGTCGGCAAATCCGCTGCAAAAATGCATTGAAAGAGCCGTGCCACGACAGTATGAACCCCAGGCTTAAGACGAAGCCAAAATCTTCATACGTTTTATCCAACCACCCTGGAGCAGTTGGAAACGAAGCAGTTGGAAAGGAACCATAATATGTATTAATCAATTAAAATCAACATCCTAGAAAAGTCTTTGTTTTGTATGGATTTTGGGCCGGATCGTTAAAGCATTAACGCTACAAGTCCATTTGACTTAGAGGTTGGGGCTTTGTCTTCAACACAGCTCTTGGTAGGCACTAAATGCGAGAGCCTTTAGAATGAACCAAATTGACATTTTTAATAAACAAATCAAAACGAATATTAAATGCAATGTTACAGTGAAATTACAAGAACCATTGCTAATGATGACAACTTCTCTCAAGGCCTCCAAATCTCTTGCCTTGAAAATGATTTCCTCACTATGTCATGTTAAGTGTAAATACGGGTACATGAGACATCATTATGTTCTATGTAGAAAAGTCAGTGACTGGCTGACTGACTTCCTTAAATGTCAACTTAGACGAAGATTTTAATATTTTATTTTCCCAAACCCTCTCCCTACACCCCAGCTATTCTCATTTAGTCTTGAAGCTATAAAGTTTAACTAAAAAATACGACAAAAAATAATATGGAAAATAAAAGCAAATATGTATGTATGTATGTATGTATGTATATAAGTACACTATGCGCTATGTAAATACTACGAGCATATAAGAGTAGTATGTATGTATGTATGTAAATACAGCCTTCTCAGTATTTAAATATATGTATTTATATGTGTGTGTTTATGTGTTGAAATACAAACTTAGCGTAGCGTTTTATAGTTATTTTTTCACTTTACGCACAGCATGTGTTAAAATCCTAAGCACAGTGTAAACAGTTGAACATTTAAAAGAATATTTGCCCGTTTTTTTCATTTCACTTTAAGCATTTTATACTCTTCTTTGAAGCTACTACACTTGAAAAAAAGCAACATAAATTAAAGATTTCAGGCGTTTTTACAGCAAACGCAGAAGACTTACTATTTGTCACTGAAACGAAAAAGAGGCTGAATATTTTAAACACCTTTCCTTTAATTAAACGGAAAATATGTACAAATACTAGTTTCAAGATAATGTCTTAAAAAAATAACTTTTTTGTTGTTTTTCTTTCAGTGTATTTTTCATTTATTCGCTGATTCATTTTGTGAAACATTATGCAACCTTTATTAACTGTTGAATACGTGGCTTAATAAAGTTTCAAAATGAAAACAAAAAAAAAAAAAAAAACGTAAAGTATAGGAGCCAAAAAAAGGAACAGAAAACAAATGCCAACTGAATTTACACGCCAATATGTAAAAAGAAAAAATTGAAAAAAGTACGTTTGTATTATTACGCGTACGAATTCAAATACGAATTTAAAAATGTAAAAAATAAGAAAAAGTTTAATATTCTAAGCATTTATAGTATATTTAGCCGGATGGCAGAAGGGGAAAAAAGTTTATGAGAAATTTTTAGGATTTAAAATTTTAAACTTTATCATGAAACAAGAAAAATAGAACAAAATTACTAAAAACAATAAAAACAAGAAACAAGTAAAAAAGTTTTAAACGATAAAAACAAAGTTAAAGTATACGATGCGCATCTTTATAACAGGCTTTGTGAATACGAACCATCCTACACAAAAGCTAAGGCAATTATGGACTAAACATATTGAAATTAAAATCGCTTCATTAATTATGTTTTGTATGACAGCTTCAAATACACTCCATTAAATCATATCGTTTATAAAATGATTTTCTAAAATATATTAAAAGTATTTTCAATATCTTTTCCTCATTTGATTTAAGACATAATTTTAATTATTTCGGTAGATGGTGAAATGATTTATGAGACATCAGTACAAATAAAAAAATTCCTTCTTTTCACCACCTACACTGATGTAGGGTACATAAGACCAAGCGAAAGTAATGAAAAAATACCAGCATCACTTGAAGTTTATTAACAATTTAATAAAATGGAAAAATATTGTTAAATTATTTGCATATTTAAGCAATAAATTTCTGCCTCGACTTGCTTGTAAATGTGTGTAGACAAAAACAACAAAAGTGAATAAAAGAAACGTATGTACGCATTTAATTAGTATTTTAAATAATGCCAATTAAGGGCAACGATATATGGACCAAAGCAAAAAGAAAAAAGAAAAACAAGGTTTATTACACAGAGAAAATGCTTGTGATATAAATAAACTTTAATTTTCATCAGAAACATAATAAATATGGCGTAGCAAATAAAACATAATTTTAATTCTATTATGAAATAAATAGTCCGAATTAAATCGAATTTTAAAAGTTAATGAAAACAAACAGTGAACAGTTCAATTCGCGATTTATGTAAAGAAATTGATCATAATTTTATAATTACAATCAGGAAAAAATAAAAATCAGAAAGATAAGAAAGAATTACAAATTATTACCGACATGAATTTCTATGCAGGGACTAGTACTCCAGCAATAAAATAATAATGTCGAGTCCTTTGCTCGAAACATACATATAACAATTATCTGTGGGTGCACGTGCTAATCGTGCTGGAATATATGTATCTGAAAGCATTTAAAGCACCGTCCACGAATCCTAAGTAGTTATTATATAATCGAGGAATAACATATGTAAGTTACAGAAGTCTTTCTTTGGTCCTACAACTGGTTGCAAAACTATTAGGGACAGTACAAAAGAAATTTTTTTGATGCATTGGCCCCAAATTTATTAATAAAATAAAGTTTTAAGGAGTTAATATATATTTATTAATACAAGGGGTACTAAGTATATTCGGGAACTGGCAACACTAATGTCAATAGTTAAAATCGATCAACACCATAATAAAGTTTAACACTTTTTTGCAGAAACCTACTCACAACCTTTTGATCAATCAATTTTATAACGCAGTTTCTTTTTCCAACTGCGGCCTATGACTCAGTCTGTCCAGGATCGGTGCAAAGGTCTGCGTCCTTTGTAAATAAAATACGATTGTTTTTTTCTTTATTTAAAATATAAGCAAAACTTTATTATGAACCCCTATTTTCTTCGCCTAATTAATCGCTATCTTAAACTACCACAGATTTGGTTCGGGGGATTTGATTTAGCGATGTCGGTGAGAAGGTCAGGAACCGGGTCGTCTGACAGTTAATTTGGCAGAATTACAGAAACAGTTGTCGGTGGGTAATCTGACAGCATTACAGGACGGTTGTCGGCGGCTAATCTGGCAGGATTGCAGTAACGTTTGTAGGTAATTAATCTGGCAGGGTAACAGGAACAGTGGTCGGTGGTTAATCTGACAGTATTACAGGACGTTTGTCAGCTGTTAATCTGGCAGGATTACAGTAACGTTTGTAGGTAATTAATCTGGCAGGGTAACAGGAACAGTTGTCGGTGGTTAATCTGACAGGATTATAGGAACGGTTGTAGGCAGTAAGATCTGGTAGACTTACAGGAACAGGAACGGTTGTAGGCTATAAAATCTGGTAGACTTACAGGAACAGGAACGGTTGTAGGCTATAATATCTGGTAGACTTACAGGAACAGGAACGGTTTTCACTAGCTACTTATAACCCAATTGTAGGATAAAATCGGGAGATCTTAAAATTTGGGGTTTAGTATATACAACTATAATGATAGCATGATAAATTCGGAGGACCTAGTCACCAACTACTTATAATACAATTATAGGATAAATTCGGTAGGCCTTACAATTGGAGGTTAGCAATAAATGAATTAAAACGCCAAGAGTTGCCCTTGTTACCCATTTTTTAGTTAAGATTCGACTTGCAGCCAAACCAACATTCCCTTATCACTTTAAAACGTCGATTATTTACGTTAAAAATAGTATGAACACAAAGAGAATTACTTATAAAAATGTTTATGAACGAAATGTAAAATTCGCATTCGTTCTATTTATAGCCTGCCTATGTGTTGTTGCTGTTGTATTTGTTATTTATTGTTATTAGGTTACTGTTTGTATTTGTTTGTATTTTATGTTGACTAAAAAATGGAAATTTCGAAAGAAGGTTTTCGTTGAATTATTTTTCACAACTATCGACATGGATTATCTCAACAAGAATGTGTCAATGAACTCAGTTCTTTATATGGCGATAATGTACTATCAAAATCCAAATTATATCGCTGGTATAGTAAATTAATTCATGGTCGTAGTTTGGTCGCCGACGAATTCCGTGAAAGTCATCCAAAGTTGGTTGTTATGCCACAAACCTGTTTCTTCGGCCGAATTGGTCATGTGGCCACTATTTCGCCTGAGCAACGTAGGACAGTCAATTTTGAGTGGCACACGACCATTTGTTTGCCGGAAGATTTCAGAGAAATTGGTAAACCCGACCACCGAAGACGAAACATGCTCCATCATGACAATGCGAGCTCTCACAATTTCGTCGAACAGATGAAATTTTGAATAATCAAAACATCGAATTGATGTCTCATCCTCCGTACAGATCTGATTTGGCACCCAATGACTCCTTCCTGTTCCCGAAAATCAAAGGTAAACTGCTTAGTCAACGATTTACCAGCACCGAAGAAGCAGTTGAAGCGTTCAAAAACCATGTTTTGTAGGCGTCTCAAGAGGAATGGAAAAACTGATTTGAGAAATGGTTTTAACGAATGCAATAGCGTATTGACCATCAAGGCGAATATTTTTAAAAACAATGAAACAGTTTTCATTTATAAATTCGCTAGTTCAGAAATAAAAATAGTACTCCTAGTGTAACAAATAATTTTATTGTTAAAAAACGTATAAAAAAGCACAGTTAATGGTGCATAAAAATATAAGTATATAAGGCGCAAGGAAATTATTAAAATCGAATTAGTATTTTGTAACATTTCCTTGTGCAGACACTGTTTGGCACTTTCTTCTATTTTTGGGTAGTGATGCCAGAGAATAATACGAGATTCAAGAAGTTACCATCTGCTTGGCTATTTCCGCCTTTGTGATCTCCAATAGATTTTCGATAGGGTTAATGTTAGGGGAATTAACAGTCCAAATTAAATCTGGAACTTCGTTGCCGTCTGAAAACTTAGTTAGGCTTTTAGCTTTAGAACAGGGCGCAGAATCATGCATAAAAGTACACTATTGATCATTTGGGAACCATTCTCTAAGAGTTAGTTATAGACAAGATTGTAAAACTTGTCTGTACGAATCTTGTTTCATGGCTCCCTTCTTCTTTCGCCAATCTTCTCCGCACAGAAACTGCTATCACAATCTCTTGTATCTATAGGCAGATATCACGAAGTGTGCTGTCCGTGCGTAGTGCGGTATGTGTTTTCTTCCCCTATTATCTTTCCTCTTTTGAGAAATTAGATGTTTCTGATCAAATATTTTTTTAATTCTTTTAACAGCAGATATAGCAACACTTGCAATTTCTGCTATATTCCTTTAATAGTGATTTGTATGCTGGAGAAGAGTTTGATTTCGGATTTTTTCCGCGACGCTTGCTGGAAGCTTAAAAGTATTGAACTGTATTTATTATTAGAAAAAGTTGCCAAAAAAAAATCTTATAAAACTTACGTTTTAATAGTATTTTACCAAACAATGAGGCTGGCGTGTTGTACTGGTTAGAGTGCACGCATAACAACACAAACGACCCAGGTTCTTCAAGTCCCAGCAGAGGACATGACGAAGAATAATTTAATTGTGGTTTCGAATGTTTAATAAAGAGACTTCAATTGACCTCTAGACAACTCCATATTAAAAATAAAGAAGAAGCCTTCGCATACCTCTGGCGATGACAACAAAAATCAAACGGTATGATCAGAAAAACACGCCACCTACCGGGAAAAAATTACGATGGTAAAGTAAAGATCGCCACCAATTATCAAGGATCTTCACCACTACGTAAAATCGTATGGAGGAAGCTACAGTGGATGAATCATCTACTCAGCTTGAAAGATCAAATTGGTTAAAGAAACTAAAACAAAGCAATCGATGCTTTGTGGAAAGCCAATATACTTCCGAGAGGAGTGACGGAGAAAAAAAAACAATTAAAAGAACACAAATTGAGTCTTAAGCTCGGCCTTCGTTATTCCGCTTCGTAAGCATTTGAGGGGCACCATCACTATTTGAAATGTTATAGGAATGAAGTACATCTCTTAATTATCAAGAACCAATATAATAATTTTATAATAAATTCACGTCGGAAATGAATAATAATTTCCAGCCTTAAAATTGACGCTTTAAATTACATCTGTGTGTACTCAAAGCCACAGAACGATAAAATAATTGACTGTCCCTAATACTTTTTTTCCGCAGGATTTTAATTCAGAATTACGACCCAAATTGTAAATTTCGTGAATTTTCTGTTTCCAATATGAAGATTTTTCTTATTCATTCTACTACACTGTGCACTAAAAAAATGAAGTTGAAATAGCATTGAAGTGATACTACTTTTCTAATAAACGCTATCGAGCACAATAAGAATCTTGAGGTACGTGTAAAAGAGCGGTTTTTCGTACCTTCATGCAGTTTTAAGCTAATGACTAAGGTGAATAGTATACGGTGTTAAATTTTGGATTTGGATTTCATAAACTGAATTTTATTGTAATGATAGCCCCCATCAAAAAAATAATATCGCTTCCCAAGCATTTTTTTGTTTTCTGCCGCACCATGTTATTTATTAATATTTTTTGTTAATTAACTTTGCGAACTTTTCTTATCATAATTTCATATTTCGTAACATTAATGCTTATTTCCCAGGTTAATATTCGTTATTCAGTTGCCAAGCATATTTTCCTCTAAAACTCTTTAATGTTCATTTTAATGCCCAAATAAAAAAGAAAACAAGAAGAGAAAGGAATAAAAAGAAAATCGTAAATCTTTTGTCGAAAATTAAGAAAAGTTCAACGATATTCTCTAAATACGATTTCCACTTCCAATCCGTACCTCGCATCACCTACCTAATGGTCCAATGAAAGCCATACCAAGCCTTACTGGAAAAAAGATAATTATTTTTTTGTTTACATTTTTTTATGGATTCAAGTTTGTTGGACTTTTTATCTCTTCGAATTCCTGTAGAAAATTAGTCTAAAATGGGGGAAATGCTGGTAAAAAGAGCAAAGTTAGGTTAAGTAAAGTTAAGTTAACCCCAATTTAAAATAATGAATTTATTGTTATTTGTTCGTTCGTTCGTTCGTTTGTTTGTTTGTTTGTTTGTTCGCTTATTTATTTATAAGGCTTGTTAAGCCTACCCAACAATAATAATAACAACAACAAAAGAATCACAAAAATAAAATAAAAAAGTAATTAAAAAATTAATTTAATGATTTTATTTGTATTTTTCTTTTACTTACTATATACCTGTGCGTATATATATGTATATATGTGTGTGTGTGTGTGTGTGTGTGTGTGTGTGAGATAGAGAGGGAGGAAGAATGTGTATATGTGTGTTAATGTGTTTATTATGCCTACATATACAAACAAACAAAACCATCTGTAGACACACGTACATGGCATACATGTATATTTACATAAATTTATATAAAAACATTAAAAAAAAGAAGAAGAAAAAGAAAGAAATTCAGGTCTGTTTGCATACTCAGTTAGAGATAAGAGAGCTTCGAGTAAAAGGGTTTTAGGCAACAATACTCACAAATTCAGCAACAGCAACAGCAACGGCAATATTAACGACAATAACAACAAAGAAATTATTTTATGGTATAGGTGTTAATTACAATATTTTATCTCATTGTTGTTGCTGTTTTTGTTATTAAATTATAAAATTAATTTTCTAAAACCATCATATTTTTAAAAACAGTCGTTTACTCAATTACAACCCAGCGTACATTTTTAAATGTGTTTCTAAAATTATAATAGAGGTTCAACCAGGAAATAAACAACGAAAAGAAACAAATTCTGAAATAATTAAAAGACAATAAAAATTAAGTTAAGTGAACTCATCTATGTCTTCATTGCTTAAGAATCTTT
Organism: Wohlfahrtia magnifica; assembly: GCA_023159175.1. Taxonomy (NCBI): domain Eukaryota; kingdom Metazoa; phylum Arthropoda; class Insecta; order Diptera; family Sarcophagidae; genus Wohlfahrtia; species Wohlfahrtia magnifica. The sequence continues at coordinate 2,037,922 of JAKWBJ010000060.1, forward strand.
TATACATTAACTGTAAGGAAAATATAATCTCGGAGCTACTTGTCAAAGTAATCAATGACATCTGGTAATGAGTCTTGTGAACCATTTCATTATATAGCTCTTCATAAATGCCTATTATCGAAATTCCAGATCAATTGTAAGATAAGCCATATTCTGAGGTCAATAGTCATCATGTGCCAGCATTCAGGTAAAATTTGTACAGTCCTTGGACCAGCAGCCATCAACCAGATAGAGATTGGAACCAAGTGAAAGGCTGCAGCTCAAAAGTAGACTCGGAAATGTTAAATCGAAATGTATCTCCTGATCTAGGCATTACTAGAGTCAATCTCCATCCATAAGAAAAAGAGAAAATTATTATTCTACAGTTCTTTGTACAAAAATATGTTAATTTACTCTCTGTAGCTAGAGGTTGGCATCATCGATATACTACAGCAGTAATGTGCAAGAGTAAAAATGTAGTTGTGTTAGTGAAAACATGCAAATCATTCTTTCAGAGAGAGTAAAGGTGGTGTTTAAGAAAAAATTTAAAGAGAATCAACATACACCCGATGCCAAAGTGCACTTGTCGCTGTTTCAATGATAACTAAAAGCAAAAGAGTAAGAAACTTCTTTAAACTATTGTCTGTGCCCTAAAAAATTTGCGTATATTCACCATACATGTGCATTCATCGATGCCACATTGACGACTTAAAGCAGAAACGTAAGAAAGAATACGTGTGAGTTGATCGGGGACAAAAGTCCTGTGAAAAACTCAGGAATGTACTAGAGCAGTGGTTCTAACAAGACCGATAGTAAACAACAACATCACTGTGATAGTTGCAAAAACCGACAAGCGGATAAGCCAAATTCGAGAACGCTTAATACTGTGGTGCTAACCGTTTTTTAGGTTAGCTCTTGTTTTCGAGATATACCGTTATTTCAAAAATGAAGAAGATTGCACAACACATATTCGCGTAACTCAAACTAAAAAATCCTTTAGTTTGAGAACTAAAGAACGGCTAAAACTTTTTGAATCTGCGCAGTCGTTTTAGAATTACAAAGCAGTTGGATCACATTACTATGTGTATGAGTGATATTTATGCTTTACTAATAAAATATAACTCATACGTACTTTCGCAATCATGTGATTCGTGGTTGAAAAAGTTGGTACAATTGTAGTTTTTTGGTACAATTTCAGACTTAAAAGTACAATGGTACACCAATTACTCACATGGCACAATTTACGAACTTTCTCAGTTTATTTTTTTTAATGGACTTTACCCGCTTTATCATTTGATTGATTTCTTAAAACGAAAGAGCGAAACAGGCTTCATGTGCCTACAGTTTCCGGTCCTTTTCAGACAAAAGTCTTGTTAAGGTCATCAAATTCTTGCTGGTTTAGTCTTAAAATATCAAATAAGTTTTTATTAAAAACAATTTCATCTCATAAACCTCATAAATATGTTTATATGTATATCGATTGACTTTTTTCGTACCTCATTTTACGTTGAAGCATGTGCTTAAGGTAGATTTAGCCGAACGTAAATGTGGAAGCCGTAAATTTTGTTGTGTCAGCTGATCGCTTTTGTTATACGAAAAGCTATGAAAATGTTTACTTAATCGTACTGTATGTAAATGTAACGTCCCAATCTGTTGAATATAGAATTTGACGGCAACGTTATGTGACATTTGTCAAGCTGTGATGGGCTGTCTGTATGCGGAATGTTATGGGGGTATTTTTACTCTTTTTTTTGGTACTTATATTTTTTGGTAATTGCTGAGAATAGGTTTATGCTGAGGATTGCAAAATATTTGTACGTACGAGTGTAGATAATGTAAGTAAAAATACACATAATGGTTAATAACAATAAGAGTAAAAAATATATAGAGGTAAGTATAGTACACTGTATATATCCAGTAATATATACATGTATGTATGTGGAAAACCAATATTACATATAATCTAATTACATATAAAAGTTATTCTATTATTCTGGTTTTTCGACCTTTATTAATGAAATCTTAATAACAATTTGTTTCTTTACTTTTTTATCGATATTTCGCTAGCTGTAGCTTTAGCAGAAAATATGTAATCGATTATATATATTTGTAATAAATTACATATAAATGTATATATTTATTGATTAAAAAAAAATTAAAAAAAAAATTTACTTAAAAAACCTTAAGCTTCAGAAATTATTCAAATTTATATATGAAAGTTTAATATAATGTCTTGGTACCATTTGAATAATATCCGTACTTTATTTTGACATAATTTCAAATAATGTGCACATATTTAAGTGCCATCAATGTTTTGTACAGCTGTTATTATTTTTTTAATATACATATATTCATGTATACTTAAATATATTTTTTTATTCTTTATGTCAAAAACACATGACACAATCTTAAGCATTCTATAAGTGGCAAAACGTTTACATTTACAATTTCTACGGTCGGCTAATGAAGCCTTTATACCTTTAAGTAGTTTTTTAAAGATATGCTTTTAAAGTGTAAATGTTAGCTTTATTATTAAAAAAGTAAGTGTTTAAGTACAATTTTGTTGTTTTTTGTGCTCTTACCTAAAATAAAAAAATTAAAAATAATTTTAAAATATACAATTTTAAAAAATACAATTACAGTTGTGGTCGAAAAGGTACCACAATTTTGATGTGTTCTTATTTTGCAACCCTGATGTGATCCCACTATTATTTTGCAAACGCAGCAAAATTATGTTTTCTCTTTCTCTCTCTCTCTCTCTCTCTCTCTCTTGATTTTAGTTACCAAAAGCAGCTTTTAACCGGTATACGAGTAAGTGTTAACCCATATAAGCCTACACATGATATCTTCCAACTTTAATGTTTTATTTTTATTTCTATTCCTATCCCTATAATTATCTTTATTTGAAAGGAAATACTATTTTTAAAATAAAATAATAAAAAAAAATTATTCGACGGCATTTGTATTGCAATCTTGAATGCTCTGTCTTGAACATTAAGAAAATTAATTTTTGATTAGCCCTGTGCAATATCAACCAATTAATCGATAATTAAAAGCTGTAACCAAATGCCTATATTTTAATCACAGAGCGTGGCATTAATTGTGTTTAATTACACAACAACAAAAAAATATATACGAATTTAAAAATTTAATCTCTAAATAGACCCATTTTGGCCCAAAGACCAATTGCATAAAAAATTTTAAAATTAAAACTTTAAAAATTCTGTAAAATGCTTGAATTATGCTTAAATCAATGGCGCTTAATATTATTTAAATTCTTGAAATTTTCATTTAATAATACTCGTATTCAAGGCCAAAGTCATTGCATGGTTCGCAGGTCTAATTTTTACATTCTATTGCGCTATTAAAAGAACGTAAATCTCTCACTTTGCCATAGAATTTACTGCGTTTATTTCATATAAAATATTTTACGACCATAAATGTTTACCAAACACTTAACATTCCTGTGTGCAGAGTCTTTGCTTTCAAAACAAAGATTTTTCTTCATATTCTTCCTTACTTCCTCTTGCTCCCTTTTTGAAGGGAAAAAATATGATTTTTTCTAGTGAAATATGTACAATAAAAACAAAATATACAACAATAATAACGAGAGTCGTAAATGTAAATATATATTCTAGTATACACCCTTGCATGCAATAATGTGATATTCACAAGTGTGTGTACATATGGTACATACACATACACATATGTATATGCATTCTAGTGTATGAGCCGGTGTTAGTGGGAGTACTGTAAACACATGTCATGATGGTTTTAAAATCATCATCCGTCTCTGGTTTAATATGTCATCGCATCCTATGTACTTGTGTAGGTGTATGTACAGATATGGAAAAGTAGAGGTGCTTTTGTGTTCATAAAGCGTGTTTTATATAGAGGTATAGAACTTTAAGTTGGCATTACTTTTTTAAGATGGCGACCGATTTAACAGCTGTCAAGTGATTTATTCTCAGTTTTATTTTTCAGTCACGTCTGAATAGTGCAAATTTTCATTTTTCATAAGTGAATTTTTTTCAATTTTCATAAGCGAATTTTGTTTAGCGATGAAGCGCACTTCTGGTTGAATGCATACGTCAACAAAAAAAACTGCCGCATTTGGATTGAAGGTAATCCTCAAGTGTATGTGGAAACACCGTTACATCCAGAAAAACTGACTGCTTGGTGCGCTTTATGGGCTGATGGAATCATTGGTTCGTACTTTTTCAAAAACGATGGTGGCCAGAACGTTACAGTCAATGGTGATCAGTATAGAGCCATGATTACTAACTTTTTCATTCCTGAATTGAATAACCATGATGTCCAGGAGATGTGGTTTCAACAAGATGGCGCAACATGTAACACAGCTCGTGCCACAATAGATTTATTGAAAGACACGTTTGGTGACCGCCTAATTTCACGTTTTGGACCTGTGAATTGGCCTCCAAGATCTTGTGATTTAACACCGCTGCTCTATTTTCTGTTGGGCTATGTAAAATCGTTAGTCTATGCGGCCGTGTTATTGCCGATATACGGCCATAAATGTTAGAAAATGTCATCGAAAATTGGACGTTTAGACTGGACTACATCCACGCCAGACGTGGCGGTCATTTGCCAGAAATCATATAATAAAATGTAATGCCACAAGATTATCTTTCGGATAAATAAGATTCATGTCAATCGAATAATCCATCGTTGTTTTATTGCAACTTAAAGTTTTATAGCTCTATAAAAAGCACCCTTTACTTTAAAAATTTTAAAAATACGGAGAATGAAAAAGCAGAAAACTATTATTCCAATTCCTAAAAGGATGATCATATTCAGAGTCAATTTGTAATTCTTTTCAAAAATATTTACTTCTTTTTTTTCTAAACCAAATGTCGTTTTGTAATTGCGTTATTTATTTAAGTAGATTTTAGTAAAACAATTTTAAAAAAGTTTAAGACAAACGAAAAATTTAAAAAAGTATTAAAAAAGAAGGAAGAAATTTTGTTTTTCTAATGAAATTTACAAGCCTATTAAATTAAGGTAAAGATTGTCTCGCTGGTAACATGTTGCGGTAAGAAGATGTTTTAGCAACTTGTTTTTCCAAGCCCCAGCCTCTCTACCGCTTCTCAATAAGGTGGGTGACAATTGTTTTGTCCTTTAAAAGTATAACGACAAAAGCCATGTTTTTAAAATATTAAAAATTATATGCTAGAAAACACAGAACAAAACAAAGTAACAGCCGCAAACTAAGAGTTTCTGATTTTATTTTTATAGATAAACGTGTTTTAGAACAACAGCAGTAACAACGAAAGAAATATACATATTTTTATACATAAACTTAAACCAAATGTTACTTAACTCCCCTATCTAGGCAAATTGAGAATATTCTTAAAAAAAAAAAAAACTGCTCAAAGTAAAGGTAAGCCAGGTGTTGTTTCTTCAGAAAATTTAAAGAGAAAAGAAGCAAGTCTTGTTGAAAGGAAAATTGTAATACGAGTACTTGATCCCCTCTTAAGAAATTGTATTTAATTTTATTTTATTTTATTTTCTTTTATTTTATTTTTATTTTTTAACCATAAAATTTAATTTAAACTTTAGCCGTGGCAACATAAATCCTTCATTGTTGATGAATTTCTTTAGCAATGGCAACTGCTGTGTTACATTTGAGTATGAAGAGCACCACACATGGCTGTCTGTCGATATCTCTAGAGTTGTGCATAAATAACGAACTACGAATAAACAAATCACTTGAAAGGAAAAAGAAAAAAAGGAAAATTGAGGAAATAAAAGTGCAATCAAGCAAAATGGAACACTTGATTTAACATTTAAACCTAAAATGTATTGAAAAACTCTATTGAATTTACAATCGAAGAAACTGTGTAAAATGAATACTAAATTTTATATATTTTTTTATTCTCTCTTTTCCTGCCTTCTTTATTGGATTTGCATTAAAATTTGAAATGATTTAATTGAAATGTTGGCAAAAAGCAAAAGTTGCAAGGAAAACATCTGAAACAAAAGGAAATAGTTACTCTTAAATGGAAGATACAGTTTAATGGTTGTAAGTCGTATCTTTTAAAGTTGGCATCGTCGACATTGATTAATACATTGCAATAGGCTTAAGGCCTATTACTTAAAATAGTCTTAACACATATATAATATGTTTAATCATACTCCACTAGACGCTTAAACTGCACGTGTTGCTTTATGGCTAACAAGCATGTGAACTTGCGCAAGCTGATGAAACTGTTGTTCTTGGTGTTTTTGAGAGAGAAGTTTTTCGGCCTTTATAGGCTGATGCATCAAAGTAAAATGATTACATTGGCTACCATGCAAGCTCTGGGCTATTATGACCTCTTAAGTTAATAGAGAAAAAAATTATCTTTTCAAATTATCACAATGCACGTTGGGGCAGCCCGAACAAATTTTTGGAAAAAAGTCCATTTTTAAAAATGAAAATTGAGGAAAAATGTTTATGGAGCTACACTTTTCTGAGGAGGAGGTCTGAGGAAGGGCGGGCCCTCAAAATACGAACTTAATAATAATTAATAAAATTTAGCTTCTATTCCACTAATTTTTAACGGTTATTAAATATGAATGCCATCAGTTTCATTATTATTATTTTTTTACGTAAGACATATAAACGTATAGTTATACTAACGCTACCTGAATACAAATAATACCACGGCTGTACGACCAATTAAAAAAAATCGAATTTTTTCTTATCAAATAAATCAAAATTTCATTTTTCAAGACTTGGATCTTTTTCCGCAAGGGTTCGCAAGCGTATTTTTCTATGGGTGGTTATTTAGTCCAAAGTGTGTAGTTTTCAGTTACAGTATTTTTGTTCTGCCCAACGCTGCCCACCAGAAAACCTTTTTCAAAATTTCAGACCTGCCTTGTTAAAATTTTTGTTTTGTTTTGTTTTGTTTTATGCGACAAATAAACATCTGAGAGATGATGCTATTTTGCTAATGGGCGCTATCGAGTACAACAAGAATCTGTGTTTGAAACTTTTGGAACACCTCCAACCGTAAGATACGGATAAAAGACCTGTTTATCGTATATTACTATACTTATTGGAATATTATCCAATATTAAGTTTCTCAGAGAAAAGAAGAGAAACAGACCTTTTAATTGATATATAGTTCGTTTATGCAGCCTTGAATAGTAGAGAATTAAATAAGAATTCAAAAAGAGTTACAAAAAAAAAAAAAAAACGTTTAGACTACATATAGATCTGCCAAAGCCTGGTAGTGGTAATTACAATGATAAATATACTTCCATCATACAAAAATTCAGCAAAAAAATCGATCATATAAAATATTATCAGTAGCATTAGATGTCACCAACGCTACACAACATTTTGATGCTGATTACCTATTGCTTCTGTGTCTGAAGAAGTGCAACAATCTATTAATAAAATATCTAAATAAGTAATTGAGCGTAAGGCAAGAAAAAATAGTACGATTGATAATTTAGAGGATATCTTTAACTTTCTTTTCTATCTTTCCGAAGGTGGACTCTGATAAGGTGGATTTCAACGTAAACAGTGAGGAAGATACTGATGAAACAAAAGTGATAGCAAATAAATACATAATAGTGTATCCTTAAATTGATAAATGTGTGTTGTAGCCTTCGAATTATTAATAATTATTTGCATTTTCTAAATGCTTTTAATAAAACAAAACTCCTTTTTTTATTTTATGTTTCTCTTTAAATTCTTCAATAAAAACGAAGGTTTTCTGATTGATTCATAATACCAAGACCACAACTTTGCCAATGATTCCAATATCTTATACGTAAACTCAGCGTTCAATAAAACCAACACTCAGGGGATAACCCCTACTCATGCAGTGCATTGTGCTGGTACTAGGAAAATAGGTTGTGGGGAGGAGGATAGATAGAGTAGTGTCGGTGGACATTCGATTTAAATTTGCTCATGTCGTAAGTGGCAGGAAAGACATTCGCAGTAAGTTTGTACCACAAACGAATAGTGCGACCAAAGAACGAATTATCCCTATAATGCCTTGTGCATTATGATATTGGATGAGCTAGCTCTACGAGAAATACGAGTACTACGTAAAAATATATGATTACTAGGAATTAGTTCCTTAATTTCGTCAGAACACATTCCGTTATTGTACCGATAGAACAATCAAACAGACGCCACATTGTGACGATACTCTAATGAATCGATAGAATTGGCTACCCTGCCGTCATTAAAAAGAATCTTCGCCCTCTCCTGTACGCGGTTGAGAAGCTCCAAAATAGACCTTGAAGCACCGGCACATACATGAGAGTTGCATATAGGTTTTGTAAATATTAAGGAGTTCAGATAGAGTGAGTATCACTTGACATCGTCTTAAGAAGCCGAGACACTTGAATGCTTCTTTCGACACTCGAAATATGTGCTCGTTCCAACGAACTTCACAATGAATTCTCATGCCCAGAACATCAAGAGCACCTGATTCCTCAATATCTACATTACCTATAGATACAAATGACATTACACCACAAGGTCTGTGTGTCAGAAAGCAACATTGAGTCTTGCGCGCATTAAATTCGACACTGTTCGCGCGACCCCACTCAGAGATTTTCAACAGGTCGTTTGTAAGTGTGTCGTTCATATTCCGCCTTTTCGCCCCAATCTCCAAAAGGCTCGGCTTACGATCAAAAGAATATGACTGACAAATGTTGCTGTCATCTGCAAAAGAGTAGATAGGATTAGAAGTGAGAAAAACAAAGTCATTAAGAAATATTAGAAATAGAGTTGGAGAAAGAACAGAACCTTGCGGTACCCCTGAATTTATTCTGAACTCGTCCCATGAAATCCCGTCTATAACCACTCTTATAGTGCGATTTCTGAGAAAGCTCGATATGAATCGAGAAAAGTCACTACCGACACCAAAGGTAATAAGTTCGAGAGAGACAGAGAGAGAGTTATGAGAGTCTCGTGCCAGATTCTGTCAAACGCCTTAGAAATATCCAGGGCCACAACCTTACAATCGATGAATGGACTCCACCCTTCACAGATTACCGCCAGCAGATCACCAGTAGAGCGTCCTTTACGGAAACCATATTGGCGATCGCTCAGCAAATTGTTGGACTCTAAATATTTCACAAGGTGATGATTAATCATACTCTCCATGACTTTGGAAAGTGCCGAACAAACTATTGGACGGTAGTTTTCAGGGTTAGTAGACTCACCCTATTTAGGAATTGGCGTTACATTGTCAACCTTCCAGCAGGAAGAAAAATACCCGCACGTGCAAGCGTCGAAGAGCATTGCTTCAGGACCAGTGCTAAAATGCCATCCGGCCCAGAAGACTTATTAACGTCGAGATTTGCAAGAACCTCTTTTACTCCACGGGCTCGAAAGAATATACTAGGCATAGTCACTGATACTTTTTCAAGTTCGGGCAGTGGTTGAACGCTCTCCGGCAAGTTCGAATTACCTGCAAACATTTCAGCCAGTGGGTTTGCCTTATCAACCGGGTTAGTGAATGTTTTGTCATCCTTTGTAAAGATGGAACTGAACTAACGCTGTTCTTAAGCGTGAGCAAAAGCTCTTACTTCCCCGTGCAAAAGTAAGAACTTTAGCACGTAGGCGCTGTTCGTATAGAGACTTTTCTCGCCATAGTACTGCGGCACATGAAGATCTCGCCTGTTTGCGTAGCGAATCAATATGATTGCATTTGTTATTACGCCAATTTCTGAATGCTTCTCTCTGGATCTGACTGCAAGCTTGCACGTTTGATTAAACCAAATTTATTACTTGATTTAATAGGAAAATTTCTGGTTGGGATGAAATAATTCATCCCTAGTTTTATTATATTGACAACCATTTCGGCCATGGTATTCACGTTAGAATCAAGGAAACAAAGTTCAGCCCAACGAGCTTTCCCGTAATTGAAAATCAAGCGCTTCGTAGCTGGATGTGAAGAGTTGCTAAGAGTGGAGAACGGGAAAGAGGCAGAAATAGTACAGTAATCCGAACTTCCAAGAGGTGCAAGGACCTCAACTACATACTTTCCAGGGTGTGTAGTAAGGGGAAGGTCGAGGGTGTTATTTTGGTGCTTAAGGTTGTTTTCAGGCGAAAAGTTTAAATATCAACACAGGATACCGAAATTACTTTTAATTGCAGGCAAAATACTGGAATTTTAAAAGTCAAATTAAAAGATTTCTTTAATAATCGAAAAGCATTAACTTTTGGACTCACTGGCAAAGCGGAATTCTCTTTTTCTCCTTTATGGCAGTTATTTTGAAAATCGTTTTATAATAATATTTTAATAAAAATAAATAACAAAAAAGCAATAATGAAATCCGTTGGCTCATTTTTAACTCAATAAAAAAATAAATAAATAAAAAAAGAAGAGAAAAAGAAAATCACAAAGAAAGCAAAATTCATATCCTGTTGTCTTTAAAAAAGAAAAAAAAAATTACCAAAAGCCAGGCAAAGGAAAATAAAGCAGAAAGAAACCTCTTTTTTTCTCGTTCATGTGCAGCCATAGAAATAAATATTTAAGCCGAAGGCTATAGAAAAAATACTCGTAAAAATAAAGCAAAGGTTTGCTTTTAAGTTCTCTATTACCGCTTTAAAAAACTACAATTTATGGTTTCGGTTCAATTTCCTTTTATCCCAAATTATCAATGCCTGCCGTTAACTTTACCGTTATATTTTACGGGTTTAAATACAGCCATTTAGTAGGATTCTATATGGACCCACACACACGCACACATACACAGAGAAACTAAGGATAGAAGGATTTAAATATTATAGAATAGTAGACATGTGTGTTTCAAAAGTATTTTATTTTATTCTATCCTCCACTTTTAATCAAAATTAACAAAGAAAAAGGTTTAAAATGTTGAAATAGCGCTACGAATATATAAGAGATTTTCATTTTGAACTTTACTTCGTTCGCTCAATTGGTGTAATGTCGGAATATTTCACGTAAATTTGATAATTTTATGAGAAAATGTTTATGTTTCCGCTTTCGAAAATGAAAAATTAAAATGAAAAAAGGCCATACGTGAGTATGTGAGTGGAAAACAAATGCTTTCTTAAATTTACAATTACGAGCTTAATACGAAGTTTAAATAAACACCGTTAATATGTTGGAGCAGAACACATGTCTGGAGAAGTTTATTTCTTTATATTTTTAGCTTTTTTTACCTTTTCTTCATTTTGCTGGTTAAACTTTTTATTGCAGGAATATAAGGATGATACTGAACTGCTTTTTTAACTTCAGCTTTATGTCTGGAGATGAAAAAAGGCAAAGATGTTCTTAAAATGGTTTTAAGGTGGGAATATTAATTTTTTAAACTGACTCTCTTAAAAAAAATTTAAAATTATTTTTAAATTATACCGAACGACTCTGGTTTATTATCCATGTGGTTATTCAAGTAACTTTTGTGTTTCATTACATTTGATAAAAAATATTTATTGAATATTTTGTATTACATGTGTGGGAAGCCTTGCAAAGATTATCCATTATCCCTTGTCTGTGTTAAGAGACACGTAGACGTGAATGCAGAATGACATAAATGCTATAGTATTCAAAAAAGTTAAGTCAATACTCCTTGAAATAGATTTGAAACACATTTTATTTTTAATGAACACGTGAAGCCCTCGGTCGAGTTTGAGTAATTATGGACTACGCGCATAGTTTTTCGTATACAAATATTCACACAAAATGTTATATATACTCACTCGCCTGAAGCGCCTATAGCTTCGACCATCTAAAGTAACGCAATTACTCATTCAGATTGAACAATCGTAGTCCACTGACTGATAACAATTAACGACATCAAAGAATTATTAAATCCTGTGTTTCATCTTAGATTGCTTTTTGGTTTGGCGGATTTTTGTTTTTTAATGCTTTTAAAGTCTTTCCACATAGTTTCTATCTTGAAAATCAAAGCAATAAGAAATCTTAAGTTAGATCGTAAACCGAGATAATCTACCCAAGAAGCCAGAATAGGTAAGAAATCTCCTCCCAATTAAAAAGTCGTCGACTCAATCCCTGGCCACACCGTCTGACAATTTTCAACAGCGATATCATCTCACAACATTACTAGCGACTGGTTATGTGTATTTACGCTGGGAAAAACTTCACTACCCTACAAGAAATGAATGACCGAAACTAACACAGAAACAATTTTTTTTATATTTAAGCATTTGATAGAGCGAAACAACAAGAGAAAAAGTGAAACGACAAGTGTTGCAGAGTCATATTTTAAGACATTTGACAGAATACCTAAAAAACAATATTTTTGTGAATTCTAGCAAAATTCAAATCAAAAATAATCGAAATAAAAATATTGTGCGTATTATGTAAAAAACTGATAAAAGGACAAGTGATTGCAACCAGGTTGGATGAAATTGAAGCATATGTAAGTATTCAGAACTTTTAATATTGCTTTTAATAAACATATGTAAATAATCATAAATAGAAATGATGGCTCAATAGATATTCTTGGTAAAATACAAGACAGCCATCAGTCTGCCTCTTAATGACTGGTGGGATACAGGAACATCGTGACGAAGTCGCATGCATGCTGCAAACGCCAGATTTTGCTCAGGTAATGGTAAGAAAGACAAAAAATTATTTTGTTATTTTAATATTTATCCTTCTTTACAGACAACATTCGAGCAATGCTTGCAGACAATCTGCTTAGAAGTACTATTGGGAAAGGACGCGGAAAAAGCATGCATTAGGCAAGCTCATGTTGTTTAACAAGACTGATAGGTATTCATATATTTATATATAATGAAAAAATTAGTAACTTATATACTTGCGCATATAATTGTTATCATTAATATATCTTTTCTACAACTTTCAGACCTTTTTCAAGTGTATAGACCCAGTTTAGTTCAAAACAAGAGCAAGATAGGCGGAAAAAGCATTTACTGAGTGAAATAAAAAAATTTATTGAATGATGTACGTTGTATAATTAATTAATTATAAAATATATTTTTAATTTACTAAATTATTAGTGTAAAAAATAATAAATCGTCTTTTATACAAACATAAGTCAACTTTGACTAATATTTACATCATCTTTGATAAGTAAGCAGCAGCAGAGTGAGAAGCTCAGATATATGTTTTATAGTCGACAGAATTCAAAAGTTAGAGAACGATGGAAATCACATATACACAAATGATTCGGTAATTTTTTTTCATTCTGCCCTTAATAACTTGATAGAATGAAATGATAGTTATTTCAATCACAGTGCCAGCCAATTGACCGGTCAAATGACTGTCACTGTTCTTGTAGGGTAACCAATATATCTGTCTTTCGGAACCGACGTTTGTGGGCTTGTGGGGCTTTCAATGAGTCTAGTTGATCCTTCTCCATGTATAAATATCAATACTTATTTACAAAAGATTATATCTTTTTCGATCGACCTTGGTTGTAACGTCCTTTGAGAGGCGTCGAGGTTGTCATGTATACAAAAATAATTACATTTACACAAATAGTTAAACATTCGAAAAATGAAGATCTTGGAAAAAACGTATTCGACCAAACCAAAAAAAACCGGTTAAAACCGGTCGAATAATAACCGTCCGATCTACATAGTAAGCATTCAGCAATACAGTTATTTATTTTGATTCTAAAAACTGAAGCAAAGCTAAAATTGTATTGCTATTGCTAATCTCAAGCAAGCAATTTAAACCCTGAACGAATTGATCGCATAAAACGAGATCAAAATGTGTTTTAAGAATGTAATTGTGTTGATTTTAATCAGCGATTTCCCAAAGAAGGTCTCTTCCCTGGTTTCTAGAAGCGATTAGAAACCCTATAAGATATCATTTAAACGCGCATTAAATGAAATAAAAATTGTGAGGCTGTATGGTAATTAGAAAAGCGAGGAAAACAAGGATAAGTTTATATAATTGTTAATTAGCAACAACTACGACAACAACAAGAAAAACAAAATTTCTGTTACGATTTCATAATGTCTCCCAATTTTAATACCCTTGTCATGTTCCTCGCTTTCTCTCCACAAACAAAATGTATTTTATGATTTTTGCTGCTGAAACTGCTGTTTCTCTTGTCATATTTTGTTTGTTTTCGCTTTTTTTAGCTTTTTTTTTTTGTTTTTTTTCTGTGTAAGTGTATTTGGGCAACAACATTAAATTGTTTGCCGTAGAGTGGGAAAAAAGCCTGAATCTAAAAATCATAGAAATTAAAATAATAACAACAAGAACAACAATAGCAACAAAAAAAGCAAATTTAACCATGCTGGCGCGATTTAATTATACAATTGCTGTCCCTTTTCTACTCATTTTCGCTCACTCTTTGGAGCTCTGCTTAATTTAAAAAAGTATGCGTAAGTCTGTAATCTATGTTTGGCTGCGGGTGAGTATGTATGTGTGTAAGTACAGTGTGTTTAATATTTGAATTAACACCTTTTTAGCCAGTCGTACTCTACCATTTTTTTCAAACAGAATTGTAAGTAAAAAGGGATAATTTGGTGCTTTTTTCATCTATTTTTTACAATTAATTATTCCCCTAATAAAAAAGGGATATAAACGTGATCTGTTTATTTCTGTTTGCCAGCACCCGATCCAAAGAGAAAAAATGTGTCCTTTTTTCGTTCTACTCTGTTGGATAACGTAAAGTGCTCATTTACATATCATTTCGTGTTAAATAAGGATGGCGTGTATATTTTACATGGTTTTGGATTTTCCATGTAAATTATGTATAATTGTGAGCATAAAACATTTGCGAATTAAAAATATGTTGCTGGTGTTGTTGATGTTGTTGGTGTTAATTTTTCTTTGTTTTTATTATTTTCAAATTTCCTTTTCCATTAAATTTTCCCTATTTCTAGTTTTGTTTTTTTTATTTTCTTACTCGTTGGTGATAAATTCATAGATTTAATGTTTAATTAGTAGCACAACTACCACTATTTTGTTTTATAATCAATCCCAAGAAAACAACATAACAGAACATAATAGAACAGTGTACATGTATTTCTGTGCATCTCTCTCTGTGTGGATGCGTGTGAGTGTTTGTTTGTGTGTGTGTGTGTGTGGGTGTGAGTGTTTGTATTGTTGATTACGAAGCAAATAAACTTCAATTAAGCTGTTGAAAATTATTGTTTTTTATCGTATTTTAACAGCAGCAGTGATAAATGTCACAAATGGCAAAACGTTTTAAAAGACAATTAACATTTATCTGCCATTTCGTATTTATTTTGTATTTCCACTTCAAATCTTCTTCACTTTATCACTGGCTATGGATGCCATAGCATAAAATGGCATTATATGGCTAGATGAGATGGTTGGGCATTAAATTTAGAAACATAAACTTGTTTAGTTACGCAGAGAATAAAAACAGTGAAGAATAATTTGTCTATTTTGAAATTGACCGCAATTATGACAAATTATTTGGAGATTTTCAGTAAATGACTTACTGTGCGGGAATACAAATGCTAATTAAATAAGTCACGAGCATTTCAAAAATGTTATGGATAATTGTTGTTGTTGGTAGCAATGACATTCATAAGACCATAAGAGATACAAATGAAAATGAAATACTAAAATGGAAAGTTTAAACGTAATGCTTGCTGATGTAAAATTTTTTTCAGAGAATGCAAAAATATTTGAGGGCATTAGAAGGGAGTTGTAGATTTTAGAAAAATTCAGACATAGAGTGTTGGCAAGTTTGAGGTTGGGAAGTAAATTGGCTGTCATATGATGAAATGCTTAAAATTGAGCTGTCAATTTTAACTATGGAACAAAGAATTTTAATTGTGAAAATTCACTAAATGATGAAAATATTACTGTATTACTTCGTAATACCTTTTCCTCGTAATCAGGCTCCTTCTGAGACCGGGGCGTAATATAATCGCTAAATTCAAGAATCACGGTAACGCTGCTGACAATAGATCAAAACAATACGCTTGTAGTGGCCGTAGTAATTCAAACATAACCGCTAAAGCGGTTGAATGTTGAGAATAAGCCTGGAACATCAACTTTATGCAACATTTTGCATAAAGATCTTCATCTTTAATTAGGCGGTTATGTAAATTGTCGCATATGGGGCTTACAAAATCTACAAATAGTCCTCGAAGAACCATTACATCCAAAGAAAGTGACCGTATGGTGCGGTTTGTAGTTATGCGGCAGCATCGGCCGTAATTTTTCGAAAATGAGCAAGGAAACCCCGTTACCTCGATAACCAATTTTTTGTGACCAAAATTAGCTAATGTGGACATAAGTGACCTTTGGTTTCAGCAGGACGGTGCCATAAGCCACACAGCCAGCCAAACAATTCAGTTATTGTATGAGAAATTTCACGGTCGCGTAATTTCACGATTTGGCAATATCAATTGGCCACCTGGTTCTTATGATTTAACGCCGCTGGATTATTTTCGCTTGGGGTCATTCGAAAGACCGGTTTTACATGAACAAACCACAAACAACCTTCATTCTGAACGATGAAATTCGCCATTGCATTGACGATACAAGCGAAGATTTATTGCAAAATGTGGTTCAAAATTTTGTGAAAAGAGCGGACGTTTACCGACGTGCTAGAGGTGGACATTTGTCTGACATCATTCCATTATGAATTCCCATATTTCGATTTTATATTGGTATGAATAAAACTGAATTGTTCAAAAAAAATTTGTGGGAGTGTAGATTGGCTTAAACTTCTTAACCTCAAATTTGCCCACCCTTTACGAGTACATTATGAGTTTAAAACATTCAAAAAAAATTTATTTCATCAAATAACAGATGAGAGTATATTGGAGTTCACAAACTGTCTCTCAAGATTAAAAGTTATCAGTAAGAAATTTTGTGTAAAATATCGCTCAATAACTTACTAATTACAAACAATTCATTATTGGTGACGAACTCTGGGTAGACCGCTGTGACCTGCAAGTTAATTAACATATTTACTAATAGAAAGGACCAGAAGAGGCCTAAGCCAAAAGAGGTAAAGTTTTTTTACCCTGTGTTCTTAGAGAATCACAGCACATTTCATCAAGAGTACGTATAACAAGATCATAAAGTAACAAGGTTTTCTATGCAGGACTTGTAAGTAACTTATAAAAAACAAAACGAAAAAATAACAGCAAAAACGAATCTATTTATTTGGCGGAAGTTTTGTTATTTATTAGTCAACAAAAAAAAAAAACATCACTATTGTACATTTAATGAAATTATTTCACTGAAACTTCCCTATATTTCTGTAATTGAAGAAACAAAAAAATGGAAGCAACAATTTTTTTCTGATGTGCTTAAGCAATTGTGAAACAATGGATTACACGGTGCGACAAAAACAAAAATATTTGTCAAGTGATATTATTTTACGGATAGGCGCTGAAGGGCAGAATAAGGAACTGTTTTTGAAATTTTCAAAATACCTCAAAAATCTCGAGTTACGATTAAAAAACCGGTTTTTCGAACCTTCCTGCACTTATAAGCTAATAACTTTGCTGAATATTATCCGATTTTAAGTTTATTTTCGGATTTAGAAAGAAGATATACAGGCCTTTTAAATCCTAAGTATTAGTTTGAGTAGTCGTTTAAGTAGTCTTGCATAATCTGAGTGTATTTCTCAAGCAAACATATTTTTCATCTAATTTGCGCACTATATTATATAGAAACTGTATTATTGATGAATGAATTAAGGAATTATATTAAGTTATGCATAAAATGAGACTAACGGTTTAGAAATCCACGGGAAATTGATGGACTTATTAATTTTTTTAGTAAAGAAACTCGTGAAAAAATCATACTTTTATTACAAAATATTACACTTTTTTTATAAATACAGTTTCAAAGTAGTAAAAAAGTACCAGTTTGCTGAAAATGTTATTATTACTTTTCATGAGATGCATTACGAAAGAGCTTAATAACTACGGCAATTTTAAACGAATCTCTAAACCTTAAGAAGTTAGTCACTATCTCATATCTATCTCATATTAACATTTTTGTGTAAAATATAAACTTTTTACACCACAACATAATGGAAACGGCAATTACTTTTATTTTTTCTTAATCAAAATCCTTTAAAACACAAAAGTTAGTATACTTTAATGGCAACCCATTATGGATTAATACAAGTGTTATTTAGAAAGTCATAATAAAACTTCCAGCCATCATTATGAGCAATTATTTGCTGACATCTTTTGCACTTGTAATTAAAAAAAATAAAAATTAATGTACCTTTTAAGTACAGAATTACAAAAATGAACGGATATAACATAAAACTAATGGACTCTTTTCGAACAATTAAAATTATATTAAAATTACTTAAGATTTGGAATGTAAAAGTAAATTATTTAAAGCGTTTTGTAAAACTTATCAAATATTATTTTCACACATTTTTAATATGGCGCATAACAAAATATTTTTAAAGTTATTTACAACGTTTTCTACAAATTCTATTATTTACTTGAATGGCATTGAGTTGATTCTATGTTATCTAAGAAGGTAGTGGTGGTTTAGCCAATTTTTTAAAACATTGCAAAACACATGGTCTAAAATAAGATAAACCATTAAAAGTAAAATATTTCTGCTTCATGCCGGATACAACTCTAATACTCAACTGTGTTAAACTTTCATGTTGTATTGCGGTAAGGGGTGCGAGGGCGAGGCTAAGCAGTTGTAGCAAATTTAAAGAACAGTTCACTTTTGGTAGTAGCCAGACTTATGTTTTAACATCCAAAGCTGTTTTATTAACGCCTTTAAAAAGTTAAGCTAAAAGTGTAAAGTTTCTTTTGTAATTAATCACTATTAACAACTTGTACGCAAAAATTAACAATAAAACACATAAATCGCTGTGTTAATTATGTGTTTACAGCTCTGAGCAACGTCAAACAAACATGGGAAAACAATAAAGAATATTTTAACACTTTTCTCCCCCTCAACCAACCAGCCAACCAACCAACCAACCAACTAAACATTTATTTATCCAGTAACTCATGCCTCGATTGCTTAACAATTTAAGGAGATTTATATTGTGGGAGAGAGGGAGGTAGAGAAATGAAAAAGTTTGACTAGAAAAAGTAATTTATTTTAATCTATTTTAATGCTAATACATACATACGTACATACGTACATACGTACATATACAGCCCACCCACAATTATACATACTCGTATTTATTACTACACAATTACAATAATAATAACCTTATGAATGTTTGTGTATGTATGTATACATGTACAACAAAGCAACAACAATAACAGACCAAAAAGAGGTCGTAAAACAAAACGAAACGCTAAGAAATGTTGCCAAATAAGAAGTAAAAAGATATTAAATTTGCGAAATGGCAGGAAATCAAATGAAATGGCATGGAATACTAAAATTGGAATTTCGCTACAAGACTTACTTTACTACAAGTGCTTCCATAAAAACAAAAGCAAAATAAATAAAATACCTCTTGCAACAACAATACTGGCAATAATAAAAACATACAACGGCTATAACAGCCAAATACCTTCTTAATCAATAAAAATTATTATCGTGGTGAAATAATGCGAAAAAACACTCTTTCACATAAGTGAACACACACACATATACATACAGTATACATGAAGACAAACACATCAAATATATAACTTTGATCAACACTCTTACGTATGCACTAAACGTATGCTTCGTACAGTCTGTAGTAGACGAAACCAATTTTTAAATCAAAGAAATGAAACATATTCGTACGTACGTATGTATGTAGATGGGCCATTCCATTTAATTCTACTTAACAACGCATTACGATTTAAGTCCCAAAAAATTTAAAGAAGTCATACAATAATTACTTATCGAAATGTGAAATGACTCATAACAGCAATTTACAACCACGTACACACGTACACACACCATTTTCATTTCTTGGAAAAGAAAAAAACGACAAAAGTGACCCCAAAACAATGAATTGCAAATCAAATATGAGCGTACAAGAAAATAAAAGAAGAAGAAGAAGAAGAAAAAGTATTAACTTCACGTAGAGTATTTGGAAAACGATTATTTTCCGTCTATATTTTTCACTTTTTCACTTTCCCCACTTTTCTCTTTTGCAACATAAATTCTTTTGGAAAATAATTTATTTATGATACCCAGCAATCGTCCCCTGCAATCGCTTTTTTTTTTGTTTTTTGTTTGTGGGTGGTTGTAACAAAGTTTAATAGATGAAATCAAAATATACTGACCCTTGTCTACAATATTTAATGCCCTAAATATTTCCTATACTCCTCGTAGGCCATTCTAATAGAATTTATATATACGGCCTATTCACACGCATACAGTGTCAGACAAAAAAAGCATTTTAAGTACTTTTTAAAATAATTAAAGCAACTACGTGCTATCAATTTCTTTCATCTTTCAACCTAAATGTTTAACACTTTTAGATGTTATCGTGTAAAAACACATTCATTTATGAAAAAAGGATTAAACTGCACCTCCTTTCAATCATAAAATAGTATTTCACACTAAATTGTCATAAATGTTGCGTTTGAAAAATACTTGTATTTGCCTATTTTGAAGGCATATAATATAAACACTACTAACATGCTGGTAAAATGTTATATATTAATATCCTTTTGTTCTAATGCCTTGTACTGAATACAATAAAAAAGAAAGTGTCAGTGTTTAGTTTTTCTTACAACCTCAAATCAGAAAGTACTAAATTATTACTGAGTTAGTTAAGATTGCATGATGATGAAAATTTCCATCATAATGTGAGTAATGTACACATTGGATAACAGCGTTAAAGTAAAACAAATTCAAATTCCCCATCAAATGTTTTTTACCTATTTGCTATTTACCTGTAATAATATTCTCCTTTGTATTTAGATTGAATTATGTACATATCGAGCCTTAAAAGCAAATGTAGCCTAAGCCACATAATTTTCAATGTTCGCTTTTTTTGAGATAATTTATTCATTGGGAACACTTGCATGATCTCTGAAAATTTTATGGTCATACAAGGTACCGTTATGAATTTATAACAAAATCAATTTTAGCTGAAATGCACACTTATGGTTTGTGACAGCAGCTTGAAATAGTATATTTTTTTTCTAATTTTTTCCGTGTATGTTTAATATTTCGAATTTTTGTCCGTGTCTCGAAGAAAAATGTTGTTTTTTGTCATTTTTTCAATGTATTTGACTGAGTTATCACATTGTCAGGTGTTCTCAGCCAATTTTGACCCTGTACCTGGTGAAAAATACATGGGTCAAAATTTTTTTTTTTTTTTCGTTGTTGTTGGCTTAAGAACCATGATTTCAAGTGTCCATAGTCATTTTTTTCGTACAATCTATCCATAAATGTATGGAAATGGTATATTTTTTTCTAACTTTTTCCGTGTATGTTTAATATTTCGAATTTTTTGTCCGTGTTTCGAAGTAAAATGTTGTTTTTGTCAGTTTTTTAGTATATTTGACTTAAATATCACATTGCCAGGGTTCTCAGCTAATTTTGTAATTTTTGACCTGTACCTGGTCAAAAATATATGGGCGAAAAATTTATTTACTTTTTTATTTTTTATTTTTCGTTATTGTTGGCTTAAGAACCAGAATGTCAATTGTTCATAGTCATTTTTTTCGCACAATTGACCCATAAATGTATAGAAATGGTATATTATTTTCAATTTTTTTCCGTGTATATTTGTTTTAGTTTCCACATCAAAGTCCTCCAGTTCATAGTATTTACTAAATGTAGCCAAGACACACACATTTTGCTTATATAGCCAATATACGCTATGAAAGACTTCTCTAACTAATGCATATGCCGTTCGGAGCCGGCGTTAAATTGTAGGTCCCTTTCAATGAGTCTAAAAACAGATTCGGGTGCAGATCATTGATTGAGAAAAGCTTCGTTTGGAATTTCGTGCAATTATGTATGTATGTATGTAGATGTCATATGATTCAAGCCACCCTTAAGCACACTGCCCAGGTTGATCTCTACACATATGCAATTGCATGATTTCAGCCTGGAAGAAACTTAGTGATTTATCAAGTATGATCGACAATTCTTGGTGGGATCCATGAATACCAGAACCGACTCTGTCCTTCATTTTTGAGAATCGCTATACCAGTTTAGATCAAACTCTCTCTGAACAAGGCCCCATTAGACCAACGATCCCGGTCCGGGAATTCAACACTGAATCTTCTGCCTAATCACAAAGCCAAAAGCCAAACATCCAGGATCGAAGATAGTTCTCAAACCACCCTGCAAAGAATGGACATTAAAAGTATGAAAATTACAATTTTCTATGTCCGGCTAACACGATGATACCAGTTGATTCAATCTATAGCACTATTGAATATATTACATGTATTTCGCTATATTTAAAAAATACGTCCCGATGTGTGCCAATGTGGTATGCCAAGTAAGACACCCGCCTAACAACTAAAAGGTCCTGAATTTAATATCATATCAGACAATCTGACGATTTTCAACAGAGTTAACTCCTCATAACACTGCTAGCGATTGATTATGAGTATTTACCCTATGAAAACATCTCTAAATAATGCATTTGCCGGCAGGCGTTTTTCAAGTGAAAAACTTGTTCCATTTCATGACAGAATTTGATTGCATAAGTTGGATTAAAACTAGACTTACAAAGCATAATATGCAAAAAAAAACTTCTTCTGCAAATTTTTGTTCTTTTTTTTCGCATAAGCTGTTTTTGCGGTTAAGACTCGATATATCATTGTGATTAATTTCCAAAAAAAAAACCAAGTAATAAAGAGCAAAGAAAAGCAAAGAAAAGAAAAGGTTTTTATAGCAGAGTGTAATCAACTGATGTCACATACATCTGAAGTTACGAGATAAGCATCTATCAATTTATAATTTGATACTAATCAATTGCAGGTAATTAGAAATTAAGATAAAACATCTATTAATGACTTGCCATCAGTAATATGCAAGCAAAGGATTATTTTAATAATTAACAGCATCAATATAATACATGTGTACATTAACTACCCAAATATTGATAAGTTTAAGAAATTTGGTGTTTCGAACAGTTTAAATAATGAGAAAAGTTGTTTAACAACATTTGGCCATGACATCTTTTGTTTTTTCTTTTTCAACAGCCTACACCCTATCTGATCAACCGCCGTAATATTGCAAAAAAAAACTGTGTTTTTGTGTTGATTGCTGTTCACAAAAGTATGCGAAAAAGCTTTTAATTTTACAAGAACGAAAAGACGTTTTATCAAGAGCTCAATGTAAGTGGAATATGTTTATTGAAACTTATACTCTACACATACACACTCACACACATACTTGGAAAGTATTTTAAGTGTGTAAGTAAGTTAATAATTAACAGAGTGAGTGAATGATTGAATGAGTGTTATGATGTTTACATCAATTCGTTTCGTCATTTCAAAAACACTCGAAATAATATTTCCTTTGAAGCCACATCAAGTATTTGCTAAACACTAATCGCACAAGTTTGTAAAATTCAACACATGAGTAGAATGAAAAACAACAAAAATAAAACAAAACAAAGGCACAGAGAAAATGTCATCAACATTAAAGTGAAAACAGATTGACTGCGATATTCTATTAAGTGTTTCAAGTCATGTTAAGACGATAAAAGCGATAAAAACGTGTACATTGTGCAACGTAGTTCAATCAGATAGTCGTATACGAATTCACAAGTCATCTCAATCTCTACCAAGCGAAAACTGATTACCATACAAATGTACTCGTAGAAGAGTTTTGTAGGATATAAGTAGATAGTACTACAACATATTTTTGTAGTTGTTTTTGTTTTTATTTTCGTACTTACATTGTAAATGTTGTAATAATTTTAATAAATAAGATATTTCCTTAACTACAAGTGTATTGTGTACCACATTTGTAGGCCGAAATTCACACACGCGCTCATATACATACACATACATACATACATTAATAAGAACCACTTATGTATACTCTCACATATGGTAAAAAGGATATTTTTTTATTTTTTTGTTTTATTTACATATCGCCTACTTTTAATTGTTCTCTCTCTATGGCTTCAAATTGTTCACATTGACGTGTTTTGGCATATTATCAAAGTATTAGCAAACACATACATATGGATTGTTTGCTTATATACTTATACTACTTACACATACACATAACATATAAAGTGTTATGTTTTATTTTATATTCAACACACATGTTGTCTATATTACTCGTATGTTTGTGTTTCATACATACATATGTATGTATGTACAATAGCAGAAATGATAATAAAAATAATGAATTTATATTGGATCGATATCATTTATACTGCGTACAGTAGACGGTAGCTGTTTAGACGTACCAGGAAAAAATTAATAATTATCAAAAACAAACAAAAATAATTAAAAGAACACTCTTAAGTACCATTAAATTTAAAATAGAATTTATAAAGAAATACAGCTTAGCATGTGTCGAAAACAATTCCTTACACTGTATGTGATTTAAGAAATGCTACTGCTCTACATATTATCTTAAAAGATGTTGATTGAATAGAACAGAAAATATTTTAACAACAATTACTTACCACTTAGAAAACCAAATTTAGCTTATGGTAGACTTGTCCAGAGTTTTCATCACATTTAAGTTTTGAGTGCTTCACTTTAAAAAATACAAAATAAAAATAAAAAAAATTAAATATTTTATTTTATAGTAAATATAAGCTGAAATTAAATTCTAAATAAATAGCAATTAAAAAATATAACAGAAATTGAAAATCATACGGCAGAGCTATATACACTTGTGGACAAGCAATTAAGTCAATTGAGTACTTGGGATTTTGGAGTATTTACGGGACGATGGATATAAGGTCTGCCAACATTTCTGAAGACATTAAACTATGACTCATAGCTCTGAACTAAGGGCTTTCAAAAATTTGGATCCTTACTGAGGTGGGTTTTCGCAAACCGCAAGCGTTGCTGAACAGTTTTCTTCGACATGTTTGCCTTTTTAGCAATACGATCAGGTAGATTATTTTCTATCAGACGTTTTTTCAGGGTCTGCGCTGATTCCACATTCGATCTTATGTGCGTAGATGTTGAAAAAGGATCAGCGTTACTTATTCCGACCATAATCTTATCTTCGGCTTTAGACGATTTGCTATGTTTATTCCTTTTTAAATCATAAAAAGTGTTAGATTTTTTTGTAATACTTTATAGCGTTAACAACCGTTCCCCGAAGATAAAATCAATTTGGGAAACAATTACAAATGATCTCTTTTTCAGAGGGAGTGGAGCTCTTTTTCTTATCCATAACTGAATAACGTCTAGCTTATTAACCTAAACATTTTTATATAAATCTTACAATTCTTTTGGTTACCAAAAGGAATTTTATTCAAATATTTATCGGTTTTAATAAAAACAATTTTATTATTATTTGTCTTTTTATCTTTCGATGTGCAGGAACAAATGACAGATTATCACAAAAGTGTCATATTAAAATTCTTTTTTTGTCGTATTTTTAGAAATCTATAACGTTACTACATATTTATAAAAAAACTAACCGTTATGTTAACTTAAAAAAAATATTTCATAATTAACTCAATTACTTGTCCACAACTGTATATGATGCCTATCTTTTAAGTATTTTGTTAAAGTTTTTGAGCGATACAGAGAAAGAGTCACATAAACGTTGAAAAATATTTTTGTCGAATTAATAACATTGGTCTACAGAAAAAACGCCTTTAAATAAAACCATATGGAATATAATGATTTTGGTGCGCTGAATTCAAATCCGTTGTTTAGTTTTTTTCTATCGGGCTCAAATTTTTTTTTATGGGCGTGGCAAATTTTCGCCCAAAATATGATAATTATGTCAATATATTTCCTCATAACTTGAATACGACTTGACCGACTTACCAATTACCTCCAAACGCTTAGAAACAAAATTTCCTCTAATTCACCTGAACAGCATTCTCTTGTATTTTGAACAGTTTGGGAGATATTCACAACTTAGCTGAGAAAAAAAATTCCGCGCAAAATTAGAGCAATTTGTGTTTTTCAAAAACTCATTACAAATTTTTCAGAATGAAAATTTTAGATGTTAAGCATATAAATTAAAGCTTAAATGTTGAAAATAAAATAAGCTTTAAATCATGAAAATCGGTTGGCTATTGTTGATTTTATTCAAAATTATATGCAGGTACCTAACTTTAACCAAAAATAGCACACAAAAAATGTATTTTTTTTTTTATTTCAAAAAAATTATACAAAAATTATTAAGACAATTTTTACATTTGGGCATTTAAATAAAACCCATATATGTACCTATAAAGGGGGTACCTAATATTGACAAAAAATTTTTTATACATTATTAGGCAATACAAACGTAATGAAAGAAAATGTCTGGTAGGAAAAAACACATACTCATATACGAGGGCGGATTGATATTGAAGCTACCTAAGTAGGAAAAAAAAACATTTTTTTTTCAAAAACCATTCATTTCTCAACATAGTTCCCTTTTAGCTCAATACACTTAGTAAGACGATTTTCCAACTTTTTTATACCATCTGAATAATACGATTTTGTGAACTCATCAAAATAAGCATTAGTTTCGGTAATCATTTCTTCGTTTGAGATGAATGTTTTTCCTGCGAGCCATTTTTTCAAGCTTGGAAACAGGAAAAAGTCACTAGGGGCTAAATCTGGACTATGTGGTGGATGATCAACCAATTCAAAGTGGATATCTCGTAGGTTTAGCATCGTATCTAATGCTGTGTGAACCGGTACGTTGTCTTTAAGAAAGAGCACTTTTTTCTTTTTTAAATGATCCAATAATGCACGATAATACTTTCCTGTGATTGTGGATCCCTTTTCAAGATAATCGATGAGCAATATTCCGTGTGCATCCCAAAATACAGTGGCCATAACATTGCCAGCCGATTTCGTTGTCTTCGCCATCTTCGGAGCACTTCCACCAGCTTCCACCTATTGCTTCGATTGATTTTTGGTTTCAGGTATGTAGTGGTGAATCCTCGTTTTAGCAAAAGTTATTAATCTACGCCAAAAATCAGCAGGATTATGCTTTATCATGTCCAAACACCGCTGTGAAGTGATCTGTCGAACTTGTTTTTGTTCAACACTGAGCAAACGCGGCACTCATCTTGCCGATAGCTTTTTCATATGCAAATGTTCATGCAAAATGTTGAACACACGTTCATATGATATGTTTACCATTTCAGCAATCTCACGTATTTTGACCCGGCGATCATTCATATCGATATCGAGAATTTTCTTGATATTTTCTTCAGTAACAACCTCTTTTGGCCTTCCTGTTGATGGTATTGTTGCAGTGCTTGTTCGGCTCCGTTAAAATTCAGCAATCCAATATTTTACCATATAATCTGACGGAGCAGATTCGCCGTAATGTTTATCAAGCTTTTCCTTTGTCTCTTTCGCCGTTTTGCCTTTCAAATAATAGTGTTTAATCACTACACGAATTTCACTTTTTCCATTTTCCAAGAAACACAAAAGTTGCTTTCTTCAAGCAACTACAACAAATAATCTAATCGATGAATTTGACTAAAATTTTAACAACTGACGTTTGACTGGTCATAATTTCTAAGAAAGAAAAAGTTTTTGTGTTTGTGCTGCCATCTAGCGCTAGGTAGCTTCAATGTCAATCCGCCCTCCGCCAGAAAATCTTCTTTTCTATATCAAAAATATGATACTTTCGTGTCTTATCTTGCAGATTCCATTGCTGTAATCTTGACGCAGCAAGTTCTCTTTTTGATTATGAGAGGTCTAGTTCAAGCACAAGTTCATTCACGTCAGACTGGTTTATGAAATGAGGTTTTCTCGATGGACTACTATATGCATCCAATGCATGCATATCCAAGCCCTTGAAATACTGTAATCTAAAACAAAAATCTATTATAAAAAATATATAACGGAAGAGTACTTTTCAGTATTATTTCGGTTTGGTTCGATAAAATCAAATATCGGATAGGCTGTATTTTCGGTTTCGCAAACAAGTGTTGCATGATGAAAAAAATTGTGTTATCTTTCTTAAAAGTGTATTTTGTACTGGGTTTTTTACCACAATAATAAAAAATCTTATTCTTACAATATTTTTGACTTACCATAGCCATAAAAAATGAACCCTTTGCTTTTGTCAAAGTTAGGCACTTGCCTTTATGGGTTATTTTACTTTCAACCACACCTGGCTTTAATTAAAATCCTTAAAATTTAAAATTTATATTCGAATAATTTTTTATGACTTCGTGAAAATAAAAGAAAAAAATTTCCACGAACTTAGCAAGAAAAAAATGTTCCGCTAGTTTTGCAAGAAAACATTTTTACGCTAATTTTACAAGAAAACATTTGTTCGTTAATTTTGATCAAAGTTAGGTACCTGCATTTAATTTTAAATCAAATCAGCAATAGCCAACCAATTTTCATGATTTAAGGCTGATTGTATTCTCAACATTTTAGGCTTTAATTTAAGTGCTTAACATCTAAAATTTTCATTCTGAAAAGTTTTTTATGACTTTAAAAAAAAAAAAAAAAATTTTCCTAAACGTTTAGTTGCACTTGCATCAAAAGTACTTTTCAAGTTATGATGAAATATATTGACTCACGCTCCAAAAAAAGTTTGAGCCCAATGGAAAAAAACTGAAAACGGATTTGAATTTAGAGCATCAAAATTATTTTACTTCATATAGTTTTATTTAAAAGGGTTCACTCTTATCTGAATAACTATTAAACAAATTAAATTAATTTCTGGTAAAATTTTAAAATATTAATAAAGTTTTATAGTAAAATTGTAGCAGATTGTTCGTTGCTTCATTCATTAAAAGGGAAAACAACTTCTTTTAAAAACGTCAAATATTCACAGTTGATAGAGATTAGATTTCAAATTTGACACCAGCATGCTAATCATCACAATTTATTTTCTTTAGAACGAAATTTTAATTTCTAGTTCTTATTTTGAAAAACATTTATCTGACAAATGACAACTATCAGAAGCTTTTAAACAGCGCTACGTTTTTAACCCAATCTCTTGTAATTTCTTAAATAATATTTCAATTGCTTAAGAGTTGAGCAGTTATTAGTATAATACATGAATAAATAGTCAAGACAATATACATCTCATATTCCTTCAGTTCAAGAAGTTTTAATCAGATTTATGGTAAGTAGTACAGCCCTGTTGGAACCACAAGTTGTTTGTGATTATCTCATTGAGGTTTTGTTTCGTTTCGAAAGACAATTGTTGGCTGACAATATACACCAAATAGTTATCTTTTGTGGTTGTAATGTTTCCGCTTTTAATTATGTATCATTTCTCATGCTCACATCTGCCTCCTAATAACTACTTTGGTGGAAATACAAACAAAAAAAACATTACTTAGAATGGGAAAACATAAACAAAGTAAAGAACAGAACAAACGCGTCACTCTGTAATACAAAACTATTTAATAAAGAAAATAATATTTACAAGGGAAATTAGTCATTTTGCACAATAAATTAGTCGGTACATTTGCAAAATTAAAATTAATTTCAAATTAAAGCGAATATCATATGCAATATGATTATGACGCTTTGTATTCAAATAATTAAATGAATCTTATTAAAGATGTAAAAATTTAATTTTAATTTATTACACACATACTAGTTAGTGTACACGTACATACTTGTAAATTAAGTGCATTCTTGTTGTTGTTGTGTTTTTTTTGTAATTATAAAAATAATTAGTTTATTTAACAATAATTGTGTTAATTCACTAAATTCCAAAAAATAAAATTAATTATTCAAAATATGCATTTTATTTTTATGTAGAAACCTGAACACAAAAAAGGAGAAAATGTCAAAGGTGAAGGGGATAAATTAAGGCCGCTTCAACCACAGTGAGTGACGCAATGCTGTGTATAGCCATTAAAAATTATTACGAAAATAATAATGCAGTGCAATAAATAAATAAATGCTCAACAAGATTAATTAAAAATTGTTGAGTTTTTTGAATATAATTTTAATTGGATTTACTCCTCAAAAAATTAAAGAGTAAATTAAATAAATGAGAGAGAGAAAGAGAGAGAATTGACTCACGTTCTTTTAATAACTAATTATAAATTTATTTTTCCTCGTGCCTTTTTTTCTTTTTTTTTGTGTTTTGCAATCCTAAAGTTGTTTTGGCATGAATCTGTTTTACATGAGAAAATCTCAGCAATTTATGTGAACACGTACCGCAAATAAATTAACGGCCATGTTGCAAAAACAAAAAAGAATATATAAAATCATACGTGTGTTTATCTCATACACTTAAAGGTATACCAGGAAATATGAATATAGCAATACACACACACACACACACACACACACATACACAATACAGAATACGGTTACGCAAAGTATAATGCCACCTTTTTGTTATCATTGTCTGGTTTGTTAGCGTGTGTGTATATATATGTGTGTGTGCGTATTGTAATTGGTTGTATATGAACAATTTATATAAGACATTAATTTCATATACGACAAACCACAATAGTGTGGCATGTCAAGAGCGAGTATATTTGCCGGATATCTGTATGTTGCACGCTCCACATTAATTACACAAAAGTTTTACAGAAATTTTGTTTATAAAAGATGTCTACGGACCATTTAAGTAACATTCTTTTTTTATGTGTAATTAACAATCGATAAAAAAATTATCGTCCATATAAAATATTGCATAATACGTACCAGAGCGTACCTGTCCAGTAAAAGAAATAAAATCAATGAAAATTTATAAAAATCTTAAATTTGGCGGGTCTTAAAACAAAGTTCTCTGTATGACAAAAACGTCTGTACTTAAAAACATCTGCTGATAAAAAAAAATGACTGGCAAGGCACTTTCTTCATTAGGAGCCCTGCCTATTATTAAAAAAAAATAGAATCAAGTCCAATCAATATGATATTGTCAGCCTTTTTTATACCAACAGTTAAAGTGACAAAATCTAAACATCCGATCTCTGCCTTGTCTATATAACAATTTTGGCACTTAAGACTATAGTTTCCACTTGAAGAAGCATTTTCTCCAGGACATACTTCAATGTATATAATAGTATGCATAGCCTATAATTAATGGCATGCATTTGTCAGATATCTCCTTAAATAAACCTAAAAATCGCTATATTTTCCGATATATACCAAAACTACTACAAAAATGGCTGCTGATCTTATAAATTCGCAATATATCGGCCACTCCCTTGGCTAAACACCAATATCTTTTGCCTAAAGTACTCAGCACAGTGAAAGCCTATTATGGTCACATAGTATGTTATCACTTTTGATAAATTCTCAAGCAAAATCAAGTCATTTAGACTGTTGTGGCTCTGACGTCAGATATGGTTACATAGTATGTTATCACTTTTGATAAATTCTCAAGCAAAATGAAGCCATTGAGACTGTTGTGACTCTGACGTCAGATAAATATTAAAAAACACGCAGCTGCATAAAGACAGTAGGGGGTATGAGATTATCAATATTACCGACTTAAACTTACTTTAAGTCTTTTTTCGTTCATTTTCTTAGTGACTATAAATGTTAAATGTTTTAAATTTAAGTTGAAAAGTAAGTGAATGTCTTCAGGGATTTTTTCCATTCAAATTACTCCTTCCAAATAAGGCAAATTTTATTTAAAATTCACTGGAACTCTTTAAGAATATTAAAAAGTTTATTGGGAAAAATGTTTTTTGTCTTTGAATTTAATTCGCCTGCAAATTCAAAGCAATTTTAAGATAAGAAAAACAACAATCATTTTAACGAGAACACGGTTATCGAAATACTAATGGAACTCCTTTGTTTTGCCAAAAAAAAAGAAAGAAAAAAACAATAACAATAACAACAAGCAAAAGTTTCGTATGCATGAAGTACGCAAAATCTACAATTCAAGGATTAGTAGCGAAATACAGGTACAGTTGGTTAGTAATTTGGAACGTGACAAAACTTGTAATAGATTTTTAATTATAGGGCCATTGTTACGATTGTTTACCCCAAGGCAATATCAACGCAATAATGTTATGGCTGTTAAGTAGAGGAGACAGTCAGACAGACACACAGTCTAACATTATGTATTCTTTGAATATTTGCCATATTGAGACACTTTTTCCCTTGTCACTTCTTATGTGTTTTCATTGAACACGTTTTACACAGAATATACAATAATAGCCACTTATCAATCAAAGGCCTATTTCTTTATATATTTTTTCCTCATTCATTTGTTTTGAGTTGTAACGAATTTATTTCTAGTTTTTCTTCTATTTTTCTTTGTCAATTTTGCTGTGTCATAATATATTCATGGTGGTGGTCCTTTAATTGGTACTTAGCCCGGAAACCAATTAATTATTGTTATTTTATTAAGCACTTTTTTCTTTCACTCAATATTTTATGGTTTGAGAATTGCTTGCCATCATTTCATATGAATGAATGACAGAAAAAAAAATTATAATAAATTACGGTTTCCTTTTTGAATGTGACACATTTCAAGTTGCCGTTAAAAAAAAAAAAGTTCAGAATTTTTAATAAAATTATTTATTTATTTGTATTTCATGCATAACAATAAAGATTTATTTTATTAACTAATTAGGAGACTTATTTTAGTGGCTTTACTTCAGTTTATAAATTGAATTGACTTTTTTTAAAGAAGCAATTTACTTTAAATTGAAATTGATTGAAAATGATTGTCATTTCAATTGGTGGGTTTTGAGCCACAAAACTTGGCTTAGCTGTTATTTGGTATGTCAATGACTAGACTTAATCTGTTAACACTCATACACATACATATGTACATATATATTCATTATTATTATTTATTTTTGGTCGTACACTCATCCTGAACATATTCCGTTCACACAAAAACAATGGATCGAAGAATTTGAATCAAATTTTGTGCTTCAAGTTTTTTGAGCAAATGCCAAGAAAGAACACTTCAACTTCAAGTTTGTTAAAATGTCAAGTTTTTGCTAACTGCTGATATTATTTTTTAACCACAAGTTTTTGCGTCATTTTCAAGAAGCAATTTAAATAAAACACGTGTACATTTATAAACAAACAAAAAAAATTCTCTCCGACTTTTATTGCTCCCAAAATTGAAGAGATAGATATACGAAAGTATGATAAATTTTTTTAATATCTTTTTGTTTTTAATAATTCTTGCATTGCATTCAATTTATCTATAGTAGCTGACTCGCAACAAGCGTATACGTAATACTTTCGGTGCCTTGCAGACCAAGTACGGAGGAGTGTTATTATACATATATGTCGGGGCGAAAGGAAAACCATACGGTTTGGAGCAAATTGTGTTGTGTAATGTAACGCGTTGCTATACTGCCCTATACTACTCGAAAGGCAAGTCCTTTCGAAAGTTTTTGTATTACTGTCTCAAATTTAATAATGAGCTTTAACCTGAAAAGCGATTATTCAATGTAACTGCACGTAAACCGGTAAAAAAAATTAAATTTCTTTATGCATTTTTTTTTCTATTACTGGACTCGTACCTATAGCAGGTGTTTCCGAATTTTTTAAAATTTTAATTAAAATCCCATTCAAAAATAAAATGAATAAAAAATAAAAATGAACGTTGAACTCATTTTTGTGACTTATGACAGACTTTTTTCATATTTTGATGAAATTTCTAAATTTAACAAAGCACGAGATAAAGTAAAAACAAAAACACAAATATCGGTTGATTTTTTTTCTATATATTGAACACACCTTTTTAGCCTCGATACGATAAGGCCATAGAGAGTACGTGTGTATTGAGTGAGAATACAAATTACTTTTATATATTACAGTCATAAATATTGTCACTCTCGCCATGTTACTTTTTGTTGGAGTTGTTGTATTTGTTGTTTGTTTCTTTTTTTAAATTGATGATGCTGATGATGTTTTTTTTAACCCAATATTTGTGCACTTCTAGTACTTTTTTGTGTGTGTCTTTTCGTTTTTGGCTTAAGTATTATAAAGGCGCCAGTTTTGCTGCTCTACTTAATACAACCAACATCAGCATTATCATGCAGCAGTTTGGCTTTTTTCCTACTGGCTACCGCTTTTTTTTTTTTTGGCCTTTGCTGTTATTTTAACCATCTTGTATTCTATGGCATAATTTTTTTTTTTAATTTCGGTATATTTAACTTATGTAGACATGGTGTGGCATGTTACTCCTTTTTTATCTCTTTAATCCTGCCAAAAACTAACAAAATGTGAAATAGTATAGAGTACGGAGCATGAGAATGCAAAGTATTACATCAGTCTCATCTCCTTGTTGGCATGAGTACACTTTGTTATGAATAATAAAGTTTCTTTTTTTAAATATTTTATGTACAAACTTTGAAAACAAAAACACTCTAAAACATCAAAATCATCTCTAAAGTAGTGGTAAAAAAAAAACTGAAAAAAAACACCAATATGAAGTGAAACTAAAAACAACCAACATGACAAGAGTCTGTCACAGGCCAGAAAAACGTTTTTGCATAGCACAATCATGTCACAATTTTATCAAACATGTTGAATGTATGTATTTGTTATCGTTGTTGTTGTTTTTTTTTTGGTCTTTTTTTGTTTTGTTTGCTGCAATCATGAATGTTTAACATTAAAGTTTCATACCCCTGCTGTATAAATATGTTGTAGATAAAACATTATACACAAATACCACTGATGTAAATAGAATCCATGCCACAGTCAACCAGTTAGCCAAGAAGCAAAACAAAACAAAAACTGCCAAACTGACAGCCTGTATTTGAATTAGTGATTTAAACCCTATTTTAAAATACACATACACACATACTTACATACATACATACATACATACGTAAAAAAGGAATGAATATGTTGCCCACTTATTCCATGTCCATGTGTATTTAACTTTTTAACAATTTGATGTGAATAAAAAATACGAAAACAGTGTTATTTTAGATATTTACTCGTTGTCAAACCATTTACGTCCAAGCAAAGGTAAACAAATCCCAAAATAACACAGCAAAAATAAAAATGAACTTGTCATTCATACATTCATTTTGTTGGTCAGTTGGTTTATTTCGAGTAACCAACAGATTTATAAGGGTTTCATTCTCTCCAATACTCAACATTATTAGTAAAAATACTGTCTGATTAAGTAAAACAATAAAAAGATCAAAAAAATGTATGTCATTTACCACAAACGATGACATCATTTGCCATACATACTCACAAAAACAGAGATGATGAAAATGTATTTTTATAAAAAATTTATTTTTATGTACTCAAGTCCTAATAAAAGGTCAACTTTAAATTAAGTAATATGTGAAAGCGATTTAAGCATCACACTTAATTCGAATCATAATAAACACTTCAGTCACACCTACAGCTTGTAAGAAAATTCTTTTCAAAGTAGAAAAAAAGCTAAAATCGTATTTTCTTTTGAGAATTCCAACAACAAATTCTTAGTACGTTACTGTAGCTTTTTTTGTAACTTCGAGACGTCAAAACTTTTAAAATAAAGCCACACATTGGAGCGCAAATAACATAAAAGATCTTTACCTGATTTCTTTGCTGTAAAAAAAATGTTTTCAAAAAGAAGAAATTATTGGTATTTCTTAGAATTTGGATCTCTAATGAAAAAAAGTTTGGTTTTTTATGAGCGTTATCGTATGAAAAGGACGTCATTTAGTGTTTAGTGAAAAAAATAGGACAAGTCAGGGAATACGAGTCTCAAAACATTGGCAAATAATTTTAAAGGTAAAGTTAGAAAATTCCCTGATTTATTTACATGGTAGTGTACGAGATCATTTTCTGCGCTGCAAAAGTATGTTCCCAAACTTACGACCCCAAATTGTTCACCGTCATATATAAATCAAATGTCGTATAGCAAACTTTTAAACGAGTCCATAATTGCTGGCCAAGACAAGCGATAGAATAGGAAAAGAAAATTTGCAAAATGATATCGGATAGTCGTCGGCTGAAGGTGCTTGAGCTGAATTTGAAGGCGAGAAAACTGTATGTATTTGCTAACACTACAACAAAAACAGTGTCTTATAAATGAGAGAACTGTATGCATTTGCTAACACTACAACAAAAACAGTGTCTTAAAAATGTTTTAATAGAATATGGTATTTGAAGATATTTCACCGTATTAAAGTTATTGTTTTTTTTTGTCAATTTATAAAGCTGGATTCACCCATTGTTTCGAAACAAAAATTTTGTTCCGAAACCATTTTTTTACATGTTTATAGTTTGACGTTTCTCTTTTCGGAACAATTTCGGCTTGAATTGGTTTAATTTTAATGTTTGTTCTGAAACAATTGAACTGTGCTGCCAGCTACTTCAATTTTTCAAGCAAAGTTGAACTGAGCTGCCACATCATATTATAAGTATGTATATATGTGTGTATGTTTGTAGTAGAACACATATCACTTGTTTTGTATTGTTTGTTTTAAAAACAAATTGCTGATTAATATTGTTACGAAAATCAAGTTTGGAACAACTGTCGTTTGTTACATCACTAGAATAAATAAACAAAAGCAGCAAGAACAACTAAACGTGCTGTTTACAAATAACCAAATCGACAACAAGCAACAACAAATACTAAGATCTGGAAGAGGTAGATGTTTTCATACGCATGGCTACAAAAGAACTAAAAAGAAATTAAAAGAAAGAAATGAAATCTACCTGAAATATCTAGAGGTTCGAGAGCTTTCGATGCGTTGTTCACTCAGCCATATAAAAAGCACATCGATGCGAACAATAATCAGTTTATTTGGTGTGGAGTTTAAGTAAAGTAAACTCAGCGAGTACAATTTGTGTAAAGAGAGTTTATAAGCAGTTTAGTTGGAGCTAACTCTGTAAAGAGAGTTAAGTGTGGATAACCTCTGGTCGAAAATGTTGTGATCGAACCTAAGTTATAACTACGATCGGGTTGGAAGATCTTTAAGCAGAAAGATCTGTCGAATAATTGTTGTTGCTTATAAGATTGTGCACAAAACTGAATAAAGGATTTTAATTAAAAACCAAATACAAGATTTATTTTATTTTTACTACAATCTACGAACTCATAAAAACACGTTTTGAAAAAGGTAAAAACGTAACAATATTATTTTATTAAAAATAAAATTAAATAAATATTACCATGTAGTTAAATGAACCAGTTGCACTGAAGCTTATTTCAGAAATAAAACGCCGGGCAGAGAATGTTTGTATGATATGAGTAATAAAAGTTACATAAATGATCATATGAAATAAGGTGTGTGGTTAAGAATAGCATTCTCTATTTGAATGGGAAGTAAATTAAATTTTGTTGATGATTATCAAAACCGTTCAACAAGTTGTGTTTAATTAATTGCAGAAAGCGAATGCCAAGCACTTTGAAAGAGTTGGCGTAGAAGGTATAAAACAGCTAAAAGCAATTAATTTACAATTTGTTTATTACAAAATAACTAATGTAGTGTGACACAAAGAAAATAAGCAAATTGCAATCATCTGCTACTCTGCTGCCAAATTGTAAAACTAACACGCCTCGTTTACAAAAATATTTCATACGGTACCCTTGTTTTTCCAGAACAATTGTTCGAAGTGGGTAAATCGTTTCAGACTAACTTTCAAAAACATAAAACTGCTTCGGAACAAGCATTTTGTTCCGAAACAATGGGTGAATCCAGCTTAACTATGGATGAGACCACCACTTTACACTTGAGAGCCAAAGAACGGTCAAAGCAGTGAGCTGGATTAGGAAAATCGTCCAGAGTATGTGAAGGCAACCTCATGGTATCTATTTGTTAAGATGAGCGTGGAATAACTTTTTTTATTGATTATCTTTAAAACGGATAAATCAACTTGTTATAGACATTAGACAGCATTTGGCCAAAAATAAGTTGCTGTTTCATCAAGACAATACATCAGTTTACACATCAACTATTGCAATGGCCAAAATTAATTAAGTTCATCGACTTAAAGTTCAAATCATAACTCAACTAACTCGGCAGATTTATCTCCTTTAGATTATTTTCTATTTTCAATGTGGGAAAAAATGGGTCAATGGTGAAAGATTTGCCAACAATGAAGAGGTGGATTCTGTGGTTGGCGGCTATTTTCAGGTGTTAGATAGTCTAACTAAAGGAAAGGATATTATTTATGTTTGGAAATTAAAAATTTTCGAAATTTGTTGTGTTCTCTGTATTAGGTCGACTTATTTTAAAACCGCCCTCGTAGTTCATATCTCAATTGAGTCATACGCCATCCTAAATAAAATAGGCTTGAAATAAATATACTCCTTAGATGCCTAACCAAAAATATATGAATTATGATAATGATGTACTGCTATTCCCCCGCGGGTGATCAATCGACTTCAATTCGATTCTTTAAGTGCTATACGAGTTGCGTCGTTCTCTATATACAAATATATATCGAGTCAGGACTAATTGTTTTAAAGTTGTCATAAAACCTGTCATAGGCGATCGTGTTATTTAATGCCTTGCGTATTGTAGGTTACAACAATTGTGGCGATAATGTTTGCATACTTTTTGATCCAAATTTCCTCTTTATGCTGTCAATTGCTATAGGAAAACAATGTGTAAGATGGAGGTGATTCGCGTTTCTAATGGTATCTTGCCAAAAACATTTAACGGATATGCAAATCTTTGTAGTCTAGGTTAGAATTTTTTGCCAAAGCCCCATGTCTCGCAGTCATGGCGATGGACAAACATTCTTGGCTTCAAATCACGCGATAAGTTATTTGACTTCCATATATTATTGCTGCCGCATCTTTATCAGAGCAACTACCTGCTGTAATTGCACGATATACATACATACATATGTATGTACAACGTAGAGGTAATATTCACTGCTGTGGGTAGTGCTAATACTCATAAGTTTTATTATCCTGGTATTGATTCGTAGTCCGGTATTGATTTGTAGTTTGTTATTGAGCTTCTAGCTGCATTCTCTTAATCGAGATCGTTCAGTTTTGTAAAAGACTGACCGTTGTAGACCATTTAGGGTATCCATATTGGTTCCTACTACGTCATCTAGTGCCAGCAGGGATAAAAGCGGGGACAGTTTGCACATATTCCCTGCTAAATTAACTATAGAGCTTCATAACCCTCTCTTGTGCATACATTTCCATGTAT
Organism: Wohlfahrtia magnifica; assembly: GCA_023159175.1. Classification (NCBI taxonomy): domain Eukaryota; kingdom Metazoa; phylum Arthropoda; class Insecta; order Diptera; family Sarcophagidae; genus Wohlfahrtia; species Wohlfahrtia magnifica. The sequence goes on from JAKWBJ010000060.1 coordinate 2,076,937, forward strand.
GATGTCTTATTAACTTAAGGTCTATAAATAACAAGTAGGTTAAGGACTTGTTAACATTAACCTGTTCAGTTACATATGTTTGATAAATTGGGGAAACCCCTCCAATCTGATAATCGCTAAATATGAAATAAGTACATTTTTAATTTATGAAATTTGTTTTCAAAAACAATCCATGGCCTTAAGGTTTTCTTATTTTTTTATTTTTTTTATTTTGAATAACAAAAAATATTTACTTAAGAAAATAAAAAAATGGACTGAAAAAGAAAAACTGAAATTGAATTTTTCAGTGTTTAATCCAAAAATTTTCATTGAAAAATAAATTTCATACCATTTTTCGGTCCATTCAAATAAATTTGTGTTGAAAATGTACAAGAAATGGAAACGAATAAGAAAAATGGGTTAAATAATCAGATTTTATTGATTTGTTATGTGAAAAGAAATGATTTATCAAATCAATCGCCCGTTAATCTTAGTTAAGATTAGTGCGGAATGAAAAACAAGGATTAAAATGTCGACGTGACAAAAATCTTTAAATGAAAATAAAAACCCAAAGATATTTTCGGAATATCTCTAATAAATTTATTTAATATGTGATAACGACCTGTCTTTTTTTCATATTTGCCACGAATCAATAAATGCTTATACCGATGAATATGTGTTTATATCTGTTAATCAAATTCTTTATACTTAAGAGAACAGAAAATAAGAAAATTTCAATAATTCTGCAAAATGCTCTTTTTGAAACGCCTCCCTTTAAAATCTAAAAAGCACAGAAAAAATTCCAATATAAAATCAACATGAAAAAATGTTGTTTTTAAGTTGTTGTAAATTTCATATTACAGTTTGGGTATGGGCAGAATAAGGAAGCTTGTGACTAGGGGAACACCGCAGGGCGGTGTATTTTTACTACTTTTGTGGAACCTGGTCATAAATGGAATCATTTTCCAGCTCAGTGTCATGAGTAACAAAGTGGTCGCATATGCAGATGGCGTCGTGATGCTTGTCAGGCGTTCTTTTGATCTGGGCCAGGGATAATGATCTATGGCTTAAGCCTGCGCAAACCGAGCTGGTTCTGTTTACCAGACAATATAAGATATCGGAGATTAAGCAATATTCTGAAATTCTCAGGGGAGGCTAAGTACTTGAGAGTGATTTTAGACTCGAAGCTCTCGTAAAAACGTAATGCTGAAAGTCGAACGAAAACTGCGTTGTGTGCCTTCTACATTGTAGGAGGGACTTTGGAAAAAAATGGGTTCTTAGCTCTATATCTTATACTGGATGTACACCGCGTTCATTACACAAATACTCACCTATAACGCTCTTGTCTGGTGGAAGCCGTTGAATATTGAGTCCCAACTGGCCATTCTGTATAGAATACAAAGGCTAGCCTGTCTTGCAGTGTAAAAGAAAAAGGTTTTAATTGTAAAGTTACCAAAAAGTGGCGACTTGAAAGACTGTCTTAATTAAAGAGTACCCTAAAAAATATTTCGGGTAATTAGAGTGATGTACGAGGATGCAAAACATTCAGTTGTTTAGAACGGGAATATTAGCCAACCATCCCACACCAAAGCTGGAGTCAAACAAGAATGCCGACTATCACCATCGTACTGGATGACATAATGAGCAAAGTCACTTCAAAAACAAGAATAATATGAAGTCTCTCACGCCAACTCTAAGACTTGTACTATACGGATAGCATTTGTCTATTCTCGCATAAGATATTTAATATGTAGATTGGATTCCAATGTTGAATAAATATCAAGAAAACCAAGATTATGAGAATAAACAATAAAAGCACAAACGACATCAGGCTACAGGCTCAACCAGTCTAGTATGTAGATAGCTTCTGCTATATGGAGTTGTGGTTTCGAGGAGGAGGAGGAGACTGTCTTTCACCTTATGTTTCAATGTTCGGCTCTTGTTGCTTTTTTTCATCTTTGGCTGAACTCTCCAGGATAAGGGTGGCCGCAAATACAAGATTTAGTTTGGAGACTAAATGGTTTCCTATGGAAAATTTTCATCCCCTAGTTAGCATTTGTGCATGTGACATCACAATGGGCCAAATATCTGACCTAAGTGGGACTCCTTCCCTTTAGAGCGGTCCACCACTTTACCAAGCCTACCCTATCACCAGTTTGTTACTGGAGTGGAATCTTCAAAGCTCAAGAAATCGTAGTGGACCAAGAAACACCTGGAGACGAACAATTATCCAGAAACTAAGACAGAATAATCTAACATGGGAGGTAGCAAAATCGAAAGCGGTAAACCGTGGCTTTGTGGAAGCCATATGCTAACAAGAAGAGTAGCGGAAGAAAAACCTGTTTCCTATGTGCGGGTTTCGTTCTAATGAATCAAAATTATCGAAACCAACGAATTCGCTGCAAGTAATAAAATCTAATTTTTGCAATCTCAAGTCATAAGCCAGTTTTATTGTCTGAATTAATTAATTTCTGCTGTTCAAGTGCATATTACAATGTTTTCTCCATAAATATGTTTATTTTCTTTTAGAATAATGTAATGAATATAAAACTAAGCTCTAAAGTTGAAGTGGTAAATTGTCTAAAACTTTTACCTTTTTGAACTTAAAAAAAAATAAAAAAAAAATTTCATTTTCACTTAGTTTATCTTCGAAAATATCATTAAAAGAAAAGGAAATTTTTTATTTCTCACAAACTCCTTCACAAATACTATGTACTAATTATTAAAATAACTTGAATTACATTATATTTTTACTTTTTATTATTTTTCTTTCTTTCCCCCCGCCCTTTTTTTATTTTGGCACAAATCTTGGATTTCTAAAATAAAATTAATGACTTCCAGCATGAATTTCATTCGCAGAAACATGAGTGAATTTCACATGATTTTCTAAAAATAAATGAAAAACAAGATGAAGAAGGGTGGGTCGAAGGATGGGAAGGAAAATAAAAAATCTGTAACTAAAACTGAAAAAAGATGCCTAATGCAAAATGTGAGCACTAGTGAAATGAAATAAATATTGTCGTTGGTATTTAATTTTTTTTTTTTGTGTTTTTCTTCGTCTGTTTCAAGTTTTATTTGTCCAAAATAATCCCACACTCCAAACACTGTATGCGAACCAAGTCTAAGTGAGTTTTTATTATTGCCTTGTACTCGTAGTTTTGAGAAAAACTATAAAATTCTACATCTCTTGCTTGACTCTTGTATGGCAAGAGTGGGTAATTACAATACAAGTACTTACTTGTACTACATGTACAAACACTTTCAAATAGCGTTGTATGTGTGCATATGTGTTTGTGTGTGTGTATTCATATGAAAGATATGAGAGCCCAGAGATGGCTGCTGAAGAAGTGCTACTTAACTCCAGTGACATTCCCCCGTGTTGAAATAATGAGTGAACACTTGAGAATTTTCTTTTCACTCTCGTCTCGCTGTCATGTGCTTATGCTTTCGCGCTAAGCAATATTTGCTAATGAGAAATTTTTTTAAAAGATTTTCTTGATTTTCTTTTGGGTTGCTGGTGTTCGTGGGTTGCCTGTCTGTTTGTTTTTTCACTCTTTGTTTTTAACTCTGTAACCCTCCATTCCGATCTCCCCCCCTCCCAACAATACTTTTTTACATGCTGTTTTACTTATGAAACAGACTTTATAGATATTGTTGTTTGTTTTTGCTAATATTGCTATTGCTGTAGATGTAGCTGTTGTTGCTGTTGCTGTTGTTATTGCTTAGTTATTTCGCATATAAAAATATTTATTTTCTGCTTCCGCGTATGCCTTCAGGGCAATATTTTGCCTTTCATGCCATGAAAGAAAAACTGGGTCAAACTATATTAAATGGGAAAAAAAGAAACAAAACAAAAGCAGAGCGAATATACAGTTGGTTGGTAATAACAACGAATAGCAGCAAAAGCAAAAGCAACAATAACAGCACAACAGCAGCACTAAACAAGACATTAAAACAACAATAACAGCAATAGTATAATTTTTGTTTTTATTTTTGTTTTTAAGAAACTAAAAAGTTTTAAAAAAATAATCATTAAAAACATAAACTTTTGACTCGTTGAAGAAGTTTAAGAAACTTATTTAACTTATTACACCTCGAATGTTGCAGCAACAACAACAATTACAACAACACTAATCTAATAAAAATTATTTTACAAAAAAGAAAATTCTATTGAGAATTTCAGGATACTGTTTGCAGTCTCAGAGTAATTAGAGCATTAATAAGAGAAAAATCAATCGAGCATTTGAATATCCATTGCAAGATGTTAGTTATGTGAAGATCCTTCAAGTAGATCGATACACAAACTGCATCACAATGAAAATGTACCTAATAGTGAGAAGTCGGCTTGCTCTATGCATTTTAATAGACTTAAACGTCATGTTGTTTGAAAAATACTACGAAAACAATTGATTTTAAGTTTACTGAATATGATCCTGTTTAATGCAAAACAGCACTGCATCACGATATTTGGTGCCAATTTTACTTCAAAAAAAGTTAGTGTTGCCGCAAATTTGTATGCTTTAATACTGCATCATTTTATTTTTTGTGATAAAATCTTGCCGTCATAATACAGCGCAGTGTTTCATTTGCGAACAGGACCTACCTTTTGCATTTTTGTTTTTTGTTTTGTTTTTTATCTTTCCTTTATACTTAATTTACAATTCGACCCTCTTCTTCATATTAATTCAGTCCCCTTTTTCATTTTAAACAGGAAACACAATGAACCTAAAAGTCGTTAAGTGAAAGTAATTGAAGGAACCAAATCAGATTTGCTTTTATTGCCAATTACGGCTGTGAAAGACCCACAAAATGTAAGAAAACCTTTGACAAAAAATAAAACTTTGAAAAGCAGCGGCAAATGATTGATGCTTTAAAATATAATTGATCATTATGGCCTTTTTAAATTGGACAAATTCTGCATTTTTAAAGAAGAAATTCATTTTATTATAGCCTACAATAACGACGTTCATTAAAATTCAACACCCCGGAATGCCTTTTTGTCATGTTTTTTTTTTCCATTCTTTTGTAAAATATTTTGCAAAACTTTTGATATTTTGCAAAAAAAAAAAAAAAAAAAAAAAAAAAAAAAAAAAAAAATTACATTTTTTGTCGTACGAGTGAGTATCAACATCAACAAGGACATCTATTACTCTGTCAGTTTCCATCCGTGTGTGTGTAAATGTGTGCATATGTGTGTGTATATGTTGCTGTTTTTCCTTAGACATCATTACTTATATATTTTTTTTTATTAAATATAATTTTTTTATATTTTATAATTTGTTTTCTTCTTGTTGTTGAAAATAAAGTTGATTTTATATTAAATGGTAAGGATTTTTGCCTTATTATACCATTTAAAATATATACACTCACACGCACACACACTTACAAATAATGTATAACAAATGACTTTGAAAATGTTTAGCATAATTTAATGTGTCTATTGGTGTGAGTGTTTAAAAAAAATAACTTACAAATACACATCTATATGGGGCATGTATGTATGTGTGTGTTACTGTCATATTTCATACAAAATGAAAAAAAAGTCTGTTAAATGGTAATGATGTTTCTCAAAGAAAAATGAGAAAATTGAAAGAAAAAATTTAATGTATTTTCCCTTTTTGATACAATTTATGCATTCATTTGCTATTGCTATTGCGGCTGGTATCTTAACGATTATCGTCTTTGTCGTCATCATTTTGTTGTAGTTGTTGGTTGCATAGTGGGGCATAATTTATATTAAATGAACTTGTTAATAGAGCATAAACATAAACGCAAATTGTAATTTATGTTGAATCAAAAGAAAAACTCAGAAAATGACTTATAAACGAATTTTAAGCATGAACGCTTGTCCTATTACCCTTCTTACGCAAATTACTTAAATTTCATGAAATAAAATTTCCTTAAATAAAAAAACTTTCATAAGGTCCTTCTTTTTTTGCTCTCTCTCTCTCTCTCTCTCTCTCTCTCTCACTCACTCACTCTCTCTCTTTCTATGTGTGTGTGTTATTTAATTTACTATGAACAAGATTTATTACTTGAATTTCGTGTTTACGAAATTTTTGGAAAACTTGTTACTAAAAAATATTTATTTTTTTTTCTCTCTTTGTTACTATTGTTTATTTTTGTTGTTTTGACAGAAAAAAAAAACTTTTTAAGTGATACCAAAACACATTTAGGTAGAATGTACGTGCGGAAACTAAAATAAGAAGTGGAAATATGTTCATATTTAGTTTGAAGTAAATTTAAATACAATTTTCCACTTGACAATTTAAAATTTGAAAATTTATGAAAATGGAAAAGTTTTTCCACCTTAATTTATGGCACATAATTTCAGGAAAAAAATAAAAGTTTTCCTGGAAAAAAAAACGTTGTTCGTCTAAAATTCAACGATAACCACCGTCAGCGTCAGGAAGATCAAAACCAAAAACTGTTTTGACATTTTCTCTTCTCTTACGTCAAATATAATAGTTTTAATAACAAAACAAAATATTTTGTCGAATATTATGTAATTTAAATGGAAATTTATTACATTAAAATGTCAGAGTTTCTTTTATCATACAGATGGGTACTCAGAAATAATTTTTTTTTTTTTTAATTTCGATTCAAAGGATATGTTTTTCAAAATAAAAACCAATTGAAATCTGTGTGAATACTTTAAAAACAAAGATTATTCGTTATGGAAATGGAATCTAGAATTTAAGTTATGAACACATTTGCTTAGCACATAAAGGTACAAAAAATCGGTTTTTATCGGCATTCGGATAATTTCAAAAACAGACACCTGTTGTGCCTGATAGCGAATATTGGAAACATATTATCAATTCCTTGGTACTGTTTTTTTTTTTTTTTTTTTTTTTTTTTTTTTTTTTTTTTTTTGTCGCACCATGTTGTTAATGAATACTGAACTTTTATATAAATTGCTCTGTGAGTTTATTTGCTTGTTTGCCTATATATCACGTGTAAACGACTAAACCGATCTTGATGTAACTTGGAGCACAGATAGATGCAGCAAATGGAAGTGCGGTTAAAAGCTGAAAATAACTTTTGGATGTTAATTACAATTTTGTTATCAATCATATTGTTACGAAAATAAAAATGCCTAAGAAAAGATATACCAACATTAGTACGGGGTCCGCCAAATATTTTTTTATTATTTTTTTTTTTTTTTGAAAATGCGCTAAAAAAACTACTGAATATTTTTTGAAATTTCTTTCTTTATTTGAAAGTACAATCCTTCCGGTTAATAATGGAAAATAAAAATAATTTCATTCAAATGGCTGCCTCGGCTAGCCATGCAGTAGCCTTCACGATTGGTCCAATTTTAAGCAAATTATCTATTGTGTGCAGCTGTATTTCACCAATGGCTTCACGAATATTGTCCTTTAAAGCGTCTTTGGCTTGTTAGCGTAACACTTATCTTTGACGGGACCCCACAAATAATGGTCCAACGGTGTCAAATCGCAGCTCCGATGTGGCCAAACGACATCAGATCTGCGGCTGATAATGCGATCATCAAAAACAGGGCGCAAAACATCGAGTGTAGCCTCGGCTGTGTGGCACATAGCGCCGTCCTGTTGAAACCAAATGTTGCTAATGTCCTCCTCTTCAATTTTTGTGAACACAAATTCGTTCCAGATGGCCGATAACGATCGCCATTGACTGTAACGACCACTCCTTGCTCATTTTCGAAGAAAAACGGCCCAATTATGCTTCATCTGAAAAGATGATGTTTTTGGCAAAATCGGCATCTTCTGTAAGTCGATCGCAGGCCCAGATTCTCAGCCTTGTTCAAGCGTATACACAACCATATTCGTTCAGCGGAAGGATAAAACCAATTATCTGTCAAATCAGACATGAGCTAAGTGCTACCATTCACGAAATAAGCGCTAGTTGAAAAAAACGTTAGATGGTGGATCCTATACATATAGAGCTACAAACTTTATAGTGGAATATATTCTATTGGCTTGTTCTAAGGCTACAATCAGCCTGTCAATGCCATTTTACTTGTGTTATTCACATTGTTACCAATTACGTATTTAACAGTGCTACCAGTTCAATTTTTGGGTGTTAAGATTATGCATTAACAATTAACGAAGCTGAATAGGTTTTAGTTTTTACTAAAACATTCGAAACCAATACTAATTTTATATAAAAGGCGGCGCATTAAGTTTAGTCAGTCTGTTGTAATTTAACAGCCAAGGCGTTTGTAAAAGTGTTGAATAAATTTGTGCATTAAATTTGTTCTACACTTATTGAACTCAATTCTAAAGACTGTTAAATTACTCGTATGTCTGACTGACTAAGAAGAACGTCATAGCCATTAGTTTCGAATGTTATAGTACATTCCACAACCTACTATTTCGTTGCCGTTAATTAAAATGTAAAGATTTAGTACATATCTGACTTGCAGTTGTGTTGGTAGCACCGTTCAAATAGATAAAGCCGTAGCAGTATGATCTGATTGATACATTGTACATTACAGTTCTCTTAGCATTGACTCCAACTAACGGAATTACTTTGTTACTATTTAGGTAACAAATGTTGGTGTACTGTGTCTTTTTATCAGCGTTATTAACTTGGCATTCCTTAAAGTCTACATATAAAACTGACAACAAATTTTGTTTACATATTAAATTTGTTTACAAGTCAATAACGCGTAAACAAATTTTTTGGTTCATGGTAGATTCCTTCGAAACAAATATACATACGTATATATGTAAATCACGGTATATCTTGGAAATTAAAAACTATAAAGTCTTCAAATTTTATATACAGTGGTGGAACAAACAATAGGGATTCATTTTTATTTATTAAATTCAAATAAAATATGAATTGTAACTAAAATATATTCGTACATGCGACTTTGCATTTGACGCAAACAAATTAATCTGCGTTTCGTCAGACCATAGCATGTCATCCTAACTATTACGGTGCAGGTGTTGTTTTCGGTTGTTGAGAAAAGATACATTTCAAGGACTCTTATCCATAAGTCTAGCCTCCACAAGTTTTTTGGCGAAAGGGTTAATCTTTGAGAAACGAGTTGAAAGTTTAACGAAACCGCCCGTTGTTCCACGCTTTTGTCCCTTAGTCTTTGCAGGTTTCTTTCACTGGATTGCAGTAAATACTTTAGTTTTGGAGCTTTTCTTGGTCTGAACAATTTTCTATCTATACATCAAATGAAAATGCCATATTATTGGAAAAAAAAGGAAAGTGTATGTGATGTTCTATTATTGGCATATCACTCAATCTCCATAAATATATCAGCGGAATATCATTACAAATATATACGTACATATGTATGTATGTATATAAATTGATATTCGGGCAACGCCGGATGACTTAAGCTAATATATAATAATATAAAAAACGATTTAAAATTATGGGACTTCAAAAGGGGAAGACAGAATTGTTAACGAGATTTTTTTTGAACCATAGCTAAAAGCACTTTCATTCGAAATTCAATACTTTTAAGGAACAAGAATGAGTTAATACAGTGATTAGTTATTAGTGTATTGTATTAAGAAACTTGTAAATAAAAATATCAATCAAATTTATTTTAATGAAAATGAAATTTCAAAAATTATTATAAACGATTTTCACAACTTGAATTAAATTGTTACAAAGTTACTAATTCATAAATTTTGTTCAATTTTTTTTTTTACAAAATTATATTAAATTTAATGAACCAGTAAAAATATCATCAAGTTTCACAAAAATAGTTAAGAACCTGTTATTATTCAGATAAAAATAAAAAAATAAAAAAAAACATTTATTACACCCCATTTCAAAGTGATTTAAGGATCCCATTCACAGACACATACTCATGTTGGAAATAGTTTCTCTAAACATTAATATTAATATAGAAATTTACATGTTAACCAGAAAGGTTTCCCTTTTGAAATTTTTTAATGCTCAAGTTAAAATGCTTTAATTTACGGGATCTTGTCCTTCTTTTTGGAAGGACAACATACGAAGGCGGGTGAATAAGTTTATGACTTTTTGAATGAAACACAGGATTGTGGATAAAAAAAAATAAAAATAATTTTATTTGTCAACATATCGCATCTCTATGGTAAGTCAACTCAAAATTTGTCAATTTTCACTTTTTGCAAGAAAATGACATGCTGTGCTCATATCTACCCACTGTAATAATCATACAGCATTTTCTCTACTCTTTCGCCAAAAAAATATATTTATTACCTCTTTTTGTGATATAATTTCATATTAAACCGAAAAGACGCAGGCACTACTGAAAATTTGAGAATTTCGGGTTCACTCACTTTAGAGGTAAAAGTACAATATGTTGAAAAATAATCTGGAGGAAAAGTCGGAAGACCGCACACGTGTGCACTGTTCTGGTGAAAAAGAAAATTTTTGAACAAATTCGCTTATTGTTTGTGGTTTTTTAATTCTCTTTAAACATTTTCTTTTTTTAAGGTAGGCAATGTGGATTATACCACGTGAATACTAAATTGCTTTCTTTGGCGCCCATTGCTTGGTCTTTTTGCATTGTGGTAAAACTACGTTTCATCCAAGATTAGTAAACGGCTCTAAACTCATCAAACACTCCTGTGAAGTTGTCACACAAAAGCGTTTGCGGTCAATTGTGAGCAATCGCTGTATTCAACCTGCTGAAAGCTTCGATAACCAAGTGATCAATCAAAATTTAATCCATTGAGAAATGTCAGTGGCTTAATGCTGTCAAAATTTTTAGTCCTTTGAAGTCCCGATCGACGAAAACCATATCGTGAAAATCTGTTCAATTGTTTCAGCTGTAAAGACTTTAACAGGGCGTACAAAACTTTTGATGTCTTTCAGCACAAAATTCAGTAAACTTTTGTGCTTTTGCTCACTCTTGTCCATTGATATTAATGGCGCAGAGTTTGGTTTGACCGATGGCTTCTTTCATCAAAAAATAATGCTTAATGATCACACGAAATTCACTTTCTCAAATCGCGCTGATACTATTGGTAGAAGTGTTCAGTTAAGAGGCTGGAATTTCAAAAAAACACTGACTTATTAGCCCGCCCTCGTAAAACGAACTCATGCAAATGTCAGAAAATAGTCTTAATATCGATAACAGTAGAGCTTAAGTGATAAAATCATAAATTTCTGCCTCAGGGATATTAAATTCCAAAACAGGGAACGGACTAGGAAATGTTTGCCATTCTAAACTTATCACCATACATATCACAACTATGCAGATACACATACAACACTCACCACAACACAGAATAATAAATGTATGGGCATGAGAAAAAAATTGTTCCCCGGAGTACTTTAATGAGGACCAAAAACAAAATAAAGAAAACAAAACATTTTCCCACTTATTCAAAACAAAACCAAAAAAATTCTTCCGTATTTAGTTTTTATGTTGTCATTTTTGATGTTGTTGTTGTTGTTGTTGTTTTTTTTTGGTGTTTTTGTTGTGGAAAATTTAAACATTTTTCGTTGTACGCCAGAGAAACACTTGAGTGTGTCGTTTTATTTGATTAATGGTTTCTGATTATATTTAAAGTCCTTTTATCAATTTTTTTCTTTTGCAACTTTTTATTTATTCTGTGTATTTGCCTGTGGAAAAACACTACAGAACATGACTCGTTGAGTGTTAACTAGTCGTTAGTGGGTGTGCTTGTGGGAGGAGCATGGAAGAAGAGCATTTGATAAAACTAATTAGAGTTTGTGTTGACTTTTTGCATACAAAACACTGTCATTGATTTACTTACTTAGCTCAGAGTGTTTTTCTATTTAATTAATTAACAAAATACAATGAGAGAGTGCATATGTTTTATGTATAAAAGGCTGTTGAAACATACGTTCTTCATGGGAACGAACAAATGTTTAATTAAAACGATAATTAAATTTAAATCACGATTAATGGGCCTTTAAACAATTGATTGGTTGATTAATTGTGAAGGCTTTAATAAGTAAACACACATTATTTCAGTCAAGAGGTAACAATAAAAAAAAAATCACTAAAGCGATTAAAATCAACATATCCTCTACTCTGGATTTCATCCTATTTCAGCTGCTGTATAGAAAGAAAACCACAACAGCAGCAAAACATCTTCTCAATAACTGGCTACTGTTTTCATTTCGAATTTACTACGTAATTTATGGTTGATTTTTTTTTTTTTTTTTTTTTTTTTTTTTTTTTTTTTTGTTTGTTAAAAATTCGGTTGAGTTGTCAGTGTTACTTTATTTACGAACTGAAATTACTTATAAAAGAATTTTTTATTTTCTTCCTTTCAACCCCTTTTTAAGTGTTCAGCATGATTTCTGATTTTTAAATATACACCACTGGGTAATATGAGAACCAATAACAGCTTTTTCTTTCAACCAAGTTTATATGTAGTTTTTTATGAATATTATACCCAAGGCCAGCATTAGCTGTTGTAGTAAAAGGCCAGGCTCTTTAAACCGGAACTGCGACTAAAAAATATAATTAAAAAATATGTATTTGTTTTCCAGTTTTTCCTTTTTTTTTAATAATTTGAAAAACCTACTTGCAACGTATCGTATCTTTTTCTAATTGCATAGAAGAAATTTTCGTTTTTCTTTTAAGTTTTAATGGTTTTGAATGTTGTGTGTTTATGCGTCCACACTGCTCATTAAATGTGGTCTTGGGGTTTTTTAATGAAAATTTATTTGTGTCTGTTTGTGTGTAGATGCTATATGTCTTAGTCGGTATCATATGGTGGTGTTCGAAGGACCATAAATTAGTTTTCATTTGGCAGGAAGATCGTTAATAGAAGTTATTGCTCTTGCTGCTACTGTTCTTTATTCCTCTTTTTAATGTCTATGTAAAATCATTTTCTTTAAATTTTTTCTCTTTTTTTGTAGAAGTGTGTGTATGTAAGTGATTGAGATCGCTAAAGTGAGTGTTCATGCTTTTCTTAGCTTGTTTGTGGTTTTCTTTTGCCCCATGTTGAATGCCACTCTCCTTCAAACGTGTACATTTTTCCTTTTAATGTATTTATGTAAATATATCTGTGTGTGTGTGTGTACGTGTGTTTTTGTGCGGTGGCAAATTAATTTCTACTTTGAATTTTGGCCTTCCAAAACAACGAAAATTCAAAGCTAAATATTTAAATATTTTTTTTTTTTTTTTTTTTCTTCAAGTCATGCCATTTAAACAGAAGAAGTTCAAGGCTGTGAAACTTTGGTTTTTAGCATTCACTTTTTTTCGTTGTTAATACATATTTTTTTTGGTTCTTTTATACATATTTAATATAATTTTCTTTATATATTTTATATTATTTTTTGTTTAAAATTTAATTTTTTTTGCCCACAAAAGAAAACATTAAAAAGTTTCAAAAGAAGGCCTTCATTTGTTATAGTTGTAAATTCACCAAAAAATATAAAAAAAAAAGACCGAAATAAGAAAATGCTTTAAATAAGTATGTATGTACGTATTCAGAAAAAAACATTTTTTCCATTTACTTGAAAACAATCTTTTTAAGTTTTCTTTAATAAAATTTTTCTTTTCTACAATATTTGCAAATATTTATCTTTATTACAGTCTTGATATTTGACTCTGAAAAATTACCAAATGAAATGTTTTGTTAAAAGAATTCTTAAAATACTAATCAATTTGTTTTTCATTGTTGTAAAAGAGTATTAAAAAGTCTCTTTAACAGACTGCAACATTTGATTTGCCACCAAAGTTTTTAAAAATAAAACATCGTATTTAACAGACTATCATCTCCTAGAATGGTTTTTGTTAGTGAATATTGAATTTTTTTTAATCTATTAAAAACACAAACAATTACAATTCATCACTTGCAAGATGTAAGATTTAAACTGACATTTCAATTCAACTAAGTCGAGTTGGCACATCTATTAGTGTTTACCTTTCCTTTATTTTTATCCTAGATTGGCATTTGCCTTTATTTAAATAAGAAAAAAATTGTCGTTTTATATGTTTCCCCAGCCTCGAAATTCGTGTAAATTGATTTTTTAGTAACACTGCGTATCAAAAAACAAATTTAATTTCGTACACTTACACTTCAGATATTTGCTAAGATGTTAAGTCTCGCGCTCTCAATACCTCAAAACAAGAATAAAAATCATAAATTTCTTAAAATGAAGAAAGAAAACAAAAAACAAATCTTGTTACGTTGGCTCTGAAATCGAAAAATTATATTATTATTAATTGTACTTACACGTCATGGTACATTTCGTGAATTACTTTTAGATTGAAAAAAAAAAATTAAATGAAATAATTTCGAGACAATTTGTCGTCTGCCACAAAAAACAGGTGAATGTTTGTATCAACCAAAATCCCTAGGGTATTGAGAGCTTAACAAATAGACAAAACAAAACAAAACAAACAAAAAAACGAAAGAAAAATTCCACAAACAATTAGAAATAGAAACAAATAAGAAGAAAAAGTTGAAAACGAAAAAAAAACGATAACAAAAAACAAACAAAACTTTTCAATTTATTAAACACAATTTAAAGAGAAAAAGTCACAGTTAAACGCAAAAAAACAAGAAAAAAACTCAATAAACAAAGCAAAACAAAATGGGCAGACTGCTTTAAATAATACTGTCACAGAAAATGATGTGTGTGCGTGTGTGTGTGTGTGTGTGTGTGTGTGTGTGTATTAAGAAATCATCTTAGAAATAAAAACATTCGATAACAAATGAGACCAGCAAAAATCTAAGGATCTAAATTGACAAAAAACAATGATATCATATACTCATATACTCAAATATGTGTTAGTATGTGTATGTGTGTCTATATATACATATATTCATCCCACAGCCACATAAAACACTTCAAATATCAAAACAAACAAACATGAATACTTTACACCTTTACACAAACCCATGCATATACACCTTTTAGCCTTTTTTTCCTTCTCTCTCTCTCTCTCTCTCTCTCTCTCTCTCCCTCTTTTCTGTATTATTTCACTTCATTTCAGTGAATGAGAGCGTTAAAGTATCGTTGTCATGAACTCCTTTAGTATTGTGGTAAATTTCTTTACTTTTCCTTAAAATTTTCCCTTCTCTTGCTCTCTCTTACAAACTCATAACTTTTCTATAATTTTTTCTGTGTTATATTTGTTGTTGTTGTTGTGTTGTTTTTTTCGTTTGTTTTTCAAACAACCGTAGGCATTTACCATTTTCCACCACTACATTTGTAATCATTGTGTAGGGTTGTCAGTGTATATGTGTGTGCTACATATGATGTATCTGTTTGCACACCACCTTTACCCAACAAACATATTTCGTATTGTATGAGTTTAAAAGTTTGCAACTTATAAGCTTATTTAATAGCCATAAGCATCCTTTTACTTTATTCTGTTCTTCTTAACTGGGCTAAGATGAAAGCATTCTTTTTTGAAATACAAAATAAACGAAAAACGAGATATGATATTTGAAATAAGTAATTTGTGTAAATAAAAATATGAAAATGTTAAAGGAAAATTAGTCTGCAAGCTTTTTTCAATTGATTCAAAAACGAAATTCTATAACAGAAATATTATTTGTTAATTTCTAAAGGTCTAGTAAAGTTTTCTCATCATAACTTTATTTTTATTTGTCTGTTACTTTTCAGCCTTATGCAACATAATTTAGCCTTAATTATGAACCCTTTGCAATTTATTACCCATTTTAATAAATATTGGATTTGCATTGTTCGAAATTGTTAATATGAATAAATGACTGCAATTAAAGTTTCTAAAATAATGTCTAAGTATGAAATAAGTCTTTATAGTTTACTCATGGTGATACAATTTGTTATAATGATAGAAAAGGTGAGTAAAACGTCATTTTTATAATTTTTAATTGTTGAATCTAAAAAAAAAATAAAATAAAAAAACACTTAAATGGTTAAATGATCTTTTTAATTTAAAAAATCGCAACACGTGGCCTATGATTAATATGAAATTAAAATTATTATTACAATTACAGATTATGTGTTGTAAGGTGTTTTCCAATTTGTATGTTTTTAATAAGATTTGATATCATTTGCTTAATTTCATAAAATTTTAAATACAATAGTATTTCAGGAATTTTGTAAATAAAATAAATGTAAATAAAGTTCCCAGAATTTATTCAGAGAATTAAAAGTACAAGTTTATTCATCCAAATCTATATTGTCATCTTCAAAGTAGTTCCCATCGAGTGCAACACACTTATGCCAGCGCTTGATCCCATCCTCAAAGCATTTTTTATATTCGGTTTTCGGTATGTCCATCAGTGGTTCCTGCGATTTTTCCACTATTTCCTCTCGGCTGCTGAAAGGCGTTCCCAGTATTGGTTTTTTATTATATTGAATAAAAGGAAGCCACAGGGAGCCAAATCAGGTGACTTCGGTGGCTGTTGGATGGTATTTGTTGAATTTTACGTCAAAAAATTTCGAATAATACCCACAATTCTGGTCTCCTTCGGCGAATTGCTTCAAGCCCAAATAATACTTTTTATTTACTGTCTGGGCTTCTGACAAAAATTCATGATGCCTTACACCGTTGTAATCCATGAAAACCATGAGCATTGCCTTCTTTTTTGATTTTTGCTAATTTGGTGAACGTCATTCACTTGCCTGATGTCTGGATTGTGTATCGCACTCATAAACCCACATCTCGTCTGCAATAATGATCCTTTTGATGAATGTAGGATCGGATTCAGCATCACAAATCATGTCTATTGCGACCACAACACGGTCTCTTGTTTGCATGGTTTGGTCGAATCATTAACCAAAATATATTGGACGGATCCAAAGGCAATGTTCAAGTTCTCCGCTATCTCTCTGATGGTTAATTTACGGTTAATGACTAGCATTTCTTTTACTTTATAAATGTTTTGGTTTTCGATGTCAATGGTCTGACACTGCGTTCATTATCTTCGATTGACTCACAACTACTTTGGAACCGCACATGTCACTGGTAAACGATCGTTTACCTCAGAGAATCGTTGCCGAAACACTTTTCAAACATTTCCAACGTTCGCGTCTTATTCAATTCGTTTTTTACGCAAAAAGTAATAGAAGTTCGTTGTTGCAAATTTAAGTCCATTTCTAATGTTCTATCGGCTACGTAGCTTTTGCAAATGTCAAGCTATGACGCTAAGATCTAGCGGGAATATCAACAACACGTGTACCAACAACATGTACCAAAAAATAAATCGGAACGATGGAATTTGAATCAAGATATGAACAACAATTGCCATGAGTTTTTAATCATTGTTTATAAAGGATGTTCCAACCAAAACGAACGACATTAAGTGTAAATAAAACAAAAAGTTTTCAGAGAATAATCTTAATATTTTTTATTATGATAGAAAGATCTATGACAATTATATGTGAAATAAAATATCGGCCAACTGCTTGCCACGGTTCGGTGTCATACCTCTATCCGTCGGTTCTGTTTGGCCGATCTCACTTTCGAAGAAGTACGGCCCAACAGTAATGTTTTCCGCACAACGAACAGGACAAGCATGCATAGGTGTTTCCAAATCTCCTACAGACCCAGTTTGCTGAATTATGTACACAATTCCCCCGCTTATGAACACATTTGGTCGTCTCTGCTGCACAAAATGCAATTTTATTTGAACACCAATTTTCTTAAAAGGCTTCAACAATCTTAACGCGCTCAATTGTATACTTTTCCATGCTTGAATTTGTCAAACACTGAAACAAGGAATTGTCAAATTAAGTTGAGCAAAAATCTTGACGTTACCACCCTTTACTAAATATAAGTTGTTACTCGTAAAAGTAATATATAATGTTTGAAATCTTAAAACGAAAATGAATAAGTCTTATCAACATCATCTTCCTAAAGCTTGGGATCACGTTAACAGATTTCGTACAAATACGAATTCCTATTAAAGCCAGACTTAGACAAGCATGAAACAAAGAGGTACAGTTTTGTAGCTTCAATTAAAACAAAACAAATGTTTTTATAAACGTTTCAAAACTCCAGTAAAGGAATTAAAGGAAAAAAATTTACGTCTATTATTTGTTCTTTAGTAAACATTTAAATAGTTCACCTCGATATTTTAGGGTTTAGTTAGTTGTGAGTTAGTTTTCTTTTTGACATAATGGTACATTCGCACAACAAAATATCGAACAAATAAAACATGCTTAATAACTTTACAGGATGTCTTACTTCAGTTAATGTGGTTCAAAAATTTCCCAATTTTGCTTTAAATTCAATCGATGAAGGCATTTGAAAATTGCTGCCGAACTTACATTCCTTGATTCTGTTTAAATATTTTACATTCGTAACGAGTGTTAATCGAGCAATACTTAACGAAATTACCACTAAATAAAAACAATAGGTTTCTTAAAATTCTCGAATTAAAAACTTGTAACACTTTAAGATAAAGTACTTGAAACCTTATGGGCTTCAATCATAAGATATTTAATTATTTTTTATTACCAAACAAAGTATGAGTGAAAATAGTACATTCGTTTATCTATTGGGATTGGCAACACGTTCCAATTCGTCCTTCTTCTTTGGCAACGTTGACCATTTCATCGTCTAAGCATTCGGCAATAATCAGCCACGGCAGAAGGGTGGCACTTCGACGGCTTGACGACGAACAGTACCAGCATGAGCAAATCAAACGTTCAACAATTGGGCATTGTAACAGCAGAATGAGATAAATAACGCGCAAATTCTTCCTTTACGAAGACATAATCTTGCAAAGAAATGTTATTAACTGTGACATCATCACAAGACCAGCGACCGAACAAATTAATTTCAGACAATTCAGTGGTAGAGACAACGTTGGCTTCCAACACAGTCTCAGTACACTCGGTCTCAATTGGAGGCTGCTACTCTAAAGTCTCAGCAACTTCAGCCATGGTTTCTACTAAGAAAAATTGTTGTCAATACATTCCACTATCATTTAATCTTCATTTAAATCCTGATTTTTCTGGAAACTTTGCCACATTATTTTCTGGTCGAAAGCATATTTAGGATATTTATTAACAAGTTTTTTTTGTTGTTGTAAAAATAAATTAACAATTTAATCAGTTAAATACCTACCAATATACATGCATACGTATATATATTTTCATGATATTTATTTGTCAAATTGTATCTTTAAAGTTTTTATTTTTATAAAATCAAGCAATACATATGACCTACAAATATAAAACGTTTATTCAAATATACAATTTTCTCAAATAAATCATAATAATGACGTGTGTACAGTATTTTATTAGGATTCAAAACAAAAACCACAATCATACGACTCCATTGCATTCTGTTAACAAATGAAAACAATTTGTTTTACCAAAAAAAAGAAAGGCAAACTTAACTAAACTTAACAAAAAGGAAAGAAAAAGAAGCAAAAATAACTCCCATGATATTTAAAATCCCTTAAAACACTTGAATTCTAAATGCTGTTACTCTCTATTCATATTTATTTGAAAATTTATTACTCCAGAGATTTTCGTTTCATTTTATATTTGTTTTTTACAAAAATTAAATCCATACGATATGTACACATGCATACATATGTACAATGTAAATACATACATAGATATGTACAATATATTAAAACAAAAATAAATTTGTTTCAAATTAAAATAAATTTGTTTCAAATTTATTTTCCTTTATTTTCTTTTGAAGAATTCAGAATACAAACATAAGGTGTGCTTCGAAATGATAAGGTCATCTTAATATTTGCTCAATTCATCCAAACTCTAAAATGTTACGTATGGTCACCTTATTAAACAAAATTCTATACGCCGGTTTTGCTCTTGGAGATGTACCATTATATTACGTTTATTTAAATTTATGTAAATTAGTCAGTGATTCATTTATCCAGACTTTTATTTAAACTAAGCATTAATCAATGATTTTTAATTTATGCAGTTCCCATTTCCTTTTATTGTCTTAAAAATAGGGGATGGCATCGCACTTACTAAATTGTCCAGAACGTTGGAGCGTATTTCTAGCCAGCTGTTGCAGATTGTCACTTTTAATTCATCTTTTGTACGGTACTGTTTGTTGTCTGCATTAACATTACGCACAAGCAGTCCCACAAATTTTCCATGGGGTTTAAGTCGGGGGAACGTGCTGGCCAATCAAGTACTTTAATCTTGTGCTCCTCAAGCCATCGTCTGGTCGACTTGCTGACATGAATTGCTGCCTTTTGTCAGCATTTTGGGCCAAATAAGGCAGCTAAAGTTCAGATAGAATGCACTGGTACTCTAAACTATCCATTCGAGTGGAAGGAAAGTAGAATTCCAAAGTACCATGTGAGCTAAAGCCAGCCCAAACCATCAACCTGTCACCGCCAAAATGCCGTTTGAAAAAAAAACAGGGGCTCCTTCCTTAAATTTCGACAATAGCAATTGAAACCACCTGGTCCATCCAGGTTAAATTTTTTCTCATCAGAAAAAATTACCTACAAACCCAAAAATGTATGAAATATCTTATAAACTTTTTAAAAACATGTTTACCTGATGCCAATTAATTGCCATGTTGTTTTTCGCAAACTTCTTACGCTTAATCTTATGCTGCTTAGTCAGACAGATTTTTTTTTAATTTTGCTCGAATAAGGTTCTGCTAGCCGTTGATAACTCTTAGAATTGTACTTTTTGTAGCTTATAATTTCAATTCCTTTTTTATGGTTACCGCACTTTTCATGGAATTCGATGCCTTTCGTGAATTAGCCGAATTTCACGGGCAGTCGGTAGAGCTGTAAAACAATCGATAGTACTATCGATAGTTTTGTTTTTTGCTTACCATAGATAGTTATTTTTCACTATCGATACTATCGTTAAATTTTAAGAGTAAATATGGAGGTCACTAGATGTACGAGTACATAGTTAAAGTCAAAAGTTGCGAAAATTTTTTCGACGCAGGTTGTCTGTAACCTTTTATAGTTATATAGAGACACAGTTTAACAGTTTCCTAAATTTCTTTTTATTAAACTCAAAGTATGAATTGTAACTAAAATATGTTCGTACATACGACTTTGCATTTGTTCGAAACAAATTAATCTTTATTTCGTAAATATTACGTGGCAGGTGTTGCTTCCGTTTGCTGAGAAATGATATATTTCGAAGACTCTTAGCCATAAGTCTAGTTTCCATAAGTTTCTTTTTCTTATTGTGTAACTTGAAACAAGAGAATAAATTCATTTTATTTCGATGACTTGAAAGGACTACTCTTTGAAGTACGAATTGCAAGCTTCTCGAAACTATGCTTTCTTTTCATAGTCTCTGCAGTTTTCTTTCACTGGATCTTATTAATTACTTTAGTTTTGGAGGACTTCATGGTCTGAACAATTAATTATTATTAAGGATTACTGTTCCATCAAAATCTTCAATACATCAAATTTTATGACATACTGAACAAAAATAAAGTGTCCCTATTATTTGTTTCAACACTGTATTTTTATTAGTATTCTTTCCCTTTGGCTTAAATTATAATACTGTTGTATCGAAACTATCGATAGTTTTGCAGCTATAGCAGTCGGAACCTTTGGACTACCCGTGCTTTTTAATTTTTCTCTGTTTTTGAGAAAATGTTGCACACACACAAAGATCGTCCCAGTTTTTTTTGCCATTCCATACATACTCATGAAGTGCCACAATTTGTCCTTGTTCCTAAGGTGACAAAGGTTTCCCGCGACCCATACCGCGCATATATTATTTAAATTATTGCTTATTAATCACTGACCTTATCATTTTGATGCATTGAATTTCGCACTTATTTACATAAATTCAAATAAACATAATATAACGGTACATCTCTAGGAGAAAAACCGGCCTATTATTCACTTATTTGAACGTAAAATTTTTTTGAATAAGGTGACCATACATAACATTTTATAGTTTGGATGAATTGAGCAAAAATTAAGCCGACCTTATCATTTTGATGCACATCTTACATACGATAGGCAATTGTTGTAAAGATTTGTTGGTTGTTTGCATTGATTTGTCTTCGAAAGGTTTCAATTGTTTGTTGGGCTACATGTAGAAACGAAAATTAAAGTCATCAAAGTGGAATTTATTGCAAATCATACGCATCCATTGACATGCTGATACTTTTTTTCTTTTTTTTTCCACACTCTTTGGCAATTTCGTGTTATAAACTGAACTTTGATTCGGCACGAAGGAAATAATCATGAAAAAATAAAGCGACAAAAAGGGAGATGAAAGAAAGCAAATGAGAAGGGAAATGTAAATGTTGTAGTTGTTGAATTGAATTTACTTTTTTTGGATTTTATTTTTCACTTTTTTTTCATTTTTGTTCGTTGGTTCGTAATTATTTTGCTCATTCAGTTACGAAAGTGTCTTTTAATTAAGTTTCTCGCGTGAAATTCAATTTTATTTTTATTAAAGACACTTTTACTTAAACGAACAGATATAGTGAGTAAATGCAGCTGTTAAATTGCTAACAATTTAAAAAGACTGCTTTAAATTGCTGTCTTTTATTAGACGAGTTGTGATACTTGAATAATAAAAACTTCTATAGTTCATGCGATTTTCAAAGTGTTGGACAAATAAAAAAAAAAAAAAAATGAAAAAATTGTTGATTGTTTGTTGTTTGAACAACTTGAGAAACTAATGAGACGAAAGAGAAAAACAAACAAACTGTTGAAATAGAAATTTGTAAATAATATAACAGTTTTGTTGAAATAGAAATTTGTAAATAATATAACGGTTTTTTGAAATACTTTTGTAATATTTTCTGTTTAAACTTTTTAATTAAAGTGTGTTTGATCTTGAAAGTACACTGAGAGAAAAAGAAAGTTATTATCAGTGAAGTGTTATATTTTATACATTAGAATAGTAATTACTTTGACAATATTTATTGACATACATATGTATATACACATATAGAAAATAAAAAATAAAACGATATAGTTAAAGGAGATATAAGGTAACAGTCATTGCAATAAACCGTCTCTGTGGTCCTATTAAAAATTATAACAACGAAATAGTTAACACGATTTAAATTAATAATATTTATCATCATACTTTCATTAAAGCCTGAAATGAAACGACAAACCCAATTTCCGTTTATAATTTAATTTATAAAAAATTTTCTATGCCTCAGCTAAAGAAAGCTTTTTAAGATTTTTGCCCACACAAGTCTTTCTATTATAGAGGGTCCGCCAAATAATTTTTTTTTTTTTTTTTGAAAATGCTATTAAAAAAACTACTGAATATTTTTTCAAATTTCTTCTTTTATTTGAAAGTACAATCCTTCCGGTTAATAATGGAGAATAATTTCATTCAAACGGCTGCCTCAGCTGGCCATGCAGTAGCCTACACGATCGGTCAAATTTTTAAGCACATTATCGATTGTGTGCAGCTGTATTTCACCAATGGGTTCACGAATATTGTCCTTTAAAGCGTCAATTATCTCCGGCTTGTTGGCGTAACACTTATCTTTGACGGCACCCCACAAATAATAGTCCAACTGTGTCAAACCGCAGCTCCGAGGTGGCCAAACGACATCAGCTCTGCGGCTGATAATGCGATGTTCAAAAACAGGGCGCAAAACATCGAGTGTAACTTCGGCTGTGTGGCACGTAGCGCCGTCCTGTTGAAACCAAATGTTGCTAATATCCTCTTCTTCAATTTTTGTGAACAAAAATTCGTTCAACATGGCCCGATAACGATCGCCATTGACTGTAACGGCCACTCCTTGCTCGTTTTCGAAGAAAAATGTCCCAATTATGCCTCTGAACCAAAATCTGCACCAAACAGTGACTCGCCTTGGGTGTATCGGCTTTGCAATGTATGCGTGCAGGTTTTCTGTGCCCCAAATGCGACAATTTTGCTTGTTTACATACCCGCCAAGACCAAATGAGACAAAAGATAATTTTTTTCTTTTTTTCATTCTGCAATATTACCATGATTTTCAGAGTAATGTCGCAATATTTCCCGGCGTTGTTCAAGCGTATACACAACCATATTCATTCAGCGGAAGGATAAAACTAATTATCTGTCAAATCAGCCATGAGCTAAGTGTTACCATTCACGAAATAAGCACTAGTTGAAAAAAAAAAACGTTAGATGGCTGACCCTATATTATCTCTGTCGCATGCTTTTAGTGTAAGTTTTAAGCCTTCAATGTAGTTTTTCGATGCTATAGACTTCGCCTTTTAACAACTAAACTTTAGAGAAAAGAAAAAAGCGAAAATTGAATTGAATGTAGATTTTCAGGATTGAGGAAAATGTCAAAAATAATTCAATATTTTTAAATTGAATTTGTGTTTACTTTTATCAATGTCTCTCGTCGTTTTTTTTTTTTTTTTTTTGTTTTTCTTTCATTTTCTAACAACATTTTCTCTAAATGTTACTACACAGACGGTACAAAAGCGAGGACTAAATGAAAAGTGAAATAGAAAACACAAACTTCCTTGGCAAAAAATTTATTAAGGGAGAGTGAAAGAAAGAGGAGAAAAATATTGTATCATCAGAAAAATTCTGTACGACATCAAAAGCAAAATACAAGTATTGTTGTCATCCGCCTTAAAGTGTCAAACTTAGGACAGACAGTAAAGTGTATAAGATACGAGTATATAAGTATATATTTTTTTGTATCTTTGAAATTTACGTTTTACGTTTTACGTTTTATTTAACACTCTTATTTTATCTCATGTACTGACTCTATCTTTTCTCACTTTTTTTCTCCAATTTTTTTTTTGCAAAATTTTTTATGGTTTTGTTACTGGTTTTTTATTTTCCTTTTTTATTTTTTTGAGTGAGGGAGAGGGCTTCTACACGTTTAATAACCGTGTTGTTGACACGTTACATTTGATTGACTTCAACACAGAGCTGCAAGCACCAAACAATTACCAGCCAAGTTGTGATGATGACGACGGTGATAATGCCGCTCTTCACTGCTACTACTGCTGCTGAGACCAATGAATATGAACAGCATTTTCATCATCATAAAATGTGTGTAAAACGTTAATAATAACAAACATCGTGAACATCAACATAAATAGCAGCATCATTCAAAACAGACAGGTGCACTGAACTTATTTATCAAAAGCTCATCATTGTCTTCGTCATTATCATCATTATTGTTCTTATGATGATGATTATTACTGGTATCCAGTGTTTTATAAATGTCTGTGAATGTGTGTAATACTCATACTTACAGAGATTCATTCACTCTCTCACTCTCTCACTCAATCATTCATTCATTTATTCATACATTCGCACATATTGTTGCCAGCAAAAGTGACACATTATTAAACAACAACAGTGACAACAACAACAACAATAGCAGTACAAACAACACTTTTGAGGCCTTAATTGTGACAGTTTGTGAATTGTGGAAACGTGTCGACTAAACAACCACAATTTCAAATCAAAAAACTGTCAGAGACACACAAAATATTGTTTCATTTTCATTTTCTATTTGACTTCGTTTTACATCAACATCTACATATATTCCAACACACACACACACATACACACAATATTTGTCTTTTTAAAAAAATCAATTGAATGCCACACTGGGTGTGAAATATTGCATGATTTGATTTTAAATTTGAATTTGATTTTTTTTTTTCATATTTTCCATATCAAATGATTCAGCAGCATTTGTCCACATGAATTTTATTTAAATAAATAAATTTAATTAAAAATATTCCAACATTTTGATACACACATACATACGTACATGTTATAAGTGAGTGAGAGTTGGAGTGTAAGTGAGAGCATTATGAATATCCACTTCATTAAAGTGATTTATTTTTGTGGACGAAAAAAACAAAAAATATTACAAAAAATAGCAGACAACTAAAAATGGGTCAACTTTTCTAGCAATTCAACACGAATTCGTTGTTTTTGTTTTTTTTCTGCCTTACAATTTTAATAAAAACAGAAGAAAAAGTAATATTTTTCCATCACTTTTCAAAGGCTTTACTTATCATTAAAATAAAGTACAATTCATTTGAATAAATACCGTCATTAAAGGAGGACTAGAAAAAAGCAAAACGTTATTTGTGATCTCTGATATATTTTATTTAATTTTAACATAAAGATGAATTGCATATTCTTCGAACTCCAAAGTCAAGCAATAGCTAAAATGAGAAAACGTAAACGTTTTTGGGATAAGCCTATTACAGACCTTCCAGATAAAGATTTTTTAACTAAACTAAGGTTAGGATCGCACGATTGTCGTAATGCCCCAATTTACTTTATTTTATATGCCAATCATGTGATTATACAATTTATTATTTCATACGGCAACTCACAATATTATTGTGTTTATTTATCCCAATCAAATACAACCCTGGTGCGATAATTGGGTAAAAGCTTTAGAGGCAATCATGCACCAATGTGTATGCTAAGATTACACCAATATTTATTGTATTCTTGTGCGGCATTTGAAGAGAAAATACTCATCATTTTTTATTTTTTAATTGCTTTCATTCTGAAAAAACATTTGTTTGTTTGTTCAGTATTTATAATTGTCATCCCTTAATTTATACATTATTTAATTATTTATATATAAGTTGCATCACATACTTCTACCGTTTTTGTCCATTATTTTTAAATTTTTTATCAAGCAGACACATGATAATCAAAGTCGATACAATTTTTATTTTAGAGAACAAATCATCTTTACTTTAGAGGATTAGGTATTAATTTGTAATTATATTCCAATTTAAATAAATAAATGTGTATTTTAGTGAATTAATTTTTTTAATTTATTGACATGCTTTCTCTTATGTACCATCTTTTGAGCCAATCACTGACCCACACACTTCTTATTTTCTTTTTTTGTATTTCTTTTTATTTATTTGTTCAATAAATGAGCTCAATATAAATAAAGAGGAACTACTTTCCTTTTTAAAGAACGAACAATTTTGAACACCAAAAAAATTTAATTTAACACACAACACAACAGCTGATTCACAGAGTTGCCGTAGACTAGAACAATCGTGTGACACCGTCAATTGTGACAATAAGTTTTGTATAAAATAAGACAATCGTGTGAATACAGAATTTTTAATTGGATCAATTTTATTATATTTTATTGTGCGCTAATTTGTCAGAAAGTTATATTTGAAGCAATCGTGTGATCCCAGCTTAAGAATGCTTTCCTGCTTCAATGACTGCTTAACTTAATTGTCTATAAAAGGAAACTTAAACTGTAAAAATTAAACGCATTTCTTGATATTGGCGAAGTATATGAGAATAATCAAAATTCTTCTTCTTCTTGATATGCCAATCCAATATCGGCTGTAAGCACCCTACAATTAATTAATTCATTACAAGATTTTAACTAAGTCTTTAGAATATGTAAGATTCATCATAATACATATTATACGGTGCGACAAAAATTAGCAGATAACTTGTTAGTTTATAAGTGCATAGAGGTCCGAAAAACCGGTTTTTTACCCGTATCTCGAGATTTTTGAGGTGTTTTGAAAATTCCAAAAACAGATCCTTGTTCTACTCGCCTGTACCTATCAGCAAAGTAATATCATATCCCAGTTCATTTTTATCGTACCGTGTTATCTACCTAATGCTATATATGTATCTTAAATAATATTCCTAATAATCTCAGAGAATACATTTCTGCTTCTGGTTGCTATTAATAAATGCCCAACATTTCTTATGCCCGTCCATTGACGTATGTTCAGTAGCCATGATGCTTGTTCTTGGCCTATGCCACGAGTTTCTTCAATATTTCCCTGCAGTATAAGTTGAAGTAGATGTTACTTCTCATTTCTCATTATATGACGTAAATAAGCCGAATTTCTGTGTTTTATATTTTAAAATAATCTCGTTCTTTGGCGATTCTTCTAAGCACTTTTGTGTTTGTTATCCTTTCAGTCCAGGATATTTTTAATAATTTTCTTTATATCCACATTTAAATTGCTTCCAATCTATTCATATCGGCTATCTTTAACGTCTATATCTCCATAACATACAACAAAATGGGCCAAACCTAAAATTTTTCAAGCCTCAGTCATAAACTGATATTGAAATCCCGATTTGTGAGAAGTTTCTTATATTTATTTACAGAAAGATGTTCTCGCAACTTCTTTTCTACATCTGATTTCATTAGAGGTATCACAGTTTTCCCTTATACAACAACCAAGGTCTTAACATTTTTAGTACTCGCTCTACTGGTATATTCTGAGTTGGTAAAATTATATTATTTTATGTATTTTTTCTACTTATTATCATATACTTCACTTTATTGACGTTTATTTTAAAACCATACACCAACGATTGAAGGCCACCCAAACTATCTGCCAAAAGAGTAGTATCATCCACATATATTATGTTGTTAACATTAAATCTATTTACTTTAGCGTCCACGTTGGTATTGCCGAGAGCTTTTTGGGTATGCGGTTAGAGTATATATTGAACAAAAGAGGTGAAAGGACGCAACCTTGTCTGAAGTCTCTGTTAATGTTTATTTGTTCTGCATCCGTATTACCAACTTTTACTTTAACTGCTTAATGCCAATAAAGACTTTGTACACATTGTAATCCGTTTTTCATCTATACATATTGTTACGTTTTAACCTTTTTAAAACGTTTGAGTTCGTTTATATTGCCTTAAATAAAATAAAACTATATTTTATTTTAGTTGTTTTACAATCTGTCACTTTTTATTAATTGCACTGTACTTTAATACACTATGTCTAAATACACCAAATTTGCTTTTACAACACTTTTTATTTGCGCCTTACGCAGACTTTACTTGTTGACAGCCAATTCAAAACTAACTAATTCACTAGCCGCAATTCGCCGCTTTTTATAGTGTTTCATCTTTAGTTTAGAATGTTCTAGTACGGACACGAATCGTTGATTTATTGACGTTAATTCAAATGTTCTAAAGTAACACAAAAAGTAACCGATCCATGCGCTGGGCAGCACTTTTAATTAGTGCAGACAATTTTAGAAGTTTTAAAGCCTTGACACAAGCCAATACATTTTTTAGCTAAAAGCTCATAATAAGCTCTGATGAGGTGTGAGTTTTGCCTTTAGCATTTTCATTTTCGTAACAATATAAAGGGTGCGCCAAATATCATTTTTTTTTACTGAATATTTTCTCAAATGTCTTTTTTTATTTGAAAGTACAATCCTTCCGGTTAATAATGGAAAATAATTTCATTCAAATGGCTGTCTTGGCTGGCCATGCAGTAGCCTACACGATCGGTCCAATTTTTAAGCACATTATCGATTGTGTGCAGCTGTATTTCACCAATGGCTTCACGATTATTGTCCTTTAAAGCGTCAATTGTCTCTGGCTTGTTGGCGTAACACTTATCTTTGACGGCACCCCACAAATAATAGTCCAACGGTGTCAAATCGCAGCTCCGAGGTGGCCAAACGACATTAGCTCTGTGGCTGATAATGCGATCTTCAAAAACAGAGCGCAAAACATCGAGTGTAGTTTCGGCTGTGTGGCATGTAGCGCCGTCCTGTTGAAACCAAATGTTGCTAATATCCTCCTCTTCAATTTTTGTGAACAAAAATTCGTTCAACATTGACTGTAACGGCCACTCCTTGCTCATTTTCGAAGAAAAATGGCCAATTATGCCTTTGGACCAAAATCCGTACCAAACAGTAACTCGTCTTAGGTGTATCGGTTTTTCAATGTATGCTTGTTTACATACCTGCCAAGATCAAGATGAGCTTCATCTGAAAAGATGATTTTTTTTGGCAAAATCGGCATCTTCTGTAAATCGACCGCAGGCCCAGATTCCCAGCGTTGTTTAAGCGTAGACACAACCATATTCGTTCAGCGGAAGGATAAAACTAATTGTCTGTCAAATCAGACATGAGCTAAGTGTTGCCATTCACGAAATAAGCACTAGTTGAAAAAAAACTTTATATGGTGGACCCTTTATATCCATTGTTCGTAGTATGGCAATAAGCTTATAATGCTGAATTGTGTTAAAAGCCTTTTCATAGTGAACGAAGCACGTGAAAGTGTCCTTTTGAACAACCCAACTACATGTCCTTCTCGTATTCCCATTGCTTCTCTAAACCCAAATTAAGACTCGCCCATTGATATCTTACATTTCCTCTAAATTCTGTTCCATATAATTTACGAAAATATTTTAAGTGCTTGGCGCATTAGGCTTATAAGTCTAGTCGATAGGGTATTGACTGGTGTCGTAAATTGCAAATATTTTAATGTTCTCGTCATTAATTATTTTTAAAATTTCACATGGTATTTCATCAGGGCCTGGTGATTTATTGTCCTTCATAATTGGCATCCCCGTTAGGTCGTGTGGTTAAGATAGGTTGCGTTTAAAATCTTAATCGAAAATATTTCGGGAAAAAACTGAAGAGAAATAAAGCTGGACTTTTACCTCACCTCATGTCAAGAGAAATCCTGAATCAGCTTCAGGTTTTTATTTTAAATCATTTATAACGACACGTCTCTGGTAAGAACGTAAACCATCTTAAAATCTGTTGATTAATGAAATCCATCTTTACTGTAAAACTGCCTAATAAAAATGTACAGTAAACTTTCATAGGCTTCTGATAATTCCACATTGCCTGAATTACATCTTCAGTCAGAACTTGTCACTAAAGTTGCTGCCTATGAAGCTGCCAACTGAGTGGAACTGATGGACTATTTACTCAAATTTTTGCAAGTCAATTTTCTCAATTGTTTCATGTTTTTTTCTTTTCTTTGTAGAACCAATTTCTAAATACAGTGTGCTATTCAATTCGTCTAGCAACTAAGAATAACCCACTTTTACTTATTCTAACTCTCAAATAAGTCAGGGATAAGTCAAAATGTTTTCATAAAACCTACCAATCCTATATCATGTTTTTGCCAAAAACTACCCAAACGGTTTAAAATTACACAACAACCCAATCTACTCACCTAAATAAATAGGAATCTTTGTTTATATTTAATGAATTAATAAAATTATCACTGATATTATATTGACCTCTGACCTCAAGGCAATGATTATCATGATAAACGCTTTTATTATGTCATCCTCCTATTGTTTAATGGTTTTGTCTATAAAAATAAATGTTTTACTTAATTAAAACAACAACAACAAAGACAAAGAAATGAAATAAAATTTAATTTCAATTTAATTGACTTCCATTGTCCACAATTTGAACTTTCCTTTAGAAAAAAGAAACCAAAAAAAAAAATAACAAAATCTTTGCATTGTACTCGCACAATATTTTTGTATCGGCATTGTATTGTTTATTAATTATTTTAAAACAAGGATATAAAAAAAACAAAAACAACAGCAACAATAGAAATAAAATTATAAAATATGTCATAAAAAGCCATAAACAATAGAAGAAACTTTCATTTTTAAATTTCAAAAACAATGCAATAGAAACTGGGCAAAATATCATGTTTCATGTTGTACGAGAAATTAGTAAATTAACACCGATAAGCAAAACAATAAAAAAATTCTGTGATAAAAATATTATTTATATAACTAATATTCTATACAATAAAATAAATGCATTTGGTTATTTTAAAATGATTACTTAAAAAAAAATAAAATAAAATAAAATAAAATAAAAAAATTCTTTTAAAACAACAAACATATTTCCCGGGGTATCTTTTGTACTGACACAACGCGGTGTTGAATTACGAATAACTGAGTTTCGGATTAAATAAAAAATAAAATAAAATAAAATGAAATAAAATAAAATTTCAACGTGTCATATGGCAATGCCAAAAATGCTCAGTAAGGTGTGCTATTTCACCATGAATAGACTAACATACGAACTAGGACTGAAAGTCATTAAATTTTCTTATCAAAATTGTTGCTGTGTGAGAAATTTACTCATTCATGGCGTCAATTTTATGGCCATCAACAACAAAGAGAATTAAGAGGCAGTTAAATATGAGCTGTTTCGTGCGGTTGACCAAAAATTCTGGAAAAAATATGCCAAAAATAGAGCTCACGCATGGACCATAAATAACTTTAAATATAAAAATTAAATCATTAATATCAGTTTTAATATTGCCCTTGTAGGCTACACTTTACTTATCAGACATTCGGGAAAGTTCTAAATTTGGTAATAATGATGAATTTTAAGAAAATTTAAGTTAACCTTTCGCTTTACTATGATTGCTTTAAACCACTGCCGCAACATGTACTTCTCAAAAAGCCACCATTAAAAAATGCTTTTAGCCTTCAATAATTTGCTACTCTGATCACTTGATAATATTGTTACGAAAATAAAAATGCCCAAAAACGAAATATCATATCAGCGCCTTTAAAACTGTATTGTAGGATTTTAATACGTTGATCAACGTCGTACTTATTTGTGTATTTGGCAGCACTGCCAATTCGACCATCTCTGTGGAAATAATTCGAATGTTGTAGAAAGAACAAGAAGATTTGGAAGTAATTTAAATTTTATATAAAAAGTGGCGGCTTATGCCTAAGTGAGTTAGTTAGCGTATTGGATTCATTAACTAAAGTCGTGTTTAGGCGTAAATAAAGGTCTTACAACACGAATATCAAGTGCAAGTTTATCAGTTCTTGTATTAAGATCAACTGTATAAAGATAAGTGAGGAAATAAAACCTATAAAACAACAACAAGGTGGTTTTATTTTATTTTGACGCAATTAAAAAGAACTCAAACGTTTTGAAATGGTTAAAACGTAACAATATTTTTAAAGTTATATTCTATCTCTTAAGATAATAGACAATTCAGTCATAGATTAAGTCTAATTAAAGTAAAACAGCAGCATGTCGAAGAGAAATGGCTTAGTTGTCATAAAAATTTTACAAAAAAAAGAGGCAGAAGTAAAAACAACAACCAAATGCTCAATATTACCAAGAGATTATTAATAACGACCCTGATGCAATGCAAACTTAAAGAACTTTAACTGAATTGCTCCAATTACAAAGGACTAAAGAGAAGAAAACAAGGCTCTATTCACTGTTACATCACAACAGAGTACATACTCTGTCATGGTTAATTCTGATCATTTTTTCGTCTAAAACAACATCTAAATCATGTTTCAGCCAATTTTTTCCCAAATTTTGTTCACTAAAATGATATTTTTATATTTTTATGCGTTCGATGGCATCTGAAAAAAACCCAACAATGCTTTAAAGATACTTATACATAACATTTAAGTATCTTTTTCTGGTGGAGTGTAGGGTGAAAATGATATAAATGCTGTTAATTCTTAATTAAGTTTATTATCGAACAGCAAACAAAGCTTCCTCACTGCAAACATTTTAGCCCAAAACGATCCAAAAAAAAAAATTAAAATGTTTCTTAAATGGAATTTCGTTACCCTTTTAAACAATTGAGTCGAAAATGTTATCCTTCGAATTTTTTTTCTTTAAATTAAAAAAGTGTAAGTGGAAATAAGAAAATCTATTTCTAATGTATTTTATAATTTAATCAACTCATTCTGTTCTATTCTTTTCTATTAACTTGCTTTCATCTTCATTTTTTTCTCTTTTCTAATTTTTTTATGTGCAGCTACCCAACGTTTTAACTAAAAAGCAAAACTAATGCTATTTATGGGCAAACAATAGAAAATGCGAACAATGGAGGACAAACAATTGTTTGCAAATTTAATAATAATAAAGTGGAAAAAGAGGTACGGTATAGGGGCAGTGGAAAGGATAATTAATTTGACAAAGTTGTGATAGTAATCAGGAAATTTTATAAATGTGATGTCTTATCACGTTCAAACACTTACATTCACACACACCTACACACATATGTATGTGTATATATAGTAAATTTACAGCTGGTGAAAGTTACAATGTTATCACTTGTAACAGCGACAACATTTAACTTAAAATCACTTAAAAGTGAAAAAATATTTTTTATTATTTTTTTATGAAAATAATAATTAAATTATTAATTACTCGTATATAGAACAAGATTATTTAATAGCTTCTTGTCTTCATTTATAACTAAGAGAAAGAGAAGAATTTTAACAACAATCTATTACATTTTTGATCATCATTATAAGCCCAAAAGGAATTTCTGCAAAGCCCTGTTTATCTATTAATGAAAAAGAAAATATCATCAAAGAAGTAATAAAGAGGCAAAAATCAAAATGAATAATATAGACATCAAATCCAAATTTGAACAGTTTTTTCAAAAGCAAGTGTCTGCTAAAGGGTCCGCCATCTAATGTTTTTTTTTTCAACTAGTGCTTATTTCGTGAATGGTAACACTTAGCTCATGTCTGATTTGACAGATAATTAGTTTTATCCTTCCGCTGAACGAATATGGTTGTGTATACGCTTGAACAACGATGGGATATATTGCGTGCGATTGACTTACAGAAGATGCCGATTTTGCCAAAAAAATCATATTTTCAAATGAAGCTCATTTTGATCATGGCCGGTAATTAACAAGCAAAATTGTCACATTTGGGGCACAGGAAACCCGCACGCATACATTGAAAAGCCGATAGTCCAGAGCCGATGGTCCAGAGACATAATTGAGCCATTTTTCTTCGAAAACGAGCAAAGAGTGGCCATTGCAGTCAATGGCGGTCGTTATCGGACCATGTTGAATTAATTTTTGTTTACAAAAATTGATCAGGAGGATATTAGCAACATTTTGTTTCAACACGACGGCGCTACGTGCCACACAGCCGAAGCTACACTCGATGTTTTGCGCCCTATTTTTGAAGACCACATTATCAGCCGCAGAGCTAATGTCGTTTGGCCACCTCGGAGCTGCGATTTGACACCGTTGGACTATTTTTGTGGGGTGCCGTCAAAGATAAGTCTTACGCCAACAAGCCAGAGACAATTGACGCTTTAAAGGACAATATTCGTGAAACCATTGATGAAATACAGCTGCACACAATCGATAATGTGCTCAAAAATTGAACCGATCGTGTAGGCTACTGCATGGCCAGCCGAGGCAGCCCTTTGAATGACATTATTTTCCATTATTAACCAGAATCATCACTTTCAAATAAAAAATAAATTTGAGAAAAGATTCAGTAGTTTTTTTTTATAGCATTTTCAAAAAAAAATTATTTGGCGGACCCTTTATTTCCCTTGTAGTCGGTAACATCAAATTTACACAATGAAACCCATCCCACTTCTCTATCTCTTAATATGCTGGACCATAAGAAAGGCGATAAAACATTATTAAGCATTTTATAACCCATTGAGTATGGAGTAATATATTATTACTTATAGTGAATTTAGGTATGTAAAGTTTAAAGGATAATTGTAGTTTTTTTTTTTAGATGTGACTTAGAAGAATATTATTCGAAAAATGAAATGTTTGGGAACCAATGATTTTTGATCGTTTGACGCTAACATATAACACTATGCCACAAATAGAAAAAATTTTTCTGAACTCGGATAACCATCAAAATAATATCATAATTTACAAAAAAAAATTATGATTTGTCTCTCAATAACTCAAAAAATTCGACTTAAGCTGATATAACTTGGAATTTTATAACATATGGCTTAACGAATCGAAGTAATTTCAAAGTTATCATAAAATGTATGGAGCAGCCT
This sequence comes from Wohlfahrtia magnifica, assembly GCA_023159175.1. Lineage (NCBI taxonomy): Eukaryota > Metazoa > Arthropoda > Insecta > Diptera > Sarcophagidae > Wohlfahrtia > Wohlfahrtia magnifica. The sequence goes on from JAKWBJ010000060.1 coordinate 2,112,345, forward strand.
CTTCAAAAATCTCACATTTATCCATAGAATCTGAAATGCTGATGATTTTTGAAGTTAAACTACCATAGTGCATCCAAAAAAATATAGTGGTTATCCAAAGTATTTTTGCTTGTTGCACAGTGTAATCGAATTGTCGATCCAAAAACCACATAAGAAATAATGGTAAAAACATGTTGTTTTTGTTATGACAACAGGCCACACAGAAATCAATTACTAAGCTAACATTCGAATAAGAAACCAGAAAATACAAGCGTTTGCGCAGCTGTACAACTAAACAGGGATCAACATAAAGAAATGCACACGACATTAATAATATGGCAACGCATTAAGGTCGCATATTTATTATTTTATTACTTTGCAAAACAACATAATTTTAAGATTAAGAAATATTGCAAGACGAATTGAATAAGGTGGTGTTGTCATTTCGGCTGACAGCTTTTTTTAATTGAAATGGTGATTAATGATCGTCAAAAGTTTTGCTTATGTTTACAATTGTTGTCGCTTCGTTTTTTACGTTAGACTCGATTTTAATTTTTAATTGGCAGTTAGAGCAAAATGTGTGTAATTTTTTTTAGAATTTACATTGAATAAAATAAATAAATTAATACAATATCCTTAATATTGGAGTCATCAAGCCTTCACTTACAATGTTTGTACAATCACACCCACTCAACCTTCGCTTACAATGTCTGCTTCATCGGACACATCTGACGGCCTAGGCCAATGATGTGTAAATTTAAATCCCACTTACGTTGTCAGTGGTCTCTTATCGAAAATGTTTATGGTAAAAATAATAACAATAATATCCTGTAAGGGGCTGCTGAAGTTATCGTTAGGTAAGGATAATAATAATTAGGCGCAAAGTATACTAGGCGCGTTCATTTAACCTGTTGTGAAGTTAATAAAACCATTTTCATCCAAATTTATGAATGTCATGTATTTATCTATGTTTGAAAAAGCTCTTATAAGTTAATAAAACTTTTTGATAAATTCTTCACTTTTGCTATCCACTGGTCAATTGTTTTTGTCTGCTTCCACCATGCCTGCGTTTAACCACTCGCATGACGATGTATACTCTAGCAAAAATGTTTAGCGTCGTCTTATGAATGTCATGTATTTATCTATGTTTGAAAAAGCTCTTATAAGTTAATAAAACTTTTTGATAAATTCTTCACTTTTGCTATCCACTGGTCAATCGTTTTTGTCTGCTTCCACCATGCCTGCGTTTAACCACTCGCATGACGATGTATACTCTAGCAAAAATGTTTAGCGTCGTCTAACGTAATGAAAAACTACGAACTATTTGTGTTGGTCTGCATGAATTTTATCGAAAATGCGATATATATTTCTGTTTATGATATAACTCCGCTGTGATTTCTCCCAAGCTGTAATAAATACAATAACATCAAGTTAAAATTGTTTTAATTTGGTTTTCTTAATTTACCTTGTGTTTCCAATGTTAAATATTACACAATTTCATATTTATCACCTCCGCACTTATACCACCCACTGGCTCATGGCAAGTTTTATGAAAAAACGATTAACACTTTTATTGTATTTATCTATTGGTCATGCTAATGCTTTTATTTAAAAAAAATAAATTTTTTGTACAAATTTTACGTTTTCTCCAAAGCAAAATGAAGTAAAAGTGCATGTCATTATACAAAAACATTTCATTTCAGTCATATATTTTGACATTCATTAGTCACGCAAAAAAGCAACAAAATGTATGTTGTTCTTGTTAAAAAATTTGTTGTTGTAATGGCAACTCTACCTTATTGAATTCGCCTTGGAAATATTGTAAACAAAAAACTGTATCGTTCGTGACAAAGCGCGAACTCTCTTAAAAATACGAAACATATTCACTTACCAGGCATGTGCAAAAGTAAAAACGTAGTTGTGTTAGTGAGAACATGAAAATTACTCTCTCAGAGAAGTAAAGTTGATGTTTTAAAATAATTTAAAAAAAAAAAAACAAATCAATAAGCATCCACCGCACATGTGCATTTCTCGCTATTACAGTGACAACTAAAAGTAAAATCGTCTGAACTGTTCTCAATTATTTTTCTGTGCCTAAAAAAAAATATGCGTACATCCTCTGCACATATGCTTTCTTTGGTGTCTCATTGACGACTAAAGCAAGAGCGTAAGAATACGTGTGAATTGAACGCGAACAATTGTTGTACGAAATGAACATCAATGCTCTAAACATACATACATGTTGTGTTTTACTCTGAAAGAATATCAGAAGTGAATGCACAGAAATTCCAACTGAATGATTAATAAAGCAAAGTTGGCATCGTTTCTAAGTAGAAAACATTCATTTCTAAAATGCGCTAATATTTGAAAAGGAATTTCTCGATCGGATATAATAATTTTGAAAAACGATCAAACAAACCAGAAATAAATGTAAACAAATAGTTAGTTACTCTTTATTTGGAATACGTCCGAAGCCACCAGAATTTTGAGTACTTTAAACCATTGTTTACTTCATCTCAGATTTGAGTGAGTCGTGATCAAACTCAAAAAAGTATAATTAAGCTCGGATTGTGTTTGTGTACAGCGTTGCCAAATGTGCAAATATATCTGTATTTTTGAATTTCTTAAACATTGAGGTTTTCTGTTAAAAAAAAATAAATGTTTCTGTCAATTTTACAGTTTTTAACATTTTAGTTTTTGTTCTTTAAATTTTATGATTTTAATTACAGTTTGTCTATATGACTGTGGTAAGGTTTTCTCGTATGTGTTTTTATGCGACAATGTGATGTGTGATATTCACAGAAAGAGAGTTAAGTTTTGGAAAAGAATAGTGGAATCATATTACTCGTACATACTACGTAAATACGTACGCATGAGTGATGTATCTACTTCACTAATAAAAATATCACTCATACGTAATATGGTTTTTTTTTTCTTACTCTTAGTTCACATCAACGACTGAAACACTGTTTATGAAAACTTTGAACCCGAACCCGTTGAAACCATATGAAAAATGGTCAATGTGTTCAGGTTCGGAAGTGGTAATAGAAAAAAATATGAAAAAAAACATTATTTTTAACAACAAAGTAACCAGAGCACAATCTTATTATTATTATTAAATTATCATCAGTCAGTCACCGTAGAAGAAATAGGTATTAATGGTCAAATAACCCGTTATGGTATGTTTAGCCTTAATTATAAAATTAAACCAAAATTATTTTGAAAAACAAATTAAATGCATACTAATAAAACATTATGTATGTATGTATGTACTTTTTAAATTTTGAATCCAATCCGAACCCTGAGCAAGGCCAAGCCTCAACTTATTATTTTGATTAACACGAACCCGAATCCTAAACTTTTTTTAGGGGTTCCAGTTTCTGGTTCATTTAATAGACTAAACCATTTTAAAGTTATCCTCCATTTTCGAAATAACTGTATATTACGAAAACAAGACATAAGATGTAAGTAACATGTAAAAATACACTATGAAATTAATTATGGAGTATCTTCTGTAAACCAAAATTGTGTGAAGTGGAATGGAACTTCAAATTACTATAATTCTGAAATCAGACAAGAGTTTGATATTTAATTCACTTAATTACCTTTCAAATAATTTCTTTGATTATAAAAAATTTTAGATAATTAACGCGTTTAAGTTTTATTTGACTTTCAATTCCATTCGTTTTCGGTATACAGAACATACCCGTATAAGTATAATTTTTTTTTTTTTACTTTTATGTCTGCAGTTTTTTTTTTACTTAAACGTCAGCATTCTTCTTCTTCATTTTCCGTTTTCCTAAAAAATTTACGTCATCACTGGTTGTGATTGGTCTCAATTAAACGCTGTGCGAAAAAGTTCTGAAACGATCAGATTTGAAGATCTTCTAGTAAAAAGATCTGTTTAATTAAACCAAATAAGAAATTTGTTTTTATTTTATTTGCCATTTACGAATTTTGTAAAGTAAAAACCTAACAATACATACATATATTAAATATCAAATGAAAACAAAACAAATTACATGGGAAATCATGAATGAAACAATAGTCGTCAAAATTATAAATAAATAAATGAATGATTGAAAGAATAAATAATTGAGCAAATAAATAAATAATTGAGTGACTACCTGACTGTACGATTGAATGTATGACTGAATGACTGAGTATCAGTACATACAGACACACATACATATGAATATTTTTTATTGTGTAATTGAATAATAAACAAAATTGGTTGTTAAAACCTGCCGCTTTTTATTTCACGAAACTCATGTTACTGTATTCGTTTCACTTTTTCTGGGGCCATTTTGTTCAGTTACGATTTGGTCTTAAAATAAAACATTACAACATACACTTTATTGGAAATAAAAACAATAACTGCGATTATTTTTATATATTTTTTTACTTCTTCTTATTCACTCAACTCAAACAATGAACACCAAATTGATAAAGTTTTTTTCTTCCCTCTTAAACAATAACAAAAAAAAGCTTGAAATGAAAATATTGTTATTAAAATTTACAAAAAAAAAAAAGAAAACAATATGGAAACTTAAATGAAAAACTGGTAATGGTATTGGCAACAATAAATCAAAAATTTTTGACATAAAATTGTTGACATCAGATAAAAATCTTTGAAAGAAAATCAATCAAATATTTGCCAAACAGACAAGTGGAATTGCTAGTCATTTACAATATTTAGAATGAGAAAAAGTTTGTCAATATTTTTGCAACTCATAAAACTTATCTGAAGGTTGTCCTTTTTTTTACAAAACAAAAACAGATAAAAGTTAATTTATCATGTCAAGTTAGGGTCAGTGGGTCTGGCTGGGGTCGATATAAAATCACATTAAATACACACAAATGGTTACAGAACAAAATACATACAACGCGGTAATGACAACAGTCTTCATTAAGTGTTGTGCATTGCTTAGCAAAAAATTCAATAATTGCCCACGTTTACTTAAGTAAATTAGTTGGTTATTCAAAAAGCAGGTTCTATGCTAACTCAGCTTTACAAAATTCACAACTCGGCTGAAAACAATAAATAACACAGATTGACAAAAATGAACGAAGTTGAAATACCTGGAAAATGATACTACTTTTCTGATAGGCGCTGTCGAGTAGAACAAGGATCTGTTTTTGGAATTTTCAAAACACTTCCAATATAGCTATTAACGTTAAAAAAAAGCCGGTTTTTTAGATCTTCATGCGCTTATAAACTAAAAATTCAGCTGAATATTACCCGATTTTAAGTTTATTTTCGAATTTTGAATATTATGATGTAAAGGGTCCGCCAAATAAATTTTTCTTTTTAAATGCTATAAAAAAAAACTACTGAATATTTTCTAAAATTTCTTTTCTTACTTGAAAGTACAATCCTTCAAGTTAATAATTTCATTCAAGTGGCTGCCTCGACTGCCCATGCAGTAGCCTACAAGATCGTCATATTTTTAAGCACATTATCGATTGTGTGCAGCTGTATTTCACCAATGGCTAAACGAATATTGTCCTTTAAAGCGTCAATTGTCTCTGGCGTGTTGGCGCAACACTTATCTTTGACGGCACCCCACACCTCCGAGGTGGCCTAACGACATCACCTCTGCTGCTGATAATGCGACCTTCAAAAACAGGGCGCAAAACATCGAGCGTAGCTTTGGCTGTGGGACGTAGCGCCGTCCTGTTGAAACCAAATGTTGCTAATATCCTCCTCCTCAATTTTTGTGAACAAAAATTCGTTCAACATGGCCCGATAACGATCGCTATTGACTGTAACGGCTACCCCTTGCTCATTTTCGAAGAAAAATGGCCCAATTATGCCCCTGGACCAAAATCCGCACCAAACAGTGACTCGTTTTGGGTGTATCGGCTTTTCAATGTATGCGTGCGGGTTTTCTGTGCCCCAAATGCGACAATTTTGCTGGTTTATATAGATCAAAATGAGCTTCATCTGAAAAGATGATTTTTTTTTGGCAAAATCGGCATCATCTGTAAGTCGATCGACCAAAGTAATGTCGCAATATTTCCCAGCATTATTCAAGCGTATATACACGTGTTCGTTCAGCGGAAGGATAAAACTAATTATCTGTCAAATCAGACATGAGCTGGTAAATTAACATTAGTTTCGAATGTTCTAGTAAATTCCACAACCTATTATTTAAGTGACGTTACGAAATTTAAATGCATATCCAATTTATAGAGATACTGGCAGCGCTGTTCACATAAATATAGCATTGGCAGGGTGATCATAGCCTTGACACAAACCAATAGAATAACTTCCTTCTTTTTAGACAAATTAATATACTAATGGAAAATACGCGTCCCACCAACCTGCTAATTAAAGCCCGGAAAACAGCTACGTGAACCTAATTGAGGCAACAGACGCTAAGAAGAATTTTCTGCCGGGAATCTGTTAAGTAACAAAACATTGGACATTGCGACTAGAATTCATATGAAAATAAAACAAAAGTGCTAGAGCACATTGACAAATTGGAAGTCAACATGTCGGCAAATATCCTTACAATACACTTCAATTGAATGTGCAATTTCGAAAAGGGCACATGTCCAAATATTACTATTTATTTTGTAATGAAGTATAATAATGCAAACAAATTTATACGGATTTTAGTTTGGGGCTGATTATATATGATTGTTTATATATTTAAAATTAAGTAGATGTGCCCTTTTCGAAATGTATGGTATCGAGTATACAAAAAAACCATATTAATTTGCAGGAAATTTAATTTTAGGTTGAAAAGAATTAAAGGCAATACTTCTACTAAAAATAAATAATATACTTTAATCAAAAATGTTCTTCAGGAAGCCCTTTTTCATTTGTAGTTGGCCATTGCAGTATTTCGGCATACAATTAATAGGTTCTTTGTCTCTTCAAGCTCAATAAGAAAGAAGAAGAAAGAATAACGGCTTTGCGTGTTAAAAAAGCGGTGCTGCATAGCATTTTTTTTTTTACTCTTTGTTCAAACATTGATTTCAAAAAGGAAACATCTCTCAGAGTTGTAACCTATCTGCCATGACGTCTAAAGTAGAAATAATGCTAAGAAGGTTAGTTTTTCACGCGTAGTCGTCGCAGCGAAGCATTTGCGACTCATTGATGCGAAAAAACACATTTGCCAAAATATGCGAGATGTGCCCTTTTCGAAATTGCATATTCAATTCTTTTAAGATAAAACCATTATAATTGCCATCATATTTTTAGATCTTTTTTTACTAGAACAAGTACAGGTTGAAATGGGTTTTTGTTTTTAATGCGAAAAATCTAAGTTATAAACTGATTTTAGAATACTGTTTTGTATTTATGTATATAACTTTGAACGTCATTATTTATAATAGCATTACATACATATATTTCACAATTATTTTGTTAGATGTACATACACAATTCCTCCATAAATTTTTTATGATTAACTGGCAAAGTTTATCTTTTTATTGAACGATTATCTAGGGGTCAATGCAATTAAAAATCCTTCATAAAATTTTTACCACTAATTAACTCAGTTTCGGCTTGTATGTATGTACTCATACAATCATATATATTGCCGACACAGATGCTGGCATTCCATTTTAAACTACTGACATAAATAAAACTAGAAAAAAACTATAAATTTGAGGCAAAAACTGTGCTACAATGCATTCTACGTTTGGTTCAAAGGCAATCAATTAAATCATAATCTCTGGTTATAAATCTTTACAAATTTCTGGGATTATTTTCGAAAATTTATGACAATTTATTCAGCCGCTCGATCAGTCAGACAGTCAGTCGTATTTAATTGCCATAAAAATGTTTATCATTGGCAAGACATAAAAAAGTTATAAAAAATGTTCATGTTATCTGCTCGTAATTACTTCGCATTTAAACAAATCGAAATACAGGACAAAAGGCCAGAAGGCACCGTAATAGTAATAGAAACGGCAATAGAAATGAAATCTCTCTACACTTTTTTGTTTGTGTGTGTGTATGTAACTTTTAATAATGCTTATAAAAATCGTTCGTACAAAACCAACAACAACTATAACTGTGACTATGAACAACGACTGAATAAGACAATGAGTCAGTGAGTGAGTGAGTGAGTGTCTATCTAAATGACTGGTTCTCGTTGAAGATGTATGATTATGATACGATTCTGCAAGTAAACTTTTTTCTTTCTTTCATTTTTCTAAAATTTTAAATGTTATTGTTTTTATTGTTGTTGTTTACATGGTTGTTAGCCGTATGGACACATTTGTAAGTGTATCAGAGTGTATACGATTGACAGTAAGACAACGTCTGTGTTTGGAATTGAAATGACAATATAATTCTCGTCGCTTTTCAAATTCCTATGGAGCAATTGAGAGTAGCTGTGCTAATGTCAGTCACTATTATTTTTGTTGTTGTTCTTGTTGTTGTTATATTATTATGTTGCATGAAGTAGTACACGAGTACATCAAATGGTTATGTGATCCTTTTGTCTATTGTCATCTCACAACTACTGCTGCTGTGGTTGTGCGACTGCTTTAGTAAATTTTTTTTTTTTTTTGTAAAATAAAAAACAAAAAACAAACAAAAAAACAAAAACATATTCTCAGGGATTCGTTTAAATTCATTTGATTCCTTTTGATGGTTTTTCACCCGCTGTTCTATAGTACTCAGTTGTTGTGCTCAGTTCAGTTCTCTTGTATAACACGATGGCAAATGTAACACGAGTCAGTCCTGTTGATGACACAATTTTGTCATCTGATGTGATTGCATACAAATTTATCTGTATATCTGCGTTGCTTTTTGTGTTTTAGACTGTTGTCGTGTCCCCACTGATAAAATTCATAAATATATATGTAAAGAAATAATATTTTTTCCACTTACTTTGAGTGTTAGTTTCGTTAAAAAAGAAAATGATTTTAAAACAGATTGAAATCAAAGTCAAGCAAATTTGTTTATTGTTTTGCGATTTTTTTTTAATCTTTTTTATCTGTTGCATTTATAAGCATTTTGTTAAAATTCGTTTTACTAAATCAAATTTGAATTTAATTAAAACAAATATATTTACTTAGTTATCTGCATTTAATAATGATGACTGTATTAATACTTTTCAAACATTTTGTTTATTGCAAAAAGAGAAAATTGTAAAAATTAAATATACTTTAAGCATCTCAATTATTGGATTACAATAATACTTTTTCATTTTCATTACATATGAAGACAAAAAGTATTGCATATTATGTATTATGCATAATCTCAACAAAGAATAAATAGAGAAGATTAAGAAGAAAAAATTAAAAATTAAATCGCGAGCTTCTTTTACATGATTCCAAAATTTCATGAGGTTGCATTTTTTTCTACTTCGACTATCTTCTATCAACTTTTGTAAGATTTTATCCATTTTTTTCTATGGCTGATCAGGGATGAGGTGCAACTTTAACATTTAAATTTCCGAGATGAAATTAAATAAGCCAATCTTAGGGCCGGCATTTTTATTTTAAAAAAGAACTTTCTTCAGCAAGTATTTAAGCTGAAGCTAAACGCTTTAAAGACGTATTCGTTTGACACAATTGAATTAGTGTTGCCCGTAATTTTTTTTCCCTTAACATTCTATTAAGGAACATAGGGACTTCTCTCAGTCTATGAGCTGCATGCGATTCCATTTTTAAACTCATTGAAAGGAACCTACAGTTTAACGCCGGCTCCGAACGGCAAATGCATTTAGAGAAGTTTTTTCAATAGTAGTAATACTCATAACCAGCTACTAGCTAATGTAAGGAGGTGATACCGTTGTCGAAAAAAAATTTTTTTTCTTTTTTAAGATGGTCTGGCCTGGTATCAAACCGTCGACCTTCTGCTTAGTAGGCGCGTGACTTACCTACCATGCCTAATATAAGGGCACCAACACTCCATCAAAGTGTTTTGAAAGGCTTACTATTGACTTTCATTTCATTTCATTTATATAATAGGTACTCGTAAATACCATACAACAAGAAAACTTCTTATAAAACAGTATTGGTTAGTGTAATCGTTACATGTAATATTTTTATATTGTAATTTAACAAAAAATAAACAAACAAAAAAGAAAAAAAAGTTCGTCCGACAGATGGCACAATATTTATTATTTCTGTGTTTTTGCACCGTAACTCAAGGCGTTGGTTCGTTAATCAGCGTGCAGTGGCGTTAATCAGCCTGATACCAACTGAAACCTAACATCTGTCAGTCTTTTTTAAACTCTATTTGCGCAATATGCCTATTTTATGTTTTGCTGAAGGCGTTAGGTGCTTGACCGGCGTGTGGCGGCGTGTGGCGGCGTGTGGCGGCGTGTAGCGGCGTTAAGTATCCCGACACCGACTCATACACAACCTCTTTCCGTGAAAAGTTCGTGGATGTCAAACAAAAAAAAAGAACTTATTGATGATTAATTTATTTAAATTAAATATTACATACATTTTGAAGGTGTTAGTGAAAGTTAAGTTTGATAAAACTGTCTCAGTATCGATTGAAGAAAAATGTATGTTTGATGTGTAAACAATATCAGAAGAATAAGCGGTCTGTTTGTCAAATGATGTAGTATATTACTTTTATACACACACTTTTATATACAATTTTTAATACATATGAGAATGTATGTGCTTGTGTGTGTTAGAAATATCCTTGTAATATTCATAGATTTGTGAGCATTGTAGCTGGGCTTTACTAAAGATCAACCAAGTAATTGAAATACTATATTTCAACAGATTGTAATAAAAAGGACAAAAAAAGAAAACAACGTTTGCGAAAAAAATAAAAAAAAAACAATAAAAAGTATAAATATTGCATAAAATTATTTCAATTCAGTCCTTTTTCTTTTCTTTTCTTTTCCTTTTTTTCTGATTTTTGCTGTAGTTATTAAAGGCTTAGGTTTGCATTCAGAAAAAGTGTTTCTTTTTTCTATTGATTTCTCAACAAATCCCAATTTTCCGTTTTAAATGATTAAGTCAGTATTTCAGAAAAATGCCATTAACTATTGATAAAACTACTGGCGATGACAACTCCATTCAATGGTATCGAATGGATTTAAGGAAACCAAGTTAATTTTTTCCTTCTTTTTGCACAATTTTCTTGCCATTCTTTTTGTCTACCCGCTTAGTCTCTTTTTTATTGAAGAGACAAGAAAAAAGCATTTTTGCAATCAAAGCACAAACAAATCTACACGCAAACACAAACTTACAAAAAAAAAATCTTTTTTAAACAAAATCTTAAAATGTACTGATACAGATACATACACACACAATAACCGGATGGATATAAACTGACAGAAGAAAAAAAGAAAGAAATTCTAAAGATAAATATTACGAATGAAAACTTTTCTGAAAAGTATCTGTACGAAACACAAGCTGTTGTAGCACTATTTTATTCTTTTTGAAATAAAGCCCCCCATAAAGCAATTATTGTTTGTTTCTTCTGATTTAAATATTTTAATACTGACTTTTTAGGCATTTCAATGGTCTTTTTTTTGTGAAGGTTTTAAATCCAATGGATTAAAATTGAATATTATGTTCTTAGAAATTAATTAGAGGTTGTGGTATCGGTATTGAAGAACTTAAATTATAAAAATAAGAATAAAGGTAAGTAGAATGTACATATTAAACTAAAGGGTCCGCCATCAAACGTTTTTTTTTTAACTAATGCTTATTTCGTGAATGGTAACACTTAGCTCATGTCTGATTTGACAGATAATTAGTTTTATCCTTCCGCTGAACGAATATGGTTGTGTCCAATGCGTTTTCGCTTCGTTAAGTGGGCCTGCGATCGACTTACAGAAGATGCCGATTTTGTCAAAAAAAATCCTCTTTTCAGATGAAGCTCATTTTGATCTTGGCGGGTATGTAAACAAGCAAAATTGTCGTATTTGGGGCACAGAAAACCCGCACGCATACATTGAAAAGCCGATACACCCAAGACGAGTCACTTTTTGGTGCGGATTTTGGTCCAGAGCCATAATTGGGCCATTTTTCTTCGAAAATGAGCAAGGAGTGGCCGTTACGGTCAATGGTGATCATTATCGGGCCATGTTGAACGAATTTTTGTTCACACAAATTGAAGAGGAGGATATTAGCAACATTTGGTTTCAACAGGACGGCGCTACGTGCCACACAGCCGACGCTACATCGATTTCTTGCGCCCTGTTTTTGAAGATCGCATTATCTATTTGACACCGTTGGACTATTATTTGTGAGGTGCCGTCAAAGATAAATGTTACGCCAACAAGCCAGAGACAATTGACGCTTTAAAGGACAATATTCGTGAAGCCATTGGTGAAATACAGCTGCACACAATCGATAATGTGCTTAAAAATTTGATCGATCGTGTAGGCTACTGCATGGCCAGCCGAGGCAGCCGTTTGAATGAAATTATTTTCCATTATTATCCAATTTGAGAAAATATTCAGTAGTTTTTTTTATAGCATTTAAAAAAATATTTGGCGGACCCTATATTTAAAATTAAATTCAAAGGCTTAAAAAATATTAAAGAGTGGGCAAGTTTGAGGTTCGAAATAAATTGGCCTAAAAACACAAGTTTTTTTTTTTGGACAAATTCATTTTTATTCATACCAACATAAAATCGAAATATGGAAATTAATAATGGAATATGAGGAATAGGCAGCCGTCCTATCTTTTCATAACATTTTGAACCACATTTTGCAACAAGGCTTCGCTTACCAATCGCCAAATCGAGAAATTACGCAACCGGAAAGTTTTTCATGCAATACCTGAATTGTTTGACTGGCTGTGTGGCTTGTGGGCCGTTCTGCTGAAACCAAAGGTCACCGATGTCAGCATTAGCCAATTGTGGCCACAAAAAATTGGTTATCATTGTTTGGTAGCACAGAGAACTCACGGTGACGGCGTTTCCTTTTCATTTTCCCAATGATGGCGCCTAACCACAAACAGCAAAACGTTTTTCGAGGACTGTTTGTGAATTTTGTTTTTGTTTGTTTACACAACCGCCTAATTGCAAATGGGCCTCATCACTAAAGATAATTTTGTTGAAAAATGCCTTGTTTTCGTTCAGTTTTTCAAACAGCCAATTCAATTTTAATTCTTAGACGAGTTCAACTTGATAAGCGTGAAGATGAAGATCTTAATGCAAAATTTTGCGAAAAGTTCCTCTGGTCGACGATTTGATGTTCCAGGCTCATTCTCAACACTTTGCTGTACAGCGGCTATGTTTGCGTCACTACATCCACAACGAGCGTAATGTTTTAATCTATTGTCAGCAACAGTACCGTGAGCCTCGAATTTAGCAATTAAACTACACACAGCGGTCTCAGAAGTTGATAGTTCATTTTCACAATTAAAATTCTTTGTTCAAGAATACAGCGTTCCATAGCTAAAATTTTCCAACTTTTTACTAAATAAGTATCAAAGGCTTAATTTTTGACATTCCATCACTTGACAGCCCTGTATTTGTAAAACTCAAACTTATATGTGAATAAGTAACACTAATATCTTGAGTTTTTTATTATCTCTCCATTTGAGACTTTGCTTTTAATTACCAAAGATTAGTAATTTGTTTTGTTTGCAAGAATTTAAATTCTGTTACGCTTTCATCAAAATAAGCTCTTGAAAATATTGGCTAAGATTATCTGATATATGACTATAGAAACATTTAAAACAATATTTATTCTGTTTACACCTCTGGTTTTAGACAACGTGGCCTACCCAGAGCATAAAAGACGTCTTACAAAACACACAAACCATTTCAATTGACTACGAAGAAGTGGTCTTAACATAGAGACCCCAAGAATAAAACGGCATTAATTTGTCTAATATTCGGTATTTAATTAAATATGTTTTTATCTTCTGTTTTTAATAAATTAAGCATTTAAAACTTATGAAACATTTGCCAAAACATGTCCTTAATTTATTTAGTTTTTTTTTTTTTGTTTTGTTTTTTTAAATTTTCCAAAGCCATATATTATAATCCTATTGTCTATTATTTTCACATCACTGTGCTCTTGTAAAGACAATTTGTTTCTCGGATTTCCTTTTCTTCGTTAATACAAACCGACAGACTCACTGACATACTCCAGCATTCAATATGAACTAATTGTGTCTCTTCTTATTATTATTTTTGTTGAATATTTTCAAAACATTTCCGAAAACAGAGAAAAACTAGAGAGAGAAAAAGAAAATAAAAGAAGAACTGCAGGAACTGGCGCGTGTTGACTGCTTAATATTATTTATTGTTCTTAAGACGCCTTAGGAAAACTTATTTTCTTCTAATTTTACTCATTTTTTTGCGTTCTTTTCATTTAAGGACATGTTTAATTATTTTGTTAAAATGTCTTCTCATGGTTTTTTTCTTAATATTTTTACTGTTTTTTTTCCTTTTTGCAGGCATTATTTCTATTTGGTCATCCTTAGCAACTGGTGAAGGATAAAAGAATAATTTTTAAAGCGAAGGTATATGGTGATGGTTTAGAAAATAAGTTTATGGTGATCACCAGGGAAACAATTTCTACTAATAGGTAACGTTATTTAAGGCTGATGATATATGTAAATGCTTAAAAAATTATTTAAATTTTTAAATGAGTATCTTACAAGAGCTGTAGTGCGTGAAACGAACTTATCACTCTGTTCTCTATTTAATTATTTCTACTATGGCTTTTCAAACACTAAACACTTCACTTAAGTGTTGAATTGAACCATTAAATTGATACTTTGTTATTAATTTATTTCCGCTTTTCCTATTTTGTCTTAATATAAAATTTATGAAACAATTTTCATTCGTTGGCTAAAATTCGTTTTTTTTTTTTTGTTGATTTAAACGTTAAAAAGCAATATTGTCACACTAAATAGTCCAAATGTCTAGACAGTTTGACTCCCATGGATTATATTCTTCTTTTTTAAATTTGTTTCCAACTGGGATATTTCGACTCTTTCCATTCCAAAATTACAAAAAAATAAAAAATAAATAAATAAATGAAAAACGAACAAAACATGTAAAAAATAAAAATAAGAAAAATTATGGAAATTCAACTTTCATATAAAAAAAATTAAATAAAATAAAATCATTCACAAAGAAAAAAACAGACTTGAAATACATTGCAAAGCAATAACCAAAATTGTAAAATACGAAACGAAACAAAACGAAACGAAACACTGTGTCATATTTTAACCTCAATAGCAGCAGCGTATTTAATACGAAAAAACAACAACAGCCACAACGACAACATGTATAGGAATATAAAATAAAAACACCAACAATAACAAAAAACACAAATCGAAAAACATTTTCTCTAACATTAACAAAAATAACTGTAGTAGGAGTAGTAGTAGTAGTAGTAGTACGAGGTACGGTAAACCTATGCAAACAAGTTCCTTTTCAATGAAAGTAATCCCAACTAAATCCACTAAATCAAGAAAAAATAAAGCGAAAAAGACAGGCAGGTGTGAATGTGTGAGTGTAAGTGAGTGTGTGTGTGTGTGTAAAAAACGTAATCAGATACTTGTGGAACACACTTTGGGCATACAAATGCTCTTAGGCAATTTCAAAATCGGAAATTCAAATAAAAAAAATTTACTTGTACTTGTACTTGTAGTAATAGCTGTAGTATTTACAAGTAAATAAATAAAAGCCAGACACTGCAAATACAGTCATATATTGATAAAAAAGCGATTTGAATGATTTGAAATTAATCCCTGTTGGAAAGCAAAAAAGGTAAATGGTTTTAGGCAAGTTTCAGCAGCATACAGCAAATGATTACGTTTAACCTAAAATCAGATATAATTTTTTTATTTCAATTCAAATTGTATTGCTTCTTGCTTCTAAGCGCTGTAACTTCACAAAAATTATAAAAAAAAAATAAGTAAATTGGGTGCAAGTAATTGGAGAAGGAAAATTTAACTTACTTATGATGCTATTTTGCGTACTAAACCTACCTTCTGCAGTCCAGGCTGAAACTCAAATAATAGCTAATATTGTAAAACCATAGTATTTATAATAAAGTCATTATGAAGACACGATATTCTATAGTTTGTCTGGTAAAAATGCAATTCTATAGAACAAAAGTGCTCAGAAATTCTGAATAGGACTTTGAAATTTAAGTTCAAAGTAAAAACTCTGAATCAATATCATCAACAATAAAATTGTAAAAAAGCAAATGGCTAAAACTGCCCTACTCTGCTTCAATGTAGGAAATTAAGTTAAGCCTAACCAAGCCACGCAAGAAGAGAAGTCAATATAACATAATTTCATCCTAAGCCGCACAAACAGAATCAATATTTCAAAAAGTTAACGAGCATTCGGATAAATACAACAAATAAAATCTTCATTTTTACTCCAATTACATTCATGTAATTAAAATTGCCGTATGAACAGAGTTATACTGCAGTTTTAATTTTTATAGACAACTAGCTTTACCCATCCGACGTTGACCGATAATTTATATACACTCAGAGCTCGACAAAATGATACACTTACTCCATATAAAAACTATTGATTCGTTTCTGAATTTGAAAAAACAGACAATTTTAAATCAAAGCTATAAGTATCAAAAAAAAAAAAAAATCGCCAAAAAAACGTTAACGAAAAATGTGTTCTTTTTACGAAAACAATAAAAAATAAACAACAAAGTTTATGATATTAATTAATTAATAAAAAAAGATAAAAATAAATTTACAAGAATATTTTATATATCAGAATCACTATATACTTGTCAAAACCCTTTTTGAATTGATTCCATATCAGCGTTTGGTAGATCAATAGTTTTATTATCAAAAATATTCCCATTACGACTAAAAGAAACTGTCAACGAGTTTTCAGGTACTTCGTCTTTTTCTTCTCGTGCACAATAATCTGTTATCGGTGTTTGTGAGAATGAATATTTTAGTTGTTTATACAGCATTTGATATCCAAAAAGTAGTACCATATCTGAGTCCACATTGAAAATTTCATTAACTTTGTTAAAAACTTTACAAGCTTTTTGAAATAATTAGTTGAACTATTTCTTTACAATCATGTTTGCAGTGATTGTCTTCGGCATTATCTGAAGTTAAATCAATAATGTTTTCATCTGATACATCTACTAGCGCTACTTAATTGCAATATTCACTAAAACATATTAGAACAATCGAGCCAAAGGCTTTGAAGATATAAGCAAGAATTGATCAGACTTTACTTTACATTTCGGTGAAAATGCTCGTAGCGAATTGGTATCACTGTTACTTAAAAAAAGGTAGTACAGCAGCACTTTACCTATACAGGTCTGTTCGCATAAATTTAAATTCGCATAAAACGAGGTTTGAGTGTATATATATATTATAAATGGGAGTTTTTTTTGACACCTATTTGTCTTTATAAAGAAAAAGCTAAGACGAGCTGCGACAACCACTCTTGTTGTGGAATTTATTTTTTAACTTAATTCTCAACTTTGATGATATTATAGCAGATTCAAAGCTTGAAGTCTCTTTCTTAAACTACGTGTTTTCTAGGAATGGACCACGAATCAAAAATACGGGTTAACACTTATTAGCCCCTTAAAGTGCAACTTTTGAAAATATACGTACTTTCGTAAAACACATTTTAGAGGCTAATGAATATCAACAAACTAAAAACTTTTCTTTAAGAAAAAAATACGTGTCATTTCAGAAGAAAAGTCACTAATTTTGCCCGTTTTCCCGCGATTCTACTGGTTTCGAGGTTCAATTTTGAAAAAAAGTACCCTATTGCACTTTCGTTAGCTGGATCTCTGTTATATATATGTATGTCCTTCAAATTTGTGTGATAAAAGAGCTAAAAGGTATACCAAACTCATATGGTTTTTTCCGATTTTAACCTCTACCAGGTTTAGTTTTGAAAAAAGCTTACCCTATAACTTTTTTGATAGCTATACCTATCTGTGTTCCAAATTTTAACAAAATCGGTTCATTTACATAACAAACAAATATACTTACGAAGAAATTGATAATATCCTAGAGTAACCCTTCCAGCATTGCTGGGAGGCTTTGTGTTGTATACCTATAAAATGTATTTCTGATAAGAAAAATTCAAAGATATACACACATTTTATATGGGAAAAACACACCATCACAAAAGGACATTTTATATATATACAGCGGTGGAAGAAATAATAGGGACACATCAAAATCTTCTTAAATTAAAATTTTCTTGAATTTTTATTTATCATTACAAAAATAAAATAATGAATGCATTGTAATTGCAAAAAGTTCGTACATACGATAATCCATCTGACCCAAATAAACTAATCTTTGTTTCTTCATACCATTTCACGTTGTTCTGGTTATTTGGCATAAGTGAAAGTGTCCCTATTATCTCTTCCACCACCGTGTGTCTACATAAGAATACAATCTGTCCCCTTTTTGTGTTACCGTTTTACACACATCCAAATTTCATATATAATATATATGAGAGCTGCCACGCCCACTTATTCAATCTCGCACAGTTATTGACTGATGAAGTGTCTTGTCTAAAAAGTTGTTTAAACCATATTTACACTTTTTTATCCCGATCTCAAGATATGCAACAATTAATAGTTACTATGTATAGCGGTGCCACGAGCGCTTCTTCAATACCACCAACATTAAAACGGATTATTTGTATTGACTGCCTAGTTATTTAGACCAAATATAGAAAAATTTAAAAAGAATCATTATTTACTTTGCGTAAGAGGTCTCAAAATTTGTAAACTTCCACTCTAGCCGTTCTTAAGATATACAAAAATCAGTATTTACTATGAGTGGGGGTACCATGCTCACTTATCCGATTCCTCTCACTTTTTGACTGATGATATGTATTGACTACGAACCTATTTGAACCAAATTTAGAGACTCTTACTCTTATTGTTTTAAGGATATAACAAATAAATATTTTGAAAGCCGACTGTTTTTTAGGACAATCAAAGAAAGTAGACCTTTCCAATGCATGTATTGCTTTCATAATCGGTTGAGTGGTTCTCGAGTTATAAAATGACGAACATAGGACAACTTATTTTTAAATACTTATATACATATATAGATATATGCATGTATGTTTATGTACATTCTTGCAACAAAAAATAAGCGCCTGTAAGTGGTTGATTACTACTAATTAAAGTCGAGCAGCATGATTCAAAATCTAAAATATTAGAATACAGAAGAACCTGTTTTTATGCGAACTATTTTTGTGCGGTTTCTTTTGTATGTAATATTGAAATATACGAGTATATTGTTGACGAAAATAACGGTTACTTTTTTATATCGATTATTGATATGTTTTTCATTCTATCGAAATGATTCAGGATGAAACCTCAAGAGATCATGACTTTATAATTCCGAACCCGATAAAATGGCCAACTTTGCAATAAATTAGAACGTCATTTCCTGGCCATCGATAAAAATTCTGAAAGAGCTTTAAAACTCCAAAAGGAACTTAGTCCTGTATATCTAGCGATCGAGATGTACACAAACGTATGGTAAAACAAGCAACGTCGTAAAAACTGATTACCGACTACATAGTACCGCAGAAAATGGCAAGTAAGGTGGTATTGCTTAGCGATGAAAGCAATTATGAAGAATAATGATTAAATTGATATTTATTGGTAAAATAAGTAGATATGTAAATAAAACGTTTAAAAATATTCACGTGTGTACTTAATGAAATGAACTAAAAAAGTTTTAAGTTATAGTCGACGTGAATAGTCGATAATTTTTATTTATGTCACGCAAACTATTTTTTATAGCGTCTTGTGAAGTTTTATGCAATTTTTTTTAAGTGACTTGTTTTATGCGGCCCCTATACGTAGCACAAAAACAGGTTTCCCTATACATAATTAATAATCACTGACCTCTGTTCGTAAATCGACGGACAAGAACCAAAATTAATTTTTGCGAATAGCATTTTTCCACGAAAGAACTTGATTTCTTTTTCTACGTGGAATTGAATTCTTTAATACATTTTTATTTTTGTAATATTAAAAAAAATAATAAATAAATAAAAAAAAATTATAATTATCCAGACTCTACTGTATAATTTGTATTTTTTAATATAAATCAACTCCATTCTGGCTTAGAAGTTGAAAAATACAACAACAAAAACTGCACCAGAACAAAAACCTCATCATGACTTGATAGTATCCATTGGTTCATTGATTATTTTTCTATTTGTTGTTTTTTTTGTTGTTGTTTTTACTTTGTTTATCTATTTTTATTCTCATTTCTTGTTCTGTTCAGGTTTATTATAAGTACTCGTACAAGAAGAGTATTTATGTCAATATTCTCTTTCGTTTTTTTTTTTTTTTTGAAGGCAAAAAATTAAGTAAAAAGCCTAGAAATACTTGTACTATCATTCCAAATGATGGTCATCGTTTCTCAAATCATGATCTATGTTTTTCTCTTTAATACAGAATCTATTTCAGTTCTATATTCGACTTTATTTGTCTTAATTTTTTTTTCTTTTCATTTCATTTCATTCCGTTTTTGGTCTAATGACAATAAGTACAAGTTATTATGATGTTAAAAACTTATTGTTGTTGTTGTTGTTGTTCATTTTATTACATTAAGAAGTGTGACTAACTCATTGATACACTAAAAAAATAAAAATAAATAAAGATTTTGCGTAAGTAAATGTTAGCAGAAGCTTAGTTTGTGAGCTGATTTTATGTTGGAAGAGAGTACGAGTAAGTATTTCTTTGAGTAGATTCTTTAGCACATAAATGGTCTCGTTAAATAAAGAAAAGGATGGCTTTTCATGACTGAATGGCTGTGATAATCTGCAAGAATTTACGGCCTTAATGTAAAAAAGCATTCTAATGGATGCTTCTGTCTCTCTCACGCTTATTCGCTTCCTCTCTGTAACTGAGTATATCAACGTGCGTGCTTGTGTGTGGGTGTGTGTGTGTGTGTGTGTGAGAGTAAGTGAGTGAGTTCATTTATTTCAATGTATTACATTATGTAAACAATACCAAGTGCTAATAAAATTAAATTATGTAAGAGGGTATATTTGTAAGCAGTGTTGCCGTTTTGGTTATTTTTAACCACTTTTTTTCCCCAAGTTTGCGTTTGCGTTTCATTTTTATTTTTTGTTTTGTTTTGGTTACTTTAAAAAAAAAAACACAAAACAAGATTTGTGGGAAAGTTTGAGCTTTTGTCGTTGCAGGGCCAACACCGAACAGATAGCGGTATACATTTTTCTTCTGGATGTTATCGCTTAAGTTATATTCTTAAACAAAGTGTTTAAAACAATTTTTTGTGAAAACTATAATTAGCTGTATAGAGTGTAAAATTAACAATCAAATAAATTAAGAATTTAGGTTTTTAAGAAGTTTATAATCACACCTACTCCCTTTATTACTTTTAAAATTCCTTGAAAGTAGTTGTTATTGAGCAGTCAAATCCATATGTCTCAGAGCTTTTATATTTTTTTGGTAAATATTTCACTTCAAAGCAAAAATTCGGTTCAGATTTTTTCAATTCATTAAGGTTTTTGTCTATATTTAGATTTAGACATAAAGCATTTCTAAGATTTAGCAACATATTCCATGTAGACACTGTTAACAAGTGCTGTTAAACTAAAATTATACACAAATAAGTTTAAAGGCCTTATCACATTGGTGCGTAACCTCAAGCATAACTCAACTGCTTGAATTATGTAAAGCTGAGTAACGTGTTTATAGCTATTCCTATATACGTAATACCTTTTCATCATCTTATTGTTAAAGTTTTAATATTGAAATTTAAGAAGAACGATATTTTCTATTCTAAAGTCATATTGACACAATTAGGAGAATATGTCTTATCTGTTATTCTAGCAAAGTCTATGAAAACGGTTATATTTAGTCTTTACTTCTCTGGAATCAGTATGTTAGTTTTTGGTTACAAAAAATTCGAAATTGTGGCAGCGCTGTTTAAAAGTGAATGTGTGTCTGTATTTGTGTGTGTGTGATAAAAAAGTGGTAATAAAAAGCCGTAAAGCAATCTACAAATCAACCAGGGCAAAGCTTGTAAAACAAACATTTTCGCCATATAAATTAGACTTGAAATTCGCAATGGAACACAATTAATCAACAATAGCGATAAATTCTTACACAGAAAATTGAACTATAAAACCAACGCATACCCTTGTCTGTTGCAAATTTAAACATTTTGAAAAAATGCCTTTTGAATTCAAAATAAAATATAACGGCGTGGTGTAGTGATTAGAGCGCACGTTTAACAACACAAACGACCCAGGTTCAAGCCAAAGCAGAGGACATGACGAAGAAAAAAAGTCTAATTGTGGTTTCGAATGTTTAATAATAAAAAAAAGCTTCAACTTCTTCCCTCCAGACAACTCCATCTAAAAAAAAATTAAGAAAAAGCTCCGCTGACCCTTCTCGCATACCTCTGGCGATGATGACAAACATCAGACGAATGATCAGGAAAAACACGGCACCTACTGAGAAAAAAATTACAATGCTAAAGTAAAGATCACCACCAATTAGCAAGTATCTTCACCACTACACAAAAAAAAATCATATGGAGAAAGCTACAGCGGATTAATAAGTCATCTACTTAGCTTCAAATATCAAATCGACTAAAGAAATTGAAACAAAGCAATAGATGCTTTGTGGCAAGCCAATATGTTCCCTAGAGAAGTGACGGAAAAAAAATAATAATATAATACATACACACATGTTGAGCTGGATAATAAGTTCGTAGCATTTTTATTAAAAACTTCAAGACCAATTTTAGTGATCGCCCTGCTTCAAATGTGCTTAGAGATACTCTTCGTTGAAGTGAGAAGGCCTTTCGTTGCTTGTCGTATCTCTGACTTTAAAATCACAATTTTTTAATTTTGTAAACAATTTTCTTGCTGTATCTCGCATATTACTCCTTTTCCACAACATTTCAAATATTTCGGAGCTGCTTCAGCAGATTTTTTACTTCGATAAAAACCAATGTGGAGCAAAGTGTATAGAATGTTGCTCTTTACCTCCTGGTTACTCCATTTCTAAGCCACAAAACTAACAAGAAGTTCAATTATAAGCTTATAAAAGTAAGTATTATCTATCCTAGTATTCAAAGATGTATTTTTTATTCACAAAACTTGCTAAGAGTTCATAATTATTTAACAAATTTCGGATGTAAAATTTTTAATATTTTTTTAATGTCCAAACACTAGACTGCATTTTGTCTAAGTTTCATTAATTTACAATAAAAAATATTACGCTCTAGGAGCGCACTAAAATGGTGGAAATTTGTTTTAAAAATAAGTGCTTTGCTCTATAGTCACATATTGTATAACCAAGTCCAGCTAAGTGACGAGACTTATTTTCGGTTAAATATATGAGTACACAAACCAAATCACAATCAAAGGTTACCCAATCTTCTTAAAATTCGGTATACATATATAACTTTTATATTACCGAGACTCGGGCCATTAGCAAAGTGAGGATCCTTTCGGATACATATGGTATGCAATTGATTCTTACCCCTTAGAGACCGTTATTATCTTTCTTGATCTGGATGTGTTATTGGATAGGAAACTGTCATTTATTGATCATATAAACTTGACGACTAGTAAGGCAAGGGCTGTTCTTGGTTCTGTGAAGAGATGGTCCAAGGAGTTCACTGATTGAGTCTGTGCAGAAACAGTTTTTATTATACTCGTACTATTTACGTGGCTTAAAATGAAAATTTTTTGATGAATTTCCTTCCTATGTGGCTAAGTTGAGCCTGATAAAACTTCCTGCATTAGAGCGTAGAAGGGAAGTTTTGTTTACTTGTTTTGCTTACCACCTTTTTGCAGGTGATATTGATTCTGGATTTTACTTCTTACCCTGAATTTTAGCATCTCTATCAGATTTTCCTGCCGTTATCGTCCTATTACATTGAACTTTTACAAAACGAATTATGCAAATGAGCTTATTAACCTTAACTGTGACGCCTATTATGTATTTTCATAACCAAATTCATTAATCTTTTGTTAGCGTTAAATATGTGATAATGTTTATGTTCAGCTTGTGATTCGGTAGCTAATTCGTGTTCTCGTTGTGTTAACTTATTTGCTTGTATCCCTTGTATCCGCTGCAGTTCGAATTGTAGTATGTGTGTGTGTCTCTACGTCATAAAGACGAGAACTTCGCTGTAGAATGAGGGTGTGTAAGTGAATACTCTGGGACCGTTCGTATACACTGACATAGATGGTGGGGATATATAATGTTTTTGCTGATATCTGTAACACATACACATATGACTTCAGCTGCATACCAACTGAAACAAGTGGGACTTGTCTTAATCAATAGGCTGCATCTGATTCCATTTTTAGAGTCCTTGAAAAAGACCTAGAGCTTAACAAAGGCTCCGAACGCAGTTACATCGATTAGAGAAGTTCTTTATAGCGTAATAATCATCATCAGTCGCTAGCTAATGTTATGATGCGATGCCGCTGTTGAAAATTGACAGACGGTCTGGCTAGGAATTGATTCCAGCACCTCTGTAAAATCTCTGAACAAACTCATTCCCTTACCAATTATGAAAGTTATTCTTATGCAGAAATGCAATTAATTTGTTGAAAAAGAAAAAAACCCAATTGAACTTAAGAGCGAATGGTCAGTCCATTATATTGGTTATATTACCGTGCAATAACCCTTAATTATAACTTTATTGTCATATTTTGATACTGCCTGGTACTACCCATAGTAAAAATATTTAATTTTCTAATAATTCGATCGCAAAATGCAAATACAAATTATGATAAACATTTCATTACATTTACACTTTTAATGGATTGTGATATATTATCATCGCTTTAAAATGTTATAAAAATATGTTTATTATCCCACATAAGCACAGTGTAACAATGTATGTATTTATTTGTCTTAATTTTTCATCAATGGTTGTCAGAGATTCCAGTCTACTTGTGATGAGAAAAGAGTCACATGTTTCTTGAATTCGTAAGGAAATTTGCATTTCAAAAGGGATTATCAAAAGCAGCATTTCAATTGAAAAATACAATGTTTGCTCGCGTAAAAGAAAAGTAAAAAATAAAATAAAAACAAATTTAAAATAAATAATAAATGAGTAGAATTAATGGAATTGATTCTTATGTCTTTAACTAAAACATAAATATCTCAAAAAAAAGTATTAACGATAACCACTTTCCTTAAATATGTTGAATTAAGAGAAAGATTCTCTTATGATGATATTTCCATAAACAGAGATTCATAAAATCCATCATTATTATTATTTACGTGCAACTCTTTTCTTTATAAGACAAAAGAATAACAGTTCACACGATGACTTCAAAGACATGCCTTTTTTTAATTCTCTTTTAAATATGCTTTTAAAAATCAACTGCATTTAGACCATAATTTGTGCGACATGCCTTTTTTTTTCTTGCAGGATTCATTTTTGAACTATAATTGCTTAAGTTTACATTCAAGAACTAGGCACAATGGCAAATACGAATATAAACGTAAAGGAGAATGCGAAAACATTCACGAAAAACAGAAATCGTGCCTTTTTTTCTACCCCACTTTCTTCTCTACTCCTCTCTTCTACAAAGAAAGAATGCATGCAATAAATGCGTGCATGGATGGATTTGATGGGCATAAAACGTAGCTTTCACATTTACTTGCCTCTCTTTCTCTATCATCCTGTGTATCGCGTCGTTTATATCAAATCTGGCTGAGAACATTAAGAAAATTATTTCAATTTTTACATAAGAGCACCAATTTGCAGATATTTTATTTATTCACCAGCTTTACCCATACGGTGTTTGGCCGGTTGTGCCACCTACATATTTGTCTTTACAATGAAAGTTCTAAGACGAGATTTGAAGTGATCCGCGAATTTTTTTAATGAGTTGTACGGTAATAAATATTTTTTTTTTATGAGAGGTGTCACGCCTACTCTCCTGTTGGGTTAATTATTAAATTTAAACTGCATCCATACAATAGAATTCCATGTGTGAATCTATCTTTTATAGTTCCCAAGATATCCTGTTTTGTAAGAATGAGCTATGAACTTAAAATTTTCCCCAAATTTCATTTTTCCTCTTCCACCGATTTTAACCTTTCCTAGGTTCAGCTTTAAAAAATATGCACTTTAGTGTTGTTTAAGCATGATTGATGGACATGATTGATAGTACAATCGGGCTTCTCTATACAATGAAGTTCTCCCTATTATGAACTGATATTTTATGCACAGCTCTTCCATGAATAATATGCTCTCGTAATGTGAACTTTTCTGTATAATCAAATAATTTTTCAAATATGTATAAAGTTGATCATCAAGCATGTCTCCCTATAATCAATTATTTCAAACAACAAACGGACTACCACACTACATACTAAACGTTTGCACATTGAATGCAATAATTTGTAAAAATATTATTTCAACATTAGACTTATTGGTGCATTTTGATTTTGCCTAGGAAAACCTTTTATTAATCTCCATAAGCTCCACAGCTTTTGGTGGTCATAGATAGCGTCGTCTATTTTCCAAACACATTTTTATTTTCTTAAAAAAAAAAACAATCTTTATATGACATAAACTCTATTTACAAAAGATTAAAAGTGAAATATGGCTTCAGTTTTTATTTTTATTTCTGTATTTTTCTTCTTCTTATATTACATCCTATTGTGAAAACTAATAATAAATGGTCGGTGGATAAATGTCGCAATTTAAACTCTTACCAAATTCGTACTATTTTTGTTGACTTTTTCTACTATGTATGTACGAGTATGTATTTGTGTATATTTTTTTATTATTATTCTTACTTTGTTTATTTGTTCTACTGCTTCACACATTGGGTTAAAAGCAAATATTTTTCTTGTTTCAAACGCTAAAGGACACTGAACATTCTCACAGTGTATCGTCATCATGTTAAGAGCGGAAATATATTTTTATTAAAAGTGAGTGGTAATATGTCTACAGTTTGTGCTGAGGTTTGTAAAACATTTTTAATCATCAAATTGATGAAATTAAACTCATTTTTTAGAATTATTGTTGTTTGTTGTGTTTTCATAAAAATCGTATGCATAATCACCAGTTCGCATAATTTTTAATCCTAATTTGGGAAGTAACTCAACGCTGACGAAGCCTTTTCATTTTTGTAAAACGTTTACAGTGTAACAGACAACTATCGAGTGATTTTTTAGCCAACACTGTTTTTGGCAGCTCAGCTGTTTTCGTGTGACATATTACTGTCGAACATGTTCAATTTGGTCTATAATTTAACCATGAATCGACTTACATACGAACAAATTGAATTTTATTATCAAAATTCAGTCACGAAGCTCATTTCTGCTTGCATGGAGCAGCTTCGAAAAAAAAGCACTAATTGGTATGGACTATAGGCCGGTGGCATCATTGGACCGTACTTTTTCAAAGACGACGAAGGCAGGAACGTTACTATGAACGGCGCACGCTACCATGTGATGTTTACAAATTTCTTTTGCCTAAAATGAAAGATATAGACCTGGCCGACATGTGCGAAACAATGGCCTAACTGAGAGGCGAGTTTGGTGAACAGTTTATTTCACATTTGAGGCCGGTCAATTGGCCGCCTAGATCCTGCGATTTAACGCCTTTAGACCATTTTTTGTGGGGCTATGCCTATAGAGATAAACCCACAATGGTTGACGCACTGGAAGCCAATATTGAAGAGTTTATTCGTGAGATACCGACCAATATGTTGGAGAGAGTATACCGAAATTAGACCCAGCGTATGAACTATTTGAAGCGTAGCCACGGTCATCATTTACATGAAATCACCTTTAAGCATAAAATTATATAGATCGTTCTAGAGACTAAAATAAATATTTCATACATTACTCTAAATTTTATGTATTTTTTTAATCAAATCCGAAAACTTTTAAAAAAAACATCCTATAGTTCTTAGTATTATGTTCATATATCAAAATTAAAAATTATTCGATTACAAAAATAGGTCTACACCTTAAAGATTGATCTGCAGATGTTAGTTTTATGCAAACAAATGGAAAATAAATTTTCAACAAAAACTGAAAGCGCCTTGTTTGATCCGCTTTAATTATAAGTTATGCTGCTTCATGGATAGGTTGAAGCCAGAAATTATGTTCCTTTAAACCGGCTTCATCACTTTAGACTAATGGCTGTAAATAACTTGACGGATCGCTAAACATCAATCAAAGTGAAATCGAACATTGTTTTCTATTGCAAAAACACACTTAGATCTGAATGTGAACTTATTAATAATCTTACAACAGGTTAAATTGCATGGCTATGAAATTTAAGCAGAGAACCTGCTCACAAATTGGAGCATCAGACATTCCAATCTGTCCTCACATCTACACCGAATCGGTTTCAACAAAAAAGACGAGTGCAGATCAATGAAAACATCGTCATTGACGCCACAGATAACATTCTATAATAAAGTAGCAAGTAAGTAAGTAAGTATTACAGAGTTGATATAACTGTAAAGGTATTATAGACAGTGAATAATTATTATACTTCTGTTATATTTGATACTGAAAGTCCTAAGAATCTTTATGAAGAAAGTCTTAGCTGTGTGTTGCAACCACTAAACATTGTGAACTTCAGAATATGAGTAATTTTGGATTAAATTTAAATTTGTTTTTGTTTTTTTGTTTTCTTTTGTGCCTGTAACATACTTTAATGATTCATTTGCACTTAATCTTAAGTCAGAGAGTACAATATTTTATGTATTTATTCTGTGTAACATTTGAGCTCAAAATCATATCCAAGCATAGCGGAGATTTTAAAATTTCATAAACTCAACCGAACCGGGAGTTCATTAAATTCACATTTAGTTCCCTTAATGGTTTTCATTGAAATAAAATTACGCCACTAAAGAAAAATAAGAACAAAAAACTTCAAAAAAATTATACGCAAGTATGTGCAAAGAATGCAATATTGCCTTTTTAAATTTATGAGGATTTTTATAACAACAACAGCAACAGCAACAGCAACAAATTAAATGAACTTTAAGCCAATTTCCCAATACAAAACCCACGCACAAAAACCGCCAATACGTATTCGTATAACCGGCATACCATTATTTCGTACATACTTGGTAATGCGATACGTGAACGTAAACCGTGAAACGTACGTGATTACATTGATTTTCTTCTAACCAATCACCCGCCCCCCCTTCACATACATAAGTACAACATACATACTTGTGTATTCTGTGTTCGATGAGATGAAAACAAAATTGCGAAAAAGTAAAACGGAAAACATAGCGAATTGGCACATTTTAGCGTAAAATTCGATTTTAAAAGAATAATTAAATTCGAAAAAAGCAAAAAATGAATTAAATATTAAGCAAAAGAATGACTACATAGTATGTATGTATGTTTGTATGTGCACACATAAAATGCAAATTTAATTTTAAAACATTAAAGATAAGAAAGTTTGGGCAGGACTACTAAATAATCGGTTATGGTTTGCTTACTTTTTTTCTATGTGGTTAGTAGTTATCCAACTTGTAAGCATTCTTTAATGTTTTATGAATCTTTTTTTTTGCTTCGTAAGTTTTCAAGTTTAATATTTGAAGATTTAAAATATTTTTTTTTTTTTGAATTTGATCTGATTTTTTTCTTTGCTGTGAGACTTCTGTCACTTGATAATATTTATGAATTACAAAATCACTTTAACAAAATTGATTTCTTCAGATTGAATCTTAAAATATTTTTTAAGAATAATTTCTATTTAAATCACGTTTGCGTTTACGTTTATGCTTAAAACTTGTACTCTTTTTTCCGATGAGCTTTAAAATTAAAGCAGCCTTTTCGGCGTTTAAAAAACTAGAATGATATTCTTTTCTTCTTTTTGTGCTATTTTTTAAGGCCTAATTATTATTCATTCGTTAGGAAATCTTTTTCATGGGCTGTTATGTCTCAAGTAGGCAATAATAATCCTCCTTGAAATTCACCGTGAATGTTGCAAATTTCTCAATAATTTCATTTGAACTGATAATGCTTTTCAACACTTTTCGGTTAACATTTAAGCCCTATTTTTTATTTGCTTAACTTTTTTCACTTTTTTGTCACATTTTTTTTGTGGTAAAATTTTATGGGCTGTTTGTGTAAAACACTTGATATTTTTTGCTTTTTCTTATTTCTTTTACAAATATTATTATTTTTATGATTATTTTTTTATTTTCTTTTTTTTTGTTTTTGATATTCAAAACGAGCACACTTTTAGGCGTTTCTTGCCGTCCTTTCGATTACACTTTGTTTTTTTATTTTTTATAATGTTTTTGCATTTTTTTTTTTTCTTTTATTTATACTTGAGTTGGCTTAACTCGTTTTTTCGTAGAATTTTTTTGTTTTTCTTCTGCTTTTATAGTAGTTGTGTGTGTCCATGCATGGATTTTGAATGTAGGTTATATGTGCTTGGCAAAAATTCTCTTCTTCATTTAGGTCTGAGGCCATACAACATTTAGCATTTACCAATAAATGTAGTCCACTTGTAAAAGAAAAAAAATAACTTTGCCACTTATTTAACCCTTTATTTAGAACCACTCTTTTCTTTCGGTGTATATTTATTTTGAATTTATTTTGTAGTATTTTTATAACCACTTTCTTCTCTCTTCTCAAGCACTCAATTAAATTTTTGTAACTTTAGTTTGTCAGCACAACCACAACCGCTAAAAAAAAACTTCATTCAGTTATTCCGTTCTCGTATTTAGGTTTCCTTTTTCCTAAATTTTTCAAAAGAAAAAAAATGTTTTTTTTTTTTGTAAATATTTTTCTCTTTATATTCCAGAAGATAAGCGTACGAACAAACGTTAAAATTTGTTAATGTGCTGTAAGGGCAACAGTTTTAATAAAACTAGTTGCCTGCCAGTGCTTGCAACATACAGAAAGTAACGAAAGACTCTGCTTAAATTGAAATGTAATGAAATGAATGAATTCGAAATAAGAAGATGCTGAGCCCGAAAATCAAATCAGTTTCAAATAAAGAGCATCTCGGTCTACTTATTCGAAATTAAATATGAAACAATAAGCAGTCGAACACAAAAGAAACAAAATACACGCGCGCTCTCTCTCTCTCTCTCTCGCTCTCTTTCTTTCTATACAACTCCGAAAATTATGCTACATTTTCCGTACAAAAAACAAACCCAAAAGTATGCTTTGCTTTATCCAAAATGAGTAGAACAACTTTTTACCATTGTCCAAAACATGTGCAACATTTACCGGGTACTTGACAGCGCATGCACTCTCTCTTTGTCTTTTTTTTCTAAAATGTATCTGTTCTTTGGGAAAAATATATTATTATTATCTGTTTGCGAAAAAGCTGGAGTAACTCTCGCTCTCTTCTCGCTCTCTCTTATCTGAATCTCTAGAGTCTCTCTATTTCCTTATCTATTATTACTTTAAATTATTTTATTATTTGTTTTGAAAATATTTATTTCATTTGCTTAGATTGGGTCAACTTCATGAATTCCAAACATTCTTGCCAAACCCAATGTCTGTCCATAATGTATGACTGCCTTTAATTACAATTCGTAGTCTAACATACAATTAAAATATTTCAAAGAGATTTATTATATTTGATATTTTTAATATTTGAATAAATATTGTATATTACGAGTTGGTCAGGATTTGCTATTCTACACACTACTCTAAAGCATTTGTTTTTTGTAAAAGTAAAACATTTTCATTCAAGATTTTATTTTTCTTCTCTTCTTTGATGGTCTAGGAAAAAGCCACACTGTATTTTACATACATACATAATTCCCACAACATCCCAAGTGGAACAATCAATGAGCTGCACCCGATTCTTTTTTAGATCAGTTAAGCGCCGGCTCTGAACGGCAGACGCACTAAATAGAAATGTTGCATCAGACGATGATAACGTAAATACTCATAACCAATCGCTAGCAATGTTATGAGGTGACACCGCTGTTGAAAATTGTCAAATGGTCTGACCTGGGATTGAACCGAGCTCATTATCACGTTTTATTTTAAGATATCTATTGTAGAATATAAATTACAAAAAGCATTTATAACATCATAATTCCTTACAATACCACCATGTTGACTTAATCAAGTGGTTATGCCATTACGCTTAAAGCATACAAATCACACCAGCATGCTGGTTATTTATTTATTTCAAAAAAAAGTGCGGGGTATGTCTTTAAGAATAGTACTTGTAATTGAATCTGGATTTTTTTCTATAATTTTATTATAAAACTGGTTTTTTGAATGCATCATTGAGTACAATTTCTTGTCACGAAGTGGTTGAAGTTGTTGTAGAAAGCACTTCTATAATTTTAAAAGTAAAATTGTATCTAAAAGTTTTTTAATTTTACATGTAAAGGGTGGGTTAGGAAGTAAATTGGCTTAAAAACACATTTTTTTTTAACAAATTCAGTTTTATTCATACCAATATAAAATCGAAATATGGGAATTAATAATGGAATATGATGTCGGGCAATTGACCACCTCTAGCACTTCGGCAGACGTCCGCTCTGTTCACAAAATTATGAACCACATTTTGCAACAAAGCTTCAGTTATCTCGTTAATGCAGCGCTGAATTTCATCTTTCAGAGCATCAGTTGCTTGTGGCTTGTTCACGTAAGCTCGGTCTTTCAAATGGCCACAGAGTTAATAATCCTGCGGCATTAAATCACAAGAACCTGGCGGCCAATTGACATTGCCAAATAGAGGATGAGAGGACAAAGAATAGTGGATCGGTAGTGTGTGATGATAGGGACAAACATTAACCCGGGCAAAACCTTGATGGTACTATTCGCTAGAAAAAGAAAACTTTCTAGGTGGAGGAAATTTCACCAAGGAAGGAGGTTAAGTATCTAGGAATAATACTGGATGGTAAGCTGACGTGGGAAAGCCACGCATGCGCTTATGGTCTGCAGAAGGCATGCAAGGAAATCTTGGGTGTGTAACCCAATAATATTATACCGAATGTATACCATGATGGTCAGACCGATTGTTACATATGGAACCGTTGAATGGGCGGTAAGAACGAGTTTGGGAACAACCCAGGCAGAGCTAAATAAGGTACATAGATTAGCGTGCATAAGCATAACTGTGACAATGAGAACTTGTCTCACAGCTGCACTCGAGGTTCTATTGGAAATTAGTTCTCTGCATTTGGCAGTGAGAAATAGAGCCATAGACACCATGACAAGGATAATGGGAGATGAGTTGGATACTAGGTTATGCAGAGGTCATGTTAACTCAGCCAAGTAGCCAATTACTACCTACTTGGCTGCCCTGTGGACAGGATCAAGAAACTCTATGACTTGGAAGGGTTTAAAGAAGAATGTTCAAAGACAGAAAGTTGTACAAGCGCGGGAGTGTGTGTGAAAACTCGCCAGCATTTTCCAGGCGAAAGTTTATGCAATAAAGCAATGTGCTTAATTTAATCTGGAGAGAAAATATAGAGATCAGGACATAGCCATACTATCTGATAGTCAGGTCGTCTTTCGAGCACTTGGTTCCTATGAGATTGACTCAAGGCTAGTTTGGGAATGTCTTGGTAAGCTAAGGAGCTGGGCAAGGACAATAGGGTCAGTTTGTGGTGGGTCCCGGGTCATTTAGGAATTCCGGGGAACAAAATGGCCAATGAACTGGCCAGAAATGGGGCTTCTAATCTACTTGTGGGTCCAGCACCCTTTTATCGACCGTGAAGAATGACCTGGAAGGGAATACTCAACAGAAACGAAGGTAATGAGAGGCGGATACTCTTCTCTGGCCGTACGGGTCTGCGATAGTCTAAACTTTTGTTGGATAACTATGACAGGAGAAGATATGAATCCTGCATAAGCGTGTCCAGAGACATTCTGATGATACTTACCGGTCATTGCAGGCTAAATGGACATCTGAGTAAAATGGGATTTATCTTAAGTCCGATGTGCAGATACTGTGATGAGTAAATGAAATCAACAGAGAACATACTGGGTACATGTGAGGCATTGATGCACTCTAGGATGAAGTATCTAATCGGATATCAGATACTAAATAACGAGTTATGGCGATATGTAACAACCGATATTCTGAATTTCGTCAGAACTACGAGATTGGGGGAGATATTATAGGGAAAACTTATATAGATGGAGGGCTGTATAATAGATCGGAAGGTCGCAGTACTTTTATAACTCGATAATAATAATGATAATGATATATCTCTGAACAGATCCTGTGCGAGCAAAACGTAAAACTGACTTGGAAGCCTAGATAGTGTAGTGAGCTATGCCAAAATTGGACCATGAAGCCGTTAAAATCAGGGGAAAGCGGGCAATATTGTTGAATTTTCAAGGCAAAAATGTTTTCTTTATAAAGCAAAGTTTTTTGTCTGTTAGCATTCATTATTCACTGAAATGTGTTGTACAAAAGTGTATTTTAACATGTTGTTCTTTAGGGGGCTTGTAAGAGGTATTACGTTATATCTCGGTGCTAATCTAATAAAAAGGTGCGCATTAAAATTAACTCCATAGGAAGAGTAGGCCCATGCAGAACAATATTTATTGTCATACTTATATCTCGTTAAATATATCTAGAGAAGATCTCAGACCCAGCGTTTTATTTATAAAGACAAGTCGATAGTACAACAACGGTTAGAATCGGTATAAAAGGGAATTTATTTCTTATTTATTTATTTAATATGTATATG
Organism: Wohlfahrtia magnifica; assembly: GCA_023159175.1. Lineage (NCBI taxonomy): Eukaryota > Metazoa > Arthropoda > Insecta > Diptera > Sarcophagidae > Wohlfahrtia > Wohlfahrtia magnifica. Next base: position 2,146,909 of record JAKWBJ010000060.1, read on the forward strand.
TATAAATGTATACATTTATAAAGCCTCCTATCCCACTGAGAATAACGACATGTCCAAAACCCAAACAATATGGAAAAGTATAATAGTAATGGAAAAGTATAATACGATATGTAATGAAATGTCAAAAAATACAGGCAGAAATTTTACAATCGTATGGCTCTCATCATTTTTATAAATTTTTCTAAACAATAAGATTTTTCATTTGATCAGAGTTGTATTTCTACAGAAACACAGAAGGAATGTCAGGAATGGGAAATTGAAATTAATTTTACATAATTTTACTGTTTCTTTCTTTTGACATATAATTGTAAAATAATAAAAATAACATTGTAATTTCAAGTATATTATATATTTGTTGTAAAAATTTACTAATAACGGTGCACAGTATGAACAATTTATAAAACAAAGGAACAATCGTATCAGCTTTTCCATCCCTGCTGTTAAATTACTTGCTGCCATCAAAAGAAAATAAATAAAAAATTTAAAACGAATTTGAAACACAATTTTTTTTCGCTTTTTTCAACGACATTTTGCATTTTATTTGATGTGTAATAGTGTCAAAGCAAAATGTAGTGATCAAATGTTTCATTTGATTGTTTTGACAGTCAGACGAAAACCTTAAGATTTTCATTGGAGTTTGTAAGACCGAAATCCCATCTTAAGACTTGCAGAATAGTGTGAAAGCAACTTAAGCAATACCGTATGAATAAAACTACTATTTTATATTTTAGTAATAAATAAAACTCATATTTTATAAGAATATCAACTAATGTTGAATTTAAAACAAACACAAAAATATTACCATTTAAGCCAACATTGACTTTAGGCAGAATATGAACACGCGCCAAGAAAAAACACTTCAAACAAAAAAGAAAAGCAAAAAGAAGCAGTAAATGAACTTTTCACTTATTAAAGTTTTTAAATTTTTATTTAAAAAAGTACCTGCAACAAAAACAAATTTTATTCACTTCAAAAGTATATTCCTTCACACTCTTCATCAGTAATAGTCCCTTTGGCAAAATTTAAACAAAAACAAAAAACAAAAAAGTAAAATATAAAGTTTATAAATTTTTAAAAAGTTATTAAATTCTTGTTATTTTTCCATAAAGCAAAAATAAATTAAATTCTAAGAAATGAAAATGTCAGAAACTAGCCACGGTGAAGCCAATCAAAAATAGTTAGTAACTGCACATTTAGGAAACCAACAAATTTTGTATTCAACCTCTTATCATATTAGCTTTACCTATCTGTTGTTGCCCAGAATTCTATCGACGATGTAAATATATATTATAAAATGGGAGATAAATTCCCTTTTTCCAGTTCTATATGGTTTTTGCCACCTGCTTTTCTTTATAAAAGAAATGTTAAAACGTCTTTTGACCTAACCCGCTGATATATTTTTTGAGACTAGTGTACATTTCAATTATGTATGTATGTATTTAATTTAGTGTTTTAAAATTAAAAATACAAAAATATATTAATTATTTCCCTTTTTTTAATTTAATAAGACTGCTTTTTATATGACGAATAAAAAAATTTTACGTTTTTCCTAGGAGTAGACTGTGCACGAAAAATTTTTCTCTGACCCTTTATTAGCCCCTCAAATTGCAACTTTTTAAAATGTACTTTCGTATAACAAATTTTAGTAGATGACAAGTCATTAATTTTAATTGTTTTTTTTTTTTTTTTGCTCTTAACGTGCCCGAGATCCAATTTAGAAAAAAAATTATCTTATTGTCGGTGTTGCCATTTTGGTGTTTTTCGGGTATTTTTTTTTGGTACTTTATTGCTTTATATACCAACATATCTATTAAAATATTTATTGCATAGTGCTTTTTTACTTTTTTTATAGTGCTTTTTTGTATGACGTTAAATTGTCAATAGCGAAACACTTAATTAAAACGGTATTTATTTCCAATTTGGAAATTTTGCTTCAAATCTAGAGCATTTACATTATATTTTTTTTATATTTAGCGATATTTCAGTTTCGTGTAACTGTAAAACGTAATTTAAAAATAAAGATAAAACAAGGGGAACTTTTCTAAATCAATGAGCTGCTCCTAATTCTATTTTTAGACTCATTGAAAGGGTACTACAGTTTAACACTGGATCCAAACGTTGACTTCATTATGACACCATAGCGTAAATTCTCCATAACCAGTCGCTAGCTCCTGGTATGAGTCAAGTCTGCGATTTTGAGTACAGAAAAGTATATTTTTAGTCCAAAAAAACAGACTTTTCTCACTAAATCAACTAGATTTCGATTAGACTTCGGAAAAAAACTCGTGACAATGTATTTTGTCTTGTGTGGAAAATCTTGTTGAAATCTACTGGATTTTAATCGAAATCTCGTAATTTAAATTTCGTCCAAATGTACATACCCTATAACAGACTTTCGTTTGTATGATTGCATGATTAGCATTCGACCATTACTAAATTGAAGTGCAGTGATAACTTTTGATAGTTCGTGTTTCTAATGTATTTGCTCAATAAATAAAAATCAAAGCGGAAAGAAAATTCCAAGTGTTAAAACATATTTTAAGAAGAAGAAATTTAAAATTTATATACATATATATGGATATGTATACCCCCATATTTTGAACTGTTCTACTTTTAGTAAAAAAACAATTGGTGCTTTTACCAATTTTTTTCGGAAGTTAGAACCCATTTTACCCGTTTTTGAACCGTGCTCGTTGCGTTTACTCCTTGAAAAAATAAAAACACTGCCTATTGTACTTTCGTTAGCTGGAACTATCAAAAGTTAATCCGTACTAAAAATATCAAATAGATTTGGTGATGAAATTGCGCGATTGACTCATAAATAAACTGAATAAACAAAATTATTTCTCATATTACCTAATCTGACACGTTTTCACCCGATTTTAACGTCTCCTAGGTCCAAATTTGGAAAAAGCATACCCCATAATACTTTCGTTAGCTACATTTATCTGAGTTCCAAATTTCATAAAAATCTAAATGCTTGTTTTGAAAAGCATAACCCCTCTTGTATCCAATTTTGGAAAAAGTACACTTTCATTAGCTGATATAACATTTTCGGTACTTCTTTTTTGTTTTTGTCTTTAGAAATATTTATTTTTTTACTGTTTAACTGTTTAAGCCTACGTAATGAATAATCAAAAGTATTTTTTTTATTTTTTATTCCAAAAAAGGTTTTTGGGTACTATATCATATGGCAAAAAATATATTTTATTCAGCTTTATGTAGCTTTATTAAACTTGGTTCCGAATATAACTTATTGCTCTTAGTACCGGCAGTTGTTTACATACCCGCCAAGATCAAAATGAGCTTCATCTGAAAAGATGTTTTTTTTTTGGCAAAATCGGCATCTTCTGTAAGTCGATCGCAGGCCCAAATTCCCGGCGGAAGGATAAAACTAATTATCTGTCAAATCAGACATGAGCTAAGTGTTACCATTCACGAAATAAGCATTAGTTAAAAAAAAGTTAGGTGGCGGACCCGATACAATATCTGAGAATTTGAAAAGCAAATATTTCTAGTTCGAACATCAATGTGTTCATAATCAAGTTACAAATTAAATAGGTTAATATACACTGTCTAACATCTTAACAGACAGATTCCATATCGAAATTTTAATTAATATTATCATATGTACTGTACAAGTAACCCTCGTACATTAGTGACCCTAGACATTAGCGTAAGGAAAAAATATTTCGAAATATTGGTAAATAATATGAAATTAAATAATATACGAAGTTAAGCTGACTAAAACTGCTTTAAAGTTCTGAGTATCGATATCCATAATTACAAATTCTATATATAATAGGAGGCAATTTCTTAATATTCCTTTTTTCACATCGTTTTTATTTTTACGATAAACTCATACTTTAATCACAGCAATTTAAAAATTATGCTTTGGTGGCTTATTTTAACAAGATGACTATTAAGAATTAGGCTTGATAAAGAGGCGGCGAATCAATTAATTTTTCATTTTCAAATTAACCAACTCAACCAACCACCACCATTGACAAATTAATCACTTTTTCAAACTTTAAATCAATTGCAAAGTTGGTAATGAGATTCATCTAATCTATCCAGCTAAACGACCGGAGTTAACCATCTATTCATCCTGTTCGCTAAAAAATATAAATATTTTGTTACTTATTCAACAAAAAGTGTAGTTCTATCATCAACATAATCATCATCGTTGTCATGTCTTAAGTTTCCAAAATGAAATTCAAGTTGAACAAACTTAAAAACAAGTGAGTATTTGGATTATATTTTAGTCCTTTCATTGATGTGCTTTTTGCTTGTGTTTTTGTTAAGCAAATACATCTTAAGGGTAAAAAAGCATATTGAGAACAACACAACAATTTGCAGAAAACAAATACTATCGGTATTTTGAGGCTTCTATTCTTTAGAAAACTTATTTACAACAAATACTCAAAGGAACATTTCATTATAAAATCTTGAAAAATTTCACACGCACAAGTATTACATCTACAATTACAATAACGAAAATGAAAACAAAAATAGTAAATAAGTTCAATTACAAAATAAATACAAAAACAAATTCAAAAATATTCGTTACTATTATAATAACAACAATAAATAAACATTCAACTGTAAAGAGATTTACAAAAGATATGCAGATACAATTAAAATATTAAACCAGAATGTAAATAAGAAAATTTTGGCGGTCAAGGACGACTATCTAGTGCGATAAGTTACATCCATATTCTCGTAAGTTACATCCCAAGTCTTCTAACGGCCAGCTATTTAAAAACGATAAATACTTGCATAGAACAGCACTTTTTATCTCAAAAAGCTCGTCAGCAGTCGTTTTACTATACTACGTTAGTTTCCACACCAATCTGAGCGCTCTGCAGTACACGTTTAGCCAAATTAACCAACTGCTTTGCTTGTTATAGTACTTCTGGTTATGTGATGTAACCACTGTGTTGAGATCATTCCATGAAATTTGTTGGCCAATTCCGGAGAGATACCAAATTAGAGGTATTTTTTTTTTCTTTATAAAAATCTTTGAAATTAAAAGCCACCAGTTCTTGGACTATAAGTTTCATTCATTAAAGGCATTATAACAAACCCAAATATGTACGTACCTACACCACAGAGAGCCGTGTAGGGCACCACAACAATATTTGATATCTTAAGCCCGAGCCAGGAAAAGTAACAGCGGCAACAACAAAAATATACTTTAAGACTCATGTTGTTGTTGTTGCTGTGTATTTTGTAATTTTATACAGTACCTACACACGCACACACACCGACACACACAAACATCATGGCTACGAAAGACACTAAAAGCCTCAAAGGTATTTTTATTAAGATTTTCTCTTAAGTAAAATTTTTCCGGTAAGCGTGTGTGTGTGTGTGTGTATTTTGAAAAAAAAAACTAAAAACAAAGTGGATTTTTGTACTTTAGGGGGGTTGTCATCATTTAAACAGCGACAGATACCCCCTTCCCACAAAAACATGTCAAAAGCAACCAAAAAAAAGTGTATCAGTGACTCTATTGTTACCTCGAATGTAATGAAAATGAGCGATTTTTTTGCTTCTCATGTTCTTAATTTTAATGTTCTTGTGATTGCTGTTATTCCTTATATTGTAGTAAAATTTAAGTTGGTCATTCGTGACTAGATTTTACCCTACAAAAGTTTATAAAAGAAAAATTTACCCTTGAACTGCTTTCCTATACAAGATACTCTCTAGAATTAGCGCCTTACAACTCTTTTCTGCTACCAAAGGTAATGAATTCAAAGGAATTTGAAATAAACGACAACAAATGCTTATTTTAAAAATATTGCGAAATTTTATAATTTGTATTCAGAGGAGATAAAAATATGTAAAAAATTTCATAAAATACCATTTAAAATTACCTAAATTTTTCATTATAGTATATATAATAGGGTGGGTCATTTAAAAGTTTAAGTTTAAAAAAGCTATAAAACAAAAGCAGTTTGAAATTTTGCCAAATTTATTATTCTTGTTGTGAAGTACAATTGTTCCGCTTAGAAATGAAATATTATTTCATTGATATGGCTGCCGCGGCTGGCCTCACAGTACCACATACGATCGGGTTAATTTTCGATAATTTTTTCAAGTGTATGGGGTGGCATAACACTTGTCTTTAACGGCGCCCCACAGAAAATCGTCCAACGGTGTCCAATCGAAGCTTCTTGGCGGCCAACTGACATCACTATTTCGGCTAATTAAGCGGTCATCAAATACTTGACGCAATAAATCGATTGTGTCATGAGATGTGTGGCAACTTGCACCATCCTGTTGCAACCAAACATCATTCACATCAATACCATGAAGAGCGGGCACAATAGGTGTCTCCATTGACCGTAATGGTAAATATGGGCCAATGATGCCTCCGCTTTACAAGCCGCATTGAACAATCACTCGTAATGGCTGCATTGGCTTCTGTAGGACCACGTTAGGGTTTTCTGAGCCCCAAATACGGCCATTTTGCTTATTAACGTACCCACCAAGATGAAAATGAGCTTCATCCGAAAAGATGATTTTAAATGCTGATAAATTTCCAATAAATCCCAACGTTGCTGAAACGTAAATCGATTCATTTCGTTCAGTGGAAATAATATACTGAATTTTATGACAGAATAGAATGACATAAGTATTACCAGATTCGAAATAACCGCTGGCTCAAATTTAAACTTTTATATTGCCCACCCAGATGAAAATTGCAGAAAATCATCATTTTTCCGTCAAAAAAAATCGTAACAAGAAACAACCAAGTTTTTAGTCCCCAATTTTTATTTACAGTACCTATATAGTATAAGTATATAATAAATTACACATTTTGAATGCCTGCTTGAAGCTACTTTCAAAAGAATACCCCATTTGGCAAATCGATTGACTCCACTTTTTGAATTTCATTAGATATTAATATGCAATATGTAGTAGTTTTACACAATTTGGTGCTTATTTTGTTAAAAAATTCACACATTATTCTTGGATATTTTTTTGCTGATGTTATTTGGCAACCCTATGGAAAGCTTAAATATTCTTTTCGCAGTTTTTCTGCTACACTACAACTACTTTATTCTGTTCCAGGTCTTACTCTTTATTAACAATCAAAAATCAGATGAAGTAAGCTAGTAGCAGTGTTGCCACCAACTGCTTTGTGAATTGCTCACAGGCGGGATTAAAACTACACATATGAAGAAAAATTACACACAAAATTATTATATACATACATATTATGTATGTACATACATATAGTGAAGACTTTTTCTCCTAGAAAAACAATTTTAACAGTAAAATATATAACAAATATGTATATATAAGGGGGATTCACAAAGCGTTATAAAATCGTATGGCCTATAATAATAGCATGAAAAAATAAACCGGTAATGAAACAAAACCCTTTTGAATATACAGGTGCTATTTTGAATTTATAAGTAAAACCAGCAGTGTGCGAATACAAATTGCGGATAAGGCAAATAACAATACGTTATTCAGGCAAATAAAAAATAAAAAATTTGAAGATAGTAAATGGTGTAAACCTACGGATTTGCTGCACAGCAACTTATATCACGTAATGATTGAATATTTCCAAGGGTCAGTTCTCTGTCATTTAATGAAAAGTGCAGATCGTCTCTACACATGAGATAGTAAGGAATTTGCTAAATAGTCACTACACGTCTTTTTTTCCAAAAGAGTCAATTAGTGGGTATTTTAAAAATTTCTTATGATATTTTCCTTTTCCTTAATTCTGTGATTTTTAGTAGTTTTATTTATTTAATTGTTAAGATTTTTATTGTTGTAATACTTTAAGTAAAATCTCATAACAATGTAAAATATTACAATAGAAGAGATTTCAATAAAGATGCAATAAAAATAATTAAAAACCTCAGCGATTAATCGATCAAAGCATAGTATGAATACCTAAAATGCAATAAACGAGTAATTGGTAATAATTGACATATCCTTTGTAATCAAGAGCATTCGGTAAGCGCCATGGGTATTGGCATTGATTTTATTTTCAATTACATTAGGTTCTACGCTTGACGCAGGTGTTTTTGTTTTGGTCAGGTAGGGATCAACCAAACATTTTGTCTCATTCTCTGCACTTTGCTGCATATTTTCTTTTTGAATACTGTGACAAACAAATTTGTCCACTTCAGCATCTAAAAAATATGAATTGTCGTTACCAGAATTCAAAATACAGTCCTAAGCCATCATCCATGCTTAATAGTTGGTCTTGAGCTTTTATAATTAAACTCAGTTTGGTCTGCATTTTTAATAAACAACTCAAAATATAGCGATTATAGAAAACGGTAGAACCAAATTACACATGAAACTAATTACTCTCTAACTACACCTATGATGAGAAATTACACACAACATGTGTAATTACACACAAGGTGGCAACACTGGCTAATTTTCTCACCTACAAAGAGTTATTAATACTTTTAGAGCTACCATTTGTCCATATACCGAAAATCGTTATTTTAGGGGTAAAAAACGTCAATCGTCATTTTGACGATTTTTTAACAAAATTTTGGCAAAATGATGATTAATCCTCAAATCTGGCAGCTGTGCATGAGGGTATTAAATTTTTTCCAAACATGTGCTTTTCATGCTTCATGCCATTGCGAGGTCCAAACATTTCTATTTTCAAAAATTTGTTAGCTTGTAAAATTCAATAGATAGGACCGTTTATGCGACAACAAGAAGATTTTGCCACCATTTCAAATTCACCTTGAACTTCAGGATCCCAGAAGCTTTGTATCATACAAGGGGGAGAGCAAAGGCTATATATGCAATTAAGATTGTACTCTTCAGTAAACACTTGACCCTTAACTGGTGTCGATATTTCTAAATACATACATGGTATGCAAAAACATGCCAATAACTAGTGCTTTGACACACAAATCCTGCGTAAAGTTTATACATATGTATGTATGGTTATTCTGAAATAATAGTTAAATTCAAATCAAATTTTTATTCACGTCATTTTCAAAATTATATTATATTATAACTCATAGCTTATAACTAACAGTCTTCAACTTTGACTGACTGTTTTATAGTGTATAGATCTCACGATTGAAACGTGTAGCACATTTTGTATATGTAAAGGGTCCGCCATCTAACGTTTTTTTTCAACTAGTGCTTATTTCGTGAATATTAACACTTAGCTCATGTCTGATTTGACAGATAATTAGTTTTATCCTTCCGCTGAACGAATATAGTTGTGTATACGCTTCGCTAAGTGGGCCTGCGATCGACTTACAGAAGATGCCAATTTTACCAAAAAAAAATCATCTTTTCAGATTAAGCTCATTTTGATCTTGGCGGGTATGTAAACAAGCAAAATTGTCGCATTTGGGGCACAGAAAACCCGCACGCATACATTAAAAAGCCGATACACCCAAGACGAGTCACTGTTTGGTGCGAATTTTGGTCCAGAGGCATAATTGGGCCATTTTTCTTCGAAAATGAGCAAGGAGTGGCCATTACAGTCAATGGCGATTGTTATCAGGCCATGTCGAACGAATTTTTGTTCACAAAAATTGAAGAGGAGGATACTTGCAACATTTGGTTTCAACAGGACGGCGCTACGTGCCACACAGCCGAAGCTACACTCGATGTTTTGCGCCCTGTTTTTGAAGATCGCATTATCAGCCTCAGAGCTGATGTCGTTTGGCCACCTCGGAGCTGCGATTTGACACTGTTGGACTATTATTTGTGGGGTGCCGTCAAAGATAACTGTTACGCCAACAAGCCAGAGACAATTGACGCTTTAAAGGACAATGAATATTCGTGAAGCCATTGGTGAAATACAGCTGCACACAATCGATAATGTGCTCAAAAATTGGACCGATCGTGTAGGCTACTGCATGGCCAGCCGAGGCAGCCATTTGAATGAAATTATTTTCCATTATTAACCGGAAGGATTGTACTTTCAAATAAAAAAAGAAATTTGAGAAAATATTCGTTAATTTGTTTTATATCATTTAAAAAAAAATTATTTGGCGGTCCCTATATATACATTAGGCTACAATGAATAATAGGCTACAATGAATAATTTGGGTATCCTACAACTTCTGAATACTTATACGAATGCCAGTTGCTAGAAGGCATCTTTGGTATATGTCGTAGACAAACATTCTATTCCTCAATCAGAGAAACTAAATGTTTAGTGGGTGAAAACGTAGATCTTGAAGGAAAAAGCCTGATCTATTTCATCACCAATAAAGCAAAGATGTTCCTCAAAATTTTTGCGATCTACGACGCCAAAGAATACCTCAGTGATACTCTTAGAAAATTCGTGAATTTCTCTGACAAATACAAAACAATTTGATTATAAAACCTTATATGGAATTAGATTTTAAATATTGCGGCAGCAAGTAAAGTGTTTACATGTACATCCTGGTATCCTGGTAGTAGTTTAGAAACATTAATACATATGTTTATGCATATATTTGAAAATCAATTAAGCTTTTTTACCATTTTATTTATTATTTTATTCTAATTTTTCTATAATGTTCTTGTGTTTTTTTAGAGCAAGCGATCGGAAAGAAGCTTTTATATTTACCATTCCGTGTCATCACATCTATTAAATTATTTAGAAGTGTTTTCGATGAAGAAATTCAAAAATCATCAGGGTCTATTGTTCAATTACTAAGCAGATTTAGAACGCTTAGAATAAAATTGAGAAAACTAAGTTGGATGTCGAAAGTTATTTATTGTCTTAATTTGTACTTATTTTGAAATGAATTTAAAATGACACAATTGAAATCAAACAGTATTAGAGATATTTTTATATTTGTTGGAAGGGTTTACCTAAAAAACGGATACAAGCACTAAGCAAATTAAGTAATCATATGTGGTATTTAACTCCAAAACAGCAGCGTTGATCTCCTTTTATCCAAAGGTATGATATGGGTCGAAAAGGTTTATAGTGCAAGCTCTGGATAATCCTACTAAATCCGAGATAAAGAATTGGTCATAACTCTTCACGCCATAAGCCAATATCATAACAGGAATATTAAATATATTATATTGCAAAAATCACATCACTTTTTCAAAGGTTTGGTATTCCAACAGACTTATTGAAGAAAGGTCTCAAACTTGGGAATATGAACCCAGTTTTAACCCAGTTTGATATCGTTCAAAATATGAAAATTGTAAATGATTCAGCAGAACGAGTAGCTACATAAGCTCATGGAAGGTTTTAATTTAGAATTATCTGGGAGTGAGTGTACCGCTGTGGTATGGTAGGTAAGACACCCGCCTAACAACCAGAAGGTCCTCGGTTCAATACCAGGCCAGACCATCTGAAAAAAGGAAAAGTTTTTCAACAGCGATATCACTTCATAACATTATCTAGTAACTGGTTATGAGTATTACTGCTATTGAAAACCTCTCTAATGCATTTGCCGTTAGAATGACGAAGAAAAGCAATTGATAGTTCAAAGTGTAGCGGATTAGCGGAAACAAATATTCTCTTTTGAAATAAAATAATACACACCCAGTAATATTTTTACCACATACATCTTCGATCCGAGACCACTAACAATGAAAGTGCGGCCTATAAAAGTTTTTATACAATTACTATTTACATTTACACAGCATTGGCCTAGGCAGTCAGATGTATCCGATGGAATAAATATGTAGACGAAGACTGGATGCGTCCGATGGCACAGACAATGTAAGCGAAGTTTAGATGGGCCCGATGCTACAGACATTGTAAGTGAAGGTTTTATGGGTTCACTGCCACAGATACTGTAAGTAAAGATTGGATGGGTTTTAACTATAAAATAGTTATTTTTTTATTTTATTTACTTATTAAAAATTCAATAGTAAAAATCCAGCTTATAAGCCATAATTGATTCCATACAGACTGCTCCATATACTACGGGTCAGTTTCACTAATAAAAATAGCATTTCTCTGTCTCCTTCTATTAATTTACTCTTTCAAGCTAAGTAGCTTCTTCCAAATGATTTTGCGTAGTGGTGAAGATCCTTGCTAATTGGTGGTGATCTTTACTTTTTTCCCAGTAGGTGACGTGTTTTCCTGATCATTCGTCTGTGTTTGTCATCGCCAGAGGTATGCGGTGAACTTCAGGGGAGGGCTTCTTCTTTATTTTCCAGATGGAGTTGTCTGGAGGGAAGTTGAAGCCTCTTTATTAAACATTCGAAACCACAATTAAATTTTTCTTCCTCATGTCCTCTGCTGGGGCTTGAACCTGGGTGGCTTATGTTGTTTTGAGTGCGTTCCAACCACTACACCACGTCACAAAACAATAATGTTAATAAATATCAGAAATGTAGCTTTAAAGTTTCCACACCAAATTTCAAGAGCGATGCGCCACGTTTTAAACTCGTCCAATCGTGTTAATATTTTCACACCATATTTTTTAACCATTCCGAACCTTTTTAGGAGGAGTTACGCTCGAAACAACAAAGTTGAAAAATAAGAACCACCCATATACGATGTTTTAACAAATTCAGTATCGTCTCAAAAAACTCAAGTTTACAATTGGCAAAGAGATAGTTTTAAAAGTGGATTAAGTACATTTAAGCGCCTTGCTATCTATAAAGCTCCCAACGCAATAACTCAATTTTCGCTAATATGTAAAACAAAATTATTAAAGTTTCTGAAAACATAAAAGTTATACGCACATAATCAAAAACTGATTTCATATACAAAATATTTAATTAAAAATTTGCTTCTAAATTAAAAGAACTGAAAGCTAAAGCCGCGTAAATGATGAGACTGATTAATAAGCATCTTTACTTTCTATACTTTTAAAGGGTTTTAAACAATTTGTTAAAGTAAATACTGAATGATGAACTACAATTGCCATGCGTTACAAACATCACCACAAATCCGTAATAATCCTTCTCCCAACTATAGTAATGTAGGTGAAGAAGAACGAAAACCAGATTATAGCAGCGCGCAAATCTCAAAACAAAACTTTATTAGTGCTTGTGTTTATTTAATAAACAAGTTTTTGAATAATCAACAACAGCAACATACATACAAACTAATACAATACAACAACAACAATAAGAAGAATTTTATCATTATCATCATGATTATCCTGTACAGCAATTGAAAGCTTGCATTAAAATAAAGGCCAAAACCAACGCCTACACCAATGCCATCGTCATCATCATCATCAAGCGATCAAATTCATTATTTTTTCAACATCATTATTATCATCAGCAGTAGTTCATACTCGTTATTATTGTTGTTGCCATAACGCATTTAAACATCTCAATTTGGATCCCCTTCAACACAGATTCCTAACGGCAAGGTAAAAAAGAAAGTGAGAGAGAGACCGAGAGAGAGCGAGAGAGAGCGAGAGAGAGAGAGAGGAAACTTTGTAAATTATAATAACTTCTTTATTTGCCAAGAGCTCTTGCCGTAGCGGTTGTTGTTTTTATTTTTATAAACAGTCAAGAAAATTCATTTGTAAAATTTTAATAAAAAGTTACTCTTTTTCTCTCTATCTCTGTCTCTCTCTTGCCTTCATTAAAACTTATTAGACGTTTTGTTATTAAAAAAAAGTAGACCAACAAACAGTGGCTCTGAGATTTATCATTTTATTCCCCTTCCCTACCTTCTTGTCCACACTACACGACAACATCATACTTGATAGCACTTAAGAATTGTATAAGGATGTGTGTATGTGTGTGCTAAATATATATGCTTTTCCCATAAATCTATCTGACTATGAAAAGATTCAATATTAAATTGAATCCTTTTTTCCTTTCTCCATATTGTTGTTATTGTAAAGTGTGTGCTGCATTTAGGAGTAAGAAAGATGAAGCGAGCGGGAGACAAGGCAAGTATTTGTTTTAAATTTTTTTTTTCTTTTTTTTTGTTAAAACTTTTTTTCGAGGTTTTATACTCTTTTCTCACCAACATTTTTATTGAATTTCATTTATTTGTTCATTTTCGCGGCTGTTCAACTAAAACATTTTGGCTGTCAATTGTTTTTGAATAATTGAAAAATATTGCCTTTTTTACAGCAACAACAAAAATGTGTACAGAAAGAAAAAGAACAACAACAGCAATATTATTAATAATTCTAATATTTTTTGCCTAACAATCCATAAAAAAGATTTATGGTTTAAAAAATTAGTAAAAAAAATTAATTTTTTATCTTTTCTTTTTCTTTGTTTTTGTTTTTGTTTTGTATCGATTCAATATTTGACGAATATTCTTTACTTTTAGGTAAACGTCGACAACAACAATATGTAAATACTCAAATAAATGTTGCCATTATTGTTGTTTTATAGTAAAATAAGTGAATATGAATGAATACCCAATAGGCAACACATTACTCAAATGTATAATTATGTACATATTGTTACGAAAATGAAAACCCCTTAAAAGGTGTACCAACATGTAAAGCTAGAAACTTTATTATGGAAGTTCTTTTATTGGTTTGTGTCAAGGCTACAAACACCCTGCCAAGGTTGTATTTATTTCAACAGTGCTGCCAATATCACTATAGGTCGGATATGTAATTCAAATGTTAACGGAAACTGAATAGTAGATTGTGGTATATACTAAAGCATTCGAACAAATGTTAATTTACTACAAAAGGCGCCGCATTTTGCTTGTTCGTAGTCAGTCAGTCATAGAGTAAGGTTGTAACAGAGTTGAGTACTGAATAAATTTATGTATTAAGCAGACGTTAAATAAGTTGGACACTGTATAAAATAAAAAAAAAAATAAATTAAAATAAATTCACTGCATTTATTTTATTTAACGCAATTTGAAGGATCTCAAACGTTTAAAACGTAATAAAATGTATGGTATATAAAATAAAAGGACGATAAGGACATAATGATGGTATCGTGAGCTTCATTTAAAGGAAAAATAGCTACTGACATAGTGCATACACTATGCTCGACCGAAACATGCATAACCATTTAGAATTCCTAGAGCTGAACTATAATTGGAAAAAAGATTATTTCACATCAAGTGCACATTAATTTTGAAAGAAAAATCCATTGATTAAATAATTTCGATAGAAAATTCTCCTGTAAAGCGGTGGTCATGTTTCACAATAACTCACTTGACATGTAAAACCAGTCGTCTGAATGGCAGAGTTAAATTACGTACATGCACAAAAAACGGATACACACATACATAATTCTCGTGGCATCCCAAGTAGAACAAGGGGGACTTCTCTAAGTCAACAAGCTGCACCTGATTATATTTTTAGACTCATCGCAAGGGATCTACGGCTCCGAACGACAAATGCATTAGTTAGATAAGTTTTTCATAGCGTAAGCATTCATAACTAGCCCCTGCAAGAAAGAAAAGAAAGAAGCTACTTCAGCTGCTCTGGCATGAAATTGAATCGACGACCTCTTGGTTGGTAGGTGGAAGTCTTACCTACCATACCACAGCGGCACTTGAAAAAATTAAAGTATGGAAAACAGCTTATTTGGACTGTACACATAATGCAGAATGAAAAGTGTCATTTACTTCAATACATACATAAGTAAAGGAATGGGACTGCTAGGAGTGTTCTCTGCGTTCGTACTTATGTACATATAGTATTAGAAGTACGGTGAATATTACAGATCGTAAATAGCTTAAGCCTGAAATAAAATTAAAAAATTCTATTGTAGCTTACGTCCGAAATTGTCGATTGGCCGATCAAGAAGAAGATATTGATATCTGTTTTTCGCTTACTTCCTCAAAGCTAGATAAAGCGAGTAGTTAAGCAATAGACTACAATACCGCTCACATCTTGACCAACTGGGTATAAGTACAAATATAGTATATGGAGTTGTGTGCTTGTATGAGTGTAGGAAAGGGTTCTTTAAAGGATCGAATTTATAATTTATTTATCGATTTGTAAATAAAATGAAAGAAACGGGTTTACTTTAGGTTTTACTTTCAGCTGTTTCTTTTCCTTATTTGTCTATTCTTCTGATTTTGATTTTTATTTTCATCTCTTTGTTGCTCTTCCTTTTTTTTCTGCTTCAACGAAAATATTCTTTTTTATTATAATTTTCATAAAAATTGTTGTTGGTTTTCAAAATCACAAAACCTTTGTTAATATCTGTATGTACGATATGTATGTATGTATTATAGTGCTGTCTTACAGTAGAGGAAAAGCATTTTTCCCTATCTTTTGTGTTCTAAACAATCCGCTGAAATATATAACGAAAATCGTGTACCTCAACGGAAGACAAAAAAGGAAAAGAAATGTCTTCAAGTAACAAAAGCTACAAAAAAATTATGAGAAAATTGGTATTTGTCACAACACTCTTTTTTCATTTTTATTTTCAATCCTTGATCACTTTAACTTTTCTTCTTTACAAATTTACTTTAAACACCCCCCTCCATCCATTCAACGAATGCTCATCGTAATTCGTTGTACTTCTGGGCAAATGGTGTAATAAATGTCTCAAAATTATTTATTTAAATCGAACTGCAAATGGATTCGGCTTCTTTCAACTCTTTTTCTGTTTTTTTTTTTTTTTTTTTTTGTTTTGTCATGTTTTGGGTTCATCCTTTTTTTCCCCTTGAAGGATTTGATAAAGTCATCATTATTTTCTCATTTGTAATTTAAATTCAGCAGAAATGCAAATAATAAATCATTTTTCAAAAAGATTTTACTTCGCTTCGTGTAGAACGATTTTTTTTTTATTAATTTAATGTTACTTTTTTATTGAATTCGCTAATTAGCGATTATCCGCGTAATGCTTACAAAATATTTCGTGAGAATATTTGATTTTTAATTGCAAAAATATTTAAATATTTCGTTTAAGTATTCAAAAGACTAAATGCGGACTATTCTAGGAGGTAAATTGGGGAGGTATTGCTGCATGAATAATAAAGATTTACTAAAAGAAGATCAATTCTTATATACAGAACGTAATCTATAAGAGTACGAGTATGATACTTTAAAAATGACACGGACATATTTTAGTCGCCGTCCAATTGAAAGTCAGAAAGATGTGTGAAAGTGGTACTGAAAACAGCATTATTCGTCTATTTATAACCTTCTCAAGGAGCAGATAAGTAAAGACTTAGTAAATATGCTGTGGTCGTAAAATAATCTCTCTGGCGGATCTACTTTGCTATATTGTTCTTTTTTAGTATTTACAAGGCCTATATTCGAACGCATCTCTTATGTATAGACCGGTGCTCATTAGTATATCTACTTAACTTTATCGATGTGTTAGAGCATCTTTGAAAAGTGGCGTGTGTTTAATTGTTCTAACTACACTATAACAGAATGTGTTCTGGCAAAATAAAATTATCGATTCCGCTCTCATAGAGTGCATCCTTTTGTAGTTGATTGTCCAATGAATTGCACAACGGAATTGAACAATCTTGCCATGAAAGGTTTTCCTGCCACTTACGACACAAATAAATTAAAAACAAACGTCCATAAACACTACTCCTCCATCCTCCCTCCAACAATGTGTTTTTCTAGTACTACCCCAATGCACTGCACGAAATGGGTTCATACCCGGAGTGCTGGCCTCAAATTACAAAAAAAAGTACACTGAGATCGTACACCTCAGAACTGAGTTTTTGTACAAAAGTTTTTGTTCCTTCGGCAATACATTCTGCTTGAAGTTCAATTCATTACATTCGATTTTACTAATTTTTCTTGTGTTCCCAGATGAAAAGGTATCTTTAGATCCTCAAAATGAAAATGGCCTTTTTTTGACTCCAATCTTTTACTATTCAAACCATTTCGAAGCCAAATACGTCATGTGTGCTATAGTGACAATGCACAACGGCACCTGTTGATTCCCTGAACTTCAAATCATTATTGAATCCTGAAAAAGCAATGAATAAAAAATCGCCATTCACCAGAAGAAATCTATTATTATGACGAATCCAAAATCCTTTAGATTTGCAGCACCCATTGCTAGGATAGGTTTTTCTATTTAAATATTAATGCATAAATAGTGTACCTCTTGGTTGGAATGTACATACATATGTCTGCAGTCTCAGACAACTCATGCATTTTTATATTCCAATATTATTCCATGAATTTTGTCAAATATTTCTGGAGTGAAGATAATTAAATCCAAGAAAAAAATGTATAAATAATTATAAAAAATAAAACTAACAACTTATTAGGCATCACTTAACCCATTTTCTTTAACTTTTTCCATTTTAATCTTTTTTTTTTTTTGTCGCACAGGTGACAATCGCAATTACCAACTTAAGAGCAAAAAGAAGATGTGAAGCCAAGAGTAACGAATACAATTAATTCAGATAAAATGCAGCAAAAACTACGAAAATAATAAACGAGCAATGAAACTCAATTACATATTAAATTTAATTCAATTCAAGTTGAAATAAAAGTTAAACATAAAAACAACAACAACAACAACAACACAACTATTTATGCAGCACAAACAAAAAGAAAATAGCGAATGAACAAGAAATAACGGAAGAAAAAGAAAATATGACTCAAGTGTTTTTCCTTTTATTTATTTGTGTTTTTTTTTCTCTCTCATTCGTTTGCGGAAAAACTATACAAATAATTTACAAACCGTAACTAATAAAAGTTTATACGAGTACTTCTCAAAAATGTTTCATCTCCTTACACCTCCAACAACTTTATTCCTCACTCACTTAGCAGAATATTCATACAAGAGAACGAGAATTTAGTTTGTGTTACACTTACAACACATATACATACATGCATACTCGCATACATGCATACACATACATACATATAAATATTTATAATTTTGAAAAGTACAAGAAAAAAACAGAAAAACAAAAGAACATAATAAAATAGTATTTTGATAATGGAATAAAAACAACAACAACAACAACAACAACAACAACAACAACAACGTCAACAACAACTGTAATAACAATAAAATATTAATAATAACAGTACTCACTCTAGTAAATGTTAAGTAATTGTCGTTTGGCAACATGTTGCTGGAATAACAAATAGTTAAGCAACATTTTTTTGCTACTCTGCTTATTTTCCGGTAAAAAATTGTATTTTTTTTTTTTTTGAAAAATATAAAACTATGCTAAAAGCAACAACAACAAAAACAACAAATAATACAAATAATTTTTCCTAACATTTGAGCAACATTTTATGTTTTTTTAGTTATAGTAGTAGTTGTTGTTATTATTTATAGCATCGTCATTGTTGTTGTTGGCAATAATAAGTTATAAAACGTACAACAGATACGTTGAAACTAAATTTTAACCCAAAAAATTGCTTTATTTGTCTATGATGAACATAGTTCTGATAAATGACGATAATGATCAAATATGTACTCTTTCGTTTACTAGAATAAGAATAACATACTAAAGTTGACATTAAAATTTTGGCTGAAATGCAATGGTTTTTTGCTTTAATATAAAACTAAAAGTACTGTACACGTTTAAATCCATCTAGAAAATGACAGATATTCATCTTTTACAAAACTTTCCCATTTATTTTCAAATGTTGAGGTATAAGTACGTATGTATGGATGTATGTATGTAAGTAAGTACATATGTGTGTGTATAAAAATAAGAGCAACCCTTTCGGATAATGAGTAGTTAACTACAAAAATAACTAACTTTGGGAGAGCTTTTATTTACTAACCTTCAGCTATCTACTACTCAATGCAAAATTTACACTGACCAAAGTGTATATTCTGTGCAGTAAATTTATTCCTTTTGGTTCGTTGTTTGTTCATTATTCGGGTTTTCCCCATTTCGTTTCACACTGTTCATTTGAAGGACGCTAAAATTGATTAACATAAAAGTGCATTCAAGGAGCCGTCGAAATATAATAAAATTGCGCTCCCATCTTAATTATTATCCTAAATGTTATTTTAGCTAATTTGTTTAACTTTTTTCTACCTTCTGTCCCCTTTAGGTCCAAGTCCAAATACTTGAGATAGCCTACAGTTCCTTCCAGAAAGACACTGTAGAATCTACTTAATTCCTCAATTAAAATTTGTTTGAGAATGTTCTAGTTAAATATTCGCTTCCTTCAGCTTCATGCAGCTGTCGACTACTATATACGCCTAGCTTTTGACGCCCTCAACTTTAGTGAACTTAATTAAAGAAAATAGATAATAAGAGGAAATATATCAATAAAAATATTGGTCACGTTTTTCCTATAAAAAAGTATATATTAAAAATTGTAATAAATTATTTTATTCTGAAAGATAAATATAGCAGCTAACTGAACAATAGTTAAACTGCAGCTAGCAAATAACCAACTTGTAGCTGATTTAAATAAAACTAATTTACAGTTAATTAAAAAAAGACCTACTTATAATGAACGGAAAAGCGGTTAGCTTGCAGTTAGCTACAAAAGGTCAACTAAATGCTAACGTTTAGAAAGTCAACCTTAAGTTAGTTGGAGAGTAATGCAAATTTAGGAAATTGACTACTGCCTACGACATCGCAGTGTTAGTTAGTTAGTTAGTTGCTGCCATTAATGTGTAAACAAAGTGTCAGTCAGCATTAGTTGCGAAATAGTTAGATTAAAGTTAGTTTTAAGTTAACTCAGTTTCCGGCAGGGTATTTTTACTTAAATTTTTCACACAAAAACATGAAAATAAAATGAAGATATCTTTTGATATGCATATGTATGTATGTATGTAAATATGTATGTAATATGAAAAAGTATGATTTTGATGTAAAAATGTATCCGTTTTTATAAAACATTATAGACTTAACTTTTTATATATGAATGTACTCGTATATCATCATATATATGTATATGTATATCATCATCTCGGACGAGGCCGATTTCTAACTCAACGGTAATGCACCGGTATACATATTGTTACGTTTTAACCTTTTTAAAACGTTTGAATCCATTAAATTGCGTAGAATAAAATAAATGAAGCGGATTTGTTGTTTAACTTTTACAGTCTTAATTTCCAATATAAATTTCTACACAATGCCCAACTTATTTAACTTCCGCCTAATTTACAAATTTATTCAATACTCAACTGTTAGTATGACTTTACTCTATGACTGCTAAATTATAAATGACTGGCTAAACAGAATGCTGCGCCCTTTATAGTAAATTAATACTAGTTTCGAATGTTCCAGTAAATTCAACAACTTACTATTCCGTTACCGTTAGAGCTGCAAAACTATCAATAGTCGGCACATTCGATAGTTTCGATAGTTTGCAAAAACACTACTTGTGGAAACAATATTAGAATTTAAGTGAAAGGGAAAGAATAATAATAAATATATAGTGATTTGTTGTATTGAAGTTTTTTGATGGAAGAGTAATCCTTATATACAGCGAATATTGTTTAGAACATGAAATGCAGTTTTGACAACTGTCAGTTTAATTCGTACTTCAAAGATTAATCCCTTCAGCTCATCAAAAAGCCTCAAAGATGAACTTTTTCTCTTGTTTCAAGTCGCATAATAAGAAAAAAAACTTATGAAAGCTAGACTTATGGGTAAGAGTCCTTGAAATGTAGCATTTCTCAGCAAACGGAAGCAACGCCTGCACCGTTATGGTTAGAACAACATACTATGGTCTGACGAAATGAATATTAACTTGTTTCAATCAAATGCAAAATCGTATATATAATGGAAATTTAAGAAACTTTTAAACTGTGTCCCTCGCTATGTAACTATAAAAGTTTACAGACGGCTAACAACCTGCATCGAAAAAAATTTTGCAAATGTGAGTTTGACTATTTAGCCAAAAACCTTCGATACTATCGATAGGTACTATCAATTGTTTTGCAGCTCTAGTTTCCGTTAAGATTTGAATTACCTATCCGACTTATAGTGGTATTGGTAGCACTGTTCAAATAAATATAGCCTTGGCAGGATGATCGTAGTCTTAACACAAATCAATAGAATTACTTCCATAATTCTATCCAAAAGCAATGTGTACGCTGTTAGTTTAAGTTTTCTGAAATGATATGTATTATACTGAATAGCATATAAAAATAATTTTTTTCATTCACAAAATAAATTTTCAATAAATAATTCAAATCGATGAGGACAACTACGATAGTTGGTACATCCAGATTAGAAGCATTCTTATCCACAATCGGTACTGGAAAATTGTCAGTGGACAACTAAAGAATGAAGGAAGAGTTGCTGTTAAAGAAAAATGGGAGTCTGATAACGAAAAAGCACTCGCGTCTATCTATTTGGGAGTAAAACCGCCACAGTTGGGATATATAAAAACTTGCGAATCTTGGCATGAAGCCTGGTTGAAGTTGCAGCAAGTACACATGTCAAGAGGACCATTACAAAAAGTTTCCTTGTACAAAAGGTTAGTAAATTTGTCAATGGCTAATGGTGGTAGTGTAGTGCAACATTTAAACCAATTTGTCGAAATATCTGAAAAATTGGCTGAAAGTGGCATACAAATTCAGGAGGAACTTTTGGTAGTTATACTATTATCTAGTCTTCCTACAGAATTTGATAGAAGAAGGGAAAAGAAGAAAAGATAAATTGATAAGGCAACATCAAATTCACAACAACAAGCATTTGTACCAAAAATAGCGCCTACAAAGAAAGATAAAAGGCATAGCAAAAAGTTCAAAGGCAAGTGTTTTTTATGTGGCATAGTTGGTCATTATGCTAATAAGTGTGAGAAGAAAAACAAAGATGTCAATCCACAAGCCATGACAATGTTGGCTGCAACTGAGTTAAGATCATATAACTTAAAGAACTGGTACATCGACAGTGGTGCAAATCCCATATGTGTAATGATCGGGATATTTTTCATATTTCAAAATCACCACGAAATAATTGCGTTGGCAGGCAACAAGCACATACAAGCCAGTGGAAAAGGTAATGTATTAATATACAATAACAGTTTTGAAGTTTTGCTTCAAAACGTTTTATTTTCATCTGAGCTGCAAGCAAATTTTATTTCTGTTGACAAAGTCGTACGAAGTAGTACTGAAGCTGAGTACATGGCAGCCTCAGAGGCTTCAAAAGAAGCGATATATTTAAAAAGATTATTAATGGAAATAAAAGCATATGATGACGGTCCTGTAGTTCTACACATCGACAATCAAGGAGCTCATAGGTTGGCTGAGAATCCAGTGCTTCACAAGCATATTAAGCACATAGACATCCGAGAATTAGTGCAGTGTAAAGAGGTGGAACTTGTCTATTGTCCAACTGCTGATATGATTGCTGATATATTAACAAAGAACCTGTCGAGAATTAAACATATTAATTTTGTAAATTTGATTAAATTAAACTTATTTATTGTGCAACAACATCCACTTTGAGGAGGAGTGTTGAAAACTACCTATCGAAAAGCAATGTGTACGCTGTTAGTTTAAGTTTTCTGAAATAGTTTGTATTACACTTCATAGCATAACATAAAAATAATTTTTTTCATTCACAAAATAAATTTTCAATAAAGAACATTCTCAAATCGAGTAATTTTAAAACTAATAATAACAGTTATCAGTTTATAGCTTTAAATGTTGGTTGGTACACCTTTTTAGGTGCTTTCGTTTTCGTAACAGTATGTACGAGTACATACATATGTAAGGAATTTACAAAATATTTCCTTTAAATAATACTCAAAACTTTAAATAATAATCTACAAAACAAATTCAGAGTGTTGTGTATCGATTCAGGTATATGGACCTCTCGACTGTTGACTTAAAAAATTGGTCTAATAAAAAAAGTAAGATTAGTTCCATCACCAACTTCATGTAAAGAGATGAGGTAAAGAGAACATAGAGAGTCTTAAAGGTATTTAGGTTAGTACGAACGCAAAAAGAAATCGTAAAAATACATGCACAACAAGGCTCAGTAAAGAACAGATGTAGGATAGATAACATTTGGACGACATACAAACATACAAGTGCATCATGAATGGTCAACCGGATTTTTCCCTCATC
Source organism: Wohlfahrtia magnifica (assembly GCA_023159175.1). Taxonomy (NCBI): domain Eukaryota; kingdom Metazoa; phylum Arthropoda; class Insecta; order Diptera; family Sarcophagidae; genus Wohlfahrtia; species Wohlfahrtia magnifica. The sequence continues at coordinate 2,170,765 of JAKWBJ010000060.1, forward strand.
AGAGCAAATCAACCAAAGTTTTTTTTAAATCAATGTTTAATGTTTTATGTCTACTATTAATATTGTTATGTTTTAAGCTTTTTAAAACGTATGAGTTCGTTTTTATTGCGTTAAGATAAAATAAAACTCAATTTTATTTTAATTGTTTTACAATCTGTCTCTTTCTTTATTAATTCCACTGTACTTTAATACACCAAATTCGCTTTTAAAAAACACTTATTATTTGCGCCTTAAACAGACTTTACTACTTGACAGCCAATTCACAACTAACTAACTAATTCACCAGCCGTAATTCGCCGCTTTTATAGTATTTCAACTTAGTTTAGATTGTTCTAGTACAGACACGAATCACCGATTTTTTAACGTTAATTCAAACTGGTCTAAAATAACAAATAGTAAGCGATCAATGCATTGGCAGCGCTTTTAATAAGTACAGATAATTTTAGAAGTTTTTAAGCCTTGACACAAGCCAATGCATTTTTTAGCTAAAAGCTCATAATAAGCCCTGACGTGGTGAATTTTGTCTTTAACATTTTCATTTTCGTAACAGTCTAGTATGTAATTAATCTGTCCCAATAAAGCATCTATTGACCAAATTTCATCTAAATTATTTGAACTAAATAGGCTTTGTTTGTCCCTGAGCGAAATTTTATGAAATGAGCATCTGACTTACAAGCTTTACATACAAGAACCTGGTGACATACTGACGTGTTTCGCTCAAATCAGAATAATTAAAGTTAAACTGTATTATTATTCAAAATCATTGCAAACATAATTAAATTGTTTTATTTTAAATACTCTCTACCACCACTGCGAATAACAATATTATTTATAACTTCTTCTCAATACAATAATACTGCTTTAAAATAATATTTTTTTCATTTTTTCTTCTCTTTCCCATATTTTCTTCGTAAAACCAAATTATTATTGCTGAGAGACGACATCTAACTGGGTCTTCCCATATCTCAATAAAAATTTCATTAAATTTTCTAGATCACATGGCATGGCATTGCTTTTTGACCAATACTGTATGGGATTTGTATGAGTGTGTGTGAAATCACACACACAAATGCTAACTGGCATGCACTTAGACAGTGCAATAAACGTGTATTGAAATTGAAAGGGATATATGGCATGGTATCACAGGGGAGGTGTAATACGAAAACGAATAAAAATTGCTCATAGAAAAAATGAAAAAATTAAAAAAAAAACAAAAACAAAAAAGACAGTGATTTATTTGAATAGTTTCGAAAAATTGTTAACTTTGTACGTATGTATGTACGTATGCTTCTATTTGTATATTTGTGTGTGCATGTGAACTGTATGTGTAGCATGTACATTCGGATGTCAAGTTAGTAAAAGTGGTTGTATAAGTATGTTTACTTGTGTCTGTGTGTATATGTGTGTGTGTATTTACGATCCAGTATTTGAAACAATTTTTGCTTATGTAAGGACGGCATGCAATATAGATTTTACACTTTTTGGATTATAGATTTTATTTTCCATTCATACTTTTTCTTTCTGTTTTTAACGAATTACACCATTTCCCTTTGTAGGCAGTAGTTTTTGCAATTGCATAGAAAATTTTATTTATAATAACCCAACTCAAAATTAATGAATTAATTAATTGAAATTTTCCGCACATATCATTCAGAAATTTATTTTATATGTGTACGGTATTAAAAATGATATCCCGTAATCCATTTCATGTAAAACCATTGACATCGAAATGTCATTTCATTAATTCGATGGTTTCGTGTATGACACGCAGCGCGACAGTGTTGAAACCACAGAGTGAATTATATATGAACCGATAATGCAGTTGACTGACAACCCACTGCAAGTAGTCGAGTTTTGTAGATGCATTGCTGTCTTATTTAATTGTGTTGGATTGCTTCCACTTTATATTTGGCAATTTTGCCGCACTTTAAAATTCACAAAGCGCTATAGGTATGTATTTATTTTTCGCACAGTGCACCGATTTCTAAAATATTTTAATTTCCATAATTTTTAAGAGATGATTGGGATTTGCTAAGACTTACCGAAGAGAAACATAAAAACACATTACAGCTTAGAGTTCGAAATGAAAATGTTTTCCTTATCAACTCAATAACCATTTCATCTGAAAACGGTGTTGTGGCAATAAACCATGAAGCTTTTATGCAGTGCAACAAAATTTATGAAAAGCAAAAACCAACCAACAAAACAAGCACTATATTCTACTCACACACACACAGACATAGTTTATGCTCTATATTCGATATTCTCTATAACCAATTTATTAATATGAGAAAAAACAAAAGTAAAAAAAATAAAACCGAACACAAAAGCAAAACAAAAAACGAAATATGGGAAGAGAAAGAAAATATTTAAACTTTTGATTAACCATTTACTGCATGTCACATAAAAATCACGCACACACACACATTCACAGACAAACTCTTGGAAATAAATGTAAAGAGAGAGAAAACACCATAACTGTATTAGATGTGTGTCTGTGTGTGTGTGGGTATGAGTGAGTTTAAATATATCAATTAATTATTAAAGATTAAATGTTAAACGAATAAAGAGCACAAGAGTGAAAGAATACTATAGAGTGTGTATGAGAGAGGGAGAGGATGACTTAGCAAGAGAATCGACTATTGTACAAAATGCAATAGACAAAAAGTAGTCAAATATTTTAAATGGTTTTCAAGGAATTAATCCGTAGTTGCTATTGTAAATTGTTGACTTAATCCATTAAAAGTACGTGTTCGCTATTTCCAGCGCCCATACTTGCTCTTTTAAAATCAAGGCTACTACTGTGCGCTTGGTAACTGCTATTATGTGGTAAAACAAGAAGTAAAAACTAAAAATCATTTATTTTGTATATGTGGTTGTTGTTTTTGTAGTTATTGTAGTATTGCTTTGTTGTATTCGTTAGTTGTTATATACGTAAAAATATCATTTAATTTTTGGCATCAGTGCCAAATGTTGCCGACGTATTTAAAATCTCATTTCATTTTAAGATCTTAATTTGTAACAATTTTTTTTTGGTTTTTTTCCAGTTTCCGTTTTTCTGCTGACTACTCGTATTCGTGGACAAACTCACCCACATATACACACACGTACACGTACTCTTTTCCCACAGTAAAAAATGCTTGAACAATATATGGGCAAGTGTGTGTGGCTGGAGTGTTTTTCTTCTGTTTTTTCCTTCACTAATTATCGGTCAATTATCAGCTGAAAGTTAGAAAATCTGACTGAACACACATAACAACAACAACAACACTAGTGCTAACAGTACTAATGCCTATTAAAATTGTGTAAGAGTGTTTTTTAATACAATATGTAGAAATGAATCTTTGAGAGATGGAGTGGGAGTGGGAGTGAGAGTGGGAGTGAGAGTGGGAGTGGAATAAGAGTGGTAATTTGCTTAATAAAACCAAATTCTTGTAATTGTTATTTTGTAGTTCCTATTAATGAAGGTAAAAGCGGTATGCCGGTTTTTCTTTCATTTACTCTCTCTTTCTCTGACTTCCACATTACATCGTGTTAAAGAAAATCTAAATAATAATGATTATTTGTTTTTAATTTCACGTTCGTTTTATTTTATTTGTAATTCGTAATGATTTTATTCAAAAACTCATTTTTAGAATAATACTTGCTTAGGCATGTGAATCTGATATAGAATTGATGACTAGTTATTACAATTCATTAATTTGCTTTGCTTCAGATTATTAAGTTAAATTTAAATATTTTTTTATTGAAATTCAGAAATTTACGATTTTTGTGAAAACACCAAATTTGCTAGCAGTCGGCACTAATTTTCCAGTTTTCCGTATACTACTTATGTTCCTATTGTTGGCATATCATATTTGAGTGCATAAAATAATAAATCGAGAATGAAATCAAGCTGTTAATTAATAAAAACAAATGCTTTTTATATTTCTATATGTTCAATAAAATCCAGCAGGCACTAAGGATAATTTCATGTAAGCGGAAAAAGTAGGTTACAATAGCTTATTATTTCAAAATGTGACAACTTTTGCCATTGACTAGTCACATAATGAGTATCCTCTCAAGCCGTTCAGTTACAGTTCGAACATAACATGACATTAAAGTCGTCAAATCAAGAAATCTGCGGTGTCCTCCTTGTAAACAGAAAGTCATTACTCGTTAAGCGATATTCAGGCAAAAGTTCATAAATCGAATCATTGAAATGGACTTGAATTTGGGGCTTTAAAACTTAATACCGCATACTTGTTGACTGCAACTTAAAGAAAATTGGGTAAAAAATCCAAACGTCTTTTGAAGAAGTACGATGATAAGTTGGTTAGAAAAACTTTGTTTACGAATGAAAAATGTTTACTGAACCAAAGAAGTATAACAAACGAAATTATAAGATGTAAGCACAGAAGTAGAGAAGTAATCCAGTTTACTGTGAGGTCGCTGACTTGCATTTCTGCGTACAAGGGATCAAAACATTAGCCAAAGTTTACCACAAATACATTTTGTAAGCGGTTATAAAGTAGAGAAGAAAAGAAGAAGAAGTTTCAAAAAAACTATCGATACTATCGGATTCTTTTGGGTGCTACTTGTGGCAACAATATTAGAATTTAAGTGAAAGGGAAAGAATAATAATAAATATACAGTGTTGAAACAAATAATAGGGACACTTTATTTTTGTCCCGTATGCCATAAAATTTTATGTGTTGAAGATTTTGATGGGAAAGTAATTCCTTAAATATAGCGAAAATTGTTCAGACCATGAAGTGCTCCAAAACTAAAGTAATTAATAAGATCCAGGGAAAGAAAACTACAGAGACTATGAAAAGAAAGCGTAGAACAACTGTCAGTTTTGATCAACTTTTCATTCGTACTTCAAAGATTAATTCCTTCAAGTCATCGAAAAGCCTCAAAAATGAATTTATTCTCCTGTTTCAAGTCGCACAACAAGAAAAAAACGTATGGAAACTAAACTTATGGCTAAGAGTCCTCGAAATGTATCATTTCTCAGCAAACGGAAGCAACACCTGCCGCGTAATAGTTAGAACAACATGCTATGGTCTGAGAAAATGAAGATTAATTTGTTTGGAACAAATGCAAAATCGTATGTACGAACATATTTTAGTTACAATTCATACTTTGAGTTTAATAAATAGAAATTTAAGAAACTGTTAAACTGTGTCCCCATGTAACTGTGAAAAGTTGCAGACGTCTAACAACCTGCGTCGAACAAATTTTTGCAAATGTAACTTTAACTATGTACTCGTACATCTAGTGACCTCCATATTTACTCTTAAAATTTGACGATAGTATCGATAGTGAAAAAACTATCTATCGTCAGCCAAAAACAAAACTATCGATACCATCGATAGTACCATCGATTGTTTTGCAGGTCTGTTATAAAGCCACTTAATCATTCACTGTTCCAAAGCCAGCTGTAGATTTTGCAACAGAGTTTTGAGACTGCTCATAAGGCTAAAATGACACAAACGTACCTCCCTAAAATTTGCCAACTTGCCTTTTAGTGGTCATGTTATGCTACAAAATAAACACCAACATTAATTTTCTTAAGACTTCATTGGCTCGTGATGAGGCCAGATTTTACGGTGCGTATAATTATTGATCATTGGCCAGTGTTACTTGGGACAAGGTTGAAAAAGATATGAAGATTTAATAAATTATTATTTCTAGAACTCTTAATGAATTTCGTGATCTCAACCTTAACAAAACTGTTAGTAAAAGCCACTGCCAACCATAGGAACAAGTGATTTTCAGTAGTGTTCTAATAGTCGGCACTCCAATGCCAATTACTGAAACACTTACAAATTTTTCGTTCCTATTGCCGACAACGCTTAAAATTAGAGAAAAATTAATTTTTTGTAACTTTTTCACCTTTTTAGCCATATTTCAACAGTTTTCTACCTTTAGAATACATTTCCGATTAAAAATTAATTTTTATTTTAATTTAATTATTGACATTATAAATTCAGCTTCCCGCTAACTTATTGTTAAGAAAACAATCATTTTCATAAAAACCGAAAGACCATCCCTAATTAGAGGAAAATACTGTCAAAATACTTACCTAAGCTCAAATTGTTTTTAACACATAGAAAGCTAAGAATATTTATAAATCTCATTTAGCTTTATTTTAATACATAATTACTGTTATTCTTAGTTATTTCAGCTTAAATATCTATCCGTTTTTGTAAAGAAAATCCTAAGATGACTCTTAAGATGTACGAGAGTAAATATTATTTTTTATGGTGACACACTCACTCTACCTATGTATGCAATTAATTTTTTATCTTAATGGAATAGCATGTGGATCTGTTATAGTTCCCAAGATATTCCGTACGTGTTTTGTAAGAATGGATTATTAACCCTTATTAGGCCCTCAAAGTGCAATTTTTTAAAATGTCCTTTCGTTCAACAAATGTCAAATGTTAGCAAACAAAAAACTTAGCTTTAAGAACACAAAATGCGTATCATTTTAGGAGAAAAGTGATTCATTTTAATCGCTTTCCACCGATCTTAACATTCTTGAAATCCAATTTTAATTTAAAAAAATCTTATTGCACTTTCGTTAGCTGAATCTATATATGTATTCGTGCTCAAAATGGCGTAACTGACTCATAAACAAACTGAGTAAAAAAATTATTTCTCATATGACCTAATTTTGTCCATTTTTCCCCCGATTTTCGCCACTATCAGCTCCAATTTTGAAAAATGGCATATCGTATAACACTTTCGTTGTTCGATCAGTTGCTTTCGCGTAATTGAATGACAAACAATCAAACAAACAAAGAAACCAAACTTACTAAGAAATTTATATTATACTACATATACATACGTACTTATGGATGGTATGTATGTATATGAATTCGATCTTCTGCTCATTTTCACATACATACACATGCGTTTTATGCGTTTGCACCAAGTTTGTTATTAATGGTGTAGAATATTTTTTTCATGGAAAAATGTTCAATCAGTAGTGCGATTCAGTGACATTTAACGATACGACAATCGCAAAAGAAGTCGACATTTTTTGTCGTTTACAGTAACGATTACGTGATTCATTACGTATATTTTAGCGATAGTCGACAACTCTCTTTTTTGACTGGCAACTCTATCAAAAAAACGAAAAACACAAAGAAGAATTGAAAAAAATATAAATTAATGTTAAAGTATAGAAGTATGTTTTAGCAATTGTGCAAAAGATATGTTGAGTAAAATGTTTATCTATTAATTTATTTGTGTCTACTATTTCTTTTATTCATTGCAGCTACCAATGCTTCCGAAGAACAAAATTGACTTTACGATAAATTTTACGATTTTTCGATTACATGGGGGCAACACGATCAAATTTTGCCTTTCAATTTTTAATACACTCACACCTTTTTACTAATGCAATCACAATATCAAAAATTGATACCATCTTGATAATCAAATTTGCTTTCCATCGTGTGTTTCAAGTTGCTTTCAAGAAAACAGCTGATCATAATTGTCATGTACAATTTGTAGTTGTTTTTTCGGCGAACACATTTTAAGCAAAGAAATTGTTTTCAAATTAATTTCAGAAGTAGCTTGGCGCCTACGTCACATCTATTAATTTTGGTAAATTTTGACAAGCAATATACGAATATGTGAAATAATATCAAGAAAAACTTGATCGTGTAACCGAAGGGTTAAACACACAACATCAAAATTTGTGTCGTTAGCTTATGAGAAACCTATAGCGAATATCGTGAATAAAAGTTACTGAATAACAAAATCGACAACTCTGTCGCTTACTGTTAAAAACAATACGATTATCGTAAAAAAAAATTACTGAATCGGGCTACAGAATGCTTAAGAATAACATTAATAATGAAATGTTCTGTACCGAATGGTATACCAGCACTATTTGTTTGCAACTCTGCAACTCTTCTTCGGTATGGCTTATCACCAACACCCGTTCAGCTGTCTTATTCATGTTCACTTAAATTTAGACCGAGTTTATTAAACATTTTTGATCAATTTTAATGCATGCAAGATCCTATGCTGTTTTATGATACACAGACATAGTAGTGGTGATGATGTCGTATCATTTTATAAATGTGCATTCATTCAAATCGGATAATTTTTTAGGTGCTTTCGGACTCGTTAAAAAAACACAAAATTTAAAGGAATGTTCATACATTTCAATGTTTAAAAATAATTTCATGTAAATATTGACCGCGGCTACGCTTTAATCCAATTTTGTCATATTTCATGTATCTCACGAATAAAATCTTCAAAATTCCGTCAATCATTGTGCGCTTGTCCCTATATACATTAGCCTTAACATAGCCCCACAATATAGTTTAAAGACTTAAATGCATGATATATTCTGCCAATTGACCGATCAGAAACGTGAAATAAGCTGTTTACCGAATTCGCCTCTCAATTGGGCCATTGTTTCGCGTGCTGTGTGGCATGTTCCTGCCTTTGTCGTCTTTGAAGCCACCGGCCCATAATCTACACCAACCAGTGCATTTTTCGGGATGCATTGATAGTTCTTACAATGCTTCTGGCTGCTCTTCATACCAAATACGGCAATTTTGCTTGTTCATCCGTATCCTTGCAACCAGAAATGAGCATCGTCACTGAACATAATTTTTCAATAAATAAGTGGATCTTCATCCAACTTTGATAGCGCCCATTCACCAAAAGTTAGTCGTTGTGGTAGGTCATGTGGTTGATGTAAGAATCAGCTGTATTTTAAACGCTTTTACACCCAAATTCTTCAGCAAAATTTTCCGCATAGTGAAGTAACTGGGGAATTACAATTACTGCGAACGGTGCCGAATCGATAATTTACGGTCATCAACAACACTGCCGGATACAGCTGCGATATTTTGCTCTGTTCGCACTCTACATATGCGTGTTGGTGGTTTCATGTCCAATAATGTAAATTTGGGGCGATTCCGATGCGTTTTTCGTTTGTAAGTCGTTTAATGGTTAAATTATAGACCAAACTGAACATATTTGACAGAGGCATGTTACACGCAAACAGTTGAGCTGCCAAAAACAGTGTTGCCAAAAATAAAGTTGCTAAAAATCGCTCGATATATGGTACACATTCGTATAAACGCAATCCTGACATTAATTTTGCTAAAGTAACGGTAACTTGCTTAAAACGCAAAAACTTGTTTCCCTTGTTGCTGTGGTTCCATGTCTGCACGGCACCTGCTATATTGCCGTAATCCTCTTCATAACAAGGAAAAAATTTGATTAATTTTTCTATACATTATGCCGCCACCTTAGTTTAAAAGCTTTCGCTAGTTTTTTTAAAGGCAACGCTTTCGTGACTGAAGAGGATAACTAATGTTCCACTATTTTTATTTATTACTCTAAAAATACCTTTTAACGTCGATCTAAACAAATTTTTCAGCAGTTAATGAGCCAAATCATCTCAAGCTTCCTTAATAACCAACTGGAGCTCTAAAAGGGTTTTGTAAAGCTACCCTTAAGCTTTGTATCTATAGATATATAGATACGTGACATACACCCCCAGTGGCTCTCCACTGGATTCAAATCAAGACTACAAGCAGAACATTTCATCAGTGGGATATTTTGCTCTTCAAATCATTTCAATGTCTTCATCTATTTTATCATCCAAATATGAATTGAGACCTTCATCCAAGAATTCCGTGAAACAGAAAAAAAATGTCATTTTATTTTAATGTGATTAAATTTTTATTGGTAAAAACATTTCGAAATTATTTTATTGAATATTTAAATTATTTTTGCACAATTTATCAACATTTTACTTACAAAGCTTTAACATAAAAGTCCTCTTTTTTCCCTCTGAACTATTGATATCGGCTATAGAAAAATAAAGAATATCAACACGTACACACACATTCAGCATAAGCCCGTATATTCTGTCACAAATGATGAGGGTACGAAAGAAGAAAAACAAAAATGGACAACCATTTTTTATGGATTCCTTATAGAAAAAAATTAATGTTTTTACATAATGAAAGTATGTACTTAAGAAAGGAATTCCTAGTAAATATCTGCTGAATAACTATTTGTATTCGTATTGCTTGGTTAAAACAGAAAAGCAAATTAATGAAGAAATTAAATCAAAATGAACCAAAACACTTTAAAATCATGGCAATGTTCTTCTAAAGAAAAAAAATTTCAAATTGATTATTTATATGTGTAATACATACGTATTTTGGGAATCCCCCTATAGAGGGAAATTCTTCTTTTGCCTTGCCTTGGTTTAACCAAAAATCATCTTCATTTTTTAAGGTTAAAACAAATCCAATTGTGTGAGATATAAAAACTATAAAAACGAAAAACAACCCACTTAAGGACAGTTAAAGGATTTCGTCAATAAAATTACAGTAATCTTCTACTTTAAGTGCCGGATGAATTGATGGTTGAATAAGTGGATGAGAAGAGAAATGGATAAACATTTCAGGTTAAAAATGTTATGGAAACTACACATGTTATTATTATACACTTTTGTATGGATTTTAATACACACAGACACACACACACAAATATATTATCATTCTTGTTAAGGGATTACCTACAATATCATGGATTTCCTCCCAATGGATAAATTTTCTTTTCAATAAAAATGCTGCCATACAGCCGGTAAATTTTTTTATTCGTATATTTTATTGCTTTAAAAGTTCTCTTAAAGGCTTCTCTTAATTTTCGAATAATTTGTTTTAAGCTTTTTCTTTAAAAAGCTCTTTCTCTTTTATCTTTTGCTCTACAACTACAGACATCTAGTCCGAATTCGGAAAATGTATTTTAAATTGCGATTTTGCATCAAAGTACCGCTTCCCGTTTAAACAACATGGCAGAAGATGGAAAGGCCAACAACAACAATAAATTTTCAAAAATAAATAAACTTTTTAAAAGCTTTTAAAGAAAATGAAATTTAATGAAAAATCACATCATTGAACATAATCAGCCGCCAGCCACCCCGTCAGTCTCGGTTCAACTCAATCGTTTTAGTTTCTTTGACAATTAAGAGCAACTCACCCACAAAGTAGCCAGATTAATTTTTTAATTTCAGCTTAAAATCGGCAGAAAAATTCCCCACTGTTTGGGAAAGAAATATTTCGTTGCCTTAAAAACCTATCAGACAATCAAATTATTGGAAAAACCTATACGTGTGTTTTTATCTTTTAAAGGCATTTTGAGCCCAAATGAGTTTGACTGAACTTTTAAGCAAGTGAATACAAATTGAAAGTAAACTTTTGACTTTAATCTATTTAAAGTGCTCCCATGATTCTTTGTTCTTATCTCAAGGCTCACAAAATGCATATTTATTTTAATGATGACCGTTCCTTTAATTCAATCACATTTTTAAATTTGGAAACAGGAAATAGACACTAGAAGCTTAATTTGGAGAATATGGTTGGGATAGCAGCCCGTAGACCAATTAATCGATACTTGTCATAGTGACTACACACTATACATTTGATTTCGATTGCTTTCACAGACCTTGACAGCCAATATAATTTCATAGATATAGATTATTCCTAGCGTCACCACTTCTTTTGTTTCCGGTAATGATGTGCTTAATCAGCACACGAAATTTATTTCAAGCCTTTCAAACACAAACTAAGAACATAATGTAATGCTTTGAAACTACTTATTCGCACTACCAAAAGTTAAATAAAAATTTTTAATATTTACAACTGCGGTTGTCTAGACTTGTCCTGATGTAAATTGAGTATCACAAACAAATCGTATTGAAAATTAAATTCTTTCAGTCTTTTTGACAAGATTACTTAATCGGTTAGTTGCTTAACTTGTTAAAACGCAATTTTAATTATTATGAACCGTTTAGAGGCTGAAAGAATAATAACACCTGTTACGCACTCCGAATGAGCGGCTCCAATAGTTGTCGTTCGCAAACCTAACAACAAGATTCGAATTTGCGAAGACTATTCGACGGGACTGAGTCAGTGCATGGAACCAAATTTATATCCAATACCACACGCAGACGAGATATTTGCCAAGATAGCGAAATGCAAAATCTTTAGTAAAATCGATCTTTCGAATGCATATCTACAATTTGAAGTCGATGAAGCCTCAAAAAAATTATTGACCATCACAACATATAAAGGTCTGTATTTATTCAACCGTCTCAGTGGAATTATGGCTTATTTAGATGACGTCATCATTGTGACTACCACCTTAGAGGAAAATGCAATAAAACTCCGAAAGGTAATCATGTGTTTCCACGAACACGGGCTGACAATAAGGTGGGGAAAATGTGATGTATTTCAAACTACAATAAAGTATCTGGGGCACTAGATAGATTCGCAAGGCATTCACCACGATCCGAAGAAGATAGAAGCAGTGTCAACAAGCCGCTCCCTCAAATTATTTCGCAACTTCGCTCCTTCTTGTGTGCGGTAAATTATTGTGGTAAGTTTATTAATCGAGTGTGAGATCTTAGGCATCCCCTGGATAATCTCATGAAATCTGAGACTAAGTGGGCCTGGAACGACAAATGCGAATCAACGTTTCAAAAATTCAAGCAAATGCTCCAATCTAATCTATTTTTAACTTATTACGATAGTAAACTGCCTATATTCGTAGCAGCAGATGCATCCATGGTTGGTATTGGCGCACAAATTTTTCACGAGATGCCCGATGGTCAAAGAAAAGCAATATATCACGTCTCACGCGCTTTATCTTCATCAGAACAGAAATACAGCCAAATCGAAAAGGAACCTTGGCACTAGTATTTGCGTACACAAAATTTCATCGCATGATATATAGCAGAAGTTTAACCTTATTAACAGACCACAAACCATTACTTGCCATATTTGGATCAAAAACGGGTATCTCTACACATACCGCATACCGTTTGCAGCGATGGGCCCCCATTTTAATGTGTTACAATTTCAAAATTCAATAGGTAAATACAAACGAATTTGGAAATGTCGACGTCCTTTCACTCCAAACCAAACATCCAAACGAAGACTTTATAGTAGCGGCAGTACAAAGTGATTTGAATTTTATAATTGAAGACAGCATAAAACACCTTCCAGTTACACAAAATAGGATTCGAGCTGCAACATCAAAGGACACAGAGTTACAAGAGGTAATCAAGTGTATTGAAGAAGGGTGGCTGCATTCATCAAACATGCCTGTCATATCAAGCCGTACTACAATAGAAGAGAAACCTTAATAACACAATCATGAGTGGCGATAGGTTGGTTGTTTCAAAAGTTTTCAGTCGTAGAATATTGAAGCAGTTACATAAGGGTCACCAGGGTATCGAACGAATGAAATGCCTAGCGAGATCATATGTATACTGACCGAATATAGACACCGAAATAACGCAGTTCGTGAGACAATGCCATAATTGAGCTATAGTAGCATATTCCTCAACAAAAGCTTTACTTCATTCATGGCCGATACCAAAAGATGTTTTAGAGAGAGTACACATCGATATCGCAGGTTCATTAAGGGGTAAATTTTATTTTATTATTTTTGATGCATGTTCGAAATGGCCCGAAGTCACATAAACATCGACAATTACGTCCAATGAAATAAAAGCACTCATGCACGAATTTTTTTCTCGGTACGGTCAGCAAAAACAAAATAGTATCGGACAACGGCACACAATTCACATGTTCAAATTTTAAAAAATTCTGCGAAGGGAGAGGAATCACACACCTCAAAAACCCAGCTTATCATCCCCAGTCTAATGGGCAAGTTGAGCGTTTCGTCGAAACAATTAAAAGGGCTCTAGAAAAATCTTATATAATGCAAACCCAGACGTCAAAGCATATTTGCTAGACAAATATTTATCGGTAGGCGTATCCAAACAGCGTTAGATTTATTGAAAACAACGGAAACAAGTAACGTGCGAAACACAATAATGGAACAGTTTTATAATAAAAAAAAACGGAGCCAGGGAACGTGGTTTTAAAGCAGGCGGCAAGGTTTACGCAAAAATATTTTACAGAAATAAAATGTCTTGGGTACCCTGTGAAGTAGTTAAAAGGGTTAGTGGTGTAATTTATAATATATTGGAGTCGACGGATAGACGTAATACGCTTATTCGCTCTCATATAAATCAACTGCGACAGCGTTACAGTGATAACTTCATTTTAGAATCAAATGATAATGAACATTTTACTGAACAGAGTTCACTCCAGCCTAGAAACGAAACTAACTCATCACCAACAGCAATAGATAATTCCAGCAGCAGCGATCGAGCAGAAACGAGTACGTCGTCACAACCAGTAGCTGAATCACTTGCCTCCAATAATGAGCCAGCAGTACCTAGAAGGTCATTGAGACGACGTCATGCTATAGGGTCTGCCATCTAACGTTTTTTTCAACTAGTGCTTGTTTCGTAAATGGTAACACTTAGCTCATGTCTGATTTGATAGATAATTAGTTTTATCCGTCCGCTGAACGAATATGGTTGTGTATACGCTTGAACAACGCTGATAATCTGGGTCTGCGATGGACTTACAGAAGATGGCGATATTGCAAAAAAAAATCATCTTTTCAGATGAAGCTCATTTTGATTTTGGCGGGTATGTAAACAAGCAAAATTGTCGCATTTGGGGCACAGAAAACTCGCACGCATACAAGACGAGTCACTGTTTGGTGCTGATTTTGGTCCATTTTGGTTGATATTAGCAACATTTGGTTTCAACAGGACGGTGCTACGTACCACACAGCCGAAGTTACACTCGATGTTTTGCGCCCTGTTTTTGAAGATCGCATTATCAACCGCAAAGCTGATGTCGTTTGGCCACCTCGGAGCTACGATTTGACACCGTTGGACTATTATTTGTGGGGTGCCGATAAGTGTTACGCCAGCTGGCCAGAGACAATTAACGCTTTAAAGGAAAAAGGAATAAAGGAATAAAAAAAAATTTATTTAGCGGACCCTATACAAGAAGATACTCATCTTCCTAAAAGGGGGAGATGTTGACAAGGCCAAAATATGTGCACAATCTGGCAACCTTTTATTTTACAATTTCTACTTTTAAATCATTGTTACTGTCTTTTCTATTTTATTCATTCGTTCTTATATTGGTTCTTACCATGAGCGGTTCTTTAAAAGATAATAAATAAATTTAGTATAAGAAATCCAGAATATTCTTTTATTTAAAACCCTAGCGTTGATTAACAAACCATACAAAATCCATAACAGATGGCAATAACGGAAACACCGAAATTAAAAGAAGAGAAAAAGACTAATCGATTACGGAAACCAACTTGATTTGAATAAAAGACCCATTCAGACCGGCACCTAATCAGTAACGTGTTGTACATCCTTTGCACAGGAGGTGTTAGGCTATCGAAATAAAGCATGGCTTCTAAAAAAAACAATTACAAACGATTATTTATAAGAGTTACTACTTTCCAGATTATGTTTCTAAATACATACGAGGATGGTGCATACATGTTGTGGTGACCTTCTTCAACAGATGCAGATTCACAATCACTTCTTTGGTCTTCTTATGTACTACAAAAGTTTTAAACACTTGTTGCATCATCAACAATTAACTTGTGTGGAGAAATGTTTTCTATGTCTTTGTACCATCGTACTGAACTAAGAACTACAATGTGTAGTTGATGCACTCCAGACTGAAATTATTACTTTCAATTAATGGATAACTGTAAACTAGGGTTGCTGCGTATGACAGTTTAACGAATGCAAATGCGAAAGCGAATATTACACAACACCTTAAAATTATTAGAAATAAATTTTTGAAAACTAAAAAAAAAAACAGAAAATTTGAAAAATTGAATGAATGGGGCAAAAAATAGCCGTTACCTTGATCCATCGACTGTAACCGTTCTGGAAGAAGTACGGTCTAATCATGCCGCTTCTTGCCTCTGTCAGCTGGACGTTATTAATGGAAAAATTTCTCACAGAGCATGAATTTTGATAACAAAATTCAATGATTTGCAAACGTTGTTTGTTTGTTAGTCTATGGCAAAATGGCAAATCTTACTAGCATTTTTGACATTGCCACATATCACGTACTTTTTTTACACTAAAAAACCAAATAGCAAAAAATCAATCGTTAGGTAAGTTTGCGTGAGTATTTAACACTTGCATTCATTCATATTCTTGATTTTAAACATTTGTTATATTTCTTTCTAAAACTAAGTTGTCAAATCTCATTAAATATTAGCAAAAATGTAAGCGAATGCAAACGTCTAAAATAAGCGAATGTGAATATTCACAACACCTTACTGCAAGTTATTGTGTTAATGAATGTGAAATGTGTGTATATAAAAATGTACTCGATTTTACCAAATCGATAATTTATTGAAACAACATTGTAGGTTTTTTTATATACACATAAATATATTTACAAAATATAATTTTTTAAAATTATATGTATTTTGATAACAACAAAAAAAAAACAAAAAAGATGGGAACAACAAAAGTATGGAATTGAAAATTCTTGTAAGAAAACTATTGTCTATTATAAGTACTATTCATTATAATTAAGTACTTCACATATAATTTAACAGAAGAAAGTAGTACTCGAGTAAGACTAAAGTATTACAATATATTTATACAGAAGATAAGTAATAACATTTAGAAGATATGATAAAATTTACAGAATTAACAGTTAATTTATATATTTACATAGATTGAAATGTAAAATATAAATGACTTATTTGGATTTAAATGGAAAGGTTCGTAAGAAAATCATTATTTTGTTGAAACAAAATAAAGTTTTATTACGTCACAAAGTCTTGTTTAAATTATTCAAATCATAGCGTTTCGATAATAAATCCGACTTAGTTGACACTAAGATATTATTGCAGATAGCCTTATTGCGAAGATTAACATCTTCGGTTAGTAAAAGTAAATTATTAACATGTTTTTTGGCTTGTAGGCAACAATTTAAAATGCTGTCATCTGGAGAATTCACATCGATTAAATGCCTTCTCTCATCCAAGGCAGATTGTGCTAAAATGAATTAAAAATGATTAATGAATGGATATCTTGAAAATTAAATTAGAAAAGATTAAATTTTTTGTCTATACCTTTTATTTGAAACGAATTGTGTTCAAATTTTTCATTTAAATATTTAATGGCACGTATAGCTAATGTTTTAACACCTTCCTGTAAGCCAGAACGCATTTTAAGTTTATCCAATTCTTGCAACACAGTGTAGGGTATATACAACATACTGCCTTTAGTATCTGCAAAAATTAGATATTTTTCTAACCAAAGAAATAGTAATTAAAGCAAAAAAGTCTTACCACATAATTTCATTCTTGTTAAGTCTTCTACAAAGATTAAGTCTTTTATAAGTACATTTGTATCGACAATGAAATAATAAAAATCTGGTCTCCATTTATCATGACTGCTTGTTGCGTCATTCTGTTTTTCAGCCGAATAACGCAAGAGATTCTCATTGACGGTATCGTAAATATCACCCATAGTTTGGTTATCATTTACATCTGTGATTAAAAATTGACATTTTTTCGACTTCTCTATTACAAAACCAGGATCAATGCTATTCGGGAGCTATAAATGAAAAAAAAAAAACGTAACATTTTTCACTTAATCAAGATTAAAATAACCTTTTCCAATGGTTCATCATCTCTAACAATTGGTTGCCAATCCATAGCTTCAGTTTCTAAAATAAAAATTAAAACAAAAATATTGTAAAAAAAAGATATTGCCAAAGATATTATTTCAACTTAATTTTACCATCGTTAGTAATTGTGTTGTTGGCAGAGTGATGTGAAGAATTGATTAAATTACTATGAACCATCTTTTCATTATTTTCTGTAGTGCTAGTGCTAGTATCTGAACTATTACTCTTAATAGATTCCGAAATAAAAATCGGAATTTCAGCTAAGAATGTTGCTGTGGTGTTTGTGTTGTCACTTGTTTCCGGTGTTTGTTTTTGTTGCGAAAGCAATGATCGTTTTAAACGCTCTAAACGAGAGTTGGCTACGGTGAAAAAGGACATAACATTTAAGAGACAAATATGAAACTATTCCAATAAAATCAATTAAAAGATAAACAAATTAAATTTTATGGTTAGTTTGTTTTAAATATAGTTAAGAAAAAAAGGATTAATACAGAAAGTAGCAAGACAAAAGCATGACCCCAACTTAATGTTAATTCGACTTTGGATTATATGAGCTTGAATATGGACTTAGTACTGTTAAACTTACCAAACTTAGTTTCAGAGAAAATCAAACATGACATAACATGATACCTATGAAAATAATATTGCGTTTTTGGCAGCCATGGATGGTTCGTTTGGTTTTTATCGATGATTATTTGGCGTCTAAAAAATGTGGCAAAAAGCCAGAGAAAAAGTTGGGTAAAACCTAAAAATACTGCCGATATTACCAAAATAAAAACTGTGTCTATATGTAGAGTTTTTACGAAGTAAGCTCAAGCAAATTATCTATATAAAAATGAAAAGGTGTAAAGAACATAGAATATTCTATGAATCACCTTTTTCACATTTTTTACACTATTTCTACGCGTGTTTTAATAAAAAAAAATTAGGCTGAATTCCAAAACGCCAAAATACTTTGTAGCGATACAGTTTTCCTACCGTATCGATACAAAGCAAACTACATTGTTGCTTTGTAAAAAAGAACTTAGTACAGCTTTACATTTAGAAACGCTTTTGTTGCTTGTCAGTACTTTTCCCATAAAACAATCCTTTTTCGTTTTTTTTTTTTTTTTTTTTTTTTTGAGGCGAAATCATCCTCATTTTGTAAACAATTGCTGTTTCCATAAAAAATACTATTATTAATTCAATGTAAACAAAATTATTTCAATTTGTAAACAAAAAGCATCGACAAAATTTATACTACACAGTTTGCTCTTGTTTGCGCAGTTAAAATTTTTACAATACATTTAGGAATGGATGACTTTGTAAAAGTTTGCATGGTTGCGTTTAAGAACGAATGACATTGTTCAGTTGCTTTGCAAATGACGTTTTGGAACTCAGCCTTATAGTTATTTTGTTGAAAAGAACTTACCAGAACCTCGCGGATATGTTGGAATTTTAAGGCTTTTCGGAGTGCTGAGAGATGTGCTTGCATCAGACGATTTTTCACTATCCGCTATAAGCTCTCGTATGATAGAATCCTGCACAGAGGTAGAGAAATGCTTTTGATTATCTATTATTCTTTTGGTAGCCTTAAAGGAATGAGTTTGAGCCAAACTAATGGAACTTGATTTTTTATATTTGTCTGGGGGCTTTTCTTGTGACAGTTTTTTTGTCGTATTAAATGGAATTTTGCATATCTCCTTTATTTTTTGAACAATGCCAGTCCTTAAACTACTGAAAGTTGATGTGTTGTCGCCATCGTCACCTTGGCTTTCTTCGGTGGTATTACTGGCTGCAGGTAATTGTGAGTTCTTTGGTGGTTCAGTCTCGATTTTAGTAGTACTTTCTGGTGCATTTTTAGTTTTGTCTATTAGTTTAGGCTTTTTAATTTTATCATTTGGGGATGTTTTAAGAACCTTTGTTTCATCTTCAGTTCGTAAACTGCTGCATTGAGGTCTTTTGATAGCCTTTCTAGGAGATTTTATAAAAGTCTTATTAGGGCAACTCGTAGATGGTTGATCATCCAAATAATTTTCTTGGTCTTTTTTATTGTCTACTTTTGTATTTAACGTTTGGCGGTTTATCCTTAAAGGGTGACTAGAATTTTGTTTGGCTCTTAAATTATGTTGCAGTCTTTTCAAACGATCTTGGGCAGGAGTCTTTGTGGCTTTAGTAACTTCAAAGAGCATAACAATTTATTTTAAAGATACACAATACTTTCATGGACTATTTTACTTACGATCTATTATCGGAGGTGATTTATTTTTCATTTGCGCCATTTTACTGTCTCTATTTGGTGGCAGCCATTGTGTTTCACCTGTGGCTTTATTGAACATATAAAATAGTCCAGGTCGACTCTTGGAGGCCACTCGTACCCAATTGTCCTTAACCTTCTTCTTGTTGTTGTCCATTTTCATGAAAATTATAAATTTTTATTAAATATAGTTTTCAATGTTTTATTAAATAATTTTTCTGAATTAAAATAAAAATTTTTATAAAAATTTCAAAATATTTTTGCGCTGAAAGAATTTGTTATTGTTTTCTTTTCATTTGTAAACCAAAAAATGGTTGTTTTTGACTTTTGTCTTGTTCCGTTATTCTGTCGCGAACAGTGTTGCTTAAAAACGTATTAAGTTTATTTCCTTGGTATTGCTTACACACAGAATTATAATATTAAGACTAATTCAAAAGCAAAAGTTATTCATTAATAAAAACGTAAACTGTGAAAGATGTGCTTTCTTTTTCTTTGCAAAATTAATAATGAAATATAGGAAACATATTAATAATGAAGAATTTATTCGATTAAAATAAAAAACAAAGGATAAATATATAGTCAGAATACGTTGCAGAACAGGAAATTATATTTTGGCGAATATATGTATTTCCAAACCTATTGAATTTCAAATTATAAATGGTGTCATTCTCCAAAATAGATTTTAATTTAATTTTTTTTTCCAGGGGTTGGCAAACTACCAAAAGCAAAGTTTTGTCTAGGAACTCTCCCAAATTATGGTATTTGCAGTCAAATGGATATGTTTTTTAGATTTCGGTCTTCATCGATATAAAACTCAGCTGTTCGAGAATTGAAGCTTGATTAGTAGTTAGACTGAATATTTGCTAAATGGATAACTCAACAAGCTTTATTTATCGAAAACCTAATGATAGTAATTTAAAGCAAGACAACTAATTAGGACGCTGTTTAATCGATGAACCCATAATTGGCATGTATTGTCAATTAACTACTGATTGGTTCTGTGGTGATATACTAAATACTTATTAAAATAGTTATTAATCAAAAAGATGAAGTTCTTAAAAATATAACTAGCTAGGATATTTTCTGTAACAGCTAGTAGTAGTTGTCATATTTCAGATAGCATGTGCAACACATAATTGTCATGGCACTTTCGTTTAAACAGAAAACAAATCATTTAATTAATTTTTTTCCATATATTTTGCAATATTTAAATAGTAGTTTGTTGGCACTGCAATACAGACAACTGCATTATTTCCAAATACCGCTTGCACTGAAAAATACTATTTTCAGGCAATACAGTTTCAATGATAAAGAAGTGAACGAACTAATAAATTCCTCCTTTTTATTTTATCATACCAAACTGTTCTTAATGGTAAAGTAATTTTCGAGAAATTACGCTCTTATTTTGAGCATTCATAGTGATTAAAGGACTAATAATTATATCTCTTTTCTAAGTTTAACACATGTCGCATGAACTCTTTTAGTGTGTTAGACATTGCAAAGCGAATTGTATTCCTCCCAAATTGTGTAAAGTTAACGACAATGGCAACACTCTAACGAGTAGTCGTTAGGTAATCAGTATCTCTCATCTTATAACCATCACTAGTATTCGCCATCTGTTTTTAACAAATTCTTCGTGTGTTTAATTCAGCCGGTATTTTTCGTTTCTGTGAGTTGTGATTTCTTCTATTTTTTGTGTCGAAAATTCTTTATTTGTTGCCAGTTTTTAACAATTCCTCTGCACAAAATGATTAAGGTGAGTTGGCGTTGAAGCTTAATCAGAAAATTTATTTTATTTATATATATGAGAACGATATGTATGTTTAAAGTTCAAAGTCCACTCCTCAAGAGTAAATTACATACCGTTAAACTGTCCGTATGCCAATATTTTCTTTGGCCAGACGTTACACAATTGCACACATCGACATAAAACTTGATTGGAATTGTTTTGATTTCTAAATATTGTTATATATTATTTTCCAGAACGCTGTATCTCTTGTTACTGGTGGAGCCTCTGGCTTAGGACGTGCCACTGCTGAACGTTTGGCGAAACAGGGAGCCCGTGTGGTATTGGCTGATTTGGGTACCTCCAAGGGTCATGAAGTAGCTAAGGAGTTGGGGGACAATGTTGTTTTTGTTCCTGTCGACGTAACCTCTGAAAAAGATGTCACCAATGCTGTTCAAACTGCCAAGGATAAGTTTGGTCGCTTGGATTTGGTTGTAAACTGCGCTGGTACCGCCACAGCTATTCGCACGTACAATTTCAACAAGAATACCGCCCACAAATTGGAAGATTTTACTCGTGTTATCATGATTAACACTGTGGGTACCTTCAATGTTATTCGTCTTTCGGCTGGCCTTATGGGTACCAATGAACCCAATCAAGATGGACAACGTGGTGTTATTGTCAACACGGCCTCCGTAGCTGCCTACGACGGTCAAATTGGTCAAGCTGCTTATTCAGCTTCCAAAGCTGCTGTAGTTGGCATGACTTTGCCTATTGCACGTGACCTCAGTACCCAGGGTATCCGCATATGTACTATTGCTCCTGGCCTCTTTAACACCCCTATGTTGGCTGCACTTCCTGAAAAGGTTCGTACGTTCTTAGCCAAATCTATTCCTTTTCCCCAACGCTTGGGTGAACCTTCAGAATATGCTCACTTGGTCCAAGCCATCTATGAGAATCCTTTGATGAACGGTGAAACTATCCGTCTTGATGGTGCCCTCCGCATGCAACCCTAAATTATTTAAAATTTTATTTTTCCATCGCCTTTCTTAATTGCCTTACAAAGTTGCATTTATTTTTATCTTTGTTTTAGCAATTAAGTCCAGTAAGTTGAAAGTGTTCAAAATTTTTTTTTTTTATGCAGTTGCCTAAGAATTTTATTGAAAAATATGTTATAAAATATATATATATATAAGTCCCAAGGATTATAAAGCAAATATAACACATACATTTTCACATAAAAACTTTACAAATCGTTTTCATACTATTGATCAAAAAATTCATTATTTCATCAAAAAAATGTTTAAACCAGGTAGGTTGTGTTGTTTTTCACGTTCATACTGAAAAATTTTTTGGCTTAAATTTTTCACTTCTATTAACAAACTTTGTTTTCTTTATTATGTTATAGCTTGTGACTAATAAAACAGTCAAGAAGCTTAATAACTAAAAGTAAAAATGTGCCGAGAATTAGGTAGACGGCTTTTTAAAGCAAATTTAAATATCCTTGCTATCTTGAAATTATAGCTACACAATTAATCGGTTGATATTTGGTAAAAAAAATCAATTTTTGTTTTCAATAATTTTTGAAAAGCTTAAAAATAATAGGTTATGTACAGGGCAACAAATATAATATTTCACTTTTTACTAAACTAGTACTCATTTTGTGCAGAAAAAAAACTCAGGGTTTTTTCCGTGTAAATTATTTTTATTTATTTTTTTTAAATATCTCTTATAATCTATCTTCTTAGTTTGCTCATACACAATACATTATAATTCAATACAGCAATATAAAAGCTACATTTCTAGTTGTCTATGCCATAAACGCTTAGCATTATCAGTTATCGTATGTACTGTTGATTTCATTTGGACTTTTACCGTAAAACCATGTATGGTATGTATGGCTTGTTATCTGCCATTTGAGCAATGACTGTCAAGATTTTTATTTCTGTCTAGATTTTTCTTGATGTACTGTTTAAAGTATGTAAACGAAAAATGTTTTACAGTTTTATTTTTTAATATATTAACAAAAATAATAAAAAAATTAATGAAAATTAGAGGTATTTCGCTAAAGATTTTAAAATAATAAAAAAATATACGTATCTGTACGACCTAAGGCGTACGTAGGCATTTTACTCTTTAAAACGCGCTTAACCTTTTAGACAACTTTTTTAGTAATTTTTCTACTGCCTTTTTATACTTTAAGAACAAATATTTTCCAATTTTAATTTTACTTTAGACCAAAATTTTTCTAGCGGATGAAGTTCGAGGCAGTTTGATGGATTACTCTTTTTCAACACATCCTAAGTGATTTTTTTAACGCTCCTACCTTTTTGTAGGACTAATGGATTGTTGATAAATCAGGTCAGAATATTGACGGCATGTAGTAAAGATTGTACAATGGTAACAATCGTTTTTCTAAGCACTCTTTTCTGTACATTTGCCAACTCAATGTTCATTTTACGTTAAATGGCTTGGTGAAATGCTGAAAATTGCTTGCCAGACGCGAAACTTTTCCAAATTTGTCCAACCTTTATATTAAAATATGTTTGTCACACCTTGTTCTCTGAATGCTGTGTAGTATTGAAACCAAGCAGTTACTCGTAACGTTTCCATTAGCTTTCGGATAGTTGCAAAAGAGGCATTTTGGATATAGTTAAACATTGTCCAACATATTGATTACATTATGTTCTCAATCCGTACTCAAGTTATACAAAAATCAATATTTATTTTATATTGGAGCTATCACGCCACGCCCACTTATACGATTCCGTCCACGTTTTGACTGATGATTTGCTTTAACTGCGAAGTCATTTAGACCAAATTTTAAAACTTTCGCTTAATCCTTTCTCAAGATATATAAAAATTAAAGATTACTTAGTGTGGAACGTACCATGCCCACTCGTCCAATTCCGCTAATTTTTAAATTGATGATTTGTATTGACTACCAAGCTATTTAGATCAAATTCAGGCACTTCCTTCTAATCGTTCTCGATATTTACTTTCTGTTGTAGCTAGTATGCCCACTTATGCAATTCCGCGCACTTTATGACTGATGATTTGTAATGACTTCGAACCTATTTGGGCAAAATTTAGAGTCTCTTACAACTACCGTTTTGAAGACATAGATAAATATATATTTTTTGGGCATGGCAGTCAGTCAAAGCACACCTTTCCAACGCATGTATTGACTTGTAAATCGATTAAGTGGTTCTTGAATTATAAAATGACGAACATAGGGCAACTAATTTTAATATACATGCATACATACATATACTATATAGATATGTGTGCATATGGATTAATTACAATCTACTACAAAATGGAACGATTTCGAAAAACTGGAAGTAATGCCATTTTTCTGATAGCCGCTATCGAGTACAACAAGAATCTGTTTTTGAACTTTTCGAAATACCCTTAAAATCTTGAGTTACGAATAAAAAACCGGGTTTTCGTACCTACGTGAATAACTCAACTGAAAACATCGAAGTTTTTATGAACGATATTGCATCTCTAAGTACCGGTGGTACACAAACATATATGTTTGTCATATGCAGTGGTACCTTTTATTGAATAAAATTGTTTGACTTTCTTCAAACACCCCAGTCGACGTTTATACATTGAGTTAAGTTTTTTTTTTTTAATTTTATCAAATTATTATTTACTTTGAATTCATTTTAAGACTTCAACACCAACAATTTAATACAAAGAAAACAAAAATAATATATACATTAATTTAAAAAATTTACCAAATAATTCGAAAAATCAATGATTTATATGAATAGAGTCCAGACTAGGGAGATCGGACGATTATTATTCGACCGGTTTTAACTGAATTTTTGTGGTTTTGTCGAATACGGTTTTTTCAAAATTTTCATTTTTCGAATGCCAAATAAGCCGGTTTATTTAACATGAATAACCGGTTAATTTTAATAAAAATAATTTTTATACGTTTGCATATTTTTTTTAAACGCCGGCTCCGAACGGCAGATATATTAGTTAGTTAAGTTTTTCACAGCGTAAAAACACATAACCAGTCGCTAATGTTGTTCAGTGATATCGCTGTTGAAAATTATCAGATTATCTTACCTAACATACCGCAGTGACACACACACTATTAAATACGTAGTGCATGAATTTCCATACAGTGCTGTTTAAAACCTAAGCAACTTTTCTTGTCGAGGCAATTAAGGACTCGTATGTTACTAATAGATTTATTCAAAGTAAAACATTTAATTGTTGTTATCTTAGACATCTAAAATATAACAATAATAACAAAATTTTAATCCCATTCACCAAGTAATAGAACAACAAAAACGAAATAAGCTCCTTCAGTAGCTGTTCGAAACTTAAGCAACTTTCAGTACTTTGTGTAATAAACTTTGTTTTTTATGGCTCGCGCACACCGTTATGAAATTTTTTAGACTTATTTTTAGTATTGATTGCCACTTTAATTTTAAACTCTCCGACAACTACGGTTTTTTTTTAAAACGACGTGGTCCAGCTCTGTGCTTCAAGAATTAAGAACAATTTTATTTAAATAAAAGAACCGGTTAACCGGTTATTTGAATAAGTATTAATTGAAAACCGATTTTAAAAAAATTACTACTTTTCGAATCATTCGAAAACCGGTTTTTGAAAAAAGTCGAATAATCGATCTCCCTAGTCCAGGCATATTGCGGATTTTATCACATTGCTCACAATAATCGGAACTGGATACGTAAATTATTGCCCTCCATTCTGCATATGTACGTATAACAATGCAGCTTAAAACCACAATATATTCGTGACCAACGATGGTACACATAGTCCTAATTGAACCAAAGAAAGAAAGGTAAATACAACAATCATAATCAGAGTGAAACTGTAATTAAAAAACATGTTAGTTTTGATCGCTTCCCTCTGATTTTAACGTCTCCGAGATCAAATTTTGGAAAAAGCATCCTTTTGCACTTTCGTTAGTTGGATTATTATATTCGGCTCCAAATTTGAATAAAATCGCTTTGTTGTTTGACTCATAAGCAAACTGAATAAATGCAATTATTTCTCATATGCTCTGATTTGGCCGATTTTCCACCGAATTTAATTTCTCCCTGGTCAGAATTAAAAAAGCATACCCATAACATTTTCGTTAGCTAAACAAAAAACTTTGTTTTGAAAAGAATAAAAATGTAATTTTAGAAGAAAAGTCACTTGTTTTGACCGTTTTTTCCCAATTTTAACCGCTTTTGGGTGCAATTTTGCATAATTTACACTTTCTTTCGCTTATCTATCATATCTGTGTTTTGAATTTCAACAAAATTTTCAAGGTTAAAATATATTAATTAGGAGCTAAAAAGTATTCCAAACTCCAAAACGTATCTAATCTGGTACGTTTTCCACCGATTTTAACCTCTCCCAAGTCCAAGTTCCCAAAGAAATTTGTAACATACAAGAGTAACTCTTTTCGCGTTGCTGGGAGCCCTTGTGTTGTAAAATGTATTTGTCATAAGAAGAAAGTAAAGTAATTCACACGATTTACTTAAATGGAAAAAACCCACCATCACAAAAGGACAACTCCTTTTATACATACTATATAAATAAGAATGGAAGCTGTCACATCGACTTATCCAATCTCGCCAAGCTATTTTCTGATGATGTGTCCTGTCCAAGAAGTTGTTGAAACCAAATTTAGAATATTTTACTATTACCGTTCCCAAGATACATACAAAATAATAGTTACTACGTATGGGATATGCTACACCCACTTTTTGACTGATGATTTTTACAAACTAAGAAGCCATATATATGAAGCATAATAGTTACTACGTATGGGATATGCCACACCCATTTTTGATCAAATCCAAAAACTTAAATCGTTCTTAAGATATACAAAAATCAATATTTTCTTTATATGGGATGTACCACACCCACTTATTCTATTCCGTACATTTTTTGACTGGTGATTTGTATTGACTAGGAACTAGGAAGATCGATTAGTCGACTTTTTTAAAAACCGGGTTTCGAATAATTCGAAAAGTACCACTTAAAAACCGGTTTTCGGTTAATAATAATTCAAACAACCGGTTAACCGGTTCTTTTATTTAAATAAAATTGTTCCTAATTCTTGAAGCGTAGAGCTGGACCACATCATTTTAAAAATAATCAGAAGCTGATGGCAGTCAATCAATCATTGCACAAAGTACTGAAAAATGCTTAAGTTTCGAACAGCTACTCAAGAAGCTAATTTAGTTTTTGTTGTATTACTTCGTAGAGAATGGAATTAAAGTAAATTTAGGTGCCTAAGATAACAAAAATTAAATGTTTTACTTTGAATAAATCTACTAGTAATAATCGAGTCCTTAATTGCCTCGACAAGAAAATTTTGCTTAGATATCGAACAACATTGTATGTAATGTATGGAATATTTGCTTAGATTTCGAGCAGCACTGTATGTAAATTTATGCACCACGTATTTAATAGTGTGTGTGACACTGTGGTATGTTAGGTAAGAATCCACCTTTCAACTAAGAAGTCGTCGGTTCAATCCCAGGCCACACCATCTGACAATTTTCAACTGCGATATGACCTCACAACATTACTAACGACTGGTTAAGTGTATTTACGCTGTGAAAAACTTCACTAACTATTATATCTGTCGTTCGGAATCGGCGTTTGTAGTTTTGTGGCCTTCCAATGAGTCTAGTTGATCGTTATCCATATATAAAAAACAATATTTATTTACAGAAGATGACCAAAGGTTATTTTTGCTTAAGAGTGCATATCCTTTTCGATCTAGCTTGGTTTTCACCTTCTTCGTGAGACGTTCAAGGTTGTCAAGATTGTTTTGTATGTACAAAAATAATAATTAAATTTATACAAATAGTCAAGCGATGAGCATATTTTCAATACAAAATGTACAAACTTATACAAATTATACTTATTTAAATTAACCGGTTATTCGTGTTAAATTAACCGGTTTATTCGAACAAAAACCGGTTAAAACCTGTCGAGTAATAACCGTCCGATCTCCCTACTAGGAACCTATTTCAATTTAACAAATTTAGAGACTCTTACTATTATTATTTTGAAGGTATAAACAAAAAAGTATTTTTAAGGACAATCAGTGGAAGTAGACCTCTCTAACGCATGCCTTGGTATGTAAATCGGTTGAGTGATTCTCGAGTTATAGGACAACTTATTTTTATATACATGAATAGATATGGTATATGGATTTTAGATGAGAACATAATCTCACTATGTAGGTCTGCACCCACCTGAATAAAATAATGTGTAATGTTTGTAAAATTGTTCAGATTTTTTCTTTTTCATGGAATGCACTTAAGGTTGTTGAGTTCGAATTAAACTAAACAAAACCCAGGTGACTGTCAAATTTTCGAAAAATAAAGTCATATGGCAATACAAAGTTTCAAATACTAAATAAATCATTTTGAAATTATTTGCATATGCGACAATTGCATTCCGTGCTCACCAATTCCAACAATAATAAAGAGACCATTAGATGAAAAGACGCGTAGAATAAGTGCAACAAAAAAGAAAAAAAAAAGAGAAAAGCTGTTGTCATATTTAAAAAAAATGTTCAACATTTGCAAGAGAAATAATTTTATGTGGCGTCTGGACGTTTAGTTGGTCGGTTTAGTTCTTCGGATGGTTCTTGTTCTTATTTTGTATTTGATGTTGGAGCTGTTTCATTCACACGACATACAACTGTAATTTTACATTGTGTGGGCGCCATTTGGCAGTGATTCAAAGGCATATGAATGAGACGATAAAAGCAGTCAGTTCGTGGCAGCACGGTGGTAGTTGTAGATAAAGTGGTAGTGGCATTAACAAGAGACGTGACATGCATGCTGTAAATTTATTTTCTTTGCCTTTTTGTTTTTTGTCATTTTAATTTTATACACTGCACTGCTACAACAACATCTGTAATGGTACTAAGTAGTAAACTAGAATGTCAGCAATAGAGCTGCTACTAGTGTGGTGGTGATGATGTTGGTCATCAACTTGACTTGCTTAAAGGCAAATCACTCAAAAATAACATTTTTATTAGTCCTCTTAAATTTATTTAAATTTCTTTCTTTCTCTTTTTTCACATTTTATTTTGTTGTTGTTAATTTGTTGGTCTATTTTATTAAATTACTTGAAACGACGTCGATGTTGTTGCTGTTGTTTTCACAAATTAATTCAATTTTAGATAACATTGAACATTGAACACTGATCATTGAACATTGTCATTGTTTTGTTTATAGATTTATTTATTTTAATTTTTTGTTAATTATATATTGATGTAGTTTTAGTTTTTCGTTTTTAATTTATTACGCGAGATTTTTGACGCTGTCAGTCTGATTGACGTAAATAAATAGGTGTTTCTCTATGTTAATTATTGTTTTATTATTTAATCCAAAAAATTCTTTTACAAAAGCTTCGTTTGGAAATAAAAATAAAAAATGAGAAAATTCATTTTAAGCTTAAAATATTAAAAAACAATCATTAAATAAGTTGTCCTATGTTTGTCATCTTATAACACTAGAACCACTAACCCTAGAAAGATAACTGATGGTTAAAAACAATCGAAAAATGTTTACTGATAAAGTATGTAAACGATTTTATTTTTACAAATTTAAACGCGAATATTCATGAAATACGAATACATATGAAATTTCTTAATTTGTTAACATTTTTAGTTTAAAGAGAAAGACTACGGGGTTAACATAAAAGTTAAGAATTTAATGTAAAAAATTTTTTGGACTATTTTTTAACATACCCAAACGCCTCTATTGCAATTATCCGATATAGAAACGTTACGAGTAATTGTTCGGTACCTTAATATGTCATGGTCTCAATACTACACAGCATTCGTAAAGCGTGTTTTTTATAGAGGTATAGAACTTTAAGTTGGCATTACTTTTCAAGATGGCGACCGATTTAACAGCTGTCAAGTGATTTATACTCAGTTTGGCTTGGCAATTTATCATGAATAAACTCACGTCCGGCATAGATTCGTCGAGATTACCGTTGTTCCCGATTTTCATAAGCGAATTTTGTTTAGCGATGAAGCGCACTTCTGGTTGAATAGCTACGTCAACAAACAAAATTGCCGCATTTGGAGTGAAGGTAATCCTCAAGTGTATGTGGAACACCGTTACATCCAGAAAAACTGACTGTTTGGTGCGCTTTATGGGCTGATGGAATCATTGGTCCGTACTTTTTCAAAAACCATGGTGGCCAGAACGTTACAGTCAATGGTGATCGGTATAGAGCCATGATTACTAACTTTTTCATTCCTGAATTGAATAACTATGATGTCCAGGAGATATGGTTTCAACAAGACGGCGCAACATGTCACACAACTCGTGCCACAATAGATTTGTTGAAAGACACGTTTGGTGACCGCCTAATTTCACGTTTTGGACCAGTAAATTGGCCTCCAAGATCTTGTGATTTAACACCGCTAGACTACTTTCTGTGGGGCTATGTAAAGTCATTGGTCTATGCGGTAAAGCCACAAACGCTTGACCATTTGGAAGACAACATTCGCCGTGTTATTGCCGATATACGGCCACAAATGTTGGAAAGTCATCGAAAATTGGACATCCAGATTGGACTACATCCGCGCCAGCCGTGGCGGTCATATGCCAGAAATCATATTTAAAATATAATGCCACCAGATTATCTTTCGGATAAATAAAACTCATGTCAATCGAATAATCCATCGTTGTTTTACTGCAAATTAAAATTCTATACCTCCATAAAAAACACCCTATAGAAGAAGGTGTGAGAAAACTATTTTAATCTAAAAGGGTAGACAAATTTGCAAAAAAAAAAGTTTAGTGTCTGGCAAGTAATTTTCAGTTGTGAGCAATTCACCCAGCTGGCAAATGCACAGAAAAAGGTGCTTAGAAAAACGTTTGCTACCTTTGTACAAACTTTACTTTATGCCGTCAATATTCTGGCCTGATTTATCAACAATCCATTAGTTCTACGAAATAGAAAAAATAACGTAAGTTTTGTTGAAATAAAGTATAATACGAGTATGTCTCATACGCGTACTTTTGTTATGGTGTGTTTTTCCCATATAAATTAACATTTTGCTTATGAGAAATATATTTTATAGGTATACACCACAAAGGCTCTCAGCAACGCCGGAAAGGTTGTTCCAGTTTTAAATATTTTCCTTCTCCTTTACGTATGTATGTATGTAGCACTTTTAAAAATGCTTTAATTATTTTAAACAACCATAAGTCCGAAATCAATTCGAAATACTCAAGCATTTCGTTACACATCGATAGAAAATTCAAAAACGAAGGAAAAAGAAGAAGACAAATGCTCTCAAAGACAGTTGCTTTGCTATGGAACGTAAAAGCATTAAAAAAACCCAAACCTAGTATGAACACAAAAGTGTTGTTTAATAACAAAAAAATTAATTAAAAATTATTTATATTTTTATAAAATTTGTAATTTTTTATACATCTTATATGTAATTGAAATAAATAATATGTACCTATAAAATAAATTTCAGCTTAAATAATACGAAAATTGAAAAAAGCCCCGTCACTAATTTAACAACAGAGAAAAACGTAGATACGATCGATATGAATCGGAACGAAACGGAACGCAAAACACCAAAGTTGTCGAACGGAAAAAATTCGATTAGAAATGCAGAATAGGCGTGATTAAATAAAACGGTCATACTTACTAAAAAAATAAAGACAGAAGTCATAGTAGTATGTATCGTTGTTCATAAATAAGTAGATATCTACTAACTGTAAACTAATAAATTGATTTCCCTGTTTTTCTTTTTTTTAAATTGCCAAATAAAATTGATTTCCCTGTTTTTCTTTTTTTTTAAATTGCCAAATAAAATAATTTGTGTTGTAAAAAATTATGCAGCTAAGAAGTCTAAAATTTGCAATTCAAAATTTTTTGTTACTTATGCTTTTTTTTCATTGTAAAAAAAAACACTTTTTGATTAAAAGCTTTATCAGAAAATTTAACATACAAACAAGAGATAAATTGACCATTTTCAGAATATGGTTTAACTGACTCCGGATCGAAATAGAGCTTCTTCATTGAATAATAACCATAGGTATTAGTAGTGGTAATAAAGAACCTTCTAGTTAATTCGAGAGCGACTAAATTAAATTATTTTGGAATTAATTTTTTTTTTTTTAAATGGAATTTTTATATGAAAATTTTCTACATGTCAGGGAATACACTCTTGCTGTCTTTCTCGATATTGAGGGGGCTTTCAACATTGGTGTTGATTTCTGGCCTAGTTGGAGTTATAAAGCTCCTGCTTAAGTTTCGACAGGTTATCTCCTTTTTTGGGGACGTACAGAGACAGAGAGTGTTAAATAGGGGCACTCCTCAGTGGGTGTTCTTTCACCACTCCGTTGGAATATTGCGGTTAATACGCTCCTCACTCGGCCCGATTACTCTGGTGATAGAATCGTCGCCTATGCGGATGATATCGCCATCGCAGTGTCTGGTATCTGTTCACAGACATTGTCGGACAAGCTCAATTTTGCTTTGGGTATTGTATCTGCTTGGTGTAGGGATTTGTAAGATAGATATAATGCTCTTCACTAGGAGGTATAAGGTACCTCGCTTTACATTGGCCAGTGTGGATGGGATCTAGCTTAGTCTGAGTCCGACCGTCAAATACCTGGGCCTTATTCTCGACCCCAAGCTAAGTTGGAAGGCTAACTTGGCTCAGAGAGTTCGTGAAGTGGCTTGTGCGACCTACTAGATGGGCTAGATGGGATCTCAAACCTAGCTGGATCTATACGATGGTTATTAAACCTAATCTTCTACACGGAGTGGTCTTTTGGTGGACCGCCCTCAATAAACATTGCAAAACCAAGCTCCTGGATAAGGTCAGAAGATGTGGGGCAATACAGATTACAGGGGGCTTACAAATTAGCCCACGAGGACTTTTTTGTCATGCTTGGTTGGCTTGCAAAACTTGCGGTGACGTATTATCTCCTCGAAACACTCTTCGATTTTTTGCGAGGAACTTCGAGTTTTAGATGATATTGATATGGTGATAGATGGGGGATTTCATTCTGTGATTCCTAGTTGAGATGAGTGGGCTTCTGGCTCGGTCATCCTCGACGATACGGTGGAGATCTACACTGGCGACTTTAATTGTGAGGCAGCGGAATTTTCTCCGAAAAGCTCAATCTAAGGTTGTCTCTTCGACTTTCGGACTACAGTAGCGTGTTTCAGGCCGAAGTGATGGCTATCTATCATGCTGCGGAGTTGATACAGAGAGGCGGTATTCACACAGCTGATATATGCATTCTTTCTGAAAGCCAAGCGGCTATTAGATCTCTCACGGGTGCAACTTTCAGCTCTAGGCTTGTTAGGGACTGTCGTGATTCCCTTGGATTGCTATCACGACAGTGTGTTTTCCATCTCATTTGGGGCCTTGGTCTCAGGGAAATTCTGGGTAATTGTGTGGCTGATGAGATTGCTAAAGCGGGTACACTCCTTCCGGACTGTCACCTACTTGTAAGGGTTGGTGTACCGCTGTACCCCATCAGGCTATCTATTAGGCAGAAGTATTTATTAGACGCTGATAGGTCTTGGGCAGATAGTGATTCTTGCTTCACTGTTAGGCTCACCTGGCCTAGATTGGATGGCAGGCGTACCAATCAGCTTTTTAAATTGGATCGTGGGAGCATCTCTACTACTGAGATACGCGCATAGGCTGCGTCTACCGGCGAATGATTTCTTTCGAGGTTGTAGATCAATTGAGGAAAAGCAGAGTGTGGCCCACTTCATTTGTCCGTCTCTAGCTAGACGTAGATTAATCATACTTAGTTCGCCCGATAGTCTATCGGAGCTATCGATCATTGATGTCAGGCTTATAGCCAGATTCATTGTCGGGCTGGCTTCCAACTTGATTTCCGGGAATGTGCTTCTACGTGGAACCTTTGGATGATCGTCAAGGCCGGTTAATCAGGACTTGGCGGCCGGTACAGGGATCTCGCTTCATTTGTGGAATCAAAACGGGCCGCTATGTATACTCAAGTGTGCCTTGTTTTACTTTTCAAATGCAATAATTTCTTTATTTTATTCGAAATACTCTTAAAAAACAACAACAACGTTTCTAAACCAAACAACAACAAATTCTTAACAAGAAACATAAACATAAAAAAACTGTAAAATATGAATTTTTGTCAATAAAATTTTTTATTGGATTAATTACACATAACAAATAATAATGACAGACACTTTACAACGTAATACTTAAATACTCAAACATATCGCTACTCCCTTGGGGTACTGTGGTTTAGATAGTCTGTGGGTGTGTGCGAAATCTGTGGCAGATCATAAAATATAAATCAATTTCAAAGTTTCAACACGTTCATAATACATAAATACATACATACATACGTACATACATACATATTATTGTAATTTTTGTAGAACGTATTTATCCACACATACATACATATACAGTCATGTGAAATTATATAGAGACACTTATGTATATCAAGAGTTAAAATTCCAACTCTGTTTTTATATTCAAACTTTTATTAAAAAGATCTTATAAATTGTCTGCTTGAATTTCGACGACGTAAAGAAACGTGGTTTGACTAAGAAATTTTGTAACGTTTCTCAGTTGTACGTACACATTTTTCTCATAAGCTTTTAAGGAAAACCGTAATGTGTTCCTATGTATGGTCGCTAGCTGATTGACTTTAACCGTAATAAACTCATTTTTTGGTTTGTTTTGTATGTAATTGTATATCCCAACGTACAGACATATTTATAGATTTACACAGTCTCTAAAATGTATGTCCCAAAATAAAAGAGAATTTAGCTACTTTATGCACAATACCAATTGAAATATCAAATCGGAGTATAAAGGCGACATTAGTTAATAATTGTTACTGTATAATATAAAAATTATTTACACAAATTTATGAATCACAGCTTCATAGCTAGAACAGATACAATCAAACTCGGTTTCTAGACCGTTCAAGATATTTCTTATTTGAACAATCGTTTCTAGTCGGTCTTTTTTTTTACGAAATCTCTATTCCTTTTTATGAATGCCCTTACAACGGCCTGTCGAACGCTATTTAAAAACGTTGCTGATACCCCTCCTTTGCAACAAGTATCACACCATTATCATGGTGTGAAATTTAATGTTTATTAGAAAATAGTTTCTAAGCTGATAGAAAAATATGGTCATTTAAAATGTAAAGCTGTCCTGATTACTTAAAAGTGTCCTTTATTTCACGAGATCCATTGTATGGGATATAACTTCAAAACATTACTAACCTACCACCGAAACGAAAAAGAGGTTGTACAGCTTTATGCTTCGATCCTATAAAAATGACCCTTCAAATTGATGAGTATAATACATTTTGCCAAAACTTCACTGCTTTTGGAATGTGTGCTTTTAAAAAGTAAAAATATGTTTAAATAATTTTGAAAGGTGAGGTGGTGGTCAGCAAATTTTTTCTTTTGAAGTTTACTTGTTTGTTTGTCATTCAAACACACATAAACGACTGAACCGATTTTATTGAAATTTGGATCAAAGATGGATCTTACTAATGAAATTGTTATAGGCCAAAATTAGTGATTTTTGCTTTCAAATGACACGTGGTTCTTTAAAAACGTTTTATGTTTGTTAACTATTATCATCCACTCATGTGTGTGAAACAAAAGTACTTTTTAAAAGTTATACTTTGAGGGGCTTATCAGAGGTAAAAAGGGAATTTTTGGTTCAAAGTTCATGCCTACGAAATAAGTAGTATCTTGGAACTGAACTGTAAAATATAGTCTTCAAACTTTCCACGTGGTATTCGATTATTAAGGTGCATATTAATTTAAAAAATTCACTCCATGGTATAT
Organism: Wohlfahrtia magnifica; assembly: GCA_023159175.1. Classification (NCBI taxonomy): domain Eukaryota; kingdom Metazoa; phylum Arthropoda; class Insecta; order Diptera; family Sarcophagidae; genus Wohlfahrtia; species Wohlfahrtia magnifica. The sequence continues at coordinate 2,207,186 of JAKWBJ010000060.1, forward strand.
ATGTGAGTGGCACCTCCCATAAAATGTATAATAAATTTATACAATTTTAAAAACGTACTCGTACATATCTTTGGCCACGATTTTTTTTCTTTAATATTTTCATTGTTAACATATTGCGTGATGGTCGTTTCACACCAGTTAAAAAATTAATTTCACTTTTTCAGTCGTGACGGACTTGTTCAACTTGCGTTCAACCTTTACAAATGCTTTTGCAGAGTTTTTTCTATTTGTAGCACAAAAGCATCAAACTTCATCATTTTTCAAACCAACATGTACATGTATGTATATATGTATGTATGTATGTATGTATGTATGTATGTATGTATGTATGTATGTATGTATGTATGTATGTATGTATGTATGTATGTATGTATGTATGTATGTATGTATGTATGTATGTATGTATGTATGTATGTATGTATGTATGTATGTATGTATGTATGTATGTATGTATGTATGTATGTATGTATGTATGTATGTATGTATGTATGTATGTATGTATGTATGTATGCATGCATGCATGCATGCATGCATGTATGTATGTATGTATGTATGCATGTATGCATGTATGTATTTATGTATGTAATGTTTGACGTTTTACAAACAAAAAACTTTATGGCAAACCCTGCAGAGTAAAGGGCCAATACAAACATATATTTTTAATTGCATTATTTGTTATTTGAAATGTTGCATTATTTCTTTATACACTGACGTGTTATAATTCTCCACCATTTATTCTATTTTTAATATTTATAAAAAAAAGTATAGTATACTGTCTTGTCTTTCTTACAGCCTGGATCCGATTAAGCATATTTTTTACACATTCTGCTGGTATAGCGTACAAGAACAGAAATAAGGAAGGAAGACAAGATAAACGTTATTGCCACAAATGTTGTAGTAGTCAGCCTGTGTTTAAATTATAACTTATCTTTTGATTCTATTGTTTATATAAATTTGATTTCTATAGTTAATTTAAAGATTTGTTTCAACTTTTTATCCTTTCATGTGGGTGCAGTATATTTCTTAACAGCTTTACATTACGGCGATGCCTTTAAAAACCAGTTGTTGTTTTATTTCAAACATTCTCAAGAATTATATGAATGCTAAATCGATTAACTCTATAAAACGAAATGTAGAGAAAAATTAAAAAAAAATTAAAAATAGTGTGTTGGGGAATAAGTTCGCATGAGCTCCACATTTCCGAAAGTAACGCCCCTTATATAGTTCAACAGCTGGCGGAAAATATTCCAACACGTCGGTGCAAAGTCCTTAGAAGACAGCGAATTCTGAAGGACCACTTTTAGTTGAGTTCTTGATGTCCAGCCATTTACCCTTTTTTACTTTCTAATAAATTTAGAAGGTGGAGTTAGTCTGTTTGGTAAGTAAAGCATTCATATACGTACGTCTGTGTTTGTTTGAAATAACAAAGCGAAGTCTTAAGTTTTTGAAAAATAAGTTTTTCTTGTTGAAGTTTATTTTTAAGTTTTAATAGCGAAACACAACAAATGAAAAAATTCATTTTAGGTTTTCAATTCATTTTATAAAAATTTTTTAAAAATCGTAATTTTAGTGGTTTCAACGAGGGTATTTTAATATTGTGTGCTTTCCATCAGACTTAAACAACGCCTGCTGTTGTTTTGTGGAAATATTTTGTTTTTGTTACTTTTGAAACGTGATTTTATTTCGGTGTTTGGGTTGCATTATTTAATTAACGAAAGTCCTGAAAATACTTTTCAGTTTTTTGCTTTCAACCGTTTAAAAAGACATATAAAATATGTGTGTTTTTATTTTCATTTAAGGATGTTTTTATAAAAAATAGTTATTTGCTTTAAAATATAAACAGCGGACATATATGTATGTATCTATACTACAAAACTAAAGGGGTTAACGCCTTATTTCATCAATAACCAACAGTATCTGGCTGGTGATTGTAAATCAATAGCAAACAATGGTTTGGTTTCAGTTCTGTTTTACACAGAAAAAATAAAAAATTTTAAACTGAACGCTTATAGGCAGATTTACTATGTTCCATTAGAATTGCGTTCAAAACTTTAAAAACCGAACGCTATTTTTTGTTTGTGAATATAAGCGTTTAACAGTTCAATAAAGGCCAACTCCGTGTATTGTAGATTGCCATCAAAGCACGTATTTCATAAGCATACGAAGCACATAAGGACTGCCTTTGAAAAAATGTTCCATCACTTAATTCTAAGAACCTGCTGCACCAGTCGTTCAATTTTAAATATAAAGGCCTTGTTATAGCCGTGTTTTTATTAAGATTTTTATGAAACTTATTTCAAATTTTTACCATTTTTATTTTACAAAATTATTAACTTATTTCAAATTTTTACCATTTTTATTTTACAAAATTATTAAATTTTTCTGGTAACCTTTATATTTGCCCTTCAATTGGCCTGAGTTCTGAAAAATTTAGTGGATCTGCTTTCCAAGGCACAAAAAGAACGTTATCATATGCATACCAAACCAAGGCGGCTTTGCTGTAATGGCAAGAGACTAGGTCGGACCAAAATAAATTTAAACTTTACGCTGCCTAACGAAAGGCTTAAATCGCTTCTCCAAACATTCTTTGATGTAAATTTCCAAATTTATTTATTTTATCTGTAGGCACGAAAGACTTGCTTCTCTTGCTACAAGTGCAGATATTTTGCATTACTAAGAATTTTCGAGAAAATTTCGATGGTTTTTTGATTCAAATTTGTCGTCCACTTTCCCCCGTATGTAAGCAATGGCCTAAAAGCTGTGAGAAGTCGGCTAAGACATATGTCACGTCATCCAAAAAGCTGCAATTGAATTAAAACAGAAGTTGTTTATTATTTCTTCGCACGCTGTTTCGCTTCAATATTCATTGCAGCATTCCTGGATGGAACTTTTTGAACTTAACAATTTGCATGCCAGCGTTCTTTTTGATCTTACGAAAAAAAATTCCGAACCATCCATCCTTTTAGCGACTTTCTTTCCTGAAATATTGGAATTCTTCTTCAATACGCCAATGATTTTGTTTCCTATATTTTGGTTAAAAAATCCTTTTTTTAGAACTCAACTTTAAGTTCCCTATTTTTATATGTCCGTTGAAGGTGGTTTTGGCAAGTTTTTACAATTTTTTTTTCGCACTTCTAGTTCGCTTGGCACTTGCTATCGAACAATGTCCTCTAGTGAAAAAAATAAACTGTCAAATTTTCTTGCATTCAATTCAAAGCCTACTTAAAAAAATGTTCAAATTTGAATGAATATTTTTTAAGGCTATTGCAAAAAGAGTCGCCACTTTCAAATCTGCGCATATTTTTACTTATGGTCTTCATATTTAATTAACAGCATTAATTTTTTTATTAATGCGTATGTCTTTTTAGCATATGTGCTTAGTGCCTTTAAATTAGCGACGTATAGCAAAACTGCTTTTAAGTTACTTTTGGACGAATTAATAAATTAGTGCCAATCTCTAGGAATAAATCCCCTCATTTGCTTAATAAATATATCGTTATTACGAAAACAAAAGCTAATCTAAAAAAATGGTTAGCACCAGTGGATTCAGCGTACTCGTATTAGGTTTACTCGCAGGGTGCCCTGCTAGTCAATTGGATAGGGCCATTTATATTATAGTTTTGTATTAAAGACAGCTTGGGAAAGTAAAATTTCTGTGAAGCTAAAATAAAAAAAAACATAAACGCTAAATTTTGAGCAAGTGTTCAAATCTAATCTATAATCTATTCGGTGTGGTGTGTATGAACTACAAGGTGTCCGCCATAGTTTTCGATTATGTGAAACAGAATGGATCTTATATTGATAAATGTTTTATTTAATGTCGGCAATTATGTATGGCATACAATATCAGATAAATGCCCGCCCTTGCTAGCCTCACAAATGCGAGTCATTTTGAGCACCTTTTTCATTACATTCTCACACATTTCACGCGGTATTTCATTAATTTCATCACGAATATTTTGTTTTAGTTGCTCCAGCGTTTCTGGTTTGTTTGCATAAACCTTGGTTTTCAGATATCCCCACATAAAGAAATTCGGACCGTGGACGTCAATCAACACCACCATTCCTTGAAATAATTTGTTGTGCAAAGAGGTCTCGCAGTAATTCCATTGTAATCCTGGATGTATGCGATGTGTCACTGTCTTGTTAAAACTACGTGCTAGTCAAGACCAAAACATGCAGTTGTGGCGTTAAAAAGTTTCAATCATATCACAATATCGCTCCCTATTGACAGTTAACGTTAAGCCGTTTTCAGTTTCAAAGAAGTAGGGTCCAATGATTCCTCCTGACCAAATTGTACACCAGACTGTCACTCTTAATGGATGCCAAAGTGACTGATGAATAATTTGAGGGTTTTCCATTGCCCAGAACCGACTATTCTGTTTATTCACATAACCATTCAAATGAAAATGTGCCTCGTTACTTATTATGATTTTTTCATGAAAATCGGGGTTGTCACGGCCGAGCTGTTTTAACGATTAAAACACGTTGGTTTACTGAGTAGTTTTCCATAATAAATTTGCCATGTCTCTACTTCACGACTGTCAAATATGAACTGTCAAGGCTAATGTTTACCAAAATGGCGGCAAAACAAAGTAGTATACCTGCCCGGCAGACACCCTGTATTACATATACAACTTCGTGGAGTCAAGTATTTGATGTCAGTTTTCTTCTGTAAGTTACAGAATGAATATTTTTAAAATTATGAGTTAATATCTATGTACGTAAGTAAAAAAGTTGTGAAAAAAAGATAGACCATACAATTGAATGTTGTATTGTATTTAATGGACTATTGCTACTTGTAAGCTTAGTTCCAAAAAACTTTTCAATAAAATCCGAAATTTTATAATAAAATACCAAAGTTGTTGAATCATATTGGTTAATATGGCTGTGTGTGTATACTATTACATACATATGTTATTTTTTCTCCTACAGAAGAATAGAAGTTTAACTTTTGTTCTTTGTTTTGTTCCGTTCTATTCTGCTCTACTCCCTTTTGAAGAATACCAATTGAGAAGTAGTATATAAAAATCTGAGAGAATAACATGTTTTCTTACCATTCACTCTATCCATTTGGATATCAAATTTGAAAAAAAAACTTCTTTTGGTACGTAAAGGGAGTCCCAAGCACTCAAACATGTCGACAATTTAGGTACAAAACTTTTTTTTTACTTGTACTTAGGTTTGCGTGACAGCAGTAGCAATTGTTGCAACTATACGGGTAAAGTTGTTGTTGCTGTAGTTGCTATATGGATTTATGAAGTTGCTTTAACAGTAAAATTCTTTATTTTATAACACAACTTGAAGAAAACAACAGTTTATTCTTGAACAATTTTTATAATAATTTAATAGGATAGAATCGAAAGAAGAGAAGAGCAAAAAATAAAAAAAAGAATTGAATGTATGAAACACCAAAAAATACCAATACAGATACCGGCCAACTTAAACTTTTTCATGCGAACATGCATACGATTTGTACGGCTCAGAGAAATAACAACTGCAACAACAGATATAACTTATAAGACAACCTTAAAGTGGCAAAAAATAATTTGACTTGTTGCTGTTTTTGGCATGTCCGCCATTAAATTTATGCAAAATTTTTGTTCATAATTTTCTTTTGTTTTGCTTTTTTCCTTTTTTAATTTTCAACATTTTGTTGTTCCGTGGTGTTGCTTGAAATTTCAGTTTTTGGCAGCTTTTCAAAATAATCAATAATATTACGATTATTACTACAATTATTATGGTGTGAACAATAACAACAACAATCACTTAAAAAAATATTTTTTCTTTAATTGTTATTGTAATTCATGGTTTATTCGGCAAAACTTTGGTAGATGGTTCAAACGGCGAACTTTTAGAAGAAAATTTCTAAATATTTTACAGCAAAGAGATGGTTTAATGGAGCATCCAATATAAGATATTAAAAGTACCAGTGGTACTTTTTGTAAAATATTCAGACAATTATGTAAAATTTTTTCAAATTAATAAATATGACGTAGCAAAGAGATGGCTTAATGGAGCATCCAATATAAGATATTAAAAGTACCAGTGGTACTTTTTGTAAAATATTCAGACAATTGTGTAAAATTTTTTCAAATTAATAAATATGACGTTGGATTGATTACTAACTATACTTTTTAAGTTGAACTAAATTAAAATCAATTGATAATTTTTTTTGTGGCTTTAGCCTAAGTAGTGGCATTTTTTAAATTTTTAATACCTTTCTCGAACCAAAATTAATTTGGTGCTTCTTTTGAGGATACATTTTGATTGTCAATAAGTGTCACTATGCTGTAATTAAGTTGGGTGAAATGAAGTGCTTTTGATTTTATTGTAAGTGTTTTACTAATAATAGGTTTTGTAAGTCTAGGAACAGTTTTTTTTGAGCACACGTCTATAGCGCATACTGTAAGGGCGTCTTCTATCTCCTATCAAATGACAATAAATTTTTTTAATTCACTGGTGTCTTGAATAATTGCATTTGATTATTTTTGTTTTATATTGTTTAACTTGTTGACAAATCTATGCATTGGATAATAAGCCAAATCACTAAATAAACGGGGTAGTTTTGTAACTCACTCAGCTGATGCGTTGCGTTAATTATATGAAAATTGTCTTTGTAACAAAACAAATTGTGCAGAAATAACGCAAAGCTTCACCTAAATGATTTACAAAATAAGACCCAAAGTATTTTATAAATTAGCCGAGTAGAGAACCAATTTTTAGAATAAATTTTCGTAATTCGAAAGCTATCCTGTAGCATAATAATGCCTCAACTCATTGAAAAGCAACTTTAAAACAATTTACAGTTTAGAGTTTCACACATATATTAGTTGCACCTATTAAATGATCGCGTAAATTTAAAAATAAATGTCATTTATTATATAGTTTATTATCAATAACAAATCGTATCATAAACAAAATTATAACAATATTTTCATTGTCAAATCATTTTATATCAAAATTATCGACAATCATACGCTCAGTTAAACAGATTCTAAATCAATTTATTTTCATAATAAAACAAAAACAACAACAAAAACAACAACAACAACAAATGAAAGAAGAGTACATAAATTACTGAATATGTGAACAATTGTTAACGTCATACAGTATGTTCATTACCAATAAACAATAAATATAATGGCTTAAACACATACACTTACACATTTACATACATACACAAACACAAATGAATATTTATATGCATTTTGTACTGAATGAACATGGTGTCAAATGAGCATTTACACTTTTTGAAGCTTAAACACGCACACACGTGTAGTATTACTATAGTCAAGAGTAAAATTTTAATGACACATGAATACAAAAGCTGGTTTTTTATAATACTCATATGCTTAGTCATAAATATGTACGTATGTATGTTTGTGTGTTTACAAGTGTGTATGGGATTGTTAAGACTTTAACTCAGAATTGGTATTACACACTTGTGTATCGACAATACAAGAGAGTTACTGTGTTTGTGTGATCCCAAGCCTTTTGGTGTTAAGATTTGTGTATTGTGAATGCAATTTTTAGTTTTCATACAAAGAGTGTGTGCACAGATGTGTGTTTGGCACTGACTGTCTATTTAAACTTTCACTCATTTCGATATTGCTGTATATCTAGTGTGTGTGTGTGTAAGGGGTTGTCTAGAAAAATGCAAGTTTTTAAAGTCAATTTACCGTTTTTGCATTAATAATAGTCTGCAGTTGTTTTTCTAATACTGCTGTTAATAACATTAAACTGAAGGATTAAAAAAAAAAAATATAAAAAAAAATTTTTTAAGTTTAAATTCGTTTTAATTGCTTTTAGAAACAATTTTTTGATTTTGGTTTTTCACATTTTTTTTGCTAACTGTTAGTGGTTGTGTGTGTTTACGGCTTAAATATGGTGTAATTGTGTGTGCGTGTATTTTTATAGTTTTTAATTGTTTTAAATGGCATTATTTACGCAAGTAATTATTTCGTTGGTTTTTAAAGTTTCATTATTATTTTTTTTTTACTAATTTTATTAGATTTTTATATACTTTTTCGCCACTTGTTTTTTAAATTAATTAGTATTTGTTGCAAATAAACTTATGTTGATTATAATAATTGGATTAAGCAGCTACATTGGATGGTTTGTTTGTATCGGTATAGCAATAAATTTGTATTATTTTATCTTAAAAAGGTATATAATGTTAAGAACATTTGAATTTTATTTGTTTATATTTGGAATATAAATTTTACAGAGATGACTAACAAAATATTATTATTTTTTTTGAATGGTTTTTTTACTTTTTCTTTTCTTATGTACATATGCATGGTTTTTCAATGAATACATAAGCTCCGTTCACAATCTTGGGCATTTACACCATTGGCATTGTAAATATTCGTCATTAATAGTGCGCGGCTTTATTTTGTTTTAGTGTTGCAACTTGAAGAAAACTAAGCTCAGAGCTGATTGTAAAAAAATAGAAAATTATTATTATTTTTAATTTTAAATAAGTAAAATATGTCTAATGGGAGCTTTAAAGAACGATTAAAAGACTTTTTAATAGACGAAGCTGCTGTGGAAGAGACTATATTGAAAGAAAATATGAAGTATTGTGAGCAATATATCATTTTATGGCATTTTTTATTAAGATATGAAAAATACTTTTTTTTCTTTCGTTACTCCTCTATGGAGCATATTGGCATTTCACAAAGCATCTATTACTTTGTTTCAGTTTCAGTAATCAAGTTGGTTATCAAGCTAAGTAGATGATTAACCTACTGTAGCTCGCCTCCATATGTTTGTGCGTAGTGGTTACGATCCTTGCCAAGTGGTGGTTATCCTTACTTAGAATTGTAATATTACCCAGTAGGTGGCATTTTCTCGTGATAATTCCTTTGATGTCTGACATCATCGTCAGAGGTAGGCTTCTTTAGATAGATTTTTCTAAAGAGTGGTTGAATACTCTTTTTTAAACACTCCGAACTACTTTTAAATTATTTTCACATTGTCATCTGCTTTCAAAGACTAAAGCTAAGATCACACGATTGTCGCAAATGCATCAATATGACACAATTTCAATTGCGCTTTATTGTCGTAAAATATCAAAATTATCTCAATTTATTATGTAAAAAAAATTTTTTTCAAATTAAATATTGGTACGTATTGCCAACTTGGATTGTTACACAAGAACACAATAAGTATTGGTGCATTTTTGATATTTTTGTTGCCTTATTATTACCTATTGGGTGACACACAATTGTGGTACCAATAATTGATGCATTTCGATAATCGTGTGATCTCAGCTTAATTAATAAAATCTGTAATATTGCAGCATTTGCTAACAAAGCCGGCAATAACAGGAAAACTTGTTGAAGGCTTTTTCCTTAAAAGAAGTTAAAATTTTCTTACCTCTTTTTCCGTGGCTTATTGAAGATATTTTATAAGTTAGTATTTCTTTTTCAGTTTATTTTCTTCTGTTAACGAGCTTATTACATTTTGGTTTTCCAATATTTATACTTTTTATTGTTAGTTTACTCTAATATGGCAAAGAGTTGGGTAAATATTAGGGTGATTGATTATTCGACTTTTTTCAAAAACCGGTTTTCGAATAATTCGAAAAGAAGCACTTAAAAACCGGTTTTCGCTTAATAATAATTCAAAAAACCGGTTAACCGGTTCTTTTATTTTAAAAGAATATTGTTCCTAATTGTTGAAGCGCAGAGCTGGACCGCGTCGTTTTAAAAATAAGCAGAGCTGATGGAGAGCTTAAATTAAAGTGGCAATCAACACTAACAATAATTCTAACAAATCTCATAAAAACTATGCTAAAACGGTGTGCGGAGTTATTTACGTTTTTGTTGTATTACTTGGTAGAGAATGGAATTAAAGGTTTGTTATTATAGTTATAAATTAGGTGCCTAAGATAACAAAAATTATATGTTTCACTTTGAATAAGTCTATTAGTAATATATGAGTCCTTAATTACCTCGGCAAGAAAATTTACTCAGATTTGGAGCAGCACTGTATGTAAATTTATGCACCACGTATCTAATAGTATGTGTGTCACTGTGGTATGTTGGGTAAGAACCCACCTTCCAACCAAGAAGTCGTCGGTTCAATCCCAGACCACACCATCTGACAACAGCGATATCACCTCACTTCATTACTAGCGACTAGTTATGTGTATTTACGCTGTCAAAAACTTCACTAACTAATATATCCGCCGTTCGGAATCGGCGTTTGTAAGTTTGTGGATTTGTGGGCTTTCAATGAGTCATTCTCCATATGTAAAAGTCAATATTTATTTACAGAAGATGAAAAAAGGTTATTTTTGCTCAAGAGTGCATATCTTTTTCCCCGTTTCCGGGTTTCCCCGTTCTTGGTGAAACGTTCAAGGTTGTCATATACAAAAAATATTTAAATTTTTACAAATAGTTAAACGATGAGCATATTTTCAATACAAAATGTACAAACGTATAAAAATTCTACTTATTTAAATTAACCGGTTATTCGGTATTCGAAAAATGAAGATTTTGAAAAAACCGTATTCGACAAAACCAAAAACACCGCTTGAAACCGGTTGAATAATAACCGTCCGATCTCCCTAGCAAATTTAAACTACAGTTTTGAATGCGACATATTTGTGTATTTTGTTAGTTGTACGGTAATAAAATACCCAACCATTTTGCCAGATCAATTGCTCAAGATTGGGAAAAGAGCTATAAATTTTCAATAAATGCATGGTTTTTATTTACTAAACACAACTGTGGACATTTCATTGCAAGTGAATTTATGTTTAAGAGAATTAAGCATTGCTGTGAATGACACTTTTTTTGTCTCACTTAATTCGCTTATTTTGTGCATGTTGTGTAATAAATATCATCACAGTATTAAGATGAATTCACTGTAGTTCCAAGAAATGAATGCAGTAATGCAGGTCTCAAATGGTAATTAATTTTTCGATTAAATAAAACACATATAAAGCCATGATTTCGATGAAGCTTTTATTTCATTATAACGCATGCATCTCTCCATTATGTACGAAATGCAATGTCATTTAAATGCCAGCCCCTGAATTGATTGCAGCAAACGCTGCATTTGAGGTAGTTTTTGATCACTTATTCGCATGTCGGTATGTGCCGCTGTGGTACAGTAGGTAAGACACCCGCCTAACAACCAGAAGGTCCTCAGTTCAATACCAGGCCAAAAAAAAAAAAGTTTTTCGACAGTGGTATCACCTCATAACATTAGCTAGTAACTGGTTATGAGTATTACTTACTATTGAAAACTTCTCTAATGCATTTGCCGTTTGGAGCCCGGCGTTAAGCTGTGTAGGTCCCTTTCACTGAGTTTAAAAATATAATCGGGTGTAGCTCATTGACTAAGAGAAGTCCCAATGTTCCTTCATGGAATGTTATGGGAATTGATATGATATATTCGCATATCAGCATCGGCTGTATCTCGGCGATAACTTGACAAAAGTTGGTTTTCAAATTCTTCAACGTTAATAGATTATTCGCTTAGATAATGATTTTTGATGTAATCCCACAGAAAAAGTTCAATGGCTGCATATGGCATGATATTGCTGGCCAATTAACGTCGCCAAATCGAGAAATTACGCGACTGGAAAATTTCGCATGCAAAAAGTCAATTCCCACAAACTATTTTGTGCTCCCCGAGCCCTATATGCGACAATTTTCACGCGTTCTTCTTGTTAATTATCCGTATTTTAAACGGCAATCCTTTGACTAAATAAATGACACTTGAGATGACAGATGGCAATAAACCAATAAAAGCTGATAGTCTTGCCAGACCGGATAATTTGAAACCCTGATAAGTAAAAATCAAATTTTAGTGTTTTCTGCTTGTTTTAAAACTGGAAATTGTTAGCGGCTTTGTTTACTTTTTAAATCTGTCAGTACCCTTTTCCCGTTACTCCTCTTGGGAGCATATGGATTCCACAAAGCATCTCCATCTAACACGATTTACAGCTGTTGACTTTGCCTCTTCCCATGTTAGGTGGTTCTGTTTCAGTTCTTCGATAATTGTTCGTCTCCAGGTGTTTTTTGGTCGACCACGATTTCTTCAGCCTTGAGGATTCCACTCGAGTGATACTTTCTGAACTTTTTCGGATGGTGTGACCGATTCATCCCCAGTTTCTTTTCCTTATCTGTTTCAATATGGGTTTCTCATTAGTCATGCTCCACAGTTCTGTGTTACTTATGGTGTTATGTCAGAATATTCTGCATATGAATGTGAGGTACTTTTTAACGAATACCTGCAGTTTCCGGTTTCACTGCCATACAGCAGTACCGATTTAACACATGAGTTGAGTATTCTGAACTTAGTTCTGGATATATGTGAGCTTCTCCATACTGACTGCAGTTGGCCAAATGCCGCTCTCGCTTTATTGAGCCTGTTATATACGTCTGTTTGTGCACCACCGTTTGTAGTCCTTGTACTTTCTTTTCCGTGCTCGTATTGTTTATTCTCATGGCCTTGGTTTTCTTCATGTTTATCTCAAGCCCAACAATACGAGCCAATCTTTCTAGGTCCTCCAGTTTCGACTGCATATTGGAAATCTTATGCGAGAGTAGACAAATGTAATTCGCATAGTCAAAGTCTTCGAGTTGGCGTGAGAGACTTCATGTGATCCCTCTTCTTTTGGAACAGACTTTGCTCATTATGTCATCCAGCACAATGGTGAATAGCTGAGGTGATAGCGGGCATCCTTGTTTAACTCCAGCATTGGTGTGGAATGGTTGGCTGATGTTTACGTTGTGAAAAACTGAAAGTTCCTCATACATCGCTCTAATTATTCGAATTATCTTCTGGGGTACTGCTTTGGTTCTTAGTGCTTTCCATATAGCCGTTCGCGTTATGGTATCAAACGCTTTCTTGAAATCGACAAATAGTACATACTTGGGTGTACGCCATTCTATGGACTATTCAATGATTATTCGTAAAGTGTTGGCTTGATCTACGCAGCTTCTATTCGGTCTGAAGCCAGCTTGTTCATCTCGGAGTATGTTGTCTATTCTGCTCTGAAGCCTGCCCCGTATTATGACTGCAAGTATCTCATATATGGTGTTAAGTAGAGTAATTCCTCTCCAATTATTACAGTCTTTCAAGTCGCCACTTTTTGGTAATTTTGCAATGATGCCCTTCTTCCACGTAGGAGGCAGCCTTTCCTCCTCCCATACTGGTGTGATGTGAAGCAGTAGAAGTTCAGTGGCTCTGTGGTTTGGATGTCAACCCGTAGAATTTCCACTGGTAGTCCACCTTCGGCTGCCGCCTTATTATTTTTCAATTTATCGATCGCCTCTTTTATCTCATTCAGATTGGGAAGGTTGCATGATATTCTTAAACTGTTTTCCTCATCTATGTTCTCAACTGTTTCGCTGTCCTTAGTAGTGTTCGTGACGTTACTAATTTCATTGTGTTTGTGCATCATTGTTCGTTATTAGTGTACCATTTTTATCAGCAACGGCTTGGTTCCTATTACACTTTTGATTAGTGAGATATTTAATCGTCTGGTGTAGTTTTCTCATATTATTCTGACCAGCTGCTTCTTCTCCCGCTGTTGCCAGTCATTCCAGGAACTTTCTTCTGTCTCTTCTTGCAACTTTCTTTACTTGTTTTGCCAGCTGATGGTATTGCTGCTCCAAGGTATTGTTGTTATTCAGCTGCAGTCTTAGTTCCCTTCTTTGAGAAACCAGGTTCCAAGTGTAAACATGATATCTGATATCCAAACTCTTCTATTTGGTTGCGCTACACCATATATTTCCTCCTCGAATTGATTATATATTGCTTTGATATCTTCCCATGAGTGACGTTGGTTTGTTGGTAGCCGTTCACGGATTGCCAAGGGTAATGCGCGCTTGGTTGAATCATTCTGGTGTTTTGTAGGTAGAGCCGTTTTCGCCTTGTGTGCCTGATGGTGTTTCTTTGTTGCCGATGTCAGCTCCTCTTCCATTTCTGACATCCGATAAAGAGCTTCTCCATCTTCTGCTCACGAATATGTGGTCTATCTGATTGCGCGCACTGCCGCTCGGGGATGTCCAGGTATACTTGTGTTGGACTGTTTTAAATCTTTCAAAAGTCCTTTGTAATTCTGTGACTCAATATTCTAATAATTTCAATGTTAGATGAACAGAGCATTGAGCACTGTAACACTAACGTCACTAAAATAGTTCAACTGTAAATATTTAAAGAGCTGCCAAGCGTGAAAATTGTCTGACTTTTCAACCAATTCTTAAATTCTGAAATCTTCCTCTTAGAAGCCTTTAAAGTTTATTGCTTTTGAAGAAAAAACATTTATTACATTATTCAAAGATTTTATTTTGGTAATAATTTTAATGAAATTAAATTACAGAACTGCCATACAGATTCTTGACAATAACTTTATAATTAATTATACACAGAGCGTATACTTAATTATTACAGACTTTTTTTCAAATAACAAATGCGTTTTATGTTTTAAAAAACAATTTAATGTTACTTAGACTTAAGAGTGAGCAAAGAAAAACGAAAAAAGTGGCGAATAATGAATTTCTATTAGTTTTTATCGCCAATGTTTATGGAGAAGCGTTAGGGATAGATGTCAGCCTACACTCTTGTACAGCCATTTATGTTCTGCATAATTTCTCTCGTATTGACTGCAGATATTCTTTTTTATTGCGTTGTGTCTTCAAATTCCTTTAAATATATTCTTTCGTTCATTCTACACGTACTACACGTTATGCTCCCTGTTATATTTTTTAATTTTTACTTTTATTTCTTTTCTCCTTTAACATATTTTTTTTTTCATCGTTAAGAATTTTGTTGTTATTGTTTTTATATTATTGACTCACATTGTATGTGATACAGCAGTCAGTCTTATATGCGCTTCATACAATTTCTCTTTAATTTTGGCTTTAAAACTCAACTTGAAATACCATGCACTACCAAACTCTTGCCCTGTGTGGTATTTGTGCTCATGAAGAACGTAAGCAAAAGAGAGAATATTTTTGTTTTGTGTTATTCTTTACAGTTTATGTTGGGCTCATTCAACAATCTTTTTGCATTATTTTGTTTTTGTTCTTATATTCGTATTTTTCTTGTTGTTCTCTCATATTTACATACAGGCGAAGTTTAAACAGACTTGTTTGCTTTTTTATTTTTTGTGTATGTGTGAGTGTGTCGATGTTTGTTTTACTACTACTAACCTATATACTGCATTCCTGTATACATAGAAGACTTTTCATAATCGTTATTATGCCTACTTCGTTTCGTTTTGTTGTGTTTCTTTCTTTTCTGCTGTTTTATTTGTATCAATTCGTGTGAGTGTGTGAGCACATGTTAATCGTTGTTATGGCTGGAAAGCTTTAAAAACCTCTTGTTTTTTGCTTCTATTGCATATATTTCCGTTCGAAAAAAAGTATAAAAAAAGCTTATTAGTTTCCCGGCATTTTGTTTGTAGCGGAAATTGTTGCTCTTTGCTAAAGTTTAATTGCGAACCACCAAAATACAATAGATGTCGATTATTGTTTTTCTTCTTGTCTGTAGGGAGTAAATGAAGTGCTACAACTAATGACGTATTTACGAATGACCCTTATTAACCAACAACAAGAGACGTGAGCAAAGAGACTAAAAACAGCTTTTTCTCTTTATTAAACTTACATTTCGTGTTACGATTTAATAGTAAAAGCTTTTTTACTTTATCGACTGACTACTGAGTCAGTGAGCTTTTTATGTGGGTGCATTAATATGAAAGAGAAACAAAGAAACGTGTGAGAGAGACGTGTGAGAGAAAGAGAGAGAGGAGAGAGCTTAGAAAAGCTCAAGGTAAATTGTATGCAAAATTTCGCATATTTCTTCTATTTGATTGCTGCTGCTGTTGC
Source organism: Wohlfahrtia magnifica (assembly GCA_023159175.1). Classification (NCBI taxonomy): domain Eukaryota; kingdom Metazoa; phylum Arthropoda; class Insecta; order Diptera; family Sarcophagidae; genus Wohlfahrtia; species Wohlfahrtia magnifica. The sequence goes on from JAKWBJ010000060.1 coordinate 2,223,043, forward strand.
TGTTGTTGTTGTTGTTGGTTTTTCTATGCTTTAGTCCTCTATACTCTTGAGCATCTTTATTTTCATGTTTGATAAGTTTCGTTAAAAATTGTGTGTGTGCGAGTGATTGCTTGTATAAATGTGTGTTATGCGAGTAAGCTGCAAATACGCATACAAACACACGCAAGCACATTTTAGCAGATTATTGGGGTCTCCAGAAATGTTTCTAAATTAAAGGCTGATAGTCGTTGGATATACGCCGCGATGCTAAGATTCGTAAACGCTATAGAGAGAGAAATTATGCTTTAAGAAAAAAATAGAAGAAAAAATAAAAGAAAAAAGAAAATATTTACCGTTAAATGTGGTATATTTTATACTATTTAAGCTGGTATAGAAAATAGCAAACCGCCACCACCACAGACACTACGCAACGAAAGTATAACAAAAAAGAAAGTGTACGAATAAAAAATATAAAATAAATAAATAAATAAATAATAAAACTAAATTAATTCAAATAGGAAATTAAATGAAATAAAAAAGCGTTTTAATTAAAAATTGAGTGCTTGTTGGTGGTCGGTCGGTGTTAGTTAAACTGCACATTTCTACAAAAAGAAAGAAAAAAAAAATAAAATTAATTAATTATCTTAAAAAATAATGGTAATAATATTACAAAAAAAATATAATTAAAAAAATCTCCAAAAAGCTGCTACTAAATATAAGGAAACGTACCAAAGTATGTAAAATCCCGATTTTGCACTTTTTGTATTCCTACGTTTCCTTTCTTTTTTAATTTGAAATTTCAAAATGCTTCGTGTTTGTGTAACACATTGTCGTTTATGTTCGTGTCAATTGTCTACAACTTCGGTTTGGTTTTCTTATCATTTCGCACATTGTTTTATCTTACGATTACGTTTCTCAATACTTTTTTAATATAAAAAACGTGTAAAATTTTGACAAAAAAAATATTCGAAAATTTATAAGCAATTTCAAATAAAATTATGGATAAAATACTGTAGTGACGTAAATAAGTATTTATTATAAAATATTTTTATTTTTTATATACTAATTTATTACACATATATTGTATTTTTATTTACTTTTTGCCAATTCTTAAAATAAATTCCACCAATAACAAGAAAAAAAGTCAAAACCACGTTCTTCTCTGACAACACAAAAAAAGTAATGAAAAGTAGAAAAAAAGATTAATAAATTAAAAAAGTGGTTTCATACAAACAATTCTTTTTTCATTATTTATGAAATCAGTTTAACTACAAGAAGCAAATCAGTTCGGTTTTTTAATTTCATTTCATTTGATATCACAGATAAATTGGTGATTGAGTGTATATGTGTGTGAATATTGCTATTGGCCATGTCCTTGAAATTTTAGGATATTTTTCATAATATTACAATGAGCAAAAAAGTACTAAAGTAACCCACAACAGCCAATTAAAAATGCATTTTTAACTTAAAAATAAAATGCGTGTACTGTTTAAGTGATTTCCTTTACAAAATCTTTTAATTAAATGGAGAAAAAAAATAACAAAAAACAAAAATTTAATTAAATGTAAAGAAAAGTAGAAAAATTAATCACTTACTTTCAATTCGTTTGATGTAACAAATTTAAATCAAATGTACAAAAAAGTGCCACATGTGCTAACAACGATTTATATCCGATGATAAAATATTACACAAAAAATACATAAAAATTTCTTACTTTATAACCTTTTTAAATTGCTACTTAATCTCTCAATTAATAATTATGTTGGCATTTTTATTCTATTATAGAATAAAAAATAGTTAAAAGTGTGTTTAACCCTCTAACAGTCAAAAGAGCTTTAATTTGAGCCGAGCAACTTGGTAATTTTTGTCAAGCAATTATCCGTGTACGAATACTTGGTTTCATGTTTTTTCTTTTTTGTCTAGAATTAGGTTGTTTGATAAATTAGATAAGAAAAACAAAAGGAGGCCTCAAGGCATCCTTGACCGTTTGCGGTAATAAAAACGTAAACTTCATGGTAAAATGAAAAAAAAAAACTGTCTGAACCAGAGAAGTCACCCACCATCACGTGGTAGAACAAATGGTGCTGTATCTTCCATAGACGAAAGTGGGGATCGATTTCTTTTATATGATCTTACGCTTTGGTGAATTTCTCCTTTATTTGTGCTTTGATTTGATTTTTTGTTAATAACATTCGCGGTGAATGATAAAGCTACATATTGGGTCCGCCAAATAAATTTGTTTTTTGAAAATGCTATAAAAAAACTACTGAATATTTTCTCAATTTTTTTTTTTATTTGAAAGTACAATCCTTCCGGTTAATAATGGAAAATAATTTCATACAAATGGCTGCCTCGGCTGGGCTGCATGGCCACACGATCGGTCAAATTTTTAAGCACATTATCGATTGTGTGCAGCTGTTTTTCACCAATGGCTTACGAATATGGTCCTTTAAAGCGTCAATTGTCTCTGGCTTGTTGGCGGAACACTTATCTTTGACGGCACCCCAGAAATAATAGTCCAAGGTGTCAAATTGTAGCGCCGCTCTGTTAAAACCAAATGTTGTTAATATCCTCCTCTTCAATTTTTGTGAACAAAAATTCATTCAACATGGCCCGATAACGATCGCCATTGACTGTAACGGCCATTGCTCATTTGCTCATTTTCGAAGAAAAATCGCCCAATTATGCCTCTGGACCAAAATCCGCACCAAATAGTAACTCGTCTTGGGTCTATCGGCTTTTCAATGTATGCGTGCGGGTTTTCTGTGCCCCAAATGCGATAATTTTGCTTGTTTACATACCCGCCAAGATCAAAATGAGCTTCATCTGAAAAGATGATTTTTTTTTGGCAAAATCGGCATCTTCTGTAAGTCGATCGCAGACCCACTTAGCGAAGCGAAAAAAGCGTATACACAACCATATTCGTTCAGCGGAAGGATAAAACTAATTATCTGTCAAATCAGACATGAGCTAAGTGTTACCATTCACGAAATAAGCACTAGTTGAAAAAAAAAAAAACGTTAGAAGACCCTTTAGCGGACCCTTTAGCTCTTGGTCTCGTTAATATTATCACATATTTCTTCAACATAATTTAGCGTATCCACGAAGTCAATTTTTTGTTCGTCTATTGTATAAAATCCCAAAAAATATTTCTTTTTGTAAAGATTGCTCGGTATTTCACAGTTTCTTTTTTTTCAATATTAAAAGCAAACTTTTTTCTAAATATTTCTTTGTGTACTTTCACTGCTTTCTTGTATAGAAATGTTTAGGGAACGAACAAAACTCAACTCATCCGGTTTAGAAAAATTTATAACGGTAAACAGAATTGTTAATAACAAAATGGAATAGAATTACATTTAACGAATTTGTTGGTTGCTTAACTGTGAGATAATAACTGATAGCTACTGTGAGGCAGCCAAAACCGTTAGATCGTCAATTCTCTTAACTAAATAAAAATTGTGTAAAATTGCTTATAATTCAAAGCAAAAACTTATGTTATAATTTTGTAAATATCTTTTCAGATGGCAAAACAAATATCCTTCAAGCACTTTTATCCATTTAAAAATTAAATTACAGTTGAAATCGTAAATCTAAGAGATTATTTGTACAAAACTTTTATTTCTATTATATTTTAAAATAATGCCTTTTCAAGATTGCCTTACTATAGGAACTTGGGTTCTTATAATTATTTTAATCATAACTATTGAATTGGTCTGTTCGTTCATAAAATATTTAGCAAATTTACGCATGCGCTCTTTTCGATATTGTAAAAATGAGTAAATTTTATAAAAATTGGTGTATAATTAAACCTTAGATGTTGCAAAAAATGTTCACTTACAAAATCAGTAATTGTGTACACAAATCAGCAATTAAGTAAAAGAATAGGTTTTTGCTTGATAAATTAAAAGAAATATTTTAACGCAGTACCATATATCTGGTGGGCCATCTATCGGTTTTAGTTTGAACCAGCAATTATTTCAATCTGGCAATACTTATGTCATTCTATTCTGTCACTAAATTCAGTATATTATCTGCCTTGAACGAAATGAGTCAGTCGATTTACGTTTGATTAACGTTGGGATTTATTGGAAAATTATTTCCAAAACAAAGACAATTGGTCGGAAATTGCACGAAAATGTCGTACAAAATTTTGTCGCAGAAAAACATTAGCTCATGCAACGGGTTTCATTGTTGATGCGTCAAGACGTAAGCGTGCTCGTACAGTGCGTACATCAGAAAATGTCGAAGCTGAAACTGAGAGTGTGATTCGAATTATGCGAAAAGATCTCGATATGATGCCTTACAAAGTTCAATTGGTTCAAAAGTTGAAGCCGCATCGTTTTCGTTTCCCTAGATGGGCCAACGAAAAGCTGCACGATGATGTCGATTTTGCAAAAAAAAAAAAAAATTCTTTTCGGATGGAGCTCATTTTCATCTTGGTGGGTACGTTAATAAGCAACGTGTGACGAGTGACTGTTTGGCGCAGCTTGTGAAGTCGAGGCATCATTGACCCATATTTAGCAACCATTACGGTCAATGTAGACACCTATCGTACCATGATAACGGATTTTTTTTGTCCGCTATTCATGGTATTAATGTGAACGATATTTGGTTTTAACAGGATATTGTAACTTGCCACATATCTCATGCCACAATCGATTTATTGCGTCAAACCTTTGAAGGCCGTTTAATTATTCAAAATGGTGATATCAGTTGGCCGCCAAGAAGCTGCGATTTGACTCCGTTGCACCATATACTGTAGAGTGCCGTTAAAGACAAGTGTTATGCCTAGAAACCAGAGACAATTAAGCATTTAAAGGCCAACATTTGTGATGCCATTGCCGAAATACAACCCCATGAATTCGAAAAATTTCTCGAAAATTAGTCTAATCGAATGGGGGCACTGTGAGGCCAGCCGTGGCAGCCTTATGAATGAAATAATATTTCATATCTAACTGGAACAATTGTACTTCTCAAAAAAAAAAAAAAAAAAAAAATAATTTGGCAAAATTTCCAACCACTTTTGTTTTATTGCATTTTTAAATTTAAGCTTTGAAATGACCCACCCGATACTTAGAAGTGGTAATTTTGCTTATTGTTGTACAAGTTCTTACGCTGCCCATTTTTGAGTCATCCCACGTGTCTCCAAAGTAAATACAATTTTCATACTTCATTATCTGCTGTGATGATATGTTTTTATTCGAAGTTTTATTTATTCGTGTTATCATTACGGAGGGCATCCCAAAATAAACAGAATCGGGGAAAGAAGTGAAGGATACAAATGTTGTATTTTGTTGTTGAAATAGGAAGAAATCTTTTTGCAAAAATGAAAAACTTTAACAATTTCTTCTTAAATGTTTAGAGTATAGTATTTATGAATTTCAACAGAATAAAGGTTTAAAACAAAAAATTAAGAATTATTGTGATGTAATGTTCTTTCTGTATATGACTTAGATATGTATTCTAATGATTTGTCTTAAATTTTGATGAAAACTTGTTATAGTTTAAAGGTATTATCTTATATCTATGCATTAAATTTTTTATAACATTCAAAATGGCTACTAAAGCAATGAAATAAAATAATAAAGGTCTTTGGTTAAAACCATAAAATCGTTGATCAAATTTTTTTTTACACTGATTCAGAAATCCGTGTTGATAAAGAAAATTGAACCGAAAGAATTATTCTAAAGGATAATGATAAAGCATTAATGTATTCTTCCTCCTTCTCCTTACGAAACAAACGAAACGCAATGATATTAAAGCAAACACATTTAAATACACATACATACATATGTACACATAGAGATTCTTAAACAAACACATCGTAAACATACATACATACATACATACATATATTTGTCTCTTATACCCTTATAATATTATGATTTAAGAAAAAATAAATATTTTATTCTGTGATTTAGATTAGGGTGCGCCCTGAAAATCATGTCAATTAATTCAAGTTTAGATCTTTTAGGTATTGTAACTTGAAACTTATATTTCTTACATACTAAACAAATTTGGAATACCCTAGTCCATACATATGTATGTATGTATCTATATCCACATGCCTACCTACTTTTTTATACCTTTTTGTGTATTTCTTAAGATCTTTTATTTTACACAAACGTTTCTTTTGCAATGAAAAAAGTATTCGTTTCTTTCATAAAACCCAACATTTTTCTCTATTTTCCCCATTACATTTATATTTTTATTCATAATTTTTTAAAATTATATTTTCAAACTGATGTATTCCTTTCTTACCTTTTATTTATTGTAAAATGCACTTAAGAACATAAACAAATATACACAAACGTATCCTCATCATCCAGTATGTGTGCATGTATGTATGTACTTTGTGTATGTACGAGTATGTGTATTCGTATATTGTATAATTCTATTTAATATATATTTGCGTTGCTTCACATACATATCTGTTGTTTACATTTACGAGTTTATTTTCTTAATAATCCACTTACTCTGTTTTATATAACACTCTCTTCAACCCCCTCCCCCTCTCCCACCCTCTCACTGTCACTTTTTCTCTTGCTTATTTTTTGGTTTTACCTAAAGAGCTTGACTTAATGTGTCATCGGGCTATGTGGATTTCTTAAGTATGTAGTATTCTCTTCTTTCTCTCTCTCTCTCTTCCACCAGTATGTACGTATGCATGTGAACAATATATTCGTATAATCGTGTGTTGTGTTCTTATCTGTTGATCACATATAAATGCAAATATAAAATTAAAGGAAGATTTGTGTCGAATTTTTCATTATCATCTATTTTCAACCTCAAATAAAGACATAAATACACACACTCTCTCACACACACACACACACCCACACACTCAAATCATACATAAAAGGAAAACTCACTCATACATAAAGGTAAAAGCGAGATGGGTATGATACTCGGACAGATTTGTTAATTCCGTGACTTTTCGTATTTCCAGCGCGCAATAGATTTTAATATCAACGCTGCGCCCGTCGTATGTTGCAGGACCATTGTCGAATTTAATCGAAGTTCGGTCTATTGGTTTTAATTGATGTTTTTTTAGAGGTTTATTTAACAACCGATTTAACAGCTGATAGTTGGCTTTTTGTTTAGTTTGGTTTGACATTTTATTATGCATAGACTTACACCAGAGCAACGCTAGCAAATTTTTGAGTTTTTTTTTTATCAAAATAATGGCTCTGTTCCTCACTTTATCCATTTTATGGCGTATTTAATATCTGGTTGACGCAAAACTACTTTTTGGTGCGCTTTATGAGCTGGCGGAGTTATTGGTCCATATAGTATGTCTTCAAAAATGATGATGATCAGAATGCTACTGTCAGTATTGAACGATATAGGGATGCACCATATTTTAGTGGTTAAAACGTGGCCGTACCATTACCTATTTTTATTTTATTTGTTCATTTAACCCATAATATGACATCATTTCAGATATAGATCATAAAATTATTGAAATGATGGTGGATAAGCAGAATGTAAGATTATGTAAGTGTAAGAGAGGAGACTCTAGCTGTAGAACGAGTGGCTTTATTATCTCTATTTGGATACCTGCTTTGTTTTTTTTTTATACACGAGCAAAAGCTTGTGTCTGCCCACTTCCAAGTATTTGACAATGTTCAAGTGCAATTTGAACTGTGGGACGAATCAAATGAATTTACCACAAAACACGAGGGACCAAAGTTAATTAAAACTAATATAGTGAATATCACTCTGTTGTATGAAATTAATAATAATTAGCAAAGAAAAAAGTACGGTTTAGTTAAGATAATGTATAGGAATAATGCATGTCAATGTGTGTAGTTACTTTCATGTATTTGGCTTCTGCATACTTTTCAAATTTAGGTGCTTGTGACTATTTTCTTTTTTAAAATTGAAAAATCTGGCTGGTTGTGGCAAGAGAATAGGTTCAGACAAAGACGTCATCCATTATTGCGGAAATTCTTAGAGACATATTATTCGGTGGCAACTGCAAAAACTAATTTTTAATACAAAAAAGACTTCCCCTGTATATGAATATATAAATTTATTAAATAAGTAGCAAAATATTCCATGTATAATAACTACCGAAATAAGCCTTTACATTTACATGATTAAATTCCAAGCTATATAATAAAATTATACAAAAACCCTTATTTGATGCAAAACATTTGTGGCTTATGAAAAATATAAAGTTTTTGCCATTCTGAGTTCAATTAGCTAAGTTATCGTGTGTCGAACTCAGGTGACGAAAGAAAAATTATTAAAAATTCCACTTTTTTGATATAAAACGTCAGTAAGTGTACGCATTTGAAATTAATTTTTTAATCAATTTTAGTAATAACTAGCTGACCTGTCGAACTTCGTCTCGCCCAAAATTGATTTTTTTATTGCAATAATGCAATAATACACAACAACTGAATCTTGCGCTATTGTAAAATAGGTGTACTATTGTAAAATGTTGAAGCATTTTGCGTTATTTCCTACGTAATTAACTTTCACCACAAAAATATATACCGAAAATACTATTTAGGTACAACGTGCATAAAACAGCGAAAAGACTTGCCAATTGACACTTTGCTACGAACCTGAGCTGCTGATGTACCTTTCTCTTACACACTTCGCCAGAGAGAAGCACGGCCAAAGAGTAACAATAAGAGGTCTGTCTCATTGATAAACACTAAAAAGGTGTAGTTCTTGTACGTGCTCCAAAACAAAAACTAATAAACATACATGTTATATAAGCAGCTATACACCTCGTATTGGCACGAATTAGCAATGAATTTCCTGCTACCCAGCTTCCTATAAATGGGAGTAAGCCATCAATTTTTGGCGTAAATGTTATTTATAGTACTCTGTACTATTATACCAAATTTCATTACTATAGCTTGGGTATTTTCCGAGTTATAGGTATCTCTTTAAGGGTGAGGGTTGACACGCCCATTTTTTGTGGGATTGTCGACGTTGACTCTACGTCTGCGATCAATATGTCCCTAAATATTCAATTTTACCGATTTACCACGCCCACTTTTTGTTATATCGAACATTTTTTTCTACAAGCCAACAAAAAAAGAATGGTTAAAATCAATTCAGTAGTTTCCGAGTACACTTATTACACTCAAAAATTTACTAATGTGTACTTAATGGGATTAATTTTGAAATGCTTGTATCTTTAAACAAAACATGTACTCCAGACGACCTATAGTTACCATCTGTAATCGCTAGTATTTTGCGTTTTCCGGAAAAGTGTACCAAAAGGATGACTTCATTTTCGTGCTCAATTCAATTTTACCGATTTACCACGCCCACTTTTTGTTATATCGAACATTTTTTTCTACAAGCCAACAAAAAAAGAATGGTTAAAATCAATTCAGTAGTTTCCGAGTACACTTATTACACTCAAAAATTTACTAATGTGTACTTAATGGGATTAATTTTGAAATGCTTGTATCTTTAAACAAAACATGTACTCCAGACGACCTATAGTTACCATCTGTAATCGCTAGTATTTTGCGTTTTCCGGAAAAGTGTACCAAAAGGATGACTTCATTTTCGTGCTCAGGAGGTTGAAGTATATAATTACACATTTTTTCGACAAAATATACGGCAAAACAAACTCTGTTCATTAACGGCTTAAATAGATATTTGCAGTTTTCAAATTCTCGTTAATTTTTAATAAAAATATTTATCGAAAATTTCTATTTTAATTCTCTTTTGCTTTTTTTTTCGTTGGTAATTGCAGAATCATTCAATAATTATTATTTTCTCTTTTTTTCTATCTTTGCAGTTCTGTATTATCTAAAATTTGAATAAAATTAAATGGAATTCTGGAAAGAATGTGAATAAAATATAATTGAAAGCAATTAAAAATTATTAATAATTTAGTGCAACAAAAATAAGAATATAAATTATTAAAAAATAAAAACTGACAACAAACATATCATTTGAAAATTTCAAGCAAATAAATCATAAAATAACGTGTAACAGCATAAATTTAGTAAAATAATCGATTGTTATTTTTTAATCAAAAAATAAATTATTTTTACTTTAAATAAAAATAGTAAAAAATTAAATAAAATCCATGTAATGTCAAATAGTGTTTAACTTTTTATAAATAAAAGAAAAAAATCATGTCATAATTTACTAATGCAATAAGAAAAATCAAATAAATGGCTTCAATTTCAAATTATGGGGAAAAAAGTTCAATTTTTTTTAAGCCATATATTCTGAATGTACTCGTCGCTCATGTGTATGATAAGAATAAAATTATGCTCCATTTAAATCCAATTTTGCCATAAATTTTCTATTCAAAATATAAAATCGTAAAAAAAGAAAATTAAAAAATTTATTTATTATTATCGTTCATTTTGATCGCTCACAAATCGTTTTTGTTTTGCAATTTTATTTCGCTGTAATAAAAACCATGTAACGAAATATCGCGCGCGATAACCGAGTGTATGTGTGTATGTATTTCTTAAAAATTTTTGAGAAAAAAAGCCAAAAATATTGTAAAGAATTCAATTGAAAAAAGTGAAATAAAACGAATTTTTTCTTTCGTTTTTCACAAATAAACAAATTGAAAAGAAATTAAAACAAAACAAAACAAATAAACAAAACTGTAATAATAAACAAAACAATATTTAAATGCGATAATTAATTTTTTTCAATACTAATTACATCGTAATAAAAAAAGAGAAGAATAATACCGCAATAATAGTAATAAATTAAATTTGTTTTATAAAATTTCTACTTAAATAATAGCAATAATACAACATGTTAATTATGATTAACCAACAGCTGCTGCAGTGATAAATTTCCATTTTCCTAGAAATCCCACTTTAATTAATGGCCCTGCAATTAGATTTTCCCTGTATTAATAGCAACAAGGGCTAAAACAACAACATCCAGAACAGAGATACAAAAAATAGAAGAATAGTCAAGTAAAAGCTGAAGCAAAACTCTGAAGAGTTCTTAATTAAATAGCCGACAACAGCCAACAAATATGATTAAAGGTGAGTTTTTTTCTTTTCCCCACATTTCAATTTAATTTAAAATTGTTAATATACGAGGGCGGATTGATATTGAAGCTCAATACACTTAGTAAGACGATTTTCCAACTTTTTTATACCATCTGAATAATACGATTTTGGGAATTCATCAAAATACGCATTAGTTTCGGTAATCACTTCTTCGTTTGAGACGAATCTTTTTCCTGCGAGCCATTTTTTCAAGTTTGGAAACAAGAAAAAGTCACTAGGGGCTAAGTCTGGACTATAAGATGGATGACCAATCAATTCGAAGTGGATTTCTCGTAGTTTTAGCATCGTATCTAATGCTGTGTGAACCGGTGCGTTGTCTTGAAGAAAGAGCACTTTTTTCTTCTTTAAATGTGGTCGTTTTTCCTTGATTGCATCAACCAATTGATCCAAAAATGCACGATAATACTTACCTGTGATTGTGGATTCCTTTCAAGATAATCGATGAGCAATATTCCATGTGCATACCAAAATACAGTGGCCATAACCTTGCCAGCCAATTTCGCTGTCTTCGCCTTCTTCGGAGCACTTCCACCAGCTTCCACCAGCTTCCACCCATTGCTTCGATTGATTTTTGGTTTCAGGTGTGTAGTGTTGGATCCACGTTTTATCAACAGTTATTAATCTACGCCAAAAGTCAGCAGGATTATGCTTTATCATGTCCAAACACCGCTGTGAAGTGATCTGTCGAAACTCGTTTTTGTTCAACACTGAGCTAACGCGGCACCCATATTGCCGATTGCTTTTTCATATGCAAATGTTCATGCAAAATGTTGAACACACGTTCATATGATATGTTTACCATTTCAGCAATCTCACGTATTTTGAACCGGCGATCATTCATAACGATATCGAGGATTTTCTTGATATTTTCTTCTGTAACCACCTCTTATGGCCTTCCTATTGATGGTATTGTTGCAGTGCTTGTTCGGCACCGTTTAAGTTCAGCAATCCAATATTTTACCATATAATCTGACGGAGCAGATTCGCCGTAAGATTTATCAAGCTTTTCTTTTGTCTCTTTCGTCATAATATCATATTCACGATACACAAGAAACCAGAGTTGGCAAAAACCTAGTTTTTCTTAAACCCAACCTACCGGGCTTTAACGGGTTTTTTGATGGATTCTGTTGAGTTTTATATTTCTTGTTTGTTAGTACAATAACAGTAATTTAGTATTTATAAGGCAATTTTGCACTCTTGCTGAAATTAAGGCGGCATTATGTATTATGAGCTGGTAAAACTCTGTAATTGAAGCAGACTGCAATTACTGCATATGTGCGATGACATTTGTTAGAAACAATCAAATGGAATACTATAACTAACCCGCCGTATTCTTCGAATATTGTTTCTTCTAGCTATGGGCTTGTTCGACGGATGCAACATCTTTGGGCTTCAAAGCTGGATCGCCTCAAAAGAACAGAAGTTTTTTCTGAGACCGGAAAAGGAAATTGCCTCAGAGGAAGGGAAAAGAAGTAAGCAGTAATGTGATAAATTTACTAATTCATTATAATTTTTAAGCTAAAAAACGGACTGAATTAATTTGTATTTCCAATACATAAATTATGTTTATTTTTGTTGCAAATAAACTAAGGAATCCTTCAAATAAAAAACACACCCGGTTTTTTTTTAATATAATACCCAATAAAATCCGAATGGGCTTAATTGGGTTACCCAGTGGATTCATTTAATAGATTAGATATTTTATTCCTGAGCTGATTAGTAAATATTTATTCGAATATTTGAAACAAAATCTATGTGTCACGTGAACGGTTTATTTTGATTGTTAGAAAACTAATTATTGTAACAGGTACTCAAACATTTTTTTCCAATTTTTGAGAAGAAAGAAAAGAATAGAAATTTTTACATGCATACATATGTATATACTTATTAGAGAGATCGGATGGGTATTATTCAACCGGTTTTTTTCAAAATCTTCATTTTTCGAATACCAAATAAACCGGTTAATTTAACACGAATAACCGCTTAATTTAAATAAATATAATTTTTATACGTTTGTATATTTTTCTTATTGAAAATATGCTCATCGTTGAACTATTTGTACAAATTTAAATATATTTTGTATATATGACAACCTTGAACGTCTCACAATGAATGTGAAAACGAAGGTTGATCGAAAAAGATATGCACTCTTGAGCAAAAATAACCTTTTTTATCTTCTGTAAATAAATATTATTTTTTTATATATGGATAATGACTCATTGATAGCCCACAAACCCACAAATGCCGGTTCCGAACGGCAGATATATTAGTAAGTGAAGTTTTTCACAGCGTAAATACACATAACCAGTCGCTAGTATTGTTGTGAAGTGATATCGCTGTTGAAAATTGTCAGATGGTGTGGCCTGAACCGACGACTTCTCAATTGGAAGGTGGGTTCTTACCTAATATACCACAGTGACACACACACTATTAAATACGTGGTGAATAAACTTACATACAGTGCTGCTCGAAACATAAGCAAATTTTCCATACATTACATATAGTGCCGCTCGAAATCTAAGCAAATTTTCTTATAGATTTATTCAAAGTAAAACATTTAAGTTTTGTTATCTTAGGCACCTAAATTATAACTATTAATTTCATTCTCTACCAAGTAAAACAACAAAATCGAAATCAGCTTCTTGAGTACCTGTTCGAAACTTAAGCATTTTTCGGTACTTTGTATAGTAAAATTTCTTTTGTATGGCCTTCGCACATCGTTTTGGTCCAGCTCTGCGCTTCAAGAATTAGGAACAATTTGAAAGAACCGGTTAACCGGTTATTTGAATTATTATTAACCGAAAACCGGTTTTTTTAAAAGTCATACTTTTCGAATTATTCGAAAACCGATTTTTGAAAAAGTCGAATAATCGATCTCCCTAACACTTATATGACTTTTTATATTTCTTTCATCTTTTAAAGCCCTGTATTGCAAACATTTCGATTATATTTTAATATAAATTGGGTTTCGAGTAGAGTATCTAATTATTCGACTTTTACTTTTGTTCGAGTAAGAAATTAATTGATTTTAAACTTCTTAAATTGCTCGAATAATCGAGTAAGTTTTACAAATAGTTCGAATAACTGGAACAACTCGAATAACTTGAATAATTAAAAAATTATCCAAAAACTAATCTAATGGAAAACAACAAACATGTGTACTTGGTGTTTTGCTTTTTTTTTTAAACGAGGTCTACCAGAACAACTAGTACTACGTGAAAATATATGTTAATTTGAAATTAATTCCCTTATTTCGTCATTCCGCTATAGTACCAATAAATGAGACACACACCACATTGCGACGATGCTCTAACGAATCGATAGAGTTGACTACTCTACCTCTCCTGTACGCTCCAAAATAGACTTTGAAGCACCGGCCCACACATGAGGGTTTTATATCATTTCGGATGGGTTATAGGTCTTGTAAATATTAAGGAGATCAGATGAAGTGAAGTATTTCTTGCATTGTCTTAATGCTTGAAGGATTCTGTCGACACATGAAATATGTGATCGTTCTCATACCCAGAACATCAAGAGCATCTGATTTCCCAATATCTACTTTACCAATGGACACTGATGACAACATATCACCACGTCTGCATGTTAAAAAACATTATAGGGTCTTGCTTGCATTAAAATCCAGACTGTTTGCACGATCACACTCGGAGATTTTGCCAGGTCGCTTGAAAATATGAATGACAAATGTTGCTGTCATCTATAAAAAGTAGATAGGATTGGAAGTCAAAAGAAGAAAGTCGTTAAGAAATATTAGAAATAGCGTAGGAGAAAAAATGGAACCTTGCGGTGCGATGTTAGTGATAGCAATAAAATTGCATTAAAAAGTTTTTCTGATCTTTTCTTTGTCTTGTCTAAATACATGAAATCGTCTTATTATACTGATGCTTTTTGCATTAGATTTTTAAAGTTTGCAATACTTTGTATTGTTTTGTTGAGCTCATTTAGAATTCGTTTAGATCCACATCGATTGCATGATTTGATTGTAAGCTCTTTTGTTTTGGTTTTTGAAATATATATTAAAAAATTATCGCTAATCTTGAACTAAAATGTCTAACAAACCTGTAACGGCTGGTCAGAAAGCAAGCAAATTTATGTTCGAAAAGTGTGTAATGAAAGCAAAAAGATGTGATATTTTTACATATCTCATCTTTGGATACAATTTTAACAGATAATATAAATGTAAAACTAAACAATCATAAACATTTGCTATTTTACACCCCGAATTTTATATATGAATTTTGCTCGATTAATTAACACATATTGTTCGAGTTGTTTGTTACTCAAAATTGGATATTTTCATTATTCGATCAAATAATGACCAACAAATTTTCAGATTAATAGTTGTTCGTTGTTAGTACTCGTAGATACTCTAATTTCATGTGAACGAACCATCGAACAAGTTTTGATCAATGGATGAGAGAACTAACATATGGTGTAGAATGTGAGAGTGTGTTTGTGTATTTATTCTTTTCTTTATTTGTACAGAAAAGAAAAATGGGCACATTTTTTTCATATAATGACACTGCTATTACATGCTTTGAATTTACACACACACACACACACACTTGTAAATAATAAAACAGAAATTGTTGCTTTTTGACCTTGAATAATAATAAGAAAAAACAAACAAAACTGAAGACTAAAAAGACTGACTGAAGATGAACAAACACTTGAATGCTTGCGTATGTTTCTCGCTTCTTTTTCTTTGCATCTATTTTCCTGTGTTCTCTGCCATGGCAAATGTTATACCCTTAACTTGACTTGGCTTAGCTTTAGATTTAATTGAATATTCTCTCTCACTCTCTTTTGCCACCACCCGCTTTTTCTTTATATGCTTTTTCCTTAAACAACATGTTGAAAGTGCGTAAAGAGTCTCTGTGGACAGAAAAAAATCTCTTCCATATTTGGTTGCACATGAAAAACGTTTTACTTCAAATAAAGTATGTTTGTACGCTGTTAGAAAATGTTATGTCTTGTTGTTGTTGTTGTTACACACAAATAGATTTTTCTTATCTTCACTTTTACTTTTGTAAGAATGTGATAAATATTTCAGTACTTGTTGTTGTTGTTGTTTTTGCTTTTGCTGGAATATTTCAACGAAAAAAACAGTTAATTAAGTTTTGGGAAAATAAAGGAAATTATTTATCATTATTAACATCCATCATCATTATTATCATTCTCATTACAATAATGCTCATACATTCGTGTATGTGTAAGCACTCTATTGTATACATATACATACATATTTATATATACATGCATATATAAAAAACATAAAGAAAAACATGTCGGAAAGGAATTGTAATTTAAAGAAATTAATTTTTCACTCTTTCAGAATGAAATTAAATAAAGTAGACGAACAAAAAAACACAAAAGGCAGGGGGAGAGAGAAATAAGGGAAATGTAAAAAGGAAAGTACGATATGAAAACATTAAAAAGGAGAAATGTACAAAGATGTGGAATTATAATAATAATAACAACAACAACAAAAAACAAGGTCATACAAATATAAGGTGAAGTAAATAACACACACCACTACAAACACGTTTCGTTACCTTTCAACGGTTATAAGACATTGAGTTCAGAGGATGAAATTGGGCACGAGTTTCGCTTTTATTTTCTTGTTGAAGTATTTCGTTCTGTGGCTGCTTTTAAATAATAAACCATCTTTTGTATTAACTGGTAACTTTTTATTAGACTTTAATCAAAGTCACAAAGACATGATTTTTGATTTTAAAAATTGTAGAGAAAACAAACGTTATGAACGATTTAAGTATCATTGCTTAGATGCTTAAAAGGGAATACACCATAGTGATTTGATATTAAAACGGTTGGCTACCTTCGTTATATTGCATGTATGAAGTTATTTTTGTAAATTTTAATGCTACTGCTTAAAGCTTATAAGCTTCTAAAATATCACATAATTAATTTAAATTTGTGTCAGAAATTGGTTACGTGTTGTCTAAACTGCTACGAAAAAAGTTAAAAAAGTATCCTGATACTTCTCGTAGGCTTTTTTTTTTAGTATTTTTTGAAATATTTTTAAGATATCTTTGGTCGTTTGTTAAATTAAATTAAAATTTTATAAATGTACCATGTCATTGCGATCTACAAAGATCTTTTAACCCTAACACTTCGGGGTCATCTAGAAAAGGCCCATTAATTCCTCCATCGAGTCAATATTCCTGGGTGGATGGCTGTCCGCTCGATCCGGATAAAGCAATCGGAACAGTCTCCAAAAGAATACCCTCAACTTTACTTAGGAAGACCACAATATCCCCAATTGGTAGCCGACAAATCAGTTCAGGCCCAATTAATGGCTTCATAAACGTTCATCTCTGAATATTTGCCAAAGCAACACATTTTCAGAAAATATGCTCAGTCGTCTCTTACTTCTCGCTGCGCGGACGGCATCACCATTTCAGGTATCACATAGTGGCTCGTCAAGAAGCCACTTGGGTTATCCTATTAAAACTATACCTTAAATAATGCTTAAACCTTATTGTAATAAAACATATTCTAAAATAATAAAAACAGTCAACAGAGTTTAGCTTCAGAGGAATAAATAAATTCCTACATACATTGGTGATGCAGAAGTCATTCATAATTTTGTAACAATATTGGAAACACATACATATTACATATTACCATTTAATTTTTTAACAAACCTCGTATGTCTGCATGTCTTGAAAAACTAACGCGTAGACTTACTGCAACTGGTTATTTCATTTTTAAATAACGCTCGTAAGCTAAGCATTGCCATTTGGCACTTTCTTTGTGAGTCAATGTCTGAATATGAGCTTAATGAGCGTGAGTACATTTACATGATTTTGTTGTACTATTTTTATGTACTCATCTCTCTTCTGGACTAAGTTTTTCCTAATCTTTGTCTTTTCAGATTGTTTATTAATGCGGTTTAATTCCACTCTTTTAGACTTTTTCAACCTTTTCTACGTTACTGGATTTTTTACTTTAATTTAAGTAAAATATCAACTAAAACAACAACAATATAAAACGTAATAAAAAAAGTTTTTAATGTTGATTTTGAGGTATTTGAACAGTGGTGAGATTTGTGCTACAAACGCCACGAAAAACAAAAACCAAAAACATCCTTTTTTATGGCTTGAAAAGCAAAGAAAGAAACTCATAATGAATGAATAGGAAAACATTATTTGGCACTTTTGAAGGGTTGCTTAATGTTTTCTATTCCTTCTCTTTCCTCTTTTACACGACGTGCTCTCAACATACTTTTAAACAATTTTAACTTTTTGTATTTCATATTTTATATCAAAAGTTTTATTTTAATGCCTCGAAAAAAAAAATATTTTAAAAAAATTATATAAATTTTCCAGGAGTCTTCCTTCCATCATTAATTTGAGGGAATATGCAGAAACTATGTGTGTATGATGAACATTTTGTTTAAGTGAATTGGAAATTACTTATACGCCAATGAATGGTAATGTTAACAAATTACACTATGCAACAAATGGAAAAACATTTTCTGACCATGGATAACCACTATAGTTATTGATGCGCTATGGTCGTCTAACTTCAAAAATCATCAGCATATCAGATTCATGGATAAGTCTTGAAAATAAATTATTTGTTGTTGTTTTTATATGTAATGGGTGTTGTATAAGCGATATATTTTTTTAAATTTATATATATCACCATACGTTCAGTTGAATTGTTGGCAATTACAGCAAAACAATTTTTTTTCAAAACTTGGTACTTTTACTTCAAAAATCTCACATTTTAGAAAAAACATTCTAAAAGAACTTATCCATGGAATCTGAATTGCAGATGATTTTTGAAGGTCAGAAAATGTTTCTCCATTCGTTGCATAGTGTTATTAAATGTCATTGTCTTGTAAAATTCTTACGTATAGATGACACTGTCCCCTAGACAATTACGGTTCACCTCCTATTTGCAGCGCTTGTAAAAAATCTGCTCTATTCTTAAGTCATGACAATTGGTCTTCTGGTGGACTGCCTTCGATATAGATTGCAATATCAGACTCTTTGATAAGGTCCGGAGATTTGTTGCAATCCAGATCACAGGTGCGTTATGTACTACCCCTACAAAGGTTCTTTTTGTGATGCTTGGATGGCTTCCTTTGAGTATACTTGTCAGACATCGGGCCAAACCTTTAGCGGTGAGACCAAAAGCCTTATCACGTTGTCATATTATCCCCTCGGGACACTCCTGTATCGTGACATCGACTATGCCTTATCTGGCCATGAATTGTATAGGAGATTCCGTGTTATGGGTGTGTTTTTTACCTCCATTAAACTGGCGATCAAGCAGATATATATGTTGGACGCTGAAAGAGCAAGGCGGAAGGTGACTCTAGCTTTATTGCCAAATTCAACCTACGGTACCTCTGTTTGAATCCCAGAAGGGAGACAATGCGATATATGGCATCACAACGGGCCGCTATGCGTGCTCAAGTGTGCCTTGCTTAGCGAGGCTGCCACTCCATCCTACATCCTACCTAGATCATGAAAATAGCTTTTGCTTTTAAACGTTGTCTATATGCATATTTTTCTTTGACAAATCCTCTTATTTTATGATCCTGATGTTAAAGCGTTGCTCTGAGTTGCCTTTTAGTCTAATAGTGTAAGATGATCGCACGTAATTGTTAGTTAAGCCGAGAATAACGGTCGGGGTGTTATTCTTTTCGATCAATATTTTTCCATTCACAAAGTCAGTAGTCTGGTAATACTGAATGACTAAAACTCACTTAAGCAATGTAAGGCCTACCAGTCCGCTCCCTTTAGTCAATAATAAATCGTATCAGATTTTCTAAAAATTGTTAATACCTCTCTCAGAAGAAACACTTTGACTTTCAGCGCTGAGTCTTAAAGGAGAATGATTCTTTTGTGATATTCTAGGATTCTAAGGATTCTTGTTTAATTTGAGTAGAATTCAAATTGACTGATATTAACGTATACTCAATATTCTTAATATTCTTCTCATTAATATAACTTATACGTCCAGATGAGCATTTAAATTGTACCGCACACAGAGCATACCATTATTTTAAAACTGAAAATTATAAAAAACTGACATTTGCATATACTGGTAGATGAAGAAGAAAAGAATACTCAGGAAGAAACACGTTCGAATGTTTTTTTATAGATATTTTGTAATTTTTTTATCGTTTCTCTCTATTATTCATATTTCAAAAATGGCGTTTTTCTTATTTTGCTTCTGAACTTAAAATTTATGTTTTTTGTTTTAAAAATCTTGACAGTAGCGAAGAGCATGTGATGCGATGTCTTGTTAGTAAATCTGGCTATAAAACTTAAAATTATTTTTGCTGTTTCTCGCATTCACTTCGGGGATAGTGTTAAGGTAATGGGATGGGATTAAAAAAATAGAAAATTTTTGAAACTGTTTTTTATTTGCAAGCATATCCTTAACGATAATACGTGTCAGAATGTTGCAAGTAGAATGTTAAAAGTGGCAACTTGAAACGTCAAGTGGTTTAATCTTTTTAAATGCATTTCCTAAAATAGAGTGATGGAATGGAGAGAGAACAAAAAAAAAAAAAAACAAAAAAAATGTCTTAAAAAGTAGGGCGTCGTTCGCTTTTTAACTTTAATTAAGTTTTATGCGTTCTCTTGTGCTAGAAATCAGGTGGCAGAAACACGAATCGTTGTAACACTCATATAGCGCTGGAAATGAGTTAAAATTAATGTTTCTTTTGAACAACAAACTGCTGATAAGATGGTCAACTTTAACGCATTCTCTGCCAACACTTTTTTGAGTGTAGTTTTTTTGTTTTTTTTTTGTTATTTCGAGATGCATACACATATTTTGTAAAAAAAAAAGTTTACATCAAAACAAAATCATACACGAGCATACTCATGGTTGGCAATGGGAAAGAAACGGGACTCGATATGCTTTTTCTTATTTGCGCACCTTTTAGTAAAAAAATTAAAGCACAAAGGGATGAAAATATAAAAAAATAAAATATACCGGTTATATATCAGGATTGGCTACCTACTAAGTAGTCCACTTAAAGCAACCCGGGTCTTAGCGCGTATTTTTTAAAAAGAAAACCCGGTGGGTTTTTTATTTAAAAGTTTTCATAGTTTATTTACAACAAAAATAAGTATAATGTATGTATTGGGAGTACAAATTAATTCGGTCTGTTTTTTTAATTTGCTACCTATTAAGTAACCCAGTTAAAAAAGTTATTTAAAAGTTTTGGTAGTTTATTTACAACAAAATTAAGTGTAAGTGGGAGTACAAATTAATTCGGTCGTTTTTTTTTTTAACTAAAAAAATATGGTTTAACAAATTTATCAAAATAAAAATTTATTAAATCACTGCTTAAATCTTTCCCCACCTCTTAGCCAATGTCCAAATACCGTCTCAGAAAAACTTCTTTTCGTTGAGGGAATACAACTTTGAAGCCGATTATTTATTGCTTCAAAAGACAGATATTTCTTCGGTGACATGCCAAAAGATATTGTATCCGTCGAAACCGTCAATAGTCAAAAGTAGCAATATACGGAGAATATGGCGAATGCGATAAAATATTTCATTTGATCGTTTCTTACAATGGTTTAGCAACTTTTGCGACATGAGGCTACGAGTTGTCACGCAAAAAATAACTTAGTACTGTCTGTCTTTAAATTTCGTTCGTGTTTCCGTAATGCACGTTTGAAATGAAGTAATTTCTGCTCCTATCATTGAGGTTTGGCAGCTCATAGTACACAATGCCCCTTTGATACCAACAAGAGAGTGAAAAATTGCAGTATAATTACTAATACAACGTAATTATACTAACGAACAAAAAATAAAGTTGAATTGAACGAAATTTAAAAGCAGTTATAAAACTCCCTCAGAAAAGCCAATACAATCCAGTGGGTTGGGTTTAAAAAAGAACCCAGATTTTTGCCAACCCTGTTTTATATTGAAATACTGGTTTTTCACCTCTGATGATGAAGTTGAAGTTATTTTTCACACTTTTTTTAAGTCTTTATTTTATTCGTTTGTGACAATAAAAGGTTTGCAGGTTCCAAAAGTTGTTCGTTATATGTTAAAAGTACCACTGGTGCGCTCGTGTTGGCAATGAGGAACGGACTAAGTAAACTCATGCTTGGCAGCGAATGCATTAGCTATTGAGTAAAATTTCATATAATTTCGATATTTTAAACGTTAATTCACACTTTTTAATTATATTCTTTAATTATAAAATATTTATTGACTTTTGACTCCAAACCACATGTACCGTGTCGGACAAAACATACTAGACTAAACAGATATTTTTATTTAGCCTTACAAACATGTCAAATTATATATGATAAGTATGATATTTGTCATTTATTTCAAAATATATGCTTTATTGTTAAAAATTAAACAACAGTTTTACAACAGTGTTATTCAAAGTATAAAAATATTTATAAAAAGAAAAACAAAATCTGTGAAAAATTCACGCGACAAAACATATTGGACTAAACGTTGGAATCAATATTTTGTGGAATATCCCTTGTTTTTAAGGACCGTAGCACATCTTTTTGGCACGAAAGCAATAAGATTATCCCATTGTCGTTTTTCTATACCAAACCCAGCAGCCTTCAGAGCATAAAATATTTTTTTATCTCCTCCCACACCTTCTCTAAAAGTATCTATATTGGATTGATGTCTACGGATTACGCTTGCGACTTCATAACATGAATTCCTTCACCCTCAAACAAATCTTTTAAATACCTTGAGGTATTTTTTGGATCATTGTACTATTGAACTTGCCAAAGAAGTAGCATATGCCAATCTGCATTAGTAAGCATTACACTTTTTACGATCCCTTGGTAAATGTCCATATTTCCATCGATTTTGTGTAAGGGCTCTAAACCATTGCCGGAAAAGCAACCCCAGACCATCACATTGCCACCTCCGTGTTTTTACACTACCCTGACAATGCTTAGAATTCAATCGTCTATATTTCAGTTTGCGTACTCTCCTTATACCATCAGAGTTTTGATTCATCTGAAAATAACCCCACTGTTCCACTTCTGTATGGTCCAGTCGATGTGCTCCTTAGCAAATTGTATTCGAGATTTACGTTTCTTCTGTCCTGCTTCACATGCTTTTCTCTGTACGGTTTGATACACTTACAAATACGTAAGTTCAGATTTTCGACAACTGCAGGAGCTGACTTTTGAGGAAATTTTTTAAACTCTCTTACCATTCATGAATCGTCTTTTGATGTCGTACACAGTGGTCGGTCACAGTGGTGAACATGATCAACTTTTTCTTACGTTCTAAACTTTTTTATAATAAAGCTGGCAATGGATTTTGGTAAAGAATACTTTTCGCAAATGGTTTTTTTTTGTGATAGACCGCTTTTAAAATCACTAAATATGAGGAAAATGTAGTAAGAATTTGCTCTCTATTCCTCAGGCACACACCTTTGTCTTAAGAATGTAATTAAGCGACTAGAAAATTAATAATATAACGCCACATGCATCAATATTAGTTTGTTGTATGATTCTATGATTCTCTCTTTAGAATAATATTTACAGCTTTATTATGCTTGCACTGTAAAAAGTTCAATATGTTTAGTCGCATACATTTTATACAATTTGAGCACTTTTGTATTAAAAAAGTTAGAAATGCAATTAAAATTTAATTTTTTCAAAATATTTTTGTTTGCTTACCATATATGCAATAAATTAAAATTCTATTTACATACCCTGTTTAGAAATTTCAAAACAAAATCGACGAAATACTGAAATTTTATTTCAGACCAATATGTTTTGTCCGGTATTGTAAGTTAATTGGGTTTTAAATTGTTAGAAATTATGTTTGTTGTTGAAATTGTCAAAACTTCTGACTTTTTTTTAACTGATAAATACTTATGAATAAAAAAAAATATCATTTTAATTAATTCCTTGAAAATTAGTTGACGAGGTAAGGAACAACTTTAAAGCTGACACTAACCCTTTCGCATCATTAAGCATCAAGGATGCCTATTATTCTACAGTATCGACGAAAACAACTGCACAATACCTTATGTCACAATTGACGTATTTTTCAATACAAAGTCTTTTGTAGGAATTTAGATATTGTGGTAAAAGAAGACTACTCTTAGACAAGTAATTTTCATCGGTTCTTGGCTTTGTCATATTATTGACCATGTTTTCAAATTTCGTCAAAATACAATTTGAACGTAAAACGATTAAGTTTTGAATTTTTTTGTTCTTAAAAATATTAATTATTTTTATTAGTATATCCTTACATATCCCACCAAACATTTGATCGTTCTTCTTCTCCTTGTGTAGAGCATGAAAAATAATGGTTTTACTTTTAATTTTCAATCAATTTCAATTTTGAAACAACTTGAATTAAAAAAAGACACATCAATAGGGTAAATTTTTTTTGCTGCAATAAATGTTACATCTTTTGTTTAAATTTTATTTATTTTTTTTATTTACAACAATACTGCCTCTTTGTTATACATACACATTTTATTCTGTAACTACGTAACTAAGTATTTTAATAATAAATATGTATGTATGTATGTATGTATGTATATATGTATGTGTGTTTGTAATCAGCCAACTTTATCCTGTTGCTTTATGGGCTTTCAACTCTTCTGCTTTTCTCTTCTATCATCCTCATCCATTCCTCTCTGTTTGCTAATTTACCATTATACTGTTCTGCTATTCATTTTATTTTTCTTAAGCTACGGTCACATTTGGCAAATATTTGACGAAAAAAAACGTAAATAAAATTAAAAATAAATTTAAACATATATTGGTATGTACTGTCATTTGTTGTTAAGCAATTTTTAAAGAATTATTGGATATAAAAAGAAATGAAATATTTCTACAACATAGTGGCTACGTTTTTTACGTCAAATATTTTGCCAAATGTGGCCGTGGCTTTACTGTGGTTCTATTTATTTATTTAAAAAAGAGATAGAGGCCTACTGTATATTTATATTTATATTTGGCCTTTTTTATTTTCCCTTGCCTTTGCCACCTAATTCGGTATTTAATGTTGTTGTAGTTGTTGTCGTTGTTGACATTTCTTTTATTTTCTTCATGTTTATGACAGTTAATGTTACTGCAAATCTAAGAGGGATTGTAAGGTTTTTCAATTTTTTGTTTGTATCTGTTCTACTATGATAACATTTCGTGTTTACAATAATAACAAAAACAATAAATATTAAATATTTTCTCTTAATGTTGTTGTCATTTAGGCTACTGCCGTTACGTTGAACTAGAAATAAAGTGAAAAGAAGAGAGTGTTTTGTTAATAACGGGAAGCCAATAAATTTTTATTTGTATTTGTCTTTGGCGTTGGTTATGTGTGCTACAAAGCAGGCACTATGTGGCCAACTGTGTAAAATATGCTAAAATGTTTCATTACACTCGTACCTATTTCTGCGGCCTTTCTTTATGCTGCATTTCGGACTATCTGAATTATAGAATACATTCGCTTTAGGGTCAAAAATACCTCGTTATACGGCTATAAAAACTTGGGTTAACTGTTCTTCTTTACAAAAAGTATAAGGCCAGAAAAAGCAGCACATATTCTTCTCGGTTTACGGCCTACATTTGCAGAACATATCTAGGCTGTATAAAGAGGCATGAGTGTATTAAGTTCTAAGTTCTAAAATTATCAGTTAAAAAAGAAACTTTTGTTTTCTATTGTTTGAGATTTTTTATTTTATTTTAATTATGTCATATTGTCATATCCGTGTCACTGTGTATTATTTTTTATTTCAGACAATAAATATATATATATGTGTGTGTGTGTATTTTTAAGGATATTACAGATGTTTTCACAGCTGTGTTGTATTTAAAAGAAGATTTCATATTTTTTGTTGGTTTACTTTGGCAATATAAAAATTTCTACACCGGACTACATTATAAGTAAATAAAATGCATAGACAATGAAAAGCAAAAATTAAATAGATAAACTACAAACATAAATTAAATTAAATTTAAAACGTTATTAAATTAATAAATCAATATAAAGAAAATCATTTAACAAGATATACGCATATGTATGCTTATAAAGTGTATTTTTGATATACATAATTAGTTTCTTATATAATGACCGTTTAAAAAATGCATAGATTTTGGAATGTTTACAAAGGCAATACGAAGATAGTTCTCATTAAGAAATCCATGACTTCTTTATAATAATAATAAGCAAAAATACCTTTAATATTCAATATATATTTTTTTTGATGCGCAATGGTTGCCTAACTTCAAAAATCACCAGCATTTCATATTCTATGGAAAAGTTTTTTTTTTGAATTTTTTTTCTAAAATGTGAGATTTTTGAAGAGCCTGCGTCATACATCTTATGATAACTTTGAAATAACTCATTCGATTTTGTTAAGTCATATGTTAAAAATTCCAAAATATACCATTATAATGTAATGTTTAAATATAGCCCATCTCATTTGGAGTTATTGAGAAACAAATTATATATTTTTTTTAAATTATAATATTATTGATTTCTAAAAATTCACAGTAAATCTTAGAAAGTTTTGGAATTTTTTTTTTTGCTGTAATTGCAGAAAATTTCAGTGAGCGTATGTTGATATTTATGAGTTTTGAAAAGACATATCGCTAATACGGCACCCACTACATACAATTACAAGGAAAAAATTTTATTTTTAAAACATGGGAATAAAATATATTGTTACGTTTTAACCATTTTAGACGTTTGAGTTCGTTTAAATTGCGTTAAAATGAAATAAAACACTACTTGTCGTTGTTTTACAAATTGTTTCATTTTTATTAATTCCACTGTATCTCTAATACCCTATGTCTTAATACAGCAAATTCACTTTTACAACACTTATTGACAACCAAATGATAACTAAACAACCCAACCGCAATTCGCCGCACTTTATAGCATTTCATTATCAATTTCGAATGTTCTTGTAGTTGCTACAAATTCGATTTTCGATTTATGTACGGTAAATTCAAATGTAAAACTAAAATATCCCAAAACGAATCGAGCTGGCAACTCCGTTACATAATTATGGCAGCGATGGTAAGCCCCGACACAAAGCAATAAAAAGTCCATAGCTAAAAATCCCACAATAAGTCCCTGATGTGGTGGATTTTTCTCTTCAGGGTTTTCATTTTCGTAATAATATATTTACCAATCGATTTTCATGAATTATGCTTTATTCCTATTATACCATAACTTTATGAATAAATAGTGAAACTGGTAAATATTTGCTGCTTTCTGAGACTTAATGTGAATTTTTAGAAATCAAAAATAATATAATTTAAAAAATTTATATATAATTTGTTTCTCAATAACTCCAAATGAGATGGGTTATATTAAGAAATAATATTAGAATGACTTAAAGCTGGTAAAATTTGGATTTTTTAACATATGGTTTAATATATGGTTTTTAGCATATGGTTTTTAACATATGGTTTGTGAAGCAGCCTCTTCAAAAATCTCACATTTTAGAAAAAAGTTATAAAAAAAATAAACCAAGTTTTTCAAGTTAGGCGGCCATAGTGCATCAAAAAAATATAGTTTTTATCCAAGGTCAGAAATTTTTTCTATTTGTTGCACAGTGTAATTTTGATTTTCAATTTTTTACTTTCATAAATGGAAGGTTGTGTGCGTGGTTTGAACTCAACGCAACTTTTTTTTTGTCTTTAATTAACATTTTTATTGCCATTGGGAAAATACTTTTTAAAAATTTTAATAAAAGTGTTTCCATAAGAAATTAAAATGTTTGTCTTTTGCTTTATTTTTTTTTTTTTTATATTTCGCATGGTTTACTTGTAATGGTGCATTAATCGAAATTCGTTTTTATTAACAATAAAAATAATGACCAGCATTTTATTATTGTTTTCCAATTATTTTTCCAATAACTGAGGCAAAACAATTTTAAAATCATAAATAGAAAATAAATTTAAATTAAAAATAAGAAATGATTATAAACAAATGAATAACCATTAAAAGCGATTAAAAGCCAAAATTAACACACACCCACAATGCAGAACAAGCATATTAGCAAAAACAAAAAAAATATTTTTTTCCGTAATTTTATTGTAAAAAAATGAAAACAACACTAAACAAATTAAATAAAAATGATTTTAGAATTGAAATGGAGCGAATGGATATAATGACCAAAACTGTTGTTAAATTGATCATTAAAAAAATTGATGTGGACGCTTTTGTTGTACCACAATTTTAAACATTTATTTAAAAATATCCATAATGATTTCTTTATTTTTCCAAAAGCTTGACCAACACCACCGACACAGCACTACCAATCAATAAGTCTACTTAATAGATGCCACCCACCAGCTGATGCCGTTACTATAGAAACAAACAAATTTTCTCCCTTCATTTTTAATTTACAGTCCCATTATTTCTACAGAATTCATGTTTTCTTTTCTCTCGATTGCTGTATTTAATTATTAAGTATTAATTGGCATATTTATTAGGACTCACACAGAGATTTTTCAAACATTAAAAATTTTAATGTTTTCATTGAAAAATATAAAAGACACGTAGTTTTTTTTTTTAATTTATTGTTTTTGTTGTTGTTATTTTAAACTAAATCAATAAATCATTACGAAAATTTGAAAATAAAGATAAGATATTAATAGCCGAGCAACGATTGCTTCTGTATCTCTGGATATATATGTTCGAAGGGAATAAAACCAACAGCGATGCAATCAGCAGTCCCTAACGAGTGATCGTTTACAAATATTATTGTCATGTGTCGTTAATTAAAATTTATAGAATTAATGATCATTACCATCCAATCATCGGGCAGAATTGAAAATTCAAATATTTGGGACATCCGATTACCCAAGGTAAGACAGATATAGACCCAAGGCATAACTGAAATAAAAATTCAGTTCAAATTATTAGTTCAGTTTGAGTTACAATAATATCACCGCCAGAACTGCATTTTTCCCGCTCTTTTCACGGGAAAACTGGAAAAATCCCCCTACAAGTAATTTGAAACAATGCTTTTCATAGAAGAAGGACACCAAGCAATCACAATAGCATAACCGCTTACTCAATTGCCTCCGCCTGCAATTGCATTGGTTTAAAAACGTGAAGCATATTTATCCAAATGTTACCCATTTCTAAATCAATAAGCGCTTTTATTTATTAAGTGCTACCGAGTTATGACACATTTACTTTTTTGATCTAAACTGACATATTTTTGTAGCAAAACATATTTTCTACGAGTTTTTACAAATTTCCGTGTTACATCTTAAACTTCTTTGGCATTAGTATTTATTGTTATTCCCTTTCAAAAATGTCATCAACATTTTTGCCATCTTTTAAAGATTCGAAAAAATTTACTACAACGTTGTTCTTTAATATAAAGTGTCAAATGTATGGCATGATGTAGACAGAAAATACCCTCAACTATGTTATATTACACGAATTTCTTAATAACTTCGGGACCATCGTTGGGTTAATATAGAAAGAGCATATTTTGTTTTTTTCCAAAATTGCGTTTTAAATTTTTTATGGTTGTGTACCTCTCAAGAAAAATAAATAAAAAAATTTCCTTTCAAAAACTTGGAAGAAAATATAAAAAGCAACCGGCACCGAGTTTATTGCTCGCTTTAAGCTAAAATTGGGTTTCTTTTCCTGTATCAAAGATTTTTTAGTTTTTACAGTTTTTTCCTTTTCCTGTAAAACAACAAAAAATCGATATACGCCCTTACTATATTAAGCCATCAATATGTAATCAGAGTAGCCCTTCCCGCGTTGCTGTGAGCCTTTGCACACATTTTATATAGGAAAAACACACCATCACAAAAGTGAATAGTTTTTATCCAAAACTGTAAACTACCGCTATTTCCGCTCTTAATATATGTAGTGATTAGTATTTACTGAGCATAAAAGATGCCACACCCACTTAGCCAATTTCGCCCATACCTTGACTGATGATGTGCATTGACTACGAAGTTATTTAGACCAGATTCAGAACCTTCCACTATTACCGTTCCAAAAATATACAAAAATCAATATTTACTTTGTATGGAAGGTGCCTCTCCAACTTATCCAATTCCGCCCACTTTTTGACTGTTGATTTGTATTGACGACAACGTTATTTGAGCCAAATTCAGAAACTCTTACTTTACAGTTTTAAAGATATACGCATATAAATAATATTTGTATAAAATCATTATCTTTTCAATGCATATATTGTTTTGAAAATCGGTTTAGTGGTTTTTGAGTTATAAAATGACGAACGTAGGACAACTTATTTTTATATAGGGTGGTCCAACCATAATGCACGCACGATGTGAATTGTGAGTCAAACTTTAATGTCAAGTTTTTTGCCCAACTTAATTTGGCATTTATTTGTTTCAGTCATAGTATGTAAAAACTCTGTTCGTAAAAAGAATTTTTTTGGTTCGCACGAATCTTATTTTGTGCTCGACTCGTGAGCACAAATTTAAAATGATTAAAATGATTGAAAATTGTGCTTACGAGTTTTGTTCTTTAATGTTGTACTGCGAACAAATTAGAAATGAGCAAGAAAAATCGAATTCATTTCAGTGCATGTTGTTTGTGTAAGATTATATGAGTAACACCATGCGTTTGTATGTGTGTATGTATGTATATTTTATGTGCGTTGACCAACATTTACTAAAAAGTATTGCTCGTTTTCAACACGTTTTTATTCTTTTTGACTCTGTTTGTGTTTTGAATTTTATGTTTAAATTCTTTGGTTTTTGCTTCTTCTCACGAGTCATATTTTAAATTCTCTTAAAATTTGGCTCAAAAGAAGAATCGTTCTTTACGAACGAATTAAATTCGAGCACTCTACCTACTTTGGTTTCAGTCATTGACAAATTCAACCATGGGGAGGTACACTTGAGCAGCGCGTTAAGATTGTTGAAGTCTTTTACGAAAATGGCGTTCAAATTAAAATGCGTTTCGTGCACTTTGTGATTTTTTTGGTCAACATAATTGACCAAATGTGTCAATAATTTGGAATAATAAGAATCGATCTCTTTCTAGAGTCTATCTTATTTTACGCTGATTATCAGCGAATAGCATAAATATGCTGAATCGAATGCAAACATTCCCCATCAGTGATTAGAAACTCGCATCAGATAGCCTTTGTTTGGCACGAAGTTGTTTAAGATGAATTAGTTTTCGTCCTTTTTTCCTATCCTTATCACTGCGAAAAATTTTCGACTTTTTCATTTCATACTGGCAATATGAAACGGCGTTGATTGTTTTTTCTTTTCATAATGAACGACATTTTTTGTAATACAGTTTTGAAAAATATTATTTTTATCACACTCAACTTAATCTCCTACACAAATTTTTTAATTTTGTTCATATTATGCGTTCAACTAATGCAGACACATCAGCAGTTTTATTAGAAAAGAGTTGATTAAATATTTTTAGAAAATTATGCGTAAATTTTTTTTTATTGATTTTGATTTTTTTTAAACGTATTTTCAAAGCAATTTGATGTGCTAATGTATGTCTGACTATGTGACGGTTTCATTGTGTCTAATTAAACACGAAATTCTCATTTTTTTGTTTGTATCGAAATTGAAAATAAAATGTGTGGGAAAATGGTGGCAATAATTTAAATAGAAAATTGGAAAAAAGGAAAGCAAAATTGGTACAAATTTTAAAATGAATACATATTTTAACATGTGTTTTTTGTTGTTGTTTGCCATTTTTTTTCTTCACCTGTTTCAAAGTTAAAATTATCTGTAACTAACAAAATTATGAAAGTGACTGTGGAATGAAGGCAAGGAAAACTGTCGATGGTATCAAAATTTCAAAGTTGTCTTAACTTGTTCTTTTTAGTCAGAAACAACAGCAGGATACAAGGAGTTGTCACGTTTTTATTAACACAGACTGACAGGGAATAAAACTTGTTAAAGATATATTTTGTTGTTGTTTAAATTGGAAAGAAGGAAAACTATATAAGATGTCCTTTTTAGAAGACAATTCATTAATATTATATCTATTGCTGAGCGATTATTTCCTTTTGTACGGTTTTTGTTATCAAAACTTTAAGTTTTATTTGTAAATATTTACACATTAATGCGGTCGTTCGTTAAGGTCTTGGTTGTTTAATTTCTTTTGAATTTTCTGAAACGAATAATTTAAAACAAACAATTTTCTGCAAACAAGAAGGGAAATAAAACTGAAAACCACACACACGTAACTTTCGCATTGAAATGATTATGACACGGCCATTTGAGGTTTTTCGCTGCATTCGTTTTTCATTTTAATCAGAGCTGTAAAAGGAACAAATTTAACTGAGTGTGGTAGTACACAAGTAGTAACATAAGTTTACAGAATTTTTTTTTTTTGTTCACTAAATACATTTTTAAGAAGGGTTATCTATGGAGGTCAGTTATCTCTTTATGTTCGTTCACGTACACAAAACAGTTATATGATGGATAACATTTTGAGAAGATTTCGGAGAAGACAAAACCATTGTTTCGATACTTATGCAGTCAATTTTCGAATATTTCCAAGTCTAAATTAAAACTAGATATGTTTGTGGTTTCTCAGAATAAGAAAGTTTTGAATAATTTAGAATGTGAAAGTTCCTTAGTCGGAATGGAACTAAATGGACTGCCTGGGTCTCTTTAATACTTGTTGTTTGAGAACTTTCAGGAAATTAAACATTTTTGCTGATTTACTGAAAAATTTCGAAAGGATGGGTGTAGATATTTTATTTTATTTATTTGGTCTATGGAAATTGAATTCCGTACAGACAAAAGTCATATAGTCTAAGAAAAATACAAAATTTACAAATGAAAATTATTAATTCATTTAAATACAATATTATTTTTCTTTTCATAATTTTATTACTCTCAGAAAAATCAATTAAATGATTACTAATAATAGATCATTAAATTGCAGGCATATCTGACGAAAAGAATCATTATTGGCATATACAGATCTGTGATATTTAATGTTTATTAACTGAAAGTAGCGGGAGGGCCTAACGAGAACATTAAAAATAGTTTTGTTTAGAATAAAATCGGAATCCACAGCACCGTATATTAAATTGAATAAGAAGTGAAACATTTATCATTATTCTCCGGCTTTTTAAAGCAGGTGACTTAATTAGAGCAAGTCTGCTTTCATATGAAGGAATTATATATGAGTTCCATTCAAGTCCTCTGAGACAAAATAAAAGAAACTGTTTTTGTACTGATTCAATAATGTTAGAATAAGTTTGAAAGTAATATAATAGATCCATATAATAGATCCGTATTCAAGGATCGGTCGAACCAAAGACATATATAACTGCTTCGTTATGTATGGATCGCAAAGTTCCTTCGACCAACGCTTCATAAATTCCAATACTCCACTAGCTTTATTAGTCATCATAAAAATATGATCACAGAATGTTAGTTAGTAATTTCTAGAGTTGTTCCTTTAAATTTTTTGATATTCAAGTCCATTAAATTAATATCACAGCATTGAGAAAAGTATTCGATGTCTGTTTGAAGAGATGATTGACTAGAAATATTATTAAAGGAGTTAAACATTTTGACGTCATCTGCATACATAAGAACATTTGAACTGCAAATTACAGATGTTAGGTCGTTGATAAATAATACAGGACCCAAATGACTACCCTGTGGCACTCCAGAAGGGACATCAATATCCTTAGAAATAGCATTTTTATATACTACTTGTTGAGTTCTGTTAAAAAGATACGAATTAAGCCAGCGAATTGAATTGTTGCTAAACCCCATGCATGAGAGCTTAAAAAGTAAAATTTCATGGTTAACTTTATCAAAGTCCTTAGAAGTAAGTTCCAATGTATTAGTAGCTATAGATCGTGATTTTCGAAAACCATGCTGACATGAAGATAAAAGAGATGAAACTTGATGACAAACGTTATCGTTTAAAATCTTTTCTAAAACTTTAGGCATTGCATTCAACTTGGCGATTCCTCGTTAATTGAAAATTCAAGTCTGCTTCCAATATGTGTCTTAAAATTCATTTTCTACATTTCCTTTTGCACTTCTTCCAGAAAACTTAGAAATATGAGTTACGATTAAAATGATTATAAAAAAAGGAACTTGAAAACTTAATTTTTTTGTTTTCTGTTCATAAACTAATTTTAAACATCCCTAACTAATAGCTCTGTGCATATGTAAAACTGTGAACAAAAACCTTGTAAACTGGTGCTATTGTTACGTTCAAGTTGACGCCTCTTTTGCTATATTGTCCCGAAAAATATTCAAAGTATTTTGATAATTTAGTGACTACCAGCTCCAAGATAATTTTCGGTGGTTTGATTATTTTTAGCACAATAACTTTGGACATATTACTGCACCTATGCATTGATTCATATCCTTTACTGTACTACTTTAGAATATCCAGTAAGCTGTGTATGTTATTAGTGCTTCAGAAATAGTCGATAAAATTATTGAAGTCATATTAAAAGAATGGCGAAGGAAACTATTTTTGAGCTGTAAATAAAACGAGGGATTACAGAACTCACCAGGGACAAGAAAAAAAAAGTAAATTTATCTGTCGGCTAGTAAACTTAATATCGTGAAAACGATCTCATCAAGCCAATTACTGTTCCATTTAGACAGTGCACTAATGCGCACATGTATAGTCAATGTGTCAAATATCCATGATTTCTAGAGTTAATTTTTTGCAAGTGTTTTCTGTTTTCGTCGTAAGTTTTATATTTGCAGTGAAACGAAAACAACAACAAAAATTATTTAATTTTTTTTTTAATTAAGAACTAAAAATCAACGGCCATGTACCTAAAATCCTATCTGTGCTATTAATGACCGCAAATGATATAATGATTTCGTGGTTATAGCTAATGAACATTTTCATTTGATGTTGACGTAAAATGCTTTTATTGGCTAAAATACTATAGAATTGTTAATAACGAATTCATTGCTTTCAGTTATGTGATCAATAGTTTTAGTATAAACATGAAACTAATTGTGCGTTGATGCTACAAGGTTTTAAAGTATTAGGGTGGAAACTAATCTTTAATCACAAAAACGCATTCAAATTGTCACATACAGTAGTATGCAGATTTAAAAATTTATCGCAACGAAATACAAGACTAAGTCTATGTAAGAACAAGACATCTGAAGAAACTGAGGTAATATTAACCCGTAGCTTAGGTCAAGCATATCATACTTAGCCAGCTTGCTGGGCACACACGTTTGTTTAAAACAAAATATGAGCATCCTTAATAATGAATGTCAATATTGCAGTTTTAACATCAAAATTTGGAGAAAGGGCGCTTACTTTTTGCGAGTATTGTATATTGGCTGACCAATTTATTATTGTGGTTTCTGGTCTTTCTTCGTGTGTGTGTGTGTGTGTGTGTGTTAACTTTGCGAAATACAAGCTTGTATGCGCGAAATTTATTGACCAATTATTGTAAAATCAAACAAAAATTGTTGTTTAAATATTTGCTTTGCAAAACTCGTCCAAAAATATATTTCAATGAATTGAACAAAATTAATAGACTCTGCAATTGACTGCGTGCAGCAGTTGGTGAGTAAAGAGAGCAATAAAATTACAAATCAAAGGAAGACACTATACAATGACTGACTGTTGATGTTCATCGTTTGATTAGTTCGGTTTGATTGGCTATTTTGTTAATTTATGAGACCGATGCTATTTCTAGGTTTTATTTTCTTTAACCATAAAAAATAAATTACAAAGTGTTACACACAAATTAATTCTTTTTGAGAAAATTTAAGCATTAAAGGCTTACATAAATCGTCGAAAAGGTTATTCACATTTGAATTTCTTGTTGCGTGTAATTTAAATACCTTTCGGCACTTTCTTCATTTTACTCACGTTCTTATTTTCTTCTTATTTATTAATTTCTTTTCCTTTTCCTTTTCCTTTTTTTTGTTTTACAAATTCCTTTCAAATTCTACGTGAATTATTTATTTGCATAATCTGAAGGTGAATAATTTTTTGCTTGCCTTACGTTTTAAGAAGGCTTTGAATAAATTTTCCAATAATTCGGATCATTTATATTTAAAGATTTAAATAAAAAAATATATTTTGCTTAAATTTAAATGTTTCTTTCATAAGCTCCGTATTTGAAAAATAGATATAAAAAATTTTGCGATATTTTACATGAATCGTCAATTATAAGGCACATAAGATGTTTGGTAAAGTTTTGATCTAAAGATATGGTCACATTTGGCAAATATTTGACGAAAAAAACTTAACCACTATTTTATAGAAATATTTGTTTTGTTATTATTTAACTTTTCAAACTGATTTATCGTACTACTTGCTAAAACTAGATTCGCTAGCCCCACCCCCACCCCTCTCCGTCTTAATTATTTTCTTAAATGCTATTTTAGGTATATTTTTTACCCTTTTTCCCCATTTTCTTCCTTTCCGGTCAAAGCCCAATCAACGTTTGTAGGTTTTACTTTTTAGCTGTATACAGTCTTCAAACAAACACACATCAATTTTTATATACCATAGTATACATATGTAAGTAAAGGGTGTTTTTTATGATTATTCGATTGACTTGAATCTTATTTATCCGAAAGGTAATCTTGTGGCATTACATTTTAAATATGATTTCTGGCATATGACCGCCACGGCTGGCGCGGATATAGTCCAATCTGGACGTCCAATTTTCGATGACTTTTTCCAACATTTGTGGCCGTATATTGGCAATAACACGGCGAATGTTGTCTTCCAAATGGTTAAATGTTTGTGGCTTGACCGCATAGACCAATGACTTTACATAGCCCCACAGAAAGTAGTCTAGCGGTGTTAAATCACAAGATCTTGGAGGCCAATTCACTGGTCCAAACGTGTCTTTCAACAAATCTATTGTGGCACGAGTTGTGTGACATGTTGCGCCGTCTTGTTGAAACCACATCTCCTGGACATCATAGTTATTCAATTCAGGAATGAAAAAGTTAGTAATCATGGCTCTATACCGATTACCATTGACTGTAACGTTCTGGCCACCATCATTTTTGAAAAAGTACAGACCAATGATTCCACCAGCCCATAAAGCGTACCAAAACAGTCAGTTTTTCTGCATGTAACGGTGTTTCCACATACACTTGAGGATTACCTTCACTCCAAATGCGGCAGTTTTGTTTGTTGACGTAGCCATTTAACCAGAAGTGCGCTTCATCGCTAAACAAAATTCGCTTATGAAAATAGGAAAACTTGAAAATTGAAAACAAAATTCGCTTATGAAAAGTGAAAATTGCACTATTTGTAAGCGTTATTCAGGCGAGAGTCTATTCATGATGAATTGCCCAACCAAACTGAGAATAAATCACTTGACAGCTGTTAAATCGATCGCCATATTGAAAAGTATGCCAACTTAAAGTTCTATACCTCTATAAAAAGCATGCTTTAAATACATAGATAACTTCTATCCAGAGTACTTTGTGCAATTACCGCTTATTGGCTAATGTGAATAGATAACAAAGTTTTAATAGTTGTCGCTGTCCACTTAAATTCAATATTTAGTAAGAATGGAAGGTGCCACGGCCATTTATGCAATCTCACCCAGTTTCTGACGGTTGATGTGTTTTAGAGAAGCTTTAGAAGCTTTCACTATTGCCGTTCTCAAGATATGCAAAAATTAATTCTGACCATTTTTTGCCTTTTTGCATCTTCTATGGTCATTCAGACCGAATTCCGAAGCTTTTGCTTTAACTGTTCTCAAGATATACAGAAATCTATATTAGTTTGTATGGGGGATACCACGTTCACTTGTCCATTTCCGCCCATTTTTTGACTAATGGTTTTTATTAGCTTTGAAGCTGTTTACGCGCATAGTGTAAATGTACCATATTTACTGCTGAGAGGATTATCTACCTTTCGTTAAGATGTATCATACTGATGTAATGTTGCTTTGTATGCTATTTACTCTTTTATGTTAATCCACTTAGCTTGTAAAACACCGAGTGTACGGTACGTACAATTGTTTTAGAAATGAAACACCAGAATATAACTTTAAAAACCCGAAATCTAACCCCGTATTTTTATTTTCTATTTTTACAATATTTTCCGAAGAAATAATTCAGGGAAAAACAGAAGTCAATTAAACCAAATTCTGAAACCTTACCTTTAATCTTTCTGAAGATATACTAAAATAAATATTTATTTCGTATAGGAAATACCACGCCCACTTGTCCAATTCCGCCAACTTTTTTTGTGATGATTTTTATTGGCTATGAAGTCAATCAGACCAAATTTTGAAACTTGCTGTAACCGACTTAAGATATACTAAAACAAATATTTACTTTGTATGGAAGATATCACGTCCACGTGTCCAATTCCGCCCACTTTTTGTATTGACTATGAATCCAAATTTATTATTGAGGCCAAATTTAGAGACTCCTATTTCCATTTTGAAGATATAAGCAAATAAATATACACTTTGTATGCTGGAATTTGTACAATTTTATATTGTCTATAGTTCCTTCGAGATATAT
This sequence comes from Wohlfahrtia magnifica, assembly GCA_023159175.1. Taxonomy (NCBI): domain Eukaryota; kingdom Metazoa; phylum Arthropoda; class Insecta; order Diptera; family Sarcophagidae; genus Wohlfahrtia; species Wohlfahrtia magnifica. The sequence continues at coordinate 2,261,528 of JAKWBJ010000060.1, forward strand.
AGAGAGATACTGTAAAAATTTCAAGAAAATCGGTTCAGCCGTTTAGCTGTCTATACACATTCATTTTTAAAAGATTTAAACGCAAACACACACACATACACTTTTTGGTACTATTATTTGTTTTTAAATACAATGCTCTCGAAATTATGCCTGACTTGGGGGATTCCCCTTATAATTATTATAGAAATTAAGTTATATAAGTACATATGCATGTATGTCTTTCTCTGTTCGGTTGATTTTTTTTTTCTAGTTGGAAGCCTTTTTTTGTCTCTTTGGATTTATATTTGTTTGGTTTTAATTTATAAACAATAAACGCATTTTAAACTGTACTGTCAATATATTTTTTATATTCAATTTCAACATTCATAAACGTCAATAAGCTGGTAAACGTCAACACCGGCGGTTTTAGTCAGTTCAAGTTATTCCGAGTGCACTGTTTTTTTTTTTAAGGAAATGTTGACATGAAAGAAAATGTTTCTACAAAATAGTGGTTGAGTCTTCAGTTGTCAATTTTCGGTTGTCGATTCGTTAAAGTCGAGTATTTTGGCCAGATAAGACCCTTTTTAGGATGAGATGATGATGATTTTTGGTTTGCAAATATTCTTGAATGCGGTTAAGGATTTTTACAAAGTACACAACGTCTTAAATATCGAGTTACTGTATAAGTTCATTTTTAATTTTTATAATGAAAACCCAAACGCTTATTTTTAAATGACTGAAAATGATATGAGCCTTGTGCACTGTTTTTTCTATTTTCTTCATGCAAATCATAAAAAATTATAATATTTAACGATTTATTATGAAAAGGAAAGGATTTCTTTTTTTTCTCATTTTAAATACGAAACACTTTCACTTTTCCGATGCTTTTCAACAGCTTCAGCACAACTGCCAGAGTAGAGTTGAAAGCAAATATGAGTTTAAATGCAATTCATTGTGTAGAATAGAGCTGAAGCGTATTAAAGTGAGAGGGCAGAAGAGGGAGAGCAGGACTAAAAGATTTTTTTTAGCATCTTGTTGTTGTTTTTTTGTAAGTGTTTTAGTGCAGTAAACCATAAAATTGGATTTATGGCTTAAATGAAAGCAAGAACGGTAAACAAATATTATACCCTGGGATATATAATACGAGTACACGATTACACACTCATATGATACACTCTCTCTTGCACATATGTATGTATTTGAATGCATATACATAAAATATGAAAATAAAAACAAATACAATAACAACAATAACATATGCATATAAAAAAATTCTTCTTCTTTTTTTGTGAATGAAACAACTTTTTTAGAATTTTTTTTTCCATTTCAAAAACATTTTAAACTAAAATGCATGAATTGTTTTGACTGAGGGGTAGAGAAATAAAGAAATAATAAAACATGTATGGAATGTTAATAAATTTTAAATTTCAGCTATTTTAGGATGGCAAAAATATGACGGAAAAAAAAGAAAATATTTTCACTGCAATGCAACGATACGAAATACTGAAAAACACAATTTCAATGTTTTTTATTTCTTTTTAACTGTAAGCGCTGTAAAAAACGCTGCGAAATGAAACTTTAATGCTCAGAACATACATGCACATATACGTACTTATGTATATATGTATGTATGAATATGCCCAGGCAACAGCGAATTGTTGGCCATTCATTTTTTTTCTGTTTAATTTTTGTAATAAATTGTTGTATAAAAAGCAAATGCCTATTTTTCATTTTTTTGTGGAAAAAAATGTAAAAATATGTTGCGTTTCTGAAATATAAAAAATTAACTGAATTTTATAAAAATAGCCAAGTGAAATACACGTTTCTGTTTATTTTGAGTATTAATTTTCTTATTTTTTTACGAAGAACATGTTGTGAAAGTGCTTATTATATGAAATAATTTTTATTGTATTTTAAAAACAAATTCATACATATGAATGTATGTAAAGGGTCCGCCAAATAATATTTTTTTTGAAAATTCTATAAAAAAAATCTACTGCATATTTTCGCAAATTTCTTTTTTTATTTGAAAGTACAATTCTTCGGGTTAATAATGGAAAATAATTTCATTCAAATGGCTGCCTCGGCTGGCCATGCAGTAGTCTACACTATCGGTTCAATTTTTAAGCACATTATCGATTGTGTGCAGCTGTATTTCACCAATGGCTTCACGAATATTGTCCTCTAAAGCGTCAATTGTCTCTGGCTTGTTGGCGTAACACTTATCTTTGACAGCACCCCAGAAATAATAGTCCATCGGTGTCAAATCGCAGCTCCGAGGTGGCCAAACGACATCAGCTCTGTGGCTGATAATGCGATCTTCAAAAACAGGGCGCAAAACATCGAATGTAGTTTCGGCTGTGTGGCACGTAGCGCCGTCCTGTTGAAACCAAATGTTGCTAATATCCTCCTCTTCAATTTTTGTGAACAAAAATTCGTTCAACATTGACTGTAACGGCCACTCCTTGCTCATTTTCGAAGAAAAATGGCCAATTACGCCTCTGGACCAAATTCCGCTCCAGCAAGTGACTCGTCTTGGGTCTATCGGCTTTTCAATGTATGCGTGCAGGTTTTCTGTGCCTCAAATGTGACACTTTTGCTTGTTTACATACCCGTCAAGATCAAAATGAGCTTCATCTGAAAAGATGATTTTTTCTTTTTTCATTCTGCAACATTATCATGATTTTCAAAGTAATGTCGCAATATTTCCCAGCGTTGTTCAAGCGTATACACAACCATATTCGTTCAGCGGAAGGATAAAACCAATTATCTGTCAAATCAGACATGAGCTAAGTGTTACCATTCACAAAATAGGCACTAGTTGAAAAAAAACGTTAGATGGCGGACCCTTTATGTACTGGGTAAAGGTGAATTAATTAAAATTTTCACTTTAATTTCATTTTTTACACAATATTTTTGTACATATTTGTCTTTCCATTTTCTTTTTGTGCGAAAATAATTTACAGTCAAAAAAAAAAAAAAATTCAGATTCTGGTATTTGGAGAAGCAGTGCAAGTCCATCCTAGATTAAAATAATTTTTCGGTCGAATATATTACGGCAAATTTTAACTCCAGTTGCTGTATGGTGAAGTAATGTAATGTCGCAAAATGTAGCAGCTTGCTGTTTGAAAGACGTATAGACTGTGAAAAACCAAGAAAATATAGCTTGTAGTGACATGTGCACTGGCCAAAATAGACACATACGGTGGACTTTTGTTTGGATGAAGATTGTTCAGACCAGTTACAATGGCAAAAATATAAGTAGTCAGAGATATTTTAAATTCCAAGACATGAATATTCCCAATATGTATTTCCCTACGATTACTACTATAAGGTAATTCGAAATTGTCGAAAACATAATAAACTTTTAGAGCATGAAATGAAACTCAAAAATATTTTCAACCGAACCTCTGGAGAAGGTGGTCTTAAAATAAAGAAGAATACTAGAGGTTAAAAATATGCTGGAGGGATGCGACTGAAAAAAATTTTAAACCAAGTGGACGATTACTGTAATATTGTTACGAAAATAAAAATGCTGAAAAGAATACCCACATCAGCGCCTTTAAAACTGTATTGTGGGATTTTGGGTGTAGTTGGTAGTTATGTGTCACCTTGTCAATCCCATACTTATTTGCGTTATCTGGACCTTTTTGTCTTTACATTACATTTGAATTAACGGATATAAAATAGAGGATATGAGATATTTCCGCAACTTTCCAAGCTGTAGGCAATTAGATACGTAAAGAGGCTGCTTTACCTATACGTCAGTTAGTTAGTTATCATAAAATAAAGTCGAGTTTAAGCGGAAGTAAAAGTTTTAAGCTGTTGTATTAAGATAAACTGTATAAATGTTATAGTGTGAGACAATAAAAACTATAAACAACAACAAAGTGGTGTTTATATTATTTTAAAGCAATTTAAACGAACTCAAACGTTTTAGAAAAGTGAAAACGTAACAATATACTAATTTTAAAGTGAGACAAATCCATTAGTACACTATCCCATTGAGCATAATGACATGTCAGAAGCTGAAATAAAATGGAGAAGTATAATATTGTGAAAGCAAAATGTAATAGAAATGTCAAAAAATACGGACAGAAATATGATAGTCGTCTGGCTTTCATCATTTTTTAGAAATTTTTCCAAACGATAGGATTTTTAATTTGATCAGAGTTGTATTTTTAAAGAAATAAAGAGAGAATGTCAGGAATGGAAAATTGAAATTAATTTCACTTAATTTTACTGTTTCATTCTTTTGACATATGTATAATTGTAAAATAATACAAATAAACTTGTTATTTCAAGAATTCCTTTTAATTATAAATAAATTACATATGTTTGTTGTAAAAATTAATTAAAAACGGTTCACAGTATGAACAATTTAAGAGACAAAAGCACTGCCGTATCAACTTTTCCATCCCTGCAAACAGCTGTTGCATTATTATTGCTGCTATCAAAAGAAAATAAATAAAATATTGTTACGTTTTTACCTTTTTAAAAACGTGTTTTTATAAATTCGTAGATTGTAGTTAAAATAAAATAAATTTTTTGTTTGGTTTTAATTAAAAATCCTTTATTCAACACAGTTATGTGCACCACTGCTTGTTATCTTTTTACAGGCAATAACAATTTTTATTCTTAATTGCTCTATCTGCTTACAACTTTGTATATATTAATTCCCATAATATTCCATGAAGGAACATAGGGACTTCTCTCAGTAAATGAACTGCACTCGATTCTATTTTTAACCTCATTGAAAGGGAGCTACAGTTTAACGCCGGCTCCGAACGGCAAATGCATCTAGAGAAGTTTTCAATAGTATTTATACTCATAACCAGTTACTAGCTAATGTTATGATCTGAAACCGCTGTCGAAAAATTTTTTCTTTTTTTTAAGACTGTCTGGCCTGGTATTGAACCGACGACCTTCTGGTTGGTAGGCGGGTGTCTGACCTACCATAATACAGAGGCACGTAACTTTGTAAGCAACAACAATTACTCGACAGATCTTTCTTTTTAAAGATCTTCCAACCCGATCGTAGTTATAAATCAGGTTCGATCATAACCTTTCCAACCAGAGGTTATCCGCACTTAACTCTTTTTACTGAATTAGCTCCAACTAAACTGCTTTTTACTTCACTACTAGCTTCACAAGTTTACTCCTTATAAGCTCTCTTCATTTTCGGTCTTGGGTTGTAATGCCATTGCACACGATAATTACTTTGTTCATTCTTTTGGTTATTTTGCAGGATACCCTTCGGCCAGTGTGCAAATTATCAGACAACCCTTTCTCTTGCTGTGAGATTATTTGCACCTTACGCAAACCATTAGTTTCCACTGCTTGCTCGTACTTAGCTTTCGTTCGTCCGCCAACCATCTCCATTAGGCCACGCGAAAATACTTGGCCTATAGACATTTCTCCTCCTCTACCATTTTTGATTTCATCATCTTTCTCTGCCTCGACTTCTAGATAACGTAACTTGTGTATTCTTTTCTTTGCTGCTTAACTATTGTTGCCGTTTTATTTTTGTTTACTTTATCTCTGCTAATGTTTGTTGCTGTAGATTTGGTTATTTGTAAACAGCACATATAGAGTTGTTCTTGCAGCTTTTGTTTATTTGTTTTAGCGATGAAATAAACCCTGTGATGTCCAACCTTATTTTCGTAACAATATTATTTTACATTTGAAAGTGGCAAGTGGCTTTTTATTGAATTGATTTTAAAACTTTTATTTAACTTCCATTATTTTTTGTTTTTTTTTTTTTATCGACATTTTGCGTTTAAATATCAAACACTTCAATTTATAAAATATTTTTTTCTAGAATGGCTGCTTACATACTGAAAATATTTTTCATTTTATTTGATGTGTGATAGTAGGTTTGTTCAATAACTTTACTTGCAGAAACTTGCAACGAGAAAAATTTTTTAGAAAACTTGATTTGTAAAAATAAATACAAAAGAGCTGTTTGAGTAATGGTTGCAAGTATAAGTTTTACCTGCAAGAATTTTTTTGAGTTAATGAACAATTTTTTAGTTACTGAACAAACCTAGTATAAAAGCAGAAGGTAATGAGCAAATGTTCTATTTCTTAATTTTTCCCAATATTTTAAAATTTAATGAAATGGAAAAAAAGGACTTGTCCCACTTTTCAAATATACAGCTCAAATGTCAATTCATTATTTTTAGTATCCATATATAGTACATAGCGAGTACCATAAGAAGTCTTGTGGAACAAATTTTGCCAAAATTTTTAAATTTTGCAAATTAATTCAAACTTTGAAATCGAGAAATCGTGAATCGAATTACAAACTATTAATATCCGCAGTCATCGTATTTGATTTCTTAAGCTAAAACCTTGATATTGAGCATTTGTGTCTACATAGGAAAATTTATAGAAATTATTCGCTGCTGTTAGTATCCTTGAAAGCTGTTTCTAGCATTGAATGAAGTTTAAACGCGTTAATACTTGTGCTTTAATCATTAAAGGCATGATAAAATGTTTTCAAACTATTTTTTTTCTTATATTTTTGGCTTGAATTTCACAATTTATCAGCTTGTTCTTATTCTTTATTTTTATTAACTTACGCCATTAATTTCTTTCATTTTCTTAGATTAAACAAAAACGACTAAAAATAAATTGCTTTTCGTTAAAAAATAAAAAAATAAAAAATTTTTTTTTTGCTTTTGCTTTTGTTGCGATTTATTTTTTTGATTTATACACTAAATCGGCCACACCCTTTAATCACACCTTTTAAGCGAATTTATTTCTATTTTTTGCCAATGTTTGTGGTTTAGATTTGAATGTACTCGTACGATGACTTTGCAAATGTTTTTCTACTAAAGCATGTGTGTGTGTGTGTGTGTGTATTTTATATTTTATCGAAACAAATTAATACTCAAACACAAGTACAAGTGCACACACATACACAAACACATACGTATGTATATCACTTCCGTTTTTTATTTCTGTTTTTTTGTAGACATACCGGTGCTTAAATGTGTGTGTGTGTGTGTGTGTGTGTGTGTGTGTGTATGTATCTTTAGATTTTGAAGACATGCAATCGTTAATTCTTTCTGTTCCTTTCTCCCCTTCAATTCTTTAACATGGCAAATTAATGAATTTTTATTAGTTTTACCTCTTCGGTTTTCTTTTTCTTTTCTTCTTCATTCTGTAAAACTTTTTCTTTGTATTTTTATTCTTTAACATTTCAGTTTAACATTCGATTGCATGACTCTGGTTTTAATTTTTTATCAGTTTAAATAACTTTGGTTTCTTTAGTTGTTTCTTTCTTTATTTTTGTTTTTGTCTTGAAATTCCCGTTTACTTTCTTTCAAATTGTCTATTTGTTGAACTGTCTGTCTGTCTGCTTGTTTGCTTAATTTGATTTTCTTTTTCTGTTTTTTTGCTTACTATTTGGCTTGCTGTTTCCATTTTATTTTCGAAAATTAATTAACACTCAGATCAATTTGTTGACCAGTTGGTTGTTGTTGGTTAAACACACCCTAAAGGTATTTTTTATGGTCATTTCCTTGGCATTATAATCAATATCATCAAGCTTCATTACATTCCTTCACATACATAAATATTTGCACATATTTTTGTATTTTTTTGTATTTGTAGTGGAAAATATAATGAGAAAAAAATATATTTTTTCTTGACTTTTGACCTTTTTGGAGGTAAATGTTGCAATTATTCGCTTTAATTTGTAAAATGTATTTCATTGTTTTTGAAAGGGGACAAATATTGACTTCCTTATGAACATTATTTTCAATTTTTTGATTATAAATATTTAAATATGTATCAACAACATATTATTATGGATGTGGGGAAACGATCTGTAGTTTTTAAGCGGTTGATCAAACGAAATTCACTTTGCGTGTTAGCAGTAAAGAAGTAGTTATGTTTTATTGGAATTTTTAGCAGGCTGCGTTTATTAGTCGGTGAATTAAAAAGAACTGTAGCCTGTGTGATAATAGGATACTATTTTCATTTAAAAATCAAAAAAAAAAAAAAAACAATTATTCAACCTTGTATCGTGAAGGGTTGTCAGATCTGGCAATTTCTCTCCAAACGTAAGGATTTTAAAAGTTATTTGGCGTCCTAATTTTAGGTTTGGCGATTTTGAAATTAGTTGACGATTTCGTCGGCTATTTTTGATAAAAAATTACGAAAAATTAAAATTATTATTTTGGTATTTTTATGTATGAAATTCGTGAACATGGTGTATTTTAATGTGTAGATATAGAAGACAGCCGAACTTCAGTTGTGTTCTCGGCAGCGAGAAATTTATGGTTGCCTATATGAAACTGAAACTTATAGATTTTTAGGTTAAAGTTTAGTTACGTAAAGCAATTTTCGGCAACTGGCAATGAAATAAGTTCATAAAAAGCTCTAAGCTTCGAAAATGTGGAAAACAATTATTCGGGTATGTTGTGTAAACCAAAATCGAGTGAAATTGAAAACGGATGATATATCATATTGCTATAATTTTCAAATCTGACAAGATTTTGATACTTTTTTATTAAATCGCTTAATTGTCTTTAAAATAACTATCGGGTCCGCCATCTAACGTTTTTTTTTCAACTAATGCTTATTTCGTGAATGGTAACACTAAGCACATGTCTGATTTGACAGATAATTAGTTGTATCCTTCCGCTGAACGAATATGGTTGTGTATACGCTTTTATCGCTTCGCTAAGTGGGCCTGCAATCGACGTACAGAAGATGCCGATTTTGCCCAATGAAATCATCTTTTCAGATGAAGCTCATTTTGATCTTGGCGGGTATGTAAACAAGCAAAATTGTCGCATTTGGGTTACAAAAAACCCGCACGCATACATTGAAAAGCCGATACACCCAAGACGAGTCACTGTTTGGTGCAGATTTTGGCCCAGAGGCATAATTGGGCCATTTGTCTTCGAAAATGAGCAAGGAGTGGCCGAAGCTACACTCGATATTTTGCGCCCTGTTTTTGAAAATCGCATTATCAGCCGCAGAGCTGATGTCGTTTGGCCACCTCGGAGCTGCGATTTGACACCGTTGGACTATTATTTGTGGGGTGCCGTCAAAGATAAGTGTTACGCCAACAATCCAGAGAAAATTGACGCTTTAAAGGACAATAGTCGTGAAGCCATTGGTGAAATACAGCTGCACACAATCGATAATGCGCTTAAAAATTGGACCGATCGTGTAGGCTACTGCATGGCCAGCCGAGGCAGCCCTTTGAATGCAATTATTTTCCATTATTAACCGGAAGGATTGTACTTTCAAATAAAAAAAGAAATTTGAGAAAATATTCAGTAGTTTTTTTTAATACCATTTCCAAAAAAAAAAAAAAAATCTTTAGATTGCCAAATCGTAACAAAAAAAAACTCTGGGTTTGTATCATCTGATAGCTGATTTTAAGCCACAATGAATAAAAATTTAAAGGATTGTCTTAAGGTTTCTAAAGAATGTGGAAATAAAAAATTAATTAAATTATTTTGTTTGTTCCTTTAAGGGAAAAATTATGAAAATATTATTAAATAAATTAAAAAGAAAAATTAGTCTTAAGTTCTTACACTTGTTCAAGATTTTTTTCAATTTCTAATATACTGCCTTGACTCTGCTATTTTCACACGCAATTTATCTTTAACAACAACAGCAGCAGCAGTTGCTCTTGTTATCCAAAGTTTCCAGTTTCTGGACAGATTAAATGGTAAAAATTGTGATAAATTACCGAAAACATTCAAAAACCATTTTTTTGGTTCTATTTTAAATCAACATTCTTTTTGTTTTCCCAGTACCACCTATAAAGGACAGATTTAAAATGGTGCTGTAAGGGTTGTTGGCTGCTTCGAAACGATGAAGAGAAACTGTCTGTCATAAATTTTGTAATTTTATGAAAAATTGTGATTTGAACAACAGCAACGACTGCTACATACAGTGGAACTTTCGAAGCCAATTTGTACAGTTTTATTTTGTTCTATTTTTTGTTTGTTTCATTGCTGATGTTGTTATTGGTGTGGTGTCTTGTAAAGAATTTATGATTGAAAAATTTGTTGAAAATTGACTGATTAACGAAACATTTCAATCAAATGATTAAAAATCATTAATTTGTATAGAGTGACACACAATTTTATACGCTATTGATTTGAAATAATTTATAACATGGATGTGATAAAAATATTTTTCTTTTTTTTTACACCCAGATTTTCCATCATAGAGAAGCAGTATTGCAAATTCTTTTGAATTTTTAAGACCATTTTTCTTGCAGCCACTGATTACAATGCCAAGTATAAATTCTGGGCATCTCGTCTAATAAGCCCACAGGGCTGTATTTTGCTTAGTGCAATTGCTAAATGTGATTAAGATTCCCGATGTGATTGGTTTTGATGTCATGAAGGCTGTGAGAAGAGATTAAAGCTAAATATCCATTAGATTTGTCATCGAACCATTCACCTACCATTGTCAAAGTACTGAACTCAAACGAAAATATGTTCTTAATTGATTGCCTTGCCCAGACTGGCACACGGCTAAATTGGCTGAAAAATTTGAAATACTTAAGCACTTACTGCTCCGGTAACATATCAAGACCTTTACGCTGCTTTAACTCCTCGTCAAACTAGAGTTAATAGAATTCACTTTGCTGATTTGGAGCAGTCATTAGCTCAAATTAGAAGAATACGACGAAGTGGCAACAATATGAATCTCCACAACTTAATAACTAACTAAGAAATGTATAAAAAAGCTTTAAAACATATTAGAATCATGAGGGACTGTTTTTTTAAATAAATACTTCCTTAAATAAATTTGGATGCTAACGCATACTCAAATTATTTTTTATGGCACATAGCGAGATACCTAAAAAGACCGGCTATTAGTAGACTTCACTGCGGAAGTCGAATAGGGACTGGGCTAGATGATGAACTTGAAAAATTTGTTAGCTTTTTGAATCACGCTTTTTGAATGACGTTGTAGAATGGCTACCTGTTTTTCCTCGAGATTCAAGCCTCATGAAGACACGCAGAGTTAATAAAATCAGCAATGAGACTATTACGAATATGTCTTGCTTGGCTTAGAGAGAATGGATTCATACTGGCCCATCTAACATATCCTAATATATAAAGTACTAATGAAAAAACTACATACAGTACTCTGTGAAGGTCAGTGTATTCCAAATCATCAATTTCAATTGAGACATAGCACAATAGAAATGACACATAAACAGGTAAGTGCCATCGGAAGGACTTTGAGAAAAAAAAATATTACTCCGCTCTCTTTTTCAACGTTTAACAGAAGTTCGATAAAGTATGACATGAACCATGCGGCGCTAACACGGTTCCGAATTGAGTTTTTGTTTTTGTTAAGTTGGTACATCTGTTGTTGATATTCCCACTAAATCTTAGCGTCATAGCTTGACATTTGCAAAAGAGTAGCAATTTTAGAAACGGCTGATGAAATGCGTTCCCCATAATAGTTTTTTAACTCGATTGAAGAGAAAGAAGTCACAGGGAGCCAAATCAGGTGAATTCGCTGGCTGTTGGATGGTATTTATTGTATTTTCCGTCAAAACATTTCGAATAATAATGGCACTGTGCTACGGTGCGTTAACAGGGTGCAAAATAAACATGTTTTCTGCCTACAATTCTGGTCTTTTTCGGTGAATTGCTTTACGTAAACGTCTCATAACTCCAAAATAATACTCTTTGTTTACCTTCTGGCATTCACTTACTTGATGTCTGGATTGCGTGTCGTACTCATAAACCCACGTATCGTCTCTAGTAATGATCCTTTTGATGAATGTGGGATCGGATTCAGCCCCGCAAATCAAGTTTTTGCAACCTCAACACGGTCAAAATAGTAAAAAATCGCCAACACATAGAGATAGATGTACTCTTGGCTAAGTAGCTTCTGCAAATGTCAAGCTAAGACGCTAGGATTTGGCGGGAATTTCAACAACAGATGTATTAACTTAACAAACAAAAAAGAAAAAAATATCAAATCGGAACGATGGGACCGCCACACGGCAAAATTTTTGATCAAGACAGTATAAATTGGATCAAAATTTACCACCAAATCTCTAAAACTTATAACCGATTACGTAGGCGACTCTTAAACTATTGTCAATGAATACTCCAAGGAAGTTGGAACCTTATATATATCTTATATATATACCTCCGTTATGCCAATACGCAGACTCCCACTAACCTATGATATTTCGTTCAAAATTGGCTGAAATTACAATTCACACGAAGTTGCAATTTATAAAAAGCTGCCGTAAAAAATAATTTTTTTTTTCGTTCTTGTACAAATAGTGGAATGCACTCCTAGTATTAGAAGCGGATTAGGGTCATACAATTTTCAAGCTGCGTTGGTGTATTTGTTCAAATCCATTTTAAAATTGTCATTTATGGATTATTGAAAAATTCCTGAATTAAAACAATAAATAACAAGCGAATTAAATTTAAAATTATAATTTTTCTCTCTAATTTTCTCTGTTATTTGAATTCTAACAAAAATGCTGTCGTTATTAAATGAAATCTGCTGCACTCATTAAATTATTCCAACAATTTCACTTTAAAGCCCCAACATAATGAAACTGCCATGGCAACTTAAAAGCCAAATGTCCTTCACACTCAACTATATCGTTGGAATATATTAAATTTTAATTAAAACTAAAACTGCATGCTTGACTTAATAATTAAATTAAATTTGTTTTATTTGTTGTTGCAGTTATTATTATTATTGCTCTTGTTGTTGTTGTTCTTAGCAATTTTAGCTTTTGTTCAATAACTACTCGTATTGCAAATAAAAAATCCTATAGAATAGTTTAAATAGAGCAACAGCAACAACTGGCACTGATAATAGTTGTTAGAAGAGAGATGTTATCATTTTTGGAGTATAATTGAAAGCAATGCACGATTTTTGTTTTTTTTAAAGAAGAAGAAAATGAATAAGAAAATCAATTTTGCACCCTAAGGAAGCGGAAACAGAAAATTTTCTCAAGAACAAACGCATGTTCTTGAGTTCAACTATTGCAAACAACAAATACTATTGAGACAGAGCTGGGGAAGAAATTGATTCTAAAGAATGTAAAAGTATAATTCACAGTAATTGAAAAATAATTTTAAAAAATACTATATACTTATGTATGTATGTATGTATATGGAGCTCCAGAAACGGTCAATAAAATCAATCAATTGATATTAAACATTTGGAGAATGAATGCATGTGAGGTGCCTCCGGCTGTACTCATGCAGGTAAATCATATGTGAATTATACGTGTACCAGTTTCAAAACAGTTTGGTGATGATATTCAGGTAAAGTACAAAACAAACATCCATCGTACATTGTGATGATACAGATACCAAAGATCAATCAAAAAAGTGAATTTTTTTTGGTAAACTTGCATTAATTAAGATTAAGTTTGATCTAATAGTGAACAAAGTGATATCCATAGTTTTTTTTTTTTTTTTTTTTTTGATACTCGAGGTGTCATTCACATTGATCACCATGAAAAGTTTTGTTCAATGCTTTTGGACAGCCTCAGTATTAACTGGGGTGATAAGGGTGATCGTCGTTTTAAAAAAAATATTTAAGAAAACCAAAGCAAGAAGAAAAACAATTCTTTGTTGGTGTCTTATAAAAGTTTTAGAAGATTTATTTTTCCAACAATTACTTAATCCCATATCTGCTTAAACTAAGACTTTGCATTTATTCTCTCGCCATTCATTCACACTTAAAGCAAATTCGTATCCAATTGAGACACACACTCTTAAACAGTCTGTTCATTATGTTTGCGTGTTTGTGTGTGTGTGTGTGTGTGTGTGTGTGTGTGTGTGTGTGTCTACGAGTGTATCTGTACAAGTGTAGTTAAGTGTAATGAAGTAAATAAAGCAATTGTATCTACTCGTAGTCTTCGTAGTTGCACTTCTATTCTAGCAAAGATTATACATTAAAAACAAGTGTTGCTCGTTTGAGTGTGAATTGAAGAAATTATGTAGAAAATGGAAAAAATTTTAAATATATTTTAATGGTTAATGCAAAACTAAAATCAAATAATTATTAACATTAAACACGGCCAAGCTTGACTACTATTTAATCTCTATCCCTGTCTAATTAGGTACGGATAGTGTGCGGGTCACTTAGCGCGGGCTTAACCCATTCTAAACATCCATGCCAATTTGGACACTCCTAGTTAGTGACCAAAAATCAAAATTTTATAAAAAACTATGTTTTTTTTTTTAGTAGTGAAAGGTGTAGTTATTAAATAAAATATTACATTCTTTTGCCTTCATTTAATTACACGGTGCGACAAAAAAAAATACCTGTCAAGTGATTCTATTTTTTTTTTCGATAGGCGCTTCCGAGCAGAACAAGGATCTGTTTTTGAAAATTTCAAAACACTTCTAAAATCTGGAGTTACGGGAAAAAAAATCGGTTTTTCGGATCTTCGTGCACTTATAAGCTAATAACTTAGCTGAATATTACGCGATTTCAAGTTTCCTTTCGGATTTGGAAAGAGGGAAATGAACCTTTTAAAAATATATATGCCGTTTAAGTAGCCTTGAAGAATCCTGGTGTATTTTACAAGCAAACATATTTTCCATCCAATTTTTTTCTAAATTTTTCAAGTTTATGTGCGTTTTTACTCACCATTTTATACACGAATCGTACTGTTTATGAATTAATTAAGGAATTACATTAAGTCATGAATAAAATGAGAATTACTTTTTAGAAATCCGTTGCAAATTGACGGAGTGAGTTATTCAATTTTTTAGTAAGGCAACTCATGAAAAAATCATACTTTTATTACAAAATTTTAAACTTTTTTGGTAAATGCAGTTTCAAAGTAACAAAAAAGAGAAAAAATCATGATTTTTCATGAGTTGTATTACGAAAAAACATAATAACTTCACATAATAACTTTTTAACGGATTTCTAAAAAATAATTCTCATTTTATTCATGTAGTTCTCATGTAATATATTAATTAATTCATAAACAGTACGCACATGAACTTCAAAACTCTACAAAAAATTAGTTGAAAAATGTGCTTGCTTGAGAAATAAACCCAGATTCTTCGAGGCTATATAAGCAACGTATATTTTATTTAAAAGATCTGCTTCTCATCGTTCCAAATCTGAAAAAAAAACTTGAAATCGGGTGGTATTCAGCTAATCTATTAGCTTATAAGTGCATGAAGGTCTGAAAAACCGGTTTTTTACTAGTAACTGAAGATTTTGAAGGTGTTTTGAAAATTTCAAAAACAGTTCCTTGTTCTTACCGAGCAGAACATATATCGTAAAAGTAGTATCATTTCCCAGGTATTTCAATTTCGTTCATTTCTGTCGCACCGTGTTATTAATTTTTTTTCCACAATTTTATTTCTTTGCTTTTTTGCAATACCAATAATATGTATAAAAATAAATAAATTTTCAATTTCTGTCTTGTAGTTTTGGTTTGGCTATTAATGGGTTAAGCCACTCCTCTCGTTATAATTAAAATATACACCCAATTCTGTTTTTACACGGTTTTAAAATAACTAAGTCTAGAAAAAAATCTGATTCTTTTTTTCACGATTTGATTAAAATTAAAAAAAAAAATATATTTCTATTGAATGCAATTTTGGAATAACGTTGGTATTTTTTAGAATTTTGTTTATAAATTTTTGATGATTTTTACTTTGCTTTAGGAATTGGATTGTGTACCTTTTGTTCATTAGTTTTATTGTTTTCTTACTCGAGTTTTCAGTTTCTATACTGTAACAATTTTATATTTAAGTGAATTTGAGATTGGAATTGCCATTTGTTTTTATAAAATAAACTGTGCAATAAATGCAGATAGAAATTTAATTCGTTTAACTCTCCTAAGTACATATTTTATAGAGGATTGAACGATATGGAACCAATCCCCTTCTTTTTTATGTACTTTTTTTATAAAATATCAATCGCGTAAAGTCAGAATTGAGTGTAATTTGTGATTGTATGTAATGCAAAATAAATGAATCAATAATTTTACCAACAAATTTCAACATCTGGTTTTTATGGCGAACAGAACTTATTGTTCGTCGATCATAGCAAACTTTGTACGATAATATGAAAGTCATTGGCATTTATTTGCATTTAAAAATAAGTTTGATCACAATAAGTTCGTTAGGCTTAACTAGGAGTATTTAACTACTACTACTACTACTATTTTTAAATGTAGAAAACATTGGTATAATAAACATGGTAAAGGGATGCTTATCGATGACAAATTTTACTAAAAATGCCTTAAAATAAAAGTAAAGTCTTTTTATGATATTATTTTAAAGCAATAAAATTTAATTACAATTTGTGACAAACCTTATCACCGTGTAAGGCAAAAGTATTCATATGCTTCGTCAATTTTTGAATTTTATTTAATTGGTTTCTAAAATTTCCCAACGATACTCCAGCAATGTATATGCTAAATAGTTTTATTCCATACTGTAGTGTTGTAGTATATTGGAACATTTTATTTCCCATTAATTTATGACTACATTCTGACCTTGTTGTTGTTTAATGTGTCTTTTGCATATGTTTTTATCATTTCTCTTATTTCTTTTTTTAAAATATTTTTTGTTATTATTGTTGTTGTTACTGTTATATTCTTTAGAATGTATCTTAAATCTTTATTTTGGTATTTGTATCTGTATTCAATATAATTTATTTATTTGAGAATAGGTCATATGACGCTGTTGTGTATTCTCTTCGTCTTCTTTTTTTAAATATTTTTATCCGATTCATGTTTGTGTCTGTTTTTTCTTTTTGATTTCTTTAAAGAAGTCATTGCGTTGACATTCTGTCTAGTCGTTCCATACGTTTTTTTTTTCATTCTAATAGATTTTTGTAGAATTTAAAAAAAGATTTTTTATATGATTTTGTCTCTTTATAAATTATAAAGAAAATATTTTTGTTTTTAGTTTTATTTATTGACTCAAATTTAAAAACTATTTTTGGAAATACAACATTAATAACAACAAAAACAAATGTAAGTCTCAAAATTCAAAATTCTCATGAAAATTAAATCAAAATCAGGGTGACAGATAATCCGTGACAACTTGTTTGAAAAAATCGTGAAATTTTGTTAGAATTGTTTCTTTCTTTTCAATTTGCTTTTAGTCATTAATACCATAAAAGTGAAAGTTAAGTATCTGAACAAAAATGAAACACAACAACTTGGTCGACAAATTATTAGCGTAATCAGTTGATGTTTTTCTATTTTATCTCAGATTAACCTTTACCACTCGGACTCGACAACGTAATAACGCAATTTTTAAATATAATTTATATTATCAAACGACAAAAATTTAAGTCTTAATTTTATTTCTATGTATTTGGTACTCGATGTAATGTAATAGTTAGTAATTAATGAATCTATAAAATGGGTTGTAATTGATGTTCTCAGAAATGCACCAACCGATTTATTTTGTGAGCTCTTAAATGACAATAGAGTATGAAATGGTATATCAAAATCTGTTGGAGTCTATCTTGAGACAAATGACATTGAGGAAGCTTTCTTTATTGGAAGGAAGAGCACAAAATCTCAGGTCAAACATACTGCAGTGTAAAGTTCTCATCAAGAGTGAGAAGGGAAAAGCTAATGTCTACAAAGTCCAAATTAAAACAGAGTGAAAAGACAAACAAAATTTTCATAAATGAAAGCTGAAGTCAATACCAAGGTTTTTATATGTTGTTGTATATGCGGTTTTTGTAGCTCCATTGGTTAGGGAGTTATTGACGTTAAAGTGTATTGCATAAGTTTTATTTGGAAACAAAATTTGTTACAGCATTTCAACTTTGTGTGGGTTAGAAAATATTTTTAAAACTGTGTATATAAAAAGCTTTTGGTGTGTGGTGCCATGCTCATATAAATGTTAAAACGGTAATAGTAAGAGTCTTTAAATTTGGCCCAAATAACTTTGTGGTCAATACAAATCATCAGTCAAAAATTGGACCGAATTGGACAAGTGGGAATAACAAGTCCCATACAAAGTAAATATTGAATTCTGTATATCTTTGGAATGGTAATAGTGGAGGGTTCTGAATTTAGTCTAAATAACATAGTAGTTAATACACATCATGAGTCGAAATATGGCCGAAATTGAATAAGTGGGTGTGGCGTCACCCATACAAATTATGAAAGGTTCTGAATTTGGTCTAAATGACTTCTTAGATAGTACAAACCATCAGCTAAAAAGTGCGCGGAATCGTATAAGTAGGCATGACCTCATGTACCTCTTATACAAATTAAAAAATAATTTTTGTATATCTTGAGAATAGTTTGAGTTGAAGTTTCTAAATTTGGTTTAACTAACTTGACAGTCGGGGTGGTGTGGTGTAGTGGTTAGAGCACACGCATAACAACATAAGCGACCTAGGTTCGAGCACCACTAGAGCTTGCCTCTGGCGAGTAACATCAGTCGAATGATCAGAAAAAAACGCCACCTACTGAGAAAAAATTACAAAGCTAAAGTAAATATTACCACTAATTAGCAAGGATATTCACCACCACTACCCAATCAATATGGAGGGGGCTACAGTGGATTAATCATCTGCTTAGCTTGAAAAAAAATTTTGGCAGTCAATACAAACCATCATTTAAAATATATATGGCATTTTGCATATGTAAAGAACGGTAACAGTTAAAGTTTTCCTTATCTATCCACATCAGTCAGTTATATTTATCATAACTTTTTATGTCATTTTTGTAAATTAATTAAGGAGTTAGTAATAGGGAAAAAAGAAAATTAGGAGTTCAAAGGGTTTGTTATGATTTGAAAGATTCAAATTTGCAATTATGTACATTCTAGGGTCTGCCATCTAACGTATTTTTTTCAACTAATGCTTATTTCGTGAATGGTAACACTTAGCTCATGTCTGATTTGACAGATAATTAGTTTTATCCTTCCGCTGAACGAATATGGTGGTGTATACGCTTGGACGACGCTGGGAAATATTGCGACATTACTTTGATCGATCGACTTACAGAAGATGCCGATTTTGCCAAAAAAGCAAGATGAAGCACATTTTGATCTTGGCGGGTAAGTAAACAAGTAAAATTGTCGCATTTGGGACACAGAAAACCCGCACGCATACATTGAAAAGCCGGTACACCCAAGACGAGTTATTGTTTGGTGCGGATTTTGGTCCAGAAGCATAATTGGCCATTTTTCTTCGAAAGTAAGCAAGGAGTGGCCGTTACAGTCAATGGCGATCGTTATCGGGCCATGTTGAACGAATTTTTGTTCACAAAAAATTGAAGAGGAGGGTATTAGCAATATTTGGTTTCAACAGGACGGCGCTACGTGCCACACAGCCGGAGCTACACTCGATAATTTGCGCCCTGATTTTGAAGATCGCATTATCAGCCGCAGAGCTGATGTCGTTTGGCCAACTCGGAGCTGCGATTTGACACTGTTGGACTATTATTTGTGGGTGCCGTCAAAGAAAGGTGTTGCGCCAACAAACCAGAGGCAATTGACGCTTTAAAGGACAATAGTCGTGAAGCCATTGGTGAAATACAGCTGCACACAATCGATAATGCGCTTAAAAATTGGAGCGATCGTGTATGCTACTGCATGGCCAGCCGAGGCAGCCATTTGAATGAAATTATTTTCCATTATTAACCGGAAGGATTGTGCTTTCAAATAAAAAAAGAAATTTGAGAAAGTATTCAGTAGTTTTTTTTATAGCATTTTCAAAAAAAAAAATTATTTGGCGGACCCTATAGAATAGGTATTTGTAAGTAGACTCAAATGTAATTTAATAGTTTTATACAAGTAGTGCGTTTTTATAAAATTGTTCAAAATTTAATTAAAAAAAAAAACCGAAAACGAGTGAAATTGAAATCGAGAAAATTTTTTATTGATTTTATCGAAATTCGACGATAGTTTTGACAATGTGATCAGGATGGTTTGAAGTGTAATAAAAGATAAAATAATTTATCCCTGACTCTTACGGTAAGAATGAGAACCCTCCACATATTCCTTTTGTTATACTTTTCCTTCCCATAAAAATTAGTTCAACAAAAACTCAATTAACTGAATATCCTCACATGTTTTGAAGAATTCATTTCTTTTAATTCTAAATTAAGTTCACACAAATTCAATAAAATGTTTAATTTTTAATTATTATTTTTTTGTTATTATTACCATCCTTATGAAATATTAACTGAAATGTAATTATTATTGTTTCATTGAATAATTGATTTGTTTTCAATAACTAATCATTTGTTTCTTTGCAAAGCATCAATTTTTAATTGTTATGACCAATTTTCTAAAATGTCACCTTCAATCTTTATCCACATTAATTCGAACCTATTTAAATTGCTTTGATGATATCTTTGTGGTTATACTTGACATTCATTTCAGAGACATTATTTCTGAGGAAATTTGTTTTCATCAACAATTAAATTTATTTATTATGTATGTACATAATCATTAAAATGTCTTGAAATGAATTAATTATTAATATTACTTAGGTATGATTTATACATAAATAAGTAATTCATATAATTTCTATGAATTTTTGTGGTCAAAGAATTATTTTTTTTTGTCATTTTGTCAAATTAACCTCAATTGCCAGGAGATGGATGACATTTTCAATAAAATTTCTTTAAAATTTTCTTCTGTGCTGAACAGCAGCCGTTAAGGGATTGATTGAAGTAAGTTTACCATAATATAGCAGTTGTTGTTGTTTTTCTACAAACAAACAGTTTAAAAGTCTTATTAAAAATACAAACACATTCACGTGGTCACTTACGAATTAATGACTTTATTCTTATCTTAACATCATATACACACACACACACACATACAACACAACATATCCACCCGCAAGCACTTTCTGGTAAAAGTTTTGAAATATTTTGAAAACATTTAGAAGAGAGAGACAGAGAGAGAGAGAGAGAGAGAGAAAGACTGAAAGATATTAAATTCTTTTTGCCTATTTGTATGCGTGTTGGTGTATAAGTGTTTAATGGGTGACTTTTTGTCTGGAAAAGGATCATGAAAATGGCCCTTTTGTTGATGTTGTGCTATTATAAGAATTTCAGGACCTCGACAAACATCTCAGGAATTATTAAAAGGATTTTTTAATATGTTGAAAATAAGAATGTGTGTGTGTGTTGTTGTGATACCTGTTACATATACATACGAACACACACAGCCACATATAAACTTCTCTCGCCATACGTGCTCAGTCTACGAAGAAATATCTTAATCAGATTTTTTGATGAAATTTTTGTTTTTCTTGTACATGCCTTTAGTAGGATATGAAACGAATTGAGACGCTGACTTTGAGTATGTGTATGTGTAATACAATGTAGAGAAACTTTAACTATTTTTTTTTAAATTTTTTTCTACCCTACACTATAATAGGTGATGATATGTTTGTAAGTATTATGTAAATATATAAGCAGTTCCAGTCTCATACCAATGGGCTTAAAGCTACCTGCGACTTTTGATGTTTCAAATATAATCCTATATAAGATTTTATGAAAGTTTTTTGAAATTAAATGTACCCTACAGAAAATGACAATAGTGAAATATTAGTACATTAGTGACATTGTCAGTATAACTATTGACCAGGTGTGCACCAGAAAATGTAAACATCTCTTGACATTTAACATTAGCTTGTCATTGAAAATCTACCAGTAGTATTTAGCACTATTGAAGAGGTAGTTCTTTTGCGCTCATATGGAGACATTTTAACCAAAGATTTATTAGTCCATTTTAGTGCACCTATTAATGCATTGGTTGAAACTAGTGCAGTAAAGACTATTAATATAGAGACACATGGTTCTAGGCTGACTACAGGGTGTTGCCATCTTACTACTCAAGAAAATTTTTTGTTGAGTTCAGAGTCAAAACTTATTCTAACAAAAGCGTTTGTTCCAGCAATAAGCCAGTGCAGACTTAAAGTAAACTCCAGCTGTTGCTTAACAAAAGATCGTTAAAATTCAACAAATCCTCAACTTAAGCAACCATTCGAAACTTTTATTTTAATTTTAAGAAAAATGGGTCTAAAATGTTTGCATATATAGCTGCTTAAATCCCTAGTAGGATAAAGTACAATTTTTGTCATACAAATTTGTACTCCAAATTAAAAAAAAGCTTCTTAAACTTAAGACAAAGCTTATCTTGAAAAGAAAAAGATAACAAAATAAAAAGTGTATTATAGTGTAAGGTGTCATATAATCAGGCTTAAGCTAAACATTAATACTTCTTACCTCTTTTTGCTGTTGTTATTCTCGGTTATATCAGATAAGTCCTTAGGGCTTAAGATTTAATTAAAATCCTTTTAATATCAGCCTGATGAAAAATGTTAATTATGATGATGGTGATGAGCGGTACCATTTGCTATATCTTCGTTATTCCCGTTGTTATTTTTGTTGTTTCTGTAAAAGATAAAGGATATGTTTGCATGTGTGTGTTTCTATAATTATGAAATGAAAACGATAATTACTGGTTGAAATCAGTTCAACTGTTGTAGTCATCTTATTAGTAAAAGCATATTTGTATAAGTAAGTATCATTGTGGTAGTTTATAAATGGTTTTAAGGTCTTTTGTTTGTGATTTATTAAGATTTAACAATTATCCGCATCACTGAGTTGTAAACTTATTTCAGAAACGGTTTCACATGATCTAACAATGTTTTGAATAACATAGAATGTATGTATCGAGTTCTCTCTTAAATATTGTAATGTTTTATTTACAGTTTCTTTTTTTAAACAAAAAACGTTTAATACAAAATCCGCTTTGAGTGATAAACCTCATTTCTAATTACTTAATCACAGCTGTTACTTAACAAAAATAAAATACTGTTCTGGTGATTAGGGGTTAAAAAATTTTATGAATATTTTAAAATGTTTTAATTCTGAAAGTCATAAAACATGTTGTTGATTAACAAACTAGACGAGACGAGAGAACACGAAGCGAACGGATGGTTGGTTATGCTTTTAATAAAGAAATTAATTTTCACTTTATATTGTAGCAGTAGATGTTCCAGTTGTTAAGGTTGGGTATAGTAGACGAGAGAAGAGTAGTATACTTACATACATTTAGACAAAATTATTTCATAAAATAACAGTTTGAAACATTGAAGCATTATTTAGAGGTTAAACTGAATAACAAAGTGCAGTTAAAAGTTTAATTGCGCAACACAGATAAAGGGCAATTTTTGCGTAACAGAAAATGTAACATTCGCCTGAGATATGCCAGTACTTGAACTCATTATTGTAATAAAAATAAAATACATTTTTATGGTAAAAAATTAAAGAAGAGAACCCCAATTCAAACATAAGTTTAAGTGAAAAAAAAAAAAATAAATAAAAAAATACATTTAATATGGGGATAGATTTAGTGAATATGTATAAATTAATAACAAACAAGCTAAATTGTAAAACTTAAAATATTCTTATGTATTTTTTTATTTTTCATAATGTTCTTTTTTACCACATAAATATCCATACGTTTTCTTAAGGATTCCACCAGAAAATGGGAAAAAAGAGGAAAATTATTCAATAAATTACAAGAGCACTTTTAAGCCAACACTCGAAAATAAGTCCCCCCACAACCATCAACTTAATTTACACATCTAAACATATCCACATATACGCACATAGATTTTTAATCAAGATAGTATGTCTTCTATTGCACTTGAATGCCATACTGGCATCCATGCCTGCATGTTCAAACACTTACAGACACAATTGCACACTTTTTATAGCACATAACTTGAGAACATGCGAGTAATAGTGTTATGAATACATTAAGAAATAAATAATTAGAAACGTTTAACAGGTAATGGATTTGAGTTTTCGCTTTTTTTGCTTGCAACTATTTTAACGCCAAATTTTTTGCGGGCGACTACACTAATTGTGAGTTTTTTAATAAATACATACAATAATCAATATATATATTTTGTTAATATACATACATATTGTTACGTTTTTGACCTTTTTAAAACGTTTGAGTTCTTTTAAATCGCATCAAAATAAAGTAAACACCACTTTGTTGTTGTTTTACAGTTTTTATCTTCTCAATTTATCTTTATACAGTTTATCTTAATACAGTAACATAATATTTGTTTATACAACAATTTGTTTTACGCCTTAACATGACTTTATTTTATGACAGCACAACGATGCATAAGGAGTCGCCTTTTATAAACATTTTAAATTATTTCTGAATGTTCTTGTTCTTCCTACAATATTAGATTTCTGTTAATTTTAAATTTAACACACAATGATGGTAGAATTGGCAATCCAACCAAAAACGCAAGTAAGTACAGCTTTGCCAGAGTGACACATTAACAACCTTGACACAATCCAGTGTTACCAAAATCCCACAATACAGTCTTAAAGGCTAATGTGGTATATCTCGTTTTTTTAAGTATGTATTGCTTATTTCAGTAACAATATGTATGTATTTTATTGATTACATATATATTCATATTTTAAAAAAGTTTATTTTATAAAGTTAACGATCAGAGTGGTTTAAAAATATTTTAACAAAGTTATTGTTTTGATCCTGTTCCGCTGTCTGTTTAGAACTAAAATCTAGAACTAAAATTATATGTTGCTTAGTCTTTAATTGTCATCATAACTGTCTTAGAGTCGCAAAATACTGTATGTTTATAAAAAAAGTTATATGTAATTTATAAACTGTATGTCCGTCCGCTTCCAGTCGTAGTCCGATGGGTTCACGTACCACATAATTATGAAAGAAGTCATCTGTTTGATTTAAGTTTTGTAATAAGAAAATCATGTTCTACTACGAGGATCGTTTGTAGATTTCCTGAATTTTTTACTCAGCCCTATTCTGCAGCCTATTCTGCAACCCTAATTATTAATTTTGTATAAATAAGCAGATTCAATAGTTAAGAGAAAAAAGTTATAATACGTTGGACACAGTTTATCCAAAAAATCCAAGAACATTAGTAAGAATTATTTTTTGGCAGAAAAATATCTGATCACACAAAGGACTAAAGACTAATGAAAGGAGTTGGCTTTTTCGAATCAATGTCATTCAAAGAGGTTGTGATAGGTCATGTCCCCAGCGTTTCGAAATACTCTTTAGAATTCCCGTAATGCAGAGATGGAAAGATGTGCAGATGCTACGAAAAAAATCCTTGAATTCTTCCAGCAAATTGTCTAGATTTACCTTCTGCCGGGAAGGTATACTACTTTGTTTGTTTATAATTTTTGATTATATGAAAGAGAATGGATCTTATACTGATAAATTTTTTATTCCATGTCGGCAATTATGTATGGAATACAATATCAGATAAATGCCCGCCTCTGTTAGCCTCACAAATGCGAGCTCTTTTGAGCACATTTTGCATTACATACTCACACATTTCACTAATTTCATTAATTTCATCATGAATATTTTGTTTGAGTTGCTCCAGCGTTTCTGGCTTGTTTGCATAAACCTGACTTTTCAGATATCCCTAGGGAGATCGATTAATCGACATTTTTCAAAAACCGGTTCGAAATATTGCAATTTTAAAAATTGATCAAAATAAACGGTTAACCGGTTCTGTTATCAAAATAAAAATTTTCTCAATTCTAGTTGCATTAGCAAATAAAATTGAAAATATTTCATCCAGTGAATCATTTTTTAAAGCGTATTTTGTAAGAGTTCTACTTGCCAGCGCCTAGAGACTGCTTGAAATAGAATCAAGTCTTCCTTGCTGTACAGTAACGTCTATCTCATAAACATATTTGAGGTGGTTAATAAATCCTTGTGTCAAAGAGATTTTTCAGCTTAGTATTTAAGGACACACAATATATCTACTCATAGACTTATCTTTTCAATCAATTTCCAAATATATTCACACTTTAGAGGACATATGTAGAAACATAAATGCATGCACCACGTATTTGATAGAGCGTACCACTATGGTAAGTTAGGTAAGACACCCGCCTATCAATTAAAAAGTTCTTAATTCAATCACAGGCCACACCATTCGATAATTTTCAACAGCGGTATCACCTCACAGCATTTATAGCGCCTGGTTATGAGTATTTACGCTTGAAAAACTTTACTTATTATAACATATGCCGTTCGGAGCCGGCGTTTGAAGATGCCTTTCAATGAGTCTAGTTGATCATAAATAATAAAATAAATAGTTATTTACAGAAAATGAGAAAAAGTTATTGTTGCTCAAGTCTGCATATCTTTTTTGATCTACCATGGTATGCACGTTATTTGTACGACGTTCAAGGTTGGCACATACAGTTTAAAAATAAGATGTTATATCTTAAAATCAAATATAAAAATACTTAAACGAAGAGCATATTTGCAATAAAAAATATAAAAACATGTGAAAATTTTACATATTTAAATTAACCGGTTATTCGTGTTAAAATAACCGGTTTATTCGGTATTCGAAAAATGGATATTTAAAAAAACCGTATTCGACAAAACTAAAAAAACCGGTAAAAATCGGTCTGGTAATAACCGTTCGATCTCCATAGATATCCCCAGAAAAAGAAGTCCGGAGCCGTCAAATCAGGCGACCGTGGAGGCCAATCAACATCACCATTCCTTGAAATAATTTGTTGTGAAAAGAGGTCTCGCAGTAATTCCATTGTAATCCCCGCTGTATGCGATGTGTCACCGTTCTTTTGAAACCACATGTTAGTCAAGCTCAAAGCATGCAGTTGTGGCTTTAAAATGTTTTCAATCATATCATGATATCGCTCCCCATTGACAGTTACCCTTACGCCGTTTTTAGTTTCAAAGAATTAGGGTCCAATGATTCCTCCTGACCAAATTGCACACCAGACTGTCACTTTCAATGGACATTTCCCAGAACAGACTATTCTCTTTATTCACATAACCATTCAAATGAAAATGTGCCCTGTCACTCATTACAATTTTTTCATGAAAATCGATGATTGATTTTGATAAAATGTTTTAACAATTAACACTCGTTGATTTACTGAATATTTTTACATAATAAATTTGCCACGCCTCTACTTCACGACAGCCAAATATGAACTATCAAGAATAATGTTTATCAAAATGGTATTTCTGTATTTCTAATCAGCTGACAACAGTTGTATGTAGACTAGCAATTACTGTGAATAAATTTCGTTGTATGCATATCTGTGTGTTTATGTGTCAGCAAGTAATTCTCATAATTTGTGTTTTAAATAATTCAATGCATTTATTTTGTTACATTATCATAGTTGTTGTTGTTGTTATTGTTGTTGTAGCTGTAGCTTACATTTCAATGGTTGCTATTTCGCAAGAATAACAAGAATTTCCTGTAATAATACAAGTGGCTAAAATAAGTTGACATTTAAAGGCATATTCAGTTAAACCATAACCACATACATACATACACACACGCATACATACATATGAATGTGTGTGAAATGGTGTTCGGTGTGTGAAAGCGTGTTTTTGTTATTTTGGTTATTCTTGTTGGTTATTCCTAACGTGTTTCTAACAGCTTGAAAATGATGGTGGCGCACAATGTTTGTGTAAGTGATAGGATTCTAGCCATCATTCTGTTAGAAAATGGTTGCGGATTTTACTTAATGTTACACACTTACTGTCTTATTTTTTAACTTGTTTCTTTGAATCTTAATCTTGGCACAGCGCAACTGTAAAGCATCAGATAGTACATGTGTATTGGTTCCAGTATTTTCTTTAAGCATCTTAATGCAATACTTTTAAAGTTATTTCTAATACACTCCCACACCTTGACACACTTACTTGTATTTTAACTCGTACAGATATTTGTGAGAATACTCGTTGATTTATAATTTTCCTTTCAAAACAGAATAACGTTTTTTATTTTTGGTTGATTATCTGTAGCAAAATCTGATGTGAGAGTATAATGTACCAAGAATATAGTAACACACAAAACAAAAAGGATAAGGATAAAACTAAATGCAAATTGGTTTTCTAAACAGACAATGGACTTTATTATCATTAATAAATATTTTAATATATCATGGGAAATGTGAAATTCTCAACATAATAGGGGAAAAATTGATAAATTTCACTTAAGGTGGGCCGAGTGCCTTCATTTCGTTTGCATTGAATTTAAATCTCATTGATTACATCTGCCACATAGATTAAGCAGAAGTGTATTGAAAACGTTCATCTAGATATAAATGAGAATTTAAAATTTTTGTTGTAATTAATTAAATGTATGCCGCTGTGGTATGGTAGGTAAGACATCCGTCTACCAAATAAGAGGTTCTCGGTTCAATACCAAACCAGAGCATTAGATAACTTTCAATAGCGGTATCACCTCATAGCACTGCTAGTGCCTGGTTATGAATATTTCGGAGTCGGCGTTAAATTGAAGACCCCATTCAATGAGTCTAAAAATAGAATCAGGAGCAGCTCATTGATTGCGAGAAGGATGTCGCGAGAATTCTATATGTATGTACATTCACTCCTAGCTTATTTGATGAATTAGAGGATTTAAGAAAAATATCAAATGTCTCGAATATTGTTACTTATTTTTTTCCTTTTTTTAGCTCGCAAACTCGCCTCTCAATTGGGCAATTGTTTCGAAATCTGTATGGTATGTGGCACCGTTCATGCCTGCGTCGTCTTTGAAAAAGTACCGTCCAATGATGATACCGACTCAAAATCCAAATCAAACAGTCCATTTTTTTTGTTGCTTCTGGCTGCTCTTTACACCAAATACGGCAATTTTGCTTGTTCACTTATCCATTCAACCAGAAAGGAGTTACATTGCTAAACACAATTTTCCGTTAAAGAAGTGGATCTTCATACAACTGAATTTTGCTGATAAAATTCAATTATCTGCGAGCATTGTTTGTTTGTAAGTCGATCATGGTTAAATTATAGACCGAACTGAACATGTTTGACAGTCACATGTTACACGATGACAGCTGAGCTGAGGTATAAAAAAATATAACAAAATAAAAAAATACCTCAAGTTTTTCGACTCAGAGCTTAAATGATGCAATATATTTCAGACTTGGTAAATCATTAGCGGTATTTCTTCTAAGTACTAATAAGAGTAAGTATATCTAGTATTTAGTGGGGTATCCATTTTGATCCAGGACAGCTATTAGGCAGATTTAACTAATTTTGCCATGTTCCTCTTGCAAAATACGTTTTAGATCGGAAGCATTAGAAATATTGTGACAAGGAACTTTATTTTCAAGCACTGACCACAAGTTTTATATGACGTTACGGTCTGGGCTCTGAGCGGGTGCCTATGCAAACAACGTGTGGGTAGTTCCAGATCAGACAATTCTTTAGAATAACTGATGTGTGTGTGTTTGGAAACATTATTGTCTTGATAACATTTGAATTCCTAATGCCTACCATCGCCGGACTTTGTAATAGATTTTTCTTCAATAGATCCAGTTACCATTACACTGCCTCCATCATGTTTAACTGTACTACACAAATTTTGTGGATTGTTTTTTAATCCTTCGAATAGTTTCTGGATTGGAAGTCTTACCCAAGTATTTTTCTACTTCAATTGCCAGTCTAGGAACACTAAGAACGGAGTTTTATTTACCTTGTTGTACGATCCACCGCCTATCGGTATTATTAAATATCTTATTTGATGCTACTTTACACTTATTTTCAATTCTCTTTTCATTGACAAACATTTCTATGTTGTGCTGAACTCTTCAAGGACTCAATGCGACAATTACTGCAATTTTTCACTGATTTTTTTTCATCCTGGAAATACCGAATAACGTCCCCCGCTTATCAATTGAAGTTAGCTCTCTCTCGTTTTAAAGAATTACTACAAAATACTTCGAAATAAGACTTCTATTTTCAAATGATGCTTTTAAATGTTGTTTTCCACTTATCTACACCAAAAATATGTAAAATTGACCAATTTTTTTATTTTTATATACTTGTTTCATAGAATATATCATTTAAGTTGTGAGCAAATTTTTATGTGAATATTATTTGTTTTGTTGTTATATCTGTAAGAATATACTTTGTTGTTGTTATTTTTTTCTAAATTGTCATAATAAAACAAAGGTTCTTATGTGTAATGTGTTGGTTTCCCCTTAAATGTAATAAATTTTGACAAAAGTTTCTAACTGCATCAAACAAGCTGTGAGCGACTGTATGTATATTGTAATTACGATAAAAGTGCCAAATTTATTTTTTAGTCTTCAAACATTTTCATCTTGTTTAGAGATGATTACAAGGTAATAAACGAGTAAATTTTTAAGTCTCTGCATAAATTAATTTCCCTCTTTACCTTTATTCAACACAAAAGAAAAAAAAAAAATTCGCCATCTCTAGAGAATCTTTTGGAAAAAGAATCACATGAAATATGAGTGTATGATTAACATTTTTAGAACAACACCATCTACTCGTATACACATATGTGTACTCTCAGACATACACGCATATGCATACGAAATGTTATTAAATTAACGCTTTAATTTTGAATTACAAATGAGTCAGTCAGATGTCTAGTAACGTATTATCATATAACACGGTTGTACCGACTTTTATCGCATATGTGTGTATGCGTGTATATTACTATCTAATGTATGTATATGGTATATAAATGAATGTGTGTTAGTTTGTGCCTTATAGACGGCTAAATAGTTGAACCGATTTTCTTGAAATTTTTACAGTATCTCTCTGTCTGTGTGGAAGGGACTATGGTTTATATAAATTTCAAAAATTTCAAAAATTTTCAAAATGATAACAGTAAAATGTGGCAAGTGTCTAGGATAAGCATCGTTACAAAAATAAGGTTGGGCACCCCTGCGTTTATTACTTCGCAAAAATAAGTAAACAAAAACCGCAAGAACAACTATACGTGTAGTTTACAAATAACCAAATCGACAACAACAAACATTAGGAGAATTAAAGTGAATATAAATAAACGGTAACAAATAACAACAAATACGAAGAGCTGAAAAAAAGTAGAACTAAAAAGAAAGTAAAAGAAAGAAATTGAATTTACCTGAAATATCCAGAAGTTCGTGAGCTTTCGAAGTGTTGTGTACTCAGCCATATAAAAGCACATCAATGCGAACAATAAACAGTTTATGTGTTGTAAGCTCAGCAAACGTGTTATTGTTTTGAGCTCAGTGTTAAGAGAGTTTAGTGTTTAGAATTTTAGAAGAAAAAATGGGGGAAATCTCACAAACTAAAATGTAAACAGAGTTGATTTTCACTATATCAGGTGGCATTAATGCAAAAAAATATTTTCAGAGTTCTTTTAGAAGCTATTAGATGACAGATAAGAACATTGTTGAGTGTGATA
The DNA here is from genome assembly GCA_023159175.1 of Wohlfahrtia magnifica. Classification (NCBI taxonomy): domain Eukaryota; kingdom Metazoa; phylum Arthropoda; class Insecta; order Diptera; family Sarcophagidae; genus Wohlfahrtia; species Wohlfahrtia magnifica. The sequence goes on from JAKWBJ010000060.1 coordinate 2,292,770, forward strand.
TGTACGGGTAAAGCGCAGCTAACTTTTTATTATAAATACGGGAGTAAGTCTCTAAATTTAGTCCATAGTGAATACAAATCATCAGTCAAAAAGTGAGCAGAATCGGATAAGTTCACATACGAATTGAATAGTAAAGTTTGCTTATCTTAAAACCGGTTAAGGTGTAAGTTTCTGAATCTCGCTTAATTGACTTTGTAGTTAATACACCATCAGTCAATAACTGGGCGAGATTGGATAAATGGGCGTAAAACTTTCCATTCAAGCTAAATGTGTAATTTTTTATATGTGGAGAACAACAATTAAAGCTTCTCAGGAAAGATTGGATAAACGAGTATTGAAGAAAGCAAACCGGGTATAAACTATCTGTAATATATATATAAATATAGTATATAAAAATTAATGTGTGTTTATTTGAAGATTGTATACAGCTGAACCATAGATTCTACGGTGTAAAAAGGGTAAAAATATATAGCTAAGATAGTAGTTAAGATAATAATTAATAAAGGGTACCGAGGTACGCCGGGTTGCAAATAGTACTATAATAATTGTAATGGTTGTACAAAGAGAAATACGTATGTTTGTGTTTTTGAATTCTGTGTATAAAATTTGAATATTTGTATACATATGTCTCTTCATACATATATGTATATACGTGTGTACTCGTAAATCTCTGACAATTTTTTTTGTTTATTATTTTTCTTCTTCTTTTTTGGCTTTAAAATTTAATTTAATTTGTATTCAGTTTCTGTTATTATTTTACATGTTAACACTTTGTTTTTGGTGAAATTATATAAAATTCTGCTTAAAAAGATATTTCGTTAATATTTGGCAGGTGGTGAAATACAGCAGAGTTAAAAAAGATTTATGATTACACAACGATTATATTTTGCTTGAATAACCATCTTATAAGTCCAACTTTTTATCAATTTCATTTCTGAGTTAAGACATACTGATATATTTTTTATAGTTTGAAAGTATATTTTGGACTTCCTCGATGTACTGTTAAGAAGAAAGAAATATTACTGGAACCATGACCATTTAAATATAATGAGGAACTGAGTACAAACGTAAAGAAACCCCAAACATATAGTAGGTAATGGATGTATAGGGATTCGGTATTATTAATAAAAATTTGTTTGGTGAAAATCCTTGTAAAACTTGAAAGCCTTATGTAGGTTGCCGAATCGTTCCACAAGCAATGTTCTATATCAGAACCAATACCTTTTTTTAATGAATATAAAAAATGTTTAATGCTTTGGAATTCATAATTAGTTGATCACAACTGTATTATTCACTGTAGTAGTTGCTTTAAACAAACCTAGAGTTGACATGATTTTGCACTTTGACTTTTTTTGTTTTTGAAAATGATTCGCACACATTCTTGCATTTTGTTTAACTTTTTATTTCATAAAATTTCAAAAGAAAGAGAGACAACGTAACTGGACTACGCTACTACCACCGCAACTTAATCATAACTAACGCATCAGAGTGTAATTTTTTTCCTAAGAATTTATTTGCAATCTATTTTACAAATAAAAAGTTAACTCACTAAAATAATACCAAGTAGCATTGATTTAAACCCCATTGGGCTTAAAACATTTTTTAACAAGTTATATAATAATTGACTTCATTTTTCCTAATAAAGGGTCCGTCATCTAACGTTCTTTTTCAACTAGTGCTTATTTCGTGAATGGTAACACTTAGCTCATGTCCGATTTGACAGATAAATAGTTTTATCCTTCCGCTGAACGAATATGGTTGTGTATACGCTTGAACAACGCTTCGCTAAGTGGGCCTGCGATCGACCTACAGAAGATGCCGATTTTGCCAAAAAAAATCATCTTCTCAGATGAAGCTCATTTTGATCTTGGCGGGTATGTAAACAAGCAAAATTTTCGCATTTGGGCGCTGAAAACCCGCGCGCATACATTTAAAAGCCGATACACCCAAGACGAGTCACTGTGCGGTGCGGATTTTGGTCCAGAGGCATAATTCGAAAATGAGCAAGTAGTGGCCGTTACAGTCAATGGCGATCGTTATCGGGCCATGTTGAACGAATTTTGTTCACAAAAATTGAAGAGGAGGATATTAGCAACATTTGGTTTCAACAGGATGGCGCTACGTGCCACATAGCCAAAGCTACACTCGATGTTTTGCGCCCTGTTTTCAAAAAAAAAAACTTATTTGGCGCACCCTATAGTTCAACCATAGTCTGGTGGTGATAATAACAATGATGAATATATATGTAAACATAAATGCATATGTAGAAACGTTCGTAAAAAATTATTAGTGGTGTTAGATGGCGCCAACGCTACATAAATTCTTGATTCACAGCTGCAAAGTAGTTCAAAATTAAAATTTACTTCTTGGTACTTTGTCTGAGGAAGCGCAAGAATCTATTAATAAAATATTTAAAAAAGCTAGAGAGCATAACGCACGAAAATTTAGTAGGATTAATAACTTAGAAGATATCGTTAACTTTCTTTTAATAAATTCAGACGCCCAAGGCAAAATAAATGGCTATACCGAAGGAAGCAAAATGTCTGTTTCTTTCATCAATTCATAGGATGGATTTCAACGCAAGCCGTAGCGAAGATATTGATGAAACACAAAGTGATAGCGAATAAATACATAATAATGTTTTCTTAATTTAATAAATGTGTATTGTAACCTTCGAAATACATATGATTATTTGCATTCGCTTAATGATTTTATTCAAACAAAATTACATTTTTTAATTTTAGCTTTTGCATAATATTTTTTATTAAAAACCAAAGTTTTTTTTTATTGACCCACAATACCAAGTCAACGACCTTATCAAAGATATCAATATCCTATACCTATACTCAGCGGTTTAATTGATTCTAAAAATGCTACAATTCTACCCCACAGTGCACTGTGCTAATTGCGTGCAATTATAATCCCATAGAAACGTAGAGGATACTACAGATTCACGTTAACGTTATTTCAAATTGGCTTAAAAAGTGAAATATATAAACACCTTAATATTAAAAAAAAAAAAACAAATAAACCAAAGTGAACTGCTTTTTCACTTATTTACATACAGAATTTTTAATATTTCTACTTAAAAGCTTTAAATGATAAAATATTGAACAATTTTAATCGAATTCCCATCATAAATGACCTTTTCAAATAACAGCAAATACAACTTATATGTATACTCCTATCAACTATAACTATCAACTAATGAGCTATTTGAGAACTATTTTATGTGCGTATTGTTTATGAGCTAATCTTAACTAAATTTGGCACAATTGTTGACAATATATTACTTTCAGACTAAGTTCAGTAAACCAATATGTTAGCTATATAGGGCTAGTTTTATATACGTGCCGATACGAAACGAATGCAGTACGATGAAGTATACGAAGTTCATTTCGTAAAAGACTCTCAACAGATGTTTCAAATGTGAATTTTGCTATTGATTCTTACAATTATTTTGGCTTTGGTCTTTATATAAAGTTAGCATTGCTAACTTGGTTTGTAAAATGTTGACCCGATCGGTTCTTTGGACTATATTACATAAAAATCCAATGGTTGGCTTAAATCATAAAACTGCGATATTCAAGTTGAAAATAAAGTTTTCACAGACCTACGGTAGTGTAGGGTGAAACAAAGATGAATCAAGGTTTTGCAAATTAATATAGAATGTTATGGTGCAACTCAAACAACTCGGTTGTCATAATATTTATGTATATATGGCCACCTTAATGGATACTCTATTCTAAACAAAATAAAATGCAAATAAACACATAAGTATGTAGCATGCAATGTAATATAATATGTGCATATGTATCACTCTCTTATACAATTTGAATTTTGTATAAAAAAAATTGTATTTACAAAATAAAAAAACCGGGTTACTTGCCATATATATCATGACTGTATCTCTAAAAAAATACGAAGTGAAAAAAGCGAAAATAAAATGTAAATATGGAGTAACACACTCGTAATAGTTGACAGTGTTGTCGTATTTGTATGTCTTAGCATGAGCATAAAATACGCGTTGATAGTTGTATTTGTCTTATACTCGTAACCAGCGTTGCCGTTTTTGGTTATTTCTAACCAAAATTCGTTATTTTTTTCTTCGATGTGTACTTTTTTCTATTTTAGTTACTTTTTTCTCAGAGTAATAAACAATTTATTTTACGTCAAAAATGGTTGGAGTAATAAATGTTTTCTTTTAAAATCAGAGAAAAACATAAATAGATTTAGAGCAAAATAGTGGAACTTCTAGCACTTTATTTCTTTACTATTTTTAATATTTTCTATGATTGTACTATACCTTATTTTTTTTTACTAGAGAGCAACTAAAAGGAAGTAAATATGAATGGAGGAAACGAGTCCGAACGGCTAATATGCTATCGTGCAGATCTTAATAGAAATTCATCTATATGTTGAACTTAAAGACTCATACAGTATTGCACAGTGGTCAGAATTGTATGGAATCGATGGCCAAAAATGAGATATCAGCAAGAATCTTTTTTGCTTGTTTCTTGAATAAGAAGCTTCTTTTCCAATCGATACTCTATCTTGGACCTAGAATAAAAAATAGCATCATGCCACCTTTCCAAACTACGTTAAAATTGAATTTCTTACAAACTTTTTCGCTCTTATTTTTTAGAAACGTTTAATTTCAGTTTGTTTCGCATTCCATATGCAATATTTTGCGAATAAATTTTAAGTTATGGCATAACGAATTTTACCAGCCACCCTTGTATGTCGCAGAATATATTCAATATGTATTTTATTATAAGTAAACTGTACAAGCTACATATATACTCTTCGTAGTCAATGAACTCGTTTAAAAGTTATCAAAACCTAAACTTTCAGCAACGTCCTTATCAATTTCCAATATATTTGTTATTCCTCGGTGCTAAGTCCAGTAAAATTAAATCCTCTTGGGAATGACAAGCAGATTATTTTCTTTAATTTTTTTATATAAGACATATATATTATTTTATTCATTTTTGTTAAATCATTCTAGATAATTTCGTTCTTAAGGCAGGATCACACGATTTTCGTAATGCACCAATAATTAATGTTTCTTATATGCCAATCGTGTGATTATACAATTTATTGACTCATACGGCAACTCAGGATATTATTGTGCTTGTTTATCCCAATAAAATGCAACCCTGGTGCGACAATAGTGTGAAAGATTTATCGGCAATCATTCACCAGTATAGATTCCAAAAATACACCAAAATTTTTTTAAATTTATTGAATTTTAATGGCCCTTCTTGTCTTCTTTTCTTTTTCTTTGTATTTCTTTTTATTTATTTATTCACTAAATGACCTCAATATAAATAAACAGGACGCTATTCTATTTTTTCAAAGAACGAACCATTTTGAACACCAAAAAAAAAAAAAAATGAATTTAATTTACCACAACAGCTGATTCATAGAGTTGCCGTAAACGAAAAAAATCGTATGACAGCGTTGGGAGAATTATTGTCAATACATCGCTTCGCGCCATCTTGTGACAATAAATTTTGAATATAATAAGACAACCGTGTGATTACAGAATTTTTAATTGGGATAATTTTATTATTGTGCGTTAATTTGTCACAATAAAATTTGTATCAGATTGATGTATTTGAGTCAATCGTGTGGACCCAGCTTTAAGCTGGTAGCAATGCATTAATTATTGGTACGGCAATCGTGTGACCGGCAAAAAAATATCTAAAATGCGTCAATATTCATTGTGTTCTTGTGCGACAATCGAAGTTGACAATACGTGCCAATAATTAAATTATTAAATTTATTTTCGCAGGATAAATTGGATTATTTTAATATTTTACGTCAATAAAGCACAATAGATATTGTGTCATATTAGCACATTTGCGACAATCGCGTGATCCTAGCTTTACACTATAGAATTATTATCTTGACGTTTGAATTTGTAAAAATATTGCAATTTAATTGAACTGTAGATAAAATGGTAAGGACTAGAATCTTTGGTTACTTTTTTATTGAAATTTGGTTAGAAAAAATAAAAAGCTATGGCAACACTGCTCGTAACATCCGTTAATCTCTTACACATTGATATGGTGATGTTGTACTCGTAGAGAGCAGAATGTAGTTAAAAAGTCGCTGCATATTATCACGTCGTGTTAGCGCAAATGACTCTCACATTTTCTACTCTTCTACTCTGTCTCTTCCTTTATCTTTTCATAACATTTATGTAGTGAACAAATCGTATGCGGTTTCAGTGTGTTATTGTTATTACAGTTGTTAAATTTTTTATTCTATTTTTTTATTTTGATCACTGCGAACACTTGTAATGATATTTGGCTTCCACTAGAAGTGGGTGTGAAAAGATGTTTTACTTCAAATTGGGTAATTTTTGAAAACGACTTCAGTTTTTTATTTTTGACAATTTGTGTTATCAAGTTGATTGGATATTTTTGTTTGCATAAGTTCAATCCAGTCGCTTTAAAAATTCCTTTATAATTGCTTTCGAATAAGTTTGGCTGTACTAATTCATGTTTATTTTAAGATTTAAAAAAAAGTTGAAATTTGCTAGTAGAGCATTCGTTTTTAATCAGTAATCTTGAAGGCCAGAAATAAGAAGAAACAAATTAGGCAGTTATTTTAGTCAATTTTTAATATTTATATTCATCCGTCCTTCTATGAAATAGGTCAGCGCTTTTTATTAATTAAATCACGCTAAATCAGACTTGTTGATCTATTAACGGCTTTGCTCTGCTTGTTGTAGCACGTAGACGCTACTCTAAAAACAATACGAAATATCTAGAAGTCTCTATAAACGAATATGAAAATACAAAAATGACTTGGAAATCAGCACTATGTCAGCTCATTTCTTGCAGGGTAAAAATTCTTTACAGCTGATCATATTTTATGTCAGACGAAATGTTGCCAGTGGTTATAATCAGTGGATATGTCATCAACGTGAATTTCATGTACAACATTATTAAGTAAGGAAACCCATTTTTTTCGTTTTGCACTAAAAAGCCATCATTTAAATAACTGAAACTTCAAAATATTTTCAGAACATTTTTCTTTTTTAAATGAAAAGATTTGCAAAGAAAAATGTTTTCAATTTAAACTTTCATTAAAAAACAAAACAGAAATTCTTCATTGTTCTTAAAATAGTTGAAATGGTTTTTATTTATAATCGAAAGAAATGCATTTAAAACAGAACAATTCTCGTATGATTTTGCTTTTCTTCTTACCGTATATCCCCTTTAATTTATATGTGTGTGCGAATAGTAAATTTTTTTCTTTATTTTTCTTGTAACAGATGCAGGAAATATTTTTACCTTCTTAGTTATTTTTGTTGTTGTTGTGTTTTATTTTGTAAAGGGCTTGATGAAAGTATTAAGAACAATGACAAACTTTAGTAGAAATTACAGAATTTTGTGGAAATTTTAAGAATTTTAAGTTATGTTTTACAAATTAATGTATTAAAAGTACCTTAAATTCTTTTTATTATTATATTCTGAATATAGTACCTATACTTGTTGAATTTTGAATTTGATTGCAGGAATTCTAGACGATTTGAACAGAACTTATATAAAATTTCTTGTTTAATGATTGTAATATGATAAATATTCCGAATAATTGTTAAAATATTCTAAGTTTGGATTTTCATTTTATTTCTTATGTCATTTTTGTATTTGTAACTACTCCTTTAGACTATAGCCACAACTACAGTGATGTTATAAACATGACTTCTGAAAATTAAAGATAATATTCTTTTTCAATATTCTTGCCATTGCAGAAAATGCTGTTATACATACAATGCATAGAAAGTACTTTTAGTTACTTAAGTTTTATATTGTAAAAAGTACTTTTTCGTTTAAAAAGATTTTTTTGTGTAATGTATTTGCTTTCTAAAACTTTTGTAAAAGGTATTTAAAATAGTTTCTTATGTCGTATAAGTTAAATATAGGGTCCGCCAAATAATTTTTTTTTTTGAAAACATCGAGTGTAGCTTCGGCTGTGTGGCACGTAGCGCCGTCCTGTTGAAACAACATGGTCCGATAACGACCGCCAATGACTGTAACGGACTGGACCAAAATCCGCACCAAACAGTGACTCGTCTTGGATATATCGGCTTTCCAATGTATGTGTGCGGGTTTTCTGTGCCCCAAATACGACTATTTTGCTTGTTTACATACCCGCCAAGATCAAAATGATTTTTTCTGGCAAAATCGGCATCTTCTGTAAGTCGATCGCAGGCCCACTTAGTGAACCGAAAAAAGCGTATAAACAACCATATTCGTTCAGCGGAAGGATAAAACTAATTATTTGTCAAATCAGACATGAGCTAAGTATTACCATTCACGAACTAAGCACTAGTTGAAAAAAAAACGTTAGATGGCGGACCTTTTAGAATATATGGTATACATATGTATGTTCCTATTGATCTTATAAGGAGCACATAGCTTCAATAAATTCGCTGTTGTCCTGTGCAAATGCTCTTATTTAGTCCAAGCTTCTTTCCATTCTGGCTAGTTCTACATCAATTTTCCTCCTCCACGTATGAGCCACTTCTTTAACCGATCTGCGTGTTCCAGTCTATGGCACATCTCGTCGTAACGTTGTTCAATACCGGTTATTCGACTTCAAAGCGTGTTATTCGAGACCATTTAGGCTACAATATTTGTAGGATTGATTCATAAAAACCTGGACCTTCCGCAGGTCTCGAGATGCAGAGTTCAACATTTCGCATCGTTATGATGAAATGGGCATGACATTTCTGTTAAAAATTGCAAGTTTTGAATGAACTAAGCGAGCTACTGTTGAAAACAATAACACGATTTGGATTCTAGACGCTTTTTAAACCATCACGCCTAGCACAGCTCTGCAAATTAATACATCACTACGACCCTCTATTTCTGGGAATCTGTGAGACTCCATGGCCTATATGTAGATATATATGTATATGTGTAGATGTAACATTTTTTATAGAAGATATGACGTTGAACGACATGCTTTTAGCTTTTATCCGAAATTTTCTTTTATTGAAACAAAAAGCTTTGACAATTTCCGGAAATATGTTGAATTTACACGTGTTTTTTAAGCAAATGACCATTTTTAAAATTGAGTCAATCGATATAATCCTAATTGCACCGTTTGATCAGACTGAGATGACAGATTGATCGCGTTGACTAAACATAATTATTTTGATTTTTTCTGTTTATAACGTCACAGTTTAAAACGTGCGGGAAATTTACTTTTTTTATATGATCAAGTATTTGAATAACATATTCCGAAAACTTTTTCGTCTCTGTTTAATCACATTTTAAGCTTTTCTAACTGCTAACACTACAGCAGCACTTACACACTAAACCTTTCATCGTGAATATCTGAAACTGTTGAAAATGCATATGCTACTCTTACACGAACAGTGGCAGTGGCATATTTGCATGCGTGAGTGTTTATGTCTGTATATGTGTGTGTTAGTAAATTACAGTTACATACATGTTTACCACACAGTAGTTACACACAACTGCTACAGTAGACGAGTATAACATTTCAACAATTTTGTAAATGTATTTGTGCTTACGTAGTAGTTGTTGTTGTTAATGTTATAAAGGTTAAGTATTGTCTTCTTCTTTTTTTATTCTGTGTGTTTGTTCTTACTGGTATCTCTAGTCTAGTTTACTTACTTTGCACACAATTATTTTCCTCTTACCCTCCTTCTGGCCTGCCAGCACTTAAAACGGAATAGTTTTTTTCAACAGCACAGAATTACACTTAAAAAATGTTTGTTTTTACACACGAAAGTGAAAAAGGGTGAGAAGGAGAGAGAAAGAGAAGAGACAGCATATGCAAGTGCTGATGAGTGCTTACTATACACATTCAATGCATTTGTCGTGTCATAAAAATTTCGTTCTCTTTCTATCTTTCAGTTATTTTTATCATCAATTTATTTGTTGCTCTTGTTGTTATTGTTGTTGTAGTTTAATTCATATTCAATATTTGTTGAACATAAACACGTCGTTTTTACTCAATGAATACAAACGCACACCCACACCCACACACCAACTCATTATCATTTTCATCTTTGCTTTTGTTATCAATTTAATGCTAAAGAAATATGAGAGTAACGAAGAAGAAAATACAAAAAAGAAATATTAATGGATGAGCTTTGATAACGACAATGTCCTTAATGTTCTGTGTTGAAAATCAATAAATTACTTACGAGTGTAATTATGATTTCTTTAATGATGATTTAATAATGACAATAAATTTTCCATTAAGGTGTCTTTTTAATTAAAGAACATCATCAAGTGGTCTCATCCCAAGTGCTTTCTTAGTTTAATAATAAAAAATAGCTTAAGAAAATAGGAAAAATATGATACGAACATTTTATGTTAAAATTTCTAAGTTTAAAAATAAAAAATAAAATATATTGGGGGCACTTTTTTAAAGTTTAAAAGTTTAGAAGTTTAAAAGTTTAAAAGTGATATAAGTCATTCTATGTTGAAATTGAAAAAAGATAGGTATTATACTGTATAGGATTTAAAAAATCACCAACTTCCTTTAAGGAAAAATGATTTCATTTGAATCGATATTCGTTGATTATAATTTGTTTAATGAATTTACATTACAGTGCTATTGTAATCAATGTCACTTTCGAAATATATGGTCCATATACTTACATATATTTATGGTTTAATAGAGATAACTCTTTCAAAAATATACTGACAGATTTATAAACGTGAAACCAAATTTAGAAAATTAAAAAATCGAAATTAAGACTAAAGAGTGTTTTTCGCTTCAGTGAGCAATAAGTTTCATAAATAAAATTGTAAAAAAAATAAATTAATTCATTGAACTATTTAAGTATGCCTTTTGGGTACATTTTCTTAAAAGATATCGGTTGACTTTATGATTACACGATGCGACAAAAATAAACGAAAATTAAATACCTGGGAAATGATACTACTTTTCTGATAGGCGCTGTCAAGTGGCACAAGGATCTCTTTTTGGAATTTTCAAAACACCTTCAAAATCTCGAGTTAGGGGTAAAAAACCGATTTTTCAGACCTTCATGCATTTACAAGCTAATAACTTAGCCGAATACTACCCGATTTTAAGTTTTTTTCGGATTTTGAACGTAGAGAAACAGATCTTTTAAGTAGTGTATAAGTTGCTTAAGTAGCCTTGAAGAATCTGAGTATATTTCTCAAGCAAATACATTTTTATCCAATTTTTTCCACATTTTTCAAGTTTAGATGCATTTTTGCGCAAGAGATTCCCCATTGAAAAATTAAAAATAAAAAAATTGTGCCATATAAGGACATGTCTAATGCAACGTACGTACATTGCACTTATAGGTATAAAGTTAAAATTATGGAATTGGAATTTCCACACACAAAATTCCATGTTTAGTATGAATGGGAGCTGCCATGCCCACTTATTCAATATCGCCCAGTTATAGACTGGAAGTTATTAAAACAAAATCTAGAAACTTTTACTATTACCGTTCTCAAGATATACAAAAATGAATAGTTAATATGTATGGGAGATGTCACACCCACTTATACAATAACTTCCCCTGATGACTGGTATTAATTACCGAGTCATTTAGACCAAATTCAGAAATTTTCACTTTAAATGTTCTCAGGATATACAAAAAGCAACATTTACATTTTATGGGAGGTACCAAACCGGCTTATCCATTTTCGTCCATTTTCCAACTGATGATTTGTATTGACTATCAAATCGTTTGGACCAAGTTCACTAACTGCTGTTCTAACCGTTCTCGAGTTATATACTAACTGCTGTTCTAACCGTTCTCGAGTTATATAAAAATCAATATTCACTTTGTGTGGGAGGTGCCACTCCCACTTACACAATTCTGCTCACATTTCTATGGGAATATATAGTAAAATCTAAATGCCTTATCTTCGGAACCAATAAGCAGATTTCAATATGGCAACTTCAATTGTAAACATGAAAAATAAACATTTATATATTAATGGTTTTTCAAATCAACATCGAAAACAGATCATAAAAAACACAAAAATAAAAAATTAAAACCACAAATTTTATAAACAAAATGAACAAACATAACAAAAAAGAAAACATTTCGTTACAACTGCGTTTTTAAGGAAGTTCTTTAATTTGGCAAAAGTTATCGATATTGCTGCGGCTATGGCAGTTATAAAAAAGTTAACTTTTTTTACAAGTAAGTTGTAATAACGAAAAAGAGTTAAAGGCGACTTTAAAGTTCACTTTAGCAAAAGTTAACTTTTACTAAATACAAATTTAAAGGCAAGATGTAATAATGGTCATCACAGTGAAGCGTTGTCATAAAAAGCGTAGATTAGCCTTGTCGACGGGGTCTTTTAATTCCAAAAAGTTCTCTTTCATTTGGTGTATCTGTGCTATTTATAACGTTTTTTAAAACATTGTTTTTCTTACTTAATTTTGCGAATCTCATTGCTGTTGTGAAGTGATGACTACTGTTGCTATTGAAACAATAAGCGAAAGGCGTACGAAGGAAATATGTAGTAAGAAAGCTAAAATGATTTTGGATCGATTAGTACCGGATGCAGTAGAAATATAATTAAAAAAAATATATATAAAGAGGAGCATTAAAAAGGAAGGAAAACAACATAAAAGAAAAGATGCAAGGATAGGAAAGTAAAGAAAAAAGATCCAAATAACCCCTTACACAAACAGTCTCAAACTGCAATTAAATTGGGAGAAAATTTAAAAAAAAAAAGAATAATTTCGAAGTGAAAAAAGAAAAAATTTTGCTGAGAAATAATTTGTGGGAAAAGTTTAACCAAAAATTTAAAAGGCAGGCTGAAACCAGATCGCTTTCGTTTACATAAAAATTACAACAACAACAAAAAATAAAAACGCAAAAACAACAGCTACAACCCAAATTCATATCCGCCAATGTTTAAATGTTACAGTAAAAACACCATCCGTAGAAAAAACCACCAAATGCGGAAGCCGCTCAATGTTTATGAAAAGTAATGAAAAAGTGAAAAAAGGATTACATTTTTTTGCACTAACTGTACGCATATGGATGTGTAACTGTAGTAAAATGAAAATTGTATCGAATTGTTGGTATTTTTTAGACCATTACTCCTTAATCGACTTTTTTAATTGAATGAATTGTAATTCATTCTTGAAAAATGAAATAAAATTAGAAAATTCTACACAATAAAATGAAGTTTTATTGTAGAAGAAGAAGAATAAGAACAACAATAACTAAATAAGAAATTTTCGCAACAAATTTTGTGCAATCCGTCAATCTGCCTTATCCTCTATAAGCTCAGAAACGGCTGTGACTAATTACAGAAATAGCGAAACATCAAATGTCAAATACGAAATGAAAAATGTTAAATGGCGAATGGAAAACAAAAAACCAAAAAAGGAGCTGAGAATTTAGTTTTTCGTTTCGTTATTTAGAAATCAACCACCCTCTTGTTCCTGCTCCAAACTTTTTCAAGGATGCAAACAATGCAGATGGTGTTGTATGCTGGTACTGCTAAAACAACAATCATGTAATTTGACATTGAATATGGCTGTTGGTTGGTACATATGCATGTATATATTTGGCACAAATCCAAGAATTTCAAGATGATATTTTTGACAGTCAAATTATACAAGAAGTAAGTAATACATACATGCATACATACATACATACAATATGCTATATGTCTGTATTAGGAGATAACAAATTTTTTTTGCGAAAAATTTGAAAAGTTTATTTTGATTAATGCTTTTTTTTTCATCAGATGCTAAGTAATCTCTTCTAATCTCTTAATATAGTATATCAGTATCAGTTTCCGAGAAAATATTGCCTTGGAGTAATTAAATCGAATCATATTTCGATTTACTTAAGCGCTGAGAAAAAATTTACTTTCCTAACGTTTGTATAGGAAGTAGCCCAAACCCAGAAATTGATCCTTCCGACAATAACAATAGATTGTACTTTTCTAATTATATAAGAAGAAAAAGACTTTAATATCATATTGTCTTCGTAATACTCGACTTCCTAGAGTTGTCCTTACTTAATTTGCTTGCATTTGTAGTGCATCGCTTTTTGCTTCTCCATCACTCCTCTAGGGATCAAATTGACTTTCCACAAAGTATCCATTGCTTTGTTTCAGTTTCTTTAATTCATTTGATCTTTCAAGCTAAGTAGATGAATAATCCGCTGTAGTTTCCTTCATATGATTTTGCGTAGTGGTTAAGATCCTTGCTAATTGGTGGTGATTTTTACTTTAGCATTGCAATTTTTTCTCAATAGGTGGTGTGTTTTCCTGATCACTTATCTGATGTTTGTCATCATCGTCAAAGGTGTGTGGGAAGCTCAGGGGTGTTTATTCTTTATTTTTTAGATGGACTATGTCTGGAGGGAATTTGAAGCCTCTTTATTATTGTTATGCGTGCACTCTAACCACTACACATTGCCACCCCATTATGATATAGGTACTTGCAACATGTAAATAGACTCAAAATCGCTTTAGTTAGTGCATTTTTATTGCATTTTTCATTAATTTTTAAGTTCGATTTTATTCTTTTGCATATTATAAGAAGCTTACAAGAGTAGGTCGATTGGGTAGTAGTGCCACAATGTACACTGTGAGGACATAAATGACAGCTAATAAAGAAAAAATCATTTGTTTACCAAATTACTACTTTTATTACAACGAAATGTCATCGAAAATAAAACGTAAACAAAATATAAAATTGCAATAGGGTGTCATAAAAACAGATGGCAATGTTATGTGTTAATATTTGCTATCTCATATTCATACTTCGTAGTAAAATTTGTTATATAGTTGTTGTTACTTTTGTTGGTGTATTCTCTGTGTATATACTGTAGTCGTGCTTTGCCTTTGATCAAATTGACGTCATTGTCGATGTCCGCATAACTTTCAAATTTATCCAAGTCGGACAAAAATACCCCTGACGACAACAGCTGATGATGGCTGCAGTATGAAACACTACGCAAACATATTACTGTTTTTTTTCATTTTTTTTTTTTGTGCAACAGTTTGTTGTTGTTACTGTTGTTGTTATTGTTCTTTAATTTAACCTCGACAAAGGTATCTGCCTTTATTTACATCAGCCGGAAAGTGTTAAGATTGAGAGTTATGTGCGTCTCGGGATTTTCCCCCTATTTTACAAGTATATATATATTTGTGCGTGTGTATCTTTATAATTTTATTGTGTGAAGATATTTTTCACACTGTTTTTCATTCATTTAATAAACGGCACACTTAACCCTGTTTAATTTTTAGAGGCACAATGTGTAGCAAGAAAAAAAAAATGGGGATAAGCGGAATGTGAAATATTTAATTTTCTACTTCAGTAGATTTTCATTTTTTCATTTCTACATTCATTTTGTTGAACGTAGACTTTGGTTTAAATTCTTTCTATAATTTTCTGTGCCATTTTTTTATATATGTATGTATATATGTATGTATGTATGTATGTATATATGTATGTATGTATATATGTATGTATGTATATATGTTAGAAAATGATAAAGTATTTTTATACTATTATACAAGAGGTACTTCCAAGCAAACAACAAATCAAATACTTTTCTGATTTTTTTTCTTTTAATTGTTTCTAAAAAATGTTTCTTTTTTTTACAGGTTTGTTTGGGAATATTTCAATATAATGGTTTAACGTAAGTTAATTAAAGCTTTAAATACTGTGGAGGTTTAATAAGACAGTTTAGATCAGTTAGAGATGGAGTAATATAATTGAATTCAATTTAAAACATAACTGCATACATTTACACAAGATTATAAAGGGTGGGCGAATTTGAGGCTTAGAAGTAAATTGGCTTAAAAACAATTTTTTTTTTTGACAAATTCAGTTTTATTTATATCAATATAAAATAGAAATACGGGAATTAATAATGGAATATGATGTCGGGTAAATGTTCACTTCTAGCACGTCGGCAGACGTCCACTCCTTTCACAAAATTTTGAACCAGATTTTTCAACAAAATCATCTTTAGTGATAGGGGCCATTTTCAATTAGGCTGTTATGTAAGCAAACAAAATTGTCACATGTGGAGCTCACAAAATCCACAAACAGTCATCGAAAAATCATTACATTTAAAGAAAGTGACCGTATGGTGCGGTTTGTGGTTAGGCTGCATCATCGGCCCGTATTTTTTCGAAAATAAGAAAGGAAAGACCGTCACCGCTCTTTGCGCTACCAAACCATGATAACCAATTTTTTGTGGCCATAATTGGCTAATATTGACATCAGTGACCTCTGGTTTCAGCAGGACTGCGCCACAAGTCACACAGCCAGCCAAACAATTCAGTTATTGAATTAGAAATTTCCTGGTCGCGTAATTTTTCGACTTGGCGATGTCAATTAGCCGCCTCGTTCTTGAGATTTACCGGGTTAACGTGAATAAACTACAAACAACTGACACTCTGAAAGATGAAATTCGGCGATGCATTGACGAGATAAGCGAAGCATTGTTGCAATGCGGTTTAAAATTTTGTGAAAGAGTAGACACCTGCCGATGTGCTAGAGGTGCCCGACATCATATTCCATTATCAATTCCCATATTTCTATTTTATATTGATGTGAATAAAACTGAATTGGGCAAAAAAAAAAAAAAAATTTAAGCCAATTTACTTCCTAATCTCAAATTTATCCACCCTTCATTTTAGAATAATTTTTGTCAATTAATTAAAATGTAGAAGGTTACAGTTTACTTAATCGCCTGTCAAAGAAACTTATTTATTTACAATGGTAGTCTTCCAGCAAATGACACTCGAGTTATGGGTTTAAGGTAAAAATTGGGAGCCTTATGGGATAACATTGGGAAATTGTGGCGTAAGCCACAGAGAAATATTAGTAGCGTGGTGGGAAGTTGTGATGTGATTCGCCACACAAATAATACAATCCTAAATTGCAACTTGGGTGTATTCATGCCCTCTATAAAGAATACTACTTTAACACTTCGCATGCCTACTGCACAGATCCGTGTTTCCGAATACCACGCGATAGATGCATGATATACAAATAAGCCACAAAAATGAAAAAATTTACAAAAAATGAATTTAATCGGTAATAAAGACACCTTCTATTACTGGAAAAAAGAAAAAAATCGACCATTTTTTAAAGTAATCGAGCATTTTTAAGCAGGGTTAGCAAAAACCCGGGTTTTTCGTCTTCACCCAACCCACTGAGTTTTATTGGTTTTCTGATATGTTTTTATTTTAGGTTTTATTGGGTTTTATTATTGCTTCCAAATTTCCTTCTTTTCGAAAATCTTTTTTGTATGTTTTCACAATTACGTTGTTGTTGTATTTAAAACACATGGGTACTAAAACTCAATGATCGGAGCAGACTGCAATTACTTTGTTTGAACCGTGCATTATGACATAATTAAATTATTCTTTTTTATGACAATGCACGGCCTCAGTGCACAAAAGTTGCAAACCATGGTTAGAAATGATCAAATTTTGCACCCGCCGTAATCTCAGAATATTGTTCTGACTATTGGCTGTTTCTACCAATACAATATCTTTTGGCTTTAAACTTCTATCGCCTCAAAAGACGAGTAGTTTTTTGAAAATTGACACAATTGGGGAAATGATATAGGCAGCGATTTGACAAATTTTTACTTTTATTAATGTGTTAATTTGTTATCAGTTTTGAGCCTAAAGTAACGGACCATATTAATTTTCACTCCCATTACGTAAATTAAACTTAATTTTATTGTAAATAAACTACGAACCCGAGGTGTATTTTACATATAATACCCAATAAAAACCGTGATGGCCAACCTTGTTTTCAACGCAGAGAAGGGGTAAAATTCAATGCACAATTTTCATAATAAAAACTTAAAAACACTCTTAAAATCTATTCTTTTGTAAAAGATATTTTGTAATAATTTATGCTCAAAAATCGTAATTTCTATTTAGCTGTCTTTAGCTGTTGTTATTAGCATTGCTATATTTGTATTTCTTTAAATATTTCATTTAATTTTAACAAAAACTTAGAGGTCTAATAGCCATTAAAATTGTTGCCACATTATCTCTTAGCACAGGATTCATATTGCGTTGCTTTTCCAAACTGCTCGGTTGGGCATGAACTTGAGTGAGTTGATATAAATCGGCATAGTAATCCATGCCAGCAATACCCACGGCATTAAAACTTGCTGAAACTTCAGTACAATCAATGATTGCCGTTTTCAAAGGGGTCACTAATAGAGTTGAATGATTTGGCTAAAAAAAGGAATGACATACAGAAAAAATCTATGAAATATGCTTTTCTATTTTTACACTTTCTAACAGTGAACACATAAAAATAAAAATAAAAATAAAAATAAAACTAAAAATAGAAATTGAGCTTTAGTGTATTTATCATTGGTTTTTTGTCTTTTCGAAGTATGTATAGGGTCCGCCAAATAATATTTTTTTTTTTTTTGAAAATAATATAAAAACACTACTGAATATTTTCTTAAATTTCCTTTTTTATTTGAAAGTACAATCCTTCCGGTTAATAATGGAAAATAATTTCATTCAAATTGCTGCCTCGGCTGGCCATGCAGTAGCCTACACGATTGTGTGCAGCTGTATTTCACCAATGGCTTCACGAATATTGTCCTTTAAAGCGTCAATTGTCTCTGGCTTGTTGGCGTAAGACTTATCTTTGACGGCACCCCACAAATAATAGTTCAACGGTGTCAAATCGCAGCTCTGAGGTGGCCAAACCACATCAGCTCTGCGGCTGATAATGCAATCTTCAAAAATAGGGCGCGAAACATTGACTGTAGCTTCGGCTGTGTGGCACGTAGCGCCGTCCTGTTGAAACCAAATGTCGCTAATATCCTCCTCTTCAATTTTTGTGAACAAAAATTCGTTCAACATGGCCCGATAACGATCCCCATTGACCGTAATGGAAACTCATTTTCGAACCTTGCTCATTTTCGAAGAAAAATGGCCCAATTATGCCTCTGGACCAAAATCCGCACCAAACAGTGACTCGTCTTGGGTGTATCGGCTTTTCGATGTATGCGTGCGGGTTTCCTGTGCCCCAAATGCGACAATTTTGCTTGTTTACATACCCGCCAAGATTAAAATGAGCTTCATCTGAAAAGATGATTTTTTTTGGCAAAATTTTCAAAGTAAAGTCGCAATATTTCCCATCGTTGTTCAAGCGTATACACAACCACATTCGTTCAGCGGAAGGATA
Source organism: Wohlfahrtia magnifica (assembly GCA_023159175.1). Taxonomy (NCBI): domain Eukaryota; kingdom Metazoa; phylum Arthropoda; class Insecta; order Diptera; family Sarcophagidae; genus Wohlfahrtia; species Wohlfahrtia magnifica. The sequence continues at coordinate 2,311,976 of JAKWBJ010000060.1, forward strand.
AAACTAATTATTTGTAAAATCAGACATGAGCTAAGTGTTACCATTCACGAAATAATAAGAATAATAATAAAAAAAGGTTAGATGGCGGACCCTTTATAAGGAAATACAAGTTTGTTATCACTTTTAATGATGATTGTTATTGCAGCACTTACCACTTTTTTGCCATCGACTAATTCCCTTAACAGCAATACGGCGGTGCGACTGCCAGCCAGGAGATTCCATCGTGACCAACTGAAATTATGTGACAATGCTAGCGTTGACATGCAAGCATACAAATGCATTTCCATAATGTAATTCTTTTCGCACGAACCCTCTGTATAGCAGAAAGCATCCTCATCGGGGAATATATCGACGGCCGACGAAATTAAAATCTCTTTAATAGCATCCAACGATAGTGTTTTTCCAATCATTTCATTGATGGCCACTGTTGAGCCACCCTGAAAACTGTTGACACAAAAACCATCCGCCGTAATCGTCATATCGAGGCTAATCAAAGAGGCTGAAAAACTGAACATTACGTTGCCAGGACTATAAAGAAGAAAACGAAAGAGGAGATGTTGAAGAAATTAAAAGAGATAAACGTTAAAATGACATAAGAAATATCAACGAATAAAAACCACCAACAATTATTAAACGATAAGCCAGATGAGAGTGAATTTCCATGTGAGTGAATGAAAAGTGTCACAATAATAAATAATAAGAAATAGATATTATTGCTCAATGATTGAGGATTAAAGGCTTGTTGCCAAACAAGGTGTTTATAACCCGGCCAGTTACTAATTTATAAAATAAAAAATAAATATTTCTTTTATGAAATAAATTTCGAGCTTCAAATTCAAAAATATCATACACTTTATCTGATACTTCAACAAACATAAGCTTCTATTGAAAATTATATTTAAAATATTAAAATAACAAAATAAATATATTTTTCCTTCAAATAAATTTGTATATGTATTCCCCAGTGTTTCTCACCATTTGGTATCGGGTTTTATTTCCCACGTTTGATACGGCATATTGCTGTAACGATTCAAGGCAAAACCAAATATTCCTTTATTTTTCAAATTTTTTTAACCAAGAATTGTATTTTTCCACGCCATCACCATTCAGTTATAAAATTGAGCAGTTTTTCCACGAGCGATATAGAAAAAAAAAAAAAATGAAAATGAAATGAGAGAAAGAAAAATATAAAATTTCATATATTTTATTGGTTTTGTTTATTGCTTTTTTTAACAAAAAAAAAAAAAAAAAATCTATTGAATTTCTAACAATACAACAACTAAAAATAAAATCGAAATAGAAATGTACGGTTTTTCCATCACATTAATGCACTTCAGGCTTAATTTTTTTTTTATCAAATACCCCACCCCCCAAAAAAAAAAAAAAATATTTGTGAAATTATTAGAGCAACACATTGTTTAATCAAATGTATTTTAACCCTTCCATGGCTTATTCTTTTTGTGGAACACGTTCAATTTCGCCCATATTTCGACTGATGATGTAACAGGTCATTGTATACATAAGCCTGTAGAACGACACACAGATCTCATTCTCTAGGGCGGACGATCGTTTTAAAAATGCCAGCGCAGTCCTCATAAGAAAAACATCAATCCTCTCGAAACCCGCATGTCATAAATGACCCGACAAGAGGGTTCCGGAACGAACTATCGGGGAACTGGTGAGCCCTTAATCCAAGACAAGCCGACAAAATACGCCTCTTCCAGACCCTAAGCCTCTCCATCTGATGGGGCGAAATCCCATGCCTGTATATAAGCAGCTGTACCTCCTTATGCAAACCTTCCCTTCGGCGCAGTAGCCAACAGTAGGAGTGGTATATCCCCTTCATCCTATCCAAAATAGAATCCACATGTCGACAATACTCGAAGGTCTCGTGGAAATTACTCCGAGATACTTAATCCTGTCGGAGAGTCTTACAACCTCACCGCCTACCCTCAGCACCGGTACGTACTTCCTTGCGTTGGGATACAGCCGTCCACGCCGTCCCTTGAATATTACGCAATCTTTTCCATATTCAGGCAGAGATCCCATTCACAGAAATATCCGTGCAGTCTACCCAATTATCCGTTGAGTGTCTTATTCACCCTTTCCGCTCTGGGGCCAGATGCCGCAACCAGCACATCTTCGCATACAGAAGGAGTAAATCTCGAACACCATCCGCCGTAATATCCGGGCCAAATTCATTGATTGGGGCCTGATTCCTCAGCCTCGATACCCCCTCCAAGACCATCCCTACGATAGTGGAGATTCACAGCAGCTCCCTGCACACCGCAAAAATGTTCAGTCAAAAGATTCGCCTTGCCACCGTCATCCCTCATTATGTCAGCAACCGCCAACCTTCGCCGCACACCTGCAGCACTCTTCACTTTCCGAAAAGTCCTGTTATCCACCTTAATACTCCATAGGTAATCCGTCGAATAATTGTGCTCAAATACAGCAATTTCCCTCTGGATTATGCTATCCAGGTTCCTTATCTCAGCCCTCTGTATGGGAATCCTTGAGACATCACCCGTTCTCCTCAGTATCCTCCGAAGCCTCCTCTTCTTTGATGTGAAGCCGAGGATGTTATCGGGGAGTCTTAGTCTTAGTACGCCGGCATGACGCAGTTCTAATGATGCCAATCATAGACTCGATGCAGTCATCAATTTCGCGGGAGGTCACATGCCAATCCGTCGGAAGCATGAGGTCAGGTAAATCATGAGACAGTATCGAGTTGAAAGCCCTCGTATTGATTCTACTAAAGTCAAAGAGATATCGCTGTTCTCTACCACAAAGCCCATCCATCTGCAAAATCAACTCCACAGCCCTGTGGTCAGATTCATTGTGCAGATTTCTAAGCCCATCAGCATTTCCCGGCACCGGTACATCATCAGATGATCAGACGATTTTGCCTAAAGGTCGTGTATCCTCTCATCTCAAACATATGCCTCGGAGACAGTTTATGTTCAGCCACTATTAGAACATCCAGACAATGTTCCTCCAGCAACAAGTGACAGCAATCGGACTATTGACTGGTGAGTTATATAGCATTTTGTGTAAAACAACTTTTGTTATTGAAAAAAAAAAATTGAAAAAAAACAAAATTTTAAACCAGCTGTTTAGAGTTGCCGCTTTCAAATATTGTATAATAAATTCTATGCAAACATTAAGCAAATTGTAGTTGACACCTATTTAATTAAAGCCAGTTCAAGTTAAAGTTTATTTTATTTTCAACTATGAATAGGTAGCAAATTGCTAATTGTTAAGTTAAAGACTTACTCTAGCAAGAGTCGACTTTAGTGTATAATTATCAATGTGGGCCATTAAATTTAAAATTTATGTGTTTATTGTTATTATTTTTATTAAAAAAATATTTACTAATCTTATAAAATAAGCTTACAAGCTTTTGTAAATTTTTATGTAATTTTTTGTAAAGAAATTTCTTACCCAAACGTCCCGTTCGAAATTGTATCGACAGCTTGTCCTCATTGAATTTTGTATCATGGACATCACGTGTGCTCCATTTACCCTGAGTAAATATGGCTTCATTTAAACGCTTTGATCGTTTGCTGAAACTAAAGTAGAGGAGGCTGGTGTTGTTGAAGAAAATATTTTTGCAAATAAAAATCAATATAAAATTTTTACTTAAAGAATATTAAAAAACTCATCTAAATGTCTCTGTATTGCGTTTTAAAACATTAAATTCTATTTTTTTTATTCATTCTGCATTTATTTAATATTTTCAGAGAATTTTTGAAAAGTAACTGTTTGATTTTTCTTTTATAAAAATCAAATCATTAAATTAATATTTGCGTTCGATGTCATCATAATGATTTTTCATTATAAAGACATTAAAAAAGAAAAAAGGAAAAAGAAAAAAAGAAAAAAAAAGAAATAGATTTGCATTTATTCATATTCTTTTGAAATATTATTTTTGCAAATGTACTTCCACTTGTAATTCAGTATGAAGATTCTTTATATATGTTTTTGTTATTTTTTGTAGTGATGACATTTTGTGTAATTAAATCAAATCAAAGCAGTTAAAAATTGTCACTTGGAAAACAAGAAAAAAAGAGGCAGTAAAAGTAGAGAAAAGCAAAAACAAAAATGAAACTCAATTGACACCAATTGCGATTGTGTTGTTTGTGTTAATAGCGTAGAGGTCGGTGGTGATGACTGAAGCTGAGCTAAAAGTATGTTACATGAATTTGATTAAAAAATGAGAGAAGAAAATTTAAATTTATTTTCGTTCATCTGGTTAACAATAACACATTGAGCTATTCTTTAAATAGTAATATTTTAATAAATAGCAGTGGAAAATTATTTAGAAAGCATTTACATATTTTGTAGGGATTTCGGACAGTTGTTATTTGACCGGTTTTAACCGGTTTTTATGGTTTAGTTGAATACGGTTTTTCCAAAAACTTCATTTTTCGAATACCGAATAAACCGGTTGATTTAACACGCATAACCGGTTCATTTAAATAAGTATAATTTTTATACTTTGTATGTTTGTTTTTTAATTCAAATATCGAAAAAGATATGCGCACTGGAATATTGATTTTTACATATGGAGAAAGACGCATTGAAAGCGACCCACAAACACCGTCTCCGAACGGCAAATATATTACTTAGTGAAGTTTTTCACAGCGTAAATACACATATTAAGTGGCTAATAATGTTGAGAGGTGATATCGCTGTTGAAAATTGTCAGATGGTGTAGCCTGGGATTGAACCGACGACTTCTTGGTTGTCTTACCTAACATACCACAGTGACACTTACACTATTAAATACGTGGTGCATGAATTTACAAACAGTGCTGTTCGAAACCCAAGCAACTTTTATTGTCGAGGCAATTAGGGACTTAAGCAACCTTCAGTACGTAAGCAACCTTCAGCGTTTTAGCATAGATTTAATGAGATTTGTTAGAATTATTATTAGTATTGATTGCCACTTTAATTGTAAGCTCTGTGTCAGCCTCTGCTTATTTTTAAAACGACATTGTCCAGCTCTGCGCTTCAAGAATTAAGAACTATTTTATTTAAATAAAAGAACCGATTAACCAGTTATTTGAATTTTTATTAACTGAATACCGGTCTTTTTAAAATTGCTATTTTTCAAATTATTTGAAAACCGGTTTTTGAAAAAAGTCGAATAATCGATCTCCCTGATATTTTGATAACGTTTCAACTGCTTTTTTTTTGCTTTTTAGCTGACGTTGTCTGACTCTGTAGCTCGATTTTCTGAGTTTTTTATTTTATTGATAAAGATGAGATTTAAATGTAATCACTTTGAAAGAAAAAAATCCTCTTCAATTCGATAGGCTGGTGATGATATACTCTCGTATATCATGTACGATGATGTACTCTCGTTCTTTTTCTCCTTTTGTTAACAAGAACTACGACAATAACAACAATCACAACATTCGAATCATGTCATGATTTGAAAATCTTCCGTTTTAATAACAATTGCTTGTAACAACTTCACAATTGAAACGATAAAAGAAAACTGCACAGAATTGATAACCAGCGAAATAGAGAGGGGGGATCTAGGAAAGTAGGAAAAATGTTACATATGTATGTAGTTGCTTGAAAATGTCTACGTATTTTTATTGCATTTTCTCTGCATATGTGTGTTTGTGTGATAGCATAGACCATAATCTCTTTGTCTGATAGACTGTCTGAAACTCTTGTTTTAACTTTGAGTCTATATTTGCTTCTTTCTTCCTTTGTCTCATCATTTAAGGCTCATTTCAATCCACTTGCCTGCACAATTATTCTTAAATGTTTACATTGTTCGAAAAACCTTAAGAGAATGCTTGAAGCCAGTATCTATCAAGAGACATTTAATTTTTATTCAAATTTTAAGTGGCATTTTTCCTTTTATTGTTTTTTTGATTCAAATAAAACGAAATGGTTTCAACTGTCATACTGTCTTTCTAAAATAAATAAGCGAATATTTATTGAAAAAAGGTCCAGAACCAGTTCTATGTTGATAAGAAAATGTTATGCAATAAATACGATTTAATTTTATATTTTTGGTGGCACTAACATTTTAACCCATGTAGTGTACTCAGTTTAAAGTTCTTTAGTGGCCAATTAGATTTTGGGATCGTACAAAACATATTTGTTTAGTTGATCGTCTTATAGAAATCTATATATGTAAACATAAGTTGTCCCATGTTCGAGAACCACTACAGCGATTTACAATTCAATACTTGCCTTAGAAAGGTGTAAATTCACTAATAGTTTATGTCCAACTGGGCGGTACCACGCCTATATAAAATTTTTATTTATATGTCTATATCTTCAAAGCGGTAATAGTAAGAAAAATTGGCTGCAATTGGAAAAGTGGGAGTGGCACCTTTCATGCAAAGTAAATACAAACTTTTTTTGCGTATCTTTCGAACGGTAATAGTAGTAATAGGTTCTAAATGTGTATTAAATAACTACGTAGTCAATCCATATCTCAGTCAAAATATGGACGAAATTGTATAAGTGGGTGTGGCACTTTAGAATGGTAAGTATGGCAGTTTCTGAACTTGGTCTAAATGACTTTGTAGTCAATACAAATCATTAATTTTAATGCATTCCTTGAAATTTTCCTTATAAAGAATACATTTTATAGGTACACAACACAGAGGCTTTTAACAACGGTGGAAGACTTACTCTAATAAGAATACATTCTTATATTTTTTTTTAAATATTTATCACAAAAATTTAGAGCTTTACTAAGAATCATCAAATTCGTATTTCTGTACTGTTTGAATACCAAATAAATTGATAAGCATGTGTTTAAATCCGTTACAGGTTTCCCAACCATACATATAACATTTGACGGTTACTTTTTACCATTTGCACTCTATTTTAGTACTACACTACACAATTGTCAGTTTATTGTTATTTTTTATACAAATAGGTACCAATAGTTTTTACTTTTCTACCTTTTCAATGACTTCCCTACTTAATGCTTAGAAAAACAATTGTCTCCTTTTAAACTCTTTGCTTACCTGCCCATGTACCAACAAACATTTGCTCAAAACTACTGTAACTGGGCATAAGCCAAACTTCTTATGGCTTTTTGTTTAGACTCTCTACGAATCCTTATATATTTCATTTGACTGTCTTTTCAAAAAATAATAATGCAGTGACTTTTGGTATAACGATACAAAGATATCCTAGATAAGTTATAATATATTCATAGGATCAACCAGTTTAACTATAAGTATAGGAGAATAAGACTAAAAACTCTGTCTACTATAAAAAGGCTTTTAAATTTGTATGCAATCTTTTCAGAAATAAATGTCACTTTTCTCAAACATTTTATTTGGATACCCACCTAAATAAACAATTCATATGTTATGTTATGTTACCTAATAAGTCCTTTGATTGAAAAGTTTTTAAATGCCTATCAACTATGAGAATCGGATTTTTAAGTAAATTCTTGAAAACTTAACCGTTGTTGTCTCTTGGCAGACCATTTAGTAAATTATTGCCACCCTTTAGGATTACAATATATTTAAATAAATTTTCATTAAAACTTTATTTGTATCTTGCCCGTGTCGAACACAGATTCACCTTAAATTGAGATTTAAAACCAAATCCATTTCCCTCTATTTCTAAATCATTCTCTTCCACTTTTTAGCCATTTTTCTACTTCTAATTAAAAAAAAGTTATTTTAAATTGTCACTTACCCATCACTACTACTGCTGCTGGCTTCACTTGAACTGTGTTTTTTCAGAAAATCATGTATTTCCTCCTTTTCCGTTGTTGTTGGTGTTGTTGTAGCAACATTTGTGCCACTTGTACCACCACTGGCTTCACTGCGATATGATGCTAAATTATCATCTGCCGTTGTAGCTGTCGCTTTTGCTGTTGCCTCGTTGTCTACCATTTCATTTAAAAAATAGTCTTCATAGTCATCGTCATCATCATAGTATTCGTCATCATCATCTGAACTACTGGCTGTCACATCAGCCTCCATATCATCGTTATCAGCATCATCATCGGCATTTCCTTCGCCCCTTTCGTCTGAAGTTAAATCTCGTACAAAAGAAATTGCCGAGTAATAAGAGGAAAAAGCTGCGGGTTGTTGCACTACATCTGTCAATAATGCTCCTGCTGTTGCTGATGATGATGGTTTATGTTCTCCTTCATTGCCGCCTACAGACTCTATTGCGGTACCTTCGATACCATCTTTGTCATTCGTTGTGTTTTTGCCCATTAGAATATCTGAAATTTGTTGTAATAGCACCTCCTGCTGCACGGGTGTTTCTAAATCGCACAAACGATCCAAGTCCTTTGAAATGGTGCAAAAGAAAACACAAGAACACGAAAACAAGAACAAGAACAAGAACAAGATGAACAAGAATTTTTGAGAAGCGAATAAATGATTTTGTTTCGTAACGTTTTATTCTCCTTCGACTTCGACTTCGACTTTCACTTTAACTTATTCTTCTTCTTCTTTTTCTCTTTAATTATCTAAAGATTGCTCTGATATGAGTGTGTGTGTAGTATATATGTAGGAGTGTTTGTATTCGGAATGCCATTAAACTGTCATTTCTTATTATTGTTGTAATTGTTGTAGGATACTACGTAAAGCATTTTATTAAAGCATATGAGTGTTAAACGAACTCACAAGAAAATGCGATGAAAAACAAAAGAAAAATAAGAAGAAAAATAAAATAAAAATAAAAATATTCGAAATAAATTTGGAAGAAAGGGTACAAAAGTATGTATAGCGAAGAGACATTCTTCCCACTCCGCTTTTTCTCTTTTATTTATTGGCATTTGCACTATAAAATCAATACAAATTGAACATTTAAATGGCAACACCCCATTTTATTTAAGAGACTTTCCTCAAATTCTTCAAATTCTACAACATTTTTGTTTTGTTTAATGCGTACTTATGATAAAATCTCGTGCTAAGTTGGAGGGGCGTTAAATACATACAAATTGGTTTTGATTACTTTTTTAAATAGAATACTTTTCTTTAATTAAATTTTCAAAGATTCAGTAGAAGCGTTAAGGAATTGATTTTATTTTATGGATATTTTAACATAAAAAATTAATATTTAAAAAAAATATATCCAACTGAACTGAGTTCGCTAATAATCATAAAATTTTGAAAAGAACACTTTTGTAAAAAAGAACGTATGGCAACCATAGAACAAAGTCGGGGATAATAGATCGATATCCTTATTTTGTGCGTAACATATGAACTCTCAAAGAGAAATGAGGCTTTTTTAATTCAAATTTCGCTATTACACTCACCTCAACTAGTTTTGAAAACATATACGTGCCGTTTAACTCTTTAATCGCACTGCTTTCGGATGAGCGGCTCGATGCTGTTGAATTGCTTTCCTTAGAATTACTTTCTCGTTTCGGTTGTTTAATATCAAACTTTATTTCGTGTTCGTCTTTTGCCGGAGGCTTAATTTTCAATACTTTTTCAAATCGTATGCAGGGAAACAACTCTTTGGGCTCGTCGAAATCCAAAAAATCCTCTGTAATGTACGTTTTATGGCTTTTCTGTAAGTCTTTAATATTTAATGATGCTGGTTTTGCTTTTGCTGCTTCATTGTGTTTGCTCACTGGGGAAGTTGCTACTGATGAGATGGATGCCAGTGGTGGTGATGGCTGTATTGCAAGGCTAGGGCTTATATTTTTAGGTCGTGCTAAAAATAATACTCTTTTCAGTTGTTTTTGTGATTTTTTTTTACGTTGTTTTTGTCATGTGACATCCAAACGCACACGGAAACCCTGTGGCAAACGTGGCACTATAAAATCCTTAACTAGACCATAAATGTCGATGTCACTGGGTATGTTAAACAAATCGAAATCATTTACTTCCCGCACAGGCAAAATACTGCCAGAGGATTTTTGCGAACTCTTCTTACGCATTTTGGAAAATGGAAAGCGGGGTGAAAGACTTTTTAGGGGACTAACATTTGTGGTGGTTGATAAAGGTGTAGCATCTGTGGTATTGCCACTGGCAGTACTTAAAGGCTGTTTAACGCCCTCTATAACGTCTGATTCTAAAGTTTCTAGTTGAGTTTCCCAACGACAGGCTATGGGTGGTTCAAACCAAATGACACTATCCGGTAACCTGTGGTTAAATGAAGAAGTTTGAATCGTCATTAGTGCCAATAGCTGAGGAGTATTGCCATATTCAACTCACTGTACAGTAATTAGGGCAAGTTTATCTAGGGCTGCTTCTACCATTCGCATTTCAGCCTCAATTTCCTCTGGTAAACGTCTGACACCGGGTTGGGGTGGTGGTGGTGGCTTAAAGGTTTGATAATATTTTTTTTGCACGAGACTGTTGGGAGCTAAAACTGATGAAAAAAGGTTTTTGACAAATTTCCTTAAAACCAAACAGATTGAGGGTAATTCTAGCTTACTGGTGCGTATAAAAGATCTGGCATTCAGTTGTTTATCCTGTTGAGGTGTTTCCAAATAATCAGTGCAATAAACACCACCTATAATAAGATATTGTCTTAAATTCACATCTGTATCCTTTAAGCCAAAAGCCTCAGGGCCAATAGCCCTTCTCCGTAATTTATTCATTGCATCCTCATACTCCAAATAGAGCTTATCAACATCTAAACTTTTTTCGTGTGCTTGTTGAGCATGAAAATCACGTTCCTGTTCGAATTGTTCCAACTCTGCGAGGGGCACCTCTCTGGAGCATTCGTCCAACATATTTTGCAAAATCTCTTTTCGTTTGCGCCATTCCTTCTTCGTTTGTGTTAAAATGTCTTAAAAGAAAAACAAGTGGAGAAAAAATAATAAAATCAAGTGAATAAAAGAGAGAAGGAGACGTGGTAGTTGAGTTGAATTAAAATAAATTACTGATATAATCTGGACGTGGTTTCTTAAGATTGAAACTGGGACAATAATCGCTAAAATGATCATAATTCAGCCATAAACCTCTTAATGCCGAACTATACAGACTGACTGTGGGCGGTAGAGAGATTTGCATTTCAATTAATGGAAAATCTATTTCATTATGAAGATTTTGTTCACCAATACGTGGTTTAGCACTTAAGGCACTGCAAGAGAAAACATTTTTTAGTCAGGCAATAAAGAAGTTTTAGGTGGAGCTTACTTACATTTGAGCGTCTTTGGAAAAAGTCCATATGAAACTTTTAAATACATCCGATTCGTAGATATGCTTCGAGACACCAGGACGATCAACTCTGTGAAAATGTAAAATTTTACATAAAATTATTTACAATTTTTTTAGGCAATTACTTGTGAATAGAGGATTACTTACTCCATATCCCTTTCGATGTGCGACATTATTTTATGTGTAAAATCATCTAAATAGTCTTTGAGTAAGACCCTAATCTCGGTCTTTAATTTACTTAAATCAAGCAGGGTATGTGCTGGTTTTTGCTTATCAGCCAAAACCTCTTTTAATTCATTTAGAATCTAAAAAGAACACTTTTACTCTTGAACCTATAGCCTAAGCTATAATTTAATACAAACCCCCAATATTTCCTTGACCCTTTGGGCATAAACATCTCCCAAATTGCCCTGTTGCTTACGCAATGTTGCCTTGGTCAAGTCTGGCACACTGGTATCCTGGGTCAAAAGAGTTCTTTCGTTGGTTTGCAGTAGCCAATTACGTGACTCACGGTTTCTTCTGTCCATATCCATTTGCCATTGATGAATATATTTTCTTAAATCACTGGGACTATTGGAATTTGGTAGACCATTGCAACGCATAAACTTCTCCCAATCACTTTCATTTTTGGCTGCCATCTTAATGGTATCGATTTGTTGTCGAACTTCTTGGAAAAACATCATACTGTCCTTGAGCTGAGATCGTCTTTGTTTATTCTCTTGGATCTCTAATTGCAGACGTCGTTTGGCTTGTTCACGTTCGGCTTTGCGCCGTTGTCTAGCTTCTTCGAGTTTTTTTAGTCTGTAAGAAGAAAGTCTGTATGAGAAGAAGAATTTCAAATTGTGGTAGAATTTAGCAGAACTGTAACCATAATAAGCTTTACATAACACATGAACAAGTTAAGTAATCATCCATTTCCTCTATAAATTGTGGGCAAAACACCTGGGCTTTAATTGAAACCTTAATTATGGAAATTCCGATGTTTATATCTTGGGTGTGTTTATATCGTTAAGGTTATTTTTCATTTTTTTTTTGGCATTAAGTGTTTCTAACTTTACTTAGTTGGGCATTTCCAATTACCAGTTACTTGTAATTTACCAATTATATGTAATTCATGGACGCCTGTTACTATTTTGGGTAATTTTGATAAAAGTCGTTGAGCAATATAGTTGAAAAATACTTGTAATTGCTCATTTATGACCATCAGGGCAAGCGTTTGACCACTTGAAAGTAGTGTTGGGTGGTGTTAATGAGGAAACATGAATGAATCATAATGCACCAGAAACCTAAGACAATGGGTTTCTGCAAAGCCAAATGAACAGTTTCTTGAGAAATTTCGAAATCTAGACTGCCACTTGAGAAATTTTAGCTTTTTACTTCATCGAAGTGTGTAGTAGCCTGTGCGATTGGGGAGATAAGGGTTCTGTATTTTACCTTTTTAAAAAGTTGGGCCGCAGCAAAAAAAAGCGGACAAAATCTTTTTCTGTTTTCTTTATATTTGCGATCATTTTCTTACTTTTCCCTCTCCATTTCCAAACGCAAGAGTTCAGCTTGTTCGGCCTCCAATCGGGCTTTTTCCTTTTTTGTCAATTTCTTTTTGGGTGGCTGTGAATGGAAATAAATATTTTTTTTAATTAAATTTTTTTTTTTAAATTAACTCACAAACAATAATTTCCATTACGAAATTACCATTTTTATAGTATTTGTTGTACGAAAAACACTTTAACTTTTCGAATCTCCTTCTGTTTGTTCTGCTTCTATTCGTTCGTATGAACTTTAATTTTATTGATCCAACTTTTGAAACATTGTAAACGTTGAAATAGAATATTGCTAAGAGTTTTGCTTGTTCTTCTTTGTCTATTTGGCCTGGCCAAGATTTATGGTTATTATGGCAACAGCAATTGTTAGAACAACTCAAGTAACCGGATTGTTTTACCAAAAACAATTTTATTTATGAGCAGATAGATTGTTGTTGCCCTTTTGATGTGTTAAACTGTAGGTGTAGTTGTGTTACACTAAGTGAGTGTGAAAGAGAGAGAATGCGTGGGGGTGGAAAAGTGTGTGTGTGTGTGTGTGTGTGTGTGTGTGTGTGTGTGTGTGTGTGTGTGCAAATGTTTATGTGAAGAGGCCATAACTAAGCAACAGTTTAACAAAAACAGAGAAGAATATGTCTAACAAGTGCTGAAGTTTAAGTGCTGGTGTTAAGTGTCTCTAAGAGACAAAATTTACAGGGTGATAGAAAATAAAACATACAAATTGAATTTATTTTTTTATCGCTTTACTTAACTTATGTTATTGCAAGAGTTTTTCAAGTCATTAAATATGTATGTTTATAATTCATGTATATGGTACAGTTTTTAAAGAAGTGGCTGACGGTATACTTCGTTCTTAGTTACATTGTTCACAATGCTCAGAGATGAGAATATTCTTTGGAAGTTTTATTAAAGTTCCACAAAGAAAATTAAATATTTTTAATGGTTCAACAGAAACTGTTTTACAAGTTTTGTTTTAGAATTTTGTTACCAACTTACACTCTTTTTTTATAATATTTTTAATTTAAACTTATGTCCTTTTGTAACTTAAACATTAACACCGGGTTAAAGCCGTATTTATAGGTTTTTAAGATAACGCAAAAAGTGTTATTTGGTTTTCTAAAATTGCCAGCAACAGTTGACAGGTTTAATCTTTCTCAAGGTTTTTAAACTTTTTTTCGGGGAATTTTGTTATCCAAAATACTGCGGTTGCCGTTGTTCTCGCTGCTTTTGCTGCTGTTGTTACTATTGTTTTCAGTTTATTTCTTGTTTATCTTATTTTTTCCTTTCTTGAAATTTTAATTATGCTGCTTTTCGTTCATTTGCTTTGTTTCTTAATTTTTTTTTTTTTTTTTTGTTAACATTTGTTTCTCACATTTATCCTGAGGATAAATTGAGAAAATCCTTTTTCAGAAGACATAACTAAGCTCTGTTTCGTGGGTTGTTTTTGTCGTCTAATGAATTTCTTTTTTTTATTCCTAATTTCCCTGTTAATGTTTATTTTGTTTTTTAATTAAATAGTGAAAGAGTAGTACTTTTGTTACGAACATTTTTGTTTTGTTTTGGTAATTGTGTTCTATGGAGGGTGAAATTAATTTTGGATTAAAAATATTTTCTTTTGTTTATTTACTGTTCGTTTTTAAGTCACAAAATTACACAAATCATACTTACATCATACATACATATGTATGTATATGTTTAAATTATTTTTTTGTAATTTTTTTTTTTTTTTTTTTTTTTGAAATTATCTTGAATTAATCTTAATCTTTAAACCTATACTACTACATTGCGCTAATTAATTCCAGCCACCGCGGGACGAAATATTATATTTGACATTGTTCTCGCTCTTCTTCATATCGTCTCAATCGAATGTGGCAGTCATCATTCAAGATTTCACGGACCTCTAGATTCTTCAGATACGTCTTAGCATACCTTGCAATTTTTTCTACAACCATGGGCAAGTTCAGGTCCCAATGAATATTTAAGTTTTCCATAAGCCATGGAGCCTTTGTTATCGGTCGCATTATTTTATTTTGGCGCATTAAATTAAATCACATTATAAAAAAGAACTTTACAGTCCAAGCTATTTCAGTTGCGTCAGTTTAAAAATTTAACAGCAAAACTTTGAGGGACAATATGGGTTTTTATTCGGACAATTGGGCATGACTCCCTACACAGTGTGAATGTTACATGAGTACATTATTCTAGTGAATCATTATTCTCTATTGCTTCAACCAGCTGGTAATAGATTTGCGACGTTTTATTTTTAATTAAATTGTAGTACTGAGAGTTTAAAGAATGCACTGTAGCATTTTTTGTATTCGTTAATAATGGCCATAATTTTCAAATCTTTTGAATTTTAAATTATAACTACTATACTGTAGTTTTTTTCGGGAATGATTTATACCATTTCCACTTTGTGTTTGTTTGTGAACAAAGTTCCGGCACAACAAATATTTTATATGAAACATAAAACATATGAAATTCTTTCCTATTTTCAAAACTTTGTTATGATATATCTCCTAAACTATAGTCTTTTCGGCAATGGTTTATACCACGTCTGATTCGTATTTTTGTACACTATCGATTAATATTAACAATATTCTAAAAATTCTTGCACAACGAATATATTATACGAAAAAGGCAAAAACAAAAAAACAATAAAGCATGAAATGATTCTTGAGCTACATTGCAGTTTTTTCGAAAATTGTTTTTTAGATCCTATCGATCAATGGGCTGCATGGGCTATAACTTCTACGGAGTAGTTATTCTGGGAATGGTCTATACCATTTCGGTTTCATATTAACAAAGTTCCGGCACAACAAAATTTTATAAGAAAAGAGTCAAAAACCTATAGTGGCCAGTGCAAGGCAAACAGAGCACAAAAAAAATAAAAAATGTAAAACAGTGAGCAAAAAAGCAGATAATTTCTTAAAAATAACCATAAAAATAGCACTGATAAAAATAATAAATAAGTATAATATATTTCATAATTACACTAGACAGCAGATGGAAAAAATTTTCTGACGTTGGATAACCACTATATAGTATTTGTTTGCTGAGCCATGGCCATCTCACTCCAAAAATCATCAGCATTTCAGATTCTATGGATAAGTTTTATTTTAGATTTTTTTCTTAAAATGTGAGATTTTTGAAACGGCTGTTTCATACATCTTATGATAACTTTGAAATGACTTATTCGATTTCGTCCATGTAGCAAAAAATTTCATATTATGCCAGCTTTAAGTCGTTCTAATGTCATTTTTTAATATAACAATTATTTTTGGAGTTATTGAGAAAAAAATCATAAAAGATTATTTATTTATTATTATTACTTTTTTTAATTGTGATATTTTTGATTTCTAAAAATTCACCAAGAATACAAAGCAGCAAATATTTAACATTTTCGCTCTTTATTTATAAAGTTGCATATAATAGTGTTACGTTTTTACCTTTTTAAAAACGTGTATTTATGAGTTCGTAGATTGTAGTTAAAATAAAACAAATTTTGTGTCTGGTCTTAATTGAAAATCCTTTATTCAACACAGCTTTGTGCACCACTGTTTGTAACCTTTTTACGGGCAATAAAAAATTTCTATTCTTAATTACTCCGTCTGTTTACAATCCTGTAAACAACAACAATTACTCGACAGATCTTTCTACTTAAAGATCTTCCAACCCAATCGTAGTTATAACTTAGGTTCGATCACAATCTTTTCAACCAAAGGTTATTCCCACTTAACGCTCTTTACTGAGTTAGCTCCAACTAAACTGGTTTTTTACCTCATGATTCACTTCACGAGTTTACTCAAAATAAACTCTCTTCACACAAAGTTCAAACCAACAAACTCTCTTTACACCAATAACACGTTCGATGAGTTTACTTTACTTAAACTGATTGCTGTTCGCAACGATGTGCTTTTTATATGGCTGAGTAAACAGTACATAGAAAGCTCTCGAACCTCTCGATATTTCAGGTAGATTCCATTTCTTTCTTTTAATTTCATTTTAGTTCTTTTGTAGACATGCGTATGTAAACATCTACCCCTTTCAGCTCTTAGTATTTGTTGTTGCTTGTTTATTGTTTGTTACTTGTTTTCTTAGCTGTTAGTTTTTATTGTTGCCGTGTTATTTTTATTTACTTTATCTCTGCTAATGTCTGTTGTGTAGCAGCACGTATAGAGTTGTTCATGCAGCTTTTGTTTATTTATTTTAGCGATGTAACAAACGACAGTTGTTTTCAAACTTGATTTTCGTAACAATAGAAATAAAATAAACCACAATTCATGAAAATCAATTGGTAAATACATATTTGATTCCCAATGAGGTGAAGTAACCCAGTTTTGGAAATTACAATTTTTTGTTGTAATTGTATGTAATGGGTGTCGCATAAGTGATATTTTTTTTTTCAAAATTCATAAATATCACCATAAACATCAATTTCCTGCAATTACAGCAAAAATTTAAATACTTTTACTTTATTGTTAGCCTTGTAAAAGCTAACAAGTTAGTTCACTTTAGTGAGACTCAAGCGTACGAGATCTGCGACTCTGTGCAACCTATTAGCTAGACATGTAATATACAACCTCCTTGGGTTAAAGAACTTTTTAGTAATTCGTAAACTACTCAAAAAAAGGAGTTATCGGCTTTTAATATTTCTGGGTATTATTGTGCTATACGCGCATTAAATACATTGGAGACTACGAAAGTTGTATATCAAAAATTGTTATTTTTGCTAATAAATTGGAAAAGAAATAAATACAAAAATAAATACCATATTAAGTACATATTGAGTTATAAGAGGTACATGTCAACGTTTTTTTTTTTCTTACAAAAACAAATGTGCATAAATGCAGCTTATTGCAGTTTTGATTGAACATTGTAAAATACAAGAGTACTCAAATACGAAATGATACAACAGTACTAATAATTAGAAAATATCAAAACAGATTTACTTAGAAAAACATTTTTTTTAAATAAAGAAAAGACATTGAAAAAAGAACACCCCAGAATTATGTGCTGAGAAAAGTTTAAAAAAAAAAAAAAATGCTTGTAAAACTTGCCCTATATATAGTCCAACTCTTAACAGTCTAACTTTCATGGCTTTCTTCCAAAAAAAATAATTTTAATATATTTTATTGCTTTTGTTGTTGTTGCATTTTAATAGTTCGCATTAAAAAAGAAATCTAAAGTGCCTTGAGCATTAATGTTGGGTGCAGAGCTGCAAACCAAAATACAACACTCAAGGCAGCATACATACATACATACATGCATATGTTTTTTAACAGGCTCTATAACGAAGAGCCTTTTATATATTTCGATGCATTTTTAGTTTTATTAATCATAACTACGTAAGTATGTATGTTAAAAGAGAAGTATGTGTAATTTTTTTTATTATTTCTTATTTTTATAGAAAATCTTTAAGTTAGAATTTTGAACTTTTCAACTTTTGTAACTATTTTTCACTTGTAGTTTAAAAACTATATTTTCTAGTTTGAAGTCTATTTCGATTTAAACAACTTACTTTTTCTCAGTGTACAAGTTTGATTCATTCATTCATTTATTTCATTTTACCAATATATTGGCCCAATAATAATCACTGTTAATGCATTTGTATGCGCTTTTGTTTACATAGTTTTTGTTATGTTTTTACCGCAACTGCCTGCTACAATTGCATGTTGTTTGAGAGTAAAAATACAAAAAATTCACATTTTTATGTTTACTTGTAAGTAGACTTGCATCATTTAGTGGAGCTATTCAAGGACTTAGAAAAAAAAAAGAAAAAATTATGAAGAAAAAAATTATATTTTGAAAATATGTAAAAAATAATAAGAAAATGAATTGAAATATTACTTGTGTGTTATATTTCAATAGGATTTATTCAGTTACAGTTACTTGCTATTCGTTACGCCATTCTCTTATGTGAGGGACCACTAGAAATGCATTAAAAATAATACCAGAACTTACTTGACAGAACATAAGTGTAAAGTGATTGTAAGGAAAATATATTCTTTTCATTTTTACTCGTATTTATTTAGAAATAACTCTTGACATAATTGAGATCCTCTTATATCATAAGATGTTTATGATGAATTTATGGGGAAATATCACAAATATTCAAGTAGAATCTAATAATCTAGAGATTAAGCAAATTATACGAGCTTCCGAGCTCCAGCTTCAATTCTGTTATTATGTTGACAACCAGATTGCTCAAAAGTTGTTCGGATGTTAGCATTACATATCTACAAGAGTTGACAAACCTTCCGATCTTAAAGGATAAGCTTTTAATGATGATGTACTCACTTACCTTATTTCACTTCCGTTGCCGTTGTCTGGCAATCTATGCTGACTAATTAAATTTTGTGAATGCAATATAGTCTCATTTAGTTGTCCATATTCTGCGATTTCACTCTTTGAAAATGAAAAGCTTCATATATTCGAAGGAAGGAGCACGGATTTTAAAATAAATTTTACACTTTTAAAGAGTTTCTAAAAAGACTATTGGTTTTAGTTTGAAATGTTGTTGAAAGATTGTTTTACAAGCAGACTGTGTGACAAAAGAAAGAATTATCTCTACAATTCATTCAGTTATTTTGGTCTACAAGAAGAGTAATTTTATTTTTCTCATATACATATGTATAGTATTTATATATTTTATGTAAATTATGTATGGATATAGCAACCCTCGTATAGTTTTTATAGCTAAGTATGAGAAATTTATATTCAAATTCCTAAAAAGGATATGTCCTCTTATAATGATTTCAAAAATCAACTCATTCAATTGTCACATTTTCGTTGTTTCTTAAAATTAATATCAATTTGAAATGCGATTTAATAACATGCTGTGACTGACTCCTTGTTTCTTGCAGTGACATGCAACATATTTATTCTGTATGTGTGTGTACGAATTTTATACAGTAAATCGGATAGACAAACGAGCAATTAACACACATGTATCACCGCTAATAGACCATCATCCAAATTTTTAAAGGGGTGATACATTGGCAAACACTTGCTTGCAAACATCGCAAATATCCAATCGCATTCAAGGAAAAGTAAGTTATCCATGTATGCGATTGGCTATTTGCGATGCTTGCAAACAAATGTTTGCCAATGTATCACACCCTTCAGGTATGTTTTAACCAGAGATGGGAAAGTTGATACGATCGTACTTTTTCATACTATTTAACTTCAAAAAAGAAGATGAACAGATTTGATACTCTCACAAAAATATAGTCGTATTTCTATTTCTACATTTTTTACGATCCTATGCTCCAGCGTTTTCTTGTTTTTATTAATTCAATTTAAGTACTAATGGCAACTCGATTACACTATGGGACAAAAATTAATGAAGTTGCAATATTTACGTAAGCACTACCGAGAACACCAGAAATCTGTTTTTGAAATATTCAAGACATCTCAAAATTATGAGTTATGGTTAAAAAACCAGTTCTTCTTGCCTTCATGCATTTACAAGCTATAACCTTAGCTGAATATTAACATATTCTAACTCACTTATAGAGAGCAACAGAAATATAGCCAAGCGGTTTGATCGATATTATTACATAAGATTCCTAAAGAGTGTGCATAACATGTCAGGAATTGTTTATGAATCCCTGGTGTCTGGTGGCGAGACAACTTGGATACATATAGTAAGGACATTAAAGGTAACTGCTTGGGAACATCGGTGCTCCTATCAGGCAGATTAGATAGCTGGTGTTACAGAAATTTCGCCAAATGGCGATCATACAATGGGGAAATGAGCCCACCATCTATGAGACCAGAAGGATTTGGCTACATTTTGGTTAACGGAGAATGTGGCAGCTGTTGATGCTGTCTAGAGCACATGCGGGGAACCTTGGTGTCAAAATTATGGGAATTCCATATAATTTTGTTTGCAGAAGTTGCAATTATGAAGTGGAAGAGGTGTCTCAGAACACCTTATTTGCCACTGCCCAGAATTTGACGATTTAAAGCTACTTTTAGCGCACGATCTGGACAAAAACCTTGCCTTCATTAGGGAGTCTGATCATAATGTGGTAACACTACGGGACCTACAATTTGGACCCAAGAACCTAACCTATGCTTAGTTATTAAAAAAAAAAAAAAAAAATGATACTGTGCTCTTGAAAATTCGTTGATTAAAAAAGCAACTCATGAAAAAGTCTTTGTGTATTATACAATTTGTTACTTCTGTTGTCAAAAAAGTACCTTCAGAATTTCATTTTTTTTATACTGAGCGTAAATTCCATTTCCCATCACTGGTTTTAACTCTTCTCTTTTCTTTTTGAATTGTCGTTGCAACTTGCAACAGAAATCTTGTAAAAAAAATTTTTTTTCTCTTATTGTTATTGTTGTTGTTTTACTAGCCGTTAGCTATGTTCTCTCTTATTAAAATTTGTACACACTCACGCATAGGCAAACAAATATTTATTATGGTAATAAAAGATAAAGAGAAAATTCGATTGATTCCTACATGCTGATTGACTGCTTTTACAATATGTATTGTAATAATTACAACTACATATGTGTGGTTTTTGTGTGTTTTCTGGATGTATTAATTCTGGAAGTATTAATTTAAAGGTGACACTTAAATAAAAAAATGACAAAAATATTATTATATATCCCAATATACTCGTACATACATACATATATTGTGTACTTTATTACAAATTCGAAGCAACTTGGGAATCTTAAATATGTTCTCCATTCTTCTATAAATAATTTTTTGTTTTAATTTTTTTAATCTGCTTTAACCTCAAACTTGCATTTAAAATCAATTAATCAACAAATCCTCTTAATTATTCTTTTTCCTGTTGACAAATGAATTACTTTTCTGTGCCCTCATTACTAAAATAACAATTAATGAAAGCCTTTAAAATATATTTGCATTTATTCATTCATTGTTATTTAGACTTAAAATCACACTGAAGTACCTTGCAACCGGTCTACTTAGATAATTATATTTGTTTAGTAGATAGGAAAGTCCTTGAATGAATAGTTGGATATTAATGATGTTGTCATTGTATGCTCTCTGTCATTGCATCATTACTGGTAATTATACAACAATTTTTTGTGTTCAAAGAAGGTACAAAAAAGATGAGTTTCTCAACGACAAAACTTTTCTTTTATAGGAAGTAAAACATTTAATTATAATAATAAAGATACAGTTTTAAATGTTACTTATTCTGTTGTATTAAAATTAATCAAATAATTTGTATATATACTTACTTGTTTTTTTGTTTGTTTTTGTTTTCAGTTTAAAATTGATCTTATCAAATGGCAACACCAAAAATAGTTTAAGGAATCGTTCATTTAAAATTAAAATTTAAGCCAAAAAATATGAGAAAAAATCTCCCGACTACTGTAGCAGGAGAAAGCTATTAAAAAGTGTATAGAAAAGTAATATGATTAACAAATAGAAAAATTTATAAAATAATAAAACTTAGCTAGTCATCAAAATTCATTGCAATAATTTAATAACAAAAAAAAAAAAAAAAAAACAAAAAAACAAAAAAAAAATAGCAAAAGTAATAATTTAATTATTAATAATATAATATAGTAATAAAGAGATTTTTCAATTTATTGTGATTCTTAGTATAAAATAATTTCAAATTAAAAAAAAATTATTAGAAATTTACGCATTACAAATAAAATAGTCTAAAAAGCTTAATTTATTTGAAATTTAATAAATAAAATAAAAATAAATTAATTAAAAGCCGCCCGTTGTTCAATAGCAAATAAAAAAATTAAACAAAAAATTAAACAGAATAAAACACAAATAGAATCTTGCAATCTTACTTAATATAATTAATAAATAATAATTAGTAAATAATAAATTAAAAAGTAATTCTAGAAAAAACGTCTTCTTCACCTTCTAAACCAAAACGCAAAGAAAAAATTATTAAAAAAAAACACAAATCCATCCATTCGTTTCAAATGAAATCGCATTAAAAACAAAAAAAAAAAAAATTAATAAAAAAAATAACATTAATTTTAGCAAAAACAAGTGGCCAAATTAAATTTAAATATTAATTATATACTAATTAGTTAGTTATTATTATTGTTAAAAAAAAACGAAATTAAAAGATTTCCAATAAATAAGTGCGCGTTTTCATTTGCAATTGCAGTTCCATTAATAATTGCTTCCAAATTTTTGTTTCCAAAATGACGTGATTAACAAACGTGCTAACGAGTTTTATTAAAAAAATGAATCAATAGAAAATAAATTAGAAAATTTATAGAAATATGTGAAAAGCAAAATTTATAAGCAAATAATTAAGAAGAGAAAATTTCAAACAATTTTAACACGTTAAAGTGTTAAAACGTTAGAAAAAAAGTTAGAAATTCAAAAAGAGCCGAACTCGGTTAGAGAGTTGCCGTAGTAGTGAAATTATTTTTTTGTCTGCCACTCGGCTCAAAAGAAAAATCACAAAATAAAACCGCCAAAATGACTATGTGGCAGAGTGGTGGTATGGGAGGAGGAGGCCATGGAGGCCAAAACAATCCGTGGATGAAACTGATGGGCATTGTGCACAAAGAACGACGTCACACGGATAATGTCACCAGTCAAAGTGGTTCAAACGAAAGGAATTTAAATCAGTAAGTAGACACCTTTTCTCTTAAATATCGTATTTATTCTTTTTATTTTTATTGCATAGATGATGTCCTTTAGGAATTAAATCTTTTTTTTTCATGTAATTTTTGCAAAATTTTTGCTTTCACTCACATATACATATTTAAACCCTTTGAGATTTTCTTAAATTTTCTGTGACTTTCGTTATTATTTTATACTCTTAAGCCGAAGGATTTTTTCGTCATCATTATCATTTCACCACCATATCTGGTTTCTTATTTTACTTTTTAAAATTCTTTTATACACATTTCGTACGGTGACATATTATGACACAATAAAAATGGTGACGGGTGATGGGTGGTGGTGGCAAAGGATAAAAAATAAATTTAACATCGGTTACGTGCTTAATCTTACTTAAGGCTTCAGTCGAAATTCCCTAAATTCCAATGGTTGCTGCTGCATCGTTGCTGTGTAAAAGGTTGAATGAGAATGAATGACTATTTAAGATACAGTTGTCATGTAAACGAGTATTTACTTTCGATTTATTTTTGACTTTTTTTTATTATTTTTCTTGTCACAGGATATTTTTCTTAAAATTTTCTTTTTGCTGAAATATTTTAAAATTGTGATTAAAAATTGCAATTTTGTAAATGAATGAATGTCTTGTTAAGATGGTAAAAAAATTTATGAAAATACATTCGTTACCTACATATGCATTTAGTGTAAAAGGCGTGACATGGAAGCAGTAAAATCTGACTTTTGTTTTATACAAAACTATAATAAACCATAATAAGTAAATAAATTTATAACGAGGGTGACAAACTATTGCAACAGATTTGAAATATTATTCTTAAATAAGTTGCTATACAGAAGTGCTTGTTTAGGTAAACATTCGTTAATACATTTTTACTTTATTTGTTAAAATGGAGCGCAATCGAAAGCAAATGATTTTCATTTTTAACCCTCTTACTTTATATAAAAAATAATACTTTCTTTTACACTACCTTGCAAGGGTTTTTGTTCACAGCTTAAAACATGCATAGCGTTTTTAATTTACGCTGTCAGTCTTTGTTTGACCGTCATCAATAACAGAAGTGCATTGTGACAAAATTTGAACAAAATTAAAACTTTATTTAAAATCCAAAACAATTTGCAAAACATTATTCTGGTGTTTAAAAAAAAATATCAGTTAAAAAAAAAACAAATTATACATATTTTTCTAAAAAAAAATAAGTAAAATTACAAAAAAACATTCAACGAATGTTTTACAACAATAGTTGAAAACAGACAATATTTAAAAACAATAAAAACAATTCAAAATATTGAAAATAACAAAGGGTTTAGTGAATATCCCAAAAACAGTGCAGTGTATTACACAGTGCAGTGTATTTACAAAAGAATTCTACCTGCTTATGGTTTACAAAAACAGTGTTAGTTAAACTGCCAGCATTATGACTGATGAAGTTAATTTAAGTGAAGAAAGCAGTAGTGATAATGATGATGATGATGATCAAGTTTGGCAATCTGTACCAAGCAAGCGCAAATTGAATGAATCGCCAAAATTATATGAAAAAAAACGAGCTTATTTTTCAAACCAGCCTGGTACATCTTCTAGCAACAAATTTGCAGCACTAGACGTAGATGACAAAGAATGTGATGTAGAGAAATCAATACCAAAGCCGCCACCAATCTATATACCAAATGTGGAAAATATAAGCGTTATGGTTAAGAAAATAAGTTCTGTAATATCACAAGATGATTTTAATTATAAGTCTTTAAGACAAGGTGAGGTTCGCTTAATGGTTAAAAATGTAGATGCTTACAGAAAGATAGTAAAATATTTAGAAAGTGCAAAAATAAACTTCCATACCTTTCAGTTAAAGCAAGAAAAAGCCTTTAGAATTGTTATTAAGGGCCTTCATCATTCAACTCCGACAGAAGATATTAAGGCAGAACTATTATTGTTAGGTCATCAAGTAAGATCTGTTACTAATGCAAGAAGTCGTATCACAAAACAGCCTCTCTCAATGTTTTTTGTTGAATTAGATCCCAAAGATAACAATAAAAGCGTATATGATATTAAGTCTATTAACAATGGTATAGTTAAAATCGAACCGCCAATTAGAACCAATGACATGGTACAATGTCATCGTTGCCAGCTGTATGGACATACAAAATCTTATTGCAAAAGACCCTTCAGATGTGTTAAATGTGGAATGGATCATTCCACTTCTGAATGTATTAAATTAAGTGACTCATTGCCTCGCTGTTTACACTGCTTAGGTAATCACACTGCCAATTATAAAGGTTGTAAGGTTTATCAAGACCTCATATCAAAAAGGTCAAACAGGCAAAGATTAATTTCAAATAGCTAAAAAAATTCAAAATTTAATATTATTAATAATAGAGAATACCCTAATTTGAATGGTATGGATAATAGTAAACAACATCAGAACAAATATAATATCTCATACTCTGAAGCGCTAAAAACTCAAGATTTTAACTATAATGCTCGTTTAGAGAAATTAGAAAATTTAATGGAGAATTTAATGAACATGATGACTATGCTGATGACCAAACTATGCAAGTGAATCTAAGAATAGCAATATGGAATGCAAACGGTCTTTTTAACCACAAAAACGAAATTGAAATTTTCCTCATAAACAACATTATTGATATTTTGCTGATCTCTGAATCTCATTTTACTGATAAAACCTATTTTAAAATAAAAGATTATGATACTATTACTGCAAATCACCCAGATAATAGAGCACATGCTGGTGCAGCCATATTAATAAAATCACATATTAAATATGAAACCCTTAGTCCTATTGAGAAAACATATATTCAATCTGCTGGTATCCAAATTACTTGCGATAATTCTAGCGTCAACATTTTTTCCATATATTCACCTCCTAGGCACAATATAAAATGTGAGCAATATGAAGACTTCTTTGAGCAACTTGGATCTAAATTCATTGTTGGGGGTGATTTCAATGCCAAAAATCCATGGTGGGGATCACGTTTGACAAATCCAAAAGGCAAAGAGCTTTACAAATGTATATCGAGAAATCACTATTCTTTTTTATCAACTGGTAGACCAACATATTGGCCAACTGATCCTGCGAAAATACCAGATCTTTTGGATTTTGTTGTTTTTAGTGGTATATCTAGAACATATTTGGATATATTGGACTCTGATGATTTAAGTTCCGATCATAGTGCATTAATAGTCACATATAGCACAACTTGTGAGTCAGTATCTAAACAATTTAATATCATAAATAATAAAACAGATACAAATTATTTCAAGAATTTGATAGAAAACAATCTTAATTTAAACATTTCCATAGAAAGTGAGCATGAATTAGATGATGCCATTGAAACTTTAAATAAAGTAATATACGAAGCTGCTTACTTATCTACTCCACAATATCCTGAAGTGATGGGTACTAATGTCTTTATTTCTACTGAAATAAGAGAACTCATAAGAAACAAGCGAATTTTACGCAGAATATACCAAAATAGTAGAAATCAAATTGACAAAGCTAATTGGAATAGAGCATCAAATTATTTAAAAAAACGTTTAAAAGAATATAAAAATGATTCTGTTAAGGCTTATCTTAAAAACCTTGATGTCAGTAAAACTGACGAACACAGTCTATGGAAGGCAACAAAATACCTTAAACGTCCCGTCAGTAGAAATATACCTATAAAGAAAAGCAATGGTGAATGGTGCAGATCTAATAAGAGTAAAGCTTATGCATTTAAAGAATATTTAGAGGAAACCTTTATTCCCTTTAATGAATGTACTTCGTCTCAACAAGACGAAATAAACAATTTTCTTGATATTCCTTGCCAAATGGATCGTCCAATTAAAAGTATATCTCCTTCTGAAGTTCAAGTTATGATAAGAAATCTAAATAGCACCAAATCTCCTGGATATGATTTTATTAGCCCAAAAATTGTTAAGTTGTTACCTAAAAAAGGCATTATATTTCTGACCACAATATTTAATTCTGTAATAAGATTGAACTACTATCCGTCGCAATGGAAATATGCAAAAATTATAATGATACTAAAGCCTAATAAACGAGAAAATGAAGTAACATCTTATAGACCCATAAGTTTGTTACCTGTATTCTCTAAATTATTTGAGAGACTCATATTAACAAGATTACTTCCAATATTAGAAGATAAAAATATTATTCCCGATCACCAATTCGGATTCAGGAACAAACATGGTACACCTGAACAATGTCACCGTATTGTGCAGGAAATAACTAAAGCCCTAAAAATAAGTTATATTGCTCAGCTGTATTTCTAGATATAAGTAAAGCATTCGATAAAGTATGGCACTGCGGTCTCCTCTACAAAATAAAACAACTACTTCCTTCCCCCTACTATTTCTTATTTAAATCATATTTATGTAATAGATCATTCTATGTTCATATTAATGGCGATGATTCCTCCTTTGGAGTTATAAAATCTGGAATCCCACAGGGAAGCGTTCTGGGTCCTATTCTTTATACCATCTACACACCAGATATGCCTATCAACCATGAATTAACTATAGCAACGTATGCAGATGATACCGCTATTTTGTCTACCAATGACTCTTCATCTAAAGCTTCTGAAATGTTACAAAATCAGCTTAATATTATTGAAACCTGGCTACAAAAATGGAATATGAAAGTCAATACGGAAAAATCAGTTAACGTTACTTTCACTTTAAGAAAAGGTGATTGCCCAACACTTTATTTAAATGGAAATTCTATTCCAAAATCAAATAACGTAAAATATTTAGGACTCCATTTGGATAGAAGACTCACATGGAAAGATCATGTCAAAGCTAAAAGAGAACATCTAAATATTAAAACAAAGAAAATGTACTGGCTCCTTGGACCAAACTCAGAGTTATGTTTGGAAAACAAAGTCATTTTATACAAAACTATCCTGAAGCCAATTTGGACGTATGGTGTTCAACTCTGGGGAACAGCTAGCAATTCTAACATTGAAATTCTCCAACGATATCAGTCAAAAACATTAAGATTATTGACTAATGCTCCTTGGTTTATAAGCAACAATATCTTGCACAATGACCTTAAAATACCCACAATAAAAGAGGAAATTAACAAATTTAGTGAACGATATCTACAAAGACTTAGTGATCATGAAAATGTGTTAGCTATTACCCTTTTAGACAATAGTGATGAGGTACGAAGGCTTAAAAGATTCCATGTACTTGATCTACCTTTTAGACGCTGATTATTAATACTTATTTCCTTTTTATTATTATTAAGTTCACTGGAACTTAATAATGTAAGTTATTGTTAATTATTAAAAAATTTGCTTAATATTTCTTGTAAAATAGATTGCAAATAAATGAATATACGAAAAAAAAAAAATTTACGCTGTATTCCCGAAAAAATCTAGGATGTCAACTTTTGAGATATTTATAAAGAATGAAAAAAAAAAACAGTAGCATTGGTTTACGACTAAAGAACTGAAAATGAGGAGTTTTAGTTCTTTATTTATAGATATGAATTTTAATCTGTTTCCTTTATGAGAAACACTGCAACAATAGTTACCTAGCATATGCTGGCCCCAAAAACTCACTCAAAACACTCATTATTCATATATAAATAGTTTCTGGAAAACGTACAAATGGAAATACACAAAATGCTTTTTGAGGGACATATGTATTTACACCCATCTTTTCGAAATCCGTCTTCTTCGCATTCGAAAGCAACAAGTAGTAAAGAGATCCAGGCAACCCGTTCATATCCGTACTCTCAAATATTATTATTATTTTTTTTCCATTACTCCTCTTGGGAGCATAGGGCTTCCACAAAGCATGTAAGATTGTTTTGCCTTAGTTCTTGGATAATTGCGCGTCGCCAGGAGCTTCTTGGTCGACCGCGGTTCTTTGATACTTGAGTATTCCACTCAAGTGCCACTCTGATTTTTTCTTAAGGTATGACCGATCTACTTTCTTTGCCGTCAGTATGGGCTCTTCATTTGTCAAATTCCATAGATCTATATTGCTTATGGTTTTAGGCCAGAATATCTTGCATATGATTCTAAGGCACTTGTTGGTGAATACCTGTACCTTTCCCGTGATGGTGTTAGACACAAGCCAGGTATCATTACCGTACAACAGAATTGACTTTACACATGTGTTGAATATTCTGAGCTTGGTTTGCCTGGATATGTATGAGCTCGTCCATACTGTAATCGTCCGAATGCTGACCTTTCTTTATTGAGCCTGTTGTTAACGTCTATTTCTGCACCGCCTATTGGTTAGCCCTGTAGTATGACGTTTTCTGTGCTATTGTTGGCTTTGGTTTTCTTGATATTTATCTTAAGCCCAACATTGCGAGCCAGTTTTACCAGGTCATTTAATCTTGCCTGCATTTTGGAGATCTTGTGTAAGAGTAGACAAATATCGTCCGCATAATCCAGGTCCTCAAGTTGTCGTGAGAGAGTCCAGGTTATAACTCTCCTTTGTGAACAGACTTCGCTCATGTTCACATCGAGTACGATGGTGAATAGTAGAGGTGAGAGTGGATAATCTTGCCTTACTCCAGCGTTAGTATGGACTGGTTGGCTGATGCTCCCGTTGTGATGAACCTAGAGTTCTGCATTCTCGTACATTGCTCGTGTTATTCAAATTATTTTCTACTACACTCAGTATTTCTTCTCCGACTTGATTGTATGTTGCTGTGATATCCTCCCATGTGTGATGTTGGTTCATTTGTAACCGTTTGCATATTGCCATGGCCATGCGTTCCTGGCCGTGTTGCTCAGGAGTAGCTGTAGGCGTCTTATGATTTCAATTTTTCTTTTTCGTAATTTTAATTTGAGCTTGATTTCGCCTGGGATAAGCTTGCGATCACTGCCGATGTCAGCGACTCTTTTATTTCTCACATCTGCCAAACAGCTTCTTCATATTTTACTCAGGCAAATATTAAATCATTAAAAAATGTTTTATTTTAAGGGTCCACAAATATTCCTAGTTTTAGTTTAGACTCGGAAAGATTCGAATATAGACTGCATAAGCACCAAAACGCCGGTTTCTTTTCTCCAAGGTTTCACAAAAAACTTATTTATCATAAAACTGTGACGTTTACGTGAAAATTGTTTTTGTGTAAACTTGTGTTATCTGCTAATATTTTCCTGTATTATTATATTTTTTTTGAGAATATCTAAAATTCCCCTGCACCCTGAGGCTTATCGAGAACATACAGGCTTTAAATCCGTTCGTAATAAACTACTTTTTAAAGCATACTTTTGCTGCAACCCACGACAACATTTCTTCATTACATGTTTTTGGGGATGTAAAGAAAACTTTATTCACATACTTTTAGGGGCAGATAAAAATAAAAAATAAAAAAAATATATGGGCTGTGGGTTCTTTTTCTATGAACCAAAAAAATACTTATTTTTAAAGGAAAATAATAATAGTTTAACAAGAAGAAAAAAGACTTGAACGAAATGTTGATGTTTTATATCATTTGTGGTAATAAAATCGTAATCTCCGATGTAGGATAACATTTTAAAACGACATATTTATAATGTATCTTTATAAATTGTTTAAAGTATGGTACACTCATACCTCTGAAAATGTAGACCGTAAATCGAAATGTCTTAAAGTGAGTTGTTTTTGCTTGCTTTATACGTTTTCTTAAGAACCAATGAATCCCTGATTTTTTCCAGACGTATTACAGGGTAAGCGAAGCTGTTTGCATATCTATTCCACACAGGCCGTTATAGCAAAATGTCGCAAAAAGAAACCCGTATACAGAGGTATAAGTGTACATAAAATGGTCTGTAATAAAAAAACATAAAAAGAAAAAACTAACCACCATTAGAGCCATATAGTTTGGAACGTATAAAATAAATAAACATACAATTTGAAATAGTTAAGCATTTCATATGTACAGTGGTGGACTTGATTTTAGCACATTACCTATGTGTACTTTTTGGAACCACAATTTTTTTTACATGTTTATTAATTTTCTCATTTCTTTGTCCTAATGTATCACTCACAGTCCCAGGAATACGTTACATTCCAATCGTTTATTTTGTGTGAAAGTAGTAGCAAAAACCAACAAGAAAAAAAACACAATTATTTTATTTAAAACTAAGTTAGGGTGGAATAATCTCTACAAGTCTCAAACATTGTTCCTTTGGCTTTGCTTACCATTCGGTTTGGATATCTGTTCATAAGTCACTACAATCTTTAGGCTTGAAACAGGACTGAGATCTGGTGATTAAGCTGGCCAATTAAAAATGTCGATTCTATTTTGCTCTAAGCAACAGTTCACTGTACGTGAAATGAGTTTTGGATAATAACCATGCATAAAAGGGAAAATAAGGGGAATGTTTTCCTCTGCAAATGCAGTCATTGTGTTCAAAAGTATTTCTTTATAAGCGTGTTGTTCCATAAAATGGACACAAACTATTACATTTTTGGCATCATGCTTTACTGTCATTCATGTGAATCTGGCATTGGGTTGCACGTTTGCAGAAAGTCATACATACTCGTAACATTTTTCGTCATATACAAAACGAAATTTTGATTTGTCACTCCAGAGGTGGTTTTTCTAAATGCTCACAACGAAATAAAATTCAGAACTTCAAGTTCTTATGTTGTACAACGCGTTCAAACAATTTTGTTCTTTTAATTTCCTTTTAACTAAACATTCACAAAACTTACCAATTTAAGATTTTAAACAAAAAATTAATTTGTAAAATGTGTTAAACAACTGTCCAGTGCAGATTACCTATTTATTTAAAATAAATTAAACATAAAAATAAAAACCGCGAAAGAAAATGAAATGAAGTTACGGTACATACTGATCACAATTTGATTCCTAGAAATAAATCCATGAATTTCAATACACCATACTTAAAATGTGCTAACAAAATGTCCACTACTGTATATCCTGTAAAATATTTATTTGTTTTTTCTTTATTGCATACATTCTTTTACCCGAAACAATATTGTTTCATTTGAAAAGTAGGATACGGCTTATTTTTTTTTATTTGTTTCATAAAATAAACATTTTTTATGTTTTGTTTTTTCTAAAAACGAAAAGAAATATATATTTTTTTTATAGTAACACTTTAAAACTAAATTTTTAATTTCATTGAAATTCTAATTTACTTTTTAAGCATCAGTGAAAACTGTAATTATGTATTGAGCCAAATCTTATTTGTAGCAGGTATAGGTGTTGTCGAGTATAAAAAGCATAACCTCTTACTTTTGAGACCTTCAGAACACCCTTTATGTTATAGATCGCAATCTCATCTTTAAAAATTCTTTAAAGAAGTTCCATTGGGTTAATTCCCAATGGCAATTATGTTTTATACGCTCGTAAGGTCTATGGGAGTAACGGTTTCTAGAGTTACTGTTTTGCTCGTTTAAGCTTTACCCTTCCATAGTTTACGTCAATGTAAGCAATTTTTTAACATTTGATTTTATCGCCTTCAAATAAATTTCCATTACGGTACCCACACTTTATGCGTTGTATTAATGGCCACATAGGATTAGACTTGGGTAGTTCGCGAACGACCTACATAGTACAATTGAACTACTCACACAAGTGAGCTAAGGGAGTCGGTCATTACAATGAGTCTTTTTTGCTCCGTAGTTCTTTCGGTCATTTGTTCCTT
The DNA here is from genome assembly GCA_023159175.1 of Wohlfahrtia magnifica. Taxonomy (NCBI): domain Eukaryota; kingdom Metazoa; phylum Arthropoda; class Insecta; order Diptera; family Sarcophagidae; genus Wohlfahrtia; species Wohlfahrtia magnifica. Next base: position 2,344,894 of record JAKWBJ010000060.1, read on the forward strand.
CATGTTCCTTATATGAAAGGAAGATACATACGTTGGTAGTGCCATCCTGAAAATAACATGTACCATCAGTGTTGCTAGACAATGAGTTCCATTGGCTCTGTAGTTTATGTTTCTTTTCGTTTGTTTCTTCTTCGTTCGTGTATGTTTCATTGATATGTTTGGCACTTAATTTGAAAAATAAATAATTTGCAAATAATATATATGAGCAGTGTTGCCACAATCTTAATAAGCAAATTAAGCAAAAGAAATATGAATGTACATATTGTGTTAACAAATATATTATCAATTTTTTCTTTTTATAAATAAATAAACAATTGAAAACTCGTATGAAAAAGTTATAAAATGAAAACAATTGATTTTGCTCTATTTTCTCTGTTTTTTTTTTTTATTTAAAACTTACAGACCCGGGTAAACGTTGTCTTGCCTTCGAATTTTATTTTCACTCTAAGTCTGATTTGGATGCAAAGTCATGGCTGATTGATATTTAGAAGAAGAATGAAAGGTGCACTTAATCGACATAGCAATTATTGTTCAAATGGAATTATATATTTTTGATAGCTGGGCCCGATCCGCATTTCTGGCCCCAAATGTTTCTTTTATGTTTTTAGTTATTTAAATTGGAAAATAATGTTTTATTCAAAAGTCAAAATTGGAATAACGCACACAGTTTATTTATTTTTTTTATATTTTATGTACATGTTTTATAAATTATGTTTTACATATTGTATTTGAATTATAACTATATATTCACTGCAATGCTTTTCGGTAAACTATGTTTTTGGTTTTGCCTTCATTAGCGAATACGAATAATGATGATGGGTTACCAACACGTGAGCATCCAACGTATAGTTGTCTAAGTGAAAAGCATGGTGTTTCAAGATACAATCCACATACTTGCAGCGATTGACCTTGAGATTTATTTATGGTCATAGCAAATGCCAGACGTACTGGAAACGTTTAAATGAAAACGGCATATCTGCGGGCATTATTGGTATACGTGGAATCAATACGACTTCACCTTTGTACTTACCAGTTAATATAGTTGCTTCTATAATGTTATTTAATAATTTTTTTGTGGCTAATCTTGTTCCATTACAAAGCTGTGGTGGATTTAAATGGCACTGCACGCTGATTAACGAACCAACGCCTTCAATGAAACACAGCATAGTGCAGTAGTTCTTGAGTTACGGTGCAAAAACATAAAAACTAAATATTGCGCCAGCTGTCGGACGAACTTCAAACTACACAGAAACACTCCTCACGACTCATAGAGCATGTATATACAGTTTGGTCGAAATCGGTGCAGTAGTTCATAAATTAAGGTGCAAAAACACAAAAAAAAACTAAATATTGCGCCATCTGTCGGACGAACTTCAAACTACACAGAAATACTCCTCACGACCCATAGAACATGTATATTAAGTTTAGACAAAATCGGTCCAGTAGTTATTGAGTAGTTGATTTTATATAAGATGAAGTTGTTTGTCCGGCTGATTGCTTTTCTGCGTTCAAATGCTGTCGAAAGTTTTTCTTGCGCAGCAGAGACTTATATCGTTTTGCAAAAAACATGCTGCAAAACGCATTAAAAAATAATACATTAATAATTATGTCTAAATATTCAATGTTTATAATTGAAAAACGTCCACAAAGCGAAATATTTGAAAAATAAAATTTTCAACAAAATAAGTACTGAACTACTGAACTAAGTGAAACGACCTAGTTCATTCAAATGAGCTGAACTGAAAGGAGCTAAAGAACCCAAATCTACTTACGATATAGTTTATTTTATTATGCTGTTTAAAGCCAATTAAATATCGTTTAGACTTTTTTGGAAAGCACTTCTCAATATAAATGTGATTTTCGAACTAAATTTGACATTTATTTCTCTTCAAGTCTAAACACAACAAGTACAAGAGAAAAGTGGCAATTCTGTAGAATCGATTTCAAATTATTTGCTCAGATGCAATCAATGTTGTTTTTTGATTTCCTCTTCAATGTTTGTCTCAACCAGTTATCAAATAAAAGAACAGCGTCAGAGTGAATTTCAAATCAGAATTCATTAAATCAACCACAAAATGCCCAAATCTCTCTCATAAAAATAATTTTTATTTTATAATTGCAAATATACGAGTACATTGCAATTAGATTGTTTTTATTGTTGTTTTAATGGATGTGCTTTATAATACAAAACACAAATAAAAACATAAACATCTATACTCACCTACAGACATTTTCTATACAAATGTGTGGATATTGTATTGAGTAATTGTATTGCAGACTTTTTATTTATTTTGTTGTAAATATGGCTTAAAAGTGAGTGTTGATTGACGTGTACATGTGTCTAAAAATGTCTCTATCTTTTGAATATAACATACACAAACACACACATAAACATGTAGATGTTTGTTTATATATGTATATGTAGGTATTGGCTTTTAAGTAAACATAAATGTATGCTTGAGTGTGTGTGAGTGCGTATGTTCTTTTGTTGAAATTGTATCACTCTCACTTATAAAGCCAGACTCATACGAGTATATATGCAGTGTGTGTAGTGTTGAAATGGAAATTGGCAATGTGAGAGTAGAGTAGATTAAGCTTTTCACACACACACACACACACACACACACACACTTGTCCATATGAATGTAGTAGACTGGTTTTTGTTGGCGCCTTTGTTTATAGAACTTGTGTTGTGACATTTGTTATGGCACTTAATGGTTTGAAGCTGCTTTGTTTTTCTATTTCTACTGCCCAAAGCAGGATCATGCATAAATTTATGTGTCCTTAGGTTGAAAATTTTCGCATTAAAAATTTAATCATTCTGTTGCCATCACTTCGCCTTCATTCTCTTAAACTCATAAAGGCTTAAAGCGTATTGTTGATTTTCATTTTCATTTACAATTTATCTGACTTGTGAAATATTTTGTTTGTTTTGTTTCATTCAATTGGAATCCGTTTCAGTTTCGGTTTCAAATAAATAATTTCACGTGAATGAATTCAAAAAATAATTCTTCATAAGTAATTATAAGAGAATGAATGTTTTAAATGAAACAGAAAACTGTACAATTTTTAAATTGAATGAACTGAAAATTTGTGAATTTGAAAAACTGATTGCAGTCACATGAATCGAACGAATTAAATTGTTAATTGTGAAGAATTTTTTTTTAAAATTTATTAATATTATTTGGAAATCAATTTTGAATGAAAATTTCATTTCAAAAGCTTAAGGAAATTATAAATTATTTGTAATTCATGAAAACCTTGACAAGCTTTTACATAGTACATCCTGTCCAGAAAATAACCAATAAAGTATAAAATTGCTCGAAATTTCAGGCCAAGAAATGATACTATCAGTAGCATGAAGTTTGAATATTTTGGCGGCACGTAGCAACATTCTGGTAAAACCAACATGTTTAAGATGTTTATTTAATTTTTGAAAACAAAAAACTGTTACAAAAAAATATATATGAACCGAGAAAATGTGAGATATATTGGAGCAACGATTGACAATAAGCTTTTTTCATTAAAACTTTTTATAGAGACCATTGAAAACTTCGTAAAATGAACAATATGTAATGACTGACATAAATCGTCATAGAGTTAAAATAGTTTGTTAAAAGGCTTATTTAGTTCTTTGAACTTTGCAATGTACCTTTAGATGGTATCCTTTTTTTTTACCAAAATGGTGACACAAATTTATTTATTATTATTATTTATTTATTTATTTTTATTTTTTTGAAGAAGTTGATTCCGAATGTCATCTAAAAAAACGCTACGCATGTACGATTAGAAATTTTCGAATGACATATCTGTATAATAATTCGTATTTGGTGAATAAGGTCTTAACTGACGACTTCTAGCAAACTAACACAATCGTTAAAATTAAAGGACACAAAAGCAGACCAAGTCCTAATGAAACCCGTCAAGCTTGCTTTTGCATCACGACTAATCACTTGACTAATTACTATTGTTTTTGTTATTGATATGATGTCAACATTAACAGTACAATCCTATTTCAGCTGCACATCAAATACACACATCGTCATATATTTTCTGCTTTCATAACTGAGGGCAACTAACTTGCACGAAGAGAGTTATCTAAATTATCCAAAGCATGCAATACGAATATAAAAAACAAATTTTTGAATCGTTTGGGTTTTGAAAATAAAAAAAAAAATATATTCGTATATGTAAAATAGTCGTAGGGGGTCCAGTTATGAGTTTCAATTTTGGTCGGCATCACACCAATTCCAGTTTTGGCTTATCTCTGTACACAAAAGACTTCACATATCTTCACAAAAAATAGTCTGTGAAGTCAAATTTCTGACCATTTGTTTGCCGGAAGTATTCGAAGAAATTCGTTAAACCAAACCCCGAAGATGAATCATTCTCCATCATGACAATGCAAATTCTCAAACATCACGTCAAACAGGTGAATTTCCGTACAGTCCTGATTTGGCATTCAATGACTTCTACTTGCTCCCGAATATCGATGGTAAACAGCGTGGCCAAAGATTTATGACCGCCAAAGAACCAGCTGAAGCGCTCAAAAAACGTGGTTTGGAGGTATCTCAAGAGGAATGGTAAAACTGCATTGAAGAATGGTTTGAATGAATGCAAAAGTTATATTTTGAAAAACCATAAGGCCATTCTCGTTTAAAAATATTTGTTATTATTTGCTATTCCCGAAATATAAATAGTACCCCTCGTATAAACTTAACATATCAACTGAAAGAGGAAAGTGAAATAGAATTCTAAGAACGTACGTTTAAAAATGTTTTAATTCATTATACAACGGGCATACGACCTTAATTAAAAAGTTTCTGGAATAATCTAGGGTGGCGGTTCCATCGTTGCGATTTGAGCTTTTTTTTGTTAAGTTGGTACATCTGTTGTTGATATCCCGCTAAATTTTAGCGTCATAGCTTGACATTTGCAAAAGCTACGTAGCCAAGAGTACATCTAACTCTATGTGTGTTGGCGATTTTTTAAAATTTCGACCGTACTAAAGTCGCACAAGGCATGATTTGCGAGGCTGAGTCCGATCCCACATTCATCAAAATGATCATTACTGGAGACGAGACGTCGGTTTATGAGTACGATACGCAGTACAGATATCAGGCAAGTGAATGAGCCGTTCACCAAATGAGCCGAGACAAAAAAAAACCACATCATTTTCAGTCAAAAGGGAAGGCAATGCGCCCAATTTTCATGAATTACAACGGTGAAGTGCATCATGAAGTTTTGCCAGAAGGCCAAATAGTAACAAAGAGTATTATTTGGGCGTTATAAGACGTTTGCATAAAGGGCATTAGAAGACAATCGGCGAAAGAGGCAGGAATTGTGGGCAGTAAGGGCAGTAAGCTCGAAAGAAAAAAATGGAAAATTTTAGGAAGCACTGATGTACATACCGAAAAGCTAATATAAGTAGCGTCAAGCTATGACGCTAAAATTTAGCGGGAATATCAACAACAGATGTACCAACTTAACAAAAAAAAAAAAACTCAAATCGGAACGATGGGACCGCCATACGGGAGTTATTCCTGGATTTTTTTGATCAAGATAGTATGTGAAAGAAATTATTTTAAAGATTTTTTCATTTTCAAAAAGAATAGTTTTTCTATGTTGCGATTAATTGCTGAGAATTTTATTAACTTCCTTCTGGAACCGTGTATTCCTTGTATACAACGTACTTTGCTGTATTCATATCCGTTTTTAATTTTTCTTTTGTTGCTGCCGTTTTCAATCTCTTGAGATCTTTTAATTGTATGAACACACAAAAGGAAATTTAAAGTTTTTTACTTTTCTCGTTTAATAGAATGCATTTTTCGCATTGTTGCCATAAATTATTCCACAGAACAGAACAACATGAAATGAAGAGTGAGAGAGAGAGAGAGGAGCGAGAAAAAATTGAAAATAAAAGGAACCAAAATGGCTGGCTGGCAATGGCAATATAATGGCACAAACGCATAAACAGCAACAACATAAATACTCATATATATACGAGCACGAGTATGTTGCATGCAACAAATGTCATAAAATGTAATTTATAGAATTTTCTACATTTTGTTGTTATTTTTAAAGTTTTAATTTTCTTTTTATTTCGATTTCATTTTTATTTTCCTTGTGATGACTGCTATAACATCTTGTTTTGTGGCTTTTTAAAGTTGACTTTCAATTGCTGCTGCATTCAACATGTTCATGTTCAACACATTCATGCCATATTTACCATATTTGGAAACATGTTTACGTTTATGCTACGAAATAAGAAAAAAAAAGAAAAAGAATTTAAGAGCAAATGAATACTAAATGAGTTTTTTTTTTTTTTTTTTTTTTTTTTTTTTTTTTTACGAACATTCTGTTTTTGAGTGTGTAAATGAGAAAAAATTCCTTTTTCTTTTATTATCGTTTTTTTCTTCGCTTCTTCTTGTTTTTATTTATTTCATGTTGCATTTGGCAAAAGAAATAATTTTTTTTCTTTGTTGCTGTTATTGGTTGGTAGCTTCTATATCTGAAGTAGCAGCTGTTGTTTCACTATTACTTGTGCAACATTTTCGATTTTTTGTTCTTCGTCTTGTCAAAATGCCAAAGGATGTGTGTCTGTAAACAATTGTGGTGGTACGAGTACTAATGCTCTGTCTTAAATGAATATACTCGTACTGTATACAGTGTACACTCTAACCATTTATAGCCAAACAGCCAAACAGTTAGTCAGCCAGCCTGGTCATAAGGAATTAGTAACTGTTGCTTTATTAAACATTCATTAGTCATGAGAGATGTCATCACCAGAAGGTTTATTACGTTTCTTCTTTCATTCTTTCATTCTTTCGTATTTTAGTTTTTATTACATTTTTTGTATTTTTTTATTTCAGTTTATTGCCTGTTTTCTCTCTTTTAATGCTTTTTAGTATGCATTCAGAGAGTTAAGCAGACGTGACTTTTGATCTGTTAAAAGAGCAAATTAGTTTAAAGGATATTTAAATTCGTTTTTAAGTACAAAGTATAGATGGTGTAGATAGAGGATTTATATTTAAGATATTATTTTAATTGTTATACAAAAACTAGCTAAGACCCGGCATGCTTTGCTAACTCTATCTTTGCTATTTTCATAACTGTTATCTTATTTGATACCTTTTTCCCATTTCAGCCCCATACGGTCCTAGTTCAGATAGCCTCTAGTTACTTCCAAAAAGAAAGACTCTATAAAAATATTTAGTTATATAAGATGTACCATGTGTGCAGATAGCTTTTACCCTTTGTGCTTTGTGCAATACCCGCTAATCTAATCTCTCCTGCTTTCTGACTGATGTGAACAAATAACGAAACCGTTCTCCACAAAAAAAAAAAAAATAAATATTTAGTATGAATGGAAAGTGCTTCGCTTACCTATCCAATCGCGCTCACATTTTGTCCAACGATTTCTAACGACTACGATGTCATTGAGGCCAAACTCAGAAACTTATGATTTAACTCACGATTCTCAAGATTTTGTGTTGACTATGAAGTCATTCAGACCAAATTCAGGAACTTTAGCTTTAACTATTCTCAAGGTAAACAAAAATCAACGATGATTTTGTATGGGAGGTGCCACGTCCACTTTTCTGATTCTGGCGATGAAGCTATTTAGAACAAATTTATATACTTTTACTGCTACCATTTTGAAGATATAGGCAAATAAATATATACTTTCTATTGGCGTGGCACCGCACGGTTGGCAATTTTCAAATTTCTATAACCTATACTTCCTTTCAAACATACAGATGGATGCTGTAAAAATTTCAAGAAAATCGGTTCAGCCGCTTAGCTGTTTATAAGGCACAGACAAATATTCAAAAATTTAAAGGGTGCTCCATCCATAATGCATGATGTTAATTGTGAGTAACACGTCAAGTTTTTTGCCCAACTGAATTCGAAATTTCTTCGTAACTTTTTTGGTCAGCATAATCGACCAAATGTGTTTACAATCGGGAATGTTGTGCTCAAATTTCAGCAAACCGGATCTATAGAAAATGTAAAAACACCTGCGCATACTCACGCAGTGGCCGTGGTGACAATTTGGCTGATATTTCCTTCAATCATAATAAAAAATATTAAGATGATTCTTTGAAACCTTTTGTTTTATTTACAATTAACATCGTGCCTTTTGGTTGGACCACCCTTTACATATACATACATACAAACACACATTAATTTTTATATATAGGATAACAGATAATCTGAGTAAAAATTGATAAATTTTTTATATGTTATGTGTTGTGTTATTATGAGCCGAATTGCAGCACAACCCAAAGAATTTTTGTGTAGCCCCATAAGTTCAGCACATTGGTTTGTGGCTGCGAACAAAGCCAGTAATTGTGCGCTTTTAAAGCAGACTAAAATTACTTCGTTTGAATTGTGTATTATGAGGGAAGCGGTCGGAATTCAAAGACAGACATGATCAAGTCATTCTTTTGCATGACAATACACGCCTTTCCGTTGCATAAGTTGCCAAACGATTGTCAGAAACGAACAAATGCCGCACCCGCCGTATTTAACGAACATTGGTCCCTCTAACTATTGGCTGTTTGGATGGATACAATATTTTTTAGCTGTCACTAAATGTTACATGTCATTTCTTTTCAAGAAAAATAATATAGGCTTCAAAATCGGATCGCTTCAAAAGACAAAAAATTGTTATGCAAGGGGATTCGAAAATTGATTCAGAGATGGAAGAAAATGATTTCCTATATTTTTGTTTTGATAAATTTGTTAATTGATTATCTTTTTGAGCTAAAGATAGGACCGAAGTAATTTGTACTCCTAATACGTAAATTATGTTTATTTTTATTGTAAGTAACTACGAACTTCTTTAAATAAAAAACCCACCAGGATTTTTTTAAATATAATATCCAATAAAACCCGGGTGAGTTTAGTTGGGTTACCCAGCGGGTTGCCAACCCTGGAGTCAGCACAGCATCCACCAGAACCGAGATAGCTGAGCACTCACACAGAACATTTTTAGATGTTTCAGCACAGTTCGTGTAGAACTTACACCGATCATTATCAACATGGCCCAAAATACACTTATGGTATCTAAGAGCACAGTGCTCGATAAATGGATACTTTAGTAGCTCGCTCACCTTGAGTAACAATAGCCTTCTGTATCTACTGAGAGAAAGTGAAATAAATCTTTTCACCTGTCTCATACCGGAGTCATTTCTCCAAAACCGAGCTAATTTCCCCTCAACCCAGTAGCCAACACTTGTCTTTGTTTCCCAACCATTTTTAGGATAGCCCTCATGACCAGAGAGCCAACATAAAGTAATTCTGTTATGAATGTCAAGTTCTTTTGATATCTTCAGTCCATAACAACCTTAAACCTTCTCTAATAGGTTGTCAAGGTCCGCAAGGCTGCTTGACTACTCGACATCACATAATCAACCAAATCAACCCTTCGATTTTTTTCTAGGATATTTTCTAATGAAAGGGTATTTGCCTATAGATGAAGCCCTTTGGAAATTGAGACCAGCCACACCGGTTTCAGTTTCATTCATCGTTGAACCAAACCTGATCCGCGGTGTTAAGCCACCACGATTTGTTCAGCCATAAACGTTCCTGCCCAGCATTAAAGTAAGCGATATATAATATAATGGAAGAAATAGTACGGAGACTCATTATTTCTTTTCAATAACTAGAACAACGTAAAATGGTCTGAAGAAACGAGATTAATTTATTTGCATCAGATGGAAAATCGTATGTTCGAACTTCTTTCAATTACAATCCATTCATTATTTGATTTTTGTAATGATAAGAGAAATATTTAAGAAAATTTTAATTTAAGAAAAATTTGATGTGTCCCTATTATTTCTTCCACCACTGTATTTATCCCATTCCGCCAACTTTCAAACCAGAAACACCAAGCGTACTCTTACATGCCTTCTCATGGAGATGTATATGAATGGCCCAATGGCAAGTGCGAGACAGGTCATTATCGCACCCGTGATTGAGACACAAATAAGGCGATAGAACCTACCCAGCAGAGCCCTTGCATTGTCTTGCTACGTTCTAGGTCTCCGTGTTATGGTGTCATAGGTCAGTATCGATTTATTATCATTTCGTTTAGTGAATCACCGTCTTCGCATAGCTTATAGTTAATTCCCGCTCCTTACACCAGTTGAATGCTACATCTAGAGCACCTTGCATCAGCTCCGAAATGGCTACGTCCTTCCATCCGACCACAGAGATGACAAGATAATTGCCGTAGCCAAAAGTACGCAAACCCAAGTTAAGCTTTTCCAAAAGTTCATCAGAGACCATAAGAATGTAGAAAAGGCCAGCTTGTCGATGAACCACTCATATATAACTTAACAACTTTGGATACAAGCATCATAGGATCCTTATCCTCAAAAAAAAAAAAAAAAAAATGGTAACATTTTTCCTAACATGTGCTGCTCTGATGGCATCGTAGGAAGTGTTGTCCAAGACGCCCTTATTGTCGCCCGGCTGATAAGCAAATTGTAAATGATGAATAGGTTTCATCACAAGACTGGTTTCCCTAATAAAACTATCCGATAGTCTCCACATCGTTTTAAGAAAAAACAAGCTCAGACTTCTGGTCTATATGATTTTAGCAATTGACTAGATTTGTCATCAGTCTTAGGTATGAGCATCATTCGATAAATATGAAAATCCTTGTTTTGTGTTTGATAAATAAAGTTGCGTTTACTTAAACAAAGAGCCCGATATCAAGTTGATATATGTGTGTGTTACTTTCTATGTGATATCGGGATAATTAAAAACTTAACAATTTTGAAACATTTTTACAAACTGCTTTTGAAAATTGACAAAATTTCAGCGATGTAGTTTGTATTTCTTTTTCGTAACTTCGCCATCTTTTATTTTTTTTAAAAAGTAATATAAAGAATAATAACGACTTTTCTCCAAATTCTATTTTAAAATGTTCATTATTAATTTGAAATGAATTTCTTTTTGTTCTTTAGAATGAATAAATAAAAAACACAGCGAATATTTACTGAAACTATTTGCACAAACAATTCCATGAAAAGGTAAAAATATGCACTTTGAAGTTCAAACGTGTTTACATATATACATGTACATACATACCCTATAGTCAGCCTAAGACCATATGTCTCTAAGTCAATACTCTAACTCTAGCGACGATTGCGAGTAAAGATACTTGAGAGACAAAAGTACAAGTGTATTTCTGGTGACATTGTCAACTAATGCTTCAATAGGGAAAAATGGGCTAGTGAATCATTGAATCTCGTCAATAGAGCTAAAGTTTACTGGTGGATTTTCAATGACAAGCTAATGTTAAATGTCAATAGATGTTTACCTTAACTGGGATACATCTGGTCAGTAGTACTACAGACAATGTCAATAGTATAGCACTAATATTTCATTACTGGCATTTTCTGCAGGGTATATGCATAGATGCATATTATGTACAGAATAGCCACAACTGTTACATGTAACATTAGTTTCTGCCCAATTTTGTTTTTTGTTTGTTTTTTTTTAACAAACAAATAAAAGAAACTTTACAAAAGAGAAAAATATTGAAGAGAGAACGGAAGAAGATGGCAAATATGTTTAAACTTTTTAGATGCAAGAGTTCATGTTCATGTGTTTGGAAAAAAAAACAAAACAAAAAAACCAAAAACAAGAAAAGGTTTTTAATTTTCTATTCATGCCATGTAAGTGTATAGAGTGTTGGAGGAAGAAAAACTCATTTTTGAATGCTAAAGCAAAAGAAAGAGCAGCAGCATCATCATTATTTCCGAGGTCTATTTGAGGTCAGGGCAGTAGAGGAAGTGCAGAAAGGACAACGGACAGAAACAAATATTTGAAATCCGTTTCAGACACTTGTAAAAGAAAATTTCTTTTCCTCCAAAAAAGAACAAATTTTTTTAAAAAGTTTTCCAAGTATTTTACGTTTGTTCTTTTTCATTTAGAAAGGGCGGAGGTAGTGGGGATTGGTCGTAACATGTTTAATGCCATAAATTAAAGGCTTTATATTTTGGGCCATAAACTTTATTAAATTTTAAATGTTTTGTTGGAATTTTCTTGTTTCCTTAGAGTTTTTGTTGCCATTGCTAAGCTTGCTTAGAGCAGGTCAAGGATGTCATTACAGCAAATTGTTTTTGTTTTATACAGAATAAGAGAAAAAAAAACTTTTCTCTTTGACAAGTGTTTCTTTTTTTTATAACAATAAAAGCATATTCTAAGAGAATTTTATTTATTTGGAATTTATGTGTACAAGTGTTGGCCATTTAGAATTGAATAAATGGCCAATGAGAAATCTTAAAGCCCTCTACACTTGAAAGAAGCCTATATAAACACGATCTGATGCCATATTATAGCTTAAAAAGCCTATCATGCTGACACAATTGAAAATCGATGAAATTGGTCTTATGATTAAATAAAGATGATAATAATGATGATGATGATGATGATATTCTATTGTGGCTTGATGGCTGTTTTATGAATGCTGACGAGGCATACTATTTCTTTTGAAATAAATTTATTTCTTAAAGCCTTAAATTATTATGGTATATCTGGTCCAACCAACTTTAGTAATTTAATAAATTATTTTTTTATTTATTTATTATTGCATTTTGTTTCATTTCGTTTTATTGTATTTCTTTCATTGGTTCAGAATCATCTTTTATCATTATATTGGACCAATTCACTTCACAAAAGGACAATATGTTTGCTTGCTGACTATCGCACAAATTAATATATACTCGTACATACATATTTTATATTTCTCCACCGCTCAAAGGTCATATCTCATTATAAACCGATACAAATAGTTTTATTGTGTTGGGGAGAGGGAGAAAAAAGGAAAGTTCATCTTCATATAAAAATAATTATAATTTTCTTTTTTTTATGTTTTCAATATAGAACACACACACACACACCCAGTCTGTTCTCATAAATATTTAAAATATTAATTTTAAGCTGTTTGCGGATATATGATAATTATAATGGGACCGAGTGAAAGTGTTAATTTGCAAATGCTGCCAGCAGATTGCAGTCAAATGTTAAAGAAACGATAAAATTATTATTATCTCGTAATTACGAAACTATTAATTGCAAAAACAAGGTAAAAATAATATGTACATACATGGGCAATGCTATAGGTGAGACTTTGTGGAGGATTAAAATAAATAAACTGCCCCCATACATGTCACAGGAATCATTTTTCTCTTCTCTTTTATTTTAAAAACACTTCCATCGACGCAATAAATAAATGCTAATTCCCCCTGTGGTGAATAAAGGAACTTAATTTTGCTTTTTATTTGTTTCAAAGCAAAATAAATGAATTCATTCATTGATTGTTCAGTATTTTCGTTTTCATATTTTTTATAATTTTTGTTTAAAACACAATTGACATTCCACAAAATGATTTATTTTCAAAAATTTTGTCTTATTTAAATGCACTATTTTTGTGTTCATTCATTTTTATTGCATATCTTTTCTATGCCTGTTTAAATATATAGTACATATGTTACATCCATACCTATATAGTACACACATGTTTGTATGTATATTAGACTGGTCATTATATGGCACAAATTTTAAATATAATTCGAGAACATCAATTCGGCTTTCGTCATGATCACGGTAATGAAACTTCATTTTTGTCGTAAATATCTTTATTATTTTTTTGTTAAAATAATAACATAACCAGTTTCACTATTTATCCATAAAGCTGCATATAATTGAGATAAAATAAACCCTAAATAATAAAAATCGATGAGTAGAAACCAATTTTATTCCTAATAAAGTTGAAGTATCTAGTATTGAAAAAAAAAATTTTTTTTTGAGCGTATGATGGATATTTATGAATTTTGAAAATAGAATATAGCTTGTGGGACAGCCATTACATACCATTGAAACAAAAATTGTTATTTTCAAAACTAGGAACTTTGATTTTATTGGAGATAAAATAAGTATTTACTCATCGATTTTCATTATGAATAAATAGTGAAATTGGTTAATATATGCTGCTTCATATTTTTTGTGAATTTTTAGAAATCAAAAGTTTAATAATTAAAAAAAAACTTTTAATATGTTTCTCAATATTTAAATAAATATTGGTCTTATTGAAAAATGATATTAAAATGACGTAAGGCTGGTATAATTTCGAATTTTTCAACATATGGCTTAACTAAATCGAATCATTTCAAAGTTATTATAAAATATATGAAGCAGCCTCTTCAAAAATCTCAGATTCTAGAAAAAAATTTTAAAAAAACTTATCCATAGAACTTGAAATGCTGATGATTTTTGAAGTTAGGCGACCACAGCGCTTTAAAAAACATATATTGAATATCAAAGGTATTTTAACTTTTTGCATAGTGTTATCAATGTAACAGAACAAATAGTTTCGATTGTTCATTTATTATTTACATTAATGACATGGAGAAAGTTATGGAAAATAGCGAAATAGTATTATATGCGGAGAATGAAACGGATAAGTTATGTTACGAGAAGTTATCGAAGGATATGGAGAATATAGTTAAGTGATTAGAGACTTAAAGATGAACAAGCTCAAGTTAAATGAAAATAAAACTAAATTGCTCGAGATTATTATGAGAAATAATATAACATTTGAGGTAGATAACGTGTTAATAGGGAGGGTTAATTCAATAAAGTACTTTGATTTCATAATAGACAAAGACTTAAAATTTAAGTAGCATTTAGAGTACATTTGTAAAAAAAAATAGGGGAAAAAATAGGATTTTTCAGACGCATACGAAGTAAAATATGAATCAGTACATCAATAAATATTTACGACACAATAATCCAGCCACAGTTTGAATATGGGTCAGCGATATTATATTCATGCTGTTCTGATCAACAAGTAATAAGACTGTAGGAATTAAAGAATAAGGCGATGCGTGCAATACTGAAAGTAAATAGATTAACATCACAAAGATGGATGTTCGAGTGCTTGAAATGGTTAAATGTGAAAGAAAGATTACAGGTAAACGCCATAAATTTTATACAGAAAATGAAAATAGGAAATGCACCAGACTATCTAGTAGAATAACTGCGATATGTTTGGGAGGTACAACCATATAGATTAAGAAACGCCATTGACTTCAGGACTCCACAGTCAAACACTAGTGCTAAACAGAGAATGTTATTTTGTAAAGGGTTGAATATGTACAATATATTGCCAATTTATATTAAAAATGAAACAAATTATAATGTATTTAGAAGGAAAATTGTAAATTTTATAAAGAACATTAACTAGAGCTCATATACAATTTGTATTATATTTATTAACTCAATTGTAATTTTAAAGTATTAATAATAATAATAATACTTTTTTTTCGCCATCACTTCTCTAGGGAGCATCTATTGCTTTGTTTCAGTTTCTTTAATCAATTTTTTATTTCAAGCTACGTAAATAGATGATTGTTGATCCGCTGTTGCTCCCTCTATATGATTTTTTTTTGAGTAGTGTTGAAGATTCTTGCTAATTGGTGGTGATCTTTACTTTAGCATTGTAGTTTTTTCCCAGAAAGTGGCGTGTTTTTCCTGATCATTCGTCTGTTGTTTGTCATCATCGCCAGAGGTACGCGAGAAGGGTAA
The DNA here is from genome assembly GCA_023159175.1 of Wohlfahrtia magnifica. Classification (NCBI taxonomy): domain Eukaryota; kingdom Metazoa; phylum Arthropoda; class Insecta; order Diptera; family Sarcophagidae; genus Wohlfahrtia; species Wohlfahrtia magnifica. The sequence goes on from JAKWBJ010000060.1 coordinate 2,360,500, forward strand.
GGGCGGCTTATTTTCTTTATTTATTTTTTTTTTTTATATGGAGTTGTCTGGAGGAAAGTTGAAGCCTTTTTTATTATTAAACATTCGAAACCACAATTAAATTTTATCTTCATCATCTTCTCTGCTGGGGCTCGAACCTGAGTCGTTTGTGTTGTTATGCGTGCGCTCTAATAACTACACCACGCCACCCCCTAATAATACTTCTGATTTCAATAAAAAAAATTGAGTTTTGTGTTGTATTTCTCTTAAATTGAACATTATTATTATATTGCATGGTGCGGCAAAAATGAACGAAGTTGCAACACCGTGAAATGATATTATTTTCCTGATAGGCGGTGTTGAGTAGAACAAGGATTTGTTTTTGGAATTCTCAGAATACCTTCAAAATCTCGACTTACGGGTAAAAACCAGTTTTTCGGACCTTCATGCACTTATAAGCTAGCAGCTTAGCTTAAGAGCCAATTCTGAGTTTCATTCAAAGAAGGTATAAATGGTATATAGCAAGCAAACACACATCTTTCATCCAATGTTTTCCAGATTCTTCAAGTTTATATACGTTTTTACGCACTATTTTATACAAGAATCGTACTATTTATGAATTAGTTAGTGAATTATATAAAGTTATGAATAAAATAAGGATTACGGTTTAGAAATCCGTTGGAAATAGACAAAGTTATTAAGCTTTTTCGTAATGCAACTAACGAAAAAATCATAAGATTTTCAGGAAACTGGTGTTATTTTCTATTGCCTTAAAACTGTTTTTTTTTAAGTACAAAATTTTGTAAAAAAGTATGATTTTTTCATAAGTTGATTTACTAAAAAATTTCATAACTCTGTCAATTTCCAACAGATTTCTAAACCCGAAGTTTCATTTGATTTATAACTTAATATAATTCCTTAATTAATGCATAAATAGTATGGTTCCTATATATAACGCATCTAAACTTGGAAACTGTGGAAAAAATTGGATGAAAAATGTGTTTGCTTGAGAAATAAAACCAGATTCTTCAAGGCTACTAGCTTATAAGTGCATGAAGGTTCGAGAAAGCAGTTTTTTACCTGTAACTCGAGATTTTGGAGGTGTTTCGAAAATTTCTAAAACAGATCATTGTTCTGCGCGGCAGCGCCTATCAAACAAATAATATTACGCACCGTGTTATCGTATGTGTTATTAAAATGTTTAAAATTCTTGCAATTAAAAGTATTGTCGCTTTAATAAGTAGTATTGATATTATTTTAAGAAGCTTACACATTACCCAGTGATTCTCCCGTTTTCGTTAATTCAATGGAGTCTTGATTGATGGTCTTTGAAAGCAATTTTGTCTTTTAACCTATTTAACCGCAAATCGGTCTGATCACTAAACAAGATTTCCCGGTAAAATAATGGAACAATTTTTCTCTTTTGCTTCTTTTTTCATTTAAAGTTCTTTAATGGTTTCAAATTTAAATTCATTACTTTTACTTTCTCCTTTCCTGTCATTTTCCACCTTTAATCTACTGGTTTTATTTATTCCTAAAAAAACGTTCACAGAATCGTGAAATGTATGAATAAATATTGTCTGGAATTAATGTTTGGCAATTTAAAATACTTTGTCAAACAAAAAAGAGAACTTTACCGCCCTCTGCTTTTCTTTGGGCCTGCCTGCCAAGAATGTTAATACTAAATGGGCATAAAAAATTAATTTTAGAAAAGTGGCAAAAACTTGTTGCTGCTGCTGCTGTTGTATCTTTTCAAAAGCAAATGAAGTGGCTGCCTTAAGACGATAAATAGATAAGGGATGACTCTTAAGCAGCAATAAGTAAAAGGAAATAGCTTTAGGTCACACACATACACACACACGCACATACACGAAAACATTAATCATGTTTAACGGAAACTTACAAATAAACACAATAGTAGAGAACGATTTGAGAAAACCAAGAAAAGTTTTGAAAGTTTTATTTTAAAAAGAAAAAAACCGCTTAGCAATCAACAGAAAGAAAAACATTTACACAAAATTCTTGTTACACCGCAACTATACGGGTTTTCTTTCCATTCCTTAAGAAGGGAGTTGCAACATATTGTTGTTAATAATGTTAAACATTTTTATTATTATTTTTGTTGTTTTCGTATAAAAGACGACCCATGGACTTTGAAAAAGAGAAAAAAAATGTTTATTTTAAACTTTAAAATATTTTATAAAAATTGATTTTTGTTTTTTTCATAGCAGTGAATGGAGTAAATTCTCTTGTGGTAAATCATTGTGATGAACATAATGGCTGTGCTGGGTTATTTCTTTAATGAATTATTTGTTTGCATGACCACTTTATACGTTAAAGATTTTTCCTCTCCGTCTTCGTTTCTTGTATTTTTGCTTTATTTTCTTTTATATTTTATTATTGCAGCATCATTATCATCATGGTTTGTTTGTCTGTATTAAATTATACAAAATGATAGATTACATGTCCATTAATGTCTACATATTTAGTTTTATTAGCCTCGTGTGAGTATTTAAAAAAAATCCATTCTTTTTTTAGGTTCTTCACATTTTGTTTTTGTTTAACAAAAGACAAATTATGACTTAAATTTCTATTATCTTTTTGGTATTTGTGGTATCTACTCAATTTAGGGCAGCTTAAGAGCCAAGATATTTTTGGCAAATTAAAGATTTAAAAAAGTAACATAAAATAAATGATGTTTGAGGGGTAAATCAGCCAGAACTTTGAAAAGGCTAACAAGATAATCTCGAATTAAAGCTTCGAAAGTTAGAATCAAATGACAAAGAATTGAGTTAATAATTTCACCGACAAATAGAACCAAATATACTCAAGACTTTAGTCTCTTTTGTTTGTTGTTGCTTGGATTAAATTATTTGTAGGGGTTCTTCTGAATACCAGTGATTATGGATCACAAGTATTCAAGTTGGGTTTCTAAACGACAAGATTGCCTGCTCCTAGCAAAAGACTTTTAAAAATTTACAGCCATTATTAGAATACTTTCTTATGACTATTATTGCACTAGAGGCATGACCACAGGCATTAAGGCGTAGATAGACAGATGCAGCCAAACCTAGGAAACCTATTGGTTTTAAAGACGTTGGGTTTAATCATTGAAATTTTGTTGTTTCAACACAATTAAAAAGACAAGACTAGGGCTACTCAAATATGGCATGATAGTACATTCACAGGAATATTTATATTGCTTTCATACTATTTTTAAGCTACAGCTGCAGCTGCGTTTTGCTTTTCATACTTCCTTACCTCCTTTATTGTGTCCAAATCAAATAAATCTTTAACCTCAATACCTTAAAGCAAGATGTTATTCGTAATTGAATTGGGGTTAAAATAAATCGGCACATAAAAGTACTGAACATTACACAATTTGAAAACTGTTGTGTTTCTTTTTTGTCATCGACTGTATGTTTCTGTGTGGTATTCCTACATCTGCTTCCATATGCATGTAACTTGTTTGGTATTTCTCCATAAATTTTAAACAATTTTAATTACTTTTATGCCTCCCCTGACAGAGAAATAAAAACATTTAAAAATGTTTTTAAACTTTTTACTATAAAAGCTTTTACAAAAAATGAAACTATAGATTAGTATCCGTTTATCTACTTAGTGATTTTAAAACTACAGGTCTGGCAAAATTGTTAAACATAATTTATTTTTGTAAATGGCTTGCCATTGCGAATCGTTTAACATCTAAAGAACGCGTAAAAGTAGTAAAAGTGAAAAAAACGTGGCCAAACTTTCGACAAAATTTTCTTCAGGGGTAAAGCTCATATCTCCCCCGGTGGTTACTTTAACGAATAAAATTCTCGCATATGGGGCTTGAAGAACCTAGAAGTGATTATGGAAAAGCTATTGCATCTGGAATAAGTCTGTAGGTGTCAATGGTCCATACTTTTTGCGAATATAATTCTCAAAGAACCATTACCGTCAATTCAGTGCCTATGACCAGAGGCGGTCATACAAATGATTTGTATTTCATATATAATAGTCAGATCCAAGCAATGAAATATAAATTTTTGTATTTTTTATTTAACGTTACTTTTGAAACCGAAAAATGGATAACCCATATATAGAAATAAATTTTCTTGTTGTTTGTACTTATTTCTGTAGAAAAGTCATTGAATAGAAAATGTATTTTTCAATTTTAAAGACTTTTAAATTTAATATATCGTATTCCTTATTATTTTACGCTCTACGGTACGGTCACATTTGCCAAATATTTGACGAAACAATCGTATCCTATATTTTGTTGAAATATTTGTACTTTTTTTTATATAGTGGTTGTCCAAGGTTTTTTTGCTTGTTGCATAGCGTAATTTAATTCGAAAAATAAAAATTAATAATTACAAAAAAAAATATATTCAAAACCAGTTACTTTCACTTTATTGGGAGTAAAATATGTATTTACCCATCGACTTTCATAAATTATGGTCTATTTTATTTCTATAGGAGCCGCCAAATATATATATATTTTTTTTTAAAAACTGTGTGGCACATAGCGCCGTCCTGTTGAAACCCAATGTTCCTAATATCGACCCCTTCGTCCAACATGGCCCGATAACGATCGCCATTGACTGTAACGGCCACTCCTTGCTCATTTTCGAATTATGCCTCTGGACCAAAATCCGCAACAAACAGTGACTCGTCTTGGGTGTATCGGCTTTTCAATGTATGCGTGCGGGTTTTCTGTGCCCCAAATGCGACAATTTTGCTTGTTTACGTACCCGCCAAGATCAAAATGAGCTTCATCTGAAAAGATGATTTTTTTGTCAAAATAGGCATCTTGTGTAAGTCGATCGCAGACCCACTTAACGAAGCGAAAAAGCATATACACATTCGTTCAGCGGAAGGATGAAACTAATTATCTGTCAAATCAGACATGAGCTAAGTGTTATCATTCACGAAATAAGCACTAGTTGAAAAAAAAAAAACGTTAGATGGCGGACTCTTTATTATATACAGCTTTATGAATAAGTAGTGAAACCGGTAAATGTTTGGTGCTTCTATTTTTTGTGAATTTTTTGAAATCGAAAATATCATAATGAAAAAAAATTATACTTTTTTCTCAATAACTCCAAAAATATTGGTTATATTAAAATATGATATTAGAATGACTTAAAGGTGGTATAATTTGGATGTTTTTAAAATATAGCTTAACGAAATCGAATAAGTTATTTCAAAGTTATCATAAGATATATGAATCAGCAGCATCGTCAAAAATCTCACTTTAAAAAAATCTAAAAAAAGAACTTATCCATTGAATCCGAAATGCCGATTATTTTTGAAGTTAGACAACTATAGCGCATCACAAAAAATATAGTACTTATACAAGGTCAGAAATTTTGTTCCATTTGTTGCATAGTGTTATTAAAAGCTTTAAAACGCATACACATTTTTTACTACTAATAAAATGAAAATAAAATAAATAAAATGCTTCTATAAGATAGCGGTTACGTCTTTTTCGCCAAATATATGCCAAATGTGATCGATGCTTTTGAATTTTTTTTCCTTTTTTGTTGTGGCTTAAATTAAGCTTCAATTAAGACTTTCAACTGTAATGTAACAATTGTAATCCAACATTGCAGCAGTTATTGTGTAAATAAAAACAATTTTTTTAGAATCGGCAAGATAGCTTTTAATAGTCGTATGAATGACGAGTGAAATAACGAGTTTATTAAAAAAAACTTTTTTTACAAGATTGGATAAAAACGGTTCAATGCTTCCATTCCAGGGCCAATCTTATAAAGAAAAAAATTTGCTATTATATTTGCTCTCTTAAGCAAATATAATATGGGATATACGAGTATATAATTGTATGAGGAAGAAAAAGAGAAAATAAGGGCAAATTTCTGTTCATGGTTAAGGTAAGTTAATGGGTTAAATACCTTTAAGGGATTCCAATGTATTGAATATTTAAATATAAATATTTAATTCACGTTACCATCTTCCTTTATTTAATAGCATAAATAATTTAATGTACTGTAGTGCTATACAACTTAATTGTAGTTTTAAGTATTTATTTAAGGTTCTCTAATTATTTTATGTAGGATACATATATAAATTTAATATAAGTTTGAATATTTAATTATCTTTAACTTTAATTTAAATCTTTAACTTTTCTAATAAAATATGTACACTTTTTAAGGAAAATAACCGATCGATATTGGAATATTCAGTTATTGGGATTAATAATAATCCAATATGTATCAATAAATATGAGGGTTAATTTTGCTTTTTTTATAAATTTACACAAAAAAACGTTAATTATAAAAGTAATATATGTATATAAAGCAAAATAACTATTTATTGTTCAAGTAGACCAAAGCTACCTTGAATACCTGTGTTTCGTTTTAAAGCAACCCAACCCACCAGGTCTTATTTGGTTTTTTGTTGCGGTTTTGCAAAATTTTGTGTAATTCGACAATATATTTTGTTTGTTAGTACAATTACGTTGTTTTGTTGTTATTATACAATTTTGCACTCTCGGGACAAAGGGGAGATTGTGTACTACCGTAGTACATAATTATTGGTACTACTAAGAGCTGATCAAGCCCTATGATCGGCACTGAATGCAATTACTTCGTCTGAACAGTGCGTTTCATAAAAATGTCCTGAATATATGGACGAATATGAATATTTTACTCTTTTTTGACAACGCTCGTTCTCATGTCACCCACCGTATTTGCCTGACATTGCAGCTTCCGACTGTTTCGATGAATACAACATGAATACAACATGATTTGGCAAGTCACCACTTCACTTCTTTCAAATAAATCAAAAATTTACTTCAAAATTGAATTGTCACAAAAGAAGAGAAGTTTTTTCGAAATGAAATTCGGAAATTATTATCTTCTGAAATAAATAAATTTTCTGAGCTAAAAAAGGGACCGAATTAATTTATACTGCAAATAGATGAACAAAAAGTAGTAATTTTTTGTAAATGAACTGTGATAACCTCTAAATTTGTTTTAATTTATTTATTATGAGTACACACAAGAATAAAAAATGCAACCGGGCTTTTTTTTAATATAATATCCAATAAAACCCGGTAGCCAACCGTGGTTGTTTATGTCCTTAACTAACATGCCGTGATTGTTTTAGTTTTTAATATCTTGTCACATTTGCATTCATTTAAAGCTATTTGAAGCCATCGATTCTTTAAATAATTCAAGAGTTTTTAAAGTGATTTTGATTAATTACCAGTATTGCACGTTTACATATTATAATGCATGTACATATACGACTCCTATTTCCTGTATGTGAATGAGATAAAGTATGTCTATGAACATATGCATAAGCATGCACACATGCATGCCATGCATATACATATGTATGTTTGTCAAAGTACGAATACATCACGTTCATTTATTTATTCATGTAGTTTTTACACACGACTCAGCAGAGAAATACCAGGTAAATATGGAATTACTTACGTATGTATGTAGTTTGACATTTAACCTATTGAAGATTCAAAAGAATTTTAATTAAAAATACGAATTTTTGAACAATTCGGAAAATTCGTTAAATTCTGTCTACGTAAATAGTTTTATTTTTATCAAGTTAGCGGTTAACACGTTCCTTACTCGGCTTGGTTTTTCTGGTAACAAAGTTGTTGCTTTCGAAGTCGTTAACACCATTGCAGTGTCTGATGTTTGTCACTCCGTCACTCCTCATTGCTTCAGTTTCTTTAATCAATATGATCTTTCAAACTAAGTAGATGATTAATTCACTGTAGCTTCCTCTATATGATTTTGCGTAGTGGTGAAGATCCTTGCTAATTGGTGGTGATCTTTACTTTAGCTTTGTAATTTTTTGCCAGTAGGTGGTATGTTTTTCTGATCATTTGTCTGATGTTTTTCATCATCGCCAGAGGTATGCGGGAATGTCATGGGGGCTTCTTCTTTATTTTTTAGATAGAGTTGTCTGGAGAGAAGTTGAAGCTTCTTTATTAAAGAGTCGAAACCAGAATTAAATTTTTCTTCGTCATGACCTCTACTAGTGCTCGAACCTGTGTCGTTTGTGTTGTTATGTGTGAGCTCTAACCACTACACCACGCCACCTCCAATTTTGCCATGAGCATTGTATCTGGACATAATGTACATTAAAGCTTTATAAGACCAATACCAAAGCTATTCATTAGGAGGTATAAAATACCTCATTTTACGTGGTCTATTATAAATATGGCCAGACTTAGATTGAGCACCATGGTCAAATATCTGGGCCTTAGTATCGACTCCAAGCTAAGTTGGAAGGCCAACTTAACCGAAAAAAAATTTAACACAGCTTGTGCCACCCACTGCTTAGGGTGTATTTCCACCTCTCAGACTACTTTCAGGCCAAAGTACTGGCTATTTATCATTCTGTGGAATTGATCTGGAACAGTGGTGTTTCTACCACTGACATCTACACACATACATACTATATATCTTCTGTGATCGCCAGACTTCGCTAGATCTCTTTCGGGTTTGATTTTATATAGGTTGGTGAGGGCCTGTAACGATTGCCTGAGGCAGCATGCGTACCATATTCGGGTTCCTAATAATTGTACTACTGATGATCTCAATAGGGCGGTCATACTTCTTTCGGACATCCATCCGTTAAGCTGTCTATTAGTTAAATTTAGTTATTGGACACTGATAGTTCCTCGTCGTAGGAGAAGTCTGGTTTCATTGTTAGCCTCTCCTAGCCTAGATTGAAAAGGAAGTGTAACAATCAACTGTTTAAACTTGACCATCGGATCATATCCTTTGCTGTATCCATTCTCACAGATCATTTTGTTATGAGTAGGCACACTTACTTGCGAATGATTTCTGTCGAGGTTGCTAATCGATTAAACACTTCTCTTGACAGTGTTTGCCTTTGGCTCGGTGTACACTTCTCACATTTGGCTTGTCCTTTCTCAATGGCTTATCAAAGCTATCGAAACTTGATATCAGATTAATAGTCAGGTTCATTAAGCTGCCAATATATTTGTTTGATTGTCAAGACGGCTTGGTCTGCACTTAGTGACTAGCACAGTGGCATAGCTACATGTGGTATCACAATGGACCCCTAGGTATGCTCAAGTAAGCCCTGATTTAACGAGGTTGCCTCTACCTCCTAACCTAACATTTTTTAAGTTAAGGGCTTGCCAACATCTTATTTGTTTCAAATATTATTTAAATCGAAAATTATGGATTATATGTCGTTTTAGTTTAAATTTATATGTTAGCTGAAGTCAATTTTGGTCCAACTATTGTAAACTTTTACACATTTAGTTGGACATTTGAAAAACTTTTTTGGCTTAAACTCTTATAGCCTATTTACACCTGAACGAAATTCATTACTTACGAGATTTCGATCAAAATCTAGTAGATTTCAACTAGATTTTATATAGAAAACAAAATCTACTTCGTCACAAGATTTTGTCGAAATCTAGTTGAAATCTGGTAAATTTATTAATGCAACTCTGTTTTTTGAACTAAGAATGCTAAAAATACAACTCTGTTCAAGGAACTTGACATTCAAAATTTAAAAAAAATATATAAAAATTTACGAATAATATTCATACAACTGGTAGGTATCAGAGGCAATCAGAAAATGTAATTCCTTTCTCTTCTATTTCAGCCATACGAAAACGAAATCTCGTTAAATGTCAAAAAAGTCTAACGTAACGCATTAGATTTTGTACAAGATTTCAAATCTAATTGACGAGATTTCGTGCAGGTGTAAATGCCCTTTTAGAAAAAAATCTGATTAATGTTTATGTGAAAAGTGAACAAAATGATGAACCAATACAAATAAAAAAACTCATTGGATGCAAACTGTCACATATTTCTAAAATAATATTTAAAAGGTTGCAAACTATTTTATTATCACAAGATTACTTATGCTGATAGAAACGTTTGTACATTTTTCCTTTGTGCCAAAATTGCTGTCTTCTATTCTTTATATTCTCAAACATGAGTGTGTCTATGACTTTACCAGTGAGCTTAAATTTCAGTTAGTAAACGCGTAGAGTGCATTGTGTAGTGCTTTTATATCTTCGCCATAAAAGAAAGAAAACATTTTCCTGTAACATGCTTATGCATAATAAATCATTGTTATTGGAGGCTTACGGCATAAAGACTTAAATAAGAGAAACAAAGAATATCCTGTACCCAGAGAGGAGAAAAAAGAGAAAGACTATTAAGGTAATTAATCGACTTTTACGGTAAGACAAAGAAAGCAAAGTAGTTTATATGCAATCTAATAATTTTTTTAATCAAAATATTTTATTAAATTGCTCCCTTTTTTGTAAAGTACTTTTGTTAAAAAAAACCGTTTTGAATTTTTTAATTTTCTTTTGCAAAACTAAAAAAGAATATTAATTTAATTTTAAATTATTCGTGTATATGTTTCATTTAAACTGCATATTATTTCATTTATAAAATGATTACAACGTTAAATATTTCAATTCTTATTTAAACCATTTATTTACATACACACCCACCCACCTACGTACACATAAAAACATTTCAATTTAAAATTTTATGAATTTGGTCAACATATTCGTGTTTGAGTCGACACGCATACATAGCAAACAAACAAACAAACAAATAGATTTTAAAATATTTATTTATTTATTTATTTGTTTTTTTTTTTTTTTTGCAAAAATGATTATTAACTTACTCAACCGGCATTAAACAGTAACAACAATAACGATAACACGCAAATATGAAGGAACATTTTTTTACATAAAAATGACACATCACATATACACATCCTACTCTATTAATACGGCCGCATGCATAATATAAATCTAGACCTTTAACACACACGCACACACTTACATAAATACACATATATGTATACACATGCCTTTACTAAAAAAGGACCATAAAATATAACATAGAGAGAGGGAGAGAGAGGGAGAGAGAGGGAGAGAGAGGGACTTGTAATTTCTCGTTATGTAAAAAGAAAAATGCCAAAAGCGGACATGGTTAGAGAATTTAAGTGGCGGCATGAAAATATTTCACATTTTCGCACAACTACATTTTCTATGTCTTTCTCTCTCGCTCTCTGTCTATTTGAATAAGTATTTTTAGTTGTGTGCCTATATGGTACATGTGTGCGTGTTTATTTCCGTTTTCTGTTCATGTTTGTGCGAGAGTATGTGTAATTGCGCCAGTGGGCGCATGTTAAAAATTAATACAAGTAAACAAGCCACAGTCACAGACAAACATTCGACTGTAATCGCATAAGAAATGGAAATAATATATTGCCTGGTCAAGATCCATGAATGTTTTGCTTTCATTTTTCTGTATTTTATTCACTTCCGTGTTTTCCCGCTAAATGTTTTTACGGCATTTATATTATTATTAATGACATTAAATGTATGTGTGTGTGTGTGTGTGTGTGTGTTTGTATGTTTTTTAATATTGAAAATGTTGCCCTAATTAAATAGAATTATTAGTAAAGATATGTACTCGTATATAGTCTACTCGTAAAATTCTTTCAATATTGATTTTTTTGTGCTATTATTTCGTATTTAGTTGTATTGAAGCTAATAAAAGATGGTATCATGTCAAAAAAAAACCTAAGTAATATTTTTGTCATGACTCAATGGTTTTGGAAAATTATAATTTGGAATTATTAACTTTGGTTGTTGCCTTTAAATAGACACAGTTTGTCTGACACATATTCTAGGTATTAAGGCAAAAATCTCACATAAATTAAAATTCTTGTATTACTTTTATAATTTGCATTTCATTTCTATACGTAAATATTAGTGCCGTCTACAAGTGTGCTTGTCAATTTTTGTATCTCTGACTGTCTGTCTGTGTGTCTGTCTGTCTGTCTGTCTGTCTACATTTGATGTCTTAAATAAATTACATCAAGTTGATGGCCCATAAAAATAATAATCATGTTGATTCTTCTACTTTTTGTTCATCTTTTTGTCTTTTTTCATCATTTATGAATCAACATCCTTTTTGTTTTTATCATTTTCATTTCATTAATGTATGTTTTGTTCTCATTGTATTGTTGTTGTTGACGCATGTCTGCGACATGTATGTGACACTGACTTCAAAAGGTATTAAAGCATAAAAATGAAATGAAAAGTGATTTTGCTTAAGCAGGTAACAAACAACAGGCTAACAGGCGTAGGTTGTTTGATAAGGGTTAGCCTTCATTCAAATTCATGCCAACTGTTTCGTTTCGTTTAAATCGATTCACTTATTAAATTTCACGTCAATACCTATAAGTGTGTGATGCCTATAAATCGATAGTCATTTTTTAGAAGCAGAAAATAAAGTCTTTATCGTTTGACTTTTGATCCAAATATCTATTAAGAGAGAGAAAACTTAACATTGTTCGTTTATGGGTTGTTGCAGAGGATTGAAAATTTCGTTTTCATAAAACCATATATCCAAATATCATATTATGCTCATAATTACTCAGTTATTTTTTAGTATAATTAATATTTGTATGTTTTCCTTAATTATCAAATCGTTTTTCATTACCCAAAATGGTACTCAATAACACAGTGTGACAAAAAAAAAACGAAATGAAAACACCTGGGAAATAATATAACTCTCTGGAAAGGCGCTATCGAGTAGAACAAGAATCTGGTTTTGAAATTTTTAAAACACCTGCAAACACCTTTCATACACTTATAAGCTAATAACTTAGCTGAATATTAACCGATTTTTAGTTTATTTTCGGATTTAGCAAAGAAAGACCTTTTAAACTATTTGTATGTCTTTTAAGCAGCCTTGAAGAAACTGGGTGTATTTCTCAAGATGACACATTTTTCATTAAATTTTTTCCATATTTTTCAAATTCGAATACATTTTTGGGCTCTAATGTAGGAACCGTACTATTTATGATTTAGTCAAGGAACGTTTTTGAAATCGGTTAACATTTGAGTTTTTTATTAATGCAGCTCATAGAAAAACGTGCGATTATATAAAATTTGTCAATTTTTGTTTTAAATACAGTTTAAAAGTAATAAAAACAAGTTTGCTAGCAATTGTATGATTTTTTCATGAGTTGCATTACTAAAAGACTTTATAACTCCGTCAATTTTCAACCAATTTTGAAAACTTAAGACACATTTTATTCTTAACTAAGCATAGTTTCTTCATTAAATCATAAATGGTACGGTTTCTATATAAATTAGTGCGCAAAAACGCATCTAAACTTGAAAAATATATGAAAATTGAATGAATAATGTGTTTGTTTGAGAAATACAACCAATATTTTCTAAGCTACTGAAAAGCCTTAGATATCAAGGGCCTGTTTCTCTTTATTCCAAATCCGGTAAGGAACTCAAAATTGCTTAAAATTCAGCCAAGTTATTAGCTTATAAGTCCGTATGAAAAACCATTTATTATCCGTAACTCGAGATTTTGAAGGTGTTTCGAATATTCCAAAAACAGATTCTTGACTACTCGATAGCGCCTATTAGAAAACTAGTATTACTTGTAAGATATTTTTTTGTCGCACTGTGTAATTGTTGCATCCAAGTAATTTTTATAATGCATTATCATTGTAAACGTTATCATAAATACCGTTGTCAGTAGACATCATGCAATCCAAATAACAAAAGTTGTTTACAAAATGAAGGTGCCTGGAATCCGATCCGATTCGATTTATTCATTTACATATTTATTATTTTTCTTTTATTGATTCAGATCCGGTTTTCAGTATCCTCTTCTTTATATTTCTGAGGATAAATATGCCACATGGTTCATTTTAGATAATAAATAAACTGAACTGAGTACTTCTTCCTTAGTACGAATGATCTGTGTCTTAAAAGAGAAAATTATACTGCACCGAACACAACAGTAAATTCATAATTTAATTTCGTGTTTGTGCAGTTCTTACAAGTGTTTTTGTTGGTTTTACATATTTATCTGTCTAAACGTTCGTATAGATTTTTTACATTGCATTTGATTTGTCACTTTTTGGTTAAACGCTTTGGTGTAAAAACGCAGACAATATAGATCGTTTGTCTATAGTTGATACTGTGTTAAAAGTAGAAAAAAAAAAAAAACAAAAAATAATAATAATAAATAAAAACCATGGTTAACTTAATAGAATGCATTTATTCTTCTGTTGCTCATACACACACATTCATACACACATACATATGTACATAGATACATACAATTTTTCTTTATTTCCTGACTTTATGCTTTTTTATAAATTATATATGTATTTGTGTGTATGTGTGTGTGTGTTTGTAAAATGTCATAAGCAATTTGTAAACATTTACTTGTTAAAATAATACGAATGAGTGAGAGTGTGAACAACAAGTTTTTCTAGCCTTTGTTTTTACTTCGTTTTAATTGGACGTTTTTATGGAATCCAGCACCATTATCATCGCTATAAACACTTTGACAACCGAGACAATAAGCTGATTGTGTGTGTTTTACAACAAAAAATAAAATGAATTAAATAAAAAGTGATCAGAATAAAATAATAAAAATAAAAAACAAAAAACTTGAAACCGAAGCCAGTAAAAATCCATTTTAAAAGCATTTTATTATTACCTTCGTATATGCATTCATTACAAACATACATACAATTTTCTTTATTTTTATTTAACAAAAACAAAAAATATACATATACATATATATATAAATGAATAAACAAAAACAACAAAAAAGTGAAGAATATTAAATTAAAGTATAAATAAACTAAAAATGAATACGAAATCTTTTGTGGTGCGAATTATCTGTGGATCTATGGTATGTATCATGTGCTGCATTGTGGTTGAAAACTGTTACAACCCATTAATGTTTTATTGAAATTCATTTTGTTTTTCTACGTAATAATTTTTTTTGTATGAGTTTTTAGTAAGTGGCTGGCAGCATTTTATTTTTTTGAATATTTTAATAGCAATTGTTATTGAAATTCAAGTTTTTAGTTTCGAAACTTTAGTTGAAGTGGAGTATTTTATACTTTCTTGACGCAAATGTTTTTGTCTTATATACTCTTTTTGGCGCTTTAAGATTTGAGTTCCTTTCGTTTCTGTTGTAAAACTTTATTTGCTATAAGATTTTCTTTTTAATTTTTTCAAAAAGTGTGTAAAGCATTAAATAAGTTAAAAAATAGAACCAAAAAATGTTTAAATTTTTCCCATTTTAAAATACTGAAATAAAAACTAAATTTTTTGACGCTGTATTGTATTATTTATTTTAATGTTTTAGTGCGAAAATTTTGAATTATTTATTTGTCAGGTTAGTAAGTTAGTAAGTACTTTGTTACTTACAATTTATTTTATCATAAAACTTGACAATAATTATGTTTTTATTATCAAATAACAGAAAAGTTAATCTTATCGTAGTTTATAAATTGTACTTGAAATCACGTTTAAGTGGAATTTTTGCTTAGTTATAGCTTAACATTATATTGTAAATATTTATTTAATAAACATCCAAAAAAATGTTTATTGTTTCTGTAAATATTTTTATATACATATATATTTATAACAGTATTGAAAGCTGCTAAAATTATAATTTATAATTTTTGTAGAAATATATTTAAAAAACCATAAAAATTACGCTCTAATTTCTTAAATTTATTTAAAAAGAATAAAAAGTTGTGACACAATTCAAGTGCATCGCACAACATTTATTTGTTATTTTATAAGAAATCGACTAAACGCTTGATTAAATTGATGAGGCTATTCAATGGCATTCGTCTAATCGATCTGAGTATCACTTATCAAGTGCAAATACACAAAATACTCGTAAATTTTGAAATATATTAAGGGGCCAAGTGAAGAATGTCCAATAATAAACGTCATGACTTTTAGTTAATGGCATAAAACCACAATTGAATGCAACCAATGAAATAAAAACTAGAAAACAAAAGAATTAAAAAATAAATCCAAAAGCCATTAAAAAGTTCAATGTTAACTAAAAAGAGAATTTCGTAATTAAAATGCATTAAAAGAAAATAAAATTGAATGTCAACAACGACTATGCTATGGATTTAACGTTGCTGTAAATTTAACAAAAAAAAAAAAAAAAAAAAATAAATAAATAAATAAATAAAAAGTATTGTTAACAAAAAAGAAATAAAAAATAAATTGTGTTTCTAATTCGTTTTTAAAATTTCTCATTTTATTTTTGGCTGGTCGTCCTATTTATTTTTTATTTTTTCATTTATTTATTCTGCTTTTTTATTATTTTTGCTCGATGGCGTTTATTTTTAAACAACAAAAAATTTTTATTTACATTTGCATGTTTCCATTGTTGTTGTTATTGTTAGTATTACTGTTGTTGAATTTCAATTCTGTTATGTTTTCTTTTTCTCAGAATGTCAAAGTTGAATTCTGTTGCGGTAGTAATTGTATAAAAAGCAACACACACGGACACACATACGAGTACGCACACTATCAAAAATGAGAGGGTGTAAAGGAAAGAGAGAGAAAAATGTTGGTTTTACAATGGCTTTATTTTATTTATTTCGTTGTTGTTATTGTTCTTGTCCTAGGAAAGGATGCTTTCGTTAGAAAGCAAAAAAAAAAACGAAATGCTCAAGAAATGTTAACAACAACAATATAAACACTCACGTGTTTCGTTTTTCTTCAACCGTTTTCTACTTCAGAAACTAAAAAAAACCTCCGTACTGAAGCTCTACGTAGCGATAGTATTTTGCCATGCCTGACTTGCATTGAACTTTAAAGTTGTAAGAGAATTTCCAAATAAAAGAGAAGAGAAACTGTTTGCATAAAAACAGCAGAAATAAGCTATTCTCTTCAAAAAGAACTATGCAAACGAAAACAACACTTGTTAAAGCTTTAAAAACTTTATTAAATGCTTTTAAGCTCTTGGGAAATTGTAAATTAAGATTGTTTGTTTAACAATACAATAGAGGTCGCCTTTCGATATTTTTGAAAGCTTGAAAGTATTTTTATAGCATAGGGCATATAATGAAAAATAATTTTAATAAATTTTGTTTTCTTTTACGTATGTACGTACAAAATATTAAATGAAGTTTATATTGATCGATAATTTTGTTAATTGAATTCTTAATTTGATTTTTTTGAATTAACGATAGATAATAAACTCGTGTGCATTCTTTTAAAAGAGATTTACGAGTATCAATGCAAAGAAATTATATTTAATCGTAAATCAGTAAAAGGAGGGACAAAGAGTGTAAACAAATTGATGGTATTCATGGCTTTTTTGCAATCTAATAACTGAACAAAACTTATTGAATAATTCAAAACAATTCAATTCTTTCTTGGCTTACCAAGTCGAAGGTTGAAAAGAATCGTTAATAAATTAAGAAGAGATAAGTAACACGAAGCGTTAAGGTTGAAATTTGTCACATAATTTTAAAAAATTTTGTTTATTTTTTGTAAATTTCAAAATTTTGGCTGCTCCTTTTAGCGAAACGAGTTCATGTATACATTGGAAGCGAACAACAACCAAAAGATTGGGTTTTTCGGGTTGATATGCATAAGATCCGTCGTTCAAAGAGGTCATTGCTACATTATTTTCGGAATGCAAGTGGTGTTATTCACATCGATTTCCTCGGATATTTAAGGAAATTTGTGAATAAAAAATGTTACTGTTTGAAGAGAATAAAAATTCAGAAAAGCCACGAAACTTCTTAATATCGTCGTAATTTTATATTAACACAGAAAAAAAAACCTTAACAAATCTGTTAAAGCAAAGTTAAAAATTGCGTTAAATTATTATTAATCTACTCAACTACGAGTAATACCCTGTTCATACACACGCCTAGCTCAGTGAAATAATTTTATGCAAGTAAAGCCTTAACAGCGCAAAAATTAAATTGCGAACTTGTGTAAAGTACGTTCATAAATGCTCGGAGAATCAGAAAACTCTTTTTGTGATTATACGCAATTGTTTTCTATAGGGTCCGCCATCTAACGTTTTTTTTTCAACTAGTGCTTATTTCGTGAATGGTAACACTTAGCTCATGTGCGATTTGACAGATAATTAGTTTTATTCTTCTGCTGAATGAATATGGTTGTGTATATGCTTGAACAACGCTGGGAAGTATTGCGACATGACTTTGAAAATCATGGTAATGCTGCAGAATGAAAAAAAGAAAAAAAAACATCTTTTCAGATGAAGCTCATTTTGATCTTCGCGGGTATGTAAACAAGCAAAATTGTCACATTTTGGGCATAGAAAACCCGCACGCAAAAGCCGATACACCCAAGAAGAGTCACTGTTCGGTGCGGATTTTGGTCCAGAGGCATAATCGGGCTATTTTTCTTCGGAAATGAGCAAGGAGTGGCCGTTACAGTCAATGGCGATCGTTATCGAGCCATGTTGAACGAATTTTTGTTCATAAAAATTGAAGAGGAGGGTATTAACAACATATGTTTTCAACAGGACGGCGCTACGAGCCACACAGCCGAAGCTACACTCGATGTTTTGCGCCCTGTTTTTGAAGATCGCATTATCAGCCGCAGAGCTGATGTGGTGGGGCCACCTCAGAGCTGCGATTTGACACCGTTGAACTATTATTTGTGGGGTGACGCTTTAAAGGACAATATTCGTGAAACCATTGGTGAAATACAGCTGCACACAATCGATAATGTGCTTAAAAATTGGACCAATCGTTTAGGCTACTTCATGGCCAGCCAAGGCAGCCATTTGAATGAAATTATTTTCCATTATTAACCGGAAGGATTGTACTTTCAAATAAAAAAAGAAATTTGAGAGAACATTCAGTAGTTTTTTTTATAGCATTTTCACAAAAAAAGAATTTGTTTGGCGGACCCTATATTAAACGGGCACAACTCTAAAAGTTTCACCATAAAATTAACACTTTTTTCAATAATAGCCTCACAACTCTTAATAATACTATTCAGGTGAAAAAAAAACTAATTAATTTCTTATAATCACTCTGTCAGTATTAAAAAGAGTAATTCTTACTTAATGATGTATAAACACAGTACGACAAAAATGAACGAGGTTGAAATACCTGGAAATTGATACTACTGCGGCTTGTAGAGAGGAGGCAATATGGGCCAATATTTCTTTGGAAATTAGAGCGGCACAACAATTGCTGTTAATGGAGACACCTATCACACCATGTTTTGTTGCCACACATCTCATGCTACAAACGATTGATGGCAGTTTAATTAGCCGAAATGGTAATGTTGGCCGCCAAGAAGCTGCGATTTGACACCCTTGGACTATATTCTGTGGGACACTGTTAAAGGCAAATGTTATGCCGACAAACCAGAGACAATTGAGTAATTGAAGGCCAACCCCACACACTCGAAAATTGGTCCGAGCGAATGTGGTACTGTGAGACCAGCCGCTGCAGCCATACAAATGACATATGATAATATTTCATTTCTAACCCGAACAACTGTACTTCACAAAAAAAAAAAAAAAAAAATCAAACTGTTTTCGCTTAATTGCATTTCTAAATTTAAACTTTTAAATGGCCCACCTAATACATACTTATATATCACTTTAATAAAAAAATAATGATCTGTGGGTTTTTGGAAATTGCGTTTGGTGCGGAAGGTTTTTGGGTCAAAATGACACGCAAACAAGATTTTTATTTCTATTGGCTATCACGTGGTGATTGGTAAAAACTTTGTAAAAAATTAGTCACAACCTAAATGTACACTGTACATACATATGTTATAAATATTTCTTGATCATTGCCAAAATATTAATGTAAAAAGTATTGTCATGCGAAGCATTTTTATTTAATATCTGTTAACTGTATTGTATTTAAATAGGCTTGTAAAAAATATACCTGTCAAATATTGAAGGAAATCTCTTATTATAGGCTTATTCTGCAATTCATTTATATTTTGCTTGTGAAAATGGTTAAATTAAAACTTTAACAAAATATTAATCAACAATTATTTATTATAATTTATTTGTATACATCGGAATCAGAAGGCGAGTATAGTTTTTTTTTTTTTTTTTTTTTTGGTAAACTTGTCCTAAAAATTTCGTAAATCGAGTAATTTTCACAATTTTCGTTGACTTTGCATTTAAAGAATATTATGTTCTGATTACGTTCGAACAACGTTTGGGGAGGTTAAACTCGATCAAAGGCTCGCTATCGAAAGTCAACATTTAAAATTTGTCATTTTTTTTTGATACCGAATGCGGTATCCCAAAATAAAATTATTCCATTCCAATGACTCGATATCAAAAGAGGTGTTTTAATGGTTTGGTTCATGAAAGAAAAAAACAACGAAATTAATAAACTTTAAGTTGTGGGTGTTATGTTTTAGTGTAAAATATCATCATTGATTTTAGACTATTTATTTCACTTATTGTTGCATTTTTTCCAAATTCTTTGTTCCAAATTCTCAACGCAAGTTTTCACGAACAAAATCTATTGAAGAGTTTTTAGGCGTCAATTGTTACGAGTAATTGAGTAAAGTAATTGGATAACTCAACTGAAGAATTTAATTGACTCAATTAAAAGGTATGTTGGAACAGTAATATAGAGTATTTGATTTCAATTAATAACTATTACTGGCGCCATTGTTACGACTTTAAAATGCTACTTTAATATACACGTACTTAGTTTGTGATTAGAAAAAAAAGTAAAGGATTATTAAGAGGTTTTATCAACCGCTCACTATTCATATTATTATTGTTTGTTTGTCCCTGAGTATATACTCAGTCAGTATTGCAATATCATTTAAACACTTACCCAAATAAATAAGACTCTTTAATGTTTTACCCAACGTCAAGTGAATAATGATGCCAGTTAATTATAATTAAAATAGAAGCTTGTGGAAGTTGTCTAAGGAAGTAGAAAGGGTTAGGAAGAGAATGGAAAAGAACCAAACCATTCCAGTCAGTAGTTATTCGTTTCGATGCATGTCATTGACGTCATATACTTAAAATACGTTGAGCATTCAACTAGAAAGAAGAAGAAAATTAAACTCTTTGGGGAAAACTATTTACTTGTTTCTTTTCTTTCGTATTTTCACTGAAATCGGGTCAATAGGTCGACGTTGCGTTTATTTTAAAATTTGAAAGTGAATGGCAACTGCTTTTTTTCTCTTTTCAGTTTTTATTTTATTAGCATAGGAAATACACGAAACTAATTATGAATTGAAATGTAACTTTTTATCTTTTCCTTCTTTTAATTTCTTTACAGGTAAGTGTCTTTGAAAAAGAAACCGCACATGAAAAAAGTTCAGGTTGGTTGTTTTAACATTTTTAGTTGAGAATTTAAAAAAAAAAATGAATTCTTTTTACATATCCGTAGTGAGTTACACTGTTAAGACAACATCAGAAAAAGCTTTATGTTAAGTAATGACAGTGAATGTTAAAATTTGAAATAACAGTTATTGGCTTTAACATTAAATACCGCACATTCGTTTTAAAAAAAGCTACGCAGCATTGTATCCCAACATGTTTCATTTTAATTTTGTTTGGTTCAACCATGAATTTTGGTTTTGTTGCCAAATTTGAATCATGCGCTGTTGTTGTGCGTTCAGTCGCATGTTGCCGAAAATTATGCCGCATTTTTTCATTTCTTTTTATTTTCTTATGAAAACATTTTGCGTTTATTTTAACAGCGTGTGTTTATATGTGTGTTTTTTAAGGTTATTGTGTCATATTTGACGTCACAAGTATTTCTATGTCGTGTTTTTTTAATTAAATTTTTTTTTATTTAAAAATTTGTCTTTTATTTAAAATTTATGTTTTGCAGACGGTTTTAGTGCATTTCACTCAATTTTTTTTTTTTTTAATTTCACATTCACACTTTTACATTCCGACGAAGTGTCTTGTTGTCTTCGATGAAATGCATTTTGCACGTTGATTTTTAATAATTTTCGAAACCACTTATAGCAATCAAAGAGTGCGTTGTGCTTTGGCAACATGTTGTCGTAGGACTTGGTTTTTTATCCTCATATTATTTTAAATTATAGCGAAGGTTGACATTTTAATAATTTCGTTTGAATTTTTAACTGCAACTGTCATTGAACTAATTTGTCTTTTGTGAAATATGAAATTACTTCTTTAATTTGATTCAATTTAAAATCATTGTTTCTTGTGTAAAGTTAATGACCATCTAAAATGCTTAGTACCGATTTATTTATTTATTTATTTTTTTATTGAATCTATAACAATACTTCTCTCATTTTGTCTTTTAAAAAATATGAATTAATTTAACCCTTTCGCGGACCGTTCACTGTCGCCTTGTCCTTCTGTCAGTATGTGTATCTTTATACAGAGTGTTCGCCGGGAAGGTATACTAATTTGTTTGTTTATAATTTTTGATTATGTGAAAGAGAATGGATCGTACGTGTTTTGATAAATGTTTTATTTAATGTCGGCAATTATGTATGGAATACAATATCAGATAAATGCCCGCCTCTGTTAGCCTCACACATTTCACGCGGTATTTCATTAATTTCATCACGAATATTTTGTTTGAGTTGCTCCAGCGTTTTTGGTTGGTTTGCATAAACCTTGCTTTTCAGATATCCCCACAAAACGAAATCCGGACCGTGGAGGCCAATCAACATCACCATTCCTTAAAATAATTTGTTGTGGAAAGAGGTCTCGCAGTAATTCCATTGTAATCCTGGCTGAATGCGATGTGTCACCGTCTTGTTGAAACCACATGTTAGTCAAGCTCAAAGCATACAGTGTGGGGCGTTAAAAAGTTTTCAATCATGTCACGAATCGCTCCCCATTTACAGTTACCGTTACGCCGTATTCAGTTTCTAAGAAGTAAAGTCCAACGATTCCTCCTGACCAAATTGCACACCAGACTGTCACTTTTAATGGTTGCAAAGGTGACTGATAAATAATTTGAGGGTCTTTTATTGCCCAGAATAGACTATTCTGTTTATTCACTCATTTGATTTTTCATGAAAATCGGGGTTGTCATGGGCGAGTTGTTTTAACGATTAAAACACCTTGGTTTACTGAATATTTTTCCATGATAAATTTGCCACGTCTCTACTTCATGACTACCAAATACGAACTGTCAAGACTAATGTTTACCAAAATGGCCGGCGGACACCCTGTACCTACTGAAACGACAGTTGTTGTTAAATTTCAATTCTTAACGTTATCCCCCTCACAAATACTACTATTCTGTGCTAACATTTTTTCACTCTATGGTCGAATTGTGGTCAACATTATTTTGGTATTTTTTGCTACGCCTGAACCGATACTAATCTTTATTCTTTCATGGATCTTATCAGATGTGGGTCTTTGAAAAAGTGTAATAGGCTTAAATTCGCTTAAGTAAAGGATAACATTGTGATTGTAAAATTTATCAGAAGCAATAATTGACTTTGGACTTTACATTTGTAACAATATGCCTTTGATTAGTGAAAAATAATCAATTGTTTGATCACATTATTATTTCTAATCAAAATTAGGCTGAAATACGATTAATGCTCAAAACATTTGAAAGCATTGCACGACAGTTACTGATAAGCCAACTTCCTCAGTTATTTCTCTATTACTTCATCAGAAGCGAGCCTGGTTTTAACTCAAAACAATTTTCTTACTTAGAGAAGACTAATCCTACTCCCCACTTTTAATATTTTAAGAGTTTAACCTTCAAGTAAATTTATCAATTAAATTTTGTAATTTAAACGAAATTCTCTACTCGTACAAATAACACAAACAGTATATGCCAAATTTCTCAGGTGAGAAACTAGAGTTATCGGAAAAGTTGAAAGGAGGAGGGAAAAAAGAAACAAATTCTTAAAATGAATTTTTTTTTATATCGATTTATAGCGGAAATAGTGTTAAACTGCTTTTATCAAAATAGAGTTTCTGTCTTGCCACACTTGCAACATATGCGTAGCTTTCGAATGAATTCTTGAAAATAAACAAAATGGCTAAAAATAATTCATTTCAACTATTTTTACTTTTTATTTTTATTTTGTAAAATTGTGATGACCTTCACTGCATGTCTACCAATGAATTGCTTGTGTTTGTATTTTTAAATTCTATTTTTAAAATGTTATTTATCTTTACGTATGTTTCATTTGAATATTCATCAGATAGACATGTGAATTGATGTTTATGCTGCATGTTTTTTCAGAATTTATATATCTTTTTGTGTATCTAACTTGAGATCATCAAAACGATTACAACACTAAGTGTAATCAATAAAGGTCTCTGTTATCTGAATCGAATCATTGCAATTTGTTTTTAGTGTATAACTTGGTTCTATTTTGATAGCTGATTCAAAAAATTAAATTTGATCGAGTTTCGTCACTGATATATTATTGCATTCAGATCTCTTGAAGGAATGTTTATTAGGCATCAGGTGATATTACCATTGGCAAATATAGAAAAATTTTGTATTAATCGACACCAGTATATTTCAGTGAAGCTTTAGAACTTGATTTGCAGAATTTCGATTGATTAACTAATTTCAACATACAATTTATTTTGTTTTTCTTTATTAAATACTTCCATTAATTGTAATTCTTGCCTCACAAAATAAACAGAAACCAATTATTGTATTGAAATGGTAGGTAGTAGATCGGGAGGCACTAATTCAGTGTAATAATAAAATGAACTCACTTACCTGTCAGTTTTTATAACCCGATGAAATGATCCGTTTTCATTTTTCAGTTTTCAGTTCTTTCTTTCTTTTTTTTTTTGATTTTTTTGACGAGTATGATGTTTAAAAAATATTTCTGAGATAAACGTGGGAAACGTGAAAGAAATTTAATGTTTATTTTTTGTTTTCTATTCTTGATTATAAAGTACTCGTTTGTACGCTTTTTCACTCTTTTCAATGGAAAATTATTATTTATTTTTTCGCCTTCATAAACTGACCTTGAACCAGTCATAAAGAAAATATAAAATTTTTTATTGATCAGCTATAGTATTTACTAAAGCCATAGAACAAAACGGCGCGAGTTAGAATTCTTTGCTAAACATAAGATAACTAACCGAAATTCTTTGAGTGTGTGCGTTTAAGTGCATATATTAAAAAAACTATTTAACATATTTTTTTCTTTTTGATATTTTGGATTAAAGAAACACTCAGGAGTCAGCTGTTCACAATTGTAGTTGCGGCTTTGCTGATAATCTATCTGTTTATCTTGGCCTACGAGTATTGTGGCTCTTAATACTCATTTTTGTGGGGAAATGCGTGCGCGTGGGCAGATAGTATTTTCAAAATAATACCTTAAATTTATTGATTTTATATTTTTAATTTTATTTTTAATAGTTTCATCATTAGTTTTAATTGCAATTTAATTATTCATATGTTTTGTATTCATTTCTATTGTAATCCTAAGATTACAAACACATTTCCATCAATTTTTTTCGTCGTCGTAATGAAAACTGTCTGCCAGTCTGATTACGAGTGCTTGTGAGAATAAATGAAGACAAATATCAAATTGTTGTCATTTTAAATTGGCAAATGATCAAATTATTATTATTATTTTGTTTTTTTTTTATTTTTTTGGTTTTCAAGTATTTAAATCAGAAATAAATTGCAAACAACTTGTATGAATAGCAAGTAGTACAGAGTCAATTTAGCAGATTAAAAAAAAAAAACGAAACAAAGTACTTTTTGTTTTATTATTTACTATTAAAAATTATTCAAGATTTTTAAATAAATTTTCTTTTAATCAATTTATATCAATTAGTTAATCTATAGCTTAAAATATGGGCTATTTATTTTGAAATCATGGCAAGTCCATTTTTGAAAAAATCGAGACAAAAACTTTCATGATCTCTTTGTGTAAAAACAATTTGTAGTAAAAAATAAGTTTATTTTGAAAGTGGTGCAAGTCCATTTTAAATTCAAATTACTATTTGGTCGAATGCTTTATGGCAAATTTTAGCTACGGTTGCTGTATGGTGTAGCAATGTGAACGTTTTCCGCCATGTTTTAAGATGGTATGTACGTTTTGCATGATACTGGAGCATTCCGAATAACATCTTGTTTTTTGAAAATCCAAAAAAAAAAAACATTATTGCTTATAGTCTCATATGTACTGGTCAAAATAGAAGCATAAAGTTGACCAAAGTTGCCCAAAAATTTTAAAGTATGAAAATTGTACAGTCAAGTGACAGTGAAATAAATGGTTAGAAATTTGTATTTTTTGGGCATTTATTTTTACCAATTAAGCGGGAATTTAATGTGCTAGAAATGGCAATCCCCCAGGATTCCTATAAAGTAATTGAAATTGAGAGTAAGCTTTTAAAAAGAAAGACAAATGCCAATGGAGAAGCCGTTAATTTGATGAATAAATGCTGGATCAAAGTAACAAGGACTGCACTATACAAAATGTTTTACAAAACTTCGTTAAATCGCGCTACCGAATTCAAAATTATGGATTTATTAACACAGTTAGGAACACCAAGTAATTACGGAAATATAAAGATATCCATTATGCATAAAAGATTAATAACTCAGTCAATTTACAGGTTAGATCGGAAACTTAAAAACGGTTCATATTTAACTTACAAGTCAAACGGGATTCTGCCACTCAAAGGCGGCGATCAGTCTGCGACTTGGGCGTCACTCAGCGGTTCTCAAGTATAGCAGTTCGGACTTGAAACTTCTTTCAGAGATTCTTAGGGGCGGGCCACTGTACACTAAGAGTGCATCTGAAGAGGATGACGTTCACAAAAGTGGATGTTTGTAAATTGTACTAAGAGGCATCAGAGATAGCTGAACATATATTGCGTGAATGTAGATCCCATGGGTAGCAGTGTCCTGCAATAGTGCTTGGTCGATATGATGAGTGTGGTTAAGAATAAAGCTTATAAGTGCATGAAGGTACGAACAACAATTTTTTACTCGTAACTCACGATTTTGGAGGTGTTTTGAAAATTTCAAACACAGATTCTTTTTGTTCTCGATAACGCCCATTAGAGAAATAGTATCACTGCACATGGATTTCCAATTTTCTTTTTTGTCGCGCCGTATAATATTTTGTTTTTATATCAAAAAGGCTGTTAAAAAAAATGGGAAACATTAAGTGTAGATGCGATGAAATGGAATTAATTTTTGTTGTTAAACATAAAGTCCGAACAATACAGATTCACTTCTTAAATTTTTTCCCGTTTATGAGTCCATAAAAGATCAGCTTAAGTTAGTATGTTTTTCAGAGTAATGCCGATTAAACATTATTTTTTATACTGCCAAAAGTTCAGTCAATTGATAACATCTACTGGTTGAGTTGTCTAATCTAGCAGAGCATAAGCGCAATCGTGTGATCATTTTAAAAGAGTACTTATAGCTGCTGACGAAACATTACTTCATCACAAATTACTAGATGTCTCTAAGAGTAAGGAGGACTTATGTCCCGAGGAATATGTCTTTGTCTGTTTTATAAGAAGTCCCAAATTTATCAAAGAATAAAAACAAAATTATTAAGATTTATATAACCAATGGATAGAAATATTCATACAATTAAAATGCAGTACATCATTCATCAAAATTTTATATAAAATTAGAGAAAAAAAAACAACAATCAAACAGCATTTTTTTCACACATAAAATTTGAATTTAATGTTTCATTATAGAAAAATGAACTCTGTTTTCTGTCTGCGGAAGAAAGAACCAAAAAAAAAAAAACACAACAAAAAATATTTAAAAAATTTCTTAAAAAAAAAATTAAACAGAATTTTATAAAATAGATAATTACGGAAAATGAGGAATTTTTTTGTTCATGGAATTATGACGTCCATCGACAAGCAGTAGCAAAATTAAAAACGAATTTAAAAAAAAGAAGAAACACTCGTTAAGACAAAATAATAATAAGAAATATATATACCAGCCACTCAAAATAAAAAATAAATAAAAATAAAGAAAATTATACTGATGAAGTCTTTATTTTTTTCTTTTCCAAATTCTATGCCAAAGTGTGAAAAATTGTTTGCGTTGATTTTTCTTTTTTTTCTTGCACGGATCGCTTTTGTTTTAGTGTTTTCGTGGAACCGTCTGATCATTATATATTCGGATCAGTTGATTATGCGACGATCTAGAGAGCGTAACACTTTTTTAACTTAAAAAATTGTCGGGAAATCTGTTTTTGTGTTACTTTCAATAAGTCGCTTATGTTTTGCCCAACAACGTGTCTGATTGATTCATCGAGTGTTGGATTTCTCTTTTAATCATTTCCCCGATATCGGTCAATTTTATTGTGATCAGTATTTTAAGCGTCATTGTTATCGGCTAAAAAGAAATCATCGAAAGCAACAGTGACGTTTACAAAATACATATATTTTTTTCAATTGCATGTTCGTTCCGTGGTCTGATGACAAAAATAAGTTTTTAATAAGAATTGGGGTATTCGTGTTTAACTTTTAATTTTTTTTTCATTTCATATACGAGTATTCGCTTTATTTTTAAATTTTTTGTTGTCAAATATTTTAAAGCTTTTTTCTCGTAAATGTTCGTTTTTTGGAATTTTTTATTTAAACGTTGACGTGCTGCTCATTGTATCAAAATTTTAAAAAGAAAAGAAATTTTTTTTTTTTTAATAAAAGTGAATATTATCGAGTGCTAGTTTGTACAAAAGTTCTATAATAGAAAAAGTAAATAAGTGTGTTCTGTATATAAGAATTTCTAAATATTTAAAAATATTTATAAGTTACAAAGTGTAGAAAAATAATAAAAAAAAATAAATTCTGTTTTATTTCTCAAAATGTTAATTTTAAATAATAATAATAATTGATTAAAAATAAAAACAAATTCATGTACTTCTGAAAAAAATTTTAGAGAAAGTAGTGCAAAAATCTTATGTATGTATTAAATATAAATTGAAAAATAAGAAAACTAAAAAAAAATTCTTTAAATTATTTCTTATATTCGACTCGCACTTCTTTAGGGGAGTGTGTCATCGTGTGACAAAAATATTCTTCTCCGGCATTAAAGCGTGTAAATGGATTACATGCATGGCATATATCTCGGCGCATGGTAGCTTAACTCAAGCTCCTAGGTAATCTTTTAATCACTATAAGAGATGTATTTCCTAAATATTAATATAATATTAATGAAACGAGATTTAAAATAATTAAACGAATTTGTGTTTTTATTCAAAATTTTGTTTAAATGCTTGTTTTTCAATATTTATTCTACTAAACTTGAACTAATATAAAGGGTGTTTCTTATAGATGTATAGGACTTTGAAATGGAATAAAACAAAGATGCATTTCTTTATTCGAAAGATAATTTTCTGGCATTATAACTTAAATATGATTTGTGGCATATGACCACCACGGCTGGCTCGGGCGTAGTCTAATCTAATATCGGCAATAACGCGGCGAATGTTGTCCTCTAAGTGGTCAATCGTTTCGGGCTTATCGGCGTAGACTAGCGATAATAGTCTGGCAATATTAAATCGCACGATCTTAGCGGCCAACTCACGGGTCTGAAACATGAAACTATGCGGTTACCGAACGTTTCGTTCAACAAATTGATTGTGGCACAAGCTGTGTAACATGTTGCGCCGTCTTATTGAAACCGCAGCTCTTGCACATCATGGTTGTTCAATTGTTAAACGAAAGGTCAGTCTGACCAGCATCGTTTTTAAAGAAGTATGAACCAATGATTCCACCAGCCCATACACTAGCACAACAAATAGTCAGTTTTTCTGGATGTAATGGTGTTTCGACATACATTTGGGGATTATCATTACTCCAACTACAGCAGTTTTGTTTATTGACGTATCCATTCAAGCAAAAGTTTGCTTCGTCGCTAAACAAAATTCGCTTATGAAAATCAGGATCAACGGCAATCTTGTTTTTGACCAATTTGGGCCATTCGGAAGCATAAATCACTTGATAGCTGACAAAATGGCCGCCAGTTAAAAAAGTATTGCCAAATTAAAGTTTTATACCTCTATAAAAAAGATCTGATACATACTAGAGATATGTATGTGAAGCAACGCAAATATATATTAAATAGAATTATACAATATACGAATACACATACTCGTACATACACAAAGTACATACATACATGCACACATACTGGATGATGAGGATACGTTTGTGTATATTTGTTTATGTTCTTAAGTGCATTTTACAATAAATAAAAGGTAAGAAAGGAATACATCAGTTTGAAAATATAATTTTAAAAAATTATGAATAAAAATATAAATGTAATGGGGAAAATAGAGAAAAATGTTGGGTTTTATGAAAGAAACGAATACTTTTTGTGCCATTAGGAGTATAATGAAACTTTTTGACAGAAAAGTCTTTAACACAATCTTCTTTTCAGCATTTTTCTAGTGTTTTTATTCCCTTCACATAATAATGACTAGTGATTTCGTTAAATTTTGGCACAGTTATTAGTCGCAAGGGGATTATCGGGGGAACAACCTGCATTCAGAAGCTGATTGCTGTTGTATTGATCAGTTTTTATCATTAGTGAAAACACAATTACTCAGCCGCACATTTTTTTGATGAAATAAGCATTGGGACAGAAGTCTGCTCAGCATTTTCGACCAAATGGCTGCGCTTATAGTTAAATGTAAGCAATCCAGCACCTACCGCGAACATCTCTCATTGCTGTACACCAACGATGTGTGTTCTATTTAACAAAAAATGGGTCTTATTGCTTAATACAATTTTGCTTTACAAATAAATACATCGAATAGTGAACTAATTTTTATAGAAATTTCACAAAATTCGAAAGCGTTGCTAGAGGGTTATATAATTTAAATTTGTTCGCTCCTTTCAGCATAAATTTATACACATTCCAATCTCATTCCACCCACAAGGACTTTTAGATCAGATTTTATTGACGGCTTATATAGGGCAAATATCAGAATAGAGACCGAACGTAAAATCAAATGAATTAGGCGGTGCAAAAAGGTATTCGGAAAATTTCAAAAACAGATGGCTTATTGTACTCGTATCGCTTAGTATCGTATCATTTAGTATCAGTTCCCACGTAAGTATTTCATCCACATTCTGTTTTGTTTTATAATGTCATAAGTATGTTAAAAGATAAGATTCACACAGTCAAACCGAGTCGTGCAGTGATTCATTTTGCTTTACAAACTCCCACCACAGTGGGGTAGAAGTGAATAAATATCTCAATAAAATTATTTGATTCAATTAAAACAGCATGCGAATATTATCTTCAGCAACAGCGTATGTAAACAAAGTTTATGTATGTACATGTGTATGTATGTATGTATGCATTTTTTAAAATTATTTTCATAATTATAAAACCCTAATTTGACTTGAATCTTTTTAACCTTCAATCTAAATAAATTGTTGTTTTCCTACTACTTTTGTTTTTTAAATAATTAACAAAGAAAATAAATGGAAAACTATTGTTGAAAAAAATAATAAAATAAATAAATAAAATAATAAAAAATCACGCAAGTGAGTGTTCATTCACTTTCATTCATCACATATGCTTCAAAGGAATATTTTCAGTCTTGCCATGTTGTATTTCTATTTTTAATTTTACACGAGTATGTTATATTTTGCTCTTTTAATTATCCATTAATTACTCTCCATTTATTACTTTGTACTTACGTGCACTATTTTATGCCCCTCGGCATAAGCATGCATGATTATTACTTCACGAAGAGCAGCCATGATCAGACGGGAACTGGGTCATATAAAAATTTGGCTGCCAATGTTCCGACTCTATCCAAGGGGTTATGGCAGGTACAAGATAGAATATCATCCATCGTCGCTTCAAACTGCACTCCCACCTTGACTGCCATTCACACATCACCCATCGTTCCTTCCATTTTATAGCCGCGGCCAGTCGACGACAGAAGTAGATCCGCCCCATCTCATCCGCCAATACGTCTATTGTGATTGTCCTCGTCAACACCAATGCCACGTCATCCGATATTGTCCAAAAGCTGTTTATCAATCTATAAACCATCATTTCTCGTCATCCTCTCGAGAGTGGCATACTCGGCAGGCATATAACATCACCGATGTTACGACCGACAATATCATTCTCCTCTTTAGTGGTCTCGGTCCTCCAATATTTGGCATCATTCCCGCCAGCGACGCTAGAAACGCAGACGCCTACTCACTGACAAATTGCACATATTCTTTGAAATTCAATCTGTCGTCAATCATCACACCCAAACATTTTATGGCCCTCTTCAATTCAATTCTAGTGTCCCCAACGACCACTCCCATCCTCTCATTACTTATTAGGGCGGCCTCTGTCTTATGTGCAGCAAGTACCAGCCTAGCCGCATCTAGCCACGCTTACACTGCCCTAACAGCAGTGTTTATCTTTTCCTCTATATTCTCCATCGACTTAGCAATCGAGACTATGGTAATATCGTCTGTGAAGCCCACAATTGTAGTATTATCCATTAGGGAGTACCCCGTCGTGCATAATGTTTCAGAGTAAGGGCCCAAGTACCGAATTTTGCGAGACACCTGCCGTGATTCTATACTCCCTGTCCCCATCATCCGTCTAATAAATAACCCTTCGACCACGAAAGTAGTCATTTACCAGGTCCTTCAAGTATGGCAGTGTATCTATACTGGAAAGGGCACCCAGGATCTATCCCCAGTTCGCAGAATTAAAGGCGTACCTAATGTCAAGTATGACTATCGGACAGTATTCCTTGGAGTTAAACCTCTACCTTTCGCCCTCTTTGGCCTGCCTTGCGATGTCCACCAGTCTCCTTATCACATCCACCGTTGAACGTCCCTTTCGAAACCTGTGCTGCAGGTGTGAGCGAGCTCCTCTTGTCCTAGCACAGGAGAGTGTCGATCATATACTATCCTTTCCAATATCGAAGCTGTGGCTGAAAGTGGGCATGAGAATCCATCAACTCGTCCTCGTATTCCAGAATTGAACATTTCACGCACTGGTTTGCGCCTTACAAAGTTTTCGCTTCGCTAGATGGGCCAACGAAACTGCACTACGATGTCGATTTTACAAAAAAAAAAAAAAAAAATTCAGATGAAGTTCATTTTCATCTTGGTGGGTACGTCAATAAGCAAATTTGCCGTATTTGGGGCTTAGAAAACCCAAACGTGGTCTTACAGAAGCCGATGCACCCATTACGAGTGAGTGTTTGGTGCGGCTTATGAAGCGGCGGCATCATTGGCCCATATGAAAATGAGGACGGCGCAACCATTACGGTCAATGGAGCTACCTATCGCATCATGATAACCGATTTTTTGCGCCCGCTTTTCAAGGTATTGATGTGAACGAAGTTTGGTTTTAACAGGATGGTGCAACTTGCTACACATGTCATGAGACAATTAAAAATTTAATTAAAATTGGATTTTGCAAAACGTTGATTACGCGCTGTTTTGGTTTGCTTCATATAATTTCTATGGTCATCAGAATTTTTGACAGATAAATAACGTTTAGAGCTCCAATTTCGGGTGCAATTAATATTTGTAAACGATAACAGTGTTGCAAATACAAATATATAGCTGAGGCATGTAGAGTTTTGCATTTACCCCTTAATCTCCCATGTTAGTGCAGTACCTCACTTTGATACTAACATTGCAACACATGTCTTTTGTAACGACTTTTATCATTTCTAGCCTAGCTCAAGACAGTGTGCAACTCTTAGTGTGCGAACTTTGATAAAAGCGACCAACATAAACTTAAAAGTCTAAACAACTGCTACAATAACATAGAAAACTGTGTAATAGACGTTCCAATGATTTAACGTTTGCTTCTTACAATTTCGTGTTTTTTGTGCTTTTAATTCGTCATTTTTTTCTGTCGTTTCTGAAAGTATTTTCACTCGATTCTTTTAGACTTAATGTTTCGATTGTTTTTAGTTATTTTAAATAGATTTTTTTCTATTTTCAATAGCTCTGTCTCTTTTAAGCCACACATAACTTAAGGTGTGTTTTCAAAGCCAAGGCTTAGGTAAAATGTCAGCGTTATAAATTTTGCATTACAATGCTGCCGGTAGTAGTCATGGAAAGCGAGTGATTCGATGACTAAATGAGTGACAATATGACAGCTTAGAGAAGAATCAACTAAAAGAAAAACTCGATACATGAAAATTAAATTAAAAAAATAAAAATAAAAAAACAGCAAAATATGTTGGCCAACATTAGTTTTCTTCTCGTACTAGTTATTGTATTGACGTATCAGATTTCTTTTCTTTTGTAATTTTTAAGAGGCTTTCAATAATATTTTTCTCAAGTCTAGTTTAAAATTAATAATTGCTTATGCATAAAGTCGTTCAATGTTTTAATTTAATTTACAACTATTGGACTTGAAGATTTGAAAATCGGGATTTGTAAATACCAAATAAAAAAAAAAAAAGTTAAAAAAATAAAATAAATAAAAAGGTGGCAACAAATGTCTTCCAAAATGTATTTTAAATAAAAAATAAATTTTCTTGTATCAAAAAAAAAAAAAAAAAATTGTAAAATACTAGTACAGTGAGAAAAAAAAGTTATCAAAAAACAATTAAATTATTATTTGAGGTCTCTTTCGATACTTTGTGACGGAAATGCACGGCACTCAAAATGTCCGTTCACCGGCTGAAATGAGACATAAAAAGAAAAGGTGCGTTTGTTTTATACGGGAAAAGCTATTTTCCAATTGCCTAAACAAATTAATTCATTTTTAATTACCAATTAATTCATTTATCACATGGATTTCTGCTTACGTTTCTTTTCTTTTTTCTGTTTTCAAATAAACGTGGAAACCTTCATTCGTTGTATACTTCTTGATGGCATTAATGGTACATAAATGGAAAATAATGTTCAAAAGCGCAGACAGAAAGCGTTTGTTATGCAAGATGGTTATAAAATGATGTAATTATGTGTTAATTAAGTGTTAATAATATGTAGTGTTTCATTTGCTAGCCCTAAAGTATGCTAAAAAATTGTGTTTATAGTTAAGCTAATTGAGTATGCATAGAAAAATCAATACACAATTAAGTTTTGATAAAAAATTAATTCGTTTCTCGTCAGCAATCCTGTTGATCTACTAAGAGGCCCGTTATTACTCATACAGGCGGATTTTTGTCTCACGTTCTTATTGGCAGTCCTAAACGACTTTCGATGTGTACTCTCTCTAGAGACTTCTCAACCTATGGTTGTGTAGGTTATTATAATTGAAAACTAAAATATAAAATGCATTTGCGATTGCAAATGTTTTTTGAAATAATTTTCCAACAATTGTGTAATTTTCGAGAAAACTTTTGTAAAAATTTGCAAAACAATTACGCAGAATTAGTATGTGGTATTTTTCTTATAGATTTCTTAAGAAAAATCGAAATTTAATAATTTTTACAATAGCAACTAGAAGGACTATTGTTCTTATATTGTGTCAAACACTCCGGGGTCAGACCTGACAGTGCAATAGCCGACGGCGGTTGAAATACCATCAAATCAATACCTCGGGGTATATGACTGTTCGATCAGTCTGAAGCTGGGTTGGTAAAAACCCGAGATTTTAAAGAAAAAACCCAACACAGCGCGTTTTTTTTTGGGTATTTTGATGGGTCCTTCTGGGTTTTATTGGGTTTTATAACTGCTTCATAATTCCGTTCAATTCGGCAATATTTTTTATTTTTTAGTAAAATTACGTTGTTTTAGTATTTAGAATGGAATTTTGCACTTTGGTCGGATGAAGGAAGCGTGTTGTAGTAAGGCCTACTGAAGCAAATTGCAAATACTTCGTTTTAATCGTGCTTTACGAGAAAAATGTCCGGAATACAAAGATGGATATGATGACATGATTAAGTTATTCTTTTGCATGACAACGCTCGGCCTCATTGTTAGAAACGGTTAAATGCCGCACGTAATGTATTCATCGAACATTGGTACATCTGACTATTGGCTCTTCCCGGATACAATATCCGTTAGAATTTCATCGAATCACTTCTATTCAAGAAATATAAAGTCTGCTTCAAACTTGGATCAAAAGACGAAAAGTTTTTTTGAAACGGGATTCGGAAATTGGTTTAGAGATGGAGAAAAAATTTGTTAATTCATTACAGTTTTTTAACAAATTAATACGGATTTGTATTATATATTTAACTTCAATAAAAAACTTAAATAAAACCCGAGTGGGTTTAATTGGGTTGCCCAGTGCTTTGCCAACTCTGGTCTGGAAGAGTCTCCAGAAGAATACCCTCTACCTTCCAACGGGTAGCTGACGAACCTGTTCAGGCCAAATAAAGGGCTCAATAAAAGTTCGACTCCGAATGTTTGCCAAAGCAACACATTCACGTCGTCTCCTCTTCCTCCCTATACAGGCGACACACCGAATCAGGTACCACATTGAGGCTGAAGAGGTGGTATATAGGATATTCTACCCAATTCGACGGGCGTAGTTTATGCTCCCTTCCTCCTGGCCTTGGACCAGCTAATACGACAGGACGACTCTAGTCCCACGAAAGTAGTGACCGAGCCCCGTCTTACAAGTGCGTCAGCGAACTCATTCTCCATAACACAAGTGTGTCCAGGGATCCAACAAAGCGTTACCCAGTTCCCCAATGCCAATGTGTTGACATTCGTGTAGCACTCGAGTACCAGTCTTGAGTCTATATACTCCAAAGAAAGGAACTTAGTGCCGCTAGAATATCAATAGCCAGGATCTCTACCTGAAAACGCTAGTCCACTTGCCCATGGCTTGCCAGACTTTTGTCTTGGGCTCCAAAATCTCAGCTTCTATACCATCATCCATTTTAGATCCATCCGTAAAGGTTTGATTTGGTTTCTTACTAATTTTTAATATTGTTTTGACTAATTCGACTAATCAATATATGGATTTCCTATGGAATTACATAAACTATTACAAATGTAATGCAAAATTTTCATGAAAAAGGAAATACGATATATTTCAAATGTTGTCGACTTTTTATTTTATTTTTTGTTTTCTGACATCAAATAAGAAATCCAAAAACCATTCTCATTAATATGCACGACATGAAGTTTTTTTATTTTAAAAAATAGTGAGAACGAAAAAAAAAGGAAACGTGTCTTGAATCTTTGCGTGTGACTTTGTACAGTAAGAGAAATGAGGATAAAGTGGAAGCAGACGTAGGATTTTATAATATTTTTTGCTTAAATCTATACAATTCTTATTGATGATATTCTTTAAATTTACAAGTTAAGTTACTGACTTTTAACAAAGAAATATTTTTAAAATTAAAAACTGAAATAAATTTTCAAAATCGATTTTTAAAAATTCGTTTGTAGTGCTTATATCGAAAACCTAAAAAAAAACAAAAATATTTATTTGTAACCCTTTTTTGCCATTTGAACGCCACAGTCTAAGCAATTTGCAAGTCAGTACCCCACTAATAATTCTTAACCTTCAATATACAATAAAGAATATTGAAGGAAACTGATGGAATGAGTATATGTATATAAAAATGTATGAACCAAAAAAAAAAAAAAAAAAAAAAAACAAAAACTAAAAAGCTTAAATCGTATATAATATCGCCAATATGATTTTTTAATTTTTTTTCTGCATGTTTTGTGTAAAACAAAAGGTTTATTGATCAAATTTTCACTTGTGCGGTAATAATTCAATTGGTATTTCATTTTTTCATTCTTTTTTTCTGTTTTTTTTTTTCTTCATTTCCTTAGTTTTTAGCCACACGAACCCTCATGATTTGCAAATATTGTGGCAACAGAAGGCAAACATAACAGCGATTTTGTGAAATTTGATGATTTGACTGCATGACAACAAATAAGTTCACAAATAATTTTTCCTTTTTTTTATTTCAAGTCAAAATAGAAAACAAAAGTCTTAAGACTTGATTTTTTGTTTTCTATAAGAGAAAAAATATCGTTTTTAATAAGGAACACATTTGGTTTCAATTATAATTAATAATCGTATGCAATGTGTGTTTATATTGCCTGCAAGGCCACATTGCAGAATAAAAAATGCCGAAACAGAATTTAAATTTCAACTTGAATATTTGACTTTGACTTCCTTTCCTAGCAGTTTTTGTGGAACATTTGGTGTTTCAGCACTATTGTGCGAGGACTTTGATTTTTATATATTTTCTAGAAAAAGAAGAAGAAGAAGTACAGGAAGTAAATTAAATGTAAAAATATATTTTGACTTCGGTCTTCTCATTCATTATTTCTAAAAATACATTTGTTGATTGAATGTGTTCGTGTCTCACAGAAGGTTTTGATGGTTAAACTGCTGCAGAATACTATGAGGCATTGACTACAGTACAGTACAGTACAGTGCAGTGTACTATATTGTACGAATTTGGGTGTTTAGCTTTAGAATATAGCATGAATGGTATAATATAAGCTCAGCCAAAACCACTTATAACTGCTTTTAGAGTTTCGAAGCAAGTAATATCAGAGTAACTACAACTTAGGGGTTTTACTATGAACCGTGTGTCTTATGTCCTCTTAGAGTTTAAATAGTATGTTGCTTTAAATAAAGCCTGGACACGTCCGAGACTTATCACGTAATCCGTGATCAGGATCACAAAAAAAAGAAAAATTGGAAAACAATTTTCTAAATCCATGTCATGCATTAAAAATTTATTATATTCGAGAGTTTCGAATGATTTTATAGTAATGCTGGGGGATTGTCATTTCTACTGCTCTAGAACCACGATCGTTTGCTAAAAATTATTGTCTACAAAAATGTCTATCTTTAGGGTTATGACTCTAATTGAGCCTTTAATTAGATGTAACATGACATAAAGCCATAGTTGCAACGCAACAAACCGACCTTATGGACAACACTGTATTCAATTAATAGTGACATAAAAGGTTGGCAAATACCGGGGTTTTAAAAAAAAAACCCAACCCAGTTGATTTTTTGATGTTTTTTTTTTGGTTTTATTGGGTTTTTTAAATGCTTCCGAATTTCGTTCAAGCCAAAAATATTTTTTTGTTTGCTTATACAATCTCGTTGTTTTAGTAGCTATAAAGATAGGTGATCGAAACAGACTACAATTACGTCGTTTGAATCATGCATTAGGAAAAAAACAGGCGGAATTTAAAGACAGAGCTGAGTAGGACATTCCTTTGCATGATAACACTCGATCTGTTGACACAAAAGTTTCAAAACAATTATTATAAACGATCAAATGCCGCATCCGCCGTATTCTTCGCTTTCTTTACATGGCACTTCGCTATAACGACCTATTTGTGTTATTCGCTTTTTAGCGCAAATTACCTCGTTCTACGGTTAAAAAAACGTGGATTCTTCGTTTTTTAAAAAAAGTGTAAGGGAAGCAAACGCAACACATATTTATCTCGTTTAAAGGCATTTCAATTTAAGGCCTATATTTTCAGAAACTATCTAGGCTGTTTGAATTTATCCCTCAACATGTTACCGTATCATTTTCTTTGAAGAAATACAAAATCGGCTTCAAAGTTGAAGCGCAAAGTTTTTACTGAAACGGGATTTGGAAATTGGTGGAGGTGGAGGAAAGATGTAAGCACTGATTTGATATATTTGTTATTTCATTATCTTTTTTTGATAAAAAACGGAACAAATAAATTTGTAGTCCTAACAAGTAAATTACAATTCTTTTTGTTGTGAATGAACCACGAAAACCATAAAATAAAAAACCCACTCGGATTTAAAAAAAATTAATACCCAATAAAACCCGAGTGGGTTTGATTAGGATACCCAGTGGGTTGTCAACCCTGGTGACATACCAGAATACTGTAACTGATCAATTGAATTTTGGTTGTTAGGGTTGTGGCGTTATGTTAAGTTACGTCTAATTGAACAGTCATTTTCTTATAAAGTTTCATTCTCGGATACATACAATACACACTTACACAACCAATCAAAAACTCACAAAAAATAATTTTTTTTTATTTGTGTCATTGACGAAGCTGTTAATGGCTCTCAATTTGTGCACGAAGTGTAATTTAAAGCGAATATTGTCGTTTTGTGGATTCTTACGCTATTTTTGTTGTTGCTGTTGGTTACCCTTTGTTGTTTTTATTTTTGGCGCCATATGTTTAAATAGATTTTCGTTGATTTTCTTCCTTTAATTTTAATGGTTATTTGCTTAAATGCTGATATATTTTGTTGGTTTTATTTTCTTTGCAAATTTCGTTAACTTTTCTTGTTGCTGTTGTGTTTTTGATTTTGGCAATAAAAATTTTCATTTCCAAGGATTTTATGGCGTCTATGACCTTAAAGTTTCTTTTCATATATTAAAGTGGGATTTTTTGCTATTTAAGTTTTATGTGAGATCGTTTCCGCTTTTGTGTTTGGTTCGTGTTGGCCCTGTGTTCATACACACATACAACAATGGAGTAACCATTAATGTTGTTGTTGTGTTGTCGAGTATAATGAAAATAAAAAATAAAAAAACAAAAACAAAAAGGTTAAAGAAAATTACAGGTCTTGACACAGGGGCCTTTCTATACATTCGTTCAACTATGAATACTAGAAATTGCGAGTAATTATGAACTGTTTTATTGCTACACAGCACTGCCACACAGCACAACACCAGTAAAATAAAAAACAAAATTCATTACAAAACAGGAGAATGATTCACTAGACCTTGACATAAATAATTTACATTTTGTTAGTTTTAACGAAAGTTAATATTTATTATTCCACTTTTACCATATTACCTACCACCATCTGATTTATGAATCATTATAATTTGACTCAAATAAAAAATATTGTGTTTTAATCTAAAATAGAGAAAAAAAACTTAAACATTTTTCTTACGATAAATAGTTTTTAAAATATATTTATATGAACATAGATGTGTATTTTATTATAATTAGTTATGAAAATATGTCTTATATTTTTGAAGATATTTTAGACATTTTGTAGCCTATAAGTTATTTAACTTAATGGCCAACTGCAAGATTTATCTGATACAAGATTCTTTAAATTAATAATTTTGATTTTGATTTTGAACGGAATTGATTTTCCAATTACCAAAAAATATAAATAAATAAAGAATATAAGTAAGCTAAGAAATACCGATTTTGAATAGTTAATTACTTCAATTTGAACGATTTATGTATTAACTTAGCGATTATGTATTAACAACTTACATTCGTTTCTAAGTCAAATAACCATAAATCTGGGATCACTTTTTCAATCTCCTTTTGCTCTAGGGTTTTTGAGTTGTAAGCAAAATACAAGGATTTTTGTAACAAAAAAATCATCATCAAGGACCCGTTTCAACATTGATGGCTGAAACTGGTTAACGTAACCTAGTCAATATACATCACTGCAGATCCCATTTTTGAAATATGAACTAATTATGGTGTTTGTTGCTATTAATCCACACCAAATAGTAAATTTGTGAATAAAAGGGTAACTGACTTAATTGTCTTGGTTTGTTATCACTCTACCTTCGGCAGTTTTGCTTTTTGACGTATCCAGTCACCAAAAAAATCTCTACATTGTAGACCTTTAGTCTTTACAATAATTTCAGCATAATCAGTCGAAAGAATTTATTGTTTGGCATTTAAAAATCTTTCCTTATGATAAACTTCCCTTTGAAATTTGATTAATTTAAATGAGTTTTTCTCAGTTTCCTTTACTTTTACAAAATTGTTCAATTTTTATGTATATGTAGGTGTCTAACATTATAAATGCAAATACAATTCAAAAACAATTTCATTTCCTTAAAAAATTCTTTTATTATTTATTTTTTATCTGATAAATAGTTACTTTTTTTACACGTGTTCTTATTCGCACATTAACCTTTATTTCTTGTAAATTCGAAAAACTGTTAACGCCAACAATTTAAAGATAATGATCCCTTACCTTCTTATTAGTGGATTATATTCAAAAACAAAAATAGAAACGTTTATAAATAATGGATTGGCGGGAGGAAGAGATAGAGGAAGAGAGAGAGAGAGAGAGAGAGAGTACAAGAAAATGAAAACAATTATCTTTTGTTGTTGTAACAAGTTTGACCTCGTGCACTTGACGACGTCGATTGAAATAAATGCACAAATAACATAGCAAACACACAAAAATGACAGTAAAATGCTTTGAATACAAAAGAAGAAGAAAAAGGCAACAACATTAAATGCTTATTGTTAATAGTGCAATAACAATGACAACAACTAACACTTACACACATGTATATATATATGACATACACGCTCGGTACTCGTATCGTTTCCTTCACACTCATACTGAGAGCCTGATAAAAACTATGCAAACTTGTGAGAGAACAACAAAAATTTATACTTGATTACGATTCAGTGTTGTCAACTCTGAAATTTCAAAAATCACTAAAAACGGGAAAAAGACCGTTTTTATTTTAAAAAAACCTACTTAATTTAAAATAGTTTGTTTTCAGTGTTACATTTTTACGGTAGCACTCACTAATTGTTGACCTCTCTCTCAAAATTTGCCATGCAAATTCTCAGATCTACAGATAGTTTACGTTATAGGCGGTGCTTATCATTGGCCCTGTTAATCTTTTTAATCCCAGAGATGCTTTAGGTCACTACTGTAGTCCCTGTACTTTTATGAACTCGGCTTGGCAACAGCTTTCTCAGTTTACTATTGT
Organism: Wohlfahrtia magnifica; assembly: GCA_023159175.1. Classification (NCBI taxonomy): domain Eukaryota; kingdom Metazoa; phylum Arthropoda; class Insecta; order Diptera; family Sarcophagidae; genus Wohlfahrtia; species Wohlfahrtia magnifica. The sequence goes on from JAKWBJ010000060.1 coordinate 2,402,873, forward strand.
ACTTACACAAGCAAAAATATTATGTTATATTTTTTGACATTTTAAGTAAAGACTTGGTTCCACAAAAACAAAATATATAATATAAAACACAGTAGTCACTAATATGAAAATTGTTTGCGCCGAAAATTATGAAAAGTACTAAAAACAGTGCTAAAAGCACTAAGTTGGCAGTGCTGAGTATTATTATCAGCTGTGTGACATAACACTTCATCAAACCACAACACAAAACAAAAACAAGCAGGCAAGAACATAGAGAAAGAGAGAGAGAGAGAGTAACAAATAAATGAAGCAAGAGGATGACATAAAATACAAGAAAGCAAAATGTAAAAGGAAATTATAGCCATTAAGTGTTACAGTATGTGTGTGGTTTTGTATATTTGCGTTTTGTGTTTTGCATTTAAATTTGCCAGTTTCTTGTACAATTTCAGTGTTGATTTGAATGAGAGTTAAAAGTGTGAGTGAGTGTGTTTGTGTACGACGACACGAGATTTACGAACCATAAGGACAAAATACGAGTGAATCCCAACGAAAAGTTGTTATTTTTTTCGACAAAGCCAATAAAACAAAAAACAAACAAAAAACATGTTTATAGTATGCCTAGGATTTAAATTTCTAGTATAGGATTTATTTTAACAATAACAACAATTCACACAAATGCATACACACTTACATACTTACATATGTACATTTATATATGATGTCTTGTACTCACAATTGCCACCGTACGAATATCATACCTTCCATGTAATTGCAGCTCCTGTAAACCCTCTCTCACATGATATTATGTGTGGTTGGATATGTTAGCTAAGAGTAGTGTTGCCACCTTTTTTTAAATAAGAAATATCATATTCGGGAAAATAAAATTACGAACATTAAGGTGATAGAACCTACCGTCTAAGTTTTGTATTTGAAACATATCAATTTAGAAATTTGGTTTCTTTTTAATTTTAACAATAAAAAAACAACAAAAAATGAATGCATTTTAAAACTAAGTAAACAAGAATGAATTTCTAGGTTATGTATGCCATGTACAGAATAATTGTAAATTTCTATACATATTTAGTTTCTATTGCTGGGAAAAACACAATTTCTATTTTGTTTTTGGTTTTTTTTTCAATCTCCTGTTTATTCTTTTTTTCGAATTATTGAAACGGCAACACTGTTTTATTGTACATGTCGTACGGCTGGCTATCAGAGCTTCGATTGTGTTTGTATGTGTGAAGCATGGCAAAGTCACAAAACATGACGCTCTATTACTATAAAGGAACTACAACAATAACAATAACGGAAACATCTAGTGGAAAAACGTGAACAGAAGAAGAGGAACTAGAAGCACACACCGAAAAATGAGAATAAAAAAGAAAGAAAAACAGAAACAAAAAAAAGATGAAATACAACGACGTTATTATTCTGTTTCTTTGTTGTTATTGTTGTAACTTTTTTTCTTTTTTGGTGTGTTCTGCAGATTGTTGGTTATTTCGAGTTAAGTAAAGTTAGCAAATTTTATTTGTTGTTTGCGAAACGAAGAGAATTAGTGAATAATTTAAGCGGAACAGACAAAAAATAATAAAAAAAATTATTGAAATGAAAGAAAATTTTAAAAAATTATTAAAAATAAAACGTAAATTTGAAAACAAATAAAAATACAAATCAAAACAAAAAGTAAATATTATATAAAAATGTAAAAAAAAATGCATGCGAGTGTGGTGGTCATTATAAATTGAAACAAAATTCAAAAAAAAAATTTAATAAATTTTTTACACACACGGAAGTAAAAAAAAATGAAATATTTTTGGTGATTTATTCCAACCAGTGCTTAAAAACAAAATGAGTTTTTCGAGAATATAGAAATGCAGCAGCCGTTGCAGTATCTGTCTAGTATTTTGATTCAATGCTATGCGCAAGTTGCTTTATAATATAACGGTGCATATAACATATAACAAAAATCCTTTTTAATAATATTGTTGTTGGTGTTGTTGTGTGCTAGCTGAGTTGTTGGGATTAAACTGAAGTTTTATCTCCATTTGACAAGATAAACTAAAAAAGGTGGAAGTGGTGAAAATATAAAATAAAGTTGGAATAAAAGTGCCACAAAATAGCGTGCTCATTCTATAAATTAGAAAAAAATGTGACAACGCCTATAAATATACTACAATATTTATTTAAAAAATAGAAAACCTTAGAAAAGTTAAATAACAAAAGAAAAATTTAAAAGCATATATAAAAAAATAATAATAAAAATTGAAATTATAATAATGAACACAATTCATTGCAATTAGTGCTTAGTGGCTTAGTATTTTATTTTTTGTAACGCGCCTAATTATAGACTATATATTATTTATTTTAAAAACGAATAGAAAAATGTTTCGTAACTGTTGCTTTAACGAAATCAAAATTATTTGTAAAAAACAAAGAGAAAACTAAAATGTCTTAGTAAATTAAGAAAAAAAAAAAAAAAAAAAAAATAATATTCAACTGCTGTGATATAAAAGTGGCTTATGAATTATATAAATTTTGATTCGTGCTCAAATTATTGCAAATAAAATTTTGTTTCATATTAATCAAAAATATCTATTACCCTCCATATGGTTTCTACAAAAGCAAACCTGCAACGAATAATTATGAAAAAAAAAATATTTAAAAAATTGTTATTCAATAATAAAAAAATATATTTTAGTAAATTGTGATTTTGTAAGCTGGGCATATGAAACTGAAAACAAATATAATATTAATAAATAATAAATTAAGTTTTTAAACCAACGCTCAAATGAAAATGTCTTCAGAACCAAACTTAATGAAGAGAAAACATTAATATAAGAAAAAGCTTGTAGTTTCTTAGTCAAAAAGGACAATATTTCAGAAATCATATCAAAATTTGTTTAAACTGAATTAAAAAGACAAAAAAAAAAATGGTGGGTTCTCATGATTCGGGTTCTTGTGATTGTTGTGGTACGTCTAGTGAACGAAGCAATGCTAACTCGGAGCGCCGGCATCAACAAAATAATCAGCAAAGACCTCAACAGCAGCATCAATCTCACAGGCCTCAATTGCCTCCGTTACCCATACAACCTATATTACCAGCACCACCACCACCTGCTGCTGCTGCAGCTGCTGCTGCTGTAACTACTGCCCAACAACAGCTTCAACCACTGCCAGCAGAAGCAGTACGAGAAAATCCTCGACTACCACCAGATTTACAAAATAACAACAACAATAACAATTACATTAATCCCAACAATAATAATAACAATAACAATAATAATCTTAATTTAGCCACACACCAAAACGTGGCCCATTACGTCAATCAAGTTAATCTCCACTTAAACTTAACCAACAACAATCATCAGCCCCAGCATCAACATAACCCTGCGCCTCAGCAGCTGCAGCATGCACAGCAACCAGGAGCACTATCAGCACCACAATTGGCACGTGATTTTGTTTATAATAACAACAACAATCACATTTACGTAAATCCACACTCGTATGATACCAACACTGCCGCTAGTCTTACCACAACAGCCTCGCATACTGCCACTGGATCAACAGCAGCCGCAGTATCGCTTAATACCACATCTACAGCAGCAGCTGCTGGTCAAGCAATTACCGCCCCGTTGCCAGCAAATCATGATCATGAAAACAATAATGGCTCTATTATAGGCGGTGGAGGTGGGGGTGATTTGACACGCCAACACACATCGACCACATTGAGTACATTGAACACATATCTTTTTCCCTGTGGTGCCGACTCGGCTGGCACTATAGGCGGCATAACATTCAATGGCAGTCACTCTTGTGATTTGGACTCGAACTTTAGTCGCATGGTAGCCGGTAGTGAGGAGGGTGGCAGTTCCACTATAAGTTCCGGTTTGGGTTTCATTAACAAACGCCGCATTAAGCGACTCTTTGGTGTAGGCAATGGTGGGCCATATGGTTCCGCCTTAAGACGTCGTAGTTCCCATCTCATACAATTTCAAACGGCCGCTTTAGCTGCCAAAAAACAACAGCAAATGGAACGAGAAGCTACAGTGGCCTCAGCAAATGCCGCCTTCTATGAGCAGCAAAAAAAGAAGAAAGAGAAAAAGAAAACCCCCGGTCCACCGCCTCAAGTACGTGCCCAAGCTTCCCGTCAAATGGAGGATCCCATGATGAATCGACCTCGTCGTAATACCACAAAAAGCAAGGACAAGGAAGATCCTCTCCAGCAGCAGCAGTTACAAAATCCCTACGAGCAAAAGGAGAATTTTTATGAGAAGTATTTTTGTTTTAATGGCTACAAAGATATTCCACAAAGAAAAAAAAATTAAAACATTTTTTTTATTTTTGATTTTTTTTTTTAGTATTTTGAAAAGAGCTTTTATTTTTAATTCATAAGCAAAAAAAAAAACAATAATAATAAAAAATAAAAACATAAGTATTAAATATATTAAATCAAAAAATAAAAAATAAAATAATAATTAATAAATTATCACTATTTTGTTGCACTTGTTTCTTTTTGTTTTTGATTTTTGTGGACCAAAAATATGCTTCAAAAAGGTTAAGTTACAACAATAATATGCCGCTTTTCTATGTACATACATACATACAGACATACATATATTATAAGTATGGCTTTGTTATTGTACTGCAATTTGTATTTTTGCTTAAAACCAAATTATTTTAAAAAAATTAAGCATTTTGCACTTTCATATTACAAATTATATAGAAAATAAATAAATTAAATTGCTTTACAACAAATGCTTTATGCCAATTAAACACAAAATCTTTTTTTTAAACTTCTTTATTAAAAGTACAGCTTTTCAAATGCAAATTGCTTTTTTTCAAGCTTGAAATTTTTTTTAAATATTTTGTATCTGTAGAGATTATGTTAAAACTGCAAAAAGTATTATGACTTAACATTCAATTCATAAAATATTTAATCTCTAATGAAACCATAATTTTAATCTCTACCTTAGGTCGTATTGATTAAGAAAACATTTGCTCAATTTTGTTTACAGCCGCCATTAGAATGAATGTTTATTTAGTATCGTTTTTAAATCGAATTCGTATTCGAATTCATCTCTTCGTTACACTCGTCCAAAACATACAAGCGTACAAACACGCAAACACAAATACATATACATTTCTAACACTTCACTTGTTTGCCATTGAAGTGTTAGGGTTTTCGTGAAATGAGAAATTTTAAATGACGAAAAGATTTAGATCAGATGTGAAAAAAAAAGAAATGAAAAAAGTTGAGCTTTTATTTTTCATATTTTCGTTGAATGATTTCGTGACTGTTTTGAATCAAATATAAAAATTTATAAAATTTTTAAATAAAATGTAAGCGTTTAAAGCGTTTTATTTTAATCCAACCTTTTTGTTTGACTCAAATATTACGCACCGGCAATTTCTTTTAATTTAGGAACACAATTTGGAGAGTCGGTTGGTTGAATATGTGCATTTGTTTCGAAGGAATAGAGGTTGTATTTGCGATAGATGAGGACGTTTTAATTTCAAATCAATATTAAATCTGTTCAAAATCGTTTTGCCCATTCTTGAAGTGAATGACATTGTGTGCTGCCGAAAAGCTGTGGTCATGATTGATTGTTTTTCTATGATCCATTTTTTCTTCACAGTTAAAAGAAAAAACCTACAAATTTATTCAGATTGCGTCTAAGCATCACTTGACATTCCACTTGAAACAATCAAATGATTGCCTTTGCAATCAGGTGTGAGCAATCTCACGACCACAACGATAAGACGTTTAAGAAGATAGAGGTTTAAGAGAGAGAGAGATTTAAATTCCCTAATAATAGAAGTATGGACTAGGATGCTCCTTGAGTGCGCGTTAACTAAACATAAACTTCTGATACATAGTATATGACCAATTTGTTCTTTTTATAATTAAATTTATTTGGTATTCACCCAGTTTTTCTTTGCAGCGTAATTTTGAGTTTGCCCTATTCCCGTGTCTCACTTAATCTAGTTTATCAATAGGATAAAAATAGTGAATATACAATCGATGGAGCAAATTCTTTTGATTCAAAAAATAAAGAAGATGCTGGCGTGGACAGTGATGTAAATGCATTGCAAAAATTGATGGATTCATCTCCTTTACATCGTGTTCTTTAGCGGTGAATATCATATCACAGCCACCGATAACATATAAATTGTATTCTTTTTTATAATTTTTCCCCCAACTCGTTAAAAAAAATAAAGATTTGCACGGTATGTTTGATGCAAGCTTCAGACACCTTATTTATACTATAGGCCAAAGAAATTAGAAAGCAAGTCTTCCAAAGCTTTACATCCGTTACGAAGATGATCCTTTCGATGTCGTTGTCCTTTAAACTTGCAAAGTTTGGCCTAAAATATGGGCGTAAAGTCTGTGGAAAATCGAGAAGTTAGCCAGAAAAAAATCAGAGTCCGGGTCTTGTTGACTCACACATTAACATTTGCTTTCAATGAAACATTGTGCGTTATTTATGATCGGTGTACCAAAAATTTAATCTCTGCTCTAAAGCAAGGAACATGCATGTGCATTATATGCAGCAAATTTTTATGCAAATTAAAATGAACAATAATTTGCTCATCATGGGCTGAGATGACTTGGAAACTTTTTCTGTAAACCTTAATTATAAAAATAAATCGAAAATCGTGAACAAACCAAAAGGCTTCTAAACCTAAGATTTAAAATTTTTCAATTTGTTGTCTTCCTGATTATAATTTTTTTTCTCCGTCACTCCTTTATTGGCTTTCCACAAGGCATCCATTTCTTTGTTTCAGTTTCTTTAATCAATTTGATCTTCCAAGCTAAGAAGATGAATAATCCGCTGTAGCGTCTTCCATGAATGATGCCACCAGGCACGCATTAATCTTGGCAATCCGTGAACGTCTACCAAGAAACCAACGTCACTCATGGGAAGATATCAGAGCAATATATAATCAAGTAGCGGAGGAAACACTTGGTGTAGTGCACTCAAATAGAAGAGTTTGGATATCAGATTACACTTGGAACCTGGTTACACCAAGAAGGAAACTGAAACTGCAGCTGAATAGCAACAATACGAAAGAAAGCTGCAATACAATAAGAAACCTGCAAGAAAAGACAGAAGAAAATTCCTGGAACGACTGGCAACGGCAGTAGAAGAAGCAGCTGGCCAGAATAATAAGAGAAAACTAAATATCTCACTAATCAAAAGTTTAATAGGAACCAAGCTGTTGCTGATCGAAATGGTACACTAATAACGAACAATGATAGACAAACACAGAGATGGAGAGAACATTTTAATGAAATTAGTAACGTCACGAACACTACTGAGGACAGCGAAACGATTGAGAACATAGTTGAGGAAAACAGTTTAAGAATACCATGCAACCATCTCTATCTGAATGAGATAAAAGACACGAATGGTAAATTTAAAAATAATAAGGCGGCAGGCGAAGATGGAAATACTACGGGTTGACATGCAAACCTCAGCTGAACTTCTACTGCCTCAGATCGCATCAGTATTGGAAGAGGAGAGGCATCATTATAAAGTTTCCAAAAAGTGGCGACTTCAAAGAATGTAATAATTGGAGAGGAATTACTCTACTTAACACCATATATAAGATACTTGCAGTCATAATACAGGGGAGACTTCGGAGCAGAATAGACAACATACTGCGAGATGAACAAGCTGGCTTCAGACCGAATAGAAGCTGCGTAGATCAGGCCAGTACTTTACAAATAATTATTGAACAGTTCATAGAATGGTGCACTCCCTGTATCTACTGTTTGTCGATTTCAAGAAAGCGTTTGATACCATCAGGCTAACGGTTATATGGAAAGCACTAAGAACCAAAGGTGTACCCCAGAAGATAATTCGAATAATCAAACCGATGTATGAGAATGCAGAACTTTCAGTTCTTCCCAACGGAAACATCTTCCAACCATTACACAAAAATGCTGGACTTAAACAAGGATGCCCACTATCACCTCAGCTATTCACCATCGTGCTGGATGACATAATGAGCAAAGTCAGATGGAGAGAAGAGGGTTTAAATGGAGTCTCTCCCGCCAACTCGAAGACTTGGACTATGCAGATGATATTTGTCTACTCTCGCATAAGATTTTCAATATGCAGTCGAAACTGGAGGACCTAGAAAGATTGGCTCGTAGTGTTGGACAGGCTCTATAAAGCGAGAGCGGCATTTGGACGACTGCAGTCAGTATGGAGAAGCTCACATATATCCAGACGGACTAAGCTGAAAATATTCAACTCATGTGTTAAATCGGTACTGTTGTATGGTAGTAGAACCTGGCTTGTATCAAACAACATCACACAGAAACTCCAGGTGGCTCAGAATCATATGTAGAATATTCTGGTCTAACGCCATAAGTAACACATAACTGTGGAGCATGACTAATGAGGAACCCGTACTGAAACAGATAAGGAAAAGAAAGTGGGGATGGATCGGTCACACCATCCGAAAAAGTCCAGAAAGTATCACCAGAATGACGCTCGAGTGGAATCCTCAAGGCTCAAGAAATCGTGGTCGACCAAAAAACACTTGGAGATGCACAATCATCCAAGAACTGAGACAGAACAACCTCAAATGGGAGGAGGCAAAGTCAACAGCAGTAAGCTGTGTTAGATGGAGATGCTTTGTGGAATCCATATGCTCCCAAGAAGAGTAAGCGGGGAAAAAAAAACTTCCTCCATATGATTTTTTTTTGCGTAGTGGTGAAGATCCTTGCTAAATGGTGGTGATATTTACATTAGCATTGCAATTTTTTAATTTTTTCCCAGTAATGTGGCGTCGTGTTTTCCTTATTATTCGTCTTATGTTTGTCATCATGGCCACAGGTATGTGGGAACATCAGGGTTGCTTATCTTCATAATTATTTTTTTTTTAGATGGAAACCACAATTAAATTTTTTTTTCGTCATGTCCTCTCCTGGGCTGTTTGCGTTGTTATGCGTGCGCTCTAACCACTACACCACTCCACCCCCTCAACATCATAGATGACTAAAAATTTCGTAGATGTAATGAATATAAAAATAATATTTATGTTGATATCTTCTTTGGTCGTTGTGTAGTTAAAGCGGAAAGAAAAAATGTTGACCAAAATGTTTCAAACCTAAAAGCGGGGTTAAGATTGTAAATAGAGTTACGGGTACACATTGCATGTTGGCTATTTAAACATTTGCAAACTTAAAAAAGCCTTGCAAGAGCTCATAATTTAATACATTTATAAAAGGTTACAAAAAAAAACAAATTTTTGGCTTACCCTTTACGTTTTTTTTTTTAGTAAATTGTCAATTTATGAATCGATAAATGATTTGCAAACAAATTTTCTATTCAACTGCTTTAGGGATAAATTTGAAATGCATGCGTTCGTTTATTTCACACAAATAATAAATAATTTGTTTGTTAAGAAATGTCTTGCTACTCTCCGTGTGTCTGTCATTTATGCCCGTCCTCTCTGACTTACCCTTTATCGTCTTGTGATTGCCTGTTGTAAGTAAGTAAATCATATTTACGGGTAACCTTCTAAATTTTATATTTATTTAGAACGAAATTGAATTTAATATTCAAAAAGGTTAAATAAATTACACCGTATTTATAATATTGTAATACACACATACATATGTACATATGTATATATGTATGATTGTATGTATATTTATTGGTTTGTGTACAAGTCTACAATACAATAGTATTGGTGTCAACATTCGTGTAGTTGTGGTTACGGAAACTAAGATTGCAAAAAACCAAGCCAAGACACGAAAATACTGTCAATTTTCTCATAACATTAAGTCAAAAATTAAGAAAGAGAGAGAGAGAGAGAGAGAGAGTGAGGGAGAGTGAGAGAGTTACGAAGAGAAAGTGGGGGCTATAGACAAATGCATTATGTGTAATGTAAAACGTTGTTATATTGATCAAATAAAATAATTGACTTTAGGGCTGTTGTTATGAAGGTTGATGTCATGCATTTTTTCACTCGATTTCCTCTCGACTGCTCTTTATTCTCTATTCGTTCACAACCTTTTTTGCTTTTATTATTTATAAAACTAATAAAAATATTTATAAGATTTTTTTGACAATCGGATTTAAAAGTCAATGAACTTGTAAATGTGTACACTCGGGTATAAATGTATGTAATTTCGTTCGCATCTTTTATTTTTTGAGATTTTTTTATAAAAAGAAAAAATCATATTTTTCATTTGTGTTTTCGAATCCCCTGCAAATGTTTCCAGTTGGTTGCCAAACTCTGTACTCTCAAGCTGTGTGTATGACTCTGTCTTTTTATTGTCATTTTTTCTCTTTTTTTACCTCTTCCTCCTCTTTGGGAAATTTATATTTTCCATTTAATATTCTCGTTTTATTTTTCTGTCTTTTTTTCGTTGAATCAGCCAGTTTGGTGTCTGCTAGGCGCCATTTCTTGATTCCATTTTAAGTATCTTTTAAAGTTTAACTTTGAAAATAATCGTATTTAATTTGAATTTAAACGAAATAACAAGTTTTCATAGAAAAACTTTGTTCGTTTTATTTTAATTTTTTTTTTTATTTTTATTCTTCGGTGTTAATTAAAATTTATTTTATTTATTTATTTTTAAATCGATAATTTTCCCTCTCTATGCAGGGAAAGTAAAACGTTTTGAAAGTGTTGGCAAATGTTAAACATAATATAGACCAAGTCATTATGCAGTTTTTAGTAAAGGTCATGTAGTCTTTGGTCTTTATTTTTTAAATAAAATAATTTTTATGGCATAAACAATAAATCAAATTATTTTCTTAAAAGATTTCTGTGATTTTATCTTTAAATGTTAAAACACTTTACAGAAACAGAACTCTTTTAATATCTTCCGCACATTAATCTGAAATAAAATAATAAAAATGAATGAATTAAGTAATTCCAGTTTAAAACATGCATTAGGCTATTAATTTAGGATGTCTAACTTTGGGAAATATACTGAAAAAGATCTAAGACGTCAAAATTTTGAAATGAAAAAGAAGGAGTAGCATTAGTTCCTGTTAAACTGAAAATTAACAGTTAAAGTTGTTTTTTAAATACACTTTTATTTGTTTCCCTTATGAGCAGGGTTGGGTTTTTTTATTAAAAGGTTTTGTAGTTTATTTACAATAAAAATAAATAAAATTTACTTATTGGGAGTAAAAATTAATTTGGTACGTTTTTTTTTTAGCCCAGAAAAGATAATGACTTGACAAATTTTTCAAACTTTAAATGTATCAAATCACTGCTTACATCGTTTCCCCACTTCTGATCCAATATCCGAATCCCGTCTCAGAAAAACTTCTCGTCCTTTGCGGTGATCCACTTTGAAACTGATTTTATAATTCTTCAAAAGTTGTGATTGGGTGACGTGCCAAAAGATTTGTATTGTCGTAACAGCCAATAACACTATGCAACTAGCGAAAATACCTTTGATAACCACTACATTTTGTTGATGAGCTGTATGAAGCAGCCTCTTCAAAAATCTCACATTTTAGAAAAAAAAAAACTTATCCATAGAAAAGCTGATGTTTTTTGAAGTTAGGCGATAATAGCGCATCAAAAAAATATAGTGGTTATCAAAGTCAAAAATATTTTTTTCCATTTGTTGCATAGTGTAATCAGAGTGAGCAATGTTTGAAGAATACGGCAGATATGACATTAGATTGTTTCTAACATTTGTTTGGCATTTTTGGCGATGTGAGATCGAGTGCTGTCATGTAAAAGGAAAACCTTATCTGTCTGTCTTTATATTCCAACTGTTTTTCATACAATGCTCGGTTCAATCGAAGTAATTGCAGCTTGCTCCGATCACCGAGTTTTAGCTGCTCATAATACACAATGCCGCCTTGATCCCACCAAGCACTAAGAACCAAAGGTGTACCCCAGAAGATAATTCGAATAATCAAACCGATGTATGAGGATGCAGAACTTTCAGTTCTTCCCAACGAAAACATCTTCCAACCATTACACAACAATGCTGGACATAAACAAGGATGCCCACTATCACCTCAACTATTCACCATCGTGCTGGATGACCTTGGATGCCTTGATCCCAACAATTGTACAATTGTACTAGTAACCAAATATAATAAAACCCAAAAAAACATTTCAAATAACCCAGTGAAAAACGATAGGTCGGGCTTTTTTAAAAAACTCGGATTTGTGCCAACCCTGCTTATGAGAGAAACTCTAACAATACTCACCTAGCATATGTTGGTCTCAGTAAAACAGAGTAGCTGCCTGTCACTCATATTTGCAAGGATCCTAGAAAAGGCTTAAATGGGAATCCAAAATTCCTATTCTTCAGGAAATCAGCAAAAATATTTTGAAAATTTGTTGTTTTAAGTATTAAAGAGATCCAGACAGTTAAGGGACACGTTAAGGGACTCTTTAATTGTAAATCATAAAAAATTTTCGTATTTTAATGACGAAAATGGACTGCTTAAATTTCGAAACGCCGGTTTTGTCTTCTCCAAAGTTTTCATAAGAAACGTGTTTATCATAAAACTATGACGTGTAAGTGGCCAAACGAAAAGGGATAATTAACCATCGTAGGTAGCCATTATGCAAAAAATAATCACCAATATTCCGCGTTTCGATTCGAATCGAAATTTTATTCGTTTGCAAATTCGGTATTCTAAATTTCGATTCCATTCGGTTTCTTTCGATTGTATGTATGTATTGTGCATTACGATTGTAACTACGTTTTTCAAAGTTTTTAAAGTTGTGACAAAGAATCTCTAGATTTTTGTTTTTTAATCAAAAGTAAAGTTTAAAGTTTTTATTGTATAATTTGGTTTTTTTAAATACGAAGTAAAGGCGTATAAAACTTAAATAAATTTAATAAAACTATAAATTTGCGCTTATCCAGTTGCACGAAAAAAAAAAACTAATAAACAAACAAAAATTAAGTGTCTTGTTATTGAACCCCTTTGTGTATGCACTAAATTGAAAATTTTTATTAAAATTTGCTTATATTTAAAAAATTTCTGTGTTTTCAGCATAGTATAGCCGAGAACGGACTCAATATATTCGTGTTTGATACAACTGGCATAACACGATTGTAGTAATGCATCAATTATTGGTGCGGCAATCGTGTGACCGACCAATAAGTAACAATGTGACAAGAAAGATTTCAAAAATGCGCCAATATTTATTGTGTTCTTATGCGACAATCGAAGTTGACAATACGTATCAATTATTAAATTTATTTTCACAGGATAAATATGAATAATTTTAATATTTTACGTCAACAAAGCACAACAGATATTGTGGCATATTGGTACATTTGCGACAATCGTGTGATCCTAGCTTAAGTATTTAGAAATTCGTTGTTATGTTCACATTCCTATTGAAAACTACTAAAGCAAGAAAATGATTCTACAATATAAAAAAAGTAAATAAAAGCTAATCGACACTTTCTTGCTCTGAAAACACGGCGGTACATATATACACACATACATAAACATTACAGGCATGTTCTGAAAATTTCTTTTAGTGAAAGTGATTTAAAATCATATGAAACAGAAACAATTTTTTTTTAATTTTTGTGATTTTAAGCCGGCCAACTTACTGACTATCGATTTAAAATCACTTGCATATTTTTTAAACCATTTTACTTTGAACTTCCCAATAAATGAATATTTTAAAATGTTTTTTTTATCGATTTTATAGTAAAAAGAGCAAATTTGCACCCAAATGCTTATAAAATTATGAAAAAAATTACAAGATTTCCATTCTAAGAAATTTTTTTTATTTGATTTTGTGATTTTGCATTTACTTTTTAGTTGTCAGCTGTTTCAGATCTTCGAAAATACATCTAAGCTTGCCAGACTATCAGAATATTTTTACCAAAGAGAAATGTATTTGATTGTATTTTAATAAATGAACTATTTCTAATGAAACTTGATTGTGTTTGTTAAGCAATGTTTAAAATATTAAAAATCTATAAATTCTTTGCCTAATTTAAAAAATAATAACAAATGGCAACAATAAGTAATTTTGAACAGTGGCAGCTTCGGTGTGAATTGTAGCAACAAATTTAAATTTTTTTGCTTCAAATTTAATAATTCAGTTGCGTTTACGTAGAATGCGATGTGAGCAATTGTTGGCAGAACTGGCATTGCAATAAAAACTCCTGGCATTTAAATATTTTTTTTTGTTTTTATAAAAAAGCTTATTTTATTTAAAGTTTACTTGATATTTTTACCGAAACATTATTTAATTTTCAATAATTAAAAAATATCATCAAATGTAGACAGAAAATCAGTTGTTTTCGCGTGTTTTCGAAAAGTTAAAATCACATTAAAAAGTTGCAAGTTTTGTGGTTTTTAGAACACCCTTAAATCACAATTGTAATTTAAAATCACAAGAGATTTGTAATATCGCGTTTTGTAGAACATGCCTTAGTTTTTGCTGATGAAGTTTGGACTCACTCAATTGTCTTTGCTGGTTTCTATGCCTCATTTAGCGATATTCTTCAGTAAAAAACAAATCAGTTTGTAAAGATTTCTGAAACCAGCTAGCAAAAGTTTGACAAAGTCGGTGGTAAAGGGCCTATTGATTTAAATATTTAAATATCTTGTAAATCATTACAAAATTCAAGAAAAATCTTATAAGATTGCATTCGAAAATGCTGAAATAGAAATTTTAAATCGTTAAAACTGTATTTCAGTTGAGAAACTTCGAACATCACGTGACGGCAATGAAAAAAAAAAAATAAAATAAAATTGCTGCTGCCCCACGATTACTTTGATTTGCTGTTATTGGTCTCATAGTTCTTGTTTTAGCAATGAACTGTGAAATGTATTTTATAAATAATTCATAAACTTGTTTTATGAACATGCCATTTAAACAGTAAAAAAGGAGGAAGAAGAAGAAAAATGGAAATTATTAAAAAAAAGGTAAAATAATAACTTCAATTACATATCAAGCGTACGTCGGTCTATGTGTGTGTGTATAGGTGTATGTGTGTGTGTGTTGGTGTGTATGTGTACTATACATTATATGCATATGTATGTAGAATTGTAATAGCAACAAGGACAACATTTTTTTTTGCATTTTATAGTTTCATATCGTGAAATCAGTTTGCAAAATACAACCAGTCCGCAGACCAAACAACCAATTACACGCCTACGGCCAACAATCGATAAAAAAAATTATTACAAAAAAACACACATTTTGTACTCGACCGCTAATGAGTTTTGCAAATACTCGTACTTTTCGATAAATGCCAATTAGCGTTTGTTAAAAAGAAAGAAAATTTCTTTGAAAATGTTTGAATAGCAGGTAATGGATATGACGAGTGAGTGTACTATATACCAGGCTGAAAGAAGGACAGATGAAGGCCTAGGAAAATAAAGGTGAAGTTTGACTTTTAGTCTTACTGAACAATGTAATTCAAAAAGAATTGTTATAAAATTATAAAAGTCTACTATCGTATGCTTTTTTTTTGATTCGAATATTAAAAATAAAGCATTGCTGGGCAAAATTTAAAGGCAATCTGACAGTTAATCTGTGGGTTACTGTCGTTTTACAATAATGAGATTAGTTTTTCAAGACAATGCGTAGAAAAGAATTTCGTGTGTTGATTAAACACTGTAGTTGGATATGAAAAGCACTGTTGAAGCCAAACATTATCGGAACTCTGCAACTGAGAAACCAAGTCATTTTGTATGTAATTTCGTTTATGCGTCACAAGTCAATAAATAAAGGGTAGTTGAACCGAAACGCACGGATTTAGTTGTAAATAAAACAAAAAGTTTTCAGAGAATTATCTTAATATTTTTCATCATGATGGACGGATCTATGAAAATTATAAGTGAAACAAAATATCGGCTAAATGCACGCCCTGGCTTCAGTGGCATTCCTTCATCCGTTGGACCATATTTATATATAATTGAGGTTCAATATCGTAATTGTGCCGAATTATGTTATTAGCTCTCGAATTGTCCTTGGTTTATTGGCATTCACCCTTTCTTTTAAATATTCTCAATAAAAAAAGTCCAATGGCATCAAATCAAATGATCGTGGCGGCCAACTAACGTCGCCACGAGATGAGATAACACGGCCACAGAATTTCTCTCGCTAAAGAGCTCTTGTTTCGTTGGCTGTGTAGCAACTGGCACCATCTTGTTGGAACCACATATCGACCAGGTCCAATCAATTTCTGACCACAAGAAGTCCATTATCATCTTGCGATAGCGAACACCATTCACGATAACTGCTTGGCCGACCTCATTTTCGAGGAAGTACGGCCCGATAACACCGCCAGCGCATTTCCGACAGATCCGATTTGCTAAAATTTGCGTGCAGTTCTCTAAACACCTTTGGTCGATTATGCTGATTAAAAAAATTGCGAAGTGCACGAAATGCATTTTGATTTGAACTCCCATTTTCGTAAAAGGCTTCAACGTGCTGCTCAATTGTGTACCTCTTTATGGTTGAATTTTTCAAACACTGAAACAAAGAAATGTCAAATTAAGTTGGGCAAAAACTTGACATTAAGGCTTGACTCACAATTAACATCGTGCATTATGGTTGGATCACTCTCTACGATGGTTAAATGGGATAAATTACGCTTCGAATTTGGTCCATAACGATATAATTGAATAAATTGGAATTTCAAGTAAAAAATTTAGTGTTTTCGTCAGGCTGAATGGAGATTTTCGTATGTGTAGGGTAGATATTTTAGTTAAATGGCCTTTTCTGTTCTGAATGTTGCACTTTGTTGCCTTTTTTAAAGATTTAATTCAAAGAAAGGGTACTGTTTTTACCTCGTAAAATGTTGCCTTTAAGAATCCATGTTAAATCTTCAATTTTGCTTAAGTTTTAATGCCAAGGACATAAAAGCGCAAAATTTTTTGTCAGAAAAAAAAACCAAAGTAATTAAATAAAATTTGAAAATTTTCTGTAGCAAATTCTTATTTAAATTTTCAGTAGATATCGTTGTACTTGTTATATGAATTTTATTTAGTCTATTTAATCATTTCATGCTATGGGATGTACATCATTCCAAAAGGCTTTCTTTCTTCAGCTATTGTTATTGTTGTTTGGTTTTTAGTGTTGGCCCTCTGTCATTGTTGGATTGTATCGTTGTTTTAAGTTGTATGACATTGACACACATGTTCCCAGAAGCAACTCACGCAATGTTGACAATATTCACAAGACAAAAACAACAATACAGCAACAACAACAACAACAAAATTAACAATAGACTACATACCCCAAATTAAAAATACGGTTATAAATAAAATAAACTTTTTCGACATGTGGTTTATTTTTCGTTTGTCAACCATACTATACACTTGGCCATCGCCAATTGAGTTTTACATGAAATGCGGAAATAAACTGCAGATGTTTTAGGTTTTGTGGTTAATATTGAGCGGTTTAAACG
Source organism: Wohlfahrtia magnifica (assembly GCA_023159175.1). NCBI lineage: Eukaryota > Metazoa > Arthropoda > Insecta > Diptera > Sarcophagidae > Wohlfahrtia > Wohlfahrtia magnifica. The sequence continues at coordinate 2,420,250 of JAKWBJ010000060.1, forward strand.
TAATGATAAGCTTAAAAAAGATTTGTTTTCGTTATGGTTCAGAAACATTTCACTTATGGTTAATCTATCAATCCAAAATCCAAATCCAAGGCCGTTATCAGTCTCTTCTTTAGAGACTTTTCGCAAACACCAAAGTTCATGTTCGGAATGAAATCGAGCAAACCATTGATTGAATCAGCACTTTGTCTTTTTTGCGGTAAAAAGCATCGCAAATCAATTGTCAATTGTCTTCTTAAAAATATAGCCTGATATTTTTTGTTTGCCGCTGTGGTAAGGTAGGTAAGACATCCGCCTAACAAATAGAAGGTCCTCGGTTCAATACCAAGCCCCAGACCATCTTAAAAAAAAATTTTTCGACTGCGGTTTCACCTCATAACATTAGCTTCTAACTGGTTATTAGTATTACTTACTATTGAAAGCTCATCTAATACATTTGCCGTTCGGAGCCGGCGTTAAACTGTAGGTCTCTTTCAATGAGTTTAAAAATTTAATCGGGTGTAGCTCATTGACTGAGAGAAGTCCTAATGTTTCTTCATGGAATGTTATGGGAATTGATATATAATATATAATTCACTTTTTTAAACACATGTTCGCTCAACACAATCGAATTATTGTTTTTCGTATAATATTTTTGGGTATAATAGTGTTAACTTTTCTAGGCTCGAGGTGACCGGTTAAATTTTAGAATGTTTTCTAAACCTAATGAAAGAGGCTGATGTACTCGATATTCAGGTTTTAGGTAACCCAACTTAGCTTATTCATATTAAAAATTTTCATTATTTGTTTACACACAATTTTTTTTTTTGCTCTAATTTGCACTGTGAGTATTTGCTTAAATAGTCATGTGAAGTTTTCTATATACCGTTGCTGTTGTATTTGTTTTCATAAAATGATGGCAAAAAAAGAAAAACTAAAAAAAACAAAATTATTTCAATCACAATTACGAAATTGCACGTCAATGTTTAAGCTTGGCAACATCATATTTGTTGTTGCTTTTCAGCTCATTTAAAAATTGTTGTTTCTTATAAATGTACACGAAGAGAATAATATAATCGTGAGTGTTTAAATCAAAATATATATGTACAGTGTGTCTGTGCCTCGCCTGTGTGTGTTGCTTGCTGTACACATTCATATACATACTCGTATATGGAGTATTTTTCGTGGTGGAGTTGTATTTTTCATTTCATGAAGTTTTTATACACGAGATGACCTTGAGTTTCTGTTTCTGTTGGTTTGCTGTTTCCCTTTTATAATATTCGTTCTCTCGCTATACTTGTACAATGTACAATGTACATACACACATACATACATACACACATGCATAAAAGCGTATGTGCGTTTGTCCATTTACCATAGCAGGCCTAAGAGATTTGCTAATGAGAGAGCGAGTGTATGGTTTTCTTCTGTGGTGTGGTAATTATTTAACCCGAGTCCATTTGTTTTTTGTTGCTGGTCGTTAAATCAACTGACGTTGATGAAGGAGTTTTTTTTTTCTTTTTCCTCTTCCCCTTTTCTTTCTTATAAATAATTGCTTAAGGAAGTGTAGGGCAGTAAATAAAATTAAATTTTTGTGAACATGAGGAATTTCTGCAAAATTTCACAAGCCAAATTACTATGAAGTTAATAAAATATTTACGTAGTTTATGTTTTTTTTTTGCATAATTGAAGTTATAAATAGAACTATGGGGCTAACAATTGTACACAGTTTTTTTTTTTCGTTATACTAGCAATACTTATAATAATTCCAATATAATTCTAGAACTTTCTTTTTATTGTGATATAGAAACTATTAGTAGCTGTTAGTTACAGTTTGTTGTCATAAAAGTATTGAGTAATTGCAGTGACAAGGTTCAAACAAGATTGCCAAAGATAATGCCTCAAAACATATCGCATTCAATTTGATACTATTGGGTATACAAGTTAATAATATCGATTTGGATAACATATGGCACAACTATCACACATGGCTTGTGTCAATAATAACAAGTATGATATTTGGGAGAGTAAACATTTGTATACGATAGGCGCCATAGTTTAAACAAACAATATTTTCAATCGCTATAATAATGTCGAATTTTTTGCGGGGAAGTCTGATAACCTTCTTCAATTTGAAGAAAACGGCTACCGGAAGTTATCGATTGTTGGTGAAAGCTTACGGTCAACATGCTCCAACTTAAAAAACTTGTGGACGATGGTTTGTGCGATTAAAAAGTGTTGATTTCGACACAGAAAACATGGAGAGGCCAGGTCAGGCGAAAAAGTTTGGAGATTAGAAGTTGGAAGCATTACTCGACGAAGATTGTTGTCAAACGAAAGAAGAACTTGAATTACCATTGGGAGTCATACAACAAGCCACTTTCCTACGTTTAAAGGCATTGTTATTCATTCAAAAGCAAGGAAATTGGGTCGCATATGAATTGAAGCCGAGAGACTTTAGAAGGGGATTTTGCATTTTGGAAATGATGCTTGAACGCTACAAACAGAAGTCATTTTTGCATCGTATTCTTACTGGCGTTGAACCCCCAATTACGATAACCCAAATCGCAAAAAGTCATATGTAAAGCTCTGCCAACCAGCCAAATCAACGCCAAGGCCTAATATCCTTAACGCCAAGGTAATGCTCTGTATTTGGCGGGATTAGAAGGGTGTTCTATCGATGCAGAACGCCCTTACTGGAATACGTTTCACTTCAGAACAGGGTATCAAAAATTGACTTGATTAATTCTTTACCTCTTTCTCTTTCTTTCCTTTGGTGAGGTATGCATATGCTACCACAAAGATGGGTAAAAGTGGTGGCTAATGATGGACATTACTTTGAAAGGTGTATCAGTTAATTTTGTTATTATAATGAATGCATTTTTCAAGCAAAAATAATCGACACTTTTAACTTGTATACCCAATATATGTTGGTGAACAATGTTTGCTACTCAGTCGCATATGAATACTACTTAATCGCTTATAGATTTTCCTCATATTTTAAATTCCGCTTTGAGATATTTATACACTCGGATACTTACATTCCCTTAATAAGTGGGAGCATATAAATATAGATCAACGATAAGTTACTAAAATCTAACAAATACATGCGCGAAAAGCACAAAGATTTTCTGTTTGTAAGAATCATTACCATATTAAACTTGTCTTATACTTTCAGAGCAACCAGTCAAGAATAAATTCACAATAGTTTTTTACAATCTCTGATGTCTGCTCCACAGCAATCTAATAAATGTTTATTAGAAAATCTAAACATATATCAACAATTTGTTGTTTTTCTTTTTTGTCCCAAGCTTTTCTATCTAAACCATTGATAAGATTTGAATCTTTTTTTAATTTTTCTTTTTTCTTTTGGAGTCATACTTCTTAGACGAGAAAAGTTTATTTGAGTAAAATCAATAATTTTATTTTCCTTCGAAAATAAGTTTTTGGCAAATAAATTTCTTGAAGTTGCACTCACATACTACTAATCTCTGTGCTCTATACACTCTCAAACACAAACACACACATACACACAAGCCTGGAAACGTTTTGTAGAAAAAGAAAAAGACGAAAAAAAATAACTACCAACGCCACATTAGCATTTATATACTACATGTTACTATTGTTGTTTGTTTATGACTGTGTTATTGTGGTTGATTGTCAATAATAATGGCGGTTCAGCAGTTCAGCGGCGGTGTTACACTGTAAATAACATATTTCCGGTGTTAAGACCATAATCACCTTTCTAAACACATATAGTGAAAGGCTCATACTTATACTCATGCATAGAAATGCACTCGTTCTCATGTTCAATGGCGTTTAAATAAACGGGTTTTCTTTCTTATTTTCTTATAATTTTTTCTTTTGGCCTGTGTGCGTGTGTGTGTGTGTGTGTGTGTGTGTGTGTGTGTGTGTGTGTGTGTGTGTTACTCAACATATGTATATTTGGATGTCAAGGTCGTAACATGTTTATTCTGGTTCTTTTATTTTCGCTTCTTTAAACATTTCAATTTAAATATTTTGACGGAATTCTAGTTTCTTAAAACAAAACTAATTTCGAAGACCAGCCATATATCCGTTGTAAGTTATCATTTTGATAAAGTTCAGTTCATTAAATACTGTGTCTTTGAAGAAATTGGTAGTTATTTTTGTTTTGAGAAAACTTGTAAAACATGCGCTGCGGTTGATGGCAAATTTCGAGGAAAAGTTTTTCATTTTCTTTTTGTTTTTGTTTGCGTTCCATGCAGCTTTTTCTACAGCGTCAATAAAAGAAACTGAAAATATTTATCTTGTGTTGTGGTTTGTCAAAAAAAAAAAAAAAAATTATTTGTTATGTTGCTCTTGTTTCAAAAACTGTAAAAGAAAAAAGTTTTAAGGATTTGTTTATGTTGTGTTGTGTTGTGTTGTGAGTTGTTTACTTGCATTTAATATTTCACTTTCTTAAAACTTAAACAAGTAAATAAATGTGCACATATCATATGTATGAATGTGTGTTTGCCTTCCACTTAATGTCACAACGATTTTATGCAACTTAATTAGAAAAGTTTTATTTATTTATTTATTTTTTCAAAAACTATTTCAACAACAGCAACTTAGTTTTATTTTGTTTTGAATTTTCTTTGAAATTTTATTACTTTTTTAAATTGCCGTCAGTGCTTTATGCTCTCAAAGGCTATATTTATGTAAAGAGTTTAAGGATTTCCGCTTGTTAACAAATTGAAATTGTTTACTATTATTTAAGAAATGCTAAACAGGGTGCTACAAAGTCCAGCTTTCAATTGTGGCCTACACTACAAAGGTCTGGTTTCTTCTGTCAACAATCTGGTTTGCTACAATTTGGTTGTTATTTAGTTTTAACGTAACCAAATTCTCTCAAAACATCTGAACTAGAATATAAGTGGTGTAATATGGTAACGTCGGTCTTGCGATTTCAGAACGTAATAATTTCCACTTTTACTACTTAAAATTGAGCATAACATATAGGCTGAAATGATCCGGGCCTAACAAAGAGAACACTTTTTTATTCATCAACGTAATCTCCATCAGGAAGAACACAATCATGCCAGTACCACTTTAACATTTTAATAATTTCCTAATAATCACATATTTGTACGTAGTACTCGTTTTTCTCGCAGAGTGCATACCTTTATAGTTGATTGAATAGTACATTATAGAAGAAATTCTTTTTCTTTCACACCGTTCGTCTGTGGAACGATCTTCCCTCGAAAAAGATACCACTTTTGTAGAACCATTTATCTTTTGCCTTAAAATTTCTTAACGGCGAGCTTTTTTTTGACGTCCGCGAGCAGCCAGTAGTCACTACGCGCCAAATCTTCAATTGATGTAGTTTTGCCATTGTTTTGATTGGCTTGTATTTAGTTAACAGTGAGCTAACGCAGCACCTACTTTGATCAGAGCTTTCCCATAGTCAAATGCTCGTTTGATATCTTTATGACCTCAGCTAACTCACGCAACTTGACCTTTCGATCATTCAAAACGATTTTGTCGATTTTTTTGATGTTTTCTGGTGTTTCCGCCTCTTTTAGACATCGACTGAGTTCTGCATCATCGGTGTCTCTACGACCACGTTTGAAGTCAGCAAATCAACTTTTTATTGTGTTTTTTTCTAATGGAACGGAGTACTTATAATACTTTTAAAGCCAATGCTTCGCATGAACGGTAAACCAAAAAACAGTCTACAATTAAAGCACGAAATTGTTTTTGATCCATTGTTCTGAAAATAACAATAATAGCGTCAGTCTTAGCACAATAACTCACAAACTAATTAGTAGATTATCCTGAAATTTTAATAGGAAAATTTTACATCGACAAATCATACTAGGAACACAATTTGGGCGACCGACGAATTTATGGTCGCGCTTATTCATCGCTAAAAATAAAACATATTTGTGTATATGAAAATGCACACAATCATGGCGTACGGCGAAATCAGACGTAATTAAATTAGAATTAATTTTAATTCAATCGCCGGTGAACGACGAACTAATCAGTACAGGGTGACCATGTTTTCTTTTAGTTTTTAAGTTTTGTAGTAAATAAAGTTGCAGTTTAATGTTAATTTTGAACCATTTATTTCAAGGGCAGAGAATATTTTTATTATAATTGAATGTGCAATTTCGAAAAGGACCCATGTCCGAATATTTAAAGTTTACAGGAAATGAAAAAAAAACGAAACTAATTATTTTTTAATGTTGTATAATAGTTCAAAAAATTGTATACGGATTATATTTTGTGACTAATTTTTAACCGAAAATTACAGAAATATTTGATACAGAAATATCAAAAATCTTCTTCAGGAAGCTCTTTTGCATTTGTAGTTGGCCATTGCAGTATGTCATCATAATATTCTGTAAATTCTGTTGGCATATATTGTTTGAGTTGTACAATATCTGAAATGTTCAGATAATTAATAGGTACTTTGTCTCCTTTTTTTTCATATAAGACCAGCACCCAAGGGATGGCCCCTACTCATGCAGTGCATTGTGCTGGTACTAGGAAAATAGGTTATTGGAAGGAGGACAGAGGGAGTAGTGTTTATGGACGTTAGATTTAATTTACTCATGTCGTAGGTGGCAGGAAATACTTTCGCTGGAAGATTATTCCACAACCGAACAGTGCGACCAAAGAACGAATTCTCCCTATAATGCGTTGTGCGATTTACTGGATAATCAACTACAAAGGGATGTGCTCTACGAGAAATACGAGTACTACGTAAAAATATATGATTTTTGGGAATTAATTCCTTAATTTCGTTAGAACACATTCCGTTATAGTACCGATAGAACAATGAAACACACGCCACATTGTGACGGTGCTCCAATGAATCGATAGAGTTGGCTATCCTACCGTCATTGATGAGCATCTTCGCCCTCTCCTGTACGCGGTCGAGAAGCTCCAAAATAGACTTTGAAGCACCGGCCCATACATGAGAGTTGTATTCCATTTTGGGACGGATATAGGTCTTGTATATATTAAGGAGATCAAATGGGGTGAAGTATTTCTTGCACCGTCTCAAAAAACCAAGGCACTTGAATGCTTCTTTCGACACTTGAAATATGTGATCATTCCAACGAACGTTACAGTGAATTCTCATGACCAGAACATCAAGAGCATCTGATTCCTCAATATCCACATTACCCATTGACACAGATGACAGCACACCACCACGCCTGTGTGTTAAAAAACAACATTGAGTCTTACGTGCATTAAAATCGACCCTGTTCGCACGACCCCACTCGGAGACCTTCAGTAGGTCACTTGTGAGTGTGACGTTCATATTCATCCTTCTTACCCCAACGTCCAAAAGGCTCGGTCTACGATCAAAGGAATATGAGTGACAAATGTTGCTGTCATCCACAAAAGAGTAGATAGGATTAGAAGTGAGAAGAAGAAAGTCGTTAAGAAATATTAGAAAAAGAGTAGAAGAAAGCTCGATAAGGATGAAGAAGAAAAAATAAAGGATTTGTGTGTTAAACAAAAAAGTGGTGCTGCATTGCATTTGTTTGTACTCCTTTTAATTTCGAAATTGGCACATCTTTTAGAGTTGTGGCCTATCCGAAATAACGTCTGAAGTAGAAAGAATGCTAGGGATGTCAATTTTTCAAGCGTAATGGGTGCAGGGAAGCATTTGGGACTCATTGATACGATAAAACGCATTTTGCAAAATATGCGAGATGTGCCTTTTCGAAATTGCATATTCAATTCTTTCAAAGAACGTTTTTATTAATACTTTCTTTTTTAAGCACTATTTTTTCTGGTCACTCTATCAGCTGTGATTGAAAAACAAAAGAGAATAACTGTGGGTAAACGTGTAAGTACAAATGAAAAAGCTTTCACTATAATAAACATTATATTTATTATTTTGATAATTTTTACAAGATTTAAAACTTCTTCATTCATATTTTTTTATTGCTTCTTTTGCACAAAAAGTCAATAATTTTATTCACAAAAGAATAAAAAACTATATTTATCAGAACAGCTGTTTTGTATTTGTCGTTTTTATTCGTCGTTATTGTATTTCATACGACGACATTACACAGCGAATTGAAGCTGACGAATTTGTTGGTTGCCCCTTATTGTGGGTGGTATAGGGATGCGAAACTTCAGTCGTGCTTGACAATCAAAGATTTTTTTATAAAATTTTTTTTATGTGCTTTTATAAGATAAAGAAAATATTTTATTACCACAGAAATTATATCCTTTAAGATGTTTTAATAAGGATATCAAATTATTATTGAACAATCGCCAATAAAGAGAAAAAGTAAAATAAAAAGTTTAACGTTTCTCGTAAAAACGATGATCTAAGAATGCAAGAAAGCATAAACAAACTTTCAAGCTGTTTGTCGGTTATTTTTTGCTTTCGATTATAGAATAGTCGGTATTATTTAAAAGGTCCTTTAAGCTTTTTGTTTTCGTTTTAACAGTTATAGCCAAAGCTTTTGTGAATACATTTCAAACATAAAATTTTAACAACAGAAAAATGTGAAGGCTGTTATAGTAGAAAATGTTAAATAGATTTTCAACAAAGTTCTTCAAATAAAATAAGAAAAATAATAAACAATGTTAACAGGCCTGCCATGTTTGCCGATTTTCTGCCTTAAAATTAATAAAATGCCAATTTGTCGATTTTTCAAGGAAATCTAAAACCACGGCAGCTTTATTTGTTTTAGTAAAATTTACAATTTTTGACAACACTGAAATACATGCTACATATATAAACGAATGTTTTTAATTTAACGCATAATCGTATAAAGTAACGTATGAATACTTAAAATACAATAATCGCCCAATTAGTAACAATTTTTATATCCTTTGTAATCTAGAACAGACAGAAAGCTTCTTAGAATTGATTGAATTTTGTTATACTTCCGGCTCTATGGAGTTCAATATTTCTAATAAAGTCACTTTAAGTCAGCGCTGGCAACCCACTGGGTAACAAAATTAAACCACCCAGGTTTTATTGGGTATTGTATTAAAGAAAAAAATCCTGGTGGGATTTTAAGATTTTTTTTTGTTTTTTTTTTTGTTTTTTTTTTTTTTTTGTATAATCAGTAAAACAAATTTAATTTAAAGCTTTTCACGGTATATTTACAAAAAAGTAAATATTATTTATATATTGGGTATACAAAGTAATTATTTTTTTAGCTCCAAAAATGATTTCTTTTTTGTTTTTTGTTTGAAAGGTAATTAATTAACAAGTAAATCAAAAGATTGCCCATCAGTGCTAACAGCTTTTCCCCGCCTCTCAGGTAATTTTCGAATCTCGTCTAGAAAAAACATCTCGTCTTTTGAGAGATTCCAATTGTGCAACCAGATTTCGATTTCTTCGGAAAGGCTGAATCGGCGAACCGCCAAATCATGTTATATCCATCGGAACAGCAAGTAGTAAGAAGAAGCAATGCGGAAAAATATCGCATTTGATCGTGTCTAAAAAATTTTTTCACAACTTTTGCGACGTGAAGCCGAGCGTTGTCATACAGGATAATAACTTTATCATGTTTGTCCTTATATTCTGGCCATTTTTCTCATAATTCAAGTTACAAACAAAGTAATTGGAGTGTGTACCGCGATTTTAGCAGCTCGCAGTATATAACGCCCCCTTGGTCCTACCAAGAGTGCAAAGTAATAAGACCTAGTAATTGTACTAACAAAAAAAAAATATTGTAGAATTGCACGAAATTTAAAAGCAGTAATAAAACCCAATGAAAATATTCTCTGCGTTTAAAAAAAAATACAAGTTTTTGGCAACCCTGCCTTAAGCTGTGGACTCTTTTGATGGACTCCCCTAGCGAATTCAACCAAAAAATGTTCAATTATATACATTTCTGGGTTAAACGCGGGTATTTCTTAAAGTTTGGCATAGTTGCAGATCAACGAAAGCTTTGTGACACCTGACGTGTGTTTGAGAGCGTTATCTTGATAGAATTCGCTGTTGTCGGCTATGCCCAATTTCACTGCTTTTTGCTTTACATTTTTGTCTCGAACATTAAGACAAGCCCATGTGACCATTATACTAACAATAAAATACAATTTGTTTGAACAACTCTTATGTTATTTTGTTATTTTTACAATACTTTATATATTAAAAATATTCCTGAATTGTTCTGTTTTGTTAGCTTTTGTTAATAAAAATATCATTATCGTATTTAAAATGGGAAATTTTAATCTGCCGATTTTTTTTGCAGATTTTTTTAAATCGAAGTGCCGATAATGCCGATTTTATTTTCTAAATATGCCGATTTTTAATCAAAATTATCTGGCACCCCTGAATGTTAAAGCAAATAAGGAAATATTTAGCGAAGTATTACTTTTTTATATTTTCCGTACGAACAAGACAATCAGCTTTCAAAATTTGCTTACAGATTTTAATATAATTTTTTTTATTTTTAAAAAAATATTGTTTTGAAGTGCAGAAAATTCGTTTTTTTTAAATATATTTTTGTATGTTCGCGAATATATTGGCTGTGGCTTGTAAATCAAGTTTTTATTATTATTGCTTTTTGTTCAACCATCATACGATTTTCTATTTTAAAATTTACTGATGCATTACGTTACCTTTTTGAAATTCTAAGCAAAATTTCAGTTTTTTTTTGGCGAAAGCAATCCATTCAGACTAATGATGACATTGATTTCTTGCTTGTTTTTTACACTCTAAGACTTTCCAATATGGCAACAATAAAAAAAAAATTTTAAATAGATTTTTTGCCTCCAGTAATAAGAAAACCTAGACATTCACGTAACTATTGCAAATGCACGAATTTAGTTTAGGAAAATACATTTTAAAAATTAATTATTGATATGTATTCTTCACTTTGATAGCCGCACATGAAACCAATGGTCGACACACGATTGTCGAAATACAACACCTGCTTCAATATTGACATCACATTAGGTCCTTTAGTCTCTGTTATTCGAATTTTTTTTTCGAAGGTCGAATTAAATGTTTGACTTTTGTCGGCAGTATTCTTCTGCTGCTTCGTTCTCTGCATCTGTGGTTTCAATTTGTTGAACTAGTGATCTTTGGAGACGTTGAGCCTTTAACAATTTCCAAGAAATATGTAAATCTTTCCTCATTGTATGGGATTACTATGAATGTGAAAGGAACTAAAACGCCCTCTAGCTTTAAATTTAAATAAAACAAGGTGTGTGTAATATAACAGGTCACCCTTTAAGTCCGTAGAATAAGTAAGAAATAAAAAAAATTTTGACAAAACTCGATTTTATTACGCTATGCAGCAAATGGAAAAAATTTTCTGACCTTGAAGAACCACTTTATTTTTTTGATACGCTATGGTCGCCTAACTTCAAAAATCATCAGCATTTCAAATTCTATGGACAAATTATTTTTTTTTTAATTTTTGTTTTTCTAAAATGTGAGATTTTTGAAGCGGCTGCTTCATACATCTTATGATAACTTTGAAAAGACTCATTCGATTTCGTTCAGCCATACGTTAAAAAATTCCAAATTATACCAGCATTTAGTCATTCTTATATAATTTTTTAATATAACCCGTATTTTTGGAGTTATTGAGAAAAAATCATAATTTTTTTTTTCAAAACTTACGATATTTTTGATTTCTAAAAATTCCCATAAAAATAGAAATCAGCAAATATATACCAGTTTCACTATTTATTCATTAAGTTGCATATAAGCGAAAAAAATAAAAAACCATAATTTATGCAAAGCGATTGGTAAATACATATTTTATTCCCAGTAAAGTGAAAGTACCTGGTTTTGAAAATAAAAATTTTTTGTTGTAATTGTATGTAATGGATGTCGTATAAGCGATAATTTTTTTTTTCTTTTCAAAATTCATAAGTATCACCATACGTTCAGTGGAATTTTCAGTATTTATTGGTATTTAATGTTGTAAAAACACTACCATCCGATACCTTTACAATGTCAGCTAGCTCGTGCAACTTCAATTTGCAATCAATTTATGTTTTCTGGAATAACAGCCACATTTGGGCTTCCACTGCGCTCTGCATCATATGTACTGATACGTACACGTCCACTTCACTACCACTTGTCTCGAGCAGAGTTTGGATAATGTTTATCAAGCCATTGTTTGGTTTTCACTATATTTTTTTTATCAAAAAGCAATGCTTTATCGAAACTCGAAATTCACTTTTTCCTCAATAACTCACGAACCAATAGTCAGATTGCTGTCAAATTTATACACTTATTGATTGAAGGTTACTACTAAATAAACAACATATGGACAATATCCTAGTAACGCCGTCATCCTATGGAATTTTTGATTGCACACTTACTTTCGAAATTTTGTCTTCTGCGTGAAAGGACGATCGATGACATTATGTGAAGAATATAACATTTTCCGCATGACCTGGCCAATGTCATTCTCAAAGAAATCTAATGACGTTGCCAGCTCAAACTCCTCACTACAAACTAACTTTTTCTGAATGCTGTAGATGCTCTTGATTCTCCTGTGGATTTAGATCATTTCAAATTCAATAATTTTGTTTGCTGACGTACACACTCACTCTGAAATGGCGTTCATAGTAGAATTTCATAATTCGATCGTGTTGATGAACGCCATATCCGCTGGTGGTAGGTAATTCGACAAAAAAACTGAATAAGTTGTAGTCAATCTAAAAGCCTATATTGTAAGACACATTACTTTCAACAGATCGGTAGTTGCTATATATTCTAATACTTTTCCATATTTTATGTTCTATTCATTTTTTTTAAAGCTCTTTCTATGTGCCGTATTCAATTTGTGCAGAGTGTTTATAGTAAATCTGTAAAAGGTATATTTACTACTGCATTATACGTATGAGTTGACAAAAATTTGCTCCACAATTTATTGTAATTATTGGAAGCATGTATGTAACATAACAATAACAACAAATATAAAAAGACTTTAAAATCCTTTTACATTGTGAAGAGAGTGACAGAGGGAGAAAAAGAAAAAAGAACAAAACATAGCCTTTAGGACAAAAAACAACAAACAAAAAACGGCAAAATAAGCAGCAGAGTTTCAAGAAATAGACTTGAACAAATAAGTGCCAAATAACGAAAGTCAAGTAGAAACTGCCCAAAAAATATGTAAAGGCAGGCATTCAGTCAAGCCGTCATGCTGGTAAGCAAGCAAGCATTTGTCAAATGACACTCAATTACTAAATATTCCAAATGCACTGAACAAACAGAAGTCAGAAGAAGAAAAAAAAAATAAAATCAAATACAAATACAAATAAAAAGGCACAACAACGTGAGTATTTAAAAAATATTATGTATAAATATATTACAATAAATAAACGAAATCAAAAGGACGATGGACAGACAGGCAGACATACAATTCAAAACTACAAATATGGATGAGAACCCAATAAAAAAATATATAAAAGTGACAGCACATAGTCATCGCTGCAGCGATAGTGACACTTTTTCTATTGCCAAAAAACGTTCAGTGTGCAATATAGTGGAAGTCGTCGTAGATCTCAACCAGACGGTCTTTTAAGTTGTATTGTTTTGGGCCAAAGAAATAAAAGAAATTAAAAAATAAATTAAAATAAAATATAAAAATGAAAAGAATGAATAAATGAGAAAACGGCATCTAAAGAAATAAGTATAAAATGATGTTCTTTGAAATATAATTGAAATAAATTCTATTAAAATCAAAAGAGAGAAATAAAGGAAGCTATTAAACAAAAATGAATTGAATGCTGAGTTTGGTTTTAACAAAATAACACACAGAGGCCAACGGAAACGGAAGTGGGTACTGTTGAAGCAGAACTTTTTTTTTACTAAGCATACGCAAGTGATTAAATTGAGCGGCGAAATTAACTAATTTTTTGATCGTATCTATGTTTCAATAATTTTTAAGAAAAATTTATATAAATAGTGTTATAGTGGTGTATGCGTGTGAGTGCCGCACTTTAAAATAAAAATAAAAGAAAAATCAATAAAAAAGTATATATTTTTTGATAAATATTAAAAAAAAAAATAGTCAACCAACATGTTTATTTATAATGCCATTAAACATGAACTGGAGAAAATGTAATTACAAATGTGTTACCCATTAACTTGTAATTAAAATTTTGAACTTTTTTTTAAATAACAAATAATAAGTTAAGACCACCAGAACACCTTTCCTGTAAAAAATTTTGCACCCAAAATAAAAAAACAAAACAAATTGATTCTCTTAATCTCTATTACACACGCCTGACACCAAAAAAAAAAAAAAAAAAAAATAGAAAAACAAACAAAAAATAAAAACCGATAAAAAAAACAAAAGATGACCTTTTTTTCTTGCTCCTAAATACCATTACCATTACAAATACTAATAATGATGCCACTCTATAGTCTATAACAACATACAGAACAACATACAAACAACACAACGCAACACAACAACACTGTGATACATTAAATATACTCGTATCTCTATTATAGGCTTTTTTTATATGCTCTATTGTGATTACTTTTCTCTCCATCTTTGTACTCCTCTTTTCGCATTTTAAGAAAAAAGCTATAGAAAGAGTATTTCATGTAAAGTATCCTTAAAGTTTTGTTTGTATTTTCTTACGTCTTCCTAACAACAAATTTTTTTCTTTATTTCTGCTGTATGTGTGTAGCATATACATAGTTTTGTTTTGAATGGTTTGGATTATTTTCTGCATACGTATATATTTAAATTGTTTTTTTTTTTTGTACTTTTCTTATAAGATATCTCAGTTGTATTGCATCTTCATTTGAATACTTTTCGTTGTTGATGTTGAATTTTTTAAGGCTTGTTGTACCATTGACTCTTTTGTAGTTGAAAATCTTTTTCCGTTTGCCAAAATAATATTTAGAAACGTTTTTTTTTCGTTTTTATTTAAATTGCAATATTAAAAATGCATGTGAATGGATGGATGTGTGTGATGGCATTAGAAGGTAAAATATCTTAAAATGCGATAACATTTGATGGTTAAGTTTTCTTTTTTTGTGTCATTTTTTATTTTTACTAGTAATTAAGCTTCAAATGATTGGTTTTTTTTTTTTTTGGTAAATAACAATATAAATTAATAAACAGATGTTGACGTCATATAATATCCTTTAATTGAATGATTTTTGTTTGAAACAGTCATATGCTTCGAGTATTATCGTTATGGTGATACATTTTTTTGTTTTTATTATAAGTCACTAGTCGTTCTTGCAGTATCAGTTTATGGACATCATCAATGGTTTTTGGCACGACACTATTTCCTAAAAGTAAGTAATTGATTCCGTCTTATACCACCTTGATAAAAAGCTCCCGGAATTTATTCAAAGAATTAAATATACAAGTTTATTCACTTAAATCTATATTGCCCCTCCAAAGTAATCCCCATCGACTGCAACACACTTATGCCAGCGCTTGCAACACACTTATGTCAGCGGTTTTCGGTATGTCCATCAGTGCTTACTTCGATTTTTCGGTGGCTTTTAGATGATATTTGTTGCATTTTTCGTCAAAAAATTTCGAATTATGATGGCACTGTGCAAAGGTTTCTGGTCTCTTTCGGCGAATCGCTTCACGCAAACGTCCAAATAAGTTCATGATACACTACACCGTTGTGTATGCCATTCACTTGCCTTATGTCTGGATTGCGTGTCGTACTTATAAACCCACGTCTCGTCTTCAGTAATAATCCATTCGACGAATGTAGGTTCGGATTAAGCCTCGTAAATCATGTCTTTTGCGACTCCAACACGGTCTTTTTTTTGCATTAAATTGAGGTCTTTTGGCACCAACTTTGCTGCTACACTACGGAAACCCAAATCATTAACCAAAATGTCTTAGACGGATTCATAGGCAATGTTTAAGTACTCCGCCATCACTTTGATGATTAATTCGCGGTTATTGAGCAATATTTCTTTTACTTTATCAATGTTTTCGTGGGTTTTCGATGTCGTTGGTCTTCGACCACTCACGACCACTTCTGAACTGCTCGAACGTTTTCTTTAGAGAATCATTGCCGAAACATAAATCCAACATTTTTAACGTTCGCGTACCATTATATCCTTTTTTTATGCAAAATTGAATACAAGTTCGTTGTTGCGAATTAAAATTTATTTCTAAAATTGTAAAAAATCGCCAACACACTGTAACGACAAAAGCCAGCCAGCTTCGTTTTGGTTCAACATTTTTTGTTATTATTCTTTGCTTTATTATTTTTATTAGTATTGTATTGTATTAGTATTGTAATTATTTAATTATTATTTTTAACCTTTAAAGCATTATTATTGTTATGTTGTTGGATTGAATTTTATATATAAATGGTATTGACTGTACTTTGTATGCAGACTACACAGAAAGTAGGATAACGGCGTTAACACGTGATCTTGCTGTGTTACGATCGATTGTGTGTTGGTTGGATGTTCACTCTCACGCTCGCAGCCGCAGATATGATTGGCATGATGTTGCAAACATCACTGTCGGTGCGAGCATGTATGATCTTATACCATTGCCAAGAGTATAAAAGGGCGAAGAAGCCAAGTAAAAGAAGTTGGTGTCCAACTTCAAGTGGGTACGGTTTAGTACTTCTGGTACTTCGAGCAAAACTAAATAATCAATTTGAAGAAAATAATACTACTGGCTTCAGTAATAATATTATCTCTGGCATCAACTGGGAGACAAGGGTAACTCTTTGTCCGAGTCTGGTGAAACGCTTCGACTAAGACAACCCAGGAGGCGAGATACCTCGATCACCACTGGGATATCCGTGGTGACCCAGATATTTAGCTTTCCCCAACGACAGTAGACGTGACTAAAGGCAAAAAGTCAAAGCTTTGTCGGAGTGTGGTGAACCACTGCGACCGAGCCTACACCTGGTGGCCAAGTAACCCGATCATCATTGGGTGCCCGTGGTAATCGAGTAACCCAGACTTAACTAATGCGACTTGCGACCACGGACTGACTTAGTTGTTTTTTAGGAAACAAACGTTTGTTTTGGGTTAAGCGTAGATTTCTTAGCAATTTATGATTACAAGTGATAGGTTGAGTTATTTACTTTGTTAAATAATCAATAAATTATTTATAATTAAAAATAGAAGTCTTTCAATTTGTTTCCTGTTCGACACTGGACCCCGCTGACCTACCCCAGCATCCGACGGAAAACGTGTCGTTACATTACATAGAGATAGATGTACTCTTGGCTAAGTAACTTTTGCAAATGTCAAGTTGTGACGCTAAGATTTAGCGGAACATCAACAACAGATGTACCAACTTAACAAAAAGAAGATCAAATCGGAACGATGGGACCGCCACACGAGGGTTATTCTGGAAACTTTTTGATCACAAGGTGGTATGTATATAGCAAAAGAATTTAGTGTTGAATTTGAAATATTTGTGATATGCAGAGAAGAAAAATGCTACGAGTATTCTTATTTTTGTCAAATAGCTAAAAAGTTGTCACAAATTTATTGAATTTTAAACAACAGATATTGAGTCCGCACGAAATCCTTTGCAGTTGTTTTATGTTTTTTATATTTTTACAAAAGCAACATAATATTTTGAACTGCAAGTCGTCGATAGATATTTACCAACTATATGTTTTAAATTAAAAAGGAAATTTTTTTTCTGTCAAATAAATATTTTACGCACTTTTTAAAATTTTCTATGTTTCGACCTCCAGAAGAGGACCATTTTTACATATAATTTTTTTTACATTTCATACAACTTTCCTATTTGTTCTTTAAACGTTAAAAAAATTCAGATGAAGTAAGATTTTTAGATATTTTTTTGCCAGCATAGACGATTTTCTTCCTCTCTTGCATTTGAAACTATAATTCAATATTAAGAAAATTCATATGACAAATGCTTATCGAGGACACACATAAACACATATACACACACATGCACAAAAATTATTTATTACTCTACTTAACCCAGTTTCATGACCCTGTTCTAAAACTAAATTTAAAGTTTCTATAAATTAAAAAAAAAAACTGAAATTGGAATATTTGAAAATTATTTTTTTTTGTTTTTAATTTCATGCGACAGAAATGCTTCAAATATGAAGAAGAAAAACCTGTGTATTCCTAAAAGGAATATATTTTTCAAATTAAAAAAGAAAAAAAAATTGAGAAAAAATCAGTATTTAATTAAAAAACACATTCATTAAAAAGCAATTTCAGTTATTTTTCTTCTTTTCAAAAATTTAATTAAATATTAAAATTTTTTAAAGCTTTATCTGCAACAGTCAAAATCTAAAGAAAAAAGCTTTTTTTCTAAACATCACTTCAACCGTTACAAAGAGAACATAAAGAAATATTTAAAGAAAAATAAAAAAAGAGAAAGCGAATGAATGAAATAAAAACTAAAATAATGCAGACAATAACAGTGTGTGTGTGCTGGTATATTTGAAAAAAAGAAACAAAAGATGTGTTAAAATGTTGAATTAAAACTTCTCAATTCATTTCTTGTTGTTTACACACACATGCTAATAAGAACAAAAAAAATTTAAAAAAATACAATAATTTTTTTACAAACATTTTATATCTTTTTTCATAAAAGATTTACTCAACAGTCATAAAATCGCAAGACACTTTTAAAATAGCAACTTGGCTCACTTGCTATACGGCTGGCTGGCAATCTGACTAAAAGACAGACTGATTGTGTTGCAAGTACATGTAATCGCAGTAAACAACGTACACTTACACTATTAAATGTACAAACATGTCCACTCAGCTTGTAAATGCACGCAGTAAATAAGTTTTAAATGTGTGTGTATGGGTGTGAGAGAGAGAGAAAATATATATTTTTTCTTTCTATAACTAAAGAGAATGTAATCATTTCTCATAAAAAGGTGTCGAGTTCTGGTTACGTGAGCAATTAATTGAATTTCTCGATACACAAATTATAATCAAACGGCACTTAATTATTATTGTCTGGGACTAAGTTGTGGCCATCAATTATATTGACAAGAATATAAATGTGTGCACATGGGTAAATGCGTGTACGTATGTATGTGTGCTAGTGCTTATAAGTATAATATTAAATGCAGTTGTAAAGTGCATTCATTTGTAAAACGACTTGTTAAAGAAAACAATCTATTTAATGTCTGTACTAATAACACATACACACACACATACACGCATGCATACACACAAATAGGTGTATGTGGTTTTGTATTCACTTCTGTTGTTCTGTTTAGTGGTTGTTGTTATTTGTTATTTATATTACAAAAGAGAATAAATTTATTTGTTTGTATACGTCCTCTTGTCGGTTTGATAATCGTTTTTTGCATTCACACTTTTACACTTGTCAGTCATGGCGGTCATATGGCTTGTCAGCTTTTAAAGAAACAAAATATTTGTTTACTGGTGTATAAAGCAATAGCAACTACAAAATAAAAATGAAAAATAGTATTTTACCACAGTAGTTCACATCGTTATCTTTGGGTATTAAAAAGTAAAAAAAGGTTTTTTTTAACTAAAATATACTTCATTTGGTCGTTTTCGCATTGAACATTCTTAACGAAGCAAACAGAGGCACTCGAAAGATATTAAATAGCAAACATCTGCACAAAGTCATCAAAAAGCAGGTTTAAATAAAATCTTAGGTACTTAAGGCTGAGATCAAGATCAGTTCACCATATATATTGCTGGCTTAGTTGTAATGTTCTTATATGTCATTGTTATTAAATCTTAGCTTTTTTTTCATCGTCAGTAAAAGGAACTTTGGTTCGCGTTTACTCATCATCACATTTGTTTATTTTTTTTTCTATTTTATTTTAAGAATTGATTTATTCCAACTAAAATTGTATTTCCTTGCGATTTTTAGGGTACATATGTAATATATTCTGACCTTAGACAACCACTATTTTTTTTGATGCGCTATGATCGCCTAACTTCAAAAATTATCAGCATTTCAGATTCTATGGATAAGTTTTTGTTTTAAGAATTCGTTTTCTAAAATGTGAGATTTTTGAAGAGGCTGCTGCATACCATAACTTTGCTTTGCTTCTTATGATAACTTTGAAACAATTTATTCGATTTCGTTAAGCCATATGTTAAAAAAATCATTTTTTAATATAACCCGTATTTTTTGGGTGTTTGATTTTAAAAATTCACAAAAGAAGCATAAAATATTTACCGGTTTCGCTATTTATTCATAAAGTAGCATAAAATAGAAATAAAATAAGACATAATATGAAAACTTTTTGCTGTAAGTGTCTGTAAGTGGGTGTCGTATAAGCGATTTTTTCAAAATTCATAAATACCATCATACTCTCAGCGGAATTTTCAGCATTTACAGCAAAAATTTTTGTCTTCAAAATTAGATACTTCTACTTTATTGGGAATAAAATATATATTTACCAATCGATTTTCATGAATGATAGTTTATTTTATTACTATAATAGTAGAACGAGTAAATGTTTGCTGCTTTATATTTTTGTGAATTTTTAGATACAAAAATATCATAATTTTTCAAAAAAAAAGAAAAATTAATGATTTTTATCTCAATATCTGCAAAACTATTGTGTTTATTAAAAAATTATGTTAAAATGACTTAAACCTGGTAAAATTTGGAATTTTTTCAACATGTGGATTAATGAAAACAAATAAGTCATTTCAAAGTTATGAAGATGTATGTATGAAGCAGCCTTTTCAAAAATCTCACTTTTCGGGAAAAAAAAATGTTGTAAAAAAAAACTTATCCATAGAATCTGAAATGCCTCTGATTTTTGAAGTTAAGCGAGCATAGTGCATCAAAAATATATAGTGGTTATCCAATGTATTTTTCTTGTTGCATAGTGTTGTCAGAAATGTTTATCTAATATATAATATGATATATAATATAATAATATATATAATTAAAAACTATATAAAAAGTGTTCATTATTTGTGGTACTTTTTTCAATTAAAACTGTATTTCCTTTCGGTTTTAGGGTACATATATTAATAATTACAATGCCACTTTAAATTTAATTTTTTTTTTTTTTTTTTTGAATACAACAACTGTTTTCTAAGCCAACTCTTGCCATCAACTTTTGACCAATCAAATTCTTTTGTATAAAATATTTCATCTACTTTTCCAGTGACTGGTTGAACAAATTAAGAGTAATTTTGATACCAAAGTATACAAATGAAATAAAACAATCCAATCCTGGATCTAGCTCTCAGTTATGAAACTTCTTTATACCAAAAATATAAACAGAAATGTCTTCGTTCAAACAGCTGTTCTTTTGTGTCAATCGAATCATATTCAATGTATAAGTATGCAGTTAAAGTCTTTATATTGATATCCTATTCAAAAGTACTTCTTAGTAATTTTATAAATTTTTGATACACTTCATATCAACAGAGCCTTTTAACTTGTTTTACGTTGGCATTATGCCTTTTGTTTTTTTGTGAGTTCCCTAAAATTGATTCAATTTTGGCTGATAAGTTGATAATCTGTATTGAAATTTTTTTACACACACACATACAATTTTAAACATGATTTTTCAAAACGAATTTATTTCCGCAAATATTTATTTAACTCGTTCCTTTTAACGCACCCTGTTTCTAGTAAAAACAAAAGAAACAACAGCAACACAAGTAACGGTTGTGGTTGCATTCAAAGAGGTGCCAAGTAAACATATGTTTTCGTCCAGGTTATGGAGAACCATAAACAAGTATCATGTACTACGTGGGTTTGGTGTGAAGTCTCTAATAAGAACTTATTATTTTATAGCAGTAAAACACAAATTTTATTTTTCACTTCTTATTTAAAAGACTACTATTTCTGACTTAAAACCGATTACTTAAACAAACCTATTCGTAGTGAAATACTTTTATAAAAAAAAATTTTTATGTTTTTTGTTAAAGCCTATAATATTAATTAATTACTTATATTATTTCTCACATTATTTCATATAAAACTTCTTATATTATCCCCGTAATAACATGATATCCCTCGCATTTATACAAACCTATAATTTTCATGTCTACATATGGTATATATATGTATGTGTGTTTAAAATCGTCATTGAAATAGAATATAGAACAACAACAAAATTATAATAGTTTTACTAGACTCATACTATGACACTCTTCTAAATGGAATATAAGAAAACAGCTTAGAAGCATGACGAAATTTTAACAAAATTGTATAACAATTATTTTTAAAAATATAAAGGCAACACCAACAACAACAACAACAAAGCTACCACCAAAACTAACACTATAACTGTTACCATTAGCGCTGGCAATAACAGCAACAACAATCTGCAGATAAATTACATTAAATAACGCTGCAACATGTGTGAGTTTGTGGTTTTATTTACTTTTTTTCTCTGGCTGATATACACACTGACATTCACACACACACACACACACACACGTACGCTACCTACAATTAAGTAGTGAATTAAACAGAGGCCGATGCACAATGGGTTGAACAATAATGATGAGGCGATAATAAAAGTACTATTTAATGTGTAATGGTTTTGTTTTTGTCCATTATTGTTAATACAAATGTGTATACGAGGGCTTTTATACCGGGTGGACCATCTATCGATTTAAATTTGAACTAGCGGTTATTTCGAATCTGGCAATACGCATGACATTCTATTCTAAAAGTACTATTTAATGTCTAATGGTTTTGGTTTTGTCCATTATTGTGAATACAAATGAGTATACGAGGGCTTTTATACCGGGTGGACCATCTATCGATTTAAATTTGAACTAGCGGTTATTTCGAATCTGGCAATACGTATGACATTCTATTCTGTCACAAAATTCTGTATATTATCCCCACTGAATGACATGAATCGATTTACGCGTGAACAACGTTGGGATCATCATCACTTAAAATCATCTTTTGGGATAAAGCTAATTTTCACCTTGGTGGGTACGTTAATAATTAAAATTCCCGTATTTGGGGTTCAATAAAACCCAAACCTGGTCTTATAGACGCCAATACACCCTTTACGAGTATCTGTTTGGTGCAGCTTGTGGGAGGCATCATTAGCTCATATTTACTAATTTTGCAACCATTACGGTCAATACAGACACCTATCGCAGCATGATAACCGATTTTTTGTGATGCGAAGGATGTTTAGTTTCAACAGGATGGTGCAACTTGCCACACATCTCATGCCACAATCGATTTATCGCGTCAAATGTTTGATGGCCGTTTAACTAGCCGAAATGGTGATGTCAAGTGGCCGATAAAAAGCTGCGTTTTCACACCGTTTGACTATTTTCTGTGGGGCGCTATTAAAGGCAAGCGTTATGCTGAAAAACCAAAGACAATTGAGCATTTGAAGCACAACATTCGTGATGCCATTGCCTAGATATGACCTCATACACTCAAAAAATTCTCATAAATTGGTCCGATCGAATGGGGTACTGTGAAGCCAGCCACGGCAGCCATATGAATGAAATAATATTTCATTTCTAACCGGAACCATTGTACTTCACAACAAAAAATTAAGTTTGCAAAATTTCAATCCTTTTTTATTGCATTTTTAAATTTGAACCTTTGAATGGCCCATTCGATGGTATTATCGAAAAGTTTTGGACGAAACATAATTTACTTGCGTCAAAAAAGCGTGATATTGTCCAGCGAAGACTATTCTATTGTATATACTCGTATTTTCTTCAGTAACCACCTCTTTTGGCCTTCCAGTTGATGGTATTGTTGCAGTGCAATCCAATATTTTACCATATAATCTGACGGAGCAGAATCGCTGTAATGTTTAACAAGCTCTTCTTTTGTCTCTTTTGCAATTTTGCCTTTCAAATAATAGTGTTTAATCACTACACGAAATTCACTTTTTTCCATTTTCCAAGAAACACAAAAGTTGCTTACTTCAAACGACTACAACAAATAAACTAATCGATGAATTTGGCTAAAATTTTAACAGCTGACGTTAGTGCTGCCATCTAGCGCTAGGTAGCTTCAATGTCAATCCGCCCTCGTATCAAGAAAATCCTCGATATCGTTATGAATGTTCGCTGGGTCAAAATCCGTGAGATTGCTGAAATGGTAAACATATCATATGAACGTGTGTTCAACATTTTGCATGAACATTTGCATATGAAAAGCTATCGGCAAGATAAGTGCCGCATTTGCTCAGTGTTGAACAAAAACGAGTTCGACAGATCATTCCACAGCGGTGTTTGGACATGATAAAGCATAATCCTGCTGATTTTTGGCGTAGATTATTAACTGTTGATGAAACGTGGGTCCACCACTACACACCTGAAACCAAAAATCAATCGAAGCAATGGGTGGAAGCTGGTGGTAGTGCTCCGAAGAAGGCGAAGACAGCGAAATCGGCTGGCAAGGTTCTGGCCACTGTATTTTGGGATGCACACGGAAATTGCTCATCGATTATCTTGAAAAGGGATCCACAATCACAGGAGAGTATTATCGTGCATTATTGGATCAATTGGTTGATGCAATTAAGGAAAAACGACCACATTTAAACAAGAAACGCACCGGTTCACACAGCATTAGATACGATGTTGAAACTACGAGAAATCCACTTCGAATTGGTTGATCATCCACCTTATAGTCCAGATTTAGCCCCTAGTGACTTTTTCCTGTTTCCAAACTTGAAAAAATGGTTCGCAGGAAAAAGATTCATCTCAAACGAAGAAGTGATTAATGCGTATTTTGAGGATTTCCCAAAATTGTATTATTCAGATGGTATAAAAAGTTGGAAAATCGTCTTACGAAGTATATTGAGCTAAAAGGAGACTATGTTGAGAAATGAATAGTTTTTGATTAAAAAAAATGTTTTTTCCTACTAAGGTAGGAATTGATTGAAATATGATTGATTGAATTGAAAGCACTTGCTCCTTAACTTTTGTACAAATTTCAAAACAGGAAATAGGCGCAAGTGGCTTTGTGTAATTAGTAGGCTATATCATCAGTTGTTGAAGTTATTGATGTGAATGATACTGCGTACATTAAAAAATAAAAACAAGGCTGTTTCTTTGTTGTACGTTTACTCAGTGTTTGATCTACAGTTACAAAATGGTAGAAAAATTGTTTTGCTTTGCGTCCGAATAATTACACGTCTTTGAAGTGGTTATACAGTTGCTTTTATTGGCAAAAGTAAACAATTGCAGCAGCTATTATCTTTAGTCTCAGCAACTGCTTGTTTAACTTTGTTTCACCGATTTTATCAAGCTCAGTTCAGAGCTTGCAGCCATTTGTGGTGGTAGTAATGAAATTCATGATGCTGTTCTTTCTTTTTGCTTATCGAGCTTGTTTTTTATACAAAATTATTTGTTTTAAATTTAACATCTCTTACCCTTTTAAAAATATTGTCGTTGAAAGTACGTTTTTAGCCCATTATGCGCTATAGACATTCATACGTGTGCCACGATATGTTTTGCTTTGGTAAATGGATGAGTGCATGAGTATTTTGATGATAACATAACTTTACTCTTTCTTTCTCCCTCTCTCTCTCTCGCTGACTCTTTCTGTTTCTCTGTTATGAAAATTATGGAAGGCACCCTATCTACCTAAATACGAACACAAATACTAATCCTTACACTTCAAATGTGTTTAATAAATAAATGTTTTTATGTGTCTGTGTGTGAGTGAGATTATAATAAAAACTATATTAAGCAACTTTTTTAATTTTTTCTTTTCTATTTAACAACAACATATGAATAAATGGAACTACAAAAACAGCAATAAAAGCGAAAAAAACAAACTGAAATTAAAATGTAGAATAACAGCAGCAGAGTGTAAATTTAGTTGATTTTAGAAATGGGTGCCAAAAACAATCAGTTTGTGTGTCTCTTGTGTAGTTGATTGGTTGCATAAACCACACTTAAATAAATTAAAAAGGGAATAATTGTTATAACAATATAAATAAATATAAAAAGAATATTTTAAAAATTAAATTTTATAAAAATAAATTTAAAAAAAATAATTCAAATCTAATTCTATTTAAAGTTAGAAAAAAAATATTAAAATTGAGAAAAATGGTTCAAAAATAATTGAAAAATTAAACAAAAAGGTTTTCCAAATAATTTAGTTTCAATAAAAACGTTAAAGTGTATTTAAAAAGCAGTACGAAGAGCAAAAAAAAAGTTGGAAGAACAAACAACAACATCATCATTAATATGAATCGTCATTATTGGCCTAATGTTTACTTTTTGTATCATTTTATTTGGTTTCATTTTTAGGATTTTATTGTTTTCTTTTTCGAGGTCTTAGGAGACTGTCATCTTTTAAACTAATACGTTACTCATACACACACACACACACACACACACACACACACACACACACAAACTCAAGTAAACTCTTATATCATTTACAATCATTTATTTATGATGAAGACACAAAAATAAATATTCTCTTCAGTTAGTTGTTATATTTCACAACAAAATAAATAAAAATGTTCGTCTTTTCCATCAACCATCACCACCAACAACTAAAACAACTTGTCGTCATTGTGTCGTCGCTTTATTTTCAAAACACAACTCACACTGTTTTTGCCGCCGCCTTTGTCGTCGCCATTGCCATAACCAACTGCCGTTGTTTTATCTTCGTTCTCGTTAATAGTTTAAGTAGTAGTAGTAGTCGTCCCTGTGTTGCTGATTTATATGAAGCAGACTATGCTTGTAATGTCTGTTTAGTGTGTTATTAACAAAAACAATTATGCCCAAATTCACAGTCTTTGGTTAATTATTAGTAAGCTAAAGACTTATAAAAATTCTGTTCAAATAATATTTCAGATTCAGATCCAGTTTTTTGATAAGCCAAAAATAACTAAACATCTTATATTTTATATTAATTTGTAAAATTTAATATTTTGTAAGCAATCTCTAGTTATTGTCAACATCGCTGTCACTCACTTTCAATATTGGAATCAATATTTTCAATTTCTCCAGTCATTTTGATTTTTTTCATAAAACACAAATATATAATCAAATTTGTTTAAGTCATCTACAGTTAGCTAATTGTTAACTAATGACTGTGAATTTGGGCATAACAACAACGACCAAAATGCATAAAACGCCCGCATTTTCGATTTGAGTCTTCAATAATATTGTGCGTCGAACACATCGAGTATACTACGACAATACAAGTTGCTTGCAATACATGCTCGATATGGTCATGTCATGTCGCTAATAATGTTGTAGTACTACGTGACGTATACATAACATCATCATGTTGTGTATACTATCACTTACAACTTAAGCATTACACTCACTCACTCACTCATTCACTCTCACACATACATTTGTACACATGTACTTATACTAGATGAGTTGCTTAAATTCGCCTGCTTTTATGCTTTTTAATTTTGTTGTTTTTGTTTATTACGTTTCGCTTGCTGTTGTATTCGTCGTTTTGATTGCTTTTTTTTAGCAATTCTGTTTCAAACGGGATTACAACTCTCAGTATTTGTTACTGCTTTCAGACAAATTGTTCTCTTTCGTGTGTTTGTACTCGTTTTCTGAATAGCAGAAAATCGTAAACAGTGACCAAAAACGTGTGCGTGTAAATTAAAAATAGAAAAAAAAAACGAAAAAAAAACAATAAATTAAAAATTAAACATTCCACGTCTATTTCAATTCATATACAGCTTCCGTCCTGTAAAACAACGAAAAACAAAAAACTAAACCTTAAAAAATATATTTTTCTTAAAAATATTCCAAATAATTTGTAATATTTTTTCTTCTATTATTTTATTTTGTATTTATTCTTAAGACTTGTATTTAGTAGTTAAATTGGCAGTTTATTTTAGCAAAACAAAAGTATATTTTTTCTCGGGGATTATACAGTGTATGTGTGTCAAATAAGCAAATACGAAATATAAAAAATAGAATAAAAAATATCAAAAATATATGTATGCATTCACGTAAAAGCCTTTTTTATTTGTTATTTTGCCAAACTACAGTATCTGTTACACAAACTTCGTTTCGTACAATTACTTGAGTGATATTATTGAAACACAAAACGTGCTTGCAACACCTTCAGAATATATCGACTACAGAATAGAGTTGAACACTTGATTTACTTGAACTGTTTCGTTATTCAATTTGATCATGATGTCAATTTGTCTTCAGGACGAAGACTGGAATAGAAACTGGAAAGACTAGAAATCTGAAACTCTACTCGTTTCGTACAATTACTTGAGTGATATTATTGAAACACAAAACGTGCTTGCAACACCTTCAGAATATATCGACTACAGAATAGAGTTGAACACTTGATTTACTTGAACTGTTTCGTTATTCAATTTGATCATGATGTCAATTTGTCTTCAGGACGAAGACTGGAATAGAAACTAGAAAGACTAGAAATCTGAAACTCTACTCGTTTCGTACAATTACTTGAGTGATATTATTGAAACACAAAACGTGCTTGCAACACCTTCAGAATATATCGACTACAGAATAGAGTTGAACACTGGATTTACTTGAACTGTTTCGTTATTCAATTTGATCATGATGTCAATTTGTCTTCTGGACGAAGACTAGAATAGAAACTATTCAAACAACACAGAAATCTGAAGCTCTATCGAATAATATTAAAATTCATTCGTAGAAATGTACGAATATCAAAAATTTGTTCCAGAGTCTAAAGGCCATATAAATTATACCAAAAAAATATTCGGTCTCTCCATACCACACATGCCGTTTATATATTTATTTTCATAACTTTCCATGGAGAATTATGTGGACTTCTCTCAGTCAATGAGCTGCACGCGATTCTCATTGAAAGAGACCTACAGTTTGACGCCGGCTCCGAAACGCAAATACATTAGAGAAGTTTTCAATAGTAGTTATACTCTTAACAAGTTACTAGCTAATGTTATGAGGTGATACCGCTGTTGAAGAAACTTTTTCTTTTTTCAGATGATCTGGCCTGGTATTGAACCGAGCACGTTCTGGTTGGCAGACGGATGTCTCACCTATCATACCACAGCAGCACACTGCGTTTAGACATTATTAATGTGAAATTTTTAAGACGGTTGCTTCAATGGATATTTAAAACATATTTATTGACAGGTTTTTGTCGATTCCCTATAACCTTATGAGCTGGGACTCATCGTGTGCATTTGTGCAATGTCTTCATGTAACTGCACCTTTTTCGTTAGAAGGCCTTAAATACCTAAATTGTGGCAATAATTGTTGTTCTAGTATAGTGTTCTGCCTAAAATTACGTATTCGAGCTCCATTTTATAGTTTCCTCCATTACAATCAAAACGTTGCACGATTTAACTTTATATCCACATATTATGAAAGAAAACATTTAAACTTCATTTTGGAAAAAAATTTCGGATTCTATCCAATGAAGACAACGTATTGTTTTTCTAACTTTAATTTTCATTGAATTTTCACAAGAAATTTTTTCTCTTTTTGCATTAAACTTCTCCAAAGTATGATTATTTCTGCTAAGCTACTTTGTTGATTGCATTTTAATTGCTGCCGTTATTTTGAAAATTTTGCACTCTTTTCAACTAGTGAGGCTACCAAAGAGTAAAGTTTGCTGATTTTATAAACCTGTGTTTCCTGCTGACCGTCTGTAGATGGTCTTAGGTATTTAAGGGTTAAATTGGGAAATTTCCATATGAAATTATTGATGGATCTTCAAAATCTCTGAATATTTTTCAAGAATTATAGCTGTACTCTGTTCAAAGTTATCGGTGTGCAGCACATCCAGCTGATTCCTAAAAGTTCATCCATTTCAAAGTCTAAATTCGCACGGATAAATGTCACCATTAATCTTATCAAAAACTTCTGTCATAGCGATAACTTTTAGGCGCCGTATTGAAAGAACTTTTACATTTTAATCCTTGAAATTGATACTAAAATGTCCGCATAGTATAAATCAAGCTCTACTGGCTATTTATCCGTCTATCTATCAAACTTTACACGTGAAAAATCAAAATGATAATAAAGTTTTCGTATTTTTTATTGCCATTTACAAAACTAATCATACTAGAGACTAACACGGTGTCACAGTGTTTGTTTAACATTTAAAACTTAAGTTAATTTTTAAGTATAGGGTGTACAAAATAGTCAAATTATGACGGACTAGTTAAAGAAGTTAACAAATGGATTTGTAATCGTGTTTATAGCTTAAATACGTGTGTGTGTGTGTGTGTGTGTGTTTTCCTATATGCATGTACTTTATGTGTGCAAAATGTGAGGATATCCCCTTTTGCAAATAAAGAAAGAAAAAAAAAAGAAAAAAAAAACAACCAAAGGACGAACAAAACAAACCCCATACATTGTTCTTATTGCTCTTATTGTTGTTGCTGTTGTTTTTATTTTAGTTTAGTCGGTTGGTTTGAAAACAAAACAAAACAAAACCAAAACACACAAGGCAACAACAACAAACTTACACACATTGTTACAAATTATTGGTGATTGTACGTGTGTATGTTTTCCAATGCTCTTTAACCTCCTTCTTTGACACATATATGTATAATGTGTGTGTGTGTGTGTCTGTGTAGGATTATATTGTATATAAAAAACAATTTCTTTTTATTTTATATGCCAGTTTATATACATTGTTGTTATTTATTGTGAATGTAACAAAATAACAACAATAAAACTAACAATTCGAAAAAAAAACTTAAACGAGTTGTTATTGTCTATGAACTTTACTTTTTTTTGAAGTTCTTCTTATTGCTTTCGATTTGAAAAACAGAAGCAACTGTTTAAATACTTCACTTTAGCTTTACATTGTTGTTGTTGTTTTGTCTTTTTACCCCAAATATTGATTTTATATTGTTGCTGTGTACGAGTTTTGTTGGCTTAAACAATCCATAAACTTTAAATTGAGTTTTAGCAAAATAACATAAAAAATAGAGTTTTTCTCTATTGTTATGAGCTTGTCTCAAAGCAAAACAAAAAAAGAAAGGAAATATTATTTTACACAGAAAATGATTAGAATTTCTTTAAAGTTAATTTTTGTTAAATGAGAAAAAGAATATATAATTGAAATGAACGAACAAATGATACGAATAGAATTGCAGTCATCTAATTAGCTTATGAATCAATAACTTGGCAATAGTGCGAGAAACAAAATAATAATCATCATAGTTCAAGGAATTACAGGCACCGAAAACTATCTGAGCCAAAGATGATCAAATTCAGCACAAATTATTGTGAAATGTTTGATGACAATAAATAATTTTAGAAATAAAATCCATTGCATACATATTTTTGTCTTTTGGTTGGTGTTTGTTTAAACCAATTTTTTATTAATTTTATCCGATGCTTTTATTTGCGATATTTAAGCATTTTTTTATCTAAAATATTTTAAGAAAGTGTTGAAGAAAACTAGGTTCTGCACAGATAACTATTAATTTTTATTTTTATCGCGAAACATGTTCACCAACATTTTTTATATCCATTTACGACAAATTAATTTAACCAATTATTGGAAATGTCATATTTAAACTTCATTTTTATTCTAAATCAGTACCAAACAATATAGTTGTTGGGTGTAAATCCTTTTTTACAATATCACAGATCCGAATTGACGCACTTGTTCGCTTTGGCTAGCGTGGCATAATTACACGGTGCGACAAAAATGAACGAAGATGTAATACATGCAAAATGTTACTAACGAGTCCGCCATCTAACGTTTTTGTTTTCAACTAGTGCTTATTTCGTGAATGGTAACTCATGTAGCTCATGTCTGATTTGACAGATAATTAGTTTTATCCTTCCGCTGAACGAATATGGTTGTGTATACGCTCTTTTCGCTTCACTAAGTGGGCCTGCGATCGACTTACAGAAGATGCAGATTTTGCCAAAAAAATCATCTTTTCAGATGGAGTTCATTTTGATCTTGGCGGGTATGTAAACAAGCAAAATTGTCGCATTTGGGGCACAGAAAACCCGCACGCATACTTTGAAAAGCCGATACACCCAAGACAAGCCACTGTTTGGTACGGATTTTGGTCCAGAGGCATAATTGGCCATTTTTCCTCGAAAATAAGCAAGGAGAGGCCGTTACAGTCAATGGCGATCGTTATCGGGCCATGTTGAACGAATTATTGTTCACAAAAATTTAAGAGGAGAATATTAGCAACATTTGGTTTCAACAAGACGGAGCTACGTGCCACACAGCCAAAGCTACACCCGATGTTTTGCGCCCTGTTTAAAAAAAAAATATTTGGCGGAACCTATACTTTCAGAAGGGTTTGTTTTTGGAAATTTCAAAACACATGCAAATATCGATATACGGGTAAAAATGTAGCCTTGGAGAATCTCAAGCAAACACATTTTTCATCCAATTTTTTTTACATTTTTCAAATTTATATGCGTTTTTGCGCACTAATTATAAATTAAATAGGGAATTATATTAAGCTATGAATAAAACAAGACTTATGTTTTATAAATCTGTTGAAAATTGACGGAGTTATTAAGCTTTTTCGTAATGCAAAAACTCATCTAATCTTGAAAAATGTGTGAAAAATTAGATGGAAAATTGAATATTCAGTTAAGTTATTAGCTTATAAGTAGAAGAAGGTCCGAAAAAACAGTTTTTACCCTTAACCCGAGATTTTTGTCCTTGTTCTGCTCGGCAGCTACTATCAGACAAATGGTATCACTCAACAGATTTTTTTTGTCACACAATGTTATTTGTCGAATATATGTAGAAACTAATTTACTCTTCTGAGAGACAATTTTCAAATTCCTCTTACTGTGCGTACTGTGATTAGCACATATTCGACAAATAAAGAGTTTTTTTTTTAATTCGGATCAGAATTTCACTTTAAAAGAAAAATATAATAAATGAATAAAATTCTATAGCATTTATGTTCGAAAACGAACATCATCATCTATCGTTATTGATATCACAGCATTTTAATGACATGACGTTTCAATGATGATGGCCTTGGATTTACCCAATCAATCGTGGAATATACGCATAAAAAACGGTTTATTAACATACTTTTCATAAAATGCCTCTGGCTTTTGCGGTTGAGACTCAACTTTGTTAAGCATACTGTAAAACATAACACAGACAGATTATTAGCTTGAATTTGTTTCTCAAAAAGAAGCGTCTATATTTTAATAAAAGCCGGCTGCATAACTTCAGCTAATGTGTGTTTTTAAATTTTTCAGGGAAATTCTAAGAAATCTACTGAAAAAAAGTTGGAATTCTCTCAGAAACAGCAACACGAAATAAATACTATGTACTGTGAGCTGAACGTAAAATGAAAGTAAATACTTCAAAAGTATTCTTTGAAAAACATGTTTATTTACTCGTAATTCATAAAAACAGTGATAAAAAGAAACAATATTTTGTAACTCATTTTTGTTTGAAGCAGAATTATTACTGTAAACAACAGGAACTAATAAAACCAACACCCTCTTGAAAA
The DNA here is from genome assembly GCA_023159175.1 of Wohlfahrtia magnifica. NCBI lineage: Eukaryota > Metazoa > Arthropoda > Insecta > Diptera > Sarcophagidae > Wohlfahrtia > Wohlfahrtia magnifica. The sequence continues at coordinate 2,453,550 of JAKWBJ010000060.1, forward strand.
TGTACTTACCTTTTGCAATATCATGTTCACACATAAGCTTTAATTGCCAATTAAAGGGTTTTACTCAGTGAAGAATAAAATAAATGCTTAAAAATTCTATTTTTATGCGATTTTAAATAAGCAGTTTTTATTTCTTAAAACATATAAAAACGGCACTTGAAGCATTTTCTTTTGTAGAAAAATATTAAAATTCAAGTAAATAAACTTTTTTAAGGTTGTATGAATACGGAAAATGAAAAAAATGTACAAAAATGTTTGTATATTGAATTTGAGTTTTTTCATTTAACTTTACATTCTTTTTAACGCTTAAGTTTTAAAATCTAAGTTCCATATTCCAAATTCACAAATTTAAATTTTTATAAACAAAACGTGTATTAGCATTTTCAGCTGTCAAATGCTAATTGTGTGAACACTAGATAGTGTAAGGCAATTTAAAAATTAATTGACTCAATTAAAACGTATGTGTGATGAACATGGTAAAAAAATATTTCCAATTTTTTCACATCAAATCAAAGTAATATTTTTCTTTGGCATCCTCTTGATTTCAACAGCACGTCTTATATCCTAGGCATGAAATCAACAAGTTTTTGGGGGGAATCCGCAAAAAATTTTTGTTGTACTCTCAGCTTTAGGTCATCCTTGCAAGATAATTTCCTTTATTTAATTATTTATGCAGATATTAGCACAGGTGTTCAATTGGATTTTGGTCTGAGCACAGTGGCTAATGGTCGTGTGTTTCTGGGGTGCAGTTAAGCAACTACTTTTTTACATTTTTGTAAACCTATCTCCTCCACATTAGAAGAAAAAATTATGCCTTAAAATGTTGAGGTAGTCCTTCTTTTTTTTTTTCGTGCAAGTGCAGGGAACTTCCTATGGTTAGCACTTACTGCTTTAACTTTTCTGAATATAAATCTTACCTACGATTCTACAAGACCCTTTGGTCGACTTCCCAACATCTAGTTTTCCACTGTTTTGTATTTGTGGTAAATATACAATAAAAAAAAAATTATGATGCAAAAATTCCCTCCTACAGTTTTATTTTTGCAGCGTAAAAAACGGTATATTTTTATTAAAAAAAAGATTTTTTTATGTGGCTTGGTGTTCCTTGTTTAATTAAAATTTATTCTACTTCAATAACAATTTTATAAACAACAGTCCAATCAATAAGTTCGTAGGATGAAACACAGATAGCGTTACTAGAATTTTGTCCATATGCGATACGTGTATATATTTGACAGAAATCTGACTATTGAATCCTGAGATATAGCGCTTTTGTGTAGTGATTGTCGAGTTTTGATAAAGTATTGCTTTTTGATGAAAAAAATTCAGTGAAAATCAAACAATGGTTTGATAAATATTATCCAAATACGCTTGAGAGAAATGGTAGTACCAGCACAAAAAAGATAAGGCGCAGTGAACGCCCAAATGGGCCTGTCATTAAAGAAAACAATAAAACAGATCTCAGATAAATGTCTTTTTACCATTTTAAGCGAACATTTGGTTATACGAAAGCTCTGTTCAAAGTGGGTGCCATGTGCCACACAAATCGTGCTACAAATCGATTAAAACGGTGTCAAACTTTAAAGAATTGAGCTTCGGATTGCTTATCCATCCACCGCATTCTCCAGACTTAGCGCCCATCGAATTTTTCCAGTTTCAGATCTCAATAGGACACAGAACAGAATGCTTGTTGGAAAGATATTTAAGTCCAATGATGAACTAATCGTTGAAATTGGGTCCTATGTTGACGTACTGTTAAAGTGTTATCGAAAATCGTTGTATTGCCCTTGAAGGCAACTATGTTGTATAATAAAATCAAGTTTTTCAAAATCTTTTTTTTTTCTTACTTACTCTACGAACTTATTGATTGACCTGTTATAATAAAAATGTTTTCCAAATAATACCTATGAAGTATTTATAGTACTTTCATTTGAAGCTCAAAGTTTCAAATTTTATGTAAGAACTGATAAAATTTAATATATAATATAAGTTTATGATTTTTATACTTTCAATTGTCGCCTTTAAATGTCTTGGGTTGTTTATATAACAAAAAGTTTGCATAATCAATGTTATCCTTCAGGATTTGCGAAATACTTTAAATTAAATTTTTATTTTTGCCGTCCGTTTTTTAAAAACGAAAAATAATATATTTTTTTATAAAAATTAAATGAAAAACTTGAAACAAGTTTTGCAAACATGGTTTGCCATATATGCAGTCGAAGATGAAAATTTAAAGAAAAAAATATCAAAATATGTTTCGTTTTATTTCATATTTAGATTTGATTATTTTGCATAAATCTTACACAATCAATCTGCTGCATTACTACATAAATAATATTGCTCTTATAACAACAACAATAACAGCATTAATATAAAGACGAATATATTTGCATTATGTATTTGAATATTGAATCAAAAGAACTTTTTTTCCAATGCAAATTTCATTGCAACAATACGTTTGAGTTGTTTGTTTTCTGGCTCAATTTAAATTTTCAATTTTTCAATTTTTCTGTTTTTGTTTTTGTTTTTGTTTTTCCATTTTCTGGTCCTTCTTTTCTTTTTCTTTTTGAAACATATTATTTTATAAACATGCGCTCTTGCACATAATTCAAATCTCTCACTCTCTCTCTCTCTCTCTGTCTCTCTTTTGTTTTCTTTCTCTCTCAATTTCAATAAAGTCTCCTAAGCCTTGTATTTATACTTAAAGTATGTGTTTGTGTGTGTATGTACGTCTCTCTTCCTTTTTATACGTATAATACGTTGTTGCTGTTATACACTTGTCACTGGTAACCCGGTTTCGTAATGTAAACAATTTTTATTGTTTTCGTTTGTTTTGTTTTTTTCATTTTTCCTTTTTCAAAATGCGTTTATTAGTTTATTTTGAGTCTTTGGTGCTTGTTCTTCCCTTTTGTTTTTGTCTTTTGATGTGTTTTCGTTACAAATATTACTATTTTTTTTATTTTTCTTCTTTTTTTTCTTCTTTTGTTCTCTTTTTTTATTCTTAATATATTGTTTTCTTTTGTAAACCTTAATTTTGTTGTTATTGTAGCTGTCGTTAAACAGCTGTTGATAATGATGACATTAGTTTTATGTCTCAATTTCTTTTTTTTGTTTTGTTTTTTTTTATTTTTATTTTGTGTGTGTATTTCTTTTTGTATTTTATTTTTTCTTAGTGTTTATTTTATGATTTTCTTAGTTTCTCAGATTTATCCTTTAAAGTAGAGAGATGCAAGGATGTGAGTATTACACATGTAGTTCACGATGCTTTATTTTCGATGTATTTTTGTATAATGGCGAGCTTATCGGTTTAAATTTGAGAGAAGAGAATAGTTTTTGTTTTATAAAGTTTTCCTTGTACAAATTAAAGTTTGAAAGATTTAATATTCAATAGAGATTATAATTTTAAATAAAATGATTTGACAAAGAAAGAATTAATATGTACAAGAATTGTTGTATTGAAACAAAATTAATATAAAATGCAGTTCCTCTAAAAGTATACGTAATATTATCTATTCATAGTAATCATACCGTATGTGTATGTACACGTACGTATGTTATACAAATACCGAAGTGAAACAATAAAATTATTTCGTTCTTTTTCATGAAAAGTATTTAGAAAAGAAAATGACATGTGCGTTGATGTTTAATCAATTTAAAATTTGTTTTCTTATACAATCAAATGGTATTAAGTGTGAAATTAAAAACTCAACACAGAAGCAACAATGACAACAATGATAATGGCAGAATATTAAATACATATATATATCACTCTCCCCCTCTTTGTGTAAAACAATAAACAAAGAGCAAAGAGAAACACGAACACAACAATATGCAGCAATTGCATTTGCCAACTACAATTGAAATTCTCGCAACTGAAATTCCTTTCTTTTTTTTCATCATCAAATTCTCTCCATGTGCCTGTACGCCTATCATGTCGTTGTGTGTGTTTCTCTCAAATCTCACGCTTTGGCTCTATTAGAGTGAAATTCGTTTTTCTGTTTGATGAGTAAATGGGACAACTATATGTCAGAAAGTTGCTTTTGTTTCGCTGCGAAACGACCTTGAAAGAGAATCAGAGAGAAAAAAATATAAAGTTTTGTACTCACAACAGAAAGCCACAGATTAAAAGAACAAAAAAAAACAATACAAAGTGAAAGTGAGAAAAGAAATTGTAAAAAAAGAAAAATAAAGAAGTAGAGAAAAGAGCTAAAAAACTAAGAAACATGTGCTTTAAATACTAAACAAATAAAAATAAATCGTGAAAGAAAAGTCACATAAAAATAAATGAATATTTCAATTTTCATCAAAAAAAAAAACATCGAATTTATTTTTTTATTTTTAAAGTAAATAAAATTAAAAAAAAAATTGCTCAAAACGTAGAGAAGAATACAAAAGAAGAAGTCAACTCTAGCGCAGATTTAAACGAAGTATAGAAATTTGTGCTGTGTTTGTTGATGTGTGTGTGCGTAAAAGGATGCTTAAAAAAATAAATAAAAGAAATATTAAATTTAAACAAAAATAGTAAAATTATTTTAAAAAGAAAATTTTCATTAAATTAAAATTTATCTGAAAACAATATGACAAATACCGAAGGACTTTTGATCTCATTTGTTGTCCACTTTTGTTTGTCTGTTTGATTTGTTTTTGTGTGAAATACATATGTATGTTGAGTGACTTTGATTTATGCATTATCGTAGAGGTCAGTTGTTATACGTATACAAATTGTCCCTTAATCGTCGGGAACTTCTCTTAAAACCATGTTTTTTCTTAAGTAGTTTATTATCTCGATGTTAACTAATTTTATTTTTATAAGTGAATTATTTATCACATTCTATCGAGTCATATATCGTCAAATGAAACACAAGAAATAAATGCCTTAATTTTGTTTGTTTGATATAAGAATTTACAAAAGTTTTTTTTTATTGATTTAATGGCAATTTTATTGTTTTTTTTAATTCTAAATATACTACTCGGCAATACCATCTCCTATACAAACACAAAATATTAATTTGAAGAATTAATTAAAAAGCAAAAAATGTATGCAAATGATTCTGGTGTTTTGTTTTTAAAACTTACAAAACGGCTAAGAAACGGCACTGCACTTAAGCGTTTAAATCTTTTTTAGACCGGTAAGTTCAACATAATCATTTTGTTAAGTGTGCAGAAATATTTGGTAATAGAAAAATTGACTAACGACAATGTAAGCAATGATCTTCATCGAAGCCTTATTTATGGTTTAAAACATAAAATTATTTCAGTCACCAAAAAATACACATTTTCTTCAACTCTATTACAATTTCCCACCTAAAGTTTTTTGTTTCTTTTTTAATTTAGAAACATAAATGAAGTACTCGTATAAGGGGCTAAATGTGTCGTATCCAGATACAAAAATCAGTGCGCCCATTGGGCGGATTGCTTTTTCATAAGCAATTTAAATGCAGCCTACATACTTAGTCGGCTAAAGCAGTTTCGTTCTCTATCGTTAGATATTGTTTCATGGATTTGTATTAGTTACCAACAGCCATTGAAACTGATAATGCGGAGATGAATGATGATGGTTTTAAAGTATAAAATAGTGTTTAAACAGCTTAAGTAATTCACATAGTTTTTTAGATAATTAGAAAACCTCTTAGATCGCAAACAGAGGCGTAAACTATATAAAAAATTAATACGTCAAAGTCAATGCCAAAGCCGGGACGCTATTAGTGGCGGGTTGAACTGTAAACGTTTATAAAAAAACTAGATAAAACCCGGCGTGCTTTGCTATGGGGGTATCAAATTATTATTTTTTAACAGCCTTTCGGTCTAAATTCAAGAATTTGAAATAGTCTAGACTATAGGATCTCCGTTTTAGCCGTATACTTTCTTCAAACAAAAACACATTAATTTTTATATAGCATTTTATCGCAATCAGTGTAATAGTATTCGAAAATTAATATTTGCTTTATTCGGGTGCTAACTCTCGCCCTGATTATATCTGCCCTACATGTATTCCACTAAAATAGTTTCATAGAAAAATGAAAGCAACAAAATTTGAAGACTGTCGCTATAATAGTACTTAAGATATACAATAATTAAAAAGTGCTTTGTGTGTTTATGTCCGCCCAAAATTTTTCCAATAAATCAGTTTCATATGAAAGTAATTTGAGGTTTCATGACTCTGGCTGATATATTTCTTTAGTTATGCGATTACTAATATTTGGTTTGTATGGGGTACCTCTCCCTATGACCCTATTGAAAAAATGAAGCCTATGTCTCCTTCCAGGAGACATGTATATAAAGATTAGCTTAATATCACTAAGTCCAAGTTAAAGAGAAAGAAATTGTCTGCACCCATCAAATTGTATCCCTTCATTGAAGATTTGAGTACAGTTATGTATGCCTCACATGACGTTCAAAACCATATATGTAACTAATTTCCAATTGAAAGTAATGACAATTTGTAGCAAAAGGAAAGTATTGCCTGTACCTTAATGAACACGCTCTCATTTACCTCTGTACTGATTAAGTTTTAATCACTTTATACTCGAGAATTCTAAGAAATCAAAAGTAAGGAAATTTTTATAATTAAAAAAACGAAAATTGCATTAAAAGCAATAAAAACAAATATACGCTAACACACATTAAATACTTCGTAGGGAAAAAAATGTTTTTTATTTTAATTTATTTTGTTTTTCAATCAAATCTTTTTAATGCATCAGTTACGGAAAATAATCGTCCATAGCAACGAAGAGAAAACAAATAATAAAAGCTTTTAAGCAAATGAATTGAGTTGAAATGAAAACGATAATTAAAATAAAAAAGAAAAGATATTTTGGATGAAAGAAATTTATTAACAATGAAATGAAAAGAGCATTAAAATGAACTGAACTGAACTGAGCTAAACTGAATTGAACTGAATTGTTGTACTAAAAAAAATTAGCATTAATTTTGTTATCGATTTTAATTTCGAAATCGATTTTTGTGCATAACATAACATAACAGCAGCAACAACAGCTAAATGTCTGAGGATGCAAATGCAAGAAATTAATACAAATAATGTTAGTGTCGTCACACTCAATAATTGTAACTGTAATTGTAATTGTATAACTAACTGTTATAGTATGACTTATCGTTTAACATAATACTCGTATTGTCCAGAAATGCATTAATAAATAATTAAATGAAAGAAATGTTTATTAAATATTTATATTTTCAATGTGTTTGTTGTGTTCGTTCAATGTCCCGGCTGTAAAAATGAAAAAAAAAAATTAATGCATTAAATTAAATGAATGTTTTTGAATATGCTGTTTATCTTCTTCCTCATCCTTTTTTTTCTATTTTCAGTTTATCTTTATCTCTTTTTAATATTTGACTTTTCTTTTTAATTTTAAACGGATATCTTATGAAGCATATACGTATGTATGTATGTATGTATTTGGAATAAGTAATTAAAAAAGTATCTTTTTACTGCTCATAACTGCATTAAGTTATGTATTGTACGCCATTATTACAAAATGTAGAATTAATATTTACATATGTGCTATGCGAGGCATGAATAAACAAACTAACAAACCAAATCAATTTTACGCGACCACGTACGTATGAGTAATATTTTTGTATTGCTTCTATTCTAAATATTGCTCATACGTACATGTGCTCACTAGCGATTGCTTATTCAAAAGCAACAGTGAATGCGTATGTGTTTGTATGGCTACGTGTGTTTCAATCAAGTTCTCGGTTTGAATATTTATTCGCTGCTTGCACTAAGTAATTTTACCGAAACACATATAAAAAAGGAAGTCACAATGACTTTTAAGAATCACTTTTTCAAGACCGTATTTTTATCGTCCAATTTGTATTATAAGCTTTACTCAGTTGCCTGTATGGTAAAGCCAATTACAATTGAGAGATAACATTGTTATTTAAATTGATAAAAAATCAAAACGAAAACGAGTGAAATTTAAATCGAATAAATTAAATGAATTTGCAAAAAATAAAATAAAATAAAATAAAATCTTGCGAGATTTAAAAATTGTAGCAATTTAATGTTTTCGATTTACAGAACATAGCGATATAATTAATTTTCACATTTTGTGTTTTCTTTTAATTTCTTATTATAAATATTCTGTTTGTATTTGTGTTAATATTGAAATTTTGTTATTTTGCAAATATTTCATAATTAATTATGATAAATTTTTTATGCATATTTTTATATGAAATACATATGAGTAATAAATTGTATATTGAACATTTTTGATGTATGCATATCTGTCTATGTATGTATTCATGTTATTTTGAGCATGTGTTTGTTATTGTGATATGTACATAATCGTATGTCTTTGTGTAAAGTAAAAGCAATCTAACTAACGACCAATAAATACATAAATTAGGTGCGAAAAAATGATGAGATCAATTGTTTAATGATTCATTTTGTTATGCTGTACCAAAAAGTATATTAGAACTAAAATTGTCAAAAGAACATTTTTCAATGATTTTATTAAGAGATTTGACATGTAAGGAAAACGCATTAACACTAGTAGAACTAAACCTGTTTTCGACCCCCAGCTGCGGAACATGTCATCAGAGTTCTTTCTGTTGTGCATATTCATTTTTTTAACATCAACTATTTAACTCACAGGGGTGGCGTGGTGTAGTGGTTAGAGCGCACGCATAACAACACAAACGACCCTGGTTCTAGCCCCTGCAGAGGACATAACGAAGAAAAAATTTATTTGTTGTTTCCAATGTTTAATAATAAAAAAAAGCTTCAACTTCTTCCCTCCAGACAACTCCATCTAAAAAAATAAAGAAAAAAAGCCCTTCTCACCTTTCTCGCATACGTCTGGCGATGATGACAAACATCAGACGAATGATCAGGAAAAACACGCCACCTACTGGGAAAAAATTACAATGATAAAGTAAAGACCACCACTAATTAGCAAGGATCTTCACCACTATACAAAAAAAGTCATATGGAGAAAGCTACAGCGGATTAGATGAAGTATCAAATTGAGTAAAGTAATTGAAACAAAGCAATAGATGCTTTCTGGAAAGCCAATATGCTCCCTAGAGGAGTAATGGAGAAAAAAAATAACTCACACTTTTTTCTAATAATCGTTTACAGGAATTCTTAGCTTAATATTGTTTTTTCCAATGCCATTCTCCTTTTTGTATTTTGAATTTAATTTTGATAAAGACCAACTGGGGCTTAAAGTCAAACTCAAAATAGCTCTCTCAATTAAAAAAGCTACCCACTCGGCTAAGTACATAAGCGATTTAGATTCGACTTTATAATAGCACTAGATGAGGTAGAAAGAAGAAGAGAAATTTTCACGCACTTTTGCCAAAAGTATGTTTATTTACGTTCTAGTAAGCACACAAAGCTATAATGCAGTTTAAATTAAAAAAAAAAAAAACTTGTTAAGAGAAAATTACATGGTGCGATAAAAAACAACACTTATGGTAGAATTTTCGAATCACATCACGTTTTTTCGAAACTTCATGCACTTATAAGCTAATAAAAAGCTGAATATTAAGCGATTTTATATTTCTTTTCGGACTTGGAAAGGAATGAAACAGACCTTTTAAATGATTTACATATATATCGTTTAAGTAGTCTTGAATAATATGTGGGTTTTTCTCAAGCGAACACATTTTTCATTCAATATTTTCCACATTTTTCAAGCTTAGAACTGCTTTTGCAGACTGTTTTATTTAGAAATCATACCTGATTAAAAAACCTTGTTCAGTTTTAAATAAAATGCTGCTTTGCTTTTACAAATTTGTTAAAATTGATTGAGTTATTGCAACTCATGCAGTTGTTAGCAAAATTATGTTCTTTTTTACTACTTTGAAGCTGTATTTAAAAGAAATGTTTTTAATTATGAAGCAGCCGCATGATTTTTTCACGAGTTGCTTAAATTTTTAAACTTTAAGTCTCGTTTTATTCACAACTTGATATAATTCCTAAATTAATTCATAAATATTACAGTTTTTATATAAAATAGTGCGCAAAAACGCATTTAATCTTGAAAAATATGGAAAATATTTGATAAAAAATGTGTTTACTTGAGATATGCACACAGATTCCTCAAGGGAGTATCAGGGAACCGTTTGAGTACATCATTTTATTGCTTTGAATGCATTCACATAAAATTAACACATTACTGTCAACTCGCACTATTTTATTTAAGCAACACATGCAAATACGAAGAGTGAATGTAACGAAATTCATGCACTGCATTGCTCGTCTTCTTTTAAAGTCATCTAGCACTCATAAAAGACATCGAATACCAAATGAATGGTATGAATGGTTGTGTATGTCATTGAATGAAAAGCAAAATTTTTTTCAAAAGTATTTATGTAAGAATTGTTGTGTTCTCAGATCACGAAATTGCCGTTTGTGTTGTTTTTTCCCTGTTTGATAATATCGTTGCTTTACACTCATCAGCATTATAAAGAAACACTATTCAATGGGCTATCAACCTAACAGCGAATGTAAACATAGCCATATCAATAAAGATTTTTGTTGAATGAGTACATGCAAATGCGAATACATTCAATCCGCTCTCTAATGTCTATTTCTTTTCATTCCAAAACCGCTTAGAAACTTAAAATCGCTTAATACTCAGCTATGTTATTAGTATATAAGTGCATGATGGTACGAAGAACTATTTTTTTTTTATCAGACAAATTGTATCACTTCCCAGGAATTTCAACTTTTTTCTTTTTTGTCGCACCGTGTATTACAAGTATAAAAGTCTTGCTTTAACTAATTTTTCTACGCCATTCACTTTAGTGTTCATCTAAATTGAAAACAATAAACTTTTCGTTTAAGATTTGTAATAATTGTTACATACATACATACATGCGTCATTTTGTATAATCGCATAAATTATCAAATAAACTATTAAAATAAATATTTTGTGTATAAGCAAATATTTTAAATTGTTTTATAAGCCTGAGCAAATGACATCGGGTATAAGATTTAAGATTTTTTTTTTAAGACTTTTTTTATTTAGAATCTAACACTTCGGTTGACTCACTATAAACTTATAAACTAAGCAAGAATGGCCTTTTTACTACTAAAAGCAATTTATAAACTACAGATATATTTTATTTACAATTAAATTTATTTTATTGTTATTTTAGTAAAGAGAAAGATTATTTTTATATATTTTTTCTTTTTTTAACAATCATTCTGTTTTCATTTTGTATAAGGCTGTCTTCCCGCCTGCCTGCCTGCCTGTCTGCCTGTCGAGTGACTGCTCGTTCGGCTTATGTTGTTGTTGTACTAATGATTTAATGTTTTAATAGTCTTCTCTCTGTCATATAAAATTAATGACAATAATAATAATAATTATTATATTATGTTATAAGATAAAAAGCCTTTAAGCCTAAATAAAACCCAAAACAAAAAACAAAAAACAAAAAAATCAAAAAACACACATATTTTTATCATGTTATTGTATTGAATTGAGCTGAATTGTTGTATGGAATGAATGAATGAATTAAAAAACAAAAATTACAAAAAACAATCAAAAGACAAAAAAAAAACAAAAAATAGCATTAAACCATAATGCAGATGATACTTGTTGCTGGAGGGTAAGTGTGTGTGTTTTCATTTCTGTTTTGTCCTGTTCTATTCTGTTGTTTTTTTTTTACTTTCGATTTCATTTTTTTCGGTATAATTTTTACATGCTTTTGTTGTTGTCGTTGTGTCACTATTGTGTTATATTTGTTTTATTTTTAGGTTTCTCTGTCTGTCTATATGTACGTTTAAAACAAAAAACAAAAATCTCAATTTGTTGTAATTTATACAGATTTGTGTGATTTATAGATGTTTTATAAAAAGTGTCATAGAATATTAAAATTATATGTTTTTTGTTTTTCTTTTTTTCCATAATTTAATAATTAAGCCTATAATTTGTTGTTTTAGTCATTGTTTAGAAAATGTTTAGAATATAAACACGGATGTGTAGTTAAATTTTCATCTCTGAAAAATTAAGTTTATTAACCGAAAACAAAAATTTTGGTTATACATGGTAATCCATTTGTTGATTTAAAAATGGAAGTTAAGTACACATAATGCTTGAACCTTGAAATTATGGATGAAATACATTCACATCATTTAAGTGACCAGCTGGCGATCCCTTTGAAGTAGTTTTCGAGCACTTTTTCGTACATATCTTGGCGACTACTTGACGAATACTGATTTTCAAATGCTCTAACGTTAGTAATTTATTCGTATTGGCATGGAATTATTAGCGTAGCCAATGATGACCAATTGTCATCGTCACATCGAAAAATTGCGCGACAATGAAATTTTTCATAAAAAAGGTCAAAATTGGTAGTGTTCTTTGGCTTGGTGAACAATCTTGTTGCAACTACATATCGTCCAATTCATAATTCTCAAATACGGGATACAAAAGGTCAGTTATCATACGGCCATAGTGCTCTGACGGTTTTTTCGACGTTATTTTCTACAAAATATGTTCCATTGACACCTCCAAATCATAATTCGTTCCAAACATTTACGTTTTGCAAATGCAATGGCTTTTCCACAATCACTTTTTGGTTTTCCAGCCTCCATACGCAACAATTTTGCTTTTTGACTTGACCACTGAGCAAGAACTGAACCCTGTAGGTGCATGTTCTTAGTTTTAGACTTTTAAAGTATAATTTCGTGATTAATTAGACTCTATTGTGTTTTATTATAATATTTAAACACTTGGATCCAAAGTGGCTACGGTATGATGCCATGTAGAATTTTTTATACCGATTGTTTAAAAAATATGTATATAGACACGGTTTCTTACTTAAAAACGGTAAAAAAGTAGATCTTTCTTTAAAATTGTGATTCAATGGATTTGCTATTACAATATTACATCAGCAAAAAATTTCGTGGATGAATCCAACTGAACCTAGAATAAAAGGATCGAACAGAATTATGATTAGCTGGCGATTGGCCCTTGAAACTGTTTAAATGAATTTAAACGTTTTTGTTAAAACGGAAAATTTGAAAATTAAAAAAATTACAATTGCAATCGCAATACACACTATAAGAAAGTATTGAGTTAACAGGTTCAAATAATATTAATTGATGCGAAAAGATTAAACCATTAAATACTTACATATGTACATACGAGTACAATTATTTATCTACAAAAGCACATGGCTGAAAATTTTAATTCACTGTCCAAAGGTTCAAATTTTTTTCTCATCGGTTTATAAAATTTTAACACCATTTAGTAGCTGACATATGCAAATTACTGTGGCCTAAAAGTTAGGTTAAACTCTTGCTAACTGTGGGAGTGGCAAGCTGCTAAACACGATTGTTTATTTAAAAAAAAATGATTTTTTGTTTTTTTATGTTTACAACTAGCAAGTTATCATCGATAATGGTCTGCACTTTTTTTGCTAGGTTGGCGAGTTTGTCATTTTTAAATAATTTTAGGTCATTACAGCCCTACCATTAATATTAGATATGTTCTCAGATATTTACTAAACCCCTGTATTTTTCTCAAACTTCAACTTTAGTTGAAGAGAACGTATAGGGAACAAAAGGGAACAAGAAAAGTAAAGCACCCAGGGATAAGTAGAAGTGTCGCCTTTTACCCTGTATATGCTTTCGCTGCCCTAATTTTCCGTCTGTAGCTCCGTTTAGCACGAAGATGCAATTGCAATGATCTAATATCGTCAAATCATTTAAAAAAAATATTGTAAAAAACATTTTTATTTACGTAATGCAAACTGGTTAGAAGGCCAGCTTACTATCGCTTTAAAAACAAAAAAGGTCTGGATGACCACAAAAATCATTGGACAGCTGTAGCAATAGATCAAAGAGGCGGAAACTTAAAGATATTAGCGACGAAATTGAATGCACAAATATTACAATAAACAACTTGGAATATTTGCAACCAATATTCGTATCAAATGCGTAATAACTACATATTAAAATATATTATCTGCCCATTAAAAAAACTTAGTAAAATGTTAATGTTAATCGGTTCAGCATACATTTTATACGAAAATATACAAGTTCCATACATGGTAAGTCATGTATGGCAGACATTGGATGTATTACATCGACAATTGATATACGAAATGCAAGCTCATTCGAGATAATGGCAATTTTGTACAAAAAAATGGATCCATTCAAAAAATCACTTCTTCCATTCCGGGATATATCCCTTTAAAATGGTGGAACTAATAGGCCTATATCTCTGGAACCTAGATTTGTTGCTCCAAAGGACTTATAAAGCTGATCTTAGAATAACTTGTTTATTTATTTAGCATTAGCGCGACCATGGTTACATGTGACTCAATCAAAAGTTCAACTTTGACCTTGAATTCCTTAATCAGTAGTAAACTAATATTAATGTAATTAAAACGGATTAAATTTATAATTGCTATCCCACCACTAAAAAAGAATTACTAGAATATCTTCATCGGTTCAAAAGTTACAGACTTTTGGCGAATGAAAAACGATATTCAGCCACTGTGAGACGTCCTCTAAATTGTGGATATATTTCAAACTCGATACAACCTCTTGAAACCCCGGGTACACATATGTGTACTTTAAATTATTATTATTTATCACAATTAGCGACATTATTTGGAAACTGCTGGACTTGTGTTTATTGACAAATACTCTAGAGTTTCTAAAGATATCAACAGATGACATTTCCACCAAAGTTATTGACATTTTTTAAACAATTGAATAATTTATTTACTTATTTATTTATTTTTTTCAATAAGACCACGAGGATTTTAAGACTGTTATCATAACCACTTCATATTCTTGTCTCAAGAGGATAAGGGATAAGTCTAAACGTGTTAAGTGTTCTGAATTACTAAGGCTCTTCGACCCAAGAACCTATTAACCATAACCTAAAACATGTCCATAAGAATGACGTGATTTTGCAGCAAGGAAAACTGAATTCTACACCAAGTAGTTCCAAGATGCTGACAGATAACATTCTAACAAAATACGGAATTTAAGTTAATACCCTAAAAAACCCACATGTTGTACTAACATACTTACCATTTTATTAACTAAAGCAACAAGAATTGAAAAGAATTTTATTTTAATAAAAGAACCGGTCAATCGGTTATTTGATTAATTTTTAAACAAAACCCGGGTTTTTAAAGATTATAACTTTTCAAATTATTCGAAAAATTGTTTTTGAAAAAGTCGAATAATCGATCACCCTAATCCAGAACCATTCAACATATCATGACATCATCATGGCATCAAAATGCTGAAATGGTTAAACTTAAGTAATTAAGTGTTAAAGCCATTGTATATTTAGAATAACTGCAAGCGTTTAATTGTCTTCTTCCTTAACTAATACAACTACAATCTTGTAGTTAAAAGCTTGGCTATAACAGGTCTTTTAGAAACAGTGATAAAAATTTTGTTACTTTTAAATAATGTTATAATAATTGCTTTCGACCGGATGTTGACTCAGTTAATGAAAATTCAGACATAACTTACTTGAGGCTAATTTTTATTAAAATTCAAAATCTTATAAAAGTTGAAAGAAAAGAAATTTTGTATGGCACCTGAAATAAATGAAGAAACAAAATTTGTATAATAATTTAATTGTGAAAAATTTTGTCATTTTAAAATGAAATTCAAACCTTTTCGATCTGATATAAAATTAAAGTCTTCATAAAAGATAAATAGAATAGATATTGTTGTTCTGAGAGACGCTATCGAGTGCAACAAGAAAGTAGATATTAACCGATTTAAAGTTACACAGCGGACTTGTACAGAACATAATATGCCTTTCAATTCCTCAATCAATTATGTTTGCCATGCAATTTTGTATAGCAAACGCACTATTTGTTAATTTGCTAGAGATTAAATAGCGACTTTGCTTTTATAAACTCAAAGCAACACATGACAAAATCGTACAGTCTGGCGTTTTTTTATAACTTTAAAAGCTTGAAATTTGGTAATAAACGCTTGAAGTTACGAAAAACCAGTTTTTTCAACTATTGGGTCGACAAGCTAATAATGTAGATTTGGACAACATATGGCATAACTATCACATAAGTATGGTTTGTGTCAATAATATCTGTCATTATAATTCAGTATCCGATAGACGCCAAAGAATAAACACACATTTTTTCAATCGCTATAATAATGTCAAATTTTCTGCCTAAACAATATGTTTTGCGGAGAAGTCTAATAATCTTCTTTCATTTTGAAAAAACGGCTGCTGAAAGTTATCGACTGTTGGTAGAAGCTTACGGTCAACATGCACCAACTCAAAAAGCTTGTGAACGATGGTTTGCGCGATTCAAAAGTGTTGATTTCGACACAGAAGACAAGGAGAGGTCTGGTCAGCCGAAAGAGTCTTAAGATGAGGAATTGATAGCATTACTCAACGAAGATTGTTGTTCAACGCAAGTAGAATCTGCAATATCATTGGGAGTCACACAACAAGCTATTTGCCTACATTAATTGGGATTCATTCAAAAGCATAGAAATTGGGTCTCATATGAATTGAAGCTGACATACTAAGCGCAAAGAATCATATGCAAAGCCCGGCCAATCAGCCACATTAACGCCAGAACCGAATATCCATGACGTCAAGGTAATGCTCTGTATTTGGTGGAATCAGAAGAGTGTTTTGTATTATGATCTGTTGAAATCGGGTCAGACGATCACAGGGGAGCTGTACTGAATACGAATGATTCGTTTGAAGAGAGCAATCAACGCATAACGACCAGAATATTCAGCCACATGTTGCAAAACCGTTGAAAAACTATTTGGAAAACAGTGTATGGGAAGTTTTGGCTCACCCGCCTAGCCTCTTCAAACGACCACTTGTTTCGATCGATGTAGAACGCCCTTACTGGAATACACTTCACTTCAGAACAGGGTATCAGAAATTGGCTTGATTCATTCTTTACCTCTTTCTCTTTCTTTCTTTTGGCGTGGAATCCCTATACTACCAGAAACGACGAACAATACTTTAAATAATGGATCAATTCATTTTGTTATTATAATAAAAGCATTTTTCAAGCAAAAAATCGACATAATTCACTTGTGTACCCAATATAATTCAAAAAATTCGTAATTCAAATTATTCGAAAAATTTCAAAAACAGATTCGTGTGGTACTCGATAGTGGCTATCAGAAATGTTGTATCAATTTCCAGGTGTTTTAGAATCATTTTTCTTTGTCTCATAATGATATTCCAAGCGTTTTATAAGCCGATCGGTGTATTTTATTTTTGAAACATTTGTAACTGAAAATTTCAAAATTCCACTTTAAAAACATACGAAAGACATTCTCAATTAATTTTTGATTTAATCATTATTCTGACAATTTATTACAAATTAACATCGTCATTGATCAGTCCTTTTAGACGAGGCCTTGTAAAACACCAGGTAATAATTTTCCAGACAATTGTTGTATTTGCAAAAAAGAACATGCATAAGAAATTCAATATTCTTTTAATAATAATATCAATAATCATCCTATAAATGGTGGTATCCATCATATACAATTTATGGCATTTACTATTATAGCCAATATACTTACATATATTAAATAAAATAAATCCTTATAGCAATACTTTATATTATTTTTATATCTTTTTTATTATTTTTAACACAATTTTAAGAACGATTTTAAATAAACACCACTTTAGTTTAATTATTATTTCTTTTTGTTTGTCTTTCAAGTAAAAATATTTATTAAATAAAATATTTCTTATGCGTAGTATAGTTGACATTTTAAGAATATTTGTAAAGCTCGTTTGCATTGCCATAAATATAAATAAATATTAAAGCAAATCAATTTTATAAATATTTTAGTAGTTTTTTTCGTAGTGATTTTCTCCGCTTTTTATATTTAAGATTTTTTTCCTTATACGTTTAAGCTATAACTGTACTATTTATAAAAATTTATTAATTTATAATCCTACAAAAATACTAATCACTAATATTGTTTCTATCTTTTTCTCTCTTTTTCTCTTCCCCTTCCTTAGGTACGTATAAAACCAATTACAACCATTTCATTTGAACACAAATTTTATTGAAGGTCTTACGAACAGGTAAAGTTTTTGTATTATTAAGACAAGAAACAAAAATGTAAACCGCGCCAAGCAAAAGGACGACAGATCAAATTTCCAACCAGAATTACAACGTTCTTCCTCTCATTGAACTTGTGTTCATGATGAAGTCCCTAGTTGTTGCCAAATCAAAGATGGAAAAAAGAACTAAAATTCAAAATCAATATCATTATTATCGTTATCATTATTATTGTCGTTGTTAGCTCAGTTACAATATGAAGGAGTGACATCAAGTGTTTAATTTTGAATTTTTTTTTCTTTTTCATTTTTCTTGTTGCAATCGCCATCGTTAATTTTACACTGTTTACCCATCAATGTCATTGAGTGTTACTGTGGCCTGATACATTGCTTGTGAATAACTTTTCGTGCCATTATATATACGAGTATATATTTCGTTTTGGGGCATAAAGCCTCATAGTCATGGTCTATTGTTAACTTTTAAGATGTTCACACTTAACCACCACTTTTTTCTTTTCTTTTTTGCTCCAGTTTTTTTTTTTTTCTTACCAAGAGTTTTATAAATTATCCTTTTTCATTGTCGGCAACATTGTCATGAAATGTAAGACTTGAGGACAATATTTGTCAAACGGAACAAAAAAAGTTTGGCTTTGGCCAAGCCAAGTAAAAGTTCAAATACACAAGTGAAAATAGAAGAAAAAGAAAATTTAAATAATTAAAAGCAAATAAATTAAATATAATGGAGGTTAAAGGTAAAGCTTATAACAACATTATAATCATTTTCTTATTAATTTTAAAAGAAATTTAAATTCACCTTAAAAGAGATTATTTTAAATGTGTTATAAATTTACACTTAATATTTAGGACATACTAGTGCCGTAAAGTAGGTTTATCTTTTTGCTGCCGAATACCAACACTGTAAACTGCATGTGTTCTCGTTGTTAACAACGTTAATATTATCGCAGCAGTATCATCATTGTCTTCAGCATCAGTTCTATAGCCGTTGATTCTCGGACAAGGTAGACACATGTCATGTCTATTGACACTGGGTCATGTCTTTTGATTTAAGCAACAAAGAAGATGAAAATATGAGCAGTGCATAAAAAATACAATTCAGACACACACTTACACACACCACACCCACTTACATACACCAATAAATGCCTATGAGAAATAAGTAGATTGTCATATTGCAGCAGCAAGAGCTGATAAACAAAGATACTCTGTGATTAAGTGACTTGTTGTCTTGCATATTTTGCCTTCTCTTTTTTCTTATAGAAAATAAACACTAGCGAACGATATTGATTTAAATATTAGTAAACGACAATTGAATCTTTTCAAATGCTCAAAAATATTTATTTCGAACGATGGCGACACTGATGATGTACATAAGTATGGCAGAAATAAAGCGAAGTTTGCTGCTGATGCCTATGTTGCTTTCATCTATTATTTTTTTCTTTTTTTTTGTCAAAGTGAAAACACTCTTTGTTCTCGCAAAGAAAAAACATTTGTCAGGAAACACAAACATAACTATATTTTTGCCATATTTTCTAATATACTCTATATTAAGAAAAAAACAAAAATCTAGAATTATTTGCAAGTGTTTTATAACCAAAATATATCTTTGAAAAAAGCTTTACTGTTTCTAAGTAAAGCCCATGTAAAACAAAAACAAGTTGTACTGTCAGCTTTAGAGGAAGTAATACAAATTTTATTGCATTTTAAGCTCTAATTGCTTCTCTAAAAGATTAAATATTCACTTGTCGTAGGTTTGAATTATGTAGCAAGGAATCTATATATTTTTCTAATAAATGCCATGCCGTAGGGACTTACTAATTTTTCAATTCTCAACAAAAGTATTTAAACCATTTGAAAAATATTCAAAAACGCACACACTTTCAACTGTCAACTGTGTGTGGTTTATTTTGAACAGAAAAATTTGTTTTTAAAGTTAGAGGATAACAAATTTTATGAATTAAATTTAAAAATTTGAAATCAAGTTCCTTAGTTTTTACACTTTATATCAGTCAGGGTCTGTTTGTTTGTCTGTTAAGAAAAAAGTCAATGTTGCTGTAATTTGAAATGCTGAAAAAAATTTGAAAACGGTTTTTAACTGTCATTTATTTCCCTTGAAAATGCTTTAATAGTATTTAATAATGTTATTTGACACTGTGCAAATGCTATCCTTTTAGTTTTGAGTAGCAAAAGCTCCAAAGACGTTAAATACTTTAAAAAGGAGCTTTTATGTTAACCATCATTTATCCATTATACTAAAATTTGTTTTGAAAATGTTAATTTCAAAGTTATTATGGACAAGTTAAAAAGAAAATTTAAGGCATATGACATCTTTATTATATTGTTGTATTAAACGAAAAAATTATAAAAATAATTTGAAACAATTTGACACCAAAATAAACTTTGCTTAACCCTTTCGTGAACAGTTCATTTTCGCTTTGTCCTTTTGTAAAACAGATTTACTGAATGCGTCTGCTTAGATTCACTGAAACGACAGTATTTGCAGTCCGGTCTTTCTATTTTTCACTACATTTGACGCCATTTGCCGTCTTCCGGTTAAATAAAAGAAGCAATTAATTAACATTCTATTCAACATAAATAAACGGATCGATTACTGGTAGCAGCCGAGTTGCAGTTGTTTATTAACTGGCAACGCAGCTGAAAATAAAACTAGTATTATGTTTGGCAACTATTTTCAGTTGCCTCAAAATTATAGAAAATATAATTTTGACAAATTGACATCTGATAATATTCGCATTTTATGTAAACAAAGATGTAAAATACAGAAATTCAAGTTAAAGTTTTATTATTTTATTATTTGAAACTTAATTACTACACTTTCTGAAAGAAATATTTTCCATTTGAATAGAGTCTACCGAGCAAACAATATTATATTTTATAACTAATTTTGTTTTTCAATGTTTGATTTTATTTTACACAATTTGCTAACGATTTTAATTTCTCAACTAAAATATAAAATTTAAATTCTTGGCAAAAATAACGCTTTTCCTTAACATTTCTCTTCGTGAGATACCTTTTAAGTTCCGCACCCAAAAAAAGCCACTTTACGTAAAGCTTCTTAAAAGCTTTATCTCTTAGGCACATACAAATATTTGTGTCATTCGAGGTGGGTTTGGGTGGCAAATGTTAACATATACGTATATACATATAAACTATAATGTTAATTCACATTTTTATGTTAACATATATTGTACTGTTTAAATGTTAGTTATAAACATTGTTTATGTTGTGACCCAAATACATTAGAAATTTATCTCTTAACGCAATGCTTTACTTCTGAATAACAAATGAATTCTCATAAGAAATTATTGCAATGAGTTAGGCATGTAATATAAATCAAAGCAATAAGAGTAATAAATTAAAAGCCCAGATCAACGAGATAAAACTGGAAAAAATTCTCTTCATAATATTGAAATAAATAGGTTTAGTGCAGTGTTACCTGAACTGGGGAAAAAGCCCTACATGTAGGTATTTTTGCTACTAAAATAGAAGCGTAGGGAAAATCTGAGAGATTTTTCATATTCGCCAAAATGTATAAATTTTTCACATTTTACATTAGTTATGAAAGCAAATCCTTTTTCAATAATATTTTTTTATTCAAAAAGCTTAAAAACTGTGTTTTTCCAAATATCGATTATCAAAGGAAAACAGAGTAGTTGTGATTTATAAAGTAGATGACAACCCTAAATGGGTATCGTTTTGCAAAATTCAATTAAAAAAAACTACATTTAAACTCGCGTTAAGTTTCTATGTTGAGACCACACAAGCTTAATTTCGTTCAGTATACTGTAAAACATAATGAAGGGAGTATTATGGCATAGGTGTGATTTTTCAAAAAGAAGAAAATATGGAAATATCACAGCTAATGTGTCTGGGTTTTGAAAATATCTCAAGTGCGTTTTTATTCTTTGCAATACGGTCATATTAGGTACGAATTTATACTTTCAATTGTCGCCTAGTGCAGGTGATACGAGCGATCAGCAAGAAAAGCGATACACCAAGATATGGAGAAAACCGAAAGACAATATAAAAGATTTTGGAACAAGGGAAATAAGTGACTCCAAAGCGTGAAACAGGGAGATCGGGCGGTTATTATTCGATCGATTTTAACCGGTTTTTTTGTTTTGTCGAATACGGTTTTTTCAAAATCTTCATTTTACGAATACCGAATAAACCGGTTAATTTAACACGAATAACCGGTTAATTTAAATAAATATAATTTTAATACGTTTGCATATTGTTTTATTGAAAATATGCTCATCGTTTAAGTATTTGTAAAAATATAATTATTTTTGTATATATGATAACCTTGAACGTCTCACAAAGAATGTGAAAACCAAGGTATATCGAAAGAGATATGCACTCTTGACCAAAATTACATCTTTTCACCTTCTGTAAATAAATATTGATTTTTATATATGGACAATAATTACCACTTTAATTTTAAGCTCTCCATCAGCTTCTGCCTATTTTTAAAACGACGTGATCCAGCTCTGCGCTCAAGAATTAGGAAAAATTTTATTTAAATAAAAGAACCGGCTAACCTGTTATTTGAATTATTATTAACCGAAAACAGGTTTTTTAAAATAGCTACATTTCGAATTATTCGAAAACCGGTTTTTGAAAAAAATCGAATAATCGATCTCCCTAGCTCTAAACAATACAAATGACTGGATTGGATTATTCTTCTTTTTTTGTTAAAAAAAATCTATTATATGCAATATGTCGAAAACTAGAATCAATTGTAAAAAATGTAGTGCATAATTGAAATCAGCGCACTGATCCAAAGTCGTGTATACTTATATTATGAATAATAATAAAAACGCCTCTTTATTAATAAAATGTATGTATTTTTACTAAGTTGAATTTAAAACCCAAGATAAGTTATTCCCATCATTATGACTGGTGTTTTTTCATACATTTGAATGACTAAAATGTGTAGAGCTTTTCGTAGGGGAAATCTCTTTAACGTGTAGAGAAAAATCTGATTTTTTTGTAAAAAAAAATTTTCTGGCAACACTGGTTTAATGAGAGTTTTAAAAATGTATTCCTTTTTCAACACCTCATTTTTGAAAGAAAAGAAATCAGTAAATTCGTGAATTGTTGCAAATGGATCCATTAATTTTCTTTTTCACTTCTCATTAACAAAAATTCAAAGACCTTTCAGATTTTGTGGTAATAGATTTCTCAAGAAGTAATTTGATTTTAGAATACGTTCCACAAATATTTGGCTGTATATTGGCTAATGGATATTTTTCCTCTTTTTTTTCTCTTCATACGTGAACTCAGCTTGTTTTTTATTTTGTTTCGAGGACAGCAAAATCAAAACCGTTCCAGAAATAGCCGATTTTTCCCAGGAATTGTTGAGAACAATCTAAACATTTTATATTTTTGCCTTCAAGTCACTTCATTGTCACCATTGTTACCATTACTTCGGTTATTATATTGCATACAGTTGCTATTGCGTGGTTCTTACCCAAAGAAATCTATTATTTTTTACAACGAAATGAACAACTTGATTCACTCTATCAATTACGATTGTGAACTTTAATGTTTAAAGATAAACTTTTAATAAAAAGTAAATAGGGGCGTGATTCAATCCGAAATAATTTAAAATGAGGTGTTTCGCTCCTAAAGTTTTATATGACAATGCACGTTTTTTAGTTTGTATTTGAGGTAAAATTTAGAAATGAATTTGCGAATTATTTATATTTGTCTATATGGAAACGTGCCAGACTAGACCAAATGGAATTGAAAATGGGAATTTATTTATTTTTTGCCATCGAAACAGTCTCATTTTATTAGAGAATCCCCTCTTAGTTAAAGGGTTCCTAGAATATTTTCTGATAATTGAAGCTACTGTGGCTTTATACCGCCAAGATGGCTTTTATAAAAAACAAAATATTTTCGATTTAAACAATTCCATCGATTTTGTATAAACATTTGTTTTACATACCTTTTCAAGATCAAACAAATTATTTTTCTCAATTTTAAGGCCGTTATAGTAGTACTTGCGGTAATATTGCAAGTGAAAAGAGAAGGAGAATAAGAGTAGTGCTATTTAAACATTATTGTGTCATTAGAGAGGTAAATTCTCAGGAAGGGGAAAGTAAAGTCACCTTCCCCACAACCACTGTTTATTTGACTTTTATTTAGTTTTCAGTTTTCCTACATTTCGCTGTTAACATTGGCCGTTGTATTAAAAGTTAATATGGTCTTTTAATAACATTGTGAGAGTGTTCTTTGTTACATTATAATGTTAAATATCCTTATTTTATGTTTACGTGTGTGCGTGAGTGTGAGTGATTGTGTGAAAATGTGAAATATGCACAATGTATATTTTAGATGTTATACCGTGCTGTTGTTGTAATGTTATTCCATATATTTTTTTCTTCTTTCGTTTTTGTTAATGGTGTTTCTTCCTTTTCTATTTGTTGTATCCGTTTAACCAGCCATGCTGTTATGTGCCATGCGATGGCATGCTTAAAACAATTTTCATACACCACACAAACTCACACTTATACATCGACACAAATGCCGTTGTGTAGTTTGAAGGAAAACAAGGAATAAAGCGTAAACGAATCGTTGGTGTCTGTGTATGAGTGGTTTAAAAATACATGTATATGAGCTAGCATGTGTATATGTGTGTATTTTTATAGAATAAAATGTGATTGCAGTTTGGTTAAGCGGTGCGAGCGCAATGCCGTTTAGTTCAGTAGCAAAACACACTTCACACGTTCGGCGGCTGTCAACAATACAAAAGAATAAATAAATTAATAAATAAATTAAAAATAAAAAATAAATTTTAACAAATCCTAATTAATTAAATATTTATATCAAATGAATTATTAATAAATCGTTTAATAATTACAAAAAAAAATTATTATTATCAATTATTAGAAATTTTAATTAATAAAAAAGTGTTTATACAAAAAAAATTTATATATATATATATAACGGTACAAAAAAGTGTTTTAAAATTTCTTAACGAAAAATTAGTTCATATATATATTTAAAAAAGAAAAAAAAACTATGTTGTTATCACTTACTCAATGTGAAATTCGGAAATTCAATTCCAAAGCTTTCTTGCAATAGTGTTTCCATTGTAAAAAAATGCCATCTATTTAAATTCTTATAATACCGATTAATAAAAGTCGTTTCCTACATAGGTTTTTCTTATATTTAATACGATTTTTTTTAGTTGTTAGTTTTTATGATTACTGGCTTTTCTTTGTATCACTTTTTTTTGTACATACTGTATAAATATTTATTTATACAAGTGTGTGTGTGTACAATGTACATACAATATAACAAAATATTATTAAACATTTATGAAAAACATAAAGCAGCACATGAGAAAGAAAAAACAACAAAAGCAAAAGGAGAAACGGAAAATGAGAATAAAATTAAAAATGGAAAATGAAAAAAAGAACAAGAAAAACTACCTGACACAGTTTATAAAACAGGTTTTACCTATGACTTGTTTTAACTTGATTATATTATATACGGCAACAGAGCTACAATATAATATACTCTTCTCTCGCTTTCATTGTTCTGCTTGCTGTTCTCTTATAGAATCCACACACTCATACGTATAGGAACTTAATTTGTATATGAATACAGTTTAACACAAATACAAGTGCATTTGAAATAAAGTTCAGCTGAGTTTGGCATAGTTAGTATTGCTTCTTCCATTGTTTTGTTTTGTTTTTTTTTTATGTGCATGTGTGAGTATGTTAAGAATCAGCGTTTTCTAATGGCTATCTGTACCGTCAAAAGAGAGTGAAAGAGACAGGGAGAGAAGGAGGGGGAGCGTTGTTGTAAATGCACTACCTTATTAAAGCTTTATTAAGCAATTAGAATTAGAAAAAATTCTAATTTCATATTCATAAGATGGGACTCAAACACCATCACACACAAACGGTATTTTATATGAAAACACACATACACTTTGGCTTCTAACGAGAGAATAGAAAAACGTGCTAAATTGTACAAAATTTTAATGGATAAAACAGTTTATTTTATAAACTTTGTTTAGATTTTCTGGCGCTTAAATTTCAAAAAGAAAAGCTAAAACGTGCATTCATACATAATTTCTTTTTGTTTTAGTTTCATACAAAAATTACATTTTTGTTGAGTTAAAAACTAAGTTATTTAACAATGATATTTGAGTTCTGATATTTAAGCTTCTTTTCTCTCTTCGAATTTAAAAAGTAACAAATTCTGGTTAACTGAAAACCAATTAAAAAGTTTGCAAAGTATTTACATCCAAGTATCTAAGCTTAACAAAAAATATGGGATCGATAAAGACCTTAAAAATATTAAGAAATCTTATAAGCTAGAATCCTCTTAAACTCTTAAACAACCAGTCTCAACAACCATGCACTTTCTTAATGTTGAAGAATTTCGTACCATAAGTGTTTACCTAATTCATATGTACTTGGCCGAAATTGAAATATTAAATTGCATTTATGAGGCATTAGACATTGGCTTTCAATTGCAACAATTTGAATACTCAGCAGGGTTTTTTTCCCGGGACCATTCGACAGATATCACTTCTTGCTTTCCCGGCATTTGTGTGTGGGAAAAATTTTATTGCTGACAATATATACATCTTTAAGACATTTTGTGTAATAACATGGTCTATATAGCGTATAAAAATGGAGCAGATGTAGTAAAATCTCTAATGAAAACTCCCTTAAAAGAGTACAATTTAATATATGAAATAGATGTTTATATGTAGACGTGTTTTTATGTAAAAAAAGCAAAAAGACAAATACACTGTTGCAGTAAATTTTTAGATTCCTCCAGCGTTGATGATATTTTTAATGACATTTTTGAGAGCAATGTGTATAAATCAATGATATCAAAGAAATTTTAGATGTTACGCGAAAAATTGTAAAAAGTTTCAGAAAATGCCCAACGAATTATATTATCCTACAAAAATATGTCGTTTCAGAATAAACAAACAAATTATTCTTGATTAAAGCCTACTACTCTGTTCATATTTGTGAAAAAAATATTGATCAACATTTCTTTTTCCACATAAAAAAATTGGCATGCAACCAATGTAGTCATCTAGCAAGTTTTAAAAATTTGTCGCTTTTATTCTTTAAAATATGCTATAAAGTTTTACATTTGTAAACAAAAACCATATGATTTCTCCAACATCATAACAAGTAATACCCAGTAGGGACATAAATATTTTTACACATATAAAAATAATGAATATTTTTAGAACAAGATTTGTATTTATTTATTGATATAAGTTCTATAAAAAAACAAAGAAGATTTTAAATTATTTTGGACGCAGTTTTGATCCTTTTAGCCTTATGAACTGTCGTAAAATTCTGCTCGAAAGTACATTTTAGGAGACCTTCCAAAATCAAGACTGCGGATAAATGATGGCCATATTCGACCAGTGGGATGAAGTCAAGGTGCGGCACAAATTGTTTCATCAGTAAACCAAATTTTTCTGTGGTTAAAAGGCACTATAACAATGATACGATTCACATTTTATGACCACTCTATGGTGATTGCGAAT
Source organism: Wohlfahrtia magnifica (assembly GCA_023159175.1). NCBI lineage: Eukaryota > Metazoa > Arthropoda > Insecta > Diptera > Sarcophagidae > Wohlfahrtia > Wohlfahrtia magnifica. The sequence goes on from JAKWBJ010000060.1 coordinate 2,481,162, forward strand.
ACAATTTGAAATCCCGTTGCAGACTAACGATATAGGGGTTAGCTTTCATTAGCCATATACATATTAAAAGACTGTATGCATTCTATGTTATAACAGCATTTATGTGCCTACTGCTGCTTACAATTTTATACGATATAAGTGAGCTTCATATTATTTCGTAAGTGTGGTATTGTGTTCAGAATTTCGTGCGAAATGCTGTCAAATTACATATAAAAATATTTTGTACGAAATAATCGTGAAAGAAGAACACCGTTCTTTTTACGAAAAACATGTGATATGTATGTGTCAACATTATCTTCCAACTCCAACAAATTTTTAGTATTTCTTATTTCGTACGAAATTTTAAGCAACAGTAGGGACATAAATATAGCTAAGACATAGAATACATATAGACTTTTATTATATGGCTAATAAGAGCTGAACCAATGCTATGGTCAGAAAATGTGAATTGTATCGTTGTTATAGTGCTTCTTAACTACAGAAAAAATTTTTTACTGATTAAAAATTGTCATCTTAAAAAAAATCAAAACTACTCACAAAACAATTTAAAACCTTCTTAGTTTCTTATAGAAGTTATATCAATAAATAAATAAAAATCTTGTTCTAAAAATATTAATTTTATATTTGTAACAATATTTATGTCCCTACTGAATATTATTTGATATGTTGTTGAAGAAAACATATGGTTATTGTTTACAAATGTCAATCCATGTAGCATATCTTAGGGCCTAAAAACGACAAACTTTGAAAAAATGCCAAATGACTGCATTGGTTGAATGTCAATTTTTTCGTACGAAAAAAGGAATGCTGCATAACATTTTCCACAAATCTGAACAGAGTACTAGGCTGTAGTTCAAAAAAATGTTGCTTGAAATTTGTTGCAGTTGGAAAACAATGTTGACATATACATATCACATGTTTGTCGTAAAAAGAACAGAGTTTTGCTTTCTCAACCCTATTTCACAATTATTTCGAACGAAATATTTTTACATGTTATTTAACAGCATTTCGTATGAAATTTTAAACACAATACCAGGCTTTAGACATTACAACTCGGTGAAGTTCAAAGGTAGCTGCGATTGAAAAGTTTATTCTTTTAAAAAATTAAGTCAAAAAAAGGGTACATTTGGACAGAAGAAAATACACCTTTTTCAGAAGATATGTTCATGTTTTAAAACCTATTCAGTTGGCGTTTCTATTTATGTATATTATCCTATTAAGAAAAATCACATTTATTTCAAGCATAATAATAATAGTTTTTTATAACAAACTTTTTCTCTTCCAGTTCGTTTTTTATCCTCATATTGATTGCTTACTGATTCCTTATGTAATTTCAGAATTTTTTTGACTGTTTTGTCATCACTTAACTTGTGAGCTGATTAAAGGAAGGTGTGAATTATAAAACTGATTTATGTATGGGAATTTACTTTCGTGAACTTAATTTTTACCGTATTGTAGCTGAAAAGATATTTAAAAGAATGTTTTTGTACAAAAGAAAAAACCGTATACACTTAAAGATTAAAAATTGACTCTTACTGTTCATAAATATTTTATGGAAAATAGTTTATGTGTTTAATTATTGCAAAAAAAAAAACAACAAAATGGTAACTGTCATTATTTTGATGATGTGGCAGTATCGATGGTAGCCATTACTATGTTTCGTTTTATAATATTTTTCGTGTTTATTGCTTAAAACCAAAAATAGCATCTACTCTTTAAGTTTCCTTATATCTATTCAATGTATTGAATCTATTACGTCAATGCATTACAATTAAAAAAACAATGACATTAAAAAAGTTTTTATTCTTTTTTTATATACAAAACAAGCAAAAACCAACAATAATTATTGGATATTGTTCCCACTGTACATGTTTGTGGCCATTAGATAAGAAAGTTGTGTTGTGTAACATCTGACAGAGGACCAAAAAAATAGTAAATAAATAAAATGAACAAAAAAAATAGTTTCTACTTTGCCCTGGGGAAAATAGAGAACTTAAAATATTTTGGTTGTTGAAATGCTTAAACTTGTCCTCCTAATAGCTTAAAAAGACAGATAATAGAATCACATACACACAGATTTACGTATAGCTATGTATATATATGTATTGCTATTTGCCGGCTTTATAAATAATATTGACGAAATTAAAAAGAACATTAGCATTCTCTCTCTATCTCTCCCCTTTATTTTCTTTAAGAGGGAGATATGTTGTATAGTTTTTTGTTTATCTGTGCCGTTACTTACTAATGCACAAACAAATTATTTAAAAACTGCAAGAAAATAGGAATAACAAGATATTATTATTGTTGTTGTTGTTTTTTGTTTTGTGGCTTGTTTACATAATAAGCTTTTACACATTATTATCATCATCTTCATCTCTATCATCACTATACAGTTTATTTATCTATTTTTGTGTGTTTTTCTTGTTCACATTTTTTAAATGATTTTTGTTCATGTACTGTAACACAATGCTTAAGTGATTATTTTTATTATTTATTATTGTTGTGGTTGTTGTACAAGTATATGTAAGTGCGTTTAATACCAACAATCGAACAACAAATATTATTTTCATAAAAACACTCTCCTCTCATATGAATATGGATCAAGAATTTTGTTATTGTTTATATGTATATCTGTATATTTGTATGGCTGTATGTATGTATGTCTGTATGTATGTATAAAAACACTGCTTATAACTTGAATAGCACACCCTATGTAGTTCCAAAAATCTTATAATATATCTCTAAAATAATAACTGTGTTAAAACTATTCACCCCTTCATGAATAACATGGGAAATTTCTATTCCCATGAAATTTTCATTCATTTTCATTTCGTTGGGAAAACTGCTATCATGAATCTCCCATCAAATTTTTGTTCCCTTTTTAAGAGCTATTATTTTACGCTGAATGTTAACAAAAATAAATAAAGAAAAAATGTGTGATTTTTATTGAAAAGTGAAATGTTTACACAAAAATTATTATAATTAAACGGAAAAATTTAATAAAAAGAAATTAAAATTAAAACAAACTCCTGCAAAGCAATTACCACGCAAAGAATTGCACAAACAAAAGCTGGAAGAGAAGAAACAAAGAAAAATTTCTTCAGCAAGATAGGCGGAGAGAAACTGGTGACTATGGCCAAACAACAATAATTTAAAAATAGCTTAAACGCCAAAAAGAATCGAAAAATAAAACTAAAAGTGTATATTTATCCCGATGACATACCCATCAACCAACTTCTATCAAATAAAATTAAAAATCAACAAAACAAAAACTAAGTGAAACTAATGATGAGTAAGGTGAGGATGAAATGCCAATGGTAGTGGCTCGGAGGAGGACGTTGATGCCCTTGTGGAGAATTTTAAAATTCAGCCAACACGTCGCTTAAACTACAAGAAATAAACTTTAATTATCCAAGAAAAGAAATAAATACTTAAATGCTAAATGCAACTCCCCAGCAAAACCGATGTGAACAAATAATAACAATTGGAAAATGGAACAAATTTCGAGGGAAAATAAACAGCCCAATTCTGAAAATTTATTGGAAAATAAATTCCCTGGAATAAATTTTTCCTCCTATTCAAAACAGACAGGGAGAAGAAATTTCGGGAAAGGAATTTTCGAAATTTCAAGCTATAACTTATAAAAAAATTTTTTATCGTACGTTTAATATTGAATATTTATTAAATTGACACCTCCAGGTATATGTCATGAAAACTTCAATAATTTTTTTTGAGTAATCAATACTTTTCTTTTTTAAAACAAAGTTTTTTGTTTGTTAACAACCATCATCCACCAGAAAGGTGTTTTTCAAACGTACATATTCAAATGGTGCACAAATCAATTTCTGCCTACAACATAAATAGTTGTTACGATAGGTTTTGAAATTATAAAAGATAGAGCACATTAGTTATAAAATTAACTCCATAGGAAAATGGAAAATTATATTTATTTAAAACCACTTTTCTTCTACTACTACTTTGATAAGGCCTAATATGTTGACTTGTGCAAAAAAATCATTTGATGTAATGTACTCTTGGACTTCCCTGACAAAGTCGTTATTTTTGCAAATAGAAGGCTAATAATTTTTAAAGACGTTTGTCTTAAGTCGCTGTACCATTTTCAATCAAAAACTCAATTTTGAGTTTTTTGGTTGTTAGATTATATTTGCATTGAAGTCGATTTTAATAAACATGTGGTTTTTACGAAGATTCCAGACCAATTTTTGGTACGCAAAGCCAGTTTTTTTATAACAAATTCAATTACTTCAATTTTTAGAACAACTCCCATGTAATATTCAATGGTATTTGCAAAATTTGTCATCACATTCTCCTTTAGTTGACTTCCATAATACTGTCACGAAAATGTAAATGCTGAAGACAAAATTCACCACATCAGGGACTTATTGATATTTTATTGGCTTTATAATTGTCTGTACTTATTAAGAGTGTTATCATCTACATGTCTAACGGTGTTGTCAGTTCGAATTCTTTTTGTTGCTGAATTATAATAAGCCTTCATTTGAATTAACATCGATAAATCGATGATTCGTGTCTGTACTAGAACATTCGATACTAATAATGAAATACTATAAAAAGATGGCGCATTGCAGTTAGTTAGTTAGTGATCATTTGGCTGTCAAAAAGTAAAGTCGCGTTCAGGCCTAAATAAAAACTAAGCGAATAAGCGAATTTGTTGTATTAAGACATAGTGTATAAAAGTTGAACTAATAAAGACCATAAACAACAACAAAGTAGAGTTGTTTATTATTTCAGCGCAATATAAACGAACTCAAACCTTTTAAAAAGGTTAAAACATAACAATACTTACTTTTGTCCCTGAAACAATTCCCGAAAAAAATTGTTTTAGAATAGGGGGACAGGGAATAGGGAAAAATTCCCAGGGAATTCTTATTCGGAATTGGGCTGAATATTTAGGATCATTCCATACTGAATGATCAGAAAAGGGGAAAACACTTCATGGGAAAACTATGCATGATTGCAATTGTGAGAAATAGGGAAAACATTTCGGGGGAAAAATTATTCATAATAGCGGTGATTATCATATGTGGTCTTTCGTGCTTTTTTATTTCTTCTTTGAAGAAGAATATTATTAAAAAAATATGTATCGTTATATAATATTTTTGGTATTTTGTTTTGTTTTAACTGTAAAAGAAATGTGTCACTTGAATTGAATAGAGCATCTAAATAAACCTTATCTGTCGGTCAGTATTTTGCCATTAAGGGTAATGCCGTTTTTAATTACTCACTGTAGGATATAGCATTTATAGTATAGTCGTGTTTAAGAAATGAATGTCATAAATGGCCTAATATGAAATTACCCTCCCTACCAGAACACCCCCAGAATGGCTGTTAAGTCGATCCATATAATGCGGTTCCTTTCGAAGATCATAAACGTAAAAGCGATACCGAGCAGATTTTGCAGATTTTTTCGATTTTTTCTTATCAAAAAAAAAACATATGATGTCACTCAGTAATTTGGGTTATGCGAGCTTGATAGTTAAGCCTGCGTTGCTCTTGTTGTTTTGTGTTCGTTTTGCTATTTAGTCCAGCGAATTAGAGGTTTTTTTTAAATGTCTCTTACCAGCATTAGATAACGCAGTATTCATATGGCCTCTATGTTTTTTTTATATATGGACTCATTGGACAAAAATGAGTTTATAACCATCTAACTTTCAGTATCAGAAAAATAGTATAATTTCCCAGGTATTTCAACTTCGTTCATTTTTGTCGCATCATGGTATCATATGCTTTAGCGCGATTATAATTTTTGAGATATAAGACGATTTGTTGAAACTACAGAAGGTGTGCTACGCAAGTGGCAAGCACTGCATATTATTGAAACACATACTTGTTTATATGTGTATGCAAATGTGTGTGTATGGGTTCTTAAGTTTAACTCTTATTTAAATATTATGATTTAAAAAGCAATAACATACATTATATAAAACATTATTGTTGCCATTATTGCTGTTGTTGTTTTAAGAATACATACTCAAGCGGTCTTCTTGCAATAGTAAATGGCGATAATATCCGATTTATTTACGCACACGTACGAAAACATTTTATGAATATATTTTATTTATTGTTGTTGTGATTGGTAATTCCAATACATACCCATTTTTGATACCTCTACACTTGTGAGGTGCTATCGCCATTTTTTTATCCATTTTTCTAAGAGTGTTCTTGGGAAAACTTATGTTTTCAAAAGAAAATATTATTTATTTAAGATTTCTGTGTGTTTCGCTTACTACTTGAAGAGGAAAATATATTCTAAAGAAGGCAAGCAAGAGGTTAAATTTTGTTTAAGAGTTTTTTAAAAAGATTTCTAGACATTGAATAGTAAAAGTTCTCTGTTATATCAAAGGAAAGGGCTTTTGAAAAGAAATACTTAGTTTTTAATAAAAACGTATTACAATAAGTATATTATAGGAAAACTGTTACAGGCAAATAAATGAATGTTAAACAAATCGTTTCTTCAAATATGTTAACAAAAATTTAAATTAAATCTTCATTTAAATAGGCCGAGATTGGCCGTCATTTTCTTTGTTTTTTTTTTTTTAACAAATTTTCTTGATTTTTTGTTTGTTTTGTTAAGTAACTCGAGTGTGTATTCAGATGTGAATTTTATTCCTAAAACTACAATTAGAGTCACTGCATTACAAATGACAGTAGATTGGAATTAAGATTGAGTTCATAAATGATATTTGTGCAACTCTAAGTCATTGTTATCTCTCTTTATTCGTACTTTTATCCAATTTATGCGAGTCTTTTTTAAAATTGTGTGAACTGTGTTGTTTGTGTTTTTTCACATTTTGAATCTTTTTAAGGAAATTTTTAATTTATTTTTAAACACTTCCGTGTAATTTTTATTGCAATAGATTATAAAAAAATTTAAAAGAATATTTTTATTATTGCTCTTCTTTTGCTTAAACAATTATTTTTAATGATATGAAGCTTTCAGTCTATATTATCTTAAGAAAATACGAATATTAATTGCATTTAAACTAAAAGATATTCTTAAGAAAACATAAAGATTTTTTTGATATAAAAACATTTTAAATTAAAAACAATTTAAGAAATTTTATGGCCTTTTTCTGGCTGTCTGTTATATTCCCTTTTATAATTATGGTGCCAGTTTGCATTTATCATTTATTAAAACATTTGCCAAGTTTTTTTCCTTTTCTTCTGACTACTATTGTTTTGTATTGTGACTTTCAGTGATAAAAGAAAACTACTCACACTCTTGCCGCACAGAATTCTTTTTGGTTGCTTTCCTTTCCTCTCGAATTGAATAAAATGAACCGATTTTTTAATATACAAATGAGACCATTATTGCGTTTATATTGCTCCATCAATCTAATGGGATTGTTAAAGAGTAAATGAACGCAGCAACAGCAGCAACGTCAAGAAGAGTAAAAAGGGGGAATAACAACACACATGAGTTTTGATTGTTGGCTGCTGTTCTGCTTGTTCCTTCTCTTTTTGTTCTCCTCTCTGTACGCCTCTCTAAAGTGCAATTCAATTCAATTGAATTCAATGTTTAATGATGATTCCAATTCGCATTGCTTTAGCTGGCCTTATTTTCGTATTCTTGTTGTTGTTGTTATTTTTATTTATTTATTTATATCTATTTTTTTCACTTTGGGCCACTCTTTTCTGGCACTTGGATTTGTTGTTGCTGTTGAAAAACGAAAAAAATAAATACACAGAACCACCAGACAGCCTGGTGTCTTTAAATGGTGAGTTCTTACTGCATCATCATATAATTTTGTTATCGATGTAAATGAGGTCATATATACAAACCCTCTAAACACACACACACACATACACATACTAAGACTAGTGCCCCTTAACATAGGCAAGAATTAAATACATAAACAACTTGTGCTGTGGCAAAAAATGAGAGAGGAAGAGGTTATTCCACACAACTGAGTATAATTATGCTGAGATTTTGCAAAAAACAAAACGAAGTCAAGTGAGCCAAAAAAAAAACTAGTCACCGCAAAAAAGTTAAAAAAAAAACTGTTTTATTTTGTTGGCGTTGTAATTTTTTCTACTGTTGTTGGCCTTATATAAATTGTGCAAACCAAAAAAAAACAAGAATTTGAAGATTTGACAAGAAATTAAGAGTTACAAATTGATGATATTTAATACTTTTGTTCATGTTGTTCCTGTTGTTGTCTTTTGTTATATGTTATATTGCGCACATACAGAAAAAGTTTTTTTTTTTGTACCTTTGACAGACCGAACAATAGATTTCTTTCAAATGGCATACACAAACTAAATGTTCATAAATTTTAAAATATTTTGTATTGCATACTCTCTTTATTATATAATATTTATTATTAATATTGCTTCTTTTTCCGTTATTTAATATGCAATAAAACATGAAAAGAGAAAAATAAATTATGGCGTCAAATATTTTGCTTTGTCGTCATGTATTGTGACTGATTTTTCTAAGACTCTGCATAAATTGTAAGCCCCCTCGTAGGGGTTGGTCATCATATGCATTTGATTTGATTCTTATTATTTTTTTTTTTTTCCATTAAGAACATTTGAAATATTTATTGCAAATCTATGTAAATTTCTTATAAACGAATATATTAAACAACTTTTTAAAGGTTTTATTAAGACCTCAAAAGCAAAAACATTTTAACAGAACACATGGATTTTATGTTGAGGTCTGTAATGCTTTGAAAAAAAGCACAGTGTCACTATATACAGCCAAATAAAGCCTATACTGACACAGTTAAGTGTTTAAAATTCCGCTAAAAAAATTACTTATTCTAATGGTATTAAATTTGTTTTCCTTGTAACTTAAGATTTTGGTGATGCCTGACAGCCTCTAAAACACATTCTTGTTGTGCTTGAGCAAACTTACCAGAATATGCCCTTTATTATATGGTGTATTGCATTTATAAAAAATGATCTTTTAAAATAACCTTCCAATATAACAAAACTTTTTATTTGAATGCTTCACTTGCCAAATCGATTAAAGCTACGGTCATATTTGTCAAATATTTGACGAAAAGCATGTAACTACGCTTTTATAGAAATACAAGACACATAAAAGTACCAAAAAGTATTTGGATTTTGAATTACATAAATTTAAAAAAAATAAATAAATAAATAATAAAAGTACAGATATTCCTTTAAAATAGTGGTCACTTTTTTTGTCAAATATTTGACAAATGTAGCTTAACTCCATAAAACAATAAGGTTAGAAATATGATGGAATAGTATAAAAATTATTCATTAGTGTACTCAGTTTGTCACTTAGTAGTGATAATATTTGCAATCTGAGAATTTTTTTAATATTATAGAGTTAAGAGACAATAAAGTATTTGGACATTAGTAAGAATAATAATTTCCACAACATTCCATGGCGGAACACGTGAACTTCTCTCAAATAATAAGTTGCACTCAACTCTGTTTTTAAATTCATTCAAAGGGACCTACAGTTTAACGCCGGCTCCGAACGGCAAATCCAATAGAGAAGTTTTCACTAGTATTGTAGTAATACTCATAACTGGCTACTAGCTAATGTTGTGAGGAGAGGTGCGGTGATAGCGCTGTAGAAATATTTTTTCTTTTTCAGATGGTCTGGCCTCGGATTGAACCAAGAACCTCTTGGTTGTTAGGCAGATGCATATCTACCGTATCTAATAAAATTCATAATGTGGAGTTGATCGATTTTTCAATAAAAGCATTCATTTAAAGATGGACTTTTAATTGAGTCAATTAATGTCTAAATTGAGCTTTAAATTTTGGTGTTCAAATTTGTTCAATTTGCATTTGACAGCAGAAAATGCTAAGAAAGATTTTGTTCATATAAACTTAAATTAGGGAATTCGAAACAAATCAATAAAATAAATAATGAAACTTTAACTTTAAGAAGAGTGTAAAATTTAAAGATGAAAACTCAAATTCAATAAACAAAATTTTGTTTACTTTTTCAGTTTGAGTGAGAGAGATTTCAATTGCCGTTATTATTTGTTTTTAGTAATAAAAGCGCTTTGTTTAAAATCGTATAAAAAATATTATTTTTGAATTATTTTTTTTTTTTTGTTAAAAATTAATTAGTCATAAAAATGCCATTTGAAATATTATATGAATAAAGATTGTACTATAGTACGGTAAATTGAGGCAATTAAAGCTTATGTGTGAACATAATATTATTTTTCAAGATCTTTACCGTTGTGCTAATTAAGCTGTACAGTTCTGGGAAGCTTTCTTTTATAATAACACAAGTTGTGCCGGTAGAAATTGTCAGGATATGTGCTTAAAAATGTTTTACAACGTTTTGATATTTAAGTTAATAGATAAATGAACGTATTTCTGCAGGCATTTACAGCACAAAATTCTTATATTGCCATATGATGTAATACCAGAAACATTGCTGTATTGAGTTTCGTCCTTACCATAATAGTCTATCAGCAAATTTTAATAATTATATTCTATCAGAATTACGTTTGATGCTCTCCAAAAAGGCAAACGGTTAGCTTGCAAACTTAAGTGTCATAAAAATATTTCATATAAAAGTACCGAATAGTTTTGGTTATTTATCACGGCCTACATAATTCAATAATTGCCTATTTTTCTATTGTTAAAACACTAAAACTTAAACTAACTAATCAGCTGCGAAATATAAAATATGTATGTACGTGTGTGTATACGTACAATGTAATAAATTTTTATTTTCATTTTAAAATGTTACTTTTAATTCAAATAAAACACAAATAACATAAAAAAATAAATAAATACACGCACACAAACACAACAACAACAATAATAATCAAACCAAATAAAAACGAAAGAAAATAAAAAGGATAATAAAATAAAACCGACTAACAAAATATGAACAGAAACAAACAAAGAAAGAGAAACATGAAAAGCCGCAAAGAGTCATGTGGGTAAAACTAGTAAAGCAAGCAAAGAACCAAAAAAAAAAAACAGAATCAAAATTAAAACAATAACGACAACAACAAGTATATTTTTTTTTTGCTTTTAATTTAGTAGCAAAAAATCAACCTTTGCACTTGAGTAGAAAAAAAATGGAATGATTTTCAAATTTATTTCCAATCGTGTTGACAAATATAAAAGATTTGAATGGAATTGAAATGAAATGTTTTGTGTTGCGCGCTTTTAGGCGTTTTTAAGAGGGAGAAATGCAATATAACAAAAAATAAAATAAAATAAAATAAAATAAAAATATACATAAAAGAAACCACTTTTCTTGTATCTTTTATTAGTTATGCATCTAACTTTGTGTGTGTGCGTGTGTGTAAGCGTTTTTATATAAAATGAATTACACGTGCTCTATATAATTGTAACCGTGCGCATACGCATACATATGCGATCTTACTCACACACTCCCAACCATGCAGAGATAAACATTTATAAACCAAAACACGCAATAATCTAACACAACTGTAATAATAAAATATTTATATTAACTTTACTCTCACTCACACACGCACACACAGACACACACACACGCAAACATACACGTGTAAAGAAATATTGAAAAAAATAATAATATAATATATATGGTACATATGTACATACATACACACACTGGCAGGCGATTCACTTATATAATAAAACCAACATGTTCATACAAAGTTACAAAATAAACCGAGCTCTGATGCAGAATGAAGAAGAGGAAGAAGAACAAGAACAAGAACAAGACTAAAACGACAACAACAAATATAACGAGTGTATTCTGTGATTTTGGATATTTCCTTTCTTTCTGCACTCTCTTCGCATTTGATTTATAATGTGTGTGATTGTGCATGTGAGTTTAGTTTTCCTATGCAAGTGCGTGTAGGTATGACTGTGTGCGGTTTAATGTAATTCTCTGTGTGAGTGCGATTTTTTTTCCTTCGACAAGCCTTTTTTAATAACTTGTTTCTCTTTCTTTTTTTAGTTTTTCTTTTGATAGTTTGTTTTGTTTATAAAAACCATTAGTGGGAATTCATTTTTCCTTTTATTTTTGTTTTTGTATATCTTTCTTTCGCTCGGTTTTAATTCTCTAGTTAAAGGCCAGCCACGCTTTGTACGCAACGTGTTTCTGTTCATTCAACGTTCAAGTGAGAGAAAGCAACTATTTTTCTCCGTTTTTTTTTCGTCTTTTTTATTTGTGCTGTTGATGATAGTAATTATTAATTCTTTTTTTTTCTGAATATTTTTATTATTATAGTTACAGGGTTTTTCATACCTTTCGTATTTAAACAACAAAAAGAAATATTAAATTAAATTAAATTAAATTAAATTAAATTAAAAAAAATAAAAATTTTAATGGTATTAATTTAAAAAAATAAAACAGCAAAAATAAAATGAAATGAAAAAAGTCATAAAGTTAAAAGCCATGACAAAAGTAATGAAATTAATAAAATGAGAAAAATAACAGCCATAAATAATGAAATTATAACTTTGATTTAAAAAAGTGTTTTGTGAAATAGTGGAAAAAAAATAATAATAAAAATATTTTTTTTTAGTAAAAAGTTAAAGTTAAAAAAAGTTTTGGAAAATTAAATAATTTGTTATTACATAACTTAAGTGTGGCTTTAAATAAATTGATTCTCCCCTGATACTCCCTTTAGTCAATATTTTCAGTTTAAGTTATAGAGTTTTTAGTAAGTCAATTTCAAGGTGAAATAAATAGAGTGAGCGATTTAGCAATCGATTACCCATCAATGTTTGCAAGAACTTTATTATCTCGAATCGATTAAAAGTCATATCTTATTACTTCGAATATACTTTTATATTAATTTGAGTATTAAATTTTATGTTCACAGCTATTTCAATAAAAAACTATTTTGTGTAGATGGAGAAATAGCATTACTCGTTCCACATTTTATAATTAATTACACAGTGGGATAAAAAAAAACCGATAAACGCATCTTAACTTGAAATATGTACAAAAAATTAAGTGAAAAATATGTTTGTTTGAGCAATACACCCAGATTCTTGAACTCTACTTAAAAGTCATATATAGAAATGATCCCGGGCAATTCCGGGAAAAATCAAACGTCACGCAAGATTTTGTTTGGTTATATCTACAAAGCCTTTGGCTCGATTGCTCGCATTTATTTTTACTGAATATGTTGCTACTTATTTACTGTATTCAGTTAAAAAATTATTGTAATGGATTTGAAGATATAAGCAGAAAAAATCTGCCGTAACTTTTTATATCTCCCGGAAATGCTCATATATCATTTCTCTTTATTTCAAATCCTAAAAGAAACTAAAATTCGGATAATATTCTGCTAAGTTATCAGCTTATAAGCGGATGAAGGTCAGAAGAACCGGTTTTTTACCCGTAACTCGAGATTTTGGAGGTGTTTTGAAAATTCCGAATACAAATTTTTGTTCCACTCTATAGGTACCATCAGAAAATAGTATCGTTTTTTATTTATTTCAACTTTGTTATTTTTTGTCGCACCGTGGTATCTTTACCAGGAAATATTACATAAATTCATAGACAGAAGGGGACGCTTCTCTCGATTTAAACATTTAAGTTCATACTAATTCTTAATAGTTTGAAATTGCTCCCCTTATTCTCCCTGACAGATATAGGATTTGTATACTATACTACATGTGTAAACCTACTCCAATTAAATTATCAAACAAAGAAGTTTAAAGCTGATACGTATACTACGAAACTGTACGTGGATATATAAATGTAGTGTATTATCACTACTCACTAAAAAACCAGCTCCGTTCAATATGAACTGGGAAACAATATCATAAAGTCAGCTGGAAATACAGTACGCAGAGTCCCTTTGCATACATATTTTAAATTAAATATTTAAAAAATCTTTTTTATACGGCTTTTATATTATTACTTAGAACAACACTTTTATCAAAACTTTTTCTTTAAGAAATATAACGAACTTCGAGTAAATAAATTTTTAAGGTTCTATGAATTCTAATTTCTCATACTGTTTGAATGACAGTTAGTTTTGTATGTTTGTTTAAGAAAATGCCTTTAACATATAATCACTTGATATACAAAATAGCCTAACAACTAAATAAAAACAAAATTGAATTATTTATTGATAATGAAACAGCATATTAAGCCACACAAATTTTTAATTTTCTATTTGCAACAATAACAACGTTATTATAGAAATTTAAAAATGCATATTATGTTGTTGCTATCATGCCTATAATCACAATACTTTTCATTTTATTCAAATTATAAAGAGAGATATTATACCTTTTTGCACTTTAGGCAACGATATAACAGTAGTACGTCTACCACATGTCTATGTCAAACTAACAAGTATAAAAAACCGCCGTAGTATACACATCATGGTATATAAACCACATGTCTGTCAGGGCTATTAGGGAAATGGGCAATAAATCGGATAATCTTATTTGGAATACATGTTAAGGAATAAAAATTATTTGAAATACAAATTATTCGATATACGTTGTTTAGAATTTTTTGTATAAATAATCTTTTGCTGACATTACTGCGGACTTCTCTCGAATCATTGCAATAAATCAGTTTTAAAACATTCTACACCATTTGCTCCATTAACAATATAAATTTAAAAGTTGAGTTTTTTACATGTTTTTATAAAGAAATTTTACTTTGTTTTGAGGAAAATTCAGAAATGACATGAGCTTTGTACCCAAAGAGAATAATTGAGAGGAAAGCCAATTCTTCCATTTTCATTTCGTGAATAAACATTACAACTAAAATAACGTTTCTTTCTTCAATAATACTAAGGTTTTGTGAGAGACAATATATGAAAAAGTATTAGTTTTTTGAAATATAACACATTTGCACATAAAGCATCGATATTTTACTTGTATCTTCCCCGCGCATTACGTTGTTTTACTCATTAAAACTATTTTATATGAAAGCAAAATTAATTTTTTTTTTTTTAAATTTTAATATTGGCTTTTATCACACATGGAAAACATGTGGCGAATCTTAAACAATTTTTTTTGACTTTTAAACTTTTACTTTAAATTGCAACAAATTAAATGTTGTATTCTATTCAAACTATTATAGTTTCATCTCTCATGTAATGGCTTTCATTACGAGAATCCTAATTATGTTAAATGTAGCAACTGCCGTAATGATACACTCATGATTTCACTGCACTTCTAATCACCTACTCTGGCTTCAAAGGAAGGCTATAAATGCAAGGTGCGGTAATATACTAAACCTGTCCGCTTACTCCCTTTCACTTACATTTTGCATCTGTGTTTTTGTTTTTAACATGTAGACTTTCCAGATACAAATGTTGTCATCATCACCCAATAAGCCCACCATCCAACACAGACAGCGTGTTTCACTATAAGACAACTAAAGCCGCTGGCAATAATTTTTTCTGTAATTTGTATCTGAAAACTTTTTCTCCCCATAAAAAAGGAGGTTTTTTTAATGGATAGAAATACAAAAATATAAAAAGTTAGCAAAAAAAGATGAAATGGAAAGGCTTAAGCATTATAATTGGTATTAGAAGTAGAGCATAGAACCATTTACACTGTTAAAGTGTTGAGAGTAACTGGCAAACCTCAAAGAAGAGTGAGTGAATAGTGGAGAAGAATTTTAAATAAAACTCATAATTTTGAACAAAAATTGTAAAGTTTGTGTGTTAGTTGTTGTTGTTGCAGAAACTGAAAGTAGAACAACATGTTTAGGAAAAAATAAAAAATTAAGCAAATAGAGCAGATTTGAACACAATTTTGAAATTTTAAATCGTTGAAACAGAAGTTTAATAAAAATTTTTTTCAAAAGTTTAAAACAAATAGTTTCTAAAGACTTTAAAATATTAATTTAATAATTCCATTACTTTCGAATAGAAGAAATTAGATTACTTTTCAACACAATCAGCTTTAGGTCTTTAACATTTATTCCATTAATATTATCTACTATTTCTGGTTGTACAACCTCATATGACATAACAGAAGTTAAAACGTCTTCAGCAATGGTAAAACTACAACTCCACTCTTACGATTTCAGTCATGGTCAAATATAAACTAAAAGACGCACAAAGTAAATAAAGTCATCGATATTTTTTCAAAAGCTATATGAGAATAAAAAAAATCAATTTTTGTGTTAATTGTCTGTCTTTCTGTTTTTCTCTTACTAAATTATTATTTTTTTTTTTTGATTTTTTTTTTATATGTTGTTATTGGTATTAATGGTGCTGGTGCTAGTGCTGATACAATATATTGTGGTTGTCGTGTGAAAAGTTTGCCTGTTAATAGCGTGTTAAACATTAGAAAAGAAAATGTTAAACCAAAACAATAAGAATAATTGTTCATATACAACTAATAATATATAGTATACACTCACTAATTTTCATTACTATTCACCAATATACTCTTGGTGAATTAAAAAAAAGGTACACCAGCTAGTTACGCATCTAATTCGAAATGAATCACAAAAATTTCATGAAATTTGCTAAAAGTCTCATTACTCGTTTATAAAAAGCAATAAAAAATTGTAACAAAATTAAAGAAAAAAAAAACAAAAATCATTTGTATTAAGCAGAGAAAACATTTTTCTCGCAATTATTGATTAATTTCTGTCGCTGCTGCTACTACTGATATCGCTGTTGTTACTACTACTGCTGCTGCTGCTATTGTTTTATTATAAAGTTGATTAAATACAACAACAGCTTTACAATCATTATATACTTGTTAACATGCAGAACTTAAACCACGTGTAAGGAATTATTTGTAAGACATTCGTGTCTAGAGGTCAATCTTAAATTCTATTTATGCTTTTTTTGTCGGAAAGTAACATAAAGTTAAGCTGAAAAAAATTTCTGAAATTTATTCACACACAACTCAAATCATTTCCTTTTGCCATTTGCTAGGCAAACGATAATCAGGAAGTACATAACAGTACAAGGTTACCCAAAATGTTTCAACAATAAAGTTTATAAATAGAAAACACTTTCAAATAATCATATAAGATGATATGATTTTTATAAAAATAATTTTTTTTTTGTTTTTGTTTTTCTTTCCAACTTTATTACGTTTTTTATTTACAAAAAGATCTATAAATAAGTGAAATGAAACATAAAAAAATTTTTGTTTTAAAACATACCCATTTCGGGTAATAAAAAACTATGGGAACTATAAGCAACCGAACAGCAAATACTGAACAGCATAAGAACATGCAAGGCCATTAAAATGAAACCAAATATATTAAATAACTGTTATTTAAAAGAATTCAAACTCTTGTAATACAAAAAGGACATGTCAATAAAGAGCAGCCATAAGATATGCAACAAAACTATACACTCCTTTAAAATTGTTTTCAAGAGAAACAATGTTGCGCTACTGGCAAACATTAAATAAAAATGAAAAATATTTTTAAAATTGTTTGTTATCTGGATGGGAATTGTTAGTCTTGCAGTTGTTCTGTGTTAATTAGTTTTCTTTTATTTCCACCCCAATCTATGGTTATCATATAACATTATATTCACTGCTCCAACTCGTATGTTCTTTTAAAATAATTTGAGCATATGAAAGTAACACTTGTGCATACAAATTACTTAAAGTCGCATATGGAATCAAAGACCTTGTATTATAACGAACTTAGTCATTATAAGATTTTAATAACCTTTTACCATTGAATATATGTGGCATCTGTAGTAAAACCCACGACTTAAAGCTGATGAACAAATATTTGTCATTATGCAGTATGGTAAAGAAAAGCTTGCAGTGCTTCTGAAGCTATAATTAGCACATTTGTTGAGGTCCTAACTATATCTACTTATTTAAGTAATTTATTTTACAAGATTAAGAATAATTTAGGTCTTTGCTTAAAATTAAATCAGTAGTCCCTGAATTTGATTAAGATTTTCACTACCGTCACTACTTGTTCTCTTCAAAGGATCGCAATATTATATCGGTTGTGCTATCTATTGATTTTAATTTTACTTAGCAGTTATTTCGAACCTGGCAATACTTAAGTCGTCATTCTATTTTGTTCCAAAATTTAAATCGATTTACCCTTGAACAACGTTGGGATTTATTGGAAATTTATTTCCAAAACAAAGAAAATTGTTCGGAAAATGCACGATAATATCGTACAAAATTTGGTTGCAGAGAGGGACTAACAGTGCCCGGTATACGTATGTTTATTGCTAAAGTTCAAGAAACTGGTTTCATTGCGTGCTCGTACAGTCCGTACACCCGAAAATATGGATGCTGTGGCTGAGAGTGAACGTCACAATCCATCAACATCAACTCGTCATCGTTCGTTACGTAGAATTTTTGGAAAAGGTCTCGATATGACGCCAAACAAAGTTCAATTGGTTGAAGAGTTGAAAAAATCATCTTTTCGGATGAGGCTCATTTTTATCTTGGTGGGTACGTTAATAAGCAAAATAGCGTTATTTGGGGCTCAGAAAACCCAAACGTGGTCTTACAGAAGAAAATGCACCCATTACCAGTTACTGTTTAGTACAGCTTGTGAAGCGGAGGCATCATTGGCCCATATTTCTTTGTAAATGAGGACGGCGCAACCATTACGGTCAATGGAAACACCTATCACACCATGATAACCAATTTTTTTGTGCCCGCTCTTCCTGGTATTGATGTGAGCGATATTTGGTTCTAACAGGATGGCATGCGATGTGACAATCGATTTATAGCGTCAAACGTTTGATGGCCGTTTAATTAGCCGAAAGAAGCTGCGTTTTAACACCGTTGGACTGATTTCTGTAGGGCGCCGTTAAAGACAAGTGTTATGAGAGACAAGTGAGCATTTGAGAGCCAACATTCGTGCCATTTCCGAGATGTGATCCCATACACTCAAAAAAGTTATCGAAAATTGATCCGAACGAATGGGGTACCATGAGACCAGCCAAAACAATTGTACTTCACAACAACAAAAATAAATTTTGCAAAATTCCAAACCATTTTTGTTTTATTGCATTTTTAAATTTAAACTTTTAAATGGCCCGCCAAATACAAAAATTTAGGTCTAGTCAGACTTTAAGAGTTAATTTTTTGCTGTATATCCCTTAGGGTAGTTCTTCTTTATACCGAAAAATCAAATCAAAGCATGATATCGGTCGAAATCGAAAAACAAATACTTTAGAAGTACCAATGGACCCTTTCACTTGTTGAAGAGTAAAAATACTCTTAAAATAAACTCAAATCGTATTCATAAAATTTACTAAAAAATCTCACGCAAATACGATATATCGCAATGATTTATTTTACTCTTTTAGCTACTGCTGCACTTTTGGATTAATATTTCAAAAAAATTAAGAAAATTCGAATTCTTCCCTTTGTTTTCGACAAAACGCCTCTGGTAATCAATAAAAGCGGTTAAATGGTCAACTGATTGACATGTGTTGCAATATTAAACGAAAAAACCTCGTCTAATTCAATTTAAAATCAATTTAAATAAAATTATTTTCAAATGAATTTTCTCTGTTACATATCTATACAAAAAAAAAAGAAAAAAATTATTGGTACTTTAGCAAATACAGTATTTCTTCAATTAAAATTTATATATATAATATATGTATATTTAGAAAAAAAAGGCAAAATGCTTTAATGGCTTATTTATATATAATTAAACACAACGAAAGTATTGTATTTGAACAAAAATAGTAATAAAAAAAAAACAAAAACAAAATGTTCAAACATTAATTATTTTCATTGGCGTATTCATATTCGATAAAAATGTAATCAAAAGAAATGAAATGAAATAATTTCTCTAATGACAGAGAAGAAGAAGAAGACAATTGTTGGCATATGCATGTAGATATATATGTATACGAAAGACACAAAGTATATATTGTGTCTTTTCTGTTCTATCTACCAAAAATAAAAAGCACAATATCGTATGTCCGGACTTTCGGTCATTAGTGTGTAGAATTAACTTACCGGAGATACAAGTAACACAATGTCAGTACGAGTAATTATGACATGATAATAAAAATAGCCCGAAATTATTTTCCAAATCTATTTGAAAAACTTTTCCCAAATGGATAATAATAATGAATACGAGAACAAAACAAATTTCGTTTGTATTAACAAAATATACGGAAAAAGAACAAGTTAATAGGATTTAGGGAAATATAAAATCAGCAAAAGAAAAAAACAAACTGCAGTTAAATAGCAGAAGTTCTGCTAAATTATTTTCGACAATTTGTTTTTAGATACAAGGACCTGTCCTTTTGATCCGAAAATCTCAAACTTTTTTACACTGGGCTTTTGTCTCACCCATAAACTGTAAGGTACACTATCTATTGCTTTTGAATAACATATATTCTGAATAAAATAAGCTTCTCCCCAGAAAGTCTTTGCTACATTGACATCGGTAATCATGCATCGAGCCATTACTGTTAAATTCTTATTCTTTCTTTCAGCTACACCATTTTGCTGAGGACAGTAGGGAACAGTATACTGGTATTTAATGCTTTAGAATTGAGATAATTTAAGACACTTTTCGCACTATATTTCCCACCATTATCGAAATCTATAACTAATGTATTGTTTACCATTTCAAGAAAGCATTTAAGTTTGTCAAAAGCTTCACTTTTTGCTTTAAGCAACTAGACAACAGATTACTGACTATAATCGTCAATAAATGTTATGTAGTATCGCTTTTTATATGGTGTCATTGATTGTATAGGTCTACAAATGTCAGCATGTGCTAAGTCTAAAGTATTCTTTTGCATTGACTGACTTTATCTGCTAAAAGAACTTTTCACCCCTCATAAGCATTTCTTTATATTACAGTTATTTATTCCTATATTGCAATGTCCGAATATTTTCTACCAGTAATGTAGATATTGGCATTGCCTCCTGATTTGTTTTCGACTGAATTTGAAACAATCAGTTATTAAGAAGAGCTCTGCGAATTCCGTTTCTATCGTTAGTATAAATGACTATGCAATATTTCTCGAAGTTGGCTTGAAAATTCTTGTTTAAAATGTTATTAACGGACATTAAAGGATGGTATATATAGTACATAGATAGTATATTAAGGGGTAGCGTGGAGAAGTGGTTAGAGCGTACGCATAACAACACAAACGACCAAGATTCGAGCCCCAGCAAAGGACAAAGGGCGAAGAAAAATTTAATTGTGGTTTCGAATGTTTAATAAAGTGCCTTCAACTTCCTTCCAGACAACTCCATCTGAAATATAAATGATCAGGAAACGCACCACCTCTGGCGATGATGAAAAACATCAGGCGAATGATCAGGAAACACGCCACTTACTAGGAAAAATTACAAAGTTAAAGGAAAGATCACCACAAATTAGCAAGGATCTTCACCACTACGCAAAATCATATGGGGGAAACTACAGTGGATTAATCATCATCTAAGATAAAGATGATCAAACTGGTTAAAGAAACTGAAACAAAGCAATGGTTGCTTTGTGGAAAGCCAATATGCTCCCTAGAGAAGTGACAGAGAAGAAAAAATATTGTACATCATGTAATGTAATCATGTTGGATTCACCCTTAGAATTTTGTACTTATATTTCACAATTGCCTTTACAGCATAAATAAGAAATAAGAAATATATGACATATTACACCGGAATATAGTTCTCAAGACTTACAGCTGGTACTTAGAGAAAAGCCAAAATTATTTGCAAATATCATTACCTCATTGGCCTTGTAATTAGAATTTCTGGGTTTCTTGAACTTCCTTTTTCTAAACTACAAATTTTTGAAACTGAATTTTCTTTATAGTTCTAATTTTTCAGGACTGCACTATCATAGTTGTTGTTTTTCCGGAATTTCTTTGATAGGCACGTTTCTACCACATCCAGAGAAAGTTAATCCATTTTTCTTGCTTCCAAAGCAGTAATGTATCGTAAGATGATGGTAAACTACTGAACAACATTGCCACCAACCAACGCTAGGAAAATGATTCACGTAAAGCTTCCAATTTCTCAAACAGCAGCTTAATATGTGCTCCAGTATGTTTGTTTATTGAGAATATTCCATTATTCAAATTTGCTTAAATAATCGAATGCTTGTTCCAAGTGGATCCATTTTTGGCCTCTTTAATCTACTTTAATTAGCTTTCTTCTATACATAATCCAATTAATTACATTTCCACATATTATCTGATGCAACTGGAAGTTCATTCACCACATGATTCTATAAACCCTCCTTGTGTACGATCAATTCCGTGTTAAATTTTCAGGAATGGTAGTTACCTGTATTCAGTTTAGAAAATGTTGCTTTCATTAAATCCATTATTGGCTTAAAGCGCCAATAATCTATTATAAAACTCAGCAACACTTATACTCTTTAAAGGGTTTTTTATTGAATGAACAAAATTTTAATTTATAAAATTATAAATCTTATTATTATTACCAAGGCGAATTCAAACCAGGTGACCTTGGCTTGCTACGTAAGTAACAGCTGATAAGTGACTGTATGTCAAAACGGTTCGCCATTACTATTTTTTACAACAAATATATGAGACACACAATTAATTTGTTTACTATTTGATTACTACAGTGTTGCATTATTTTGACACAACGTTAAAGTCTGTTTACAGTGTTGTTTCGTTTTCAAAGTGAGACCACCTTGTTAAATTCGCCTTGATTATTACAAAAGTATATTGATTGAAATAATTTTAAGCTACAAAAGTATGTATGTTGCGCTTAAGTAAAATGCAATTATGCTGGGAAACCAACACTATTTAACTTTAAAATAATTTTTCACCATGTTTTCTCTTTTCGTCCAGTTTCCAGTTTTACTTTTTAACTTCCCATAATAGAGCCAATTATGAATATTATTATTATTGTAAATGTTTCAGATATAAATTGTGTTTTTTATTTATTTTATTATATCTTATTTGCTTAAATAAATAAATTGGAACAACAATTGTTAACACATTTATGCATATTTTTCCAACAACAAGAATGCAAAAGAGCAGATAATGAATAATAAAAATGCAAGCACATGCAAATTATCGTCGGAAAAAAATTGTCATTTTTTAGTAATTTATATTGTATAATGAAACAACACAAACAACAATAAAGTAAAACAGAAATAGAAAAATGTAAAATGAAAAATTATGTTTGTATTCTGACTCTCTTCCTTCCTTCCTTTCTTATTTTTTATATTGTATGTACAATATACATTAGGGATATCGAATGGTTATTATTCGACAGGCCCATGGCGGTTTTTTTTTAAAGTCAATTTTTCGAATAGCGGTTAAGCCGGTTATTTCAACACGAATAACCGATTAATTGAAATCTAAGTATGTTTAACTTTTTTGTACGGTTTTCTAGGTTTTATAACATAAATGAAGTTTCATCTTTACATATATATGACAATTTTCAGCATCTCACAAAGAACGTTAAAATAATGGTACAACGAATAAGATATGCACTCTTGTCCAACAATAATTTTTTCTCATTTTCTTTAAGTGAATATTAATTTTTAATACATACAAATGTACACTCTAAGCCACTTTTGTTGGAAATTAGGCCGTTAACGACTATTTTCGACCTATAATTAAATAAGTATGTATTCTTCAGACATTTTGTTAATTTTAAAACATTTTGTTAATTCTGAACAAAATATGTTTTAAAAAAAGTGATCGAAAAGAATCTTGATTGCTGAAGGGTTACAAGCACTACGTCATTGGATTAGAAAGCTTATCATTGTGGGAACAGATTTCATTAATGCTCTTTTCAAAAAAATTGTAAACCAGATCTGACTTTGAAAGCTCAAATATTGTTCGCTCATGAGGCTTTTAGTAGAATAAGTGCGAGTGAAATGCACTGCATAGGAAAAACAATCGCCAAATATTTCTCTGTATTTAGTGTACAAACACTTTGGCATAAAAAAGCTAATTTTTCATTACTTTTTTTACACAGTTTTGTGTTTTTTTGGTAGATACATATGTATGTTTAATATTTAACATTTTGAACACATGCAACTCACTTTTAAGCACAGTTTGTTTAAAAATTAAAATTTTTATTAAAAAATTTTGTATTTGCGCGTAAAATAAAGCAAAATATATGCTTTTGTTAAAACTAATAATAATATTGATATAATTTTAGACAACAAGAAATATTCAACATCAATTTAGACAATAGACATATAATCGTAAATTTGAACTTTAAACTTTTAGAGTGCACATATACGAGTATGTATATGTATATGGAAAATTACGAACAGCTGTGCGATTGCGCCTTGGAACTGTTTAGTTAAATAAAACAAAAACTTTTAAATTACAATTACAAACTACGAGAAAGTTTTGAGTTGATAGGGTAACTAAAAAGTGATTACATACGAACATTTATTTTCATACAGATATCTACTGAAGTATGGAAATATTTCGAACGATGGAACGATGGAACGATGGAACGATGGAATTAGATGATAAGTTTAGTTACATATATTAGGTGTCCTAAAATGTTCAGTTGCAATGGCTTTTCAACATCAGAACTTATTAACCACCTTAAATACGTTAATAAGATTGATTAAATTTGGCAGCAGGTAGAACTTGTTTCTATACGAAGTAACTGTAGGAAACATTAGCACATTGTTTTGTATACGGTATGTCCGTTAACGTTCTAAATAAACTGAATTGTTTTCTAGCATACTTACTTGCTATATATGTGAAAGAGGACTATAAAATGCGTTGTAACTGATGTTCATTGAAATGCTTCAACCGAGTCAATCGCAAGTTATTGACGTTGGAGTAAGCCCTTTTGTATTGCATAAGGTTTACTTGAAAACGAAGTTTGTTACAGCATTTAAGCTTTGTGTGAGTCAGGAAATAATTTTAAAACTGTATAAATGAAAAGCATGGTAGGTATGGTAGGTATGGTAGGTAAGACACCCGCCTACCAACCAGAAGGTCGTCGGTTCGATACCAGGCCAGATCATCTGAAAAAAGAAAAAGTTTCTTCAACAGCGCTATCACCTCATAACATTAGCTAGTAACTGGTTATGAGTATAACTACTATTGAAAACTTCTCTAAATGCATTTGCCGTTCGGAGCCGGCGTTAAACTGTAGATCCCTTTCAATGAGTTTAAAAATAGAATAGGGTGCAGCTCATTGACTGAGAGAAGTCCCCATGTTCTTTCATGGAATGTTACGGGAATTAACATATAAAAAGCATATGTAGAAAGCTTTCATTTGCTGTGTGGCTTCGCCACAAATTTGTATCTATATGTCTATATCTTTAAAACGGTAATAGTAGCCCAAATAACTTTGTGGTCAATACAAATCATCAGTCAAAAATTGGGCCGAATTGGATAAGTGGTAATAGCGCCTCCCATAGAAAATAAATATTGATTGATTTCTAAATTTGGCTTAAATAACTTCGTTTTGTATGTATAGAGAACGGTAACATATAAATTTTTCTTTATCTATACACATAAGTCAAGAAGAAAGTACAACACAAAAGCTCCCAGCAAAGCAGGAAGTATTCAAAGCAGCAAGTATTCAAAAAAATTTTCGTCGATGTACTGGAAAAACCAAAATTTTTAAATCATTTATTAGTTTTAAATCGTGCAATCTTTAGCACAGTTTAACACGAAATTGTCTAAAGTCTGGCAACACTTGTTTTTGCATAAGAATAAAAACAGCTATGCACTGTAAAATAAACATTTTTTAAGTAAATTAACATAGCCAGCGATCAAATAAAAATATTATATCCTTTAATTGTATTTTTTTTAATTAAAATTGATCAGGATAATGAATTTTTCAGAATATAAATAAAAACACATTAAATTTTAATAATACGCCTTAATTTCTACTGGTTGCCACCCAGTTATTGCCCTATACACCTAGAAGTCACTTAATACTTTGCTAGCAAGTTGAAATAGTAAAATTACTTGTGATTGCTATTTTCAGCAGAGCAATTTTGTGACAACAAATCGTAATTGCGATATGTGACTATTTAACCGGTTATTTGAATGATTTTTAACCGAAAACCGAATTTTTACAAATTGTAACTTTTCGAATTATTTGAAAACCGGTTTGTGGAAAAAGTCAAATAATCGATCTCCCTATTGTATATCACACTCGTCATACTTTTATTGTTTAGCATATTGTTGTACTTCCGCTATTTGTTTTCATAAGGAATTGCTAGTTCAGTCTTATAACACACACACGCACACACATTCTCTCTCTCCCTCTCTC
Source organism: Wohlfahrtia magnifica (assembly GCA_023159175.1). Taxonomy (NCBI): domain Eukaryota; kingdom Metazoa; phylum Arthropoda; class Insecta; order Diptera; family Sarcophagidae; genus Wohlfahrtia; species Wohlfahrtia magnifica. The sequence goes on from JAKWBJ010000060.1 coordinate 2,507,316, forward strand.
TCTCCCTCTCTCTCTCTCTCCTTTTCTCTCTTTCTCTTTACAAAGTTGTTAATAAAGAGACCAATAAAATGATTACAAGTTAAACGAACTGTATAATGAGTATTGCCTTCTTTTGTACAGTATGGTGTGTATGTGTGTGTAAAGCAGTTCTATTATTTTATAATAAAAACAAATACCTGCTTTATAAATTCACGCACACACAATCATAGAAATAAAAAACTAGATATGTATTTCTTTATATTTGCGAGTGTGTGTGTATGTGTAATTCTAATATATAAAGTTTTCCTTAATTTGTATTCATTCTCTCCCAGGTGTCTTGTCTTTATTAGAAAATTGCTATCAAGTGTGAGTGTTAATTATAGTAATTTGTGAAAGTGTAAGTGCTTGATTGAGTGTGTATTTTATAATGTATTTGTATTTGATAGAATGTGTGAGTGCAGTTGGCCTAATATGAATGCACTTTAAATGACAATCGGTATTTATTTAAAGATTTTTCACACACGCGTCTACATTTTTTAACCAACAGCAAGGGAAATGAACCATAGAATATGTCCATGTCCTCCTGTATAGTCGGTATGATTCTATAAAACTTAGTAATTGGAAGAATTATGATATAAGTAATTCGTATTTTTATTTATCTAAGCAGTATTACTAGAAAGTCTCTATTCGTTTGTATTTATATTGCAGTCTAGTAATACAGCGTATTTAAATTAAACCATAATCGATTAAATCCGACACAAAAAAAATAAAGCTAAAGCAAGCTAGATGATATCCAAGGGATTTTTAATAATTCCCTCTAAGTATCATATGCCAAACAAATCATTTACTCGTACCTAAACTATTCTAACAATGTTTTAGTAAAAGTTTGAGAAAACTGCACAGAATGATCGACGTAATAAGTAAAATACAGATTATTGGTCCTACAATTACCTTTAAAGTCGTCTAACATATGTTTAATGATTCACATGCTACAAGAAGGAAAGTCGATTTATTGAGGTCTGCAGTAGTATGATAAACGCTATCTGCCTGCATTTCATTTCTAAAAAATAAATAGTTTCTTTTTTACTTTAATATACCACAACTAAATACGATGATTAGCCAATGCAAAGCAGCGATTAACTACTAAGTATGCAGTAGAGGTATAAATTTCTAATCAAGACTTTTTTTTAAATTTGCAAGAACTTAAACTTAAAACTTTTAGTCCGTCATAAGGTACTTCTAGTTGTCCATACAGATTTTCACTTTTTTCAAATATTCTATTTTATTTTTTGTTTAACTTTTTCATTCCCTACCATAGGGTCACCCACAGTGTGGAATGCAATTTTAAAATGTATTTTTTTTGAGATTGTGCCTGTGGCATATGAAACCGCAATAAATCGTGTTAAAATTAATTTAAGTTTATAAGAATAAAATTGAAATAATGTTCTGTTAAATGCACAATTCAAATACAAATCGATAACAACAACAACAACAGCAACAACAAAGGCAAAAATAAAACAAAAACATTATCAAATATATTTCAAATTAAAGGGTTACAGGTTATAAATATCCACAGGAAATAGATGACAATAGAGTGCTTCTATTTTATTTCCTGTTTCTTTTTTCCAAAATACACTAAAACCATACAACAACAATAAACTGTAATTGGTAACAAAACAGAAAATCGATACAAAAGAAGGTTGTAGTTGTGGGACAAACATGTTGACTGAAAAACAATAAAAACAAATTATTAAAAAATGTTGTATTTCTCTCGAATAATAAAAACGTACTCGTACATGTCAAATTTGTAGTCAAAGAGAAGAAAACCCAACATCGAATACAATTTGTAATATTTTGGGTAGATTACAACAAGAAACTTACGTATATATAAATATATGAAAATAAAAGTGTGTTTGTATGTATGTTTGTTTGTTTGTGTGTGTGTGTGTGTGTGTGTGTGTGTGTGTGTGTGTGTGTGCCTTATAGACAGCTAAACGGCTGAATGGGTTTTTTCGAAATTTTTACAGTATCTCTCTGTGTGTCTGGAAGGCTATATAAATTTCAAAAATTCCAACTGGGTGATGCCACGCCCATACCAAATAAATATTTATTTGTCTATATCCTCAAAATGGTAACAGTAAAGTTTCTAAGTTTAGTTCGAATGGCTTCATAGTCAATATAAATCATCAGTCAAAAAGTGAGCGGGATTGGATAAGTGGACATGGTACCTCCCGCACAAACTAAATATTGATTTTGTTTATTTTAGGAACGGTTAAGGCTAAAGTTTCTGTGTTTGGTCCAAATGCCTTCATAGTCAACACAAATCATCAGTCAAAAATTTGGCGGAATAGGACAAGTGGTCATAATACCTCTCATACCAACTAAATATTGATTTTTATATATCTTGCAGATGGTTAAAGTAGAAGTTTTTGAATTTGGTCTAAATGAGTACGTGGTTGATAGAAATCATCAGACAAAAAATGAGCGAAATCAGTTAAATGGACATGGTACATACGCCATTATTACTCCTTTAACTCCTTAAGGAGCATAGGGCCTCTGAGAAACATTTAAATCGTATACAGTATATAATCTGCGTATCGTATAATTTTTTAAATGGAGTAGTCTGAAGGAAAGTTATTGAAGCCTCTTTAATTAAACGCTCGAAACCACAATTAAATTTTTTCGACATCTGGGTGGCTTGTGTTGTTATGCGTGCGCTGTAACCACTACAACACGTCACTCCCACCAGGAGGGATTAAATAAGATAAAAGGGTAAAACAACTTTAACTTAAATAATAGTAAAGATAATAATTAATATAGAGGTAGCAAAATACCACAGGTTGCAGCCAGTATATGTATACACTCCGAATAGCAGATACTTGAAATGATACTTTTTTCATCTTTCTAGACAAGCACAAAACTTTTATGTAATTTTTTGGTTGACTTTTTTACAAACTGAATAAAATTAAAGCTAAATTTAGTGACAACAGTTTACTAAAATAAACAGGTGGGAAATGACCTCGGAAATGGTAAACATTGATGTTCAGCACATCAAGACATTTTGGTAGGCAAATAGCCAAAACAAATCGGTTAGAGTGGACATCTACTATTAACAAAACTAAAGAAAAAGCCTCAGCTGAATATAGGTCACTATGACATCGCCTCTAATTTATAAAAGATCACATGACATAAAAAACAATTTGTTTGTCATACGATGGCGGGTTCTGTTATTGTTCATATTTACGAACACCATGAAAACAGAAGTAAACGCCATCGTGGACATCCAAGTTCAAATGTTTTTCATGATCTCTGATAAACTAGGGACGTTGTCAAAGCGACCTGTATTCAGCTTAGGCTTTTTATTTAGTTTTCATAATTATAGATGTCCAGTGAATAAAATTAGTACGTTGAAAGGCTGATGTACTTGCATATACTTTTTTATATTCACATTGCGAATGTTATGCTTTTGTGTCATGTTATTTCAAGAATCACATCTTGCTATTTAAATGGCGATAAGATGTTTAATTCGAAAAAGTTCGGTTACAAATTTCACCAATACCATAACACCATTTTCTTACACTTCAAGAAATGAGCCGAATGTGTGCCTTTTGTCATTGAGGTAAAGCAATTATGCCGAAAGTGTACAACTATTGTGTTTTTTTTTTTTTCTTTTTTTTGAGAGAAGATGTTTTCCAACTGCGTTTTGCAGATCTCAGAGCAATTTTAATTTAAATGTTCATGATCCGTGCTATATGTAGGGTCATTAAAAATGTCTCTGGTCTGGTGTTGTCATGATGGAACACAATACCTTTTCTGCAGTTAAATTTCGGCCGATTTAATTGAATTGTTTGCTTCAATGTCGTTGATTGTTGACAGTAACGTTTCACCAAGTTGTAGAAACTCTCGATGAACAATTCTCTTCTAATCCCAACAGACACATAGCACTACTCTTTTGGTGTCAATCGCATATAATTTATCGCCTGTTAATTCATTTTGCACACAAATATTGGGTCTCTCTGTGTGTATTTTGCTTTCAGACTTCATAGACTTTTTAATGATTCATCGAACAGAACGAGGTGCATTTTTAACATCAAAATTGTCAGCTCAAAAACAAGCAAACTATTTCGCTGCTTTTTTTGTTTATATGGCCTCTTGAGACCCCAAGTACATATATGTGCACTTTAAATTATCGTTATGTATTACATATAGCGATGTTATTGGGAATCTTCTGGACTTGTGTTTCTTGGTGTAGACATTAGAGTTTCTAAAATGATCAACACTTGGCATTTCTACTAGAATTGGGTTTATTACACTGAATTTATAATGTATTATCGTTTCCATTACCACTAAACGACTTAGCATTAATGCAGCGATATTGCAGCCACCACTAGTGGCAAATGGAACTGATTAACCACTAACTCAAACGATTTTAGTGGTAGTGGAAAACTTCTGCATTAATTCTACCACTAATTATTCAGAACTAATGCACTAAATTTCAACTACCACTAAAATCACTTCATAAAGTGCATTCAATTTCAACTACCACTACTACTACTAGTTTTTCCACTACCACTAAAAGTAGCGGAAAATGAAATCCAATGCAATAAACCTAACTCTGATTTCCACTAAAGTTATCACCGTTTGCTTTTTTTACAATTGGAAATTTTTTGTTTTTTTTCAATGAGCTCCCGAGTGTTTTAATAATACCCAAAAGGAAACGATATGTACAAAATAAACAGTTATAATAATCGCTTTACGCTTAGGTCTCAAAAGGATAGCATCGCCTCCTAAAACTTTACAAATTTTCTCAGCAGCCTGTGTCACATTCTTGATCTTTCTATATTAGAAAACCAAAATATTGTACGACGATAATGTTCCGAACTTTTACTCATTTTTAAAACATAGATAACTTTTCACAAAATTATGCGATTTTAATATGTAATGCCTTCTATCAAAGTTTGCCTAGGGTGTTACTTTTCAAACAAACTATAATGTTATTTTGTGCAAACAATATCACCAGAGCCTTTTACTAACAATTTTTAGCCCAACTATTTCGAATGCTATAGACTTTTTTGATTTTCAATAAAAAATTATTTTATTTATCTATCCACTTACTATATATCATTATAATCGCACTAAAGAAGGTTAATCCTGTTGTAGTTGTTCATTTATCATGGACTCATAACCACCAGTTCCAACACAAATTTCCAAGTATCTGAACAAATCATGTGATTCTTATCTATATATGATTGCAGCTTAACCACACATACAAAGTGGTAGAAAAAAATAATAGAAAGACATTTGTTCTTAACTAAATTCATGAAACATATTTATTTTGGTACACACTTTCTCAGAAATTCATCTGTTGTTTTATAATTTATTAGTATTCTAAAAACACAGCAACAATTATTTACGAAACCAAAAATTTTAAAACCAAAAATTTTATTCATATTTAAAATTAAGGTTGGAACAAAATAGAAACAAAGTCCAAAAATTGGCAATCTAATTAAATCATCATTATATATAAACAAATAACAATGATGCTTATCAAAATGAAATATCTCGTGTGTTTCTATTAATTTTACTACCACTGTATGAAAAATCAATCACTACATAAAGAAAAAACATTTTAAGAAGCACTTCCTGAGCATAGAATAATCTGATAATATTGAATTTGTTTTTCCAGTATGTGATTTCTCGTGTTCTATTCAAATAAAACGATTTCTTCAACTTTTAGCATTGCTTTGAATTATAAATTCTATGATAAGACTGTGTATGTGTGTATTACAAAAATAGTTTTTTACACCATTTTCATGGGCATTTTATGGACACAATAATTCAAAAATCAATGTAAAATTAATTTCGTCTTTAAATATTTAACCATATCTGTCTGCATTTGCATTTAGTAAAACTGAAAATCATTCAATGTCCTGAATTTACCCATGTGTCACACAAATTGTGAATAAATTTTTAATACGTCATAACTGTGACAATTCAATCAAATCAAATCAAATGTTCGAATGGGTAGACGAATGCTTCTGCTTCAATACAACTCAGACAAACACATTCAATACATTCAATACCGAGTTCTTGCAATATTTTATTCATTCTTTTATAGGCACGACAAGTTTAGTACCAACAATAACGATATAAAGAGAGTTAGGTTGTGTGTGTGTGTGTGTGTGAGAGAGAGAGAGAGATCAAGGGAAGATATCCAGTTAAATGTCGTTTAAATTGCCTTTTGATTTTTTATTATTTTTACGTTGAGTTGAGGTTAAACAATAAACACAGCGGCATGCACAGTTTGTTTGTGTTTATTTACTTTGTTGTTGATGTTGTTGTTGGTTGAGCTCTTTTTTATAAACAATGACATGAGTTAATACAGTATAGGGCATACGTACCCATACTATAGTTTAGTATGTACATACATTAATACATAACTCATACAATAGATGCCGTGCCTTTGCATACTAAATGATATCCATCCGGTTAATGGCAGCGAAAGAGCAAAATCAAAATAAAATCAAAAATTGAACAACAATAGTAACAACAACAAAACGTAGAATATTGCCCAAACATATACACATGTACATAAATCATATGTGTATTAGTATAGGTCTTGTGTATGCCATAAAATATGTGTAAATGAAAGAAAGCGCGAATGGAATAAGAGGGAGGGGAGGGGGGGGGGGGAGTATAACAACATAGATTCAATAACTGAAACTGAAAAGAAAATGAAATATAAACAAAATCAAAGAGAGAAAATCTATTGTGTTTTCTGTCTTTGTTTTTGTTTTTTTTTTTTTGTTTTTTTTATAAATAAATATCCGGCAATAGCAATGTGCTAATAAAAGGAGGAAAACGGAATTAAAAAGTGAAATAAAAGTAAAATTGCATTTAAATAATTATATTAAAAGTAATAAGCGACAGCCACCATTAAAATGAAAAGAACAGAAAATCAATTCAAACTCAACACTAAATAAAATAAAAATTGAAATTTAACAAGAAACCCTTAAAAAAGAAAATTAAAATCATGAAGCCTTAGAATAGATCATTAAAAAAATAGAAATAAATTATCAAAGCATTCAAGGATCTTGTGTCCACAAAAAAAGGTTTGAAATGGCAAAATTTATATTTCAAATACTACTCCTCGTACTTCAAAAAATATGGTGAATTTTCATTTTTCTCTTTTTGAATGTGGTTTTCATCACTTTCTTCTCTTAACACAAAAGGAAAAAAAATAATAAAATGTTTTACTTGTTGGCATATATTCATGGTAAAATAAAACGCGCTTAGGCTGTGATATTTCTTTTTTTTTTTTTGTTATTACAATTGTGCGTTTGTGTATTTTTTTATATTTGAGTGCAATTGTTAAAACATGGCTGCTGTTGCTGGTCTTTATGGCTTGGGCGAAGATCGCCAACATCGCAAGAAACAACAGCAGCAACAGCATCATCAGCTGGAGCAACGTGAACAGAAAGAGGAACAAAAGAAACTTGCTGAGCGCAAATTGGCCAGAGATCAACAGCAGTACTTGAAAGACATACAAAGGCCATCATTTGACGGGTGATGTATAATATATATTCAAATTATAAATGATATTTTAATGATTTTACTAATTTTTATTTCTTTAAGTGTTAAGTTAAAATGAAAGTACGTATTTTAAAAACATTTATTTCATCTTTAAATAGCAACTTGCTTTGCTAAATATTTAAAAAAACCTTGATTATATCCTTTCTAATAAGTATACATTTATAGTATTAAAGTCTTAGAATAAGTTTATTAGATGTTATCCAAATGGCTCGTAGCAAGCCTTTGCGTGTCGCAGAATTTCTTCCATTTGAGTAAAGGCAGCCTCAGTTTATGAAAAGCTGCAATATCATTAGTATTTATTGTATTAAATTCTTTGAATTTCATTTGCTTTACCTTTAAAAGAGAAAAACAATATAAAACAAAATATAATGGCATTAATATCCGAGGGGAATACAATAAGTAATTTACTTATTATACTTCATTAAATCGTAGACAAAATGGAAGAAAAAGAGGAAGAAAAAAAAAACAAAACACAAAAGTATATGGAAAAGAAAATGAGTTAAGATTTCTTGCAAAATGCAAGTCGCTTGGGACAATGTACAGACGTTTATTTTTTATGTTCTTGTCTTGTTGCGTTGTGTTTGTGGAGAGCGATTATTCGATTTTTTTGAAAACCGGTTTACGAAAAATCAAAATTTAAAAAACCGGTTTTATGTTACAAATTTAACAATCGGTTCTTTCATTAAAATAAAATTATTTTCTCTTCTTGTTGCTTTGTCAAATAAAATTGCTCAATTTTGCCTGATATAGTTTATTCCACCGGCAAAACGTAGTTTCTAGCAATTAAGTAGGTTAGAACAACTTTCAGCTTTTTTAAGGCCCGTGCTAGTATTTCACACAATGATTAATTTTTGACAGTGTATTTTGTAAGAAAGTTATTTGCCGACGTCTTACAACCACTTCGCATAGAATCAAGTTTTCTTTTCTGCACAAATACGTCGTTCTAAAAGTGGTTTGCAAGTCCTGGGGCCTAATAATTGTTTTCGTGATCGAAACGAAATTCGAATAGAATTCTAATACTGTTACTCGATACGAAACAAATAGAAATATAGCTTAAGTGCTGTAAAAGGATTAGAAAAAATTGTTTTATAACACTGGATAAAATAAAATTCAAAAAATTATGAAATTGATTGTACTCGTAGATAGAAAATAAAATAATAAATAAATTCAAAAAATAATTAAGTGGTGTAGTAGTTATAGTGCTTGATTAGAAGACAAACGGCTCAGGTTAAAACCTCACAAAGGTTTGAATAATTGTATATTTTTCTTTTTTGGATTTTTTTTATATTATGTTGAGATAGATCTTCCATATTGTTTTTGTTGGCAAAAGCGAATGAAAACTTTTAAGAGTTTTAGACCTTCAACAGGGAAATGTTTCCCCTACCTGCAAAAAACTTGCTTTTTATTCTGCCCACCACCTATTTTTATTCTTGATTAGCGTATTCCTAATTAAAAGTTGTTATTAAAAAATATTTTTTCCTTGTATGTTACCTTGAGCCACAACTAGAAATCTTTTGTCGGTGGATCTTAGACTCTCAGAGTTGGCCAGCCCGTGCTTTTCCTTGGACACTATTAGGCATAAAACATTTTTGCTTGCATTGTATTATTTTTTTATTGTAATTTGAACCAAAATTATCCTGAATAAAATTTCAAGTTTTTTTTAATTCACTTTCTTGTGTAAAAACTTTACTTCACATGTTTCGTTGTTTACGATTAAAAACTCACAAGCTTACGTTCGAATTATTGTTCGTTATCGAAAGCCATTGTTAGAAATTTCGATTCATTTTATTCGTTATCGAATAAGAGAATTCTAAATATTTAAAATCTCGTTTTTTCGAGTAGGTTCTTTCGTTCGTATACGAATAGCAGAATCAGCCCCCTTGTGCCGAATAGTCGTTGTAGCTTAGTATTTTAGGATGCTTAGTTTATTTAGCCTTAACCCTTTGAATGCGTTCAAAATGTTTCCACACCATATTTATACATACATGAGAAAATTTACTGTTCATTTACAGAATCTGAAAAAAATGTTGTTGTTGCCATGCATGCACATTTTAAAAAGCCAGTTATTTCTGTTAAAATAACCGGTTTATTCATTACAAAAATCCGGCTTCATCAATAACCATTCGATCTCCCTAGTTTTGTTGTTATTAATGTTTAAGTATCATTTAAACCCATGCTAACGTAACGTAAGAATAATAAAAAATGTTTAATGTTCAAGAACAACTCGTGCACATAAAACATTTCAAAGGATAAAAACAAATTCAAATTCTTCGTCTTACAAAATGAATGAAGATAAGGATGATGCACACAAAAAACCTTTGTTGTTGTATAATAGCTAGTTGTTGTTACATAATGAAACGAAATGAATAAACAAATGCATTGAGCAAAAAAAAAGAGAAGAAACTTGCATTTAAGACGAAAATATTTACAGCGAAAATGAAAAACATTGACAAAAAGTTTTGTTATTTTCATATTCAGCACACAACATACATACACACACATGCATATATAGCCGAACTGCTTTTCACATATAGGTAGTTAAACAAAAACGGCAATTTACTGCGTTTTAGTATAATTTGTTGTGATAACACAGCCATTACAACAATAACAGTAATCATAAGAAAAAAAAAACAAAAACAATGACAATAAGTAACAGTGACAACATAGTGTTTATGTGGATTTGAGAATAACAGAAGTTACATATAAAAATACAGACGTAATTGACGACTTTATAAATAGTATTATAAATAAATAAAACTGTAACATAAATTCATTTCCGGTCTATTAGAATAAAATTAAAAATCAAAATTATTTTTCGGTCGCAATTCTTGGAATTGAAATTAAAATTGAATTGAATTAAATTGAATTAAAATTAATCAATTAATAAGCAATATTGTAAAATGTTGAATTAAGCAATACTGTAAAATGTTGAATTAGCATAATTATATACTAGCATAAGTCTCATTATAACAATATAGAAACTAAATAAAACAGTTGGTGGTTATCCAAGGCCAAGAACGGTTAGTTCTCCTCTAAATCTTGTATTTTATTTTTAAAAAGTTCGGTTAAAGTAAAGTATTATAAAATTGGCGCAGTCGGTAGGATCCCAATGTCAGTGAACGGGATCTAGTGAAACGTACCTAAAAAAAAAAATAAAAAATAAATAACTAAAGTAAATTCTGCGAATCCCACGGGACCCTCCAGGATTATAAATTATTAATAATAAAAAGTGCAGTGAATAATTAAAATAAAAATTAGACACCACTAAAATAAAAAGTGCAGTGAATAATAAAAAAAAAAATTTTTATTAAACACCACTAAAATAATCAGTGCAGTGAACATTTAAGGCAAGTCGACACCACTAGATGAAACAAATAGTGCAGTGAACACTTAAGCCAATCGGACACCACTAATAAGAGCAAGAAACTTTAACCAGCAAAATTTTAAATACTTACAAGATAAAAAGGAACGCCGTGTTCGACCAAAGAAGGATGGAACCAACTCAAGCAATAGACACGTCAGTGCTAGAACAATTAGCAAGGCGGGAGCAGCAACTAGAACAGCTGCGTAGTGCATACCTAGAACTACAACAACAACAACAACAACAGCCACAACAACATCAGCAATATAACCAGTTGGACCGAATTTTAAAAAATGTATCGTATTTACCAGTATTTACGGGTGTTGGAGATATCACCATAAATTCATTCTTGAGCAGTGTGGAGTACTTGCTATCAACGATAGGAGAGGAAATCCTAAAGAAGGAAGCTATAAAGGCTATCTACTACCGCAATATCCAAGGAGAAGCAAAGAACGTCGTGATCAATGTACAGCAACCTGATAATTGGACTATTATAAAGAAAACACTAAAGTTAAGGTATAGACCAGACGTGGAGCCACACCAAATCTACAGAAGGATAAATGAACTAAGAGTAAATAACGTAAGTGAGCTAGCTGTAGAATTACAGAATATTAAGTATAAAAGTGATGAATTAAGTATTTATTTTCGGGACGATCATTGCATAGACTTGACTAATGTGGACAGTTTATTAACGAACATAGCAAAGGAAATGACGCAGGGAATATTATTAGATAAGATATACGATGAACGGGATTTAGGGACCATAATAGATATAATGATGAAAAGAAGGTACGAGGACAGTTGCATTAGGCCAGAATTTAGAAAGTTTCGAGGAACTTTCAATCGTTCACAAGCGAACAAGTATAAGAATATTAATATTAATTTTAATAGAAACCAAAATTATCAGAACAGAGAGCAGTTCAACGCCAACTATAAACACAATAATAATATAAATAATAACAATAATAGATATACTAATAATAATATAAATAATAATAATAGAAATAATAACGTTTCTTATAATTCGGCACGATACAAAATCCAAAATGAATTAGGAAATAATAATACCGTAGGACAATTCCAACATGCAGGATATCCCAAGCCTTATTCTAACCAAGTTCGTTGGAATCCGCATAGACAAAACCGAATAGAACCTATGGAAATAGATAATATAGAAGTGAATTTTTGTAATCCTCAAGTAGCAGGACACCCTAGTCGTAGGTTTGGCCAAGATCGCTTAAACCTCGATAGGCAAAGCCGGGAAGGATTAGAAGTTAATTATTGTAATCCTCAAGTAGCAGGACACCCTAGTCGTAGGTTTGGCCAAGATCGCTTAAACCTCGATAGGCAAAGCCGGGAAGGATTAGAGATTAATTATGGTAACTCTCGAGTGGCAGGACACCCTAATCACACAGTTGGCCAAGATCGCTTAATTGTTGATAGGCAAAGCCCAGAGGGACCAATAGGAAATTATGAAGAAGAAAGCAATAACATGTTTTTTATGAGGCAGCCTCAGAATGTTTGCCCAAGATAGAATTGAATATTGAAAATAAAAGATACGTAGCATTAATAGATACAGGAGCTAGTTTAAGTTTAATTAACAGTGAAATAGATGACTTTATGAAAATTAAATTAAACAGACCAATAACATTTAGCACAATAACAAATAAAGATACAATAAAGTATGAAGTACATACAAAAGGACCAGACGAATTTAACTTACCAGACAATGCAAGAGTACGTTGGAAAGTCACACCATTAAGAGGAAGACTTTATGATTTTATTATAGGTTTTGATACATTAAATTCGCTGAATGCTCAAATAAATATAGAAAAAGGAGAAATAACACTTAACAGAAAAACATGCAAATTTTTGAACAAGCCTTACGATTTTAGTCACATATGCACACTTGAAATTAGTGATTCAAACTTTGAAAGACTTGCATTAGGTCATTTAAACGAGGAAGAGCATAGGGAAATTATAAAGTTGTTAAAACAATATAAGAAATTATTTTTTAAAGAAGGTGATTTATTAACAAATACAACTGAAATTCAGCACGAAATAAAGACAACAACACAACAACAAATTAATTCAAAAATGTACAGATATCCACCACAACATGAAATGGAAGTTAGAAAACAAATTAAAGAAATGGAAGAACAAGGTATTATTCAGAAAAGCCACTCCAAGTATTCAAGTCCACTTATAGTTGTACCTAAGAAAATGGACAATTCTGGTGAAAAAAAGTACCGCATAGTAATAGATTATAGGAAGTTAAATGAGGTTACTATAGACGATAAGTTTCCATTACCAAATATTGAGTCAATATTAGATAAGTTAGGTAGAGCTCAATATTTTACCACGTTAGATTTAGCAAAAGGTTATCATCAGATTTTAGTGAAAAAAGAAGACAGAGAAAAAACTGCGTTTGTAACACCACATGGGTTATATGAATTTATAAGAATGCCATTTGGCTTAAAAAATGCGCCAGCCACATTCCAACGGCTAATGAACGAAATCTTAAGAGATTATATTAACAAAACTTGTGTCGTGTATTTAGATGATATTCTAATATTTAGCACCTCGCTACAAGAACACTTAAATGCAATACGTGAGATCTTTGATGTGCTGGAAAAGAAAAATTTAAAAATTCAAATAGATAAATGTAATTTCTTAAAGAGAGAGACAGAATTTTTGGGACATGTTTTAACGAAACATGGAATGAAACCTAATCCAAATAAAATTAAGGTAATAGAAAAATTAGAATTACCTAGAACAGAAAGGCAGATCAAAAGTTTTTTGGGAATTACAGGATATTACCGAAAGTTTATAAAAGATTATGCCAAAGTAGCACAACCAATTACTAAGTATTTAAAAAAAGGGGTGAGAATAAATATCAAAGATCCTACTTATATTGAAGCCTTTGAAAAATTAAAAAACCTAATTAGTATACATCCAATATTACGCTTCCCTAACTTTGAAAAACAGTTTACATTAACAACAGACGCATCCAATTATGCGATCGGTGCTGTGTTGTCACAAGAAGGACATCCAGTATGTTACGCCTCAAGAACTCTGAATAACCATGAAAGAAACTATTCTGCAACAGATAAAGAGTTTCTGGCCATAATGTGGAGTGTCAATTATTTCAGACCTTATCTTTACGGTAGAAAATTTAAAATTCTTACTGATCACCAACCAATTAAATATTTACATTCCAAGTACAGGGGGAAAGATATGTCTCCCAGACACCAGAGATGGTTGTTAAAATTAGGTGAATATCAATTTGAGATCGAATACTTAAAAGGAAAGGAAAATAAAGTAGCAGACTTTCTAAGCAGAATTGAGAAAAGTGAGGACACTATTTTAGAAAACGAGGGGGGTGAAAACAGTAATAGCGAAATTTCTTTCCCTATTAATCACATAGAAGACGATGTAACCATGGCAACTGTACATTCAGCTGATGAAGAATTAGGAGATTATTTTTTCATTAAAGACGAAATAGTTAATAAATATAAAACTCAAATAATTTTAACAAATAATAAGGTAGAAGAGTTCAAAGAGATAAATGGTAAACGAATTATTTTTATTGCTGAAAACGATTTTGAGCACATGGGAGAAATCTTTAGGAGATACATATCAAAAGGCCAAATTGGAATTTATTCAGAACTACAAGAAAGAAAGTATAATATAGTACAGGAAAAGCTAATAGAGATGTATTCAAATGACAGTCAAATAAAGTTTATTAAATGTACTAAAAGAGCACAGGATATAGATACAGAAGTGGAAGCAGTTAAGCAAATATCATTGTACCATGTTAAGGAAAGCATGCATTCAGGTATAATCGAAACTTATAACCAACTTAGAAACAAAATTTACTATCCAAAACTTATGGAATTAATTCAATTGATAATTAACCAATGTGAGATCTGTCAAGAGGTAAAATATGACAGAAACCCAATCAAACCTAAATTTTTATTCACAGAAACACCATCGGAACAAAATGAGATTGTTCACCTAGACACATATGTAATAAAAAGAAATATTTTTTTAACAGTAATAGATAGTTTTTCTAAATTCGGAGCGGCTTACCCATTAAACGATAGAAACCATTTAACTATTATTGAGCAATTAGAAGACCACTTTTCAAAAATAGGAAAACCCAAAAAAATAGTAGCGGACAATGAATTCAAAGCAGTCCGAATAAAAGAATTTTTACAAAAGGAAAATATTGAATTGCATTTAACTAAACCCAACAGTCACACGGGTAATGCAGACATAGAACGTTTTCACAATACAATAGCAGAAAAATTCAGGATATTATATAAAATAGAAAAAAATGTTCCAATAAAACAATTGATTCAGAAGGCAATAAGAAATTATAATGAACGTTACCATTCCAGCATTAAATGCACACCTAAGGATGTACATTTAGGAAAAATAGAAAACAGCACGGTTAAACAGAATTTAGAAGAAAATAAAAGAAAAGTAATAGAAAAACTAAATAAATCTAGAGAAGACTATAGAGAAGCAAGAAAAGAAGGATTTATAAAAAACTACAAGGCACTTAGACATAAGGAACAACCAAAATATAAAAAAGCTAAATTAGAAAAAATACACTTGTGTAATATTAAAAGACCTTTAAAATTTTCAGATATGGATGAAGATAATACTGATGATAATCATGCTGACACCAATGAGTAAGGGAACGATAACAACTAAACGACTTACGGAACAATCAGGATTTATAGACATTTTTATAAAAAATCAGGAGATTGTCAAAGAATCAGACATAATATTACATATAATAAACCTACAAGAAATAGAACACATTCTGGACCAAATGACAGAAAACGTTATTTTAATAAAGACAAAAAATAAAGAAATACTTCAACTCGAATTATTAGAAGCCAGGAATAAATTGATTACTTTAAAACCAAAACGAATCAGACAACGTAGAGGACTAATTAACGGCATAGGCAGTATGTCGAAATGGTTATTCGGCACTATGGATGACGAAGACAGACAGAACATTCAAAAACATCTATTTAATATTAATGAAATAATTAACAATAATGATCAACAAATTGTAATTAATAACTATTTTAATGAAACTATAAACCATTTAAAAATGATTATCAAAAATGATAGAAAAATAATAGAGACAAAAATAAATTCTATAGATAAAATTCTAGATATAGAAAATGATAAACACATATATTTAGAACAATTATCAAATATACAACTTATAAAAAATAAGATAGAACATTTGCAGGATAATGTTATTTCCGCAAAATATGGTATGATACATCCTAGTATTTTAACTTTTAATGAAATTTAGAAATACAAAATAGACTATGATAAATTAAAATATATACAAATTGGAACAACGTTTTTAAGCGATTCTCATTTAGTTTTTGGCATAAAAATACCTAAAACCTTTGAAATAGTAAAATTAAGATCAATTGTACCCATACCAAATAATGAAAGTAATGAAATAGATTATAGTATTGAAAAGATTTTTGAATTTGATAACAAAATTTATAAATTTGAAGAACACAAATATCTAAAAGACTTAAAAATAAGCACACATTGTATAATCAAAAATAATTGTCAACTAATAAAACATAACGAATTTGCAATATTTGAATTAGATATAGACACAATTATAGTTAAAAGTGCAACTAATATAAGTATAAATCAAACTTGTAATTCTGAAAAAATTATCTTAAATGGAAACTATTTAATTAATTATAATAATTGCTCAGTAAAAATAAAGGATTATCTCTTCTCAAACATTGTAGAAACTATAGAAGAAAAACAAATATTTAATAATATTGATAGTTTATGGAATTTTACTAATAAGATAACATTTGAACAAATTAAAGAAGAACATCAAGTAAATGTAAGAAATATCAAAGAATTAAATTTCCACAAAAGAATCACATATAGCTGTAACATTTTAATCATAATTGTAATACTTACCTTTTTTATAATAATCATAACCAAACATAAACATATTAAAATAAAATTAAACAATAGAATTCAGGAGAATTCTAATCTAAAGGGGGGAGAAGTTACATATAAAAATACAGACGTAATTGACGACTTTATAAATAGTATTATAAATAAATAAAACTGTAACATAAATTCATTTCCGGTCTATTAGAATAAAATTAAAAATCAAAATTATTTTTCGGTCGCAATTCTTGGAATTGAAATTAAAATTGAATTGAATTAAATTGAATTAAAATTAATCAATTAATAAGCAATATTGTAAAATGTTGAATTAAGCAATACTGTAAAATGTTGAATTAGCATAATTATATACTAGCATAAGTCTCATTATAACAATATAGAAACTAAATAAAACAGTTGGTGGTTATCCAAGGCCAAGAACGGTTAGTTCTCCTCTAAATCTTGTATTTTATTTTTAAAAAGTTCGGTTAAAGTAAAGTATTATAAAATTCAGAAGAGAGCGTTCAATTTAGTGTTGATTTACTAACACAGGCACACACACATACACAGGCACACACTAAAATAACAAGACAAGTCATGTGTATAAAATTCATCTATAAAGTGGTTGTGTTTTTTATTTGTTTTGTTTTTCATATTCTCTTGTTTTTTATTGTTGTTGTTTTGGTTTTATTATTATTTTTTTCAAATGGCTTCCTCATAGTTTAACTGCACGAACAGTGTTGACAATTTTTTTTAATTGTAACTGCCTTTAGAAACATTATGGCACAATAGCACGTGATGCCTTAAAATAAACTTTTAAGCAAAAAACAAACAAAAAATAATAAAAAACAAAAGCAACAATAGCAATAAAACACTGTAAATCTCTTTTAAGGACAACGCCTTGTTACGAGTATATTTGTGATTTTTTTCTTACTTATGGTATTTAAAGTTTTTCGGTATTTTCATTGAATAAGCAGGAAAAACAATCTAAAAAAAGACATTTTACAAAAGGTTTAAAACAAGGAAAACCTTTTAAATTTATATCAATTTGTAAAGAGATCTTAATTGTTATGATAAATAAAAATTGATTTTTTTTCCCAGCAATTTAATTTTAATTGAAATAAAATATCGTATTCTATTTTAAATAATTTTCCTCTTCTCCTGCTCTTTTTCTTCAATTCTGTATATTAATTTATGAAAATATTTAAGTGAACAAATTACATTATACTTTACATACAAACGGTTTTAATGACTCCTCATTAACATTGTAAAGGTCGTAAGGCAAACTTTTTACTTTGAACGGTATCGTTTCTTTTCAATTCTATTTTAAAAATGTGATGTTTTTTATAAGTAACCAATTATGTTGGAATTTAGCTCCATTAAATAGAATTTCTGTTTCAATAGTAGCTGTTCAATTTGTATTTTCAGTTGAAGTGGTCTATGGCAATGGTTAATATACATTTTTTTTTTTTCTAAATTTATAATATTTGTAACGATTTTCACTATTTTCCTTACGTTTTATTTGGCATTTAATATGTATGTATTTTCTAGTTGTGAGAATTTTTCTTCTTTTTTGTTTTTCCTTGATTTATTCTGTTAATTAATTAGTTGTCATGACTAAATGCAGACTTTGCCGTTTTTTTTTAATTTCTGAAGTTGACAAAGAGAACAAAACAGAAATAATTGTATTCAATAAACTGAATGAAAATATGTAAAAACGTTCAATAAACATTCACGATATTTATTAAACGTTCAGCATGCAATATTGATAGATAGCGATCTATATTGTGGAGTAACCCAATGTTTTGCGATCTGAATCATAACACACATGAATCACATAACAAAAATCCCGGACCTAACAAATAAAATACTTTTTTTTTGTTAAAAATTAGCTTCATTTATCAACGCAATCACCAACCAGAACAATGCAATTATTTCAGCGCCGCTCTAATATTTCATTACCACTTTTGTAGAACGATTTGTCCTTTGCCTTAAAATAGACCACAGTTTCAGCAATAACCTCTTTATTCGTGGAAATTATTTATTTTTATTTTTTTTGAGTTCTGCGAGTAGCCAGTCGTTGCTGGGAGCCAAAACTGACGAAGTTCGTTTCATGTAGTTTTGCCATTGTTTCAGAATCATCAACACGTTCTTGTTTTTGGTCAGCAGTGAGCAAACGCGGATTCACATTGAACAGAGCTTTTTCATAGTCAAATGCGCATGCAATATAAAGCCAACACTTTCTTTTGATATCTTTACGATATCAGCTAACTCACGCAACTTATAAGTTTACTCAGAGAAAATAAAAATTGTGATGGCGAGAAGTAAAAAATAAAAATATTTGCAAATTTGAAGAAACACACGTATTTGAAAAAAATTACAAAATTTTCGTTAGATTTTAATATATAAATAAGTTAAGATAATACAAAATAGTGCATATACGTATTTGCTGTTGCAGAAAAACCGAAAAGAATATATGTTTTTCTAGTTTGAAAGCCTTGCCGGAATTGTGGAATTGCGGAAAATGTTTTTCCTCAATGGAAAATCAAAGAAATTAGCTCATTTCTATACTTCTCGTGGTATTTTTTTGCAGGCGACCGATCTGCGCAGCGAAAAATTATAAAAATAACATACTAGGGCCATGAATACTTACACAATCCATTAAAACAGCAATAGCAGTGCTCTAAGAATTTGTATGAAAAATACTTACGAGTAAGTGCTGATGACAAACAATTATTACTTCACTCTTAAAAGACTGCTCTCACTGGGTAAATAGGCAACCAAATTTCATTGATTGCAAATAATGCTTATTGCACTTGGCTTGCCTTGAAATACACAATTTGTCGACTTCTCTCTTGTTTCGGTTACACAAGACCTTTTGGGACATCATCTTCACATCTATCGTAGTTCTAGAGGCCTTTTACAGCCTCTTTAAATGGCCCTTGTATCGTGAAAATAAATTTTGTTCAAAAATGTTCAAGCCTATTTGGAACATCAGTATCTTTTTTACTTATTTATTGCAAAATAAAATTTAAGACAAATTCATACATTTTTTCTTAAAGCCTGTGGGTTCAAATTCGTAAAATTTAATCGAAATGGTAAATTAACCCAATTTAATATTTTATCTCTCTCTCTCTCTCTCTCTCTCTCTCTCTTAAAAAAACCTCAGTTTTTTCTTCATTTTTTTTCTTACTCAGAATGCAATGAATATTAAAAAACAACAACAACAAAAAACATATAATGAATGTTGAAAAATGTACACGAAGCTGTAGGATCCATAATACCACCGCATGCCCGTGCAAACTTTTTTTTGTAGATTTATACAGATTTAAGTACTTGCACAATTTCTCTTTTCGTTACTTTTTTTCAGACTTTTTTTATTCAACAAAGATAGCTCACATCAAATAGTAAATAAATACAAACAGTGATGAGCAATTAAATAGGGATATTCGGTATAAAAATGCCAATTAAATTGAAAACATACAACTTTAAAAACTCAACTCTTCTGGTTCAATTCGAATGAGCCACAGTGTAAAATCAACGTCATCTCTTTTTTATATTAAAACACATATACACACATACGTATAATTTATTTATACTTTTCCACATAATATTCCTGAGAGATGTTGCGGTATTTTTTGTTTTTTTTTTTGTTTTTTTTTTTTCATTCTTATATCTCCCGCTGCCTTTACATGTGTTTAGTTGAGTGTACAAATATTTGTGAGAATAAAAAAGTGAAAGCTTTTATACACACATACTTGCACACAGAGCCAAGTTAAGTTTTTGTTCATGTGGAAGTAATGATGTTTTAAGTGAAAAATTGTAAATAAAAAATGAAATCAGGGGCATCAAACGAAACAGCCGTATTAGTTCAGTTACTTGGTTAGGTATCTAGGTTATATGAAGTCGAAAAATTAGAACAACACTGAACTATTAAATAGCTCTTAATCAGAAAGAAAATCGATAAAAAGAGACCAAAAAACCAAAAATTATTAAATTTATTTTTTATGTCTGAATATGATGGGTATGATGTTGTGACAAAATACATAACGAAGCAACAATTTGATAATCTTCACAGCATATAATTATGAATAAAATATAAATATGAAAAACCAACAATTTTTCGAAGTATGATACGAATACAAATACAAATTATTTTACAAACATCGCAATATAATATATTAATGAAAAATCCTAATTTAAAAATAGTTTCGCAAATTCATTCACTTTAGGTGGTAATTAAGTGTTGCAATACGTTATAATTCTTTAATTGTTATTCAAAGAAAACGATTTTAATAATAAGCTTCAGCTTAAAAAAACAAAAAACACAATTTAATGAAGTGCTCTAAAGGGATGATATTTTCTTTCAAACTAGAGGGCCTTCTCAAGAAATGTACTTTAAAATACTCTCTTAAATAACATATACTCTGTATAACAGGAATGGAAAAATATTGAAATAAATCTTAAAAGCTTTAGTTTTAAGACAAATATTTGATACTCTACGAGTAGATCATAGGCAGTCCATGATAAACACCAAAGAGAACACATGAAAACATTTCTGATTGCGCAATCCTTATAGACGGTTCTTTTTAGAAGAGTTCTCGAACTTTGATCGAAAATAAAACTATAAAAAATGTAGGAATTAAATTAAATTTCTATTCTGTTCTTAGGAAAAATGCATGTCATCTAAATTTAACAAATAATATCCAATGAATGATTGCCGATTTTGGAAAATTTTTCCAAGATTAGATTCGCTTTTAACGCCTTAAGACTTGTTAGGTTATCTGCGTATTCGAGAGAACTAATGTACATCCCAACGACCTGGAAGTTAGAGATACAACGCAAAGTTCATGTTTATATCAACTCATTAAGCATATATCGTACAAATATAATACATTTTTTGTTGTGTTTTGGTTATTTTTACTCCATAATCGGTAATTTTGCTGGTTGTCGTGTCTATTTGACCAAAAATAGATTTTTTTAAACGCTTAGTGTGAATTCGATATTTCTCCACTTCTTCAATCTGAAAAAAAATGTTGTTCAAGTTTACTAAGAAACAATTGTTTAAGCGCTAACTCAAGTTAAAAAAATGTCTAAAAATCTTTAACAGGATGTTATATTACAAAAAAATAAATAAAAAAATAAAACTAAAGCGTTAACTCAAGGTTAAATACTTCCGAATGTGGGCTACAAATACTTTTGAAAATTTATTTTTTCCTGCTTTTTCATAAACTCACTCGTATTACACAAAAACTTACACATACACACTCATAAAAACAAAACGCCTGCCGTCTTTTACGCTTTGAAGGCGAATGTCATTGTTTGTTGGCCAACAATGCCCTGTTTATTTTCAATTCACCATTAAAATATCGTACTTAATTTACTAACACACATACACACACACACACATGCATACTTACTTTTAAGGAAGCCTTAAGCTAAAGCGTAAATCGCAAAGAAAAATATGAAGAATTTTGCATTTGAAATGTAATCATTGTGACGTCATATTTGTTCATAATTTCCTCTTTCTTTTCCCCTTAGACTCTTACAAGAATTATTATTTCATATATATATGAATGTATGTATGTATGTATGTAAAGCCAAAGATACAAATTCAAATAAATAATATTAAAGAAAGACATTGTATATGTGTGTAGGTATGCTTGCTATGCTCGCCATTTAATATAATTACAAATGCAAAAGTGAATCTCACTCGCTGTATCTGTTTTCTCATGAATAAAAGCGCTGCTGTATGCACCTCCATTTTTTTTTTTTTTTTTTTTTCTTAAATAAGCAACTGAAACAAATTTTCGTATTTTGGTTTTTTAATTCCGTCGGCAGTATGCTCTCATCTTTTTATTTATTTTTTTCTCTTCAGTTATTTGGCAGTGTGCCAGCAACACCCAAAGAAAAAGAAATATTTTTTTTCGTTTTTGTTTTTGTTATTGTTTTTATATTTGTTGCTGTCGTGTTAGGGAAAAACACAAGAAAAAAAATAACATAAAAGGATAATAAGAAAAGTTTTTATTATTTCCCTTTATTTTTATTTTCAATATTATTTCTCTATTTTTTTATTTTATTTTTTTTTTTATTTGCGTTGTTATTGTTGTTTTATACACTTTTGCAATGGCTCCAGTTTTATTTTCAATGACATTTTTAACGCTGTGTTACATGTGCAGCTGTTGTTGTTGTTGTTTTTTACTGTTTTCTCACTTTGTTTTATTTTTTAGAGAGACAGCATCAGGATAAGAAAAATTACACACAAGTTTCCTTATATTTTATTGCATTTTTTGTTGGTTCCTAGTTAGCGTTAGTTTCTATTTCAGTAGTGAATTGGGACCCTACCCATCACAAAAATAAAAATATTTCAGTTTGATCTGAATTTTTTTCGTCTTTTTACACATAAGACATATTTCTTGCATTTTCTTTTTTGGGCATTATAATGAAAGTTAATGAAATGGTTTAAATTACCAAGTCATTATTGCCTAAAATAATAGTTTATTGAAAATTTAAACTTTATTTTTGAGGAATTTTTAATACATGGTGGGCCAAAAGTCACTATGGGGCTTGGCCCATGTATATGTATATATATATATAGGGCCCGCAAAATAAATTTTTTTCTGAAAATGAAATGAAAAAAAAACTACTGAATATTTTCTCAAATTTCTTTTTTTATTTGAAAGTACAATCTTTCCGGTTAATAATGGAAAATAATTTCATTCAAATGGCTGCCTTGGCTTGCCGAGTGCAGTAGCCTTCACGATCGGTCCAATTTTTAAGCACATTATCGAATATCCTCCTCCTCATTTTTGTGAACAAAAATTAGTTCAACATGGCCCGATAACGATCGCCATTGACTGTAACGGCCACTCCTTGCACATTTTCGAAGAAAAATGGCCCAATTATGCCTCTGGACCAAAGTCCGCACCAAACAGTGACTCGTCTTGGGTGTATCGGCTTTTCAATGTATGCGTGCGGGTTTTATGTGCACCAAATGCGACAATTTTGCTTGTTTACATACCCGCCAAGATCAAAATAAGCTTCATCTGCAACATTACCATGATTTTCAAAGTAATGGCGCAATATTTCCCAGCGTTGTTTAAGCGTATACACAACCATATTCGTTCAGCGGAAGGATAAAACTAATTATCTGTCAAATCAAAAATGAGCTAAGTATTACCCTTTATATGTGCAATATTCTTTTATTAATACGTTGTTTTTTAGTCATTTTTTGTATTGGGGTTCTTTGCAGTTTCCAAAGAGTGTTCACAGCTATTTTCTTTACTGTGATTTGTATAACCATCCCACATATTCTCATATCCTTCAATTCGTGATTTATATGTTCTTTCATAGTAGTCTGTATATTTGAGTCTTCGAGTTTTCTTTCAATATCCAATTTCCTCCGCAGCTATCGTTACGATATATCAGCTGAGATTTTCGTTACATATGAAGAATATCGTTTATTCATCATGATTTAATCAATTTGATTTCTCACGATCTTTCTCCCCCGATGGAGGGAACGAAGACAAAATAATGCGTTGATTATTGTAATTTTATATTTCTGATAGCATTGAATAACTCTACTTCCCCTTTTATTACGTTCTCCCTAACCGTATCTTCCTGTAATACCAGCTATGAGGTCCTTTCCCACTCTCGAGTTGAAGTCGCCTTGAATGATGTTTATTTCATGATATTTGGTCATGTTCATCGATTCTGCAATTTCGTCATAGATTTCTTTATTTTCCTCATTACTTTTATCGGCAGTTGAAGCATACGCCTGGATAATGTATATATTTATTCATTTTGCTTCTAATTTTATGAGCTTTGCTCTATCCGATTTCTGTATGTGTCCACCATGTTTCGCTTATACCAACTATACCAGCATCTATCTTATGTTTGTTCATCTCGGCAATTGTGTTGGCTAGTTTTCCTGATTCGTAGAGGCTTCTTTCATTCCAAGTATCAATGTTCAAAGTTTGCTTTGTTTTACTTCATAGCATTCTGAACACTCTCGTATTACCGTATTTTGAACGTTCAAATCAGTTTTGCCAAATTTATCCGTATTTTGCAGTTTTTTTAAGCATTCAGCAGTTTTTAAGTTTTTTGTTTAAGAAATAAGTTTTTAGCAAATTGAGCAGATTTTGCAGTTTAATTTCACTTTCTGAAGTAAGTATTTCAACAGCATTTGCTTAATATAACTGTGGTGAGGTTTACTCGAATTTTTCTTAATGCGGTAATGAATTATCACAGTTTTTGACCACTAATCACAAAGAAAGAGAGCATTAACACAGGGTGTGATATTCGCATTTAGATCGAAGAATATTGCGTTTTTCTGCTCAGTCGTTTTAGAAATGCTGTGGGTAGCATGTTTTGAAGTTAAACAGAAAAGTTCCTATAAAAATTTAAATACTCATTCAAATAAAACAAAACTTTACAAATTTATTCATTGTTGTCTTTTCAAAAAATATATTAACAGTGGAGAGAAACCCAATCATATAAAGAGGTCCGCATGCATTTAATTTTGCACTTTTAGCTTAAATATAGAGCAACTTATATTTGAAGAATTTAGTCATACTTTCTAGAATATTATTGAAAAACTTAAGAAAAATCTCGTCAAATTCGTATTATATTCGTTACCATATCCAAAAGAAAAAGTTGTCATTCAGTAAGATGGTGATCCAAGCCAGACAGCTAACATTACCAAAGAACGGCTGTTGCAACAAAAATTTTAGGTAAATAAGTGGTCACGAATTCCAATTAAATATATAATTTCTGGATATTGGTAAAAAGACGTCTAGAAAAATATAATTGGGCTTCGAGGAACATGTCGGAGATATTACAAGGAATATAATACGATTGGGATGAGGTTTCTCCTACGTTTTTGGGTAATATTGTAGAGAATTTGTCTAAGTTCAACAAAAAAAAAAACGTCACATAAAATAATGAGGTCTAGGATAAGTTCCTCTCTATTTAAGCGAAAAGTGAAAAATTAAGTGGCTGCGGATTCTTTTATATGATAGAGTTTCTCCCATTCCAGTATCGAAATGTTAAACTTTTTGTTAATGTTTTTTTGAAAGGACTTATTAATGAATAAATGTGCGGAGTTTTGTTTTATTTGAATGAGTTTCTAAATTTTTATATGAACTTTTTTGTTCAACTTCAAAACATCCACGTGGTTTCGTTCCCCACTGTATATATATCATTTTTTTTAAGAACAGTGGAATCACATTACATACTACGTAAGTATATACGTATGAGTGGTACATTTGCTTCACCAATAAACATCGCTCATGCTCACGTACTTATGTACGTAGTAATGCAATTCCACTGTTCTTCTGTCAAAAAATTATATTCCTAAGACGACTGTGCAAATTAAAAAAATTTTAGCCTCAACTAAACGTAATTTTATAGCGGAGTTTCCTTTTTTAGTTTATTGAATAAATTTAACCGTTTTGGGATAACGCGAATATATATTGTAACCTCCTCCATTTTCGAAATAGCGGTCTACCTCGAAAACAAGAGCTAACATAAAAGTAACGCAAACCAAAACTCATCATTGTAAGCCATTTCGTCCCTCTGTCACTTGCGACCACCATAGTAGCCTAAGCTTTAGCCCCATGAATAAGTATAAAAACTATCGACATTAAAAAGTTTTTATCCTATATGATGTTGATCGAGGTACTCTTACTCAGACTGGGTCGATGCCATCATATTAAAATATTGTGTGTATACCGGCGATTAAAATTCATTTCAGGAAAAATAGATCAAAATGTGGTTGAAATTACTTTTGTGAATAAATGTTTAGTTTCGTTTTGTATGGACACAAGATGCTAGAAAAGAAAATGTAACAGCTTAGAAACAATAAATTTTGAAATAAAAACATATAAAAAGAGAAACTTTTAGAGCAAAAATGCAGCAGCAACTTTGGAGCAAAATTTATGGCATTTTTTTTATAAATAAATTCTTATTGTTGCGGTTTTGTTGTTTTTATGCGGCGCCACATAGACAAGAGAAAGGCTTTTTATTTTTGTATTTTGAATGGAATCAAATGTTGATCGTGGCCGGATAGACAATATGGCGGTTAGTTTGGTTTGTTGACTTTTAAAGATTTAAGCTTTTTTAACTATTTTTCTCTGCTTTTATTATTTTATTTAATTTTTTTGTTATTGTAATCGTGGTTAGTACGTTTACAATGCATTATTGTAGTAGGTCGGCGCCAATAATGATGAAAAAAAAACTACAAAATCATGGCATGATGATGTACGAGTACAAGATGTTGGCTGTTGTTTTGGTGCCACAATGTCTGTTAACGTATAATCCATTTATTTATTTTGCTTTTTTCTCTTGTGTATCATTTATTCATTTTAGTTTTAATTCCGGTTGCTGGTTTTTGTACTCTGCTCTACTTTGACAATTTTAAATAAAAAATGATAACTTTCGAAAAATGGTTTTTGCTTTTCGTTTTGTTTGCATTGCATAAAACGGCTGTGCATGTGTATTCTTTTGACATTCTCTTGATCTTCATTACATATATACATATGTAAATCTATAGCGGTGAGTTTTTATATAAAATCGATTTTTAAAGGGATGATACGTTGGCAAGCATTTGTTTGCAAACATCATGTATGCTTACAAATGCATATTTTACCCGGCGGCAAATTACTTCCGCCGTCTTTAAAACCACTTAAAAGTAAAATTTTATTGTCTGGTTTGACACAGTCTATCACCGATTTTAACATTTGTTTGCAAACCAAACGCATACATACAAGAGGTTTGCAAGCAAATGTTTGCCACTGTATCACCCCCTTTACATACACTCAGACATCCACCCATGCATGAAAGTGTTTATACTGCTCTTAAATGCCTCTTTTGATGAATTTTGAACAAAAATACATGTTATTTATTTGACTCTAAATTGTTGTTGTTAATTTATTAGGAGTACTGAGTATGTGTTATTACATGCAGTAGTTACTTTTATCCACTAATAAACATATATACATGCATACATATTTAAGCCAAATGTGAGAAATGGAAAAAATTTTAAACTTGTGTGTAAAGTAATATCTAAAAATAGTGGCTGTTAAAGTTATTAAGTATTTAAGTTCTCAAACTTTATAATATTAGAGCTTCCTGCCCTGTATGGCTTCAATTTCTATAAGGCGGAGCTCTACTTTGATGCAGTCATTTCACTCTTTGCCAAGCTGACACTTTTTCAGTCGTTGAATTTGAGGACCTTTGATGGTCTGGTCTGGAATTGGAGCGAGGGCCACTTGCTTGGTAAGCGTGTGTTTTACTTACCATACCACAGCGACACAATCGTTTAATGTTGTATAAATAACAATTCTTAGTTGCTTTCTATTTTATTCTGAAGATATCTAACAATTTTTTATAAATTCATATTCAAAAACACACTCTCAGGGCGAGAATAAAAGGCATGAAAACAAATTTTAGCATTTTATCAACAAACTAACAAAAAATAATAAAATAAAATAAATAAACGAAAACCTTTAGGAAGTTATTAATAAATTTATTAAAACAACCTGTACTACTTGCTGACTGCATTCTAGATGCGCATTAGGGGAACGACCAATAAAAAGTTTAATATTCAGCCCAATTCTGAAAATTCCCTGGGAATACATTCTTCCCATTTATAAAATCCTCCTATTCCAAGCAGAGAGTTAGAAGTATGTGGTATATTTTAGGGATTTCAATTAAAATTTTTTATCCAACATTTGATATAGAAAATTTATTAAATTGTCATCTCTAAATACAGGGGAAAAGGGAAAATGGGAAAAATGTGAAGGGAATTCTTTTTCAGAATTGGGCTGAAAAGAAAAAAAATCATCAAAAAGTATTTTGCCACACAATTTCTTTTTTGCAGATCTTACAATCGTATTTGTTGTATTCGTTCTAAACAATTCTGTCTTACTTTCTCTTTCCTCTTCATCTCATTTTTAATGATTATAAAGTAAATTATGGCTGCTTTTCCATGCGAAATATAAAAATAAAAAATTTACCCTGCTACCACATTTTACCCCTGACTGTTATGAATAGATTGTCGGCCGGCAATTGTATACCACGGCAGTTAAATTAGCAGAAAAGGAAAAACAAATGCTAAAAGCAAATAGCGGGTGAATTTTTTTGCTATTTGGATTTTAAGTGTAAATTTTTTATTGTAAAAAATATATTCGCGACGAGTGGCAATGCCAAAAATGCTCAGTAAGATTTGTTATCAAAATTAGTGTTGTGTGAGAAATATGTTTTGTAAATTATATCCAAAGAAGGAGCTCATTTTCGGCGGTGCGTCAACAAACAGAACAGCTGGATTTGGAGTCAGGAGTGTCAAACGTACATGACTCCATGAAACTATTGATAGACCAGTTTGGTGAGCAGTCCAATAGCCGCCAGGATTATGAGATTTAACACCACTATTTTATTTTTTGATCGGATATGTGAAGTCTTTCGTATATAGGGACAAGTCAACCATAATTTCAAGCCTGAAGAAGAACATTGCCTCTGGTGAGATTTTGAAATGCTAGAGTAGACCTCCTACGGCATAGCCATGGGCAATATTTACATGAAATTATCCTTGAAAAGTAAGTGGCAGGTATTTATTTATCGCCCTAAATAAATATTCCAATCAATTTGGATATTTTTTGTGTGTGTGTGTTTTTATTTTTATTTTCAGAGCCCAAACCTTAAAAAAAAATCACCCTCTATAAGTCCAGGAAAATTTTTCAAGCAAATTAACACTTTTTCCTTAAGTAAACAACAATTCTAGAAACCCAACAAAGTTTATAGCAGTGATTGCTTTACGTATTTGATTAAAAGTAGAAACTATTTTGGCGAAAGTTCAAGATTTGGCATGAAAATTAAAATTAAAAAAAGAGAGAAAATAGTAAAAATCTCCAGGGGATTAGTTTATTGTTTCGAAATATTAAATTAAGATAATTTTAAAGATATGAATTTATTTTTAACGTTCAATTTAGGGGGAACCATTTAACAATTACATAAATGGGACAATGAGATTTTCCTTCAAAATATAAAAACTTGTAATAAATACGATTAGGGTAGCAATCCGAGTCACTGATATTTGCATTACTGGTCTAATAGCAATCGATGTGAATGACACCGCTTGTATCCCAAAAAACTGTAACTATAAAATCTTTGACAGACAGAATGTCCTTTGCCCAATTAAAACTATATTTTAGTCGAGTGTGAGCAACCGAAGCAAACATCGCACGAATATTTACAACTTTGCCCACGATGTCGAAAGAAAACTTATTCGATCGAATGGCAGTCACTCACTTTCTTTCGTAACAGCGTCCAACTATCTTAGGATTTTTTGTTTCAAACGTAGTCCAAATAAATAACTGGATTGCCATAGCTTAATTCCACAAATAAATCGCCAATATACATTAAAAAACGCTTAAATGTAGAAATTTTACAATGCAAATTCTAACTGTGGTACCACTGGAACTTGAAAGTAATCCTATTCGTACCTTAAAAATTTATTGTCTTGAATTTCGTTATTATTAAAAGAGTTGTGTTTAAGACGACATTCGTTTTAATTGATAGTGCCTATTATTTTTTAAATCGCGTATAAAATACTATTTTTATTTAATAAATTTTTTTTTAAATATGTACGAATATTGATTTTTCATACCGTAAATAAATTAACAAAAAATTTAACAAAAGAAATAAAATTTTTGAAAGAAATTGTTACTTCTTTTATGCGATGGCGGCTACAAATTGAAGCCTTTACAGGGACCCAATACCTAGCAACGAAGCCAGGTACAAGAAAAAGCATTCCAGAATGCTTCAATGTCCATTTCAATCTGCGAATGACAATAAAACACAAGTGAGTGATTTTCACCTTTGTGTTCGTACAAACGTAAGAAAAACGATATAGTGTGAGCCAAATTTGTACTAAAGTTTTTACGTTATCTTTCGCATTTATTTGCGTTAGACAGCTGTTTCTCGTTGGGAATGCGAACGAACGAAAACGTTCGACATCGTGGGACAGGCTGTTTTTCTTAACCTGCTATAGGTATGATAAAGAAGAACATATAGGCCATTTTTTAATTTTTCACAAAAATATACAATAAATATTCACAAGAAAGTTGCCATGTCATTAAGTATTAAGAAATAGAAAGAAAAATATAATAAAATAATGAAATAGTTTGGAAAGCAATGTTGAACGATATATAAATGGACATCTTATGTTATCGTATAACTAAAAAAAGTATAATTTGTTTGTATCATCTCTGTTTTCGTTAAACAAAAAAAATTTTATACTCTAACGTTTGTAAGCATTGCTGGTTTTTGTATTTATTGTTGTTGTTGTTGGAACTATGTACATCTACTGCTATGCTCCAAACAAATATTACAATTGTAAAACATGACACTTAAAAATTTTAGTTTCTTTTTTATGTTTTATTTACTCACTCACTTACTCACTCACTGCACTAGACTTGGCAGTTGCACTCATACAAACGACACATTTACATCGACACTAACACTCGGAACATTGGCATGCTTACACTGGCACCGAAAAAAATTATACATGATCCGGAAAAGACTGTCACTGCTCGTAATTTTATTTACAATTTTCATGTGAGCACACTTCGTACGTGTGTGTAGTTTCCAAAAAAAGTGATTCTGCCTTATTCACAACATGTTGTCGCCTACATGACGTATATATACATAAGTACGTACAACTAAATAATGCATGTTTACATTTAACTGTTTTCAAAAAACTACTTAAAAAAAATTAACATGAAAAGTCCCAGTAATAAACATAATGAAACTTTTATTTTTAAAAGCTAATTTTAACCAACAGTATGCCTCCATTTAATTAATCGTTTAAAAAAATGTTGATCAAAAAACACTTCTATTTTTATACTTTTACTGTAAAAGAACTTTGTTTTTTTTCCAAAGCCTTTCATTTTTCCAGGAAAATTTTGTAAAGCTAATCAATAGATTGTATTTTTTAAACATCAAAGTATTGAACTCGCTATGCGAATATACTTAATGACGCAAAATATGAAAGAAGTACTAAGTAAGTTACTAAGTTTAAAATTATTTTTAGTACCAGTAGTACAATAACACTAAATGTCTAAAATTAATTTTTTTTTTTAATTTGACTCCTAACATCAGTCTTTTCAATTCTGATTTCCTCTAATCCCTATTATATCGTACAGTAAAAGCTTTTCGTAATTAATATAAAGCATATATTGTAGTATAAGTTGTACTAACAGGGGTCAAAAACGCGGGCTTAAAAAAGAAGAAGCAACCCACCGGTTTTTATTAAGTTTTTTGATGGGTTTTATTGGGTTTTTTAACTGCTTCCAAATTTCGTTCAAGTCAACAATATTTTTTGTTTGTTTATACAATCACGTTGTTTTAGTTTTTATAATGCAGTTTTGCACAATGTGTACTATGAACTGCTAAAACTCGGTGATCGGAGCAGACTGCAATTACTTTGTTTCAATCATGCATTATGAGAAAAACGGCCTTAATATAAAGACAGACATGACTAAATTATTCTTTTGCAGGACAACACCCGACCTCATGTCGCAAAAGTTTCAAGACAAATATTAGTAACAAATAAATGCTGCATCTGCAGCCGCACACTTGTGTACTAAGGGCTTGGGATTTCTCTAAAATCTTTTGTTGTATCCATACTTTCAGTTTATTTGAAAATATTTTTGTACTTTTTTTGTGTAAAATATTTTGCAAATTTATATACTTCATACGTTTAGTTAATCGATGACTTTGAACTACATTTGACCACTTAACCTTTTAGAACTGCTCTTATTCGTAAATTATTTTTTTATACTTCTGAAACTATTTTTTCTAGTCGCTAGATCAAACCCCTTTACAATAAATTATGGAACTTTCATTAAGTATTTTATTAAATGAGAAAATTAATATCCTTGAATCAATATGGAACTACAGCAGCAGTCTATCAACAGAGTTTTTCGTGTTGTATATATTCATGTTGAACATCAACTCTTCAACTCACACTTTTTTAGAAATCGCATATCCTAGAATTATAAATTTCTAATATAGTTTTCTGTTTTTATACATAAGCTTTCATTAAAAAACTGTCTGACACTTTCTGAAAGCTTAGATTCATCACTCAAGATTACGACGCTCAATTACTTTTGTACCCAGGAGCATAAAGTACTTTTCTGTGACCGTGAAAAATATTAAAAGCGCTATGAGAAGTAAAATGTTAACTTACTTTATTATATTCGTAGGTAAAATTTAAAAAAAAAAAGATTTTTTTTTTTTATTTCAACAGGTCTCTTTTTTTTTAAGCAAGGCCAATAGACTGTTCCAACATGTGAAATTAATTCTTCACCAAACTCACCTCTCAATAGGTTCATAGTATCGCATGCCGTGTCATGTAAAATTACTGAACATTTTTGGCATTGCCATATATCACGAATCTTTTTTACACCCGATAAACAAATAGCAACAAATTCACCCGTTACATCACAATGATAATGGTAACAATAACACGGTACTACAGCAAAATGAAAAACCTGGAAAGTGACTCTATTTTTCCGACAGGTGCTATCGAGTACAACAAGAATCTGTTTTTGAAATATTCAAAATATCCTCAAAATTTATATGCAAACACATATTTCATCGAATTTTTTCAACATTTTTTTACCACTTTGAAGCTGCAGCGGAAATCCTTTTCGTTGTAAATTTACATATGCTCTGAATTTCAGCATCAAAGAATGAGTTCCTTTGATGAAGGGTATCATATTATTTTTAATAAAAAAGGCTTTTTCTCAGATATAAAAAATATTTTTATTTCAGCTTGAAAATAGTTTCCGGTTAAAAATGAAAAATTATGTCGGTCAAGTGACCCGCACCACTGGCTAGGCAAACTCCCAATCTTTCACCAAAATTACACTGTGTGACAAAAAATACATGCCGAGCGATGCTATTTCTCCGACAGGCGATGCCGAATCATTTTTTGAAATTTTCGAAACACTTCCAAAATCTCGAGTTACGGGTAAAAAAAACCGATTTTTCGGACTTTCATGCACTTGTAAGCTAATAACTTAGCTGAATATTACCCGATTTTAAACCTCTTTTAGGATTTGTCGTTTAAGTAGCGTTAGAGAATCTGGGAGTAATTCTCAAGGGAACACATTTTACATCCAATTTTTTTTCAGATTTTTTAAGATTAGACGCGTTTTTGCGCACTATTTTGTATGGAAACCATACTATTTCTCAATCAATTAAGTAATTATAGTCACTTATGAATAAAATGAGAATTACGGCTTAGAGATCCGTTGGCAATTGACGGAATTATTTTTCTGCTCACAGCTGCTATATTCTCGGTTGAACGACCACAACATTGATAAATTCTGTTTCTGTTATCATGCACGGATCCAGTTTCTTCAAACTTCTCAACCGTCAGCTTGATGGCACGACTTATTGGAGCATTTTCTCTACTGAATTTCGTTCTAAATCTCCTAAAAACATTTTGAAAACTTTTACAATTTCCAAAAATGTTTTAATAATAAAAACTAACCCGAATGTATTTAAAATACGAAAATAAAAATTTTGAATAAAAATACAAGTAGAAAAAAATGGCAGCAAAGTGTGTTCAAAATGGAGTTATCAACCCTTTATGTAGGTAAAATACATTTTTTGAAAATTTTGTTCAAAAAAGAAATATTTTTCACATTTTTTTTACACATAACCCTGTTTTTACATGATTTTTTTTACACGGCCCCGTTTGAAATGTAACTACCGCTTAAAAACAGGTTTAAGTGTTTTGGATATTTAAACAAAATAAAAAAAACATGGCTGTTTAAGTATAGCAAATTTGCAATGATTTTTTTTGTTGCAAATATGCACAAGTGTAGCAAATATAACCTTCATGTTATTTGGTGTTGTTACGTATCAAAATGTAGCAGATATGCTAGGATTGCTACGTCTTCAAAATTTGCAACGACTGTTTCATGAGTTACATTCCTAAAAAGCGTCTTTAACAAGTAATGTCTCGTGCAAAATAAAAATTATTTTTATAGAACAAAATTAAAATAACTATTGTTGAATTTGAAAAATTACGGAAAAAAATCTGAAACTTTTAATAAAAACTTACCTAATTTGTGGGAATATACTTTTATATCTTTGCACTAAACAGATAAAATAGCTTATCTTCAGTAGTTAACAATTGTAACATGTCGATCTCTTTTTGTTTTTAAAAATTTAAAAAATTTTCAACTGCATTGAGCAAGTTTCTAAACAATTAAAACAACTTTTCGTTTTTATGCTGCACTTATCACAATGTGGCATGGATTTTTGTCGTAAATTTCCAGCTACGTGTGTATGTGTGTATGTGTGTCTATATGCGTTGCTAAGTTTTTGAAACACTATGTGGTAAATTTTTTTTTATTATTATTATGATGATGTTACTGTTCATTGATAATATTTCATACTCAAGGTTGATTATGATGATGTGCACTTGCAAAGCACAGCACACTCATACATACAATATATGCATGTAGTGGATGGAACCAAATATATTCGTTTAATAAATTGTTATTGGCTGCACTTGATTTGATCTATGGCTGTTGGATTTATATGAGCTTTAACTAGCACCTCTGTGTGTTTGCCTACTTTCGACATGATTTGTTTCCCTAAACATTAATTTTAAGAGATGTAATCGAGGGGCAATTTAGACTTTCGAAATGGCTTGTTATCATTTTATGTACAATATTTTTTTTTTGTTTTACTAAATTATCTACTTTAATTCGTATTTAATTTTAAATAATTTCAGATTTAAAATTGATTGTGTGAGTAAAGTATTATCGAAAAGTTTTTTGTTAGCTCTGATACGAAATCAGCGCCTTGCTAAATGAACTTTTCTGAGTAAATATGTTACAATTTATATATGAGGCCACTGTTCTAAATTGAGCACAACTATGTTTAGAAGTGTAGACTGTAAACTAAAAGTAATTTGCTATCGTTACTTTAATTTATTTACTTCTACAGAATATTATAACGCCAAAAACTCCAAAAATTACAATGTTACTTAACGTTAATTCTTGGCGCTTGCATTTATTCGCAAAAGGACAATTGAATTGGATTACGAGGGGTACAATATGAAATATGCATCAGTTGTTTAAGCTCTGCTTCAAGATAAATCCTGCTAAAATAAAGAAGCAGTTACGATATCACATTTCGAAAATTTTCACACATAGACTGCCACTATAGTGACTTCAGACAACTTCACTAAATTCCAAAAATAAAAAAATTTTGCTTTTCTTACATTTTTTGTTATTCTACTTCTAAGTTTTTAATAAAAAAAAGTAAATTTAAAAAATGACACGTAGTTTTCATTTAACCTCCAATGGGTTGAAACAAAACTGATTGTCGTATATCGATAACCATATGCCTTCTCACAAAAAATGTCAATGTCAAGATTTTAGTTCGTTCTGAGAAATATTCAGTTGGAAGAATTATTATGATAAAGCAACAAACAAACACATTATGTTTGATTTTATGATTGCGTACAATCAATCATATCATAATTCCTATCGATTAATTTTTGTCAAATTATGACACACTCTTGTGTAATATAAATCGAAATCATTCATATGAAGTTGAAATCGAGCAAAATAAGTCTAAGTTTCCAAATTTGTTTTAAAGTTCTGATGCTTAACACTTTCGCGGACAAGATTGTAAATGCCGTAAAATTTAATGAACAGGGATAGGAGGGCATATAATGTCGTTTCAGTTAATCTAAGAATACGCAGTCAGTAAATTTGCCTCACAAATAGACAAATAGAAAATGAACTGTACGTGAAAGGGTTAAAAATGTTATGACAGAAGACAACTTATTCGAACAAATAATAAAAAAAGAATCTTCTGGAATTAGAAAGTATGGAATATAGAAATTTCATGATTCGTTCGATTTCAATTGCAGTCGATAATCTCGTTTAACTTTACTGCCTGTTGTTACTAATCAATAGCTCCTAAAATTACAAACCAAATATTTATATCCTCTATTCGCAGTAATGCAACCATCATAAACGTGTATAGTGATTGTTATAATTTGAAACTGATATAAAAATTCATATTGACTGACATGGTTTTGTTGCCATAAATTGAATTTCTTAGCAACCTAAATATAATGGTATTGAGGCCAGGGTATATTGTTTGTCGATTTTTGAATCGATCACATATATAGATACTCGGTATCTAATCAAATTTGTCGCATTAGTAGAAATTAATAAAAGGATTCTTATTTTATTATTTTCGAAATTTTCTGCTCTGTTCTGTTTTGCATTTTTTATTGTTGTGTCATGTAGGTTCTGAGACAGATTCCCAAGCAAAAATTCAGCGCTGTAAGAAATCCTTAAATGAATTCTTAAAATATTTGACTTAAGTATTTATTGCTGGTAATCCAAGATATCTATTACTGAGTTTTCGTATTTTTTTCTCCTTTTAATTAACTGTAGAGCGGTTTGCAAATTTTTTGTAAATATACATGCATTCTTTCGTAAGACTACTGACGCAAAGGGTTTGGTAATTTTCAGCAGAAGGAAAACATACATTACCACATTGCTTGACTTCATTTATTTCAAAGGCAACAACAACAATAATAACTAGTAATACTGATTAATAAATAGCGTTGTTAGTAATCGACATCATTTCATAATTACTACGAGTATGTAAGTAAAGTACAAATTTTCGGTTTTTTTCTTGTGTTGCTTTCTACGCACTATGGTGTTGGTATTTGTACATGCAGGGTGAAGATGTATTTTGTAGCCACTGGCCAATAAATGTTTCTATTTCTTTTTTCTTTTTTTAACACATTTTCGTTTCTATGGTTCTTTAGACTTTACAGATACATATAAAATAACGGAGAAGCACGTGTATGTAATAAAAATGTAATAGAAACAGGATACATTCATACATAAACACACTTATATTTACATAAACTCGTCACGCATTTACATAAAGCAAGTAATTTTACCTAAAACACGTTATTTGTAAAAAAAACAAAAACAAATGAAAATGAAAATCTTCTCGCTTTAGTCATCATCATTGATTGTTATTTTGCCACCCGCTCTTACTGTTCATAACTGTATTTTTATTTGTTTTATTTTTATTTTATTATCTTTCTCTTTTATCTTTTGCTTTCTTTCATTTTTTCGTGTTTGCCTTATTTGTTGCGGCAAATGAAAATGGATAAATTTTGTTTCAAATTTGTTTTCTGTTTTATTTTGATTCTGATATTCGTATAAAGCTTTTACTCTTTAATTTTGTTGGCCTTATAAAAGCTTACTAACAGTTGTAAAAGCTACATAACACTTCATTTAAAGCGCCATCTTGTTAAATTTTGCTTCACTTGAAAGTGTAACATTTTTATGTTAAAGTTTTCTACGAAAATTATGAAAACATATTTGACATCTAAACTGTCACTGTCAGCATAATGCTAGAAGTCTCAAATTGACAACTGGAATATGTGTCCTTAACCGATAACAACGGCATCGACGTCATAAGCACCAACGGCAGCATCAATAGCAACTTTAAAAATCAGCAGTGGAATGAAACAGAGAAGGTATTAAAGAACCAACAAATGCATCAATGAATGAAAATCCTTTTCAAGGAAAATCTGTTTTTTTTTTGTATTTTAAACCTTGAAAATATTTCAATGAAATTGTTTTGCTGTGCGTTTTTTCGTTCTGCTATTTTTGCGTTTATTTAAATGAATTTGTGACATCACAAGTTAATTTGTTTGATTATGTTTTCTTAATTATATTTTTTCCGATTTTCAATCATATAGATTGAGAGGCAACAGATATTGAAGGGTGGGTTTTCAAGCCACGCTTTAAAGCTAATGAATGAATTTGTTTAAATTGAAAACTTTGTTTTAAGGTTTCAAATTAACAAGCACTATGGATGTTTTTAAATATAATCACACTTATTCTATTTGGCAACATTGATTTTTATCTTTTGTTGCTAATTTGTATTCCCGTTGTCAATATTGTCATTTATCGATGACTGTTAACATATGTTGGGTTGGGTATATAATTGCCTTTGATTTTATCGTCAACGTTTTTGGTGTTGACTTGTTTTAAGAAGCAGCCAAAAAAGATTATATATAAAGTTAAAAAAAACTCTACTCTACTGTGGTTCCTGAGTTCATTTATGAAATATATTTTAAATATAACATGGAAAATATTAAAATATCAAATCCCTGTTAACTGGAGCTGTAATCGGAAAAGAACTTTATATATTGCACAGCACATTTCTTTACTAAAAAACAATATACAAAATGGCTCAGCTGACTCTAACATTAACATAGATATGTATGCTGTATTTTATAAACATTATAGATAAACCGTCAACGTTGTCGTAATACTTTTACGAAATATCAAACTGAAACATTGAACTGATATTGTCGTTGATTCAATTTAATGTTGCCTTGAAATTGCTGTTATTGTTTCCGCCGCCAAAGAGAATAAGGAAGAATATTTTATTAGGAAGCTTCAATAAAGTCTTCTTTTTCTCTTTCGAAAACTGCAGTGTTATATTTACCTAATCATAGTTTACTTTATTAATCCCAACTTAACTATCGAATATTAAAGATTTAAAATTTTCATTATTATTTCGTTGAAAGTATTCCGTTCCCAAATACTGAAAAAGTCCAATATTTGGCAAAATTTGGCAAATTTTAACTTCAACTTTTTCAACTTAATTTATCTCTTAAGATGTCGACAGTAGTTGGCCAATTTAAAAACTCCAAACACATATCCATTAATTTTTCTCTTTTTCACTTTCACGTTTAACCTCATTATGCCTTACATAGAGTGTTTTTCCCAGTCATGAAATTATGACGAACTTATATTTTACATATTTTCAAATTCATTATTAAGGTAGAATCACACGATTTTCGCAAAACACCAATTTTAAGCAATTTTTATTGTACTGAATTAAGGATTAACAAAGAAATTATTCCAATCAAATTCTCTGCAGTCACATGATTGCCCCTGCTTAGAAAGATTTGATTGTCACAAATTAGCGCAAAAATATTAAATGTAAAAAGTTGCCACCTTCCAGTCACACAGCAACAGAAGTTGTACTGGATTGCAAATTTTGTTTATATATATATATATATATATATATATATATATATATATATATATATATATATATATATAAATTTATATATATATATAAATTATATATATATATATATAAACTTTAAAATATTTTATTTATGTAAGTAAAGATGATTTGTGGTCTAAATAAATGAAAATCGCGTGTGCACTTGATAAAAAGAATGTAACACAAATTTTGGAAGTAGTTTGTGTTGTAATTTATATATAAATAATTAAAAAATGCATATTTAAAGGGATGATAATTATAAATATCTTAAGCTTCGATTACACGATTGACGCAATGCACCAATAATTGGTACTACAATCGTGTCTCGATAAACAATCATGCGACAACAAAAATGTCAAAAAAGCGACAATATTTATTGTGTTCTTGAGTGACAATCAAAGTGGGCAATATGGACCAATATTTAAATTTTGTAATTTATTTTCGTAAAATAAATTATGGCATTTTTAATATTCTGCGGCAATATAATAAAAAATCGCGTCGTCGCAGCTTTACAAATATATATTCTTCAGAAAAACATTAATTCAAAAAATAAAAATTAGTAAATATTGTTTGTCTTCTTCAATTGCCGCTCTAGAACACAATAAATATTGGTATTATTGGCAACTACATATTATTGCCTATAAAACTTTTACAACATTGCCGCATCAGATTTGCATGTGATTGGAATAAATAATCATAATGATATTATGAGCTGTCGTATGAACCAATAAATTGTATAATGATCCTAACTTTAGTAAAATTTTTAAAATTTTTAAAATAATAATACTGTGGCCATGACTTAGTCTGCTTGGACAGAAAAATAAGTGTAAATTATCAGAACTTTTAAAAATTAGATTGTTTTATGAAAAAAACTCGATAATAAATAAATTTAATATGAAATAATTTGAAAGGGTTTGTGGTCATTATTTCAATGAAAAAGAAAGTTGCCCAACTTTAACAATAGCAAGAAAGGGATAAATTCATGCTAAGCCAAGCAGACTTGATAACTTTGTTACAAATTCTTTAAAAACCGAAAGAAATTGTTGAAATCGCCAAATCAGTTTAGCTAAACAAGACTAGATATGATTCTTTAGGCCATTTAAAAATTCAAATTTAAAGTGAAAATGTTGTATCATACTTAAGCTGAACGAGACCATGCCGTGTCATTCTAAAGCAGGGTTGGCAAAATCCCGGGTTCTTTTTGAAAACCCAACCGACCGGGTTTTATTGGGTTTTTGATTGTTTTTTTTTGGATTTTATTGAGTATTATTAAGCAGTTATCCTAAATTCGTTCAATTAGACAATATTTTTTATTTGTTAGTACAATTGCGTTGTTTTAGTATTTGTACTAAAATTTTGCTCTCTTGAAGGGATCAAGGGGGAATTGTGTAATATGTGCTGCAGTAATTACTTCGCTTAAACCGTGCATTACGAAAAAAACGACCGGAATATAAAGACATACTTGATAGTTATTTTATTGCTTCACACCTACTGCACACAGAAAAAAACCAATTTAAAATTAACACGAAAAATTTTTGATTTTAAGTCGTTAGAAATTTATAAACAAAATTTTATTTATAATTGTTTAACCGAAGTATATCGTACAATATTTGTATACATATATGTATGTATGTATTTTTGTTTTTGTTTTCAACATTTATTAAAATCATTATTCAAAAATGTTGTATCAATTTTGTTTTAATTGGTTTTACAATGATTTTTTTGTGTGTGTGGCCTCACGTTGCAAAAGTCGCCAAACGATTGTTTGAAACGATGAAATTAAATATCTTGTAGCACTCGGCGTACTCTCCGGACATTGTTCCTTCTAACTATTGGCTGTTTCGACAATTGACGAGACGAGAATTTTGCTTAGACGGGATTCATAAATTGTCTCAGAAGAGGTTGTGAGTAGTGCTTTCCGAATTTATTACAACTACCAATACGTACTTACTTTTGTTGTAAATAAACTACGGAAACCTTTCCATAGAAAACCCACCCGGGATTTTTGTAAATATAATACCCTGTGGGTTACCAACCCAGTTTTAAAGACTTTAAGGTACCTTTTGTATCATCCCAAAGAGCATTGTTGGATACGAAATATCAAGTGGAATAGCTTTAAAAATTCTTATCTTAACCAACTAATTTGGCAATGGTGTGAAATTTTTCAAAAATTTGGAATGATACAAAAGGCGGGTTGAAGTCTTTAGAATGACACAGCATTTCCACTCTAAATTAGTGTGTATTGGCATTCTTACAGTTTGATATGAGTTAGTAAGTTTACTCCTGTACTTCAAAGTAATGTATATTATTAAGTTGGGCTCCGTGTACTACAAAGAAGTAATACTTTATTGGTTTCTTACTTGTTTTCACCAAAACTTAAATTTTTACAACTTTAGGTAATTAACACCCACTGTTCGGTCCCAGCCAATTAACTACTAATGTAGTAAGTGTTTACAGTGTTATTTCACTTTTTCTTATATAAAAATATTTATTACACCCAGGTTTCCGTCCATATGTGTATGCCTTTCTGTTCATAATTCTCCATATACAGCGGTGGAAGAGATAATAGGGACACACTAGCATATTAATTTTCATTTCGTCACACCATAGCACGTTGTTCTACTTATTACGATGCAGGTGAGAAGAGATGCTTTTTATTTAACAAACCGTCAATAACATACTCAAATTTTATGACAGATTATTGAAAAAAAAAGAAAGTGTCTCTGTTATTTCTTCCACCCATGTATATCCAGATTAAAAAAATTGTATTCGTACATTAAGGAAGTAATGCCCAAATTTGTTTAAGCATTTAATTATTTACACTTAACAGACTTAAAATCTGCACAAGGCCATTAAGTGTTTTATAAACAAAAAGTAAATCAATTGAATTTATCAACTTGATGCCATCCTAGATATAATAGAATAATATATGTATGTAAGTATGTATGTATGCATGTATGTATGTAATAATGTAAATAATAATATTATTTAAAAAAATTAATATGTAAATAGAATTAAAAATAAAAATATACAATTCAGTGCCACCACAACCAACAAACCCATGACATTGACAATAAAAATAAAAAGTAAAGAATTTTCAGTTTCAGCAATAAATGCCGCCCAGATAAGCAATAATGAAATACTACTCTTACAAGTGATGATGAAATGCTATTAAAATAAAACAAACAAAAAATTATCAAATATTTTATATAAAAATTAAATCTTAAATATGTGAGTAAATAATTGAAATTAAATTCAGCAATAAAAATTCCAATAAATTACAAACAACAAACATCAGCAGCACCATCGGTTATGGACAAAACACACTTGTAAACGAGTATTAAGTACAACAGACCGAATAAATATTGCGAAAATGGACAAAATGTCAAAATTGATAATAACAGAGAGAAACATAAAACAAAAGAAAAAAGATGCTTTCAAGCAAAACAAGAAAAACAAGAAAAAGAAGAAGACAATTATTTTGACATTTGGAAATGTATACTGGAAGCAGACATTCGTTTCCAGATGATAATCTCTAATCGACTTTCATGTTGTTGTTGTTTGTGGTGGTGATAGTGGTGGTGGTACTGGTTACGGTGGTGCTGTTAATGAAATGCTATGAAATTGAAACACGCATTCTCACTTACTCGCTCACACTAATATACATCTCCATATGTACTTTTCTAAGCTAAGAGCGTTTTTCTTGTGTGTGCGTGAGTATGTAAATATTTTCTTAATTGTTGAAACTTTTCGTTGTTGATGAGAAAGAAGAGTAAACAGTTTGTGTTTTTATGGTTGCTGCTGCAGCATCTCTTTTATTGTTGTTGTTCGTTCATCTGCTATTTTCGAAGAGCATCTGAAAAAAGGGAAAACACAATATCAACGTTAATGCATAAGTAATGCGAAAAGCGTTAAATTGAAATGACACGGCCAGCGGATAGATGTGTGATTTGAATATATAAAAATTTTATAAACCAAAATTTAAAAAAAAATAAATAAAATAAATAGAAAAATAATGAATATAAAGAAAAATATTTGCTAAAGAAGAAAATATATATTTTTTTTAAACAAACAAATGATTTTGGCAAATAGAGTGTATACGCTGAGTAAAGTAAAATTGTTTTAATAAAATTATATGAAATAATATACAAAACAAAATAAAAAATGATATTATAACGCCAATTAAATTGAATAAAAAAATATGTATTGAAAATGGCCAGAAATTAAGCATAAGAAATAGTTCAAAAAAAAGAAAAATTTTAAATTAAAAAAAAATGTTATGAAAATATACTAAACTTTACATGTTAATTCAATACACAGTGCGCGAGTTAGAACTTCTGGCCATATTTTTTGTATGTGTATATTTTTTTAATTCTACTCTCGTTGGCTGCTACTTAACCTTGACATATCACACGACAAGACAACTCTACTCTCTACAAAATGTATCATTCAAACCAACAATCAACCAAATAAACAACCAACACCATCAAATACAACACTGTAAACAATAATAATACAAAAACTAAAAGAAAATAATTTTTAATTTTGCAATAATTTTATTAAATTAAAACTTCCCTTAAAAGAAATACTCAATAATTTTATAACAATATTAAAATGCTTTAAAACAACAACAAAATCAAACAATAATTATTAACAAATTGAAATGAAAAAAAAATTTTTGAAAAAAGAAAACAATGAACATCAAGGAAATAATCAAACATATTGTAGGTTTTTGTTTTTGTTTAAAGGAGTCAATCGTTTTTTACAGATTTCTAAAAATTA
The DNA here is from genome assembly GCA_023159175.1 of Wohlfahrtia magnifica. Taxonomy (NCBI): domain Eukaryota; kingdom Metazoa; phylum Arthropoda; class Insecta; order Diptera; family Sarcophagidae; genus Wohlfahrtia; species Wohlfahrtia magnifica. The sequence continues at coordinate 2,552,143 of JAKWBJ010000060.1, forward strand.
TTTGGGAATTTAACTCTTGATATCAGATAAAAACAAGTAGAAAATGGAAGAGAAATACACAAGAAAATATTCATTCTTTCGTTTACTTTTCATTTCTATTTATCCATCTATTTATGTACAAGTGAACGCATACCCAGTATATACATAAGTATGTGTGTATGAGTGAAATGATGATTTCTAAACCTATCCTTCTTAAGGACATTCCAAAGGCAATTTAACACGCGAAACAATCAACCAACCAACGAACCATACAAGCCAACAACAACAAGACATCGAAATCATAGCAATAAAAGTACCAAAATACAACAACTAAAATAATAACAATATCTCAGCATCTTGCCTTAACATATAATAAATAAATATTACATACACATACACGCAAACACACATACACAAAAATTGTATTAAATTTATTATTATTATTAATACTATTTTAACTTGTTGTTGTTGTTATATTCTACATACTATAAAAATTACTATAATACATATGCACACACACAAACACACACACACACACACACTCAAACTCAATTTCAGGCTCACAAAAAATTCTATTAAAATAGGTATTCAAGGAAGAAATGATAGACGAATAAACCACAACTTACCTTCTAACTCACCTTGTTGGTAGTTGTGAATAATAAAATAGCACAATATTAGTTTAAATATTGTTTGTACTCTAAACCTGGAAAATACAAATCCTAAAAATAATTTCTTGCCCTTTTTAGCAAATATGTGTTGTTACTGTTTTAAGAGAAATTTTCGTTTGATGCATTGGAAAAAATGCATGTAATCCCAATTTTGGGAGTACGATTTCACCTGCAACATTCCGAAAATTCAAAGTTATTCTGAGTAGGTTCCGCAAATTGATTTCAGCGTAATTTTTGTTTAAGTGCCTATATACATATGTAATTAAATAGCAAAAATGAAAATTTATGTGTATAAAAAACGATATTCACTGAAAATTTAAGTTTTAGGAATTTCATTTACAAATAATCTGAATTTTAATTTAATTTTAAAATCTGTCATTCATTCAAAACTATTTATTCCATGCTTTTTTAATGTCCAACAAGTAAAAGACTGACTTTTCTGAAAACATGCATGGGGTTCTCTTCTTGGTCGCTAGGACAGAAGAATTTTAGAATTCTTCAGAGACATTGATTGAGAAACACTTACCAAACATTTTATGCATGTATCGGGGCCAGTATTTCATATAACACAACCATATGTCAGGTTAGGTTAGGTTTATTCAATCATAAAGTAGAATAAACTTTACATTGTTGCTCAAAACGCTGCAAATGTTTCATTTGTGTTTGTGATCATTATTATATTTTGTTAAATAGTAAAGTGACAATAATAAAATAAATCATTTGCACAGAATTGGCTTCGTCTTATATCTTATGAATTAACAAGATTTTTGAACAAAGAAATATGTCTGTGTCGTGGTGGAAGAATAGCTTTAATAGCGTTTTAAATCGACTAATTACACTATGCAACGAATGGAAAAAAATATTCTGGCAATGGATATCACTATGACAGTACCTAGTTTTGAAAATAACATTTTTTATTTTAATTGTATGTAATGAGAGCCGTATAAGTGTTATTTTTCAAAATTCATAAATATCACACATACGCTCAGTACAATTTTCGGCAATTAGAGCAAAAAAATTTTTTTTTCAAAACTATGTACCTTCACTTTATAGGGAATAAAATATGTATTTATTACTCGATTTTCATAAATTATGTCTGATTTTATTTCTATTGTATACAACTTTATGAATAAATAGTGAAATTGACTACTATTTGCTGCTTTTTATATATAAGATATCAAAAACATTACAATTTTTCCAAAAGGCGAAAATAATAATTGGTTTCTCAATAACTCCAAAGGAGATGGGTGATATTAAAAAACAATATTAGAATAATTGAAATCCGGTATAATTTGGAAATTTTTAACATATGGCTTAACGAAACCGAATAAGTAACTTCAAAGTAATCATAATACGTATGAAAAAAAAATCAAAAAGAACTTATCCATAGTATCTGAAATGCTAATGATTTTTGAAGTTAGGGCATCAAAAAATATATTAATTGTCAAAGGTATTTTTGTTTGTTGCATAGTGTTATTAATTAGATATAAACAAAAATAATTTTATGATTTTGAAAGCTATAGCATTCACGTCCGCAAACGTGTTAATATGACTAAAATATGTGTTGGAAAAATAAAAACTAAAATATCCTTAAATTCGCTATTTTTAATGTTTATCAAAAAAATTGTAATAAATTGGGAAAAATAAAAATTCATTGCTTTTTAGAAAATCACATATTTTCTTACATTCATTAATGAAATTTTTGATTGTAATTATCGATTTAGTTTTAGTTGCCATCAATCTATACTTTTTGTAAGCCAATCATTTGATATTTAAGGATAACACTCAAGTATAGTGTTATAAAGGGACAACATTTTTTATCGTGTTATTTGTATTATCTGACAAAAAATAAAATAAAAGAAAAGAAAATATTATAAAATCTGTAATGCTTTTTAAAAAAATCAAAAAAATCGTGTTACCTACTTCATAATATTATTATAATTATAATATACACCATTACAATCTTAAATTAATATTTATCATATTAAATAGTATCTTATACGAATGAGTTTTTGTTTTGTTTTGTTCATCTAAAGTGAAACAAATCATTTACAGCTGACTATTACTGCTGTTCAATCGAGCATTACTACAGAATGCTTTCAATTGGTGTAGCTGTCTGCTTGTGTGTATGTGCACACACATATACGCAACCGAATTCTGCATATTTGACATAAAATGTACACTTTCCTTTTGCTTTCTTTATTGTGTGTATTAATATTTGTCACACGTACACACACATGTATACAGACACATACTTTATATGGATGTGTATGTGCTTATATGTATGTTCTTTTATGTATTAGTGCAAATGTATGTTTATTGGTATGAATTTTCAGCATTTGTTTAAACTGTCAACAGCATCACCTCGTCACATCACATCTCGGTCTAATTGTACTGTACAAGATAGCATCAACAACAAATACAAGAAAAAACCAAACGAGAATAGAAAAAAAAGAACAAGTTAAACAAAAAAAATGTAAATGCTTGAGCTGAAGAACGTGCTTTTCTAAAATAAAACGCTTCTATTTCTTATATTTTTCTTTTTTTTTTGTCTCTCTTCAGTCAAAAACGAAACAAAAACAAAAACAAAGTGAAAAAAATGAGTGAAAAAGTCAAGTATTTTAGTAACTTTTTGTATTTATTTCAGACCCGCATTCTACAGCAGCGAAGGCATATGAAAACTAAAGATTTTTTTCTGCTTTTCATGTTAATGTGTCTGTGTGTGAGTGTAGTATGTACGTACTACATATGTATGTATGTATGTATGTATGTGTGAGAAGTTCAATTGCAGGCAAATGTTTTTCTTGTTTTGAACGTGTTTGAAAATGTATGACATTGTCATGATTAGCAATTACAAATTGAAATTGTCTGTTTCGTTAAAAGCGTGTTTGAAAACTGATTTCTTTTTCTTCATAGATGAAAAGAAAATACAAATTTATTTCGCTTTTTCCCTCTAAAGTGTCCTTTTTCAATTTTGAAGTGTTCCGTTTTGTTTTGTCAATTAATAATTGAAAAAAGTTTCGATCATTTTTGAATGAATTTGATTTGAATATCAAATGTGGCGTATGAGTTATAATTAATTATTACTTAATAAGTAATTGCTCATACGCATCTGTAAACTCAAAACATACCAAATTCTGTCTTGCCACAATTCTCGTAAATAGGTGCCAGACAAAAATCGAGTAGAAAGACATAAATTACATAGAAATAAGACATTTCTTTCATATCCTTCAACCCCGTGGAAATGATTCATACAAGAAAAAAAAGTATTATGAGGGCATTTATAAAATCCAAATTAAATGTTAAGGAGTTGATTTCATAAAAACAAAAGGAAATTCAAATCTTAAAATAGCATAAATACAAAATTAATGCTGTTCAGAAACAAGAAAACACAGACAATACATATACATACATACACGTACATAAATTAATAAATATAAGGCGCATAATCGAATTTTTAAAAACTATCAAAAATTTTAAAAACAGTCAAGATATGATGTTAAAGATGACATTGCTTTTATAGAAAACGGTCAATAAATACATATTTCTTTAAAGTGTCGATCAAGTATCTTTTTTTAGTCGTGCCAAATCGAATGAAATCGTGTAAAAAAACACTGAAAAAAACAGAATTCGGTGTAGATTTTCTATGACATGAAAATACTTCAAAATGCCTTTTGCTGTTAATTGTAAACAAGTCAATAGAATAATAAGTGCTGGACTTACGATAGATCTGTTAGGAATAAAATTATTTATTTATTTCAAAGAAGGTATTCCTTTCAAATAAATCACATACTCGAATATAAAAGGTGCCACGAAATTAACATACTACACAGTGGCAAATTTAAAACTTGAGTTAATTTTAAAACAATTCTTAAAATCTTTAATGAATTATTTTATTTTAATACTCACTGAACCAAATCGGTTCTCAAATATAAAACAGCTAAAAAATTCTAACAATCACTGCTGCTCTTTTAAAAGACATTTTTCTCAAGGTTATATTGTAATTCATTTTCTTTATTATTTGATATCACACAGTTATAATACATAGTAAGCGCAAGTTAGCTTGAGACAAAATTTACTCACTTCAACAATTACGGACTTTTAAAGTCAGTTAAAACTAAAATTTCCTAATGGTCTTGTCCTATATAGTATATATGTATCCTATATAGTATATATTGTATATTCATATAAAGTTTTAAGAAACTGAATTTACGATTTGTGCCTTTTTTCGCGATTATAAAATTTTTTAATATCAGAAGAGTGTTTATGAACCTTCTACAGGACATATAATTTGTCAGATTTGAAATTTGGTTACTTAAACAAATTATACATCACTAGTTTCATAAATAAGAAAAGGATTCTAAAAAATGCGTAAAAATTAAAAAAATATACACGTACAGGGTGGCTGATGAATTTTGCTACATTAAGAACCTCAAATAAATTTTTTTATAATTAATACAAATAATTGATTCGTATTTCATTTGATAGATAGTTTTTTCTTAATTTTAATTTTTAAAGGTTTTTAAAAATAACTGATTTTAAATAGAATCCACGCTGAGATGCGCATGTGGGATAGCTTTTTATTAAAGTTATTCATGATTGCCTTCAAATTTTATGTCGAAATCGCTTCAGTTATAGATTGAATTAACTGTTTTTAATATATTCAATTTAATGGTTTCGATTAATGCACTTTCTGTTTATAGTAATCCAACAAGAAGAAGTCTGCTGCACTTAGATGTAGAGACCAGGAAGGCTACAGAATTTTTAAGTTTTTTAAAATCATTTTATTTGAAAATTTTTTGTGTAATTCCGTCCTAAGTGGCCAGATGTCAATTAATCACATCTTGTTGAAACCATACAAAACTGAAAGGAATTATCTTCTAGAGCAATTCAGAAAAAAAAACGTTTTTAAATAACAATATGCAGCTACAGTGTCTTCTTCAAAGCAGTATGACCTGACACCATAGTTTGATGATACTGCACACCACTTTATAAGTTGAACTGGTTGTAATCTAGACACATGACTAACAGGTGTCTGCGGAAGTGCGCCTAATTTTAATTGAAAGAAAATTTTTGACTCGTACACGTGCTAGCGGCAAACAATCCAAATGCGAGTCATCCAAATTTTGCATTTCTAATTAATTTACATAACGATCAAAAATTGAAAAATATAATTTAACGAATAACTCAATTCGAAAAAAAATTATGAGATTTTCTTTTGGTTGCGCCTTTCATCAGCCCCCCAGTATACTCAAGCTTTCAGGTATTTTTTCATTTTGCCATTTATATGCCGTTAAAATAATTTACTTCACCAAAATGCTTCTTTTTGTGAGTATAAAAAACAAGCTTAAAATATAAAAATTATTCAATGTTGCCAATTTAAATTATTTATTTTTAAATTGGAATACAATTACAAATTATATTGTTAACTTCAACTAACTACAGAGTAGTTTATCTGGTCACCCCAATTTACTTTAAAATATGACAATGATGACATAAACGATAATTGTAGGTACGTATCGCCTTCCGAGATACTGTTAATTATTTTCTCTCTCAATGAGAGTGGTCGTGACGTCATAAGGGCCCTTTCTGTTTCGTTCTTAAAGTGAATTAAAAACCAAAAATTAAATCAGTCCTTATAATTTTCTACTTTTATTACTTTTTATTTTTCTACTACCTTTTTTTCAATTTTTTGGTATAAAAAATTACTATTTTCCTTTAAAATCGAAAAGAAAGGCCCCCTATTTCGTCACACACAATCTCATTGAGAGAGAAAAAATTAACGGTATCTTGGAAAACGTAATCTGTAGTATTTAATTCATGAATTTCAATGATAGTTTATGCAACTGACTTTGTATGTTGGTGAATAGAGGCAGGAAGGGAGAGAGAGAGAGAGAGAGTATTATTATACAAAAACAAAATAAGAAAGTAAAACGATATTTAGGTGAAAAACAAACAAACAAAAATATGTTCAAGCAGCACAAGTTAAATTAAAAAATAAACAAGAAAACGTATTTCTTAAATATCAAAAAGAAAAATTTCATATAAAAATAGTTTTCTAAGTTAAACAAAAATGTATTAAAAAAACGTCAACAAACACATCATAGACTTCATATTTAAAAGCATGTATTTGCATGTACATGCATGTACATACAGGCAAATATGCTTATATCTCAGACAATGTTGTCCAATAATATGATACAAGATACACTCGAATTCTAAAGAAAAACAAAACCTACTAAAAAAATTTTCTATTATGGCTCTCTTGTAAAAGGGGAAAGAGTTACATCTTGTTTAAGTAAATGTCTTATGATTGTAAAGATGTCAAATCACATACACACACATATATCATACACCATCAGAGAGACAAAAATGCGGCTACTCCCCACACGTATGTAAAGTTTACTCCACACAGCACTCGGACTAGTCAAAACCTAACCCAAATGTATGAAAAAAAGAATTTGAGCCCGATGGGCAAAAACTGAAAACGGATTTGAATTCAGCGCATCAAAATTATGATATTCCATATAGTTTTACTTAAAGGCATTTTTGTTGTTGTAGACCTGTGTTATTTTTTCCTTATAATTGCTAATTACTGTTAGCCATTTTTGTAGAATATTACAAAATATTGTTGGCTAGAAACAATACAATTATAAGGACCTTCAAAATTTCTCGAATTATTCCTCTAATGTTTGGTGTGGCGTGGTGTAGTGGTTAGAGCGAACGCATAACGACACAAACGACCCAGGATCGAGCCACAGCAGAGGACGAAGAAGAAATTTAATTGTGATTTCAAATGTCTAATAATAATAAAAAACAAGGTTTATACTTCTTCCCTCCCGACAACTCCATCTAAAAAATAAAGAAAATAGCCCCCCTGACCATACCTCTGGCGATGATGACAAACACCAGACGAATGATCAGGAAAAACACGCCACCTACTGGGAAAAAATTACAATGCTAAAGTAAAGATCACCACCAATTAGCAAGGATCTTCACCACTACACACACAGAAATCATATGGAGGAAGCTACAGCGGATTAATCATCTACTTAGCTTAAAAAAATATATCAAATTGATTAAAGAAACTGAAACAAAGCAATATATACTTTGTGGAAAGCCAATATGCTCCCTAGAGGAGTGATTGAAAAACAAAATTCCTCTAATGTTGAAATGACATTTTTTGTTATTGAACGAGATTTGTCGTTGTCAATTCAACTATCTTACTAATTCGTGCTATTATTGTTTTGCAATAATAGGGATTTTGTAACTTCAACATACATTTTTACTTTTACAAATTTGTTTTTCTCTATTTCTGTTTTTCTTTTAGTAAAAGGAGTATATTATCGTCACAAATTAAAAATCGAATGAGGTTTTTAATGTTACGGAGATATAAGTGAATACAAGCTCGTTCATATGTTTTGCCGCATACTGTGAATGTGTGAGCATAAAAAATTCCAAAAAAAAAGTTCGAGCCAAGAGAATTAAACAAATAGAAAGAAAATCTAAAATAAGATTTTGAGAAATGGAGAGCAAGTCTGTGAAGGGAAAAAGTTACACGTGTAGATTCGTTTAAGCATTCGAATGTGATTTACTTACATTTAAATGAATTCGTATGCAAAAAGCAACTAAAGAAGTAGATATTTTTTCGCAAAATGTTTATACACGAATATCCTTTCCTTGTTGTGCTATTTGTTTTTGTTTTATGTTTTTTTTGTGTTTTGGGTCTTAATTTTCTGTCGCTCTAATACTCAAGAAGTTGTTCTTCTCGCCGAGTAAAAGTCTCAAATAATCACTACACTTAACCAATACTAGTATGAGAGTATACTTGTTTATACATTTTCTTTACCCAGCACTAGAGTCAAAGAAATTTACCTTGAATTTCTTATTCCATTTTGTTTCTTTTCTTTTGTTTTTTTCTAATTTTTCATATTTAGGTTCTCACTGCTGTTTATCTTCTGAACTATACTTATTTTATTATTGTTGTAGTTTGTATTATTTCATCTTTTGGTTTGGAAATGAGTGCATGTGTATGCACTTCCACTTTCAAAGAAAATAAAAGAATTTAAATTTAATTTTAAATTGTCAGAATGCTTTCGATTTCAAAATCAATTATGTATATTGATTAATATTCGATTAGAGAAAATAAAAACAAATTACTTTAAATTGAAAAAAAATCGATCCATTCATGAACACTAAGATTTGAATAATATATGAAGGGTCCGCCATCTAACGTTTTTTTTTTTTGTTTAAATAGTGCTTATTTCGTGAATGCAACACTTAGCTCATGTTTAATTTGACAGATAATTAGTTTTATTCTGCCGCTGAACGAATATGGTTGTGTACACGCTTGATCGACTTACAGAAGATGCCGATTTTGCCAAAAAAAAAAAAAATCGTCTTCTCAGATGAAGTTCAATTTGATCTTGGCGGGTATGTAAACAAGCAAAATTGTCGCACTTGGGGCACAGAAAACCCGCACGCATACATTGAAAAGCCGATACACCAAGGACGAGCCACGTTTGGTGCGGATTTTGGTCCAGAAGAATAAATGGCCATTTTTCTTCGAAAATGAGCAAGGAGTGTCCGTTACAGTCAATGGCGATCGTTATCGGGGTATGTTGAACGAGTTTATGTTCACAAAAATTGAAGAGCAAAATTTGGTTTCAACAGGACGGCGCTACGCGCCACACAGCCGAAACTACACTCGATGTTTTGCGCCCTGTTTTCGAAGATCGCTTTATCAGCCGCAAAGCTGATGTTGTTTAGCCCCCTCGGAGCTGCGATTTGACACCGTTGGACTATTATTTGTGGGGTGCCATCAAAGATAAGTGTTACGCCAACAAGCCAGAAACAATTGACGCTTTAAAGGACAATATTCGTGAAGCCATTGGTGAAATAGAGCTACACACAATCGATAATGTGCTTAAAAATTGGGCCGATCGTGTAGGCTGCTGCATGGCCAGCCGAGGCAGCCATTTGAATGAAATTATTTTCCATTATTAACCGAAAGGATTGTACTTTCAAATAAAAAAAGAAATTTGAGAAAATATTCAGTAGTTTTTTTTTATAGCATTCAAAAAAAAAATTATTTGGCGGACCCTTTATATGATTTAAAAAAAAAAAAATTTTTAAGATATTGGGTCCAATAAAAAGTATATGTGTTTTTTATAAATTTTTAAACTTAAATTCTATATTAGAATATCAATTTTAATAAAGTTGATATTTTGTGTCTTATAGTTTTAATGTTTTGGGTATCTTATAGTGTAAAATCTGGATTATACGGCTGGTGTATTAAAACTTCCCATAAACATATAGTGTTTGTTGCTTTCAGTTGGCCTATCCTGATAACAATTTCGTTATTTATTTAATAAAACAGTCAAGCTGTGAATATTAGAGATCAGAGTTATTTGTTTTGCCAGGTTGTAGCAGATTCTACAGGAAATAAATATCTTCGACATCTCATTTTCCGCAATAGGATCGGACAAACCGCTTTTTAGTCTGTTTTGTCTTGTTTTTTTTTACAGTATATTTTATTCAAATATTTCACTCATTTTTAAATTAATTTTCAATTTACATAAACGACAAATTATAAACAATTTCCTTCAAAATTGTAACATGAAATGTCACATTTCAAATAAGGGTTCATTTTACGCAATGCATTTAGAGTTCCTCGATATACATTTGCACGGACGGGTACCAATACCGATATATCAGTGCAAAATTATTCTTTATTGATTTGAAAGAAGATTTTTTGAGAAACATAAGAAACTTGATATTTCCCAATTTTTAAATTCTAAAAGATTTTCTTGTCTTTCTATTTTTTTTTTTTTTTTGTTATATTGTATATATGTATGTGTGCATACAAAAATGATAAATATATACATTTTCCTATATATTATATTCCATTCCATTTTAAAAATAAAAATTAATATTTCATTTTAACATTTATTACTTGTTTTAACCGCAATATCTGAAACTGTTACTGCAGCTCATACTCATATTTTGTGACCCCTTTTTGTCCCACATGTTGGCAAAAAAAATTTTAAAACCACATGACACTGGTACGACAACTGCTACTGACTTTCTCTTTATAAACTCGCATTACTTGTAGGTCAGTACTGTTTCTTGTTAACCATCACCCTGTTGTTATTGTATTTTCATTGCTTTCATCATTTCATTAAGTTTATGATTTGTAAACAGTTAAGTACTTGATTTTCATAGATATTTTCAATAGTATACCACAAGAACATATATGTTCTATGTACCAGTATTAATGCAAGTATATACGACAATTTTACATAATAGTGTGTATATGTGTGTGTGTGCGTGCGTGTTTTTAACAAGTTTTAATACCAGTAATATTCATGCCCCTTTCAAATAGGCCCCATAAACTATTTTCAAAATGCTTTGGGATACGAAATGGCTTCATATGCATTTAAATTAATTTTCTCAATTAATCTTTAATGAGGCTACAAGAGGGATACAATTTCTTTTTGGATTTAGACCGTACAGAACACTACAAAGCTTCCAAATCAAAAACTTTCATCTTGCTGGTCGCCAATTCTTGGCAAAAATTATTTTAAAAATAAATACAAATTAAAAAAAAAAAACATACGCGCTTTTATTTCAGCTTTGATGGGTTCAACATGTATGTCTTAAATATATCGTTTACAAAACGATATTCTACATTTAATTATCAAAAATGTTTTTATTGCAAAAAAGTGTTAATAGTGACATGTTTTCATATTTTCTCATACCTATTCTTTAGTTACAGTGTTAGTTTATTATTATTATTATTATGCTGTTCACAGACACACTTGGAGAGCACTGTGACCCTTATTGTATCACATATTATGTGCTCAGCCGTCTCTGATGTGTGTGGACACAGTCAGATGCTCTCTTTATCCACAATGGACCGTAAGGAAATACATCAGTAGTTTCAAGTCCTACTTGTTATACTTGAGAACCTCAGAGCGACCTCAAAATTACGGACTGATCGCCGCCTTGTTAATTTAAATTTCAAGTGTTTCTTTAATAACATTAGCAAAGTTTCATTAATACGCCTACTTCGCATAAGTAGAGTTTGAGCCTAATCAAAATAGTTGAGTGTTTCATTCCTTCTCGTAACCTCGCCTTCATTTCAAATAGTCACGCAAATACAGTACGATGTTAATACAGTACGATGTTATACTAATAATTCAGCTTTTTTCTTGTATTCAAGTCTGTTAAAATCCTGCAAAGATAAAAACTAAGCTATTAAACAAATTCTTTCAATATACGAATTTTCATTACATGCAAAATAATACACCTACTCTGCAATAGATGAAGAAGTTATAATCCTATAAAAATTATGGTTTCTAATACCGATATGTTTGTATTGAAATGTGCTTTACATTTGTAGAAATGCTTGAAGTGAATGATTTTGGTATCTTCCATGTAAATGCGCTTTTGCAAAAAAACAAGTCAGTTTCCTTACATGCAGGTATTTTTCAGACAAAGTGTTTAAATTTATCAATATTTCTTTGTCAAGTTTAAAATTTCTACTAAAATATCATACAAAATACAACAATATGTCACTTTAATACATTAATAGTTAATTTTATAACGCGAAGTAGTGTCAAGGGTCCGCCAAATATTTTTTTTTTTTTGAAAATGTTATAAAAAAAAACTACTGAATATTTTCCCAAATTTTCTTATTTGAAAGTACAATTCTTCCGGTTAATAATGGAAAATAATTTCATTCAAATGGCTGCCTCGGCTGGCCATGCAGTAGCCTACACGATCGGTCCAATTTTTAAGCACATTATCGATTGTGTGCAGCTGTATTTCACCAATGGCTTTACGAAAATTGTCCTTTAAAGCGCCAATTGTCTCTGGCTTGTTAGCGTAACACTTATCTTTGACGGCACCCCACAAATAATAGTCCAACGGTATCAAATCGCAGCTCCGAGGTGGCCAAACGACATCAGCTCTGCGGCTGATAATGCGATCTTCAAAAACAGGGCGCAAAACATCGAGTGTAGCTTCAGCTGTGTGGCACGTAGCGCAGTCCTGTTGAAACCAAATGTTGCTAATATCCTACTCTTCAATTTTTGTGAACAAAAATTCGTTCAACATGGCCCGATAACAATCGCCATTGACTGTAACGGCCACTCCTTGCTCATTTTCGAAGAAAAATGGCCCAATTATGCCACTGGACCAAAATCCGCACCAAACAGTGACTCGTCTTGGGTGTATCGGCATCTCAATGTATGCGTGCGGGTTTTCTGTGCCACAAATGCGCAAATTTTGCTGGTTTACATACCCGCCAAGATAAAAATGAGCTTCATCTGAAAACATAATTTTTTTGGCAAAATGGGCATCCTCTGTAAGTCGATCGCAGGCCCATATTCCCAGCGTTGTTCAAGCGTATACACAACTATATTCGTTCAGCGGAAGGATAAAACTAATTATCTGTCAAATCAGACATGAGCTAAGAGTTACCATTCACGAAATAAGCACTAGTTGAAAACAAAAACGTTAGATGGCGGACCCTTTACTTGATTTTTTTTTAGACGAATTTTTTTGAAATAATATGGTGTAACTTGGATCATGTATATACTCTTTATATTAATTGAACTGAGAGGTTTAAGCACGAAATAAATTCTTAAATATTAACAAGATTTTTTTAATATCATTAAACTAATTTTTTATGCGAATTTTTCTTATATAAAGTATTCGTGTAAAAAGAGAATTTGGTGTATAGACATATATCCTATACTAATATCACGGTGTTCAAAATATAAACATTATTTATGAAACGACCTTGGTTTTAAAAAATGAAATTTATAGCAAAAGGCAAAATATTGAATGTCAATAAAGTTGTGCAATTTTTATTTTTTTAAAACACAGATTTAAAAGCCGAGAGGAAAAAGTAAGGAAGGAAAGAAAATCGAAAATCTTAATTATATGTAATCCAATACATTATCGTTATCTTAGAAATTTATAAAATACTTACAAATAAAGAAAAATACTATACCAAAAAAAAATTTTACGGCTAACAATTGCATACATACATACATACATACATACATACATACATATGTATAGGGAAAAAAGAATTAATAAGAATAGAAGAAAATTCAAAATGTGTAAATTGAGTTAAGAAATACGAAATAAAAGTGAAAAATAAAAATTTCCTTCAACAATAATCACAACAAAAGTAAATACATATGCGCTAGAAACAAAAGTAAAATTACAGGATATTTTAAGGACAAGAAACGGAATTTAGCACTCATACACACTCTCTATAGTACTCAGCCTGTCAGCCAGTCATATGTATTCACACAATTAACAAACACACTCGCACAAGCAATTTTCTTAAGTTTTCAAATCAAAAAAAAAAAGAGGAAACAATATAAAATTGAAACTTAAAACAGCATGAATCACAGATAAAAAGCACAACAAAACAGAATGGAATGGAATGAAACGACTTTATTACTCATTTTTATTTGGCATCTTTTCTATTTTCTGTAGTTTTTTTATGAACAAACCCGGCCCTTAAAACAGAGACCAGAATAGGCAATGAAACAAGCGCAAAGATAAAGTGGAATATGAAAATAAAATCAAAGATAATTGTAGACACAAACTTTTTCAGTTCTCCGTCATACACACGTATGTCAACATTTTCTTTATTAAGGCATTCAATTTTAATCTCTGATTGTTCTTCTCTTTGCTTACTCTCACCAAAACACTTGAACGCGCAGATGTTTTTAAAAATTTCGTTTTATTTATATTCGTAGACACTCTCTTATACATCCGCTTACTTTCTTTCTTTATTAAATTCGTTGGTGTAAAGTTGGTTAATACAGACACGTCTTCCCATCACACACGCACACACACACACACACACACAAGCATATACACTTCATTAACAACTGTCTCTGAATGCAATCGCTTATCAGTTGGAAAGAGACAACTAGAGCTTCCTTTGCAGCCGCCAAATGTGTATTAACGAATTTCCTTTTATCTTTTATTCTTGTTTGTGTGTCTTTTCTTTTTCATTTCTTGTTAATATCGTTTATTTTACGCTCATTGTACTTTACACAACATATACAAATAAACACTTATACACACACATACACACATACAAAGATACACAATGTCCTTTGTGTTATGTGCTGTGTTGAAAAAATTCTTTAAACTCTTCCATTCTCTACCACAATGAAATAAAAATGATAAAAGAAAATGATAAAGGAAATAAAAATGATAAATAAAAATAAAATTGAAAAAGAGTGAACATGTTTTTAAAGTAAAAATTATAAATAAAATTTATTTATTAAATAAATATATTGCAAACTAATAGAGAATATTTCATTATTGCAATTGTATTCTGTGTTATATGAAAATTTTACCTCCACTTTTAACCTCTTTAAACTGGTGAAACTGCCGTTGACGAATGGTGTTCTTCCATAAAAAATTTCTACAAAAAAAAAAAAACACAGAAAATTATTTCATCAAAAAAATTTATAATTAAATTCAATAAAAAAAAAACAAACAAATGCTGTTGCAATATTTTATGTGTAATGATAAAAACAATTCTATTCCTTAGTTTTTTTTTTTTTGTTATCCTTACATGGTGAAATATAATATTTATTTTTTCGTCTCGTATGTACCCTGAATTAATTTATGTGTGTGTGTATTCATTCAATTGTAGGTGAAAAGTTTTAAACCTTATGGTTTACATTTCTCGATGAATTAAAAGCCAATTAAAGATTAAGCGATTTTAATAAAATAAAATAATAATAATAAAAAAACAGACAATTGTGATCGAGCCCTATAAAAATCCCAGATCTAATGTTAAAACAATATTTATTTAGTTTTTTTTGTTTTTTTTTTTTTTTGCCTGCTATTGCATTAATGGCAATAAGTTTTCTTTTTATAAAAGAATCAATTCACAAACTTTCCGACTTTATTAAATCTATAATATTTGTTTGCATTAAAAAAACAGTGAAAACTGCATATTTGGTATAACAATTAACAATTATTTAACTATTTGCCTCGTTTTACAATGCACATGATAAAAAATTACTCGCCCTAAGAGGAGTAAAGTCAAGTTTTATAAAAGTGTTGTTGAATAAAGTGTCATGTTAAACGAATCAATCCAATTTAATTACCTTAAGCTTAATAATATTGCTTTAAAAGTGTTCTATATAGTGAAATGGATTTTCAGAGCACATAACTGCATACAAAAACATTTAAAAACTTCCTATCTACTCTAGAAAACATAGTATTTATTGGTCAGAGGCCCACTACTCACTCTCGATAGCGGACATGTACGAAAATTTGTCGAAATCACTGTACTACTTTCTAAGTTTGTCGAACAATAGTTTGCTCCAACTATACTCGAGTTTTGGTCTAAGGAGCACCTTAAACGTTTCATTTGATTTAAATACGGTGTCTAAATTCACTCTTTCAAGCAAAGAATAATTTCATATAATATATATACTCTATATATATATATATATATATATATATATATATATATATATATATATTATGTTTTCATAACTTATAACGTAAAACTAAAATTGGTCAGAAATGTTTATTGGGGATAACCTTGTGCAATGACTTACGCAGAGAGAAAGTTTTTTGTTTTTATATTCATTAACAGTTTCAAAAAAGGAGACAAAAAGAGAGAGAAGAGAATTAAAAAAAAATTGAGAAATTAAATTCACCAGAGTTACAATATTTTATACGTGCACATACACACACATCCGCACGCACAAACAACATCTGCAAATTAAAAGCAATAAAAACAACTGATGCTTGTAGAGAAATTGTTATTTATAGTTGTTGTTACTCGTATAATTTCAATTCCACTTTTTATTTACCTCTCTTTCCCTTTTTAAAGAAAGTTTATGCATGAGTTTATGTGAAATTTTTTTTTTTGTTTTAATCAACTTTATGCGTATGAGAAGAATGTTTTCCACACGTTTTATTCTTAAAGTTTAAATTGTTTTTCGTTTACCAAAAACTCTCTTGTTTATAAGTGTGTACTTGTGTGCGTGAGAGTAAAAGAGTAAATATGGTGAATTGACAATTTGTTAACACTAATACTTAACCAAGAAACAAAATAAAACATGTGTTCTTGAGGAATTTTATAACATGACTTGTGTATGTGTAACTTTAGTTTTTTATGTGAAATTTGTGTTTTTGAGCGCACAATTAACAAACAAACATAATGACAAAAAAGTGTAACATATAAGATAGCAACAACAATAAATATATGCAAGGTTACATTGATGCCAACTTACCTTTTTTCAAATTGAACGTTTGGCCCGTCTTCGGTTTTTTGACCGTATTTGCACCAAGATTTCAAATGTTTTCACGCATTTCAAGTCCTACAAATGAAATGCACAGAAAAAGAATTACGCTAAGAAATAGGATGCAAAATTGGAAAAATATGTACATATTATAACATCATACATATTATAATATTATGGTTTTGGTGTTTTACCACTTTTCCTGTTCTAATTAAGTTAAAAATTATAAAATTATAACGTTTTCTTCTTCTTTAATTTTTCAAATGGCACTATAATTTCCTTAATAACGTATGTTTTTTCCTTATTTCACCAAAAATCTCTTCATGATTAGATTTTTCGTTAAAAGCGGAAATTAGAATCTTTCTTTCACAAACGTATCCGTTTGAAATTTGACGCACACATTTTATAAATTGAATCACTATTCTCTCCTATTTTTCCTGACATTTTTGCATAGTTTCTGATGACAGTGATGTGAAGGCTGATGACGCTGATGACGCTGATACTGATGTTTCTGTGGAAAATCCATTATAAATCGTTACTTGTTGTTGTTCTCTTAATTTATCGATATTTCAATGATGTGAAATGTTATTTTATTAATGTCATGCCACATATCTATGCACATTTACGGGTATGTCAATAAGAGAGTGGAGGAAAATTTAAAATAATTTAAATTTAACAAATTTTTGTGAAAAATTTCGAAAAAGTTTGCTATGATTTGGGCATATTTTAAACATGCAAATTTAAAGCACAAACCAAACAAGATTGTGATACTAATTATGTATTATTGAAAATCCAAATTTTCTAATACCATTGAAGTCAGTTATAAAGAATTATATTCGCTTAAGGATTTGGTTTGTTTATAGTTAAAATGTAGCAATTGCTACGAACATGTCTTTAATTTGTATTTTAAAGAAATATTTATAAACGCTGTCATTGAATTTTCTATTAGTAGCTTACACACTCTAATGCAATTTAAGTTAAGTTCAATAAAAAAATAGATAATATGTGTTTTGAAACCCCAATTGAATACACTTCATAATAAAAGAGATCATTTTGAGATTCCACAACAGCAACAGCATTTGTTTAAAATAAAACAAATAAAAAGTTGTTGTTTATAATTTTCTTCAAAACTTTGTACTTTTAGTTTTACTTTTTGGAATATACTTGAAAATAGAAAACAATTAGTCTTTAGCAAAATAAAGAAATCAACAGTATTATTATCAATCATATCAAAAGAAGGGGTCAAACTAAATAAAAATATTTAACAAATAATTTACCACAAATTAACAACAAATCTACAACAATAACACTCACTATTCAAGATATAGAAAAGTTGAAAATCAAAAAAACAATTTTGCATAGATAATAACAAAATAAAAAAACTGCCAACATAAATTACACGAAAATTTAAAAATTTTTTTTTAAGTTTCAAAAACAAAAAACAAAGAATTAAAAAATATGAATTATTATTTAAAACTGCTTAAATGAAAGAAATTAGTAACAAATAAGATATTAAACAAAAAACAACAACAACAACAAAATAATAATAATAATAACAATTATATTTAAATATTTGTAATAGAAACAACAACTAAACATATTAAATATGCATTTAAGATAATATCAAGCCCCCTTCTTTAAACCAACAAAAAAAAAACCACAACAATTTAATATTTAATAAAAAATAATTTGCTCTTGTAACTCTTTAACAACCAATTTATAAATTAATTACAAATTTAAAAGAAAAAGAAAAAAATATTTTTTTAAAAAAATCTTTTACAAACTCCCCCATCTTCTACTTCTTCTGCTCATGTACCTTAACAAACTTTCAACTTAACATTCTTTGAAATAACAAATCTCCTCCGCTTTTAAACCTCCCCTAAGAGTACTATAGAAAATAAAATTATTTTATTCAACAATTTATTGTAAGTGAACACTTTCTTAAGAATCTATTGGCTTTTGTTGCATTATGCGTATGCATCTACGTCTACGTCATTATTTTAAAAGTCTGGTGTATAACATAAACGATCAGCATTGTTAAGCTCTGTGAAAACGTTAAAATCAAATTGTATTTTCATTTTAAATATTTGAGTTTAAAAAGAAAAACAAAAAAATTGGCGAAGCTGCAAATACCTCCCACACGTTCATCATCAACCATTTCACGTATAGATTTCATCGAAAGATGGGGTCTAACGCCGGTCTTGAGACCACGACAGGAACAACCCTTAAGCGGTGAAAATCTCTCTCATGCATCGCCCCCTCTTCTGCGTGATAGGTAAATATTGCTGTAAAAACATTTATTAAAACAATATTAATAATATTCTTTATACATAAGTATAAGTATACACTAATATATATTTATAAGTATACACTAATAAAAACAAAGTCTAAAATAAACAAGAAATCATAATTAATATATATCTTATTAATATATTTCTCAAAACTTTTTATTTTTTTTAATATTGTCTTAACGGTTACATTACTATGACGATCAATAAAACTAGAGGCGTTTTTGCCTTTGTTAAATAGTTTAATTAAATTTATTACTTATTATGTTATAGGGAGATCGATTACTTGACTTTTTTCAAAAACCGGTTTACGAATAATTCGAAAAATATAGATTTTTAAAAAACCAGTTTTTGGTTAATAATTATTCAAATAACCGGTTAACCGATTCTTTTATTTAAATAAAATTGTTCTTAATTCTTGAAGCGCAGAGTTGGATCACGTCGATTTAAAAATAAGCTGAAGCTGACGCAGAGCTTAAAAATAAAGTGGCAATCACTACTAACAATAGTTCCAACAAATCTCATAAAAACTATGCCAAAACAAAGTTTACTACACAAAGTAATGAAAGTTGCTTAAGTTTCGAACTGCTACTCAAGGAGCTAATTTCGTTTTTGTTGTTGTATTACTTGGTAGAGAATGAAATTAATGGGTCGATTATGGATGGCAATAGAACTTTAGTTGCATTGCCAGTTACCGACAATTACTTTACGTATGGCAATTGGTAACTAAAAATGTATTAATTCCGTTCGGCAACGCATGTGAAGCTCTGTTGCCATCGATAATCGACCCATAAATGTTTGTCATTATATATATAGTATAGATATAATTTAGGTACCTAAGGTAACAAGAAGTAAATGTTTTACTTTGAATAAATTTACAGTAATATACGAGTCCTTAATTGCCTCGGCAAGAAAAGTTACTTAGCACTTTATGTAAGTTCATGCAGCACGTATTTAATAGTGTGTATATCACTGTGCTATGTTAGGTAAGACATCCACCTCCCAACCACGAAGGTGTCGGTTCAATCCCAGGCCACAGCATCTGACAATTTTCAATAGCGATATCACCTCACAATATTACTAGGGACTGCTTATAGGTATTTACGCTGTGAAAAACTTCACTAACTAGTGTCGTGCAAAACAAAAGCAAAAAACCTTTGTCATTTATTTCTGAAAGTATTTTACTTATAAAAAAATTTCTGTAATTTATTTACATTTATGCACAAAAAATTTACTTTAAAAAATATATTATTTTATGTGAGCAAAACAAAAGCAACAAATTAATATTTCGTTAATTTACCTTTATTTCTTATAACTATGCCACATCTGCGCGGCATGAAATCAATAAGGCTATTAAGTACGGCTTCCGAGACACGCATTCAGCTTGATCCATACTATTGTAAAAAAAATTTTTTATAATATGGAAAGCAAGGTCATGATGTGGACTTGCTTTTCAGCAAATGGAGATGGACTTTTTCACAAAAAATGATTAATTTATTGAACAAAAACATTTCAGAAACGAAAATTATTCCATACGTAGACTGGAATATGCTTCTTCGAAGAATGTTTCAACTCGATAATGTTCCGGGACATGCATCGGGGTAATTCAAAAAGTTAATGATTGGCAGGCGCTATCACCAGACTTAAACCTCTTTGGAATATTGAAGAGGAATATTTCAGGGAAACGATACGAAAATCAAACGCAACTCTTTGAAAATCTCGAAGCTAAATGGAAACGTATTTCGGAATCTGTACATAATAGCCCTGCTAATTCCATGCCACTCTGAAGTTATAAGAAATAAAGGCACATCAACGAAATATTAATTTTTTGCTTTTATTTTACACATCTCTTTCGAAGACTTTGAAGAAACATTGACATAAAGAAAAATATTTTTTGCTTGTAAATCTGAATGTATATAAATCTAAATCTAAATAAATTACAGAAAAACTTATCTTCTTAATTAAATACTTGCTGAAAGAGTTTGTTTCGAAAGACACTGTAGCTTAGGATCACACAATACATGGTTTTGACATTACTATTCAAAAAATAATAATTCAAGAAGTGGAGTTAATCGATTTGGCATTTGAGGCGTTCATATATTGTATTTAAATACTATATATTAAAGCATATGTGTTTGTATGTATCTTTTATTTGCATATCAGTTTGTATGTCGTTTTCTACTTGTCATCTCTATTGTTGTCCCTTTAGTGACATTAATGGAATTACAAATATGAAAAGCATTTTATTTAAAATATTTTCAACAATTTTTCATGTGGAAAAAATTCACTTGTTTTTTTATTTATTTATTTTTCTGAAGATATTCGCATACACTGATTATGTATCAGTTGTTTTATTTTTTATTATTTACAGTGTGTGATGTTTAAACTTTTTACCAGATTTTACATTAATTTACTACCAAAGAAAAACTTTAAATAAAAATATAAAATATGTCTTGTACAACATAGAAATGTATAAATTTTACAAAAAAAAAAAAAAATCTTTTATCATCAAGTAAAAAACAAAGCATACTTCTTGTAATGCATTTTAAAAACATATTGAATTATCATAGAAATGAAATCATTGTGCCATTTTAGCAAATAAATTAAAACAATAAACATTCATTGTTATTTCAAAAATTCTTTCAAATACACAATAATACGAGAACATACTTGAAAACTGTCCTTTTTTAATAAAATTCTATACTACAATATTCAATTATTCTATGCAAAAAATAAAAAAAATTTGAACTATCAAATGTAATTGGTAACAACGTTTTAATTTATTGAAAAAAGCACAACCTTACTCCTGATTTATTGACACAAACATAATCAGCCATAAAAACCATTTACCGTCAAACATTCGCAACAGCTCGCATATCAAAATGTATACAAATAAAGACTTACAATGAAAAACATACTCAACTTTTTCTCTTTTCTTTATTACTGTTGTTGTTGTTGTTGTTGTTGTTTTTTCAAAATTTATTTTCTATTTCTATGAACTACATTTTATAAAAGCAATGACGTCAAACACAAAACAATATTAGAACACTATAAAAATGTATGTACGTGCTTATGTACATATGTATGTACACAAATACAAATACAAATGCAAATACAAATACAAATTGTGGAAAAAAAATTTCGACGACTAAGCACAAAGTAAAGTACAAGCATTTAAATAAAAATTGTGTTTTTCGTTGTTTTATTAAGCGAACATACTCGTAGCTATTCAAATATACAACAACAAAAAATACTTAATAATGATGACAATAACCTTTTGCAAAACTCGCACACAAACATGAAATCTAAATCATCATTATGATCTATAAACAACAACAATGAAATGAATGAAATCGAATCATTAATGAATACATATGTAGACATACATGCGTAAGTATGTCTATCTAACTAAGCACATGTAAATATGTTCATTATAACAGTTAAGGTCAATACAATACATATTGATGGGAAATTCTCTTTTTCTTTCAATTTTTTACTGATTTTTTTTTCTTTTTTTTTGAAAACCGGCATGGTTTTTTATAATTTAGATTATTATCCTTAGATAATATTATTGGTGGTGCTTAAGAAAATTACCAGCTAAAAAATTGTTGTGTAAACAATGAATTGTAAATAAAAATTTCGAAAAAGCACACCTAAAGAGAGGAGCATAGAAAATTCTAAAATAATATTATTGAGTAGGAGGTTGGGTGTCCTAGCAGTAAATTGAACATATTATATTAGTCACTAAGATCGTCATCCAATGTTTAAAGTAATCGATAGCAAACATCATTTTGCTAGAATTGGGGCTGATAATGCTGCAGTTTTAGTTTACCAGAGTTGATGTTCAGTTACGAGTATATAGTAATTGAAGTCGATAACTTTTTCAGATCATGACTAATATACAATATGGTATGCTGTCTTGTAGAAATTGTTTTTGTTGACTACGCATTGTATGTGATAGTTTTGCTTGCTACACATACTACTACAATACTATTTCTTTAAACTATTTTACATGCTTTCAGCTTGCTTTACATACAGATCTAAACTCATCTATGTAAGTAATGATTTCAATGGATCTGACAATTGTTTAATGCATGAGAGCTAAATTATAATTTTTTATTGGAAACAAATTTGATTCTATTAGCAAAGACGACTACTCATCTCACCCAACAGCTTTGTGAAATTTCCAACATAACCTGAAATATTTCAAATACGTTGATATTCAGTAAATGAAAAATACAAGTTTATTCATCTAAATCTATATTGTCGCCTTCAAAGTAATCCCCATCGACGGCAATACACTTATGCCAGCGCTTGATCCAATCATTGAAGAATTTTTTATATTCGGTTTTCGGTATGTTCATCAGTGCTTCCTGCGATTTTTCCATTCTTTCCTTTCAGCTGATTTTTTAACTCGATGGAACGGAAAGAAGTCACAGGAAACCAAATCAGATTGATTAGGTGGCTGTTGGATGGTATTTGTTGCATTTTTTGTAAAAGAATTTCGGTGCGTTATCATGGTGCAAGAATCACGAGTTTTCTGCCTACAATTCTGGACTCTTTCGGCGAATTGCTTTACACAAACGTCTCAGAACGCGAAAATAAATTTCTTTGTTTACTGTCTGACACTACACCGTTGTAATCCATGAAAACCGTGTGCACTGCCTTATTTTTTTGACTGAAAACGACGTGGTTTTTTTTTTGTCTCGGCTCATTTGGTGAACGCCATTCACTTGCCCGATGTCTGGATTGCGTGTCGTAGTCATAAACCCAAGTCTCGTCTCCAGTAATTATCATTTTGATGAATATGGGATTGGATTCAGCCTCGCAAACCATGCTGCTACACGACGGTAAGCCAAATCATTAACCAAAATGTCTTGGACGGGTCCATAGACAATGTTCAAGTCCTCCGCTATCTTTCTGATGGTTAATTTGCAGTTATTGAGCAACATTTCTTTTACTTTATTAATGTTTTTGTGGGTTTTCGATATCGATGGTCTGCCACTGAGTTCAGCATCTTCGATTGACTCACGACCACTTTTGAACCGCTCGTGCCACTGGTAAACGACCGTTTCCTTTAGAGAATCACTGCCGAAACACTTTTCCAACATTCACTCACTATTAAATCCGTTTTTTATCCAAAATTTAATACAAGTTCGTTATTGCAAATTTAAATCGATTTCTAAAATTGCAAAAAATCGCCAACACACACAGAGATAGATGTACTCTTGGCTACGTAGCTTTTGCAAATATCAAGCTATGACGCTAAGGTTTAGCGGGAGCATCAACAACAGATGTACCATCTTAACAAAAAAAATAAACTCAAATCGGAACGATGGGACCGCCACATGACGGCTATTTCGAGAACTTTTTGATCAAGATTACAGCTTAACGTCACTTGTGTCTTAAAAAAAAGAAAAGAAAAAGGAAGGCATTTTAATTATTATAAAATTTATAGTATTGTTGCTATATTTCATAACCAGTACTGTATATGAAAGTATAATAAAACTCTTAATAAAAAAAGTAATTTAGAATAAAAAGAAATGAATCAAACTGTAAAGTACTGATTATTTAATTCTTTTTTTGCTTAAATTAAAATGCTGATTAAATGATGCAGAAAATAAAAAATAAATTGCCACAAGACACAATGACATCTATTCCTGAGACTATAAAATGGCAAGACGAAGAAGAAAAAAACAAAAACGACAAAAGTATCAATCAAGTTTGTTTTTTATTTTCCATTCACTTTAACCACATAAATAACAAATAACAATGGCAACAAGAATAACAACAAGAACAAGTGAAAGATAACAACGATGACAGAGATTTGATTTGATTCGATTTCCATCATCATCCTCTCAACGTCATTATCAAGTGCAAGTGGCAATTGCAACACTTTTAATACATAAACACACACATGGCAACCATAAATATTAGCCTTTGATTGGTAAAACTAAGAATGAATATGGAAACAAGTAAATATGTGTATAAATATATATATATGTGTGTGTGTGTGTGAGTGAGTTTAAGTACTGTACTTGTACATTATCTATGTATGAGTGAGTGAAACTGTGAATAGAACAACAGCAAAAGTAGTGACAACAATAAATATCACAATAACCACTTCTAAATAACAATAAATAATCTACATATACATACATATGTTTTATACACATACATAAGTACCTATCAACTCAGTGGCATTGTGTTGTCGCTGTTTGTAGTTGTTATGACTTTCATTCACTTGACTTTTGTCATCATTCGTTGACATAGTCAGCGTAATCACTGTCATCGTTGTCACTTTTTTGTATTTTCTTGTGATTGTTATTTTTTAATCAGAGATATCTTTGTGTTTGTTATATTGGCTGCCCTTTTATTTTTATTAATTATCTCGGCTGCGGTTGTTGCATTCAACTTCACATGTGTGAGTGTCTTTTCTTTGCATATGGATGTATGTATGTATGTATTTATTCAATGTGATACTGACACTGATACTGATATTTACTATTTATATTCTTTTTCGCTCTAGACAAAGTATCTCTCTCTCATTCTCTTACGAATTTACATTGGTAACAGTACCAATCAACCGCACACACGCATATCAACACATATACAAATACACCGTCGTTGAGACGATGTTTTTTGTAAACATTTTACCAGGATACCTTTTTTATAAGCTTTAGATAGTAACAAATGAATATTCGTATAGGAACCGTATGAACAACGTTTCCATATACAAATTATGAAAATTATGATTTTCATTAACCCTTTGCAGCTTTTTCTAATATGCACACATACAAAACCATTACCAGAATAATTTTAAAAATAACATTTTTAATTCAATTATTTATTAAATAACCTAAACACAGCCTAGAAATGAAAAGTTATTTGATTTTAATATATGTAAAGTGAAAGTATTTAGTTTTGAAAAAAAAAAAATTCGCTGTAATTATATGAAATGGGTGTCGTATTTTTTTTTTTTTTTTTTCAAAATTCAATTACTCATAAATATCATCCATACGCTCATTGGAATTTTCGGCAATTACAGCAAAAAAATTTTATTTTCAAAACTAAATACTTTCACTTTATTGGGAATTAAATATGCATTTATCCCTCGATTTTCATGAATTATGTTTTATTTTATTTCTATTATAAAAAACTTTAATAATAAATAGTGAAACTAGTAAATATGTGCTTATTTCTATTTTTTGTGAATTTTTAGAAATCAAAAATATCATAATAAAGGGTCCGCCATCTAACGTTTTTTTTTCAACTAGTGCTTATTTCGTGAATGCTAACACTTAGCTCATGTCTGATTTGATAGATAATTAGTTTTATGCTTCCGCTGAACGAATATGGTTGTGTATACGCTTGAACAACGCTGGGAAATATTGCGACATTACTTTGAAAATCCGATACCGATTTTTCCAAAAAAAATCACCTTTTCAGATGAAGCTCATTTTGATCTTGGCGGGTATGTAATCAAGCAAAATTTTCGCATTTGGGGCACAGCAAATCCGCACGCATACATTGAAAAGCCGATACTCCCAAGACGAGTCACTGTTTGGTGCGGATTTTGGTCCAGAGGTATAATTGGGTCATTTTTCTTTGAAAATGAGCAAGGAGTGGCCGTTACAGTCAATGGCGATCGTTATCGGACAATGTTGAACGAATTCTTATTCACAAAAATTGAAGAGGAGGATATTAGCAACATTTGGTTTTAACAAGACGGCGCTACGTGCCACACAGCCGAAGCTACACTCGAGGTTTTGCGCCCTGTTTTTGAAGATCACATTATCAGCCGTAGAGCTGATGTCGTTTGGCCACCTCGGACCTGCGATTTGACACCGTTGGACTATTATTTGTGTAGTGCCGTCAAAGATACGTGTTACGCCAACAAGCCAGAGACAATTGACGCTTTAAAGGACAATATTCGTGAAGCCATTGGTGAAATACAGCTGCACACAATCGATAATGTGCTTAAAAATTGGACCAATGGTGTAGGCTACTGCATGGCCAGCCGAGGCAGCCATTTGAATGAAATTATTTTTCATTATTAACCGCAAGGATTGTGCTTTCAAATAAAAAAAAAAAAATTGAGAAAATATTCAGTAGTTTTTTTTTATAGCATTTCAAAAAAAAATTATTTGGCGGACCCTATATGTATATGTGTATTATAAATGTGAGACAAATTCTCCTTTTTTCCGATCCTATTTTTTTTGCCACCTATCTCTCTTTATAAAGGAAATACTAAAACGACTTTTGAAGTCTTTTTCTGATATATTTATTGAACTGTACGATGATATACATAAATTATTTTTTATGGGAGGTGCCACGCTCGCTCTTCTTGTTAAGATAATTTTTGATCTTTGCTTGTTTACATACCCGCCAAGATCAAAATGAGCTTCATCTTCTGTAAGTCATCTTCAGTAAGTCGATCGCAGGCGCAGATTCCCAGCATTGTTCAAGCGTATACACAATCATATTCGTTCAGCGGAATGATAAAACTAATTGTCTGTCAAATCGAACATGAGCTAAGTGTTACCATTCACGAAATAAGCACTAGTTGAAAAAAAAACGTTAGATGGCGGACCTTTATATAGATTTCCGAGCAACGCCGAATGGGTAAAGGTAGTAATTATATAAACGAATTAAATTGTGTTACATATGTATATATATTTTTGCATTAACATACAAATGTTTTAATAACTATGATGTTTTCTTTAACAGACCAATCGCACAATTTTTAATAATCTTTCTCTAACTTGTTGAACAATATTTGTATACAATATTGCACTGGTACGTATACCTTACATTAATAACACTACTGTGCATATGTACATATTTTATGTATGTGCGTAGCCATATGTCATATATTTTGTATACTCCAAAGTCCATTATCTCACACTTTAGCATCCTGATAATTATGGCATTTAAAAGCTATTCCTTTCTTTTACTTTCTCTAAGTGTTACTGAGAGAAACAAAAACGCTTACAACGCATCCATTTTTAGCACTTGTCAAATGTAATTACAGGAAGTGTGGAAAAAATGTTTCCTACAGCAAAAAAAAAAAATCCAACAGACCTTTATTTCCTTTGTGTTCTAAATGTTTGAACACCACTCTCCAGTTGCAAGTGTTTTAAAATAGAATTAGAGTTGCAATATATTTCGCTTTTTAAAACTTACAAATTTTTTATTTGTATTCGATAATAAATATTCAACAATATATTTTACAACGGAATATCTGTAACTAAAAATAATAATTGTCTTGTCATGTTTCTTAGAAAGTTTGCAGCTTGAAATTAGCGTTGCCAAATGTACAGATTATCATTATCTGTGTTTTGCAATTTTTTGAAGCATTCAGTTGTTTTAAAGTTGTTTGCTTAAAAAATCGGTTTTTCTGTTAATTGTTCAGATTTTGCAGTTTTTAACATTTGAGTTTTTTGCTTAAAATTTTGTTATTTTAATTACAATTTCTAAGGTAAAAAGTTTCGCCACATTCACTTAATATAACTGTGCTGAGGTTTACTCGTACCTTTTATAAAGCGACAATGTAATTATCCCTATATACTATCCACAGATCATAAAAAAAGAAAGAATTCACACAGTGTGTAATACCCACGTTAATGTCTAAGAAGTTTCGTTTTTGTTTTTTTTTTTGCAAAAGAACAGTGGGACCACATTACATACTACGTAAATAAAACTAATCACAACTAACTAAAATATCACTCATTCTTACCAACTTATTCGTACGTAATAATATTACGCCATTGTTCTTTTGTCCAAATATACATATATTTCTAAACGACTACGCAGATTAAAAAAAGGTTTTAGTCTCAATTAAAGGTAATTTGATTGCGGAATTCCGAATTTTTTAGTTTATTTAATAAACTGTGCAGTGTCCGCCATTTTCGAAATAACCTAAAAACCTAAAAAACAGTTAGCACCACTGAATTCAGTGGACTCTATTGTGTCGATTGTCGCTGTGATTAAAAACCACACTGTGAAATGAATTATTGGTTTAATATTTTTCTTATTAATTCACTTAATTATCTTTCAAATAACTTCTTTGATCATCAAAAGCTTAAAATAATTGGCGCATTTAAGTTTTATTTGTCTTTGAAAAGCTTACTCGATCTCAATGTCACTCGTTTTCAGCGTTGCCGTTTTGATTATTTTTCTTTACTTTTTTCTTTGATGTGTAGATGTGTACTTTTTTCTCATTTTGGTTACTTTTTTCTCGAAGTAAAAAAATTTCTTTTAACGTTTATTACCCAGGTTCTTACTGAGTATATCACTTTAAAAACGGGTTTTTTGGTAAACTTTGGTATTTTTTTGTGATTATGCTATGATCTTCCCATTCCCATTGGTAACATATGGATTTCGTTTCAAAAGACTACATATGTTTTGAGGCCAAGAATGAATCGAACCAATTTCTTATATTCTGTTCTGAAGTGAACGGTACTCCGATCGAAACAAATGTTAGTCTGACGGTCAATATCTGGATTATAAGGCGGCTGAAACAATCTTTTCAATAGTTTCAACTGATCTTGGAACATCTGGTCGAGTGTTGTCCTAAAAGATCTATTTTTCATCGCCAGCAATAAATGGATGCCGATACAATTTTTCCATTTTTCCATTTTTCAATTTTTTTTGTATAACTTTTTGAGTTTGAAAATAATCTTCATAATATGATGCCTCTAATTCAACACCTCCGAACATTTTTGTCCGAACGTTTTCGTTACTTCTGAACTGTATAAATAATCTCTCGCACATTGAAATCGGTAGAACATATTCAGCTTTGGCAAAAAATCAAAGCAAGAAAACTTTGTTCTTTATACTATTTCGTTCAGTGATAAGAGTGATATCAGACACATTTCACTTCAATGCTATTGTTTGGTTCGGGTATTTTGCGATTTATTCAGATATCTGTTAGCAAAAGCTATTGAGCTAAAATTATCCAAAAATAAATTTTAAAACCTCTAAAGTAAACATATGAACGAACGACATTTTCTATTGTGCGATGTTTGTTAATACATAGTTAAATATTTAGAACAAATAGGAGAACATGCCTCATCAATTGTTGTACCACATTTTTTTTACCAGTCTATACTCAGTCAAAACTGCTATAAATTCCATATATAAAATAATATTTTTATGTTTTTTGTATTAAAATAATGATGTAAAATTTTGGTTATTTTTTGGTTATATTTTTATTAAGGTTTGGTTACAAAAAAATCGGAGTTGTGGCACCGCTGCTCATTTTAGATGCACAGAACGTACCCGATACGGTTATACGCCTGTATGTATATTTTTTACTTTTGAATGTAATTGCAGTTTTTTTTCACTTAAAAATCAGTTTGTTTTCCTTTAAATTTTCAGTTTTTCTAGAAAAAAAAATATGGCAACACTGATTGAAATAGAGAAAATTAATATAAAAAAAATTATCTTCGCAGTGTTATCATTTCCGTACCGACAATTGAAATAAGCTTAACACTTTTTTAGCAGTTGAAATTCCAAGCCATAAGCTTATGAATACAATCCAGATCTTCTTGGATTTCTTAGTTACCATTTTCGTTTCTGGCCTATATATAAAGTTCAAATGAGATTTAATCCCAGTTTTTGCATAACAGGTTTTTAACGATGGGAATTCAATAGTTAGTCAATGGCAACACTGATTACTCATAGGAAAATTGCATACCGTTGTTTACATACTTTCGAATGAAAGAGTACGAGTATATGTTTTCCGAACTGCATACACATAGTATGTACATATGTATATATTTGGTATACAGTAATGTAAAATATTGTTAGGTTTATACGGTTTTTTTAAAGTTGTTGCTATCGTTGTTTTTGTAGCTCTTCTCATTGAGGTTAGAATATTGACAACGTGTATTTGCATAATTCTCTGATTTTTTATGCTTTTTTCATCGACTACGAATTTTTTTTTTTTTTTGGTATTGTTGGTCTATTTATCATTAAGGTTTTTTACGAGTTGTTATTGGCATTTGTTCCTACCCTCCATTCAAGGCTACAAATATATTGTATTAAATAGTTCTATGACAACGCATCAATTATATTTTAATGTAATACGTATTGTAATCGAAATGGATTTGATTTAAAAAAAAAAAACACGAAACATTAAAGTAATACAGTACATACAATATTTGTGTACGAGTATGTGTATATCTTTGTTTCTTTTATTTTTATGGTTTTCCGAACATAATATTTCAAGAATCTCATTCCTATAGTCGATACGTCACTTTGAAAAATATCCCTAAAAAAATAAATAACACAGTGCGACAATACTCAACGTTAATTTCCAACGAATTTCTGAACCCTAAGTCTCATTTTATTCATAACTTGATATAATTCCTTAATCAATTCATTAATAGTACGGTTCCTATATAAAAGAGTGCACAAAAACGCTTCTAAGCTTGAAAAATGTAAAAAAAATTGGTTTAAAATCTGTTTGCCTGAGAAATACACGCAGATTCTTCAAAATTCAAATTTAAATTAAAATAAGCAGCTAAGTTATTAGCTTGTAAGTGGATGAAGGTCCGAAAAACCCGTTTCTTACCCGTAACTCGGGATTTTGGAGATGTTTTAAAAATTCCAAAAACAGATCCTTGTTTTGCTCGGACTCGCCTATCAGAAAAATAATATCATTTGCTCATACACTAAGTGTAACGAATTTGTTGATTTACAACATTTTTACAAAAACTCAAAATTATATGCAACAATGTTTTTCTTTCATTTTGCCTTGGCAATAAACAGGCAAACTTGACAGTGATTGGTCAAAAGCCTATAGTCACTTTTAATTTGCTTTAATTTCATTAAAAACATAACACAATTCATTAGTTTTTTTAGTTTTAATTTGGTTTTTAGTTTGTGTAAACATTTAAATAATTTAAGAATTTCATTTTAACGAAAACAATTAAAAACTATTTCTTTTTTTGCTTAAATTTTATTTGCTTTAGATTTTATTTATAGTTCTTTGGAATTGAGTTTAAGAAACAGACACACACTTTAACCTGCATTTTATTCTGTTATTTTTGTTTTTTTTTGTATTATTATTTAATTTCATTAAGATTTATTTGCAATAAATTTAAGAAACACATGTTTTTCCCAACTTTCCATATTATATTTGTAGTATTGTTGCGGGGTAGAGACAGAGGTTCTAAGGTGTGATTTGATAAAGAAAAAAATTCTTAAAAATTTAATTTGAAAAAAATGTTCTTCCGATAATAAAAGAAAATTTCAATTTTTTTTTTTTCTTTTCAGTTTAAAAAAAATTTTTCTAAAATGTTTACACTTAATGAAAACCACAAAAATGCTTTTGTACTTATTGAGTCGAATATGTTATATTTATAATTTCGCTGACGTTATATTGTTTCAATGCACTTAAATAAAATGATGCACTATTAATGCATTTAAATTTGTGGAAACACTGCCTTTTATTTGAATAAACAAATTTTGGAGTACAATAGTAAAGTTGTGCCATGATGCAATGCAATAATGCATTTATAAACAGGGTCATATAAATCTTCATAATCATAATTCAACTGTGAAGGCAAGGCTTGCCTAAAAGTAAAATGTATTATTGCTTAATTTCACAGTACGGTAAGGACAAGAAAACATCAATGATCAATGGCCAGTGTTGTACTCCGTAGACGAGAGTACGGTGTTGTATATTTATGTAGTATTTTTCTATAGAATTACATTTTTAAATACTGAAAATATAAGGAATTGATTTTTTAGCACGCGTTAACGCTTTAATGCCCTATGAAGATGATATAGGTGACAGTATCAGTATTAATATGGGAGTACAATTCTCCTTAAAATCATATTAGACGTTGCTCTGAAGCATGCTCTAGATAATAAAAGAGGAGTATCTTTAGGGCTGTAGGATTTCTTACTTGACTTTAACTTTGTGGTCGATATCTCTCTGCATGCTCAAATCTATAAAAGCATTATCCACAAACCTGATTCGGTTGGAACGTTCTCTGCTAGGGCTAAACTTTGACGAAATGAAAACTATGAGAATAAAAAAAATAACAATTGATCGTTTCTACTGAACGGCACTTGTTCTTTATAAAGCTAGAAGGGAAAATTCAGAAGATGCTGTAAACTGAATCGGATTACAGTAAGCTTTCAACCAACTTGGGAATATATGGAGCAGCCCTTCAATCTCTTATCAAACGGAAATACGAATTATTAACTCACACAGTCCCGCGACTTCTACAATACTTACAAACTTTTACTTGCTGCTATCTTAGACGTTTGTTAAAAATATGCTAAACATTAAATTGCAAAATTTAAATGGGACTTTTGTCAGTTTCGTCATTATAATAACATTTGAATATTTTGTTGAACCTCTATGCTCCTCATATGCATTGGTGAATGCAAAACGTCAGAAAAATATTATAGCGATACTATTTTCGACCGACATTTTTCCCGGAAATCCTCATATATTGTATACATATAATATTTATAGCTTTCCCGAGATTTCACTCTTTTATAGATCTGTTGATATTTTTCCATACTTTAATATTTTTAATTTAATTATCTTGCAAATGTAATAAATTCTATTTTCTTATTTAATTTGTATTTTTATTTTTATTTTTATTCTGTTTCACTATAAACAAGTAACGTCAGTGGCAATAATAATAATGATAACAACAACAACAACATTAACAACAAATGCAATAAACTAAAGAAATAGAAAACAAAAAATCAGATAAAGACAAGTAATTGTAAAAATATATTTTCTTTAAATAAAAATTTAAAAATAAACATTTGAGACTCAAAAATAACACATTTTATTATATTTGTTATTAAAACTAAGTGCATATGTACATAAATATTCATATATGTACGTATGTATATAATTTTAGCATTATATGATATATTTATAACACGGTGCGACAGAAAAAAATACCTGGCAATTAATACTCTTTTTTTGATAGGCGCGAGCTAGTAGTACAAGAATCTACGCGTAAAAAACCGGGTTCGGACCTTCATGCACTTATATGCTAATCACTTTTTAAGCTTCTTATATTCGAAAAGAAGTGAAACATATCTTTTGAATGATATATAATATTTCGTTTAAGCAGACTTGAAGAATCTGGAAGTATTTCGCACGCAAATTTCATCCAAATTTTTCCACATTATTCAAGTTCAGATGCTTTTTTGCGCACTATTTTATATTGAAACCGTGCCTTTTAATAATTAATTAAAGAATTATATTAAGTTATGAAAAAAATAAGAGTTTGGGCATAGAAATTCGTTGGAAAATGACGGAGTTATTAAGCTTTTTCGTAAAGCAACTCATGAAAATATTATAAAATTTTTAGAAAACTGGTGTTTTTTTTACTTTTTTTCTAACAAACTTTTAATGAGTTGCTTTAACAAACTTGGTCTCATTTTATTCATAACTTAATATAATTCCTTAATTGATTCAAATACTGCGCAAAAACGCAGCTAAGCTTGAAAAATTGGGAAAAATCGGTTGAAAAATGTGCTTGCTTGAGAAATACATACGAATTCTAAAAGACTACTTAAACAACATACAACATACATATACCATTTCGAAGCTCTGTTCCTCTTCTTTCCAAATCCGAAATCGGATAATATTCAGCTATGTTATTAGCTTATAACTGCAAGAAAGTACTAAAAACCGTTTTTTTACCCGTAACTTGAGATTTTGAAGGTGTTTCAAAAATTCGAAAAATATATCCTCGTTCTACTCGATAACGCCTATCAGAAATGTACTATAATTTGACAGGTATTTCAAGTACCTTCTGTAATATAATTGAAATTATTGTTGGAAAAATATTTCCATGTGTCATTTCATTTTTGCTTTTTAAAGAAATTGAAATTTGAATTTAAATCAATTTTTAAATGTCTCATTATTTTTCATTTTTGTTTATTATATCTGATTTTATAAAATTCAAAAACTTACATGTATGATACAGATTTTTCTCACATTAAACCAAAAACAAAGGAATCATCATCCAGTTATAGCTTTTTTTATTTAAACAGTATTTCGCTTTAAAACTACGACTGGACCAACAATGACTGACTACAGGAGTTTAGTTTGAATAATATTCGAATATTTTTCATAAGTTTAATACGAAATTTGCTACAGAGAATGAAATTTTATTATTGACGTGCTACTGAAGATACATATATGGGGAATTTCAGGAAAAAGCTTCACTTGAAATTTTCATTAAATCTTTTTTTAATGCATTTATATTGTTCCGTTTTAAGACGTTTGAGTACTTCTAAATTGCGTTAAATTAAAAAATTTCACGAATTTATTTATTTACTTTATACAGTCTTTTATTTTCACAATTTAACTTTGTCCAACTTACTTTTTTTTCCCCCGTCATTCCTCTTGGAAACATATTGTCTTTCCACAAATCATCCATTGCTTTGCTTAAATTTCTTTAATCAATTTGATCTTTCAAGCTAAGTAGATTATTAATCTACTGTAGCTTCCACCATATGATTTTGCACAGTGGTAATTGGTTCTGATCTTTGCTTTAGCATTGTAATTTTTTCCCAGTAGGTGGCGTGTTTTCCTGATTATTCGTCTGATGTTTATCATCATCGCCAGAGGTATGCTGGAAGGTCAGGGGACTTCTTTTATTATTTTTTAGATGGTGTCCAACTTATTTAATTTCCGCTTAATGCACAATTTTTTTCAATACTCAACTCTTAGTATGACTTAGCTCTATGACAGCTAAATTATAACTGACTGACTAAGCAGAAAGTATAGTAAATTAAGATTAGTTTCGAATGTTCTAATATATGCCACAACCTTCCATTCAGCTACGTTAATTCAAATGTAAAGTCCTAGTGGTCAAAATTGAATTGGTAGCACTGTTCAAATAAATACAGCCTTGGCAGCGTAATCGTAGCCTTGAAGCAAACCTATAGAATAACAACCTCTATAATAAAGTTTAGAGCTTTAAATGCTGCCATATCTTTTTACGCGTTGTTTATTTTCGTAATAATATAATATTAGGAAAGAAATGAGACTTTTTTTAAATCGATATTTTTTCAATTTTTAAGATTTTGTCAACAATGAAAAATTACTCTTAACTTGGTAAATAGACTTCCAACTTATTTTAGTATTTAAATTATCATAACTTTAGAGCGAACATAAGCATGGTTCAAACTTTTATTCTGTAAATAAAAAATATGCGTCTCTGATATAAACTCTGCGAAAAAAAAAATAATATAATTTTCTACAAAATAACATGACGTCTACTTGCGACTTCCGACCATAAACAGTTAATAGCTGCCATACCGTTTAAGCGATTAGGCTGTGCAATACGTGCAAATTGTGTAATCAAAATAAGCGG
Organism: Wohlfahrtia magnifica; assembly: GCA_023159175.1. NCBI lineage: Eukaryota > Metazoa > Arthropoda > Insecta > Diptera > Sarcophagidae > Wohlfahrtia > Wohlfahrtia magnifica. The sequence continues at coordinate 2,588,757 of JAKWBJ010000060.1, forward strand.
GCACAATGTTTATCGTTTTGAGCTCATTTTACGGTCTACGTAAAAGAACAATTCGCAGTATGCTTTATAAATGTGATTACATCGCCGCCGTCTGTTAGAGTGTGCAGCACATCGCTTGGCGGAGCTCGGCAGACAACGACTTTGAAGGTGAACGACTATAATCAACGAAGTTTGTTTGCTGAATAAACTTAGCAGCAATTCAATCAATGTTCGGTATGCGTTTTGGCTGGCGGTGTAATGGCTAAATATTACTTTGAGAATAGCGTTAGTGAAGCCATCATCGCAACCGAACGCTTTAGGTCGATGATTGCCAACTTCTCTTGGCTTAAATTGGATGGTAAGGGCACCAACGATATCTTTTGTTTTAAAATGACGGCGCTGCGTGCCGTTAGACTTTTTCTTGTACGGCCTTCTATGCGAATCAGCGAAAACTGCAAACAAAATTTGTACGATATTATATTCCATACATAATGTAGCATCGATAGGCCTTTAAACCGAACAACGCACACTTTAAGTGTAAATATGGGTAGCACTTAATGAAAGACCCTTTTCTAAAAGATGTTTAGTATATTTTTATTTAACTTTAAGATTATTAAGATTTGTGTTTCTCTCTCAAATATTTATACACCGCTAGGTTTCTAAGAAAAAAGCAACAACAACAAAATAAAACGGATGTAGAAATACCTTTGCACACGTATAAGCCCTTTATTGTTACTTCCAGTGTGAATAGTTTCGCCGTAATGTGTACAAATGTAGGTTACAAAGAGAAAAGAAAAAGAAAAAGGATTCATATTCTTGTATTTACCCCCAGATAAGATAAAATAGCAAAACGGAATTAGAATTACAAAAAAGTAAAAATGTAAGAAAAAGAAAAAGAAAAAGAAAAAAAGAAACGAAAAAAAAACACAAAAAATAATCGCATGTGTAGAAAAAGGAATCGACTTTTTCTTTAAATAATATTTATGAAAATTTCCCCAGTGAATAGAATAGAGTCGTCGCTTATGAGAAAATACGAAAGAAAATGTTGCAGCCAAACTCAGCTTAAAATGCAAAATCAGTTTAATGTGCACAATGGGGCATAAGAAGGACGGATGAGTGAATGGCTGGCTGGATGCTTGAGGGGAAACGGATGAAAATAATAAAATATTAACCCAAAATAACGTCACAAACGACATTCACACAGACTAACCGTCTATGTAAGATAAAATACAAAAAACAAAAAATATTTTTCTACCCAGAAGTTGGATTGAGTTTGTGACTAAACGCTTTGTGAAATACCAACACAGTTGACGCTTTAATCACATGGTTTTGAATTAAAAACACTTTTGTATTCATTCTGGTGCAAAAATTAATTTAAAATTTTATACTATTTTTGGTTTTAAATCTTGAAAAAGCAAACAGTTTTATCAAGTGTCTACTGTACACTTTTATAGTTCACGTTTTAAGTTTCTCTTGTTTTTTTTTCGTATTCATTTTCATTCGAGTGCATTTTATACACAAATATGGTTTGATAGCCGATGTGCTGATAATGCTAATGCTGCTGCTGTTGCAGTGCTGTGTTTTGCTGTGCTGTTTAAACTGAGCATTAGGGATAATCAGTGGGATTTGTAGATGATGTATGTGATGCATCATTGAAATTGGATTTTTTAAGTTTTCAAACTATTATTTTCATTGAAACAAATGTACATACATACATGCATATACATACATGCATATGTATGTATGTTGGAAACAAATTGCCTTAAATTTACTTAAATTGTCATGCAGTTTTTATTTCTGCATTTTCAAAATGGATTCAAAATCAAAGCAAATAAAAAAGGAAAAAAGACTACATTAAAAATAAGTTATAATTTGTCTTATCGATCTATAAATCAAACATAAATTTGATAAGTGCAAATTAAAATTTTTTTTATAAAGAAAGATTTTTGTTGTATTACAATTTTTAGCTGTAAAATTTACAATTAGTCATTTCGTCAAGTTGTGCTACATAGTGCTTATTGGGTTATTCCCATCAAAATCTTACCAAATAATCAGGAAGAACACTACAGGGTCCAGAATAAACTTATTGCATTTTTTGCATATTTTGTTCACCAATGTAATTTTATACGAGTCTTTATATTTCTAGCAAGGAAAACAGTTTAATACAGAATTTTATATATAATATATGCACATACATAAATAAATATAAATGCAATTAAAATTTCATTCAGTATATTGAAAAATACTTAACAATAAACCAGTTCATCTCTAAATAAAATTACATTGTTTTGTAAAATTATTTTTATAATATCTGTGTCGATATGGAACAGTAAATCAGAGAGAAATAGAGAAGAAAACTCTTCTATTTAAAAAATTTCTACTCGTATTTGATGTTTCCTTCTTCATATCTTGTCTTTTATTATGTAAATCTCTGTCGGTAAGTAAGAACAGCTTAGGTCGACTTAAGCTACTCTTTCATATCTACACAGATATAAGTATGTACAGGGTGGGCAAATTTAAGGTTGGGAAGTAAATTGGCTGTCAAAGAATTGAGCTGTCAACCTTTGACACTTGTTTAGCAAAAAATTGGAAAATTTTACTATGGAACGCTACACTCTTGATCAAATAATTTTAATCGTGAAAATTTGCTATCAAAATGGTGAAAATTTTACTGTATCACTTCGTAAAACTCAAGCAGCTCTTCCTCGTAATTGGGCTCATTCCGAGACAGCTGTGCGTAATGTAATCGCTAAACTCGAGGCTTATGGTACTGTTGCTGACAATAGATCAAAACAATACGCTCGGCAAAGTGTTGAGAATGAGCCTGGAACATCAACTCGTCGATTTCCGCAACAATTGATCATAATCAAAGGAACTTTGCCCAACATTTTGCATAAAGATCATCATCTTCACGCTTATAAAATTCAACTCGTTCAAGAATTAAAGCCAGCAGACCTTTGTTTGCGTCGACCGTTTGTGAATTGGCTGTTTGAAAAACTGAACGAAAACAACGCATTTTTCAATAAAATGATCGTTAGTGATGAGGCCCATTTTCAATTAGGCGGTTATGTGCACAAACAATATTGTCGCATATGGGGCTAACGAAATCCATATATAGGCCTCGAAAAACCATTACAACCCAAGAAAGTGAAGCTGTTTGTGTTTAAGCGGCATCATCGGCCCGTATTTTTTCGAAAATGAGCAAGAAAACGCCGTTACTGTAAACTCTCTGCGCTACCAAACCATGATAACCAATTTTTTGTGACCACAAGCCACACAACCAGCCAAAGAATTCAGTTATTACATGAGAAATTTCCCGGTCGCGGAATTTCTCGATTTGACAATGTCGATTGGCCGCCTCGTTTTTATGATTTAATGCCGCTGGATTATTTTCTTTGGAGCCATTTGAAAGGCCGGGTTTACATGAACAAACCACAAACAACTGACACTCTGAAAAATGAATTGACGAGGTAAGCGAAGTTTTGTTGCAAAATGTGGTTCAAAATTTTATGACAAGAGCGGACGTCTGCCGACGTGCTGGAGGTGAACATATGCCCTACATCATGTTTCATTATTAATTCCCATATTTCTATTTTATATTGGTATGAATAAAACTGAATTTTTTCAAAAAAATATGTTTTTAAGCCAATTTATTTCCTAACCTCAAATTTGCCCACCCTTTATTTTTATTTATCTTTTTAGTTATGCCTTTATCTATATAATGCCAATTAATTTTTATATTTTTTATATTTTTTTAAATTAATTAAATAATTTGAAGGGTTTAAACAATTTATACATAAATTATGAAGTATTTTATTTATTACTTTTTCTTGCACTTTGGGTGATTGTTTGCTTAAAATTATAAATTATTGTATAAATTATTGTATGTGTAAAGGACATATTTTTTTTTTTTTTTTTGTATTATTTTGCCAATATTTTGCCAATATTAAATTCAAAATATATTTCCCTTTTGCTCTTACAATAAACAACAAAAAGTCTGATAACCAACTTATTGGTCATCAATAGACTAAAGACAATGTATCCTTAGGGAAATAAGAGAAACAAATAAAATCATTAATTAAACTTGCATGTGAATAATAAATTGTAAAGTATGTACAAAAAGCAACAATAAAAGATCAAAAAGGTGAGATAGAGCGAAGAAGAGAAGAAGTGAGAAACAGCAAATTATAAAATTTTTAATGACTTCCTTTTATTTTTTTTTTTGTTTCTTTTTATATAAAAACTAAAAAAAAACCTTGGCATACATCTCTCTTAACCCTGAGTTTTGAACAAAAATTTTTTTTCACTTTGTACATACATACACATACACACATACATATTGCTTCTTACTTTCATTCTCATGTATAAGCGCACACATATAAACTGTGCATTAGAAACTATTTACCACATTATGTTGTACATTTGAAATGAATAAATGAAAGTATTATTTTATTGCATTTTTTACTTTTTTCGAGATTTATTTAAAATATTGTAGAAGGACCGGGCAGCGTTAATTTTTGTGCGATTTTTTTTTTTTGTTTTTGTCTATTTTTATATAATGCATTTCAGTTATTGAAGAGAACTTAAACGGAAACGGAAATAATTTCATTTATTCACTCACTCATTCATTCGTTTATTTAACAAACAACGGTATTTTTGTGTAAAACCAATTTTTTACACGATTCCGGCCTTTTATTTTGCGGTCCTTTTTTTGTAATTGCTTTGACACACATTAATGGTTGATGCACAAATGCATGATTTAATAATGTTTTTGTTTTTTTTTTATTTTTTGTTCAATTTTTAAGGAATTTATGTAAAAGAGGAAAATGTTTCCATATACATATGTACATAAGCATATGTAAATATATGGCTTTTTACAATTCGGACACATTTGTACACATTTATGTTTCAAAAATATATGCATCTTAATTACATACATACATACATACATATATACTAATTTGTACATATGTATGTACATATATACAAAAGATATTTTACGAATTTCCAGTTAATTCAAGTGAACAAATTAGAATTCGAAATTTATTTTTTTTAATGGCAAATGTATATCTTAACATGTCAAAGAACATGTGAATCCATTTACCTGTCGTCACTGAAAACATTGAAAATAAAGGTGGTATTTTTTATGGTAAACAATTAGTTATTGCTTTTGAAAAGCGTATTTCTTTATAAAATCTGTCTGTTTATTGACAGGTATACAATCAATGATTCACATACAATTTAAATTATCAGTGAAACTTTTAGCCAGACAGTGATACAAAGCACACATTGTTAAATTAGTTAAATAATGGGTGTTGCAACAAAAGTCCTGATGAGAGAACGGTCTAAGTGCGTTATTTTATGCTTTGAATCGCTAGTTTATTTCGACAGCACATGACAATACGTGAGAAAAGTAAGTGTAATGCAATCCAAGCATTACATTGAAGCTATTCTCTTGAAATTATCTACCCCTCAAAAAAGCCACGAATACAAATGAATAATAACTTGTTGTTGTATTTTGTTTATTGTTTATTGGTGTGTTTTAAGAATACAAAAGTGTTGTCGGATTATTTGATTACTTGACATGAATCGGCATTATAAAGACAGAATAAGCAACGAGCAATCAACAAAAACAGAGCGTGTGAACATGGCAATATTAATAGAGATTGTTGTTGAATGAGTGCATGCTTAAAGCAACGAATGCATGAATATTTATCAAACGCGAATACTTTCATTCTGTTCTCTGGTCCTGATCTCAATCTAAACGAAAAAACGTATGAAAAGTGTTAACAAAAATTAAGGGCTGTAGACAAAATAACAAGTACAAATTCTTTTATATAACAGTAGTTACCGCATATAAGAAAAACCGCTTTTAAGATATTGAATAAAAGAAAATCGTATATAAGAGAAAACCTTATTTAGGAAACTTTTCTCAAGTACCAAAAACAATAAATGATGTGGAAGAAGATTTTATATAAGAAATTTTTATCTTACAACAACACTGAATATACAAAAAGTTGCTATTGTTATACTCCTTCTATATGTAGAAACACGCCACACATACATACATATGTACATAGTATTCATATTTTATATCAACAACAAAAATTTTATATATACTCGTATATTACTTCTAAAAGACATTTTTGTCGGTTACAAATATCTTCTGTATCACTGCATCAAAATTTATGATTGATGATTCATTTTAAAGACAAATTTCTACTCTAATGACGAAAAATAGTGAGAAGTTGTGAACTTAACGTTTTCGGTGAAAAAAATTATATTTTGTAGCTTTAATGTGCATAGTTTTCTGTATTACAGTTTGGCATAATATATTTTGTTGTTGCAAGCCCCGTTCTCGGTAATACTATTGTCGGCTATGCAGTGTTTGTTTTGTCAAATGTAATAATACAGGTTTGTTTAATTTATAGTGTCAAGTGATGCCAAACTTTAACGGTTACGGAGATTTCAGGAAAATAAGCATATAAGTAACGTATAAGCTAAGCATCTTTTGTGATTGTGATTGTGATTGTTTTTAAACAGGGTTTTCTATCATAACCATCATCATTTGCATATATGTCTCTACTGCAAGCCGTCGGTACTGTAGTGTTTGTTTATCAAGTGTATTAATACAGGGTTGTTTCATATATAGAGTCAGATAATGTCAAACTTTCTACGCGTTGCATTGACCGGTATTGCAGCTAATTTCAATGATACCCAAACGTGCACTAAGCGTTGTCGACTACCTTTTAAAGGATATTATATATAATAACCTTACTTATGGAGAAAAATATTTCTGTTTCGTGGAGACTTTCGCCAGGTGTTACCCGTTATAAGAAACGCTAATAGAACAGCCATTGTTGAAAATATGGAAAATAGGACCTTATGCTCCTATGGTTGACTCAAAATATGAGATCGAACAATCTTTCTTTTACGGAATGGTTTCTTAAATTGGGTAACGGTGATTTAAAACCTACAACAAATTACAATAACGAACCATTTAAAGTTCCCAGGCATCGTAATTACACTTCTGACACAATTATTAAGTTTCCGAATTTTACTCAACGTCAATTCTGTTTTTCTCAAGCACAGTTATGCGAATATTTTTTTTTTTTATTTTACATGCATTTAAAAGTATTTTTGTTTCCGTTAGAGATTCGTATGGGCAAAAGGTAAACAATAATCAGAACATACTGTGTTACTATTTTTTATATTCAAGTAAATTGCCGTGACCAATATTCGCATTTTATATTTTAACTTTCTTATGTTAGAAAAATTACCACCAGAGGTGCGAGGTCATCAGGGAACATCAATTGCTTGCAAGAAAAAACTCATAAAGAAACAATTTTGTGACATTTTTCAATATTATTATATCCGATATCTACTGTATTGTCTACTTAGCTCTCATTAAAGTGTTTGAATTTGATACTTTTTGTTCGTTTGTTTGTTTGTTTGTTTTTTTTTAAGATTCAAGCAATAAAAAACATACAAAATTTTATTTGATTTGCTTGTGTATTTATATTGTTGTTGGTAATTTTAAATTAAACTTCTAAACGTGTGCTTATTTTGGTTGCTACTGTATAGAACTTCTAGATTTTTTAAAGCTCTTCACTCTGTCAGCGCGTAATCTCACTGGTACATACATAATTATTCAACTTTCAATTATGTGTGATTGGTAGTCTGCCTGCTCTAGCTCGTACTGTTTTGTTGAAATGTAAAGTTAAAAGCAAAAAATTCTGTGTAAATAGTGATTGTCAACTAAATAAGATGAGTGTTGTAGCAATTTTCAAATAAATACCTTAAATAATATCTTTGGACATGGTCATCCGGTTTTCAACTGGCTAATACATTTTGTTGGCTTCTTTTTTGGCCAGAGTAATGCCTAGTCCTTAAGTGTTTCTATTTCCAAAGAATTCAAAAGAATACGAAAGATTGCCTCAGGATAACTAATGTATGTACATATAGTATGTATATGCAAAAAAGTCATTGAGTTCTAAATTCGTAGATCTTTACTTTGCATGCCTTGAGATAAGTTTTTTATTTCAAGAAATTATTGAGTTACAATACTAAGCTGAAATTTCACAAAATTGAAAAAAAAATTATAGTTTTTGGGTCATAATAGTACACACGTACTTACAACTTTTCATAGATATTGTTTGTGTATGTATTGTCATCTTTATGTACTATGCATATATGCACGTTCAGATATAGAGATATACGAGTACCTGCTATGCAATTCGTATGCGGCATAATTTCTAGTGACGTCATAACAATATGATATATAAACAAGAGAATGAAAACATAAATAAGCAAACGAGAAAAGAGATAATAGAGAGAAAGGCAAAGAAATTGAGAAACACCTTCATGGCGAAAAAGATGCTTATGATGATGTTAATTTTCTTCTTCTTTCTCACTGTTAATGTGAGTAAAAAGTATTTGACCCAATTTCAATGAAAATAAATCCATTTTACAAACGAGTACATACATACATACATACATACATACATACATACATAACCACGTATACAAAAGAAGGTGATAGAGAGCATGTGTCTATGTACGTCTGAGTGTGTGAGTGTGTGATTGTGTGAGTAAAGCGGTACACTACGCGGAAAGAAAGCAATTCATTTTTCCTTTAATGTTTTATTATTAATGAACAAACAAACAAACAACAGAAAACATTTTTTAAAAACAAAACGACTCAACTATTTTATACATGATGGTATAGTTAAAGGGCGATCATTAAAAAACTACACATTTCTACCATATATTATACTAAAACATATCAAGTACTCGTACATAAACATCTTTATATATATATATATTATATACCATATTTGCTTGTACTCTTATATGTATGTATGAATACTGTAGATACACATGTATATGTCATATGCATGTTTGTATATGTCTATCTGTACATATGCATATGTATTTAGAAATATACTCTACATGTTATTAAAACAAGAATAAGCATTTCTTTTCTATAAACTAGAAGGTTGCCATGTATGTGTGTTTGCATGTATGGTATGTTTGTTTGTATGTACGAGAGTGTATATAGCGGTTCAAAGTATATACAAAAATAAAACACTCGTATATATATATATATACAGGTTGCTATTAATAGTTTTACCCTTGTCAAGTGTCTTTTCCTTCATCATCGACAACATCGTTATCATCGTCGTCATCATCATCCCTATAAAAAGAAACAAAACAAGAATAGAAATAGAAAAATTCACAGCTACATCAACAACTACAGCGGTTGTAATGAAAAGTGCGGTTTATATATGGGCATTACCTTAAAAGAGAACTAAAAATAATAAAAATTAAACGAAAAATATCTTTGAAAGTGTTAGTTCTGACAAAAAATGTTTGTCAGTCCATTGCAGGTTCGCCTGTTGTGGACCGACTTCAAAAGTCCCTTGCAATAGATCACTATAACGATATTGTATCCCTATATACTGAGATCGAAGTCCACACTAGATCTAGAAGGAAGACTTTGGATCACTTGTTGAGGACACATACTCCTGACTCTCGAATGGTTGGACCTTTGCACCTGTGCACGAGTATTTCGGTATTCCCATTTCTTCACGTGTCGTCAGAAGGGTCGACAGTCTTGTGGGTTGATTATTCACTTCAGACAGAGTTTTTTTTACAAAGCTTCAGGTAGGAATCGGATATTTCCAGCTATTTAGCAAAAGAGCTCTATCATAATCCTTTTCAAACTGTTAGTGATTTTTAAGGCCAGCTTTGGAAGGCAGGTAAACCTATTGATCTTGAACAATGAACAGACTGATTGATGTACCTTGTGGAACGCCCTCTTCAGCCGAGTCAGTTCACGTACTTGAAGGAATGGTGCTATTTTGACTCTTCCAGGCAGTAATGGGAAGGCATTCTCTGATAGGTAAGTGGCTTTTTGTATCCTCTTGGATATTCAGGGCGCTTTTGAGAATACAATCTTTTACTTCAATGCTATGTGGTTGGACTGTAAGGGGGTGGAAAAGTCAATTGTAGCTCCACGCTTTGGACCAGGATTATCAGTTCGTCTCTTAATGAGGAGTAATTCACTGTTATGAACGGTAGTAGTCGATGGGTTGCTCACTATGTTGTCTCAATGTGTCAATGCAGTGATCTTATGAGGACTGCCATGGCAGAGGTATAAAATTGGTGCACGCATGAAGGGCTATTTGTGAATCCCTCAAAAACGATTTACAAGAAGACACAAGTTATCAAGTGACTGCGTTTTTTATGGGTACCACCATCAACTTTTCTATGGAGGTTAGTACCCGCTGTTATTCTGATAAGAGGATTAGTTGGAATTTCTACATCGGCGATGTCCAGAACAAGGCGGCTATAGCTTGGTGGAGAAAGGCTGAGAATATTACCATCATTAATAAATTATGTAGGATACAGAGACTCGCCTGCCTGGTCTAAATAGGTCAATAAAAACAAGTCTGTACTTTCTTCGCAGGATATTTCTTACGGGCCATCGTGGATTGAGAGGGCAGCTGAAGAAAATGGCGATTTCAAATGTGAATGTTTGGAGATTATGCTCACAAACATCAGAGACAGCAGAACACATATTGTGTGAATGTTGGTTCCTTGATAGTCTTAAATGGAAATGTTTAGGCAGACATACATAGGGTCTCATTGACAGACATATTTACCATTATGATTTCATATCTGCTAGTATTCATTATTAAGGCAGCAGATCTGCTGAACAAACTGTAGACGGGAATGGACCAAATAGATCCCATGCGAATGAGTTTGTTATGACGTTTTTAATGCAATTTACGTTTATACATTATAAGTCGTATCACAACTACTAGAGTTACAAAATTATAAATATTTCGTTTTTCCTTTCCATAATTATCCAATACTACCATAGTCGATATCAATTGTTGTATGACTTGTTGGAAGTACGTCGCATACATATTGACTTTAACTAGGATTTTCTAATTGAATAGAAATTTTTTAGATTTTTTTAAATAAAATGTAATTCGGTTTCATGATTGGTAAAGATATTTTTTAACATGTTGTTACATTGAAAACAAAAACTCTGCTAAAACATATCGAAAAATGTTTAAAGTGCCATGGAGTGGGTTCCACTAATTTTGTTTCGGAAGTTTTGATGTCAACAATTTTGTTGGAATTGAAAAGAAATTATCTATTATAAGCTGTTGAAACCAGGCGAAAACGTTGAATTATGATCTCCATTCCTCACAACTCGACTTCTCTCAGTCAATGAGCTGCACCCGATTCTATTTTTAGACTCATTGAAAGGGACCCACAGTTTAACGCCAGCTCCGAACGGCAAATGTATTAGAGAAGTTTTCAATAGTAGTAATTTACTCATAACCAGTTACCAGCTAATGTTATGAGGTGATACCGACGTAGGCGTTGGTAGGCGTGTGTCTTACCTACCATACCACAGCGGCACTCTTATATGACTGCTTTTTTATTTTGCAAAGCAAACCTATAACTGACATGTATGCATATATGGGAATACCCGTGGATTGATTTAAATATGTGAGTGTGTGTATGTGTCTTTGTGTATGTAACAGAATTCAATGAACTCTTTAAATGATCATTACTATTGATTTCATTGCAATTCCTCACATACACATTAGCGTTTTAAAATAATAAAAAACGTACAAAAGTAACAGTAAAGAGTATTATGTATAAGCAGAGTAGTTTTGTTTTTGTTTTTCTTTTAACGATACACATCTATCTATTCTGACGTCATTACAGGTACATACAATAACATATGTAAATCAAATACGGCTCATTTACATATGTATATGTATATAGGATTGTATATAAAATTGTGCTTATATACCATATGTATATGCAGATTCTCATTATGTTCTTCAAAAAAATCAAGTTTTTCTCTTTTTTTTTGCAGAAACACGTTTTGTTTTATTTTTGGATTAATTTTCAATATAATTTAGCTTATTAAAGTTTTTGACAATTTCTTTTTTCTTTTTGTTCTTATTTATCTATAATAGTCGTATGTATGTATGTATGTAATTGTTTCCAAAGATGTGTTTTTCATCCGGAAACTAAAGGTGTCTGTAGACTAACGTTCTAGGTAGAGGAGACATAGGAGGTATTATTTTAAAATTGTTCCTTCTATAGTAGTTTTCCTAATAAACCTTAATGTTAGCCAACCTTTTTAAATTTTGGTAGTTTTTTTTCTCCTTCACTCCTCTAAGGAGCATATTATCTTTCCACGAAGCATCCATTGCTTTGTTTCAGTTTCTTTAATCAATTTGATCTTTCAAGCTAAGTAGATGGTTAACCCACTGTAGCTTCCTCTATATGATTTTGTGTAGTGGTGAAGATCCTTGCTAATTGGTGGTGATCTTTACTTTAGCATTGTAATTTTGGTACATATGACTTTTATATTACCAAGACTCGGGAATTAAGGAGTCATTAAAAACAAATTTTGCAAAAAATGAAACACCCTAATGCATACTTTATAAAATATTATTAGGGAAAAAGCTTTTTATTTAAGAATATATGCATAAACACATAATATGTGTACATACAAAACATATAATGTATATATGGCATATTGTATACACACATATAAATTTATATATATAATATTCTATTTAATTTTTTTTAATAGGAGTGCTGTTTGCAAGTGTATGTGTCGTTTATAAGTATATGAGTGTGTGTGAATATTCGATTGTTTTTTTTTTTGTTTTTGTTTATGTGACAGAAGGTCAACATAAGTTGTGTTTCATATCAGAAATAAGCCTTGAATTTTATTTATTAGGGCATATTTAAAATTGCATGATTCTTTGTATCAAAGGAAAAATATCATATTATTGGAAATAAGTAGTATTGAGTACCTTTCTTCAATTGATTTAAATAATAATTATAAATGTAAACCTTTACTTCCTGTTTCTGAATATTACAAATTATAACATTACATTTGAGTTACCCTTACGTTTTTATAAACTATTTTTATGCAACTATTTATGTTAAAATAGTCAATTCATAAGCAATTGGGTCTTCAAATCAGCTTGTATTTGTTAACATTTCCAAAAAGAAACATAATAAAATCATTTAAGTGATTACATGCCATAGAATAATCCAAATGTTATCAAGGCAAAGAGTATCGTCCTTTTAAAGTATCTTTTTTGTGTTTGACAAGAACAATTTTCACGTAATTAAATTAAAGTGAACACTTTTGTTCTAATATGTACATATATCACGCTAAGCTTTTGATTTTGAGCAAAACTACAACTTATTAAAACTTATGTAGTTAATTTAATTAATTTTATTTAAAGAAGCACATATTAGCTTAGACTTATCTAAGTACAGCTAATATGCAAAAGTAAATATACGCAGATATTTATATTGTGCTGTCTTAAAGGAAAAGCAATTTACCCATTATTGACCCAAAATATTTTCTCCAGAAATATTAATAATTTTTCTTATAGCTTTCCATGATCTTATTTCTTTATATCATGTTCACACATAAGCCCTAATTGGAAATCAAAGAATCTTAGGCAATTATGGCCTTAATTGAGCTTAATTTACCATACAAATGCATAATATATAAATTAATCAATTAACAACCTGTGTAAACCTGTGTTAACAACCCTGTGTAAAGTATGTAGAATGAGGAGTGGCGACTCTGTATGAAGTGTGTTCAGTGAGCATTTTTAAAAATCATTAATTTATAACAAAATAAACATTAAATAATATTTTTTACAGTTTGAAATAAAGAGGTGTATGAATTCGGATTTCTCACACTGTACAATTTCATATGATTGTTCATATATAATTGCGCTATATTTCACATATAACGATAACTCAATTTAAAAATTGATTGACTCAATTAAAATCTATGTCTAAACATGGTATTATATTTCAAATACTGATTGCAATTAAATTCTATTCGATTTCCTTTGAATTATACCCCTTCATTTCTAAGTTCACGACTTTATTGCCAAAGTATTTTCTCACCCTTTTCGGTTCAAATCCCCATTTTCTAATATAAGGACCCAGAAATGATTGTGATGTAGTCATACGCGTAATTAATTTTTTGTACTTTTTTAAAAATCCAAAAAAAAAAGCAAAAAATAAATTTTTAATTTTATATTGTACAATATTAATGTAATATCATTGCCAAAATCTCTTACAAAATCATAAAGATTTTAGAAAATTAATTGATTGTAATGAAATCACTCACCGCAAGCAAAACACATGTAATTGAAGACTTGAATAAAAATGAAAACGATAATGAAAACATTTATTTTATATTCCAAACACAGAGAACAAAATAAAAATATATCTTGATATGCCAACAATATCAGACACAAAAAACCCTTCTGCATTTGGATAAAATTATATGGCAAATTGATTTGGATTATGGTGTGAACTTAAACAACTTGTAACGGAGCCAAAAAATTTAGCACTTACTCTCAACCTCTTGCACTTTTACTCTCCTGTTGCCGTTGCCACAATCGAAAGTGTTTCCAATTGCATGGAAAAATAGAACTGAAATAAACAGTGAAAAAAAAAACTATTTTTGGCAACTGCTTTTAGAAGTGAAAGGAAAAAACAGAAAATAAAACACTTTAAATGAGATTTTGATTATTATTTAAATATTTTAGTTTTAAGCCTTAAACAATAAATGATTTAAGTAAACATTTTCAGTGCGAATATATATTTAATTGAACTTTAATTTTTTATATTTTTCAGGTCTTTACCCAAATTGAGCAGTCAAGACGAAGAAGGGGGGGCTGGTCATGGCTATGGTGGCGGGCCACAACACTTTGAACCAATTCCTCACGATCATGATTTCTGTGAAAGAGTTGTTATAAATGTAGGTATTACAACAAACATAACAACAATAAATAATACAGTATAGAAAAAAAATTATTCCATTTTACCATTATTTTATGCGACTTAGCACGATTAGGCTGATGAGGCTTATTTATCACCTTGGCTGTTTTTTAAACTTTATTTATAGTTTTTTATGATTTTAATTTGCTTTAAGAATAATTATCACATTTACATACATACATAACTTATGAACGGGCAATTTTACATACTTTGTGAGGATTTCCCTTTAATAGATTTATCGATTAAAATAATCGAACATGTCGTTAATTCTTTATTTAAATGTTTTTTTTTTTTTCAGGTAAGCGGGTTAAGGTTTGAAACACAATTAAGAACGTTAAATCAGTTCCCAGACACCTTACTAGGGGATCCAGCTCGGAGATTACGGTACTTTGACCCGCTAAGAAATGAATATTTTTTTGACCGTAGTCGACCGAGCTTCGATGCTATTTTATACTATTATCAAAGTGGTAAGTCATTACTGTCTACAAAATAACAAAAAAACAAAAAACAAAAAAAATTGAATTAAGATTATAAAAAAAAACATTTTCAAATTTATTCTAATACTAATCAATAACTAAATATTTTCTCTTTTCCTTTTACACTAATATTCCATTAATTTTTTCTTCTGTATTTGAAATCAAACAAAAATACCTTTTTATTTATTTTATTTTTAAACAAAACTTTTCATTTTGGTTTTGGTATTTTTTTGTGAAAAAAATGAATTCATATTGAAATTTTAGGTGGCCGACTACGGAGACCGGTCAATGTCCCTTTAGACGTATTTAGTGAAGAAATAAAATTTTATGAATTAGGTGATCAAGCAATTAATAAATTCAGGTAAGATGATTCAACAACGACACAATACAGTTACCGTTAAAGTTAACGTTACTACAGTTGGATTATATTGCATCAGTTGTCAATCATTAAAAAGAAATTGTTCAAAATTATTCCAAAATTACAATATACATGTATATCCTGAGAAATGCGAAACACAAATTGGTTTTCATTAACTAGAAATATTAGAAATAATAAAAGATTGGTAAAAAACAAAAATGTTAATTAAAAATGAAACACCAATTGCAAACCACGAACGTAAAGCAGTAAATGTTTTAAATCAAATGCAATCAGAGAAAACAATAACTATTTAATTTTGAATAATTCCCATGTAATATGAAAATAAATTGAGTTTTCCTTTAATTTTTTTTTTAATTTCTATTTAAATTCATGCAACATATATGTATGTATACAGGGAGAGCAATTAAACACGTTGCTAATGACCACTGTTAAATTGCTCTCCACTGTAATTTTGTTTATCACTGCCAATATTGTATTATTGTTTGTAGTTCTTAGATTTTTATTGCAATTGTTGTTATCGTTACCATTACACAAAAAAAAATTAACAAAATTTACACTGAAAATAAGAAAAAGCAATCCAAATTCAATACATATTGATTATTCTGCATAAATAGTTAAATAGTTAAATGATAAGTATTGTTTAAACTGTTATAAACGTAACTTTTATTGAATATGGATGCCTTAACATTATACGAACGAACTGCTATCGTATAACACTTAGCGAACATAAACAACTACAATAACTAAAAACAAATGAAATAGTGTTTTAGGCATTAATTCACTTGACCACCAGCTTAAAATTTTGTTTATACGGCAAAAGGGGGGCTTATGTGGCCGGTCCGTGGTTACAAGTAACCATAACCATAAAATTCTCTCCTACGCACACACTCACACACACTTGGTCCCACACACGCACACACACATAAAGAAACAGGACGGAAATGATCTACAACAGAAACACATGCTTGTATACAATCTACTTAAATAATGTGAATGAGAACAAAATGAAATGAAAACATAGAAGAGAAAACAAGAAAAGCTTTTTTGTCTGAGAGAGAGTGTAATTGCTATTTAAAGAAAACGAAATAAAAGTACATGATGAGCTTTTATTGTGCAGGTGCAACCACTACAACCAGAACAGCAACAAACAAACAACAAAAATTGTAAACCACCACAAGATAGTACAAAAACAATGCAAAATCAAAGTCAATGAATAAAAATAGAGACATTAAGGAGATTCACAGCTTAATGGCGTATAACAGTTCACAACACAGCTGTTTTTCAAAACAATTTACTTTTACACTTACAATCAATTTAAAAAAAAATCATTTTTTTAATTAATTTACTTAATTTTGTTGATTGAAATAAATAATTTGTTGTTTTAGTTTTTTTATGTATTGAAAGTTATCGTTATGAATTCTAAAAGTCTTGTATATTTTTGTATGTCATTTTTATAAATTATTTTTTGTTTTATAATATTGTATATAAAATTGATGTTGTATTTTCTTTTCTCTTTAAATTTGTTTGTTTATTCTTCAATTAATTTAGAGAGGATGAAGGCTTTATAAAGGAAGAAGAAAGACCTTTGCCGGATAATGAAAATCAAAGAAAAGTCTGGTTACTTTTTGAGTATCCAGAAAGTTCACAAGCCGCCAGAGTTGTAGCCATAATTAGTGTATTTGTTATATTGCTATCAATTGTTATATTTTGTCTAGAAACATTACCCGAATTTAAGCATTATAAGGTACGTATAATCCATATTATTTCCTATAAATATAAAATAAAAACTTTACGTTTCTCTCTCTCTCTCTCTCTCTACATATATATACATATATCACTTTCTCCTTTAAACCTCATAGTTTCAATTAATAGCACGGTGCTATAAAATATGACTTAGTTGAGACGATTGCAAATTAGTTTTGAAAATTTCAGAAAACAGTCTCAAAGTTTTGAATTATTATAAGCACTCTTTTTTGCAAAAAAAAAAAAAAAAGTTTAAAAATTTATTTAAAAAAATAGTATTGTTTTTAGTGTTTAGCTTTTTCTTAAGTGCTCTAGGCTACGCAAAAATGATTTCTTCAGAATAACTCAACATTTTGAGAGTGTTTCTATTATTACTATTATTACGCACCGTGTAATTATCTATTAAATATCGATTCCTTTCACTGTCTTAATGTGGCATTTGAATTTCGAATCTTTCGCAATGGTGAAGCATTTTTTCTGTCAAAGTCAAACAGTGTATCCATTGCAAAGGATTCTAAATTATTAAAAATAATTTTTGTTAACTCCAGTTGTAGATGTAGACATAAAAAGTATACTTAAGTGAAAGTTCAAAAACCCTAAAATGCTTGTTATTACATTTTCATATGCATATAACTTCGTAAAATAAAATAAAAATATACATCGAGACCTTAATTCTTGATATAATCAAAAGGGTTAAAAATCAATAAAATAAAACAAAGTAAAATTATTGAGTGATAGGATTATCCATTATTTTCAGGAAAAACTTAATAATAGAATTTAAAGCGTTAGCTTAGCGCGGTTATAGAAAGATTGAAAAACATCAATTTTCTTATATTTACAAAACTGTAATTGTAAGAAGAGTTGAGACCTAGAACTCATTGAAACTTATAGAATTCTAAAGTTATTAGATTTTTAACGATTTTTAAAATAAAAATACTTTCAAAACTTACAAATCTTTTCCATGAATGAATATTTTCTTAAGGTTTTCTTTACTAATCAGATGGTTAATAGTGCTTTTAAAAATTAATCGTGAAACTATTACTTTCATTTATTTTTGGAATTTTTGGAATAACACAGGGCGACAAAAATGAACGAAGTTGAAATACCTGGGAAATGATACTACTTTTATGATAGGTGCTGTCGAGTAGAACAAGGATCCGTTTTTAGAATTTCCAGAACAATCCAAAAAGAAACTTAAAATCGGATAATATTCAGCTCAGTTAGTAGCTTATAAGTACAAGAAGGTGCGAAAAATCAGTTTTTTTATCGCAAATCGAGATCCAAAGAGTTGTTTTGAAAATTCGAAATTCTGAAGGTGTTTCGAATATTTCAAAAACAGATCCTTGTTCCATTCGTTAGCGCCTATCATAAAAATAGTATCACTTGCCAAGTTGTTTTTTTTTCTTTTTTTTTTTTGTCACACCATGTAATGAATTAAAATAGCAAACACTATATTCATAAAACTTATAATGATTTCGAAATGTAAACATTCAAAGTTTCACATCGATTAGAAATTTATGCAATTTCGAATCTTAGAAAACCTGCACTTCAACGATTTGTAGGGAAGTGTCAAGTTATGTAGTAATAATCTCATCCCTCCAATTAAACTTTAAATATCATGTTGCTCTTTGCTAAACTAATTATTAGTTGAGATTGTCACCTTCAACTCTGCTATTTCCCATCTTAAATGATCAATTACATCGTTTTGTCATATCTCACGTGATTTATAATTGCTAATGTCTTTTTACACAAAAATGAGCGATAATGATTACGGAATTATATAGCATGTTGAGATGGCATGGGCACACTGTATTATAAATATTTTTAATGCAGTATTTGTAGCAGTAACCAGTAAATTTTTACTGAATTTTAATTAAAAAGGATCATATTGTAAAAAATTTCTGTAAATTTTCATACAATTTTCAGGTAGAATGTAATTATTTGCATTTGCACTAATCTGAATCAGTAATTTGAAAATCTAAATTTCAAACTTTTAATGCAGTATGCCCATATATGGTTGAGATCAAATATTTTAATTTAGAATAGTTTCCTTTTATAATTTGTTTAGTTTTTCTCTCCCTGCCTTTTCTATCAGTTGAGTTCAATTCAAACTCTTTGTACATATTTTGTATCACTAATTTTAGTTTCATACCAACCAGAGCTTGATAGTAAAATTCTTATGACTTTTTTTACTTTAAGTATAAATGAATATCAAAACTTGTTCGATTTTCAAGCAAATCAAAAAAACAAAATCTCATTATAACTGGTGGCTTAGCAAAAATTATTCGCTAACTTTAATTGGCAGATTTACTAACGCTCATAGGCACACAAACATACATAACATATACATATGTATGTATATTATTTCATCAAATAAGTTTCTAAAAACAACGACTAATATTTTTTCTATGAGATTGATTAACAGAAACTTAATTGTAAATATTATTAAATTAAGTTTTTTTATTTATTATTTTTATTTATTTTATTTTAATTGGATTAAAAAAAAATTAAGAGCGCATATGCAGTCCAAAAACTGGTAAACCATTTGAATTGTTTGAATTTGTTTATTTCAAATTGGAAAAAAAA
This sequence comes from Wohlfahrtia magnifica, assembly GCA_023159175.1. NCBI lineage: Eukaryota > Metazoa > Arthropoda > Insecta > Diptera > Sarcophagidae > Wohlfahrtia > Wohlfahrtia magnifica. Next base: position 2,608,785 of record JAKWBJ010000060.1, read on the forward strand.
ACGCTAATATTTAATTATTTAAGTATTTCATTGTAGAAGTAAGCTTTGCCTTAAAAGAAAGCGATTTCAGTTCAGCTATTCATCATTAGGAAGATATGAGAAGAGTTAACTGTTTCTTTTTAAACAGTCCTTTTAACGCTTTCTTTTTGTATAGAACGTGTTCAGTTACATATTCAATTGCTCCCTTTTGTTTTGGTTGGGCTAAAAATCAACAATCAATTAGTATTTTAGTACTTGTAGTTGAAAAAAAAGAAAACCATATATATTCAAATGCCAGTTTGAATTTTCGAACAAAATATATTCCCCAATACATGGACATAATGTACATACACAGATAGATATATACTTACAGTATATTGTGTTATATATTGTATACATATATAAGTATGTATGTATATAAATTATATTTGTGTGATAAATATGTTTATTTCAGGTGTTCAACACAACTACAAATGGCACAAAAATCGAGGAAGATGAGGTGCCTGACATCACAGATCCTTTCTTCCTTATAGAAACGTTATGTATTATTTGGTTTACATTTGAACTCACTGTTAGGTAAGTATGTTTTTACACTTTTTACTTACACTTGCTCACTCTACCCCATAGATAACTTTTGCTTCTAATTATTGTGAGAGGAGATTATAAGATTTTTAATAGGAATTATTTGTAGTGACAATAATGAAGATGATATAATGATATATGAATATAAAATACATGTATAATTTCTAATAATAAATAAACGTGTCTGTATATATATATATATACTTATGTGTGCGTTCAAATAGGTTCCTCGCATGTCCGAACAAATTACATTTCTGCAGGGATGTCATGAATGTTATTGACATAATCGCCATCATTCCTTATTTCATAACATTGGGTACCGTCGTTGCCGAAGAGGAAGATACACTAAATCTTCCAAAAGCGCCCGTCAGTCCACAGGTATGTTCATTCGTGTGTGTGCGTACCAATGCGTGTAATTATTATAATTATTTTTTTTATTTATTTGTATGTAAAATGTAAAAAATATTACAAAAAAAATAAGAAGAACGTTGTTTTGTAAATGTTTTTCGTTAAAGGAAACAACAAATCCAAAGCTACTGACAATATTTGTTTTTGTTTTGTTTTGTTTTTTTTTTTTTGTTCTTTATTTTTCTTATTTAAATGCTCGTTATACAAATTTCATTTGAAAATTGTTTTAATATTTTTGTTTGTTTTTATTTTATTGTAATTTAAATACATATGCTTACAATTGAATATAAAAATTATTTTTAATTGTTGTAAAATACGTTATTAAATTGTAATTTCTAGGACAAGTCATCGAATCAGGCTATGTCCTTGGCAATATTACGAGTGATACGATTAGTTCGAGTATTTCGAATATTTAAGTTATCTAGGCATTCGAAGGGTTTACAAATTTTAGGACGAACTCTCAAAGCCTCTATGCGAGAGTTAGGTTTACTTATATTTTTCTTATTTATAGGTAAGTTTCGTAAAAAGAAATCAAATCAAAACAAATCAAAAACAATTCCAAAAATATACGCAAATATTTATTAAACAATAACTACTGCCAATTTACACAAAACGACTTAATCAAATCATTATTGCTTAACTCGCCACACAGTGACTCTCTGTCTACTATTATTATTGTAATATTATATCTCTCTTTCCTTTATTAAACACGTTAAATATAACCAAACAACAATATTATTAAAAGAAAACAAAAAACGAAAAACAAACAATTTACACAACATATTTACTACTTACTTTTACACCTTAAATCCACAAAAGAAACACTTAAAAAGAAGAAAAACATTAAAAGCCTAGTCTAGCCACTCAAGCCAACTTTTACGTTTTAATTTTTTCGACGGGCTTGAGGCTTTGCTGAATAGTGTTCCTACTTAGAGCCTTTCTAAAAACAATATATCTGTCGTACGCTCTTTATAAGCTTATAAAAATAGAATCTAATCTAATCTAATGTAATCGAATAGGGTAAAAGGTCTTATTCAAAATAAACTTGATCAAATGAAATCTATTAAAATGCACTTGAATTTAAATTCATTCTTTTATTACAATTCCTTAATTACAATTTTAAATCCACTTAATTTGTTGTTGTTTTTTTTTAAATCCTTGAGTTTAAATTACTTTTTACTTCTTCCTTCCCCTAAGCTTTTCGTAATTGATTTCAAATAAAATATTAAATGAAGGACTACTTATTAAAATGCTTTTTTTCATTTAAATTGTATAATAACCACCAAACAACTATTTATGGTCTCAACATAACAAGTGTGATCACTAAAAAAAAGTTTTATTTGTACTGTACCTTGAACTGAAGTCAATTCAAATAATTATTAATCAAGTTATTAACTTCATGAAGTGGTTTAAGTATCTTATAAAAGTATTTATTTTTTATTTTTCGTTTTTTTTTTATTTTTATTTCTTGACTATAGTGTAGGGTGTATGTATATTTAATAACATTATATTTAGGTATGTTCTTTGTATAAATAAATAGTTAATAGGTGCACAGTAACGTGTCTGAAGGTTGATTTTTGAAAAATATTTTATAAACTACAATAAAATTGTTATATTTATATAAAAATAAGAATTTATATTAACATTTCAAAATTAATTGAAATGTATTTTATTTTAAATTTTTAATGCGAAACTTTCTCTTTATATTTCACCAATAAAATTCTGAAGGTTCCTTAAATAGAAGCTCGTTGAACCAATATTGAAGACAGAAAATAGTCAAAAAGAGATAAAACTGGAGTATTGACTGGATAGGCTAGATAGGTCCTACAGACCTACATATCCGAATATCCATGCTTATTCTAAAGTTTTAAAACAGCGCAAGAATTCATTTGAAATGTGACTGAATATCACCACACAGATTTTAGTGAATAACCTCAATCGCCACACACACTTCTTAGAATTGCACCAAAGAGTTCTTTAAAGCTGTCACACTATTTCATGTGGCGAACTCTTTGTAGAGATCTAAAATTTGGCGTCATGTTCATAGAAAGGTTTAAACAACGCAAATTCACTTGTTTCTTTTTAATTAAAATTGACAATAGGTTAGTATGCCTTCCGTTAACAAAAAATAGTGTTGCATTGAGGGTTACGCGCTGAAATAATAAAAATTTACAAAATTCACAATGATGGACATGGAGTGTCTGTATCATAATAACTCAAAAAGACATAAAAAACTGAATTGTTTTTAATTGCAAAATGAATGATGTTATGTTTTAATAAAATACATAAATATCATCTCACCCAGGATTTGCATTTAATCGCTGTTTTTCATAATCGTGATTACGATTTAAAAAAGTCTGTTAAGTTAAAACAAGTTAAGTTAAGTTAAGTTAAAATAAAACTGAAACTGTTTGAATAGCCTTGTGCAGCAAAGATATATTTTTTGTTGAAATCTTTGTTTTGCTATATAAGAAAAATTCTTGGCGCAACATATTAAAATCTTCCATTCGAAAAGGCTCAGCAAGGGCTCTATCAATTACTGCCTGTAACCCAAATTCCATATTGTCAATGCTTTCCTCTTCACATTCTATTACCTTGTTATAACAAATAGTATCTTCCTTTGAATTTTCAAATTCTTATAAGCATTCACGTAAATGACTAAAATAATTAATTAAATGTTTTTCGATAGTATAGTCGGCTTTAAAGCACATGTTGCTAAGTTTATAGGGTTTCTGCTTTGTTTTTTGATCCATTCCATTCTAAATAGTTAATAACATCTTTTTAGTAATATCTGGTTTTTGTTATTGCAATCTTTTATACAATATTGTATAATACAGTTAAGTTTAACTGTCAATAGGACATTGCAAAGTTAAACTTGAAATTCAATTTTGATTTTTAAGGTAAGAGAAGGATTAGTTTTTCGTTATGAGCCTTTATTATTATAAAAAATTCATTAAGGTTTGTTTGAATGAAACGCAGGCTTTTAATTATTCAAATATACTTTCTGTAGGTATTTTCACTGCCTTTTTAGAGAAGCAGGGCGGATGAAATATTTTAAATTTAATCGCACGATTAACAATACGATTACGATTACGATTACAATTATATGGTGAGATTAATTGCAGTTACAATTACGACTACGATTATAATCAATTTACAATCCCTAGTTTTACAGCTCGAGTGTCCCGATAGCCTAGTATGTAATGTGCTAGTCTGTCAGTCTACAATTGAAAATTTATAAAACTTTGTTAAGAAATCCTTTAAATAAAATAATTTTTCAAAAATCAAAAAAAAGAATTTACTGTGAGTTGTGTATTGAATTAAAAACAAAAAACCTACACAGAATATGTGTCATTAGCTTATTTATTTAAAAAATAAAAATTACACTTTAAGTTGATGTACTAACTGTTTTAGAAAAATCCAAAAGAAAAAAATATATATATGAGAAGCATATAAAAAAACGAAAGATATTCCTTTAAAAAAAAAATCAAATTTACTCGAATTTTAGTCTATTACTCGAGATATACTTTGACAAAGTAAACAAATTGAGTTTTATTTAAAAAACAGTCGTTTATAATTTTAATTGAACAAATTTAAATGGAAATGTTTCCTCTTCAAAATTTTCAATTGAAAAATCAAAAGGTTATACATACATATGTACGTATGTACGTATGTACGTATGTACGTATGTACATATATTAAATCTTAAATTTGTGTATAAAATACATTTCACATTTTCAGTTAAATTGATCCAATTAAAATTATATCCCTTCTGTTTTCCCCATCAAAATTGTCCAAAACTGTATAGAAAAATAATAATAATTTGTTAAACGTTATTGTTTAACTTTTGTATTTAACCGTAAATGTTGCGTGCTTATTACTTGTTAAAGTTTTCTTTATAGTAATAAAAAATAAAAAATTATTTTAAAAAATATATACATATATAAATATTTGTACGAGTATATATATACATATAATACTCGTACTATAATTGTTTTAGAGCTTTTAGCTTTTTTTATTTTTTCAGTTTTTGTTGAAATATTTATTTTCAAATATATTTTATACATATATATCGAACTAAATTCTTTTGTTTCTTATTATTATTATTTTTAACAATTTACTCGTTGAAATGAATTAAATGCACATTCTTATTAAATATCTGTTACTAATTATTAATTTAGAGCTTAGCGGTAGCGTTAGCTATTAACTATTGATAACCAATAATACATTATTATGTTTCTTATTAACAAACAGTACTTTGTTTTTGTGTTTTTTTTTCTTTTCTATATATATCTGTATTATCATTATTATTATTTTTTTAGTATAGTAGTTTAGCTGTTCTTTAGTGATCATTACATAATAAACATAATTAATTATTTATTGTAAAAATCTATAATACCATACATACTATTACATATTAACTATTATCTGCTGATTTTTTATGATATTCTGACTCTAGACGACACTTGCCTTAAAATGTACATGAGATCACTACATACAATATTTAATAAAGTAGATCGCTAGTAAAATTTGTTTTGATTATTATATAAACTCGCTTTGAAGTCCAATGAATATTAAATTTGACTCAAAGTTATTCAAACGCTTTTACGCTTGCAGCAAATTTATGTAAAAATCGGTTTGTAAATGATCATACTTGTCTGTCAAGTGTAGATAATCAATCTTTTACGAAAATTAGAGTTTTCTTGTTAATTTAAGATGGCGATAGAGGAATAATTAGCAATACAAGTTCAAAATATAGATCTACTCCTTGGGTTTTATTTTTATGAAAATAATTACATCAAATAAAGATCACAATTGAAAATGGCGCTTCCATATCGCTTATATAGGCTTATAACGCTTAATTATAGGCAATGAAGATCATGACTTAAGCATGAAATTTTTCCAAATCCTAATAATTATTATGGTATTTTTATTCAAGTGTAAAATTATTATTTCTAAGTTTTATAAGTTTTGGGAGATTTAATGTACATTTTGGCAAGCAGTAGTCTGATATGATTTTCTGAAATCAAAGCTTTTCTTCTTAGCATTAATGAACAATATTTGTTGAACAAAATGTGAAACAGTACCAAAATTTTGTTCATTAAATTTTTCACAAAAATCTATAAATAATTTAACAAAATACTTGTACACAAGGTTCAGTATAAATTTTTAAAACATTTCCTATATATTTACATCAAATTACAATCAATATTAATTTCTCTTTTATTTAATCAAAGCGGAGTTTTTGTTTATTTTCTTTACTAATATTTTGCACTTTAGTTTTGAATAATATTTGTATTATTGAAACATATTTTATAACCAAATTATTATTTGATTATTTTTAATTAATCAAATAATTAACTCCCTCCAATTAATTACTTTATTTTAACTGCACCAAAATCTATTGTTCAATCAATTTCTGTAGTTAGTTAAACCAATTAAATATTAAATATTAATAATTTAAAAAAAAAACCAGTAACACAATATAAGTAAAATCAATAAAAAAAAAAACATTTCTTTTTGCAGATCTTTTGAAAGTAACGAAATAGTAAAAGTTTCTTTTGAAAACTTTAGAAAACCATACAAATTTGTTGCTTATTTTTAAAATTTATTTTTTTTATTTTATTTCATTTTATTTTTTTGTGTATAAAAGAAAAAAATATGAAAGCACAATAGTTAATTTAGTTAACTTAAAAAGTGGTTAACGAAATGTTTATGATCCTTCTTCTAAATGCCAACAATTTCATTTAGTTCCACGCTAAATTCGCCTCTCGTAGTTTGGCTTCAACTTGTCAAGATATTCTTTTATAATATTTCTCTCGGGTTTTATTAGTGTATGTACGTATTGTGTTACTCAAACGATATTAATTTATTATCTTAAAAAAATCATCATTGAAATGTTAATGTAAAAATAATAGCATAGGACATCAAATAACCCACTGTCCAGTATAAAGGATAAAATAAAGCTTAAACTGCAAGAAATCGGTGGTAATGTGAGCAGGAACAAAGAACAAATAATTGTTTCTTAGTCGATAGTGTGCTGTGTATGATCCGTTTTTGTCCACATAACTGCACCCATGCAAAAAAATGCCCATTTGTAAATCTTACGGACTTTCCATTGTATTTCACAAGCATTTTTTTACTGCGGCGATGAAAAAGAAAAAACCAAAAAAACATTCAGATATAGGGTATCATATACTTAGTCAAAAAATCCATTAAAATAGTTGTTGGAAAACAAGCTAATGTATAGATAGTATACTATTTCCTAAGCTTACTTTGGACACAAATAGTTTTCTTCTGATAGATATGTATGGTATGTACATATACGAGTATAAATAAGTCTTTTCATATTTGTAATAAAAATTTGCTTAACGGTTTGTGTTATACTATATTTTGTTTAATCACTTTTAATGGTTAATCGGTAATTACTATTGAGCTACAAATAAAAAATAATTTCTTTATATTAAAAGCATAAAATAACAACAAAAATATCCCAAGCAGAATAAATTACTTTTTTTTTGTTAACAATAAGTTTTTATTAAATAACACTTTAATTAAATTTAAAAAAATAATAATAAAGTAAATCTATACTAATTTTCAAAATCTTTTCTAAATTCACTTCAACTGATAATGAAATTTTATTCGAATTATTGAAATCGAAATGAAAAAAAAACAAACGTATCGAATCGAATCGGTTTAAAAATGATAACAGGTGTTGTCCTATTCTCATCGGCGGTGTATTTCGCGGAGGCTGGTGCCGAGGTATCATTCTTCAAATCAATACCGGATGCATTTTGGTGGGCTGTGGTAACCATGACCACAGTGGGATATGGTGATATGAGGTATAAAACAATAATTCAAGCGAATTTTATTTAAATTTCAAAAACATATTTACATACTTTAATACAAATTCTTGTACTAAAACCAAAAAATGTATTTTGTTTTCTTTGTCAACCACTTTAAACTATTTTCTCTTATTATTTTTACCTTTTTTTATGTCTTTCTTTAATTGTCTATGTATACATCTTTAAAATTCGTATATACATACATAAATATAATTTTCCTATTTTCTATTTCTACTCTTCTTAACTATTTACATTACATTTATTATTTTTACAAATTGTGTAAAATGTTGTATAAAGAAATGAATTAAACTTTTGTTCAGTTGCTCTACGCATATTGTGAATGTTGTTGGATGTGAAATGAATGTTTGAATTAAACCAGCGTCGTGTGAAATATGTTATAAATAAATTTGATTAATGCTTACAATTGTAATCACTGACAGATCTAGAAAAGAAACTGGATAAATCCTTTTAAATATTAATAAATAAACACATATTATATGTTCTGGTTGTGATCGGTTCTTAGACTTTAAATGATAAACGTATTAAAAGAAAATAATCTTATGCGGTTTGTGAAACGATGATTGTCTCTGTTCTGTTTCCGCAATTTTAAGCAGAATGATGTCTTTCAAAATTTGAATTAATTCTAATAATTTAACACAAAATTAAATTATAATTATTATTAATCAAAATTTTAAAATGATGGTCAGGATTTCTCAAGATGTTTTATTTTTTTTTTTTTGTAAAATTTCTCTTGTTTTTGACTGAACGGTAATTTTGAAAAAAAGATGATCAATATGATCGTTTTCAAGTTATGTTGAAGCATATTGACATAACTACCATATTTTGAATTGAGCGCATCAACATCATTATATTCCATAAAGTTTTATTTAAGGCCAAAAACTTTTTATTTTTTGTAGACCAGTGTAATTTAAGTTTTAATTTAAATATTCTACAGTTGCAACAATTAAAACCAATAATAAGAAAGTAGGAAAATTATAAGAATTAGTTTAAAGTCCTTCTCACTAAATCAAAAGAAATATAAATTATTCAATATGCACAAGTGATTTTTCATGACCGCTCGTTTCTTTCCTTACTAAATATCGTTAAATAATCTCTCAAGTCTTCTTTTCTAGGACACTGTGATTACAAGATTATAACCGATATTTTTATGTGTGTTATCAATAATTATAATTCTAAAAAGAAGATATTAAATGTTGTATACATTACGATGATGGTGGTGGGTATTGTCTGTAAAAATGGATTTTACTGTTAATTATTTGTTAAATCCTTTTATAATTTTGTACAAAAAAAAAAACTAAAACAAAGAAAAACGTCAATGTTGTCCGTGTGAATACTGTGGATATATGATAATCGTATAATTTGGTTTTTATTAACAAAAGCATGATTTATTTATTTTTTGACTTTCTTTACAATAATTTTTATTTTGTATATTTTGCGTTTTATTGTTTTTGTTTTTTTTTTAATATAAATTAAATTACTAATAATATCACCATATTTCGATGAAACCAGATATATTTTTCACATATTTTGCATACAACAACACAGCCTACAGTTGGTGCCAATAGAATAAGGATGACTCTTGAAATAATTGAAGATATATTTTAATGTGAAATAAAGAAAAACGTTTCCTTTCTGCTTGGGAAATTTTAATTAATATTATGCGCTTAATTTACTAAAATGAAGACCTATTTTTTATTATACAAAATATTTGTTTTGTGTTTAAAAATATCAAAAAGAAACAATTAAGATTACTTTCACTTTTAGGTAATTTTACAACACTAAAGAAACCAAAACGTGACACTTCAACAAAACGAAACAATTATTTTATTAATACATTATTAATGAAACAATTAAAAAAACAATTGTCATCTAAAAGTAAAACACTAACTAATTGTAAAACATTAACAGCTATTTTCATAGATTTATACGCTCAGAACATCATACAAAACGAACCAACCAACCAATCATACCAAAACCTTATATTTTCAAATTTCCAAAATCCCCATTAAAAAAATTAATTAATTAATTAATTAAAAAATCGCAGAACAGACAAACATGTGCATTTTTTTTTATTGATATGAAAAAGAATAAATAATTAATCATGATAATAAAAATTAAAAAAAAAAAAACTAAAATACGTACAGACCAACCAAACGTTTTCTATATACAAAAATTTGAAATTTTCTAGGCGTTGTACTCTTCTCATCGGCGGTTTATTTTGCGGAAGCTGGAAGCGAAAATTCCTTCTTCAAGTCCATACCCGATGCATTTTGGTGGGCTGTCGTTACCATGACAACCGTTGGATATGGTGACATGACGTATGCAAAAACTTTAATTTTTCTATAGATTTTTAATTACTTTCCTTAACTCTATATATATATATATAAATCTTTATCTATATCTATCTATCTATCTATCATTAATTTAAAATTATTTATTTGTTTATGTTTTTTGTTTGTTATTGTTATTGTTTTGTCTTTACATATTTTTTGTGTTGATCTTGTTTAATTTTTTTTTTATTTTTTTTTTCTTGTGACTTTTTCTCTTCCTCTAACACATTCTTATTGAGTTTGTCTAAGATAAAAAGCGAAACAATAATGCTTCAAAAAACAATTTATTAAACAAAAAATATTTAACACTGTTTCTGGTTTATTATTGTTTTTTTTTTATATATTTTTAATAATTTTTTTCGATTGCTGTATTTATTCGTAATGTATTTGCTTCAAATTTTATGTCCATATTATTATTATTATTATCAGTTTCTTTTTGTTTGTTTTATTTGAGAACATTACGAATAAAAAACAAAAATACAGCAATTATTTTTCATAATGGTATTCATAAACTACGTTTATTCGAAAATTGCAATATGAAATTGCTTAATTTTATGAATTTTTTGAATTTTATGAATACCACCCTACCCACACAATGTTGTTTTCATTAAGTACTTCATAACCATTTTCCATTTGATTTGCACTTGAGAACAAAAACAAAAAATCATCTTTTTCTCATCAATCAAAACAAGCAAACAGCATAATATCATTCAAGCGCAAAACTATCGCTCCTCAGACGTTAATTCTCATACATTCAAATATCGTGTTTTTACCACCATTCACCCGCCACCCCCCCCCCCCCCTCCTATTCCACCCACTCACACTCTCTCCCTCGATTAAAACGCATCAATTAACATATGCTTTCAAATTTTTCCTACTTAATCTCATTCAGTGATCACGTTCAAATAAAATATATATGTATTGTTTTTTTTTTTTTTTTTTGAGCACCGACTTATTTTTTTATTCCAAAATGATCAAAAACAAATAATAACCAAAATGAAAAGAGCTTTTTAAGAAAGAGCACTGGATTGATTATACATCGTTTATAGCTGTTCTTTTGTTTTCATTTATTTTCAAGTAGTCGCTTAACATTGGAGCTTTTCTTATGAGTTTGTTTGGTTGGTTTTCTGTTTTTAATTTTTTTTGTTGTTGTTGGTGTTTAAAATTTGTATGTTTTCTTTATTTATACAAACATATTGTTCCTTTTTTTAATTCATCTTTTATATTGCTTTATTTTGTAAAGCTTGCTGCATGTTTGATCTTTATTTGAAATTTACCCTCCTCCCTCATCGCTCCTTCTTTATGATAGAATTTAAAAAAATTGGCTGTTGTTTCGATGTCCTTGTATTGGCATGTTATTATTTTTGTCTTTTTTTGGAATTGGCGATTACTAACTTTATTTATTTTATAATTTCTATTCACTTTAATGTCATTTGTACATTTTACATCAATCAAAAACGTCTGTTACCATATCTCTTTCGCCATTTATTCCTTCTTTATTCTCTCTTTCTCTATCTCTTTTTCTCACACACCTTCTCTGTTTTGTTCGTTCATCAATAAACTCATAAGCATTTTTCTCTTGCATATACTACATACCTCGATATCACATTTAAATTTAATGAAAAGTAATTTATTAGGATTCGTGTTTTGTATTTTAATGCAAAAAAGAATAAATAAAAGTTAGACTTTATTTGTATAGAATTTTAAAGATTTTTTATTGAAAAAAAAAAAATAATAATATATAATATAATCATTTGTTAACATCGGCAAACTCTTTTTATTATTTATATTCAATTCTGCAAATTATTCAGTCTCTCCAAGGCAAGAACTTAATTAATTTCTATGATGAATGTTTATACTTTGATGGCAAAAAATTTATGTAACAATAGAAGATATTTTTTCTTATTTACATATAGTATTCAAATCAGATGACAGATCATTCAGTTTCTGAATTCTCCAAAACGACTGTTAAAGTATTACAGCAATTCAAAAAACAACAACCAAATCTGATAAGATATCCGTTCAAATATATTCTTTATGCTTTATCCGATTTTGTTTACGTCAAAAAAATTAATTTTATAAAGAAAAAAACTTCAAAAGAAAAATGTTATTTTTTTTAAATAACAATTCAGAAATAACTCCTTCGCTATCCACGTTTAAGCTGTATTACTGCACATTGATCTAAAATCTTTAAAAATAATTAAATTATTAAAGCCGCAGAGAAATTCAAAGAATTTCCCCTCTTTTTCCCAACCTGCTTTCAGTCTCTATTATCTTTTGGCTAAAATTCAAATAAAGAAGCAAATAGTAATAACTGCTAAATATAAGTATTCAAATAAATGCATATTTAGCGATAAAGCAGATAATGAAGAAACTGACATAACTTGAAATGAAATTGAAATGAAAATTTTTGTTGAATTCGACTTAAGCTGTGGCTGAATACCAATAAATTCTTATATAATGACCAAAAATTGCTTGAAACAATTCCAAAACTATCTCCTATCCCCATGGTTTTTGGTGTCAATTGCCTTTATGTACAGTTTAGTTTATGAAAATAAAAGAATTTAAATCTTGCATACAAATTATAGATAATAATGACAACTTTTTGAGACTTTCTACTCAAAATGAAAAGGATAAAGCTATCACTGCTTATGTATAGACTATAAAATTTTAGAAAAGGTCTCTCGTTGAGCTGATTGAGCACCAGCGAAATGGCCACAGTCAATCAATTTTGTTGAATTTATTTTCAGAAATTTCAAGGCCAGTATTAATAAACCCAATTTGTGCTTATAATTATTGTTTCTATAGAATATGTCAAACATTAATAAATATGTATGTACAATAAATGTTCTTGGTGCTATCAAAAACTCTAACGTAAAATTAAGTTAAATAAATGATCGATGTTCTCCGCATAAGTCATTTATTGACTTCATATCACCATAAAATATTAATTAGGTTTAGTAGGATTACAAATATCCAAAGTTCGAAAACATTAATTTACCAAATATTTACCAGACTGACCATATAAATAGTGGCTTTAAAAAAAACAACAATAATATTATTATCATTATATTGCATTCTAATACATTTCTTTTTTTGTAATAACAATATTTAATATTAATATATTCGCTTAAAATATTACAATTATTTCTTTGCTATATACATACGTAGATTCATAAAAAGAACAAATTTCTATACCAGCATACTTACACCCATTCGACACGTTCGCTTTTTCACAATTTCTCTTATATCTCTCACTATATCCTCGCTATAAAACATTTTCTATAAATATTTATGTACTTCTTCTCAAATTATTTAAACGTATTATTAACACTACTATTACCACTACATTTACATATATACACCTTGTATATACATATTTACTTAATATACATATATGTATATATGTATATGCCGTATTTGCATCTGTATATTTATTTATTTGCCTCTATCTCTCTTTCCCTCTCGATATAACTATAATTATTATTGTGATATGTATAAACCATGTCTCTTAAAAACACACAATTTCTCTTTATGTATGTCTTATGAATTTCTCTTTTGTTATTTTATCATTTTATTTCTTATATTAACAATTAACATTACAAAAAATAGAAATCAAAATACAAAAAAAAAAAATTGATCAAAATTGTACTCCATAATTTATTATATTTGTATTTTCATTTGTTTATTTTTTATCGTTCGTTCGTTTTATATACATCGTTACGTACTCTCTCTCTCTCTCTCTCCATATACCAATAAAAACAAATATATAATATATAAACAATATATTGAAAAAATACCCAAAATAAATATTATTAACTAAAATACAAATTAACTTTACAAATCAAATCGAAAACAAAACAAAAAATTGAAATTGAAATTGAAATTGATAATTGATTATTGAACCCACATCTTACTTTCCCCAAAAAATGAAATTAAATTAAAAATCATTAACAAACAAACAAACAAACAAAAATAAATCCAAAAATCACGTGCTCTGAAATAACGAATCGGCTGATAATTGAATTGAATATGAAATGAATGAATTTTGATGCGCTACGTAGGCCGGTCGGAGTTTGGGGTAAAATTGTGGGATCACTGTGTGCCATTGCTGGTGTCTTGACAATCGCTCTACCGGTACCGGTTATTGTCAGTAATTTCAATTATTTTTATCATCGTGAAACGGATCAAGAGGAGATGCAGAGCCAAAACTTCAACCACGTTACTAGTTGTCCATATTTACCTGGTACATTAGGTAAGTAAGCTTAATTTCAAAATTTGCTTTCTCTTTTTTTCTCTTTCTTTAAAATATTATCATACATATTAATAGAATTATACGCAAGAAAGCTTGTCTTAGAAACAAAATCACTTGTTAGAAAAAAACAGGCTTTTTTTCCTTTGTTTTTTCTTATATGAATAATACTCAACACAGTAGTTTTTAGTACACTTAATAACATATACATATACACACACATACATATATACTCTATATACATATATATTGTTTCCACTTTACATTATCTCGCTCTCTTCCTTTCCTTTCTATAACTGATCCCATCCTAATTAAAATAACCAAATAGTACTCTTTACCAAACTATACTAGTGTGTATTGTATTGCATTGTTTTTGTAATTTAATTATACTGAAATTATCTCTTTCGTTCTTTTTTATTCCCATATATATACATATTTAAACCAAACAAACAAACAAACAAACAACAACAACAACCACAAAAATACAAAAATTATAATCTCGTTTATGATTGGTCATTATCATTATAAATCATCATGAAACTAAACGATCAATTATGTATAATTAATTGATCGATCGATTTATTCAATCTCTCTCTGTGGATGTTTTTTTTTACAAACTTTACAACCAGGTCAACATTTAAAAAAATCATCGTTGTCTGAGTCCTCATCGGATATGATGGATTTAGATGATGGTGTCGAATCGACACCAGGAATGACTGATACGCATCCTGGTCGTTCATTGGCTCCATTTTTAGGAGCCACCACCACCACACATCATTCTCATTTAACTCCAACAGCAACAACTACTGCTACCACAACCCTGCCAGCACCGCCTCAGCCACAGCAGCAAACGCCGCCGGACAAGCAACTGCAACAGCAACAGCAGCAAGTTCAACAGCAGCATCAGCAACAAATCCAGTTGCAGAATGGCTACACACAATCTGCCATCAGTGTTACCAGCAGTGGTAACATTCAGACTCATAGACATAATAATGCTCTGGCTGTTAGTATCGAAACTGACGTTTGACTACTGGGTAAGTCTCTCTTTGCACCTCTCATTTATATGTATGTATAAATGTGTATGTGTTTCTCACATATACATACACATACATATCCACTTCCTCTCTTCCTCTCTTACTTTGTTTGTCCCATCACTCTTTCATTCGTTAAATACTTTGTGTTCAATTTTAATTTATACTCTTTATGTAATGAAGAGAATCTCTTATCCTGTCGTAAGATAACAAAAATATTCTGTTCACCTGACTACATGTGTGTGTGTCACGTGTTTCGTTGTAAAAATACTTGACTTTGAAAACAATAAAATATTTATTAAATTTTATACTAATTTTTGTGTTTTTCTTATTCTCTACTACTCTTACTATTTGACTTTGTATAGAAAATTTAAAATTTTAAGAGAATTGCATTTAATCTCTATTATAATCATAATAATAAACACCCGTAGATACGTTTAGTAATGCATTTGTCAAAGATAATCTTGTTGAAACATCACTTTTTGATTTTAGCAGTTTTAGTTGTCTACTGCCAAAAAATAAGAACGAAAATAATATTTATTAAGTAGTGTGTGTACTGTGAGCGTCAAAATAAAGTGTACTTCTCTATTCTATAGAATTTAGTTTTTATTTTAGTCTTTTCAAATACTTAAAAATTCTGAAAAAAACAACAACAACATTTTTACAACAACTAAAGTTCTACAATACTCTATTTTTCTACGCGAAAAAAAATGTGTACAAGAAGAAAACTATGCGATAAAAAAGAGTGCCGTAGTAATACTTGGGAGTTTTTTTCTGATTTTGAAATTTTCGTAACACCTCAAAAAAACACAAACAACAACTTAATTTTCGTTTTTGTTTTCCATATAAAATTTCGAATAATAATAAAACTAAATTCTAGGGAATAAGTTTGGACACTTTATTTTGACGCTCACAGTATATAGCACTATGCTTATCTCAACAGAATTTCTAAAATTATATTAAATTGATAGATGAGTTATGATTTGAACCGAGGTTCTAAGTATTATTTATTTCTCATTGTACAATCGAAGTTATAATTTGATCTTAATAATCTCGTTTATTCTTTGGCAGTTGCATTTGCCATTTATATTCACTAAACCTAAATTTTAATGACACACATATGGCTGGAAAAGTGCTTGAGTTAAAATTATTTTAGTCTTCCTAGTAACTACTTAGACTGTAACTGATTAAAGTGATTTTTCAACGATTTTAGAAGTAAACTTTTTGAAATAAAAACTTACTGCTTTAAAAGCACATACCAAGTTAAGCAACTTAAAAAAAACAGTAATTTGTTATATTTTATTAAAATCTTAAAATCGTTTAATTTATAACAAAGCAGTATAAGAGATTTGGCATATTCGTTTAATTTTTTTAAAGAACAAAAAATAAAAATTTAATAAAAAATTTTCATATTGTTTAGAAATTTGAAGATACAAATTTAGATTTTATTTTCTTTTGCATTTTCAACAAAATTGATTGTGTACGAAAACAATAAATATCCCACAAAAAAACCAAACAATCAAACATATTCTGATAATCAATCGTTATAACTGAACAAATTAAATTTGAAAAAATCGATTCATATGTATTCCGTCGTACCCGTATAGTAAAAAAGACGTTTCGTGCGATATTTTGGCCTTGTACAATACGTTGGATGCCAGAATCTACTACTAAAGCTGTTTGAAATTTAATTTTAAGTAGTAATTTAATTAATTAATTTAAAACAATAAGAAAATAAAGAAAAATTTAAAATTTAAAAAAAAATATTAAAAAATAAATAAAAATAAAAAAACATCGAAAAAATCTCAAAAAAAATTAAATTAAAACTAGCAAATTAAAAACAAAATAAACCTGAAATAGGTAAAAATTTAAAACCAAAAAAATAAATAAAAATTTAAATAAAATTATATAATTAAATGAAACAGAAGAAGAAAAACAAACAAAACGTGCCGTTCATGAATAAATCTTTAAATAAAAAATGAGGACAGACACTAGCAACACTAGCAACAACAGCAGCAACAAAATTAAAACACAGAAAGGAAGAGAAATCTTCAAGTGATAACACAAGGAAAATGCAAAACACAAAACAAACATAGAATTGTAAATAGAAAGAATGGAAAAATAAACATTTTCAGCAGAAAGAGATCGTGAATAAAATAATGGCAAACAATTTATCTATAGCAGCGCGATAATAAAATTAAAAAATAAAAAAAAAAAACATGCAGTGGCTTAACAAATGCCTCCAATAACAAATAAACAAACATTTACACTTACACACACTCACGTGCATAGATTTATAACTAACGCCAATAAGGATTAGGAGTATTAGAGGAAACAAAATAAAACAGAAAATAAGGCAGAAATGTAGATTAAAAACAAACAAATTATTAATGAAACTGTTAACAAAACAAAATGTCATTTAAGGGGGGCTTACACGATAATACAAGTCGTACGACACATCAAGTTTTTGTGTAGAAGAGAGCGAATGGTGTCGTATAAACACAATATGTAATGAGAGCGTACGACATGGAGAGATAATACGGATAGAAATTTGACAGTCGTACGGCTCTCTTTGTTTAAAAAAAAAAATTTTTTTTTAAACCATCACACTTCATTAGATCAGGGATGTATTTTGATGTAAACAGATACAATAAACAAAGAAAAAAGCACTTTTTTTCGCTCGCACTATAGGTCTCTTTTAAAACAGCTGCTTTCATTTTACTTTGTTTTGTTTTTCTAAGTATCGTGTAAATGTAAAAAAATTTGTCGTAAGATTTTTATTTTTATTATTTAAATACGGATGGAATTTTATAATATTTTCTCTCTGATTTTAAGTGCGTAAGGTATTATCGTGTAAACTAGCCTTTAAAGCCAAAACACATAATGAAGATACATATGTAGATACCGCCTAAAGAGTAGAGCTTTTCGTGTTTTCTTTTCTAAAAACGAAAACAATATTTTGCCTGATGAATTGTAGTATATTACCCGCACACACTTCACTCTTAAATAGATGGATTTTTTTTTTGTGGTATCAAAAGAACACAATCATATTTTACTAATGTTACATTTAACATTCATGTTTATCAACATACGTAGTGTTTTAGATGTCAAAACAACTTTTTTGTTGACAAAATAAATTTCTTTTATTTGTATAAATAAAGTTGTAAAGACGGGCACTAGCCAGTGTTGCCAAAAGAGGGAAAATCTCTACATGTAGGTTTTTTGATATTTCATTTTTTATTATTTATGAAATGTAAAAATAAATACTTTTATATTTTTAATACTTTTATCTGTTTTTCTGTTCTAAACGCTTAAAAAATTGTGTTTCGTAATAATCACTTACAAATATTATATTATATTACCAAAAGTAGTTGTGTAGTTGTGCTTTATAAAGTTGACGACACCAATATGTACATATGTTTTTATCAGTTTACAAAGTTTAGCTCAAACATTAATTATTTAATCATTTAAAAATGTATTTCAAAGGAACAGTGCTTCAACTGTGCGTATAATTATTTTAAGATTTACTATAATTTTTATTTTTGTTCGAAAACCTATTTCAGTTTTATAGGTTATTTTTGTTATTAAAGCTATAGAGCCGTATTCATAAAAAAAAGTTAAGAACATGTCAAAACAATTTAAAACAAAATTCAAATTCAAATTGTTATTCATAAATGAACTTTTTTATTATTGTAAAAAATAATCATAATAATCGTAATATCGAAACCTTGTAAAATAAGTACCATATTGTACGATAGTCAACAATACAATATTGCCAGTTTTGAATTCAGGCTGCCTTACGAATTTATAAAAAAGCTTTATTAACCCTAAAATATATTTTAACTAAGTGACTAAACTGCATAGAGGTTTATCTAGGGGAAATCTTTTCAACGTGTAAAAGAAATCGCGTTTTTTTTTAGTAAGTGTAGACTTTTTTCAAAATATCGATTGTCAACACTGGCACTAACTCACATTTGGATAAGAGAGTAAATGTAAAACATATTACAGTTTTATAATTTTTTGTGCGACATACTCGCCGTGAGAAGATATCTCGAAATTTTAGAAAATGTCAGAATATATGTATGGAAATTTTTTTTAGAAAAGAAAACGCCAATAGAAAGCTGAAAGTATCAACCATTACCATTTTAAAGTAAAAAATAATAATAATAATTAAAACACACATACAAACGCACTACCACAATACGGGCATTTTTAATTATAATTCACTGAGCATTGATAACATGATGTACTTCCTCCGTCTTCTTTCCATTCGTAATTTTAAAGTGAAGGGAAATAACTTGTTCAAAATTTTAAATTTAAACATAAACAAAACTTTTTTGTGAAATGTTTAATGTGTAATCGATAAATTTTATTTCATTAAAGATGCCAAATTGTGTACTTTTTAAATTTTCGGATTTAATGCAATAATCCCACAATTTCGAATTCAATTTTTATGTTGAAACCAAATTAAATTCTAAATATGTATTCGAATTTCTACAGTTAACACTTACAAATCGTCTATTGCAAATCAAAAACGTATTTTCCAGCAAATTTCCAAAATCAGAATTTTTCTATTTACATATTAAAATTAAAATTTTTTATCCCCGAGATTTAAGTATGGAAATTTGATATTATTTTTTATATAAATGCTCTTGTCATTTTTAAAAATGCTCCTGCTAATAATAACAATAACATTATTTGCTTGAAAAATTAAAAAAAACTAAATTATAATACTGAATGTAAAAAAGAACACACAGCAATAATTACAATATAATAAACAATGGAAGACTTAAGCTTTAATATTTTAGTTGTTTATTAATAAAAAATAGATAAAAAATAAAAACTTATAAACTAAATAATTAACTTTTAAACTTAAAACAAAAAATTATACAAAATCCAAGAAACAAAACAGCAACTTTACATGAAACAATACTATTTCTTTTGTTATACACTGTAGCCATAGGTGTCAAAATGAAATTCCCTTTTTTGTTTAAACTAATAAAACAGTATTCATATGTATGTACATAAATATAAAAATTCATTTACTTTATTCAAATAACACTGTTGTGGTGAAAAATTTCAAAAATCTTCTATGAAAGGTGAGATGGGAAAAATAATTAATATTTTTAGTGGAAATGCCCATCCGTTATATGTTAAAATGACTAATGACTAATAATGAATGTAAATACATACATAAATTGATAAAACAATAATAAAATATATAAGCCAGTGTTATACTTTTTAAAATACGGGAACGAAGGACTGAAAAACGAAAGTAAAATACATAATAAGACTTGATTACAATAACAACCTCTTGCAGTTTATAGCCAGCTCGACTTTGAAATCCTCCGAACTGGTATGCTACCTTCGCCCGAAGAGAATAAGCCACTCTAATGGATGTTCAACTCCAAAATGTCCTTAGAAAAGGTTCGAAGATATCAATATCACTGTATTAACGTGTAAAATTTTATTTTTTTTTTTAAATTTGTTATGACTTTTTTCAAAAAAAAAATAAAAAATTGCTCTAATTTTGGGCGAAAAAAAAAAGTTTTTTCTCAACTAAGTTATGAATATCTCCGAAACTTTTGAAAATACAAAAAAATGTTATTCAGGTGATTTATAGAAGATTTTGTTCCTCAACATATGCTGGTACCATCATTAAAATCAGTCAAGTCGTTTTCAAGTTATGATGAAATGTATTGACATAGCTACCATATTTTCAGATTTGAATTCAACGCATCAAAATCATAACATTCCATATAGTTTTCTCTCATTCTGTTTGCCTAGCTTGCCCACAGATTAGCCATTGTCAAGTTACCCACCTTGAAAAGCAGGAGAACAATGTTGAATGTGTTAAACTCTGAATTCCTTTTGGATAGATATTTTTTAATATATCACACAGGCCGACACGCTATTTTTTTCCGCTGGCTATTAGATATTTTCGAACCAGATCTATGCAGATCTATCTTTAAACGAAATATTATAATTTTCCTCAATTGCTAATTTATTGTTTGATTTATTTTAATATGTATTATCCTGTACTTTTTACTAAGGTCTGTAATGAATTACTTTGTAGACCTTATTATAAAATATATAAATATTTAGTTATTATAGGACCACCTAGAGAGTTCTCATCCACTCTGAATTGAGCTTTTGAAGTATTTTGTAAGCTACAGTGTATATCAAAATAGAAACTCTTTAATTATTTTGATAAATTAAAATAAAATATATTTTATTGTATAAAACAACATATATATATATGTATGTATGTATGTATGTATGTATGTGTATATACATATACATATATATAAATACTGCCGTCAATAAATATTAAAAAAAATATTCAACTTAAAATAACTTAAAAATAGTTGAAAGATATTAACTACTTTAAAAGTTTAAAGTTTAAACAAAATAAATACAACTTAATAAATAAAATCCATAATTGTTAAATGTTTATTATAAAATCTCTGTCTGTAACATTGAAATACTTTCGTTACAAAATAACAACAACAATAACAATAAAAAGACAGAGAGAGACATTGATAAGGAAATGACAAAAATAAATGCATTTTATTAACACAAAAATCAAACAATCATGCATTTAACTATTTTGTTTTTTTTATTATTTTCATATATACATATGACACTTTCTTTTTTCTCTCTCTCTTCTGAAATGAAAACCATTCAACTAACATACATAACTACTACTATTTAACACATTTCAAAAATTTAAAAGAAATTAAAAATAAATACATTTTAAAAGCATTTAGCAAAAAAAAATAGGTAAAGAATTACTTAGATTACATTTTATTTATTTTTTTCTTTTGTTTAATATATTTCATATAGAATACCAATTAAACATGCTTTAATATCTTTATTAAATTAATCAATAAACTAAAGCTATTTTAATATATTGCAATCATAACAATTTAAACAAAACAAAAAATACAAAAAAATACAAAAAAAAAATTCCAAAATAGCAAAAAAATAAAATTCCGCCATATAATTTTTCTGCTTTAAATGACCCCCCGATTAACTGATCAAATAAAGTACAAATCTTCAAAAATAAAAAATATCATGTAAAATAAAAAATAAAACAACAAGAATTGTAAGATAAATTAAAAATAAATTAAACCAAAATATGATTAAATTATAATAAAAATAACTTAAAATAGCAACGCTCTTATGATTTTTTTAAACAGAAGCAGTCAAAATAACAGCAAGTTATTATAGCAAGAAAATATTATGCAAATATCATAGAAGAACAGTTATCATATATATTAGAACATAATTCTGTCAGAGATTTGGATGTTGAATTTACTTAAAACAATAGCTTTTTTGTTTTTTATTTAACAATAAATTAAACAAAATAAAATCGACTGAATAAAATGTGCAAAAATTACAACAACAACAACAACAACAACAAACAATTTAATTTTTTTTCTTTTTGCATACACACTTAAACATCAAAACATTCACTGTAAATATATATGAAAAAAAACATACACATACGCAAAAACAAAAATTTAAAAAAAGCTTTGAAAACCGTCCACGCACACAATTTTTTAAGAAAATCAAAAATGTATCTCTTCATTTATTTGTTATATTAATTGTTTAAAGAATACTTTTTAAAATAAATTAAATAAAATGCAAGTCACTCGTAATAAAAAAAATTAAATTTTTGCTAAGAACATTTATAGCATGGGGCTGTAGACTCTCTCTTGTTGTGCCCCAGTGCATTCGCTACAACCTCAAAACTTCTTTTTTAGAGGACTTTCCGTGATATCAGAATTAAATTTCTAGTCAGATTTTAAAGGTCCTTTTCCTTACATTTGAGCAACAGACTACTCAGCGGTGAGTAGTCTCAATCTTTCTCGGTAGCTCAAACTCAAGATGTAATATGGTAGATCCGCACGAAACTCTACTCAAACCGCAACTGTGAAAATTTTTTTTAAATATTTTTGGAAAGTTGTAAGAACTTTTATCTATCCAGCATCTTCAAAATTTTGTACCGCAAAATATCTCATCAGCTGCTACAAAATTCGACTTTTAAGTGCTAACTCGTAAAAAAAGTGCATTTATGGTACGGCATCTGGCATATCACCGAAATCCTGTACTTGACAAGTAAAATTTCACGAATTTTTCTAAATCGAGTAAACATGTTTTTGCAAGTTTATCTTTACGGGGACGCTTTCGGGACTGTGCGTTTTTTAAGAATTTAAAAGTATTAAAAATAAACAAAGAATACTGAAAAAAGTGCAATGATACTACTGAAGGGGACTTTGAAGAATATACACAACATAACATATAAATAGAACTTTGAAACCAAGGTCAAAACGTCCCAAATAAAACTAACATCGACATTTATAAATGTTTTTCGCAAAATTTTTCTTCAATTACCATTAAGAATCATATGTATCAGCAATACTGTTACAACAGTAAAGTTAAAAATTATTGACTAGAAGCGCATTACGAAATAAATGATAACATTTTTAGTCAACAACAGCACATTGTTTTTTGGTGTATTTACAACAAAAATCATTCCATATTTTTATGAAGTTACTTTTTTATTCTAAATTTAAAAAAAAATACAAACTTCCTTAATTTTAAGTCTTAATTTAAAGAATCGACTTATGTTTCGTGTCATGTTTTCGTTCCGCTATTCCTGGTGGATAAACTTAAAAAAAAAATTGTGCTTTTTTTCACTTTCAATGAACAGGCCTGACGAATATCTAAAAGCATCTTTTTAAAGTTTTAATATAAAAAATCTTGCATTTTAATTAGCGTGATAAAGAATTTTTGAAAAAGAAAAAGTAGAAAAAAAGACTTCAACATCCAAATCTGATCAAATGAACTTGCATGCAGTTAATCCTGTATAAACTGATATACTCGTTTATCTAATTTGTTTCGATGCTTCTTCAAGTCCTCATTTAAATTCATGGAAGGTTTATACGTTTTTTGCTTTTTTTGTACTCAAAAAAAAAACCTAATAAATAGTAATAAAAAATAACCGCAAAAAAATTATGGCAAAATTCTAAAATTAAATCAAATTTAATTACAATTTAAGCATAATTAATAAAAAGAAAAAATGAACAGAGAAAACACCAAACAATATAAATTAAAAATGTATTATTATTTAAACTTAATTTAACATAATTTTAACTTTAATTATTAATTAATTGATAATCTAGTCCTTTATGTAATAAACAAAAGCAAACAGGAAAAATTAAAAAAAAACATTATTTTTTGATTAATACATTTTAGTATTATAATGGTACACAAAAACTTCAAAACAAAACAATGGATCTAAACAATCAAAGGGAATTTTAATGAAAATTATGTATAAGCATATTTAAAGACACATACGAGTATGTATATATAAATGTATTTTTAATGAAATATTTTCTACTTTCTTCGGAAATGTGCATAGTTTTGATCCGAATGCAAAACTTATTCAAATTATTGTTTCAGCGATCTTTTCATTAAAATTCCACTTGTTTTAAAGATTTTTAAATAAAGTAATGAAAATAAAAAGCAAACCAAAACTAAAACTAAAAAAATATGAAAATATGAATGTTTTTTGAGAGTTTGGAATAAATGTGTTCAAAAAAAAAATCCAATGTTATTTATTATATGTTTAAATATAATGTTATTAATTTAAAATTAAAAAACAAAATAAAAAAAGAAACAGAAAAACAAAATGTATTTGAGTATTTAATACAATATAATAGTAATCTAGTGTTACTTGTAAATATATTAACTAAATTGTAAATTAAAAGAAGAAAAAAAACGAAAAAAACAACAAATGCTAAACCAATTAAAGTTTATAATATAAAAAAAATAAAAATAAAAATAAAAAATTTACAAGAATTAATTAAATATTTTCTTTGATTTATTTTATTTATTTTTTTTTTATTATTATCTATAAATTTTAATTTTTAATTCCAGCAATAATACATTGTTTCATAATACTTTTATTTTGAGTTTAGTTTATTTTATTTTTTTATTAGCTGAACTAAAATTTGTATTATTAGCTTAAAAAATAAATTATATATACTTTTTTACATTTATAATTTAATTTTATAATTTTTTACTTTTAATTCTTTAGTGTTAATGTACATAAAACTTTTCATTTGAAATTTCAAAAACTATTGTACAGTTGAGCATCGATTATCCGGAATGGTCGGAAGCGAAAGCGTTCCAGTTATGTAATCGATTTTACCTGTTAATTGAGATATTTTATACTTCTTTTTCTCATAAATATTTGTTCTATATAATCAATATACACACTTACTAGATACAGTACTAATACAATTTTATTTATGTACTTAAAGAATCAATTCATCCCAAAAGCTCCAATTGGACACGATAGATTTGAATTTTATCTTGTTCTGTAATAATGAAAAAAAAAACAACGAAACGGTTTTCTCTTATTTCGTTTCATACTCATACTTATTAAGTGTCTCTGGCACATTTAAAGCAGATATCGCCAAAACAAATACATATTTTGCAATCCCTGATAATTGAGGTAATCACGGTTAATTGATTAAAATAAAGAATCGCTGATGATGTCATACTTTGCCATCATTCTAGAAATCTTATTTTGTATAATGGATCGTATTCAAAAATTATAACTTTTCCGTGCAATATTTTCAAAGATTCATGATGTAAAATACATACATACTAAAAAGTTTTGTATTCATTTATTTGCTTTCAACAAATATTAAAAAAATTATTCAGAAAAAATTCAAGTAAAACTCCTGCAACTTGTAACTGATTAATAAGCGTAACTCTGCACAATGGTTCCACTTATATGGTTCCACTTAACTTAGAATACCAACGTAAAACATTGTTCAGTTATTACACATTATGCAATTGTACCGCCACTTCTCCCTCTTGCAAATAGAAACGTTAGAAAATAATTTACGCAATTGGTTTGATATAAAATTCAAAATAATTGTGAAAATGCTATTAAATGTTCCAGAGACAATCTCCATGTTTAGAAAATCAAAAACAGATGACAATAAAACAAATTTTTGCTTGTGTGGTTATTTCCGTTGCCCACATATATAAAAGGATCTGAAGGATCTACTAATAATCGCACGATATTTTTATGAGCTGCTTACTAAAAAGCCTAAAGACACCGACAAATGCCAACAGATTCCTAAAAACTAAGCTGCATTTTTTCATAAATAAGTACATACTTTCCTATGGTAAATTCACAAATAGTTTGGTTCCACTATAAGATGTGTATAAAAACATCTCTAAATTTGAGAAATATGGGTTAAAATTTGATAAAAAGTGTGCTTTTTTATAAACAGAGACACCGATTCCTTAAGGTTACAAACAAAATATTTATATCATTCCAAAAGTCTGTTCATCTCCTTTCTAAATTTGATGAGAAACCTAAAATCACCTAAGTTTCAAGCGAGTTTTTAGTTATCAAAAACCGGTTTTTTACCCGAAACTCATATTTTTTGCGATGTTATAAAAATTTCAAAAACAGATTCTTGTTGAACTCGGTGGTGCCTATCTGAAGTTGAAAGATTCAACATTGCAACAATCTTGATATTTATAAAAAAAATCTGAACAGCTGATGATATTGGTGTTTTAAAAACTTCGATTACAAATGTTAATCTAAAAACACCGACTAATAGTAATAAAAAAGCCCTATTGTGAGAATAAGGAGCAAAAATACTAAAACTTTAATTGAAGTTGCAATACCACCTTGATCCAATAATTCCCGGCAGTCCCATCGTTCCGATTTGAGTTTGTTTTTTTTTTGGTAAGTTGGTACATCTGTTGTTGACATTACATCTATCTCTATGTGTGTTGGCGATTTTTTACAATTTAAAAAGTAAATTTAAATTTGCAACATCGAACTTGTATTAAATTTTGCGTAAAAAACGGATCTAATGAGGCACGAACGTTGGAAATGTTGGAAAAGTGTTTCGGCAACGATTCTCTAAAGTAAGCGGTCGTTTACTAGTGACACGAGTGGTTCAAAAGTGGTCTCGAGTCAATTGAAGATTATGAACGCAGTGGCGGACCATCGATATCGATAACCGACAAAATAAATTGATAAAGTAAAAATATGTTAGTCAATAACCACAAATTAACCGTCAGAGAGATAGCGGAGGACTTGCACATTGCCTTTGGATCCAACCAAGACATTTTAGTTAATGATTTGGAACTCCGTCGTGCAGCAGCGTTATTGGTGCCAAAAGACCTCAATTTCATGCAAAAAAGAGGGTACGACACGCAATCCAGACATCAGGCAAGTGAATGGCGTTCACGAAATGAGCCGAGACTACAAAAAGAAGGCAATGCTCACGGTTTTCATGTAATAGAACGGTGTTATGAATAATGATTTTTTGCCAGAAGGCCAGACAGTAAACAAAGAGTATTATTTGGGCGTTATGAGACGTTTGCGTGAAGCAATTTGCCGAAGGAGTCCAGGATTGTGGACAAATGATAGCTCACCGTCGCACAGTGCCATCATTATTCGAAATTGTTGACGAAAAATTCAATAAACACCATCCAACAGCCACCGAATTCACCTGATTTGGCTCCGTGTTAACATATTTGAAGAAAAAAATTTCGACTTCGATTTTTTTTTTTTTGGGCCTGTGGCAAGGACCACTGTGCATTGTCTTAAAAACTTTGTATTATACTGTATCATAGATATTGAACATTTGGGTGCACACTCAGCAATGTTTAGTAAAAGATTAATGTTGTATTTTAATTTTTTTAAGACTTATTTGGTTATTTTTGAAATCAATAAGACACTGGAATTAACACTAAAATTGTAATATAGATTAGTTTTTGACTATCAATTAGTATAGTGATGAATTTATTAAGAGCGGTATACATTCAGGTATGTGATGATTTAGATCACAAATACGGAGATCGAACGATTATTATTCGACCGGTTTTAACCGGTATTTTTGGATTTGTCGAATACGGTTTTCTTGAAATGTTAATTTTTCGAATAGCAAATAAACCGGCTATTTTAACACGAATAACCGGTTAATTGAAATACGTCTAATTTTTATACGTTTTAATATTTTTTATTGCAAATATGTTCATCGTTTAAGTATTTTTCTAAATTTATTATATAAATTTATTATTTTTAACCATGAGCATGAGTAACAATAATTTTTTCTCAGTTTCTGTAAATAAATATTAATTTTTTATATATGAAAATTATCTACAAACGCCGGCACCGAATGGCAGATGTAGTAGTTAGTGAAGTTTTTCACAGCTTAAATACTATAACCATTCTTTAGTAATGTTGTGATACCGCTATTGAAAATTGTCGGATGATGTGACCTGAAATTAAACCGAGGATTTCTTGGTCGATAGGCGAGTGTCTTACCTAACATATCACAGTAGCACACACTATTATGACACCCCAACAAGGGCAGACCCATTAAAGCGGACATAAGGCCGGACGTGGGAGAGTCCCAGAAGAAAGATCTCCACCTAAAAACCCAAAAACATCAATTAGCTCATATGAGCCAACCGGTACCCTTGACGAAGTTAATCAGCTTCGAAAGTGACAAGTGCCTAAGTCTAAGCTACCATAGAGCAGGACAGTCGCAGAGGTGTTGTACCGATTCCTCCTCTTCTTTATCCTGACAGCTCCCACAGTAGCCATGACCAGGGCATCCCATTTGGCCCGAAAAAAGCACGATCAACCCCCTTCGAAACCTAAGAAAGATCTAGTTTTTTCCATGGAAAGAGAAGGTCAAAGCATTCTGGATATTCTACAAGTGGTGATATTGGTCCACCTGTGTTCCATCCTGCGCAGTGCCCATTTATCCAACATAATCGACCTCCCCCTATACGAGAGTCAGTGAGGTAGCTCATTCAGCAGCAATTTTATTCCCTTGGACTCCCGCATGACTGAACCAATATCAATTTGACATGATATCGTTCCAGATTGGCCATAGACCGCGATTGTGTCATCTCGCAAAATAGATCCAGCAGCTTACTCATCCCTAGAAGATATCCTGCTCCTATAAGCTATACCGAAGTTCAAAGTAGGCATCGCCCAATCTGTCTGGTGCACCCACTTTTTGTAGGATGATGCCGTAATTGAAAGGATAAGTCTAGATATATTGGGTGTCCTTAAATCTAAGCTGAAAAGGCCCTTTGACGCAAGGAATTATTAATCACCCTAAATATTTCTATAAGATTGATGTTATTGTGCAGCAAGAAAAACTTGGTTCTATACCAAGTAATCTGTAAGCACTGGCAAATTAAACTTTGACAAAATACGCTGTAAAAAATTAACCAATAATTACTTGCTAGACACTACGACATGCTACAAAAATTTATTAACTTTATTTGCTAATGCAACAAGAATTGAGAAGAATTTTTTTTTAATAAAAGAACCAGTTAACCGGTTATTTGATTAATTCTTAACCAAAAACCGTTTTTTTTTTAAATTGCAACTTTTCGAATTATTCGAAAACCGATTTTTGAAAAAGTCGAATAAAATCGATCACCCCAATGACAAATCAATTTGAAATCGATAAATGTTGTGATGTGTTCTGAAATTTCGAATTGTTTTGACAATTTCAAATTCAAATTAAAATGATTGGTTTTAGTATGTGATGAAGAACGACAATATTAAATTAAAATTGTGTTCTAAACAACATTTTGTAAATTGTATTTTTCAAATTTTGATTACAAAAAACTTAAATAAAAAAAATCGTAGTACAGCTGGTGTCAAATTTTATTTAAAATTATTATAAAGCATTCTTTATTTTGAGTAAGTTTTTTGAGTCATTATTTTGAGTAAGTTTAAGCACTAAACAACTAATTAAGGGGTGACTATATATGGCAACAGGCAGCTAAAAATCTATTAATTTCAGTTGCCATATAGGCAACTACAGTTTTCTAGTTGTCGTCCGGCAACGCACTTGAATTTCGGTTGCCATGTCTGCTTTTACAATATTGAAATTGAAAGGCAGTTAGACGAAGTTTGCGGGAGAGGGGTTGAAGAGGTAGACTGTGTAGTATACGGCTATCAACTTGAGATTTTTTGTTTCTCTTTTCGTAATTTTCATTCTGTTGGCTTATTAATTATTCGATTAATTATTAGGCAAATTCAAAATAAAATGTGAAAAATGTCTGACTTTCTATTTTCAGTTTATTGTCAGTTTATTTATTACTTTTTAATTATTAATTTGTACACTTTATTTCCTTTAAAGAATTTGTTTTTAATAGATTTGCTTAAAATAGTTGCCTTTTTAAAAGCAAATTATATGGAATGGAACAAAACTGAAATATGATAGCAATCAAAATCAAAATAATCACATACCTGATTGAGTGCTTTTTAATAATGTTTCTATTCCTAATGTAAGCAACCCTCATCAATCTCAATTCAGCACCGTCTTAACCACTGCAATTTCGATTTTTAATTTCCATTGAAACATAGGGCGGCCCTGTGACAGCCTTTTCTTTTCATCTTCCTTTATCTGTTGCAAAGCTTTTTATTTCATGTTTTAAATTATATTCGACCAGCTGTCCCATTCGGACATCGACTTTTGCAGCGTTTAAATCTTTTCTCTTTATTTCTTGGATTTTTTTTTTTTTTTTTTTTTGCTCCTAATCAATTGGTGTAATTAGGATAATTGGGCTGAAGCAACATATCAGGGATAAATTATTTATGCAGATCGCAGATAACATAAGTAAAGTACAATGTTATGAGAAATGTGAAATTTTAGAACGTGCCATTGGCATTGTACGAAAATATTCGAAAGTTCAAATTGATTTTTGTTGATTAAATACTGATTAAATATTTTGTTTACTTTTAATTTCTAAATTGGCCAGTTAAAAAATGTCTGTATATATAATTTTCAATTAATTGCCCTTATTTTTTTATTTTTTAATAAACTATTCTTTTTTATATGCAGTCTTTTTTGATATTTAGGATAATAATTCATTATAAAAAATTATTTATTAATGTATATAAAATAAATGAAACAAGTAATATATGTATATGTGTGTATATTATTCAAATAAATGTACAAATGTATATAGTGAATAAAATCACATAATTTCGATATATTTTATTTTTTATATTTATTTATCTCCCTTTTCATTTCTTAGCTTTTTCATTAAATAGAAGTACATTTTAAATATTAAATAAACAAATTTTTCTTTTTCTAGACATTTTTCGAAACTTAAAAACATAAAAGAAAGAAAGAATACAAAATATTTTTTCTTTTTTTTGCTTTAAAACTATAGTAACAAATGGATAGTATCCCTTAAAAGATATTTTTACCAACTTTTAAATAAATAACTAAAATAATTTTGAAAAGAAATTAATAAATAAATAAAATAAGAAGTAAACATATCGTTAAGCATATAAAAAAAAATATACAAAACATTTAAGTTTTTCCTGTCTTTTCTTTCTCTCTGATATCTAGAGTTCTTCGATTACAATGTTCAAATGTTCTGTATAAAGAGATTGTTAAAAATTATCCCAATAAAATTAATTTTAACCAAATTTTGATTTTAAATTATTACTACTTTTTTGAGTTTTTTGATTGCGAGATTGATATGTTTGAAATACAACAACATTAAATAATATTAAATTAAAAACAACAATGTAATAAATGTAAGATAGAATTAAACAGTAGTTTTTTTTTTGTTTTTTTTTTTTTTTGCTTTAAGCTTCTTGCTTAACAAGAATTGTTTAATTAATAACTTAACCCAAAACAATCATTTCAAGTTTTCCAAGCAAAAGTAAAAAACTATTACTACATACACTACTACATACTAGACAAAATCAACAAACTTTAACTTTTGAAATAAAATAATAAATAATTGAAAGCAAAACTTAAAAAAGTCAAACATTTAAGAGAAAATAAAAAAAAATATTTAATTTCTTTTAAACAAGATATAAAGACTGGAAAATAGTGTAAAAATAAATTAATAAAAACAAAAAATAAAAGTAATATTTATATATTAGAATACAATTTTAAAATAAATATTAGTTATTTCGTTTAATCGATTTTTGTCCTTAGTTTTTTATTTATTAGTTAGCCAAACAAAAAAAATGACAAAATACATATTTATTATTTATTTATTTATTTTTATTTCTTAATTTATTTAAATGCCATTCAAAGAACGAAATCAAATCAGAAACAAAAAGTAAAAGTAGGCAGAAAATCATTTAATAAAATCCTATAAAAAAAGAGGAAAGTACTTTCTTGAAATTTTTGCAATTTTATCATTAAATTAATTATAATTATTAATTGATTATAATTTAAAATTAGCAAAAGAAAACAAATCCACAAAAAAAATATTTTAAAAAAGTAATGAAAGTTAAAAATAATTATTATACGCCTCCTATGAAATTCCCCTTAAAAATTTATAATAAAAAACTAAATAAAAATTGTTGTTATGATTAAAAAAATTTTTTTTAAATAGAAAATGTTTTATAATCGTTATTAATAAATAATAAATGAAAAATAATAATAATAAATAAAAACTAATTTAAATAAACCAAACCCATGATATTAATTTCAATAAAAACTTAAATTAATTTAAAAAATAAACACACATTCACACAAACACATTATTAAACCTGAAATGCTGCGTAATCTTAAAAATTTTTCTAAATTAAAAAATTTTATATTACTTAAGCAACCACCAACAGCAACTACAGCAACAACAGCAAAAAAACATCTGCAATTTATTTAGTCATTCAAGTGCAAAAGAAAATAAACAATTTTGAATTTAATAAAATACCAAAAGAAAACAAGAAAACCCCAAATAAATACTATTCCTCTTTATAAATAATATTATAAATAATAAAAAAAAATATTAAAAAAAACTAAAAGGAAAAATAATAACAATCTAAGTGAATGCTAAGAAAAAATAAAAGAAAAATATTTAAAAACTTACAAAAATTATGAAATTAGTTAATTAATTATGAATTAATTATGAATTTAATTAATTATGAATTTAGTTTTAGCCTTTTACTTTCATTTCAAATCTATTTTAATTATTAATTTTTTTGTCTATTTCTTGTCTTAAATTAGTAGAAAATCTTTCTTTTCAACTTTCAATTGTGGACCAAAGAATAATCTCAAGAATACCACATACAATGTAAAAAGCAATGGAACTATTCATTGAAATCTTTTGAGGACTGTTTTTCACTGGTTTTTATTAAGAAATCATTTTTTACTACACTGTAGAGTAAGCTGAACTGCTCTTAACAGCTGAAGTTTGATAATGACGTAACTTTAGAAAAAGGAGATATTTTTTATTTCTCATCATAGGCTCTTTTATATCGACACCAAAGCGAAGGTAAAAGAAACTGAAGCTAAGGTGCTGAGTGAAGTAATACAGCTCGTAGACAAAATCATTGATTTATGCCATAGTGCCTAGACCAGATTCACTCAAAAAATTCATTAATATTAGTTTGCCGGACGCTGTGCCTAGACACATGTGCACTAGTGCATTGCCTTGATGAAACAACACATTTATTTTCTCCGTCTGGCCTCATGTATTAGGAAGATTCTACATTTAAAAAATAGCTGTTTATATTGTTAGAAAAAATCCTGCTTCTTTTTTAAACTAATGCTCTAGATTAAATAGTAAGCGTACCAATCAACTATTTAAACTGATGCGTGAAAGCAGCTTTTCTGCTGTTTCCTTTTTCGCAGGTCATTGTGTTTTAGGTAGGCATGCGCAAAAGCTACGCTTACATCTCCAGGTTATATATCGATGGATGAAGAGCAGAATGTGGCTGACTTCATTTGCCAGTGTCCGTCTCTGACTTGACATCGATATCTGACATTTGGTTCTACAAATGTTAATAGCCAGGTTTATAACTAGGTGCGACAGCATTATGCTTTCTGACTTGATTAAGCGAATTATGCTTCTGTGTAGAGCCTCTGGCTGATGTCCAGACTGCCTGGACTTGGTGACTGGCACAGGGTCATCACTTGAGGCGTGACATCACAACGGGCCGCTATATGTGCTCAAAAGTGCCTTGATTTAACGAGGATGCCACTCCGCCTAACCTAATATATTAACATACCTTGTGATGAAATTTATGTAAAAGATAAAAATGTTTTAGATGGAAACCTCAATTGCGTGGAAATTTTCTAAGAAGAAACTTGTTGATACCGCTATTTGCTTCTTACTCGTATGTGCAAAAATAATCTCATGTAAAGGACACAATAAAAGCGGACTAATGCTTTATATGAAATCTTTACACAAAACATCCTGAGAGAAAGAGAAAGCTGAACGCGAAAATCAGGAAGAGCCCACGTAAAAATTCATAAAGCCTGAGTCTCTATTATATTCATATTTAATTAAAAAATACGTGTGTTCTACTGTAGAAAAATTAGCAGCTATTGATGGATATTCCATTATATCGATTACAAGAAGTGAGTACATACTCGTATGTAAATCAATGGAACATGTTAGATTTGACCTACCACAAACCGTATAAGGTGTGCAAAATTTGATAAGAAAAAAATATATGAAAGTAAAGAGTGAGAACTTGGCAGATTTTCAATGACAATAGATGTGTGGACAAGTCTTTAAAATATGAGATATCTGGACATAGCAGATTTTTGTAGTATTTAGGTGGTAACTTTGTTTTTAAGTAAATTTCGTTATGTTTTTAAGCAAATATCTTTTTTTATTATTTTCACAGAGCAGTTTCTCGAGATCCCGGGAAATTAAGAAAAATTTCTCGCTTTCCCGGGAAACGTAAAAGACTGGGAAAAAAACTCTAGTTGCAAGGCAACTATTAAAACAAGACAAATTATTTTTTTTTTTTTTTTTTATTTTAGAGATAAAGAAATATTTTATAATACTTAATTTAATTAAAATTATATAGTTTTTTATTTTCCTTTTTAATTTATTTAAATTGTTCACTTCTTAGAGCTTCTTATTTTTTGTGGCGCTTTTAAAGCATTTAGACGTTCTCTCTATAATAAATATTACACCAAAACCATAAATCTAGTTGCATTCGTAATATATTCGTTGTCATAGTTCCAACATGTTTGTCAAAGGCCAATATATATATTTCTAGGCATTTTTCTATTATTTTCCAAAAATTCTCAAATTGAATAATGACAATATAACGTTTTTTTTTTTTTTTTAATTAATTTCTTTTTTACTTTTGGGGTTAAATTTATTCGATAAGAAAATACAGGTGAAATGTTAGAGCTTTAGTGACATTGTCAGTAGTACTACTGACCTGGTGTTACCCAGCCAATGTAACCATCTATTGACATTTACCATTATCTACCAGTAAGCTTTAGCACTATTGACGAGGTACATAGTTATTTTGCGATCATATAGAGAAATCTGAACCAAAGAAAGTTTTCGTCATTTTAGCAATTACATTCGCTAAAAATAGATTATTGTCATAGAGACATTTAGTTCTAGGCTGTCTAAAAATTCAAAAGAAACTACATTGCTCGCCACTTGAATAGCATACTATCTATGGTTGAAAAAAATCGTCTTATATCTTAAAAAAAATCGTCTGTGGTTTTCTAGGTTTTAGTTATAACTTCTTTGAAGAAACAAAATATTTAAAAAATATGAACCGTTATATATGTATAAAATTTGTTTGTATTTTGTTTCTTTTGCTTACAAATTACAATTTCCCTGCCCAATAGGAAGAAGACAAGAGACATTTTTTAAGATAGACTATCAATTGAAGTGTCGAGCAGTGTTTTATTTAAAATCAAGCATTAAATTGGTCCTTCTTTATTATTTAACCCATACTTTTATTGTGTAAAAGAGAAACGCATAGCGTGCGTTCAAAGCTGTTCAGTGGCAAAACAGAGTATTTGAAAATAGTTTTTCATATATTTGGCGTTATGTAAAAACTAATATCTGTTTTCCATAGAGTTGTCAAAGAAAAACATATTCGTGTCACACCGTATAATAGGTTAAACGGACAAAGTTACCAATTATTAATATTCTAAACAAATTTTAATTTTTTGAAATATTTCATTTTTTTAGTTTTGAAACTATTATTTTGTTATATGCTAAATAGGCATTTTTGTTGACTTCTAACTGTAGTTAGTAAATTCTGTAAATATATGTATATATACTCGTATGTATGTAGATGAATAAAGATAAAAGTTGTCCATCTATTTTTCTAGAAAAACCCTTAGTTGCTTGCTACGTAATCTAAGAGTTGTGATTATTCTAAATCTTTTCGAAGTGCGCGTTTTCGAATTCTTTTGTTTTTTACAATAGTGAAGTGAAGTAAGCTAATAATGTAATGTTGTGTTGGGTAGAAAAAGAATATAATTCTTAAAAAAATCATAATAGTTGAACTGTTTTACCAGTAACAGTCGATATTGCATATGTATATTGAGATGAAAGTAAGAAAAATAAATTATAAATTATTATCGTAATATTAATATAATCTGACCTTTTTTTACATGCTTCAGTGTCATTAAAAATTGCAAAAGGTTTTGGTAAGTAAAAACAAAAATCCTTAATTATTATTTAAAAATATTTCCTAATAATTAAAATATTCATTTAATTTTTTTATTCTGTAGCAAAACTTATTGTTAAGCTCTCTATATCTGTACAATCACTGTTTTTTAATATTTAAAACAATTCTATGTTTTCTTTTCTACTACGAGACTATAATATAAAAAACACATACAAAAAAAATTGAATGGAAAAAAATTAAATTTAAACAAAAAAATAATAATAAAAATAATAATAAACAATTCAAGAAACACCCACAATTAAAACAATAATTATCCTTTTACTCCTTTAACTCCCCATCAAATCAAAACCAAATGCCTATTAACCAACAAAAAATATAACCATTCATCCTTTTAAAACACTTTTGCAAATGCATGGGCTTTTGAAAGCTATTTTTTGCTTAAACTTTTTTGAAAAGCACGTTTTTACTTATTGTAATAATTAAGATGAAAAAAAGAAATATAAGAACAATTTGAAGCTTTTCTTGTTTCAGTTACTAAGCTATCGATTAAACCAAGTAAACGTAAAGTAACGAATTTGAAAAGTTTTAATACAACGTTGTTATGTCGTGTAAATGTCAGTTATTTTATGTAAATAATGTTTTCGATTTAGAGGAAAATTTGAAAATATTTTAAAAAGTACAACAACAACTGTGGTAAATATGTGTTTTTATAAAGAGAAACAAGTAAATATCTATTATAAGAGAGCAGTAGTTCGATTTGATGAGATGAAAAAATTGAAGTAAAAAATAAAAAATAAAAAACTCTACAGATCACTCTTAATGTTTCATCATTTTTGAATCATTTATAGTATACTCGTATCACACACCCTTATTATTTTGTCATTCTCTTTTTTTGTTGTAATCTTTCTGTTTGGTTTCGTTCCTGCTCTTCAAAAGCTCTTGTCATCCAAAGTTACACACAATCTCATTGAAGTAAACACTTAACGCTACTCAACTAACATTAAAACATTTAGTATTTGATCTCTCGACGTCGCTTTTCATTTTTCTCTCTTAAGTTTTCCATCATTTACTCTCTCATACAACTCTTTATCATTGAATTTCCTTTGTTAAAATCTCTTTCCTATACAACTACAACCGTATAGCAATTGAGTTTACATATCTTTGTTTTCGTTTTAAATTTTATTTAATCTTTTATTGTTTCGTTTCCGTATCGTTTCATTGTTCATTTATTTATAAAATTCCCAATGAGTTCAAAAAATATATTCAGTTTTATTACTATATAATAAAATTGGTGTCATTTTATTATTATCATTGATTATTACTTTCGTCTGTAAACTTCAATTTCTAATTCTTTTATTAATTTTTTGAACTGACTTAACTTTTGTTTATTGTTTTTTATGTATATAATTTTATTAATAAAAAATTTATGTATATTTTTTATTGAAAAGAACTGAATAATAATAGAAACAAAGAAAAAAGTCGTACTTATTTATTTAAATTTTCTCATTCAACATGTAAAAATATTTCCTTAAAAAAAACGAAAACAACAACAACAACAACAACTGCTACTACTATTACACTACCCCTACTATACTCGACACTTTTACTGCAACTGTAACAACAACAATTGCTACATTAGACCTGTTGGTTTCTGGGGCAAAATCGTGGGTTCGTTATGTGTGATAGCTGGTGTGCTGACAATCGCTCTGCCCGTACCCGTTATCGTTAGTAATTTCAATTATTTCTATCATCGCGAAACGGATCAAGAGGAAATGCAAAGCCAAAACTTTAATCATGTCACAAGTTGTTCATATATGCCCGGTGCTTTAGGTAAATATAAATACATTCATACATACATACATACTTACATATGTACGTACATATATGGTGTGCATATGTTTATAAAATATACTTATTAGAGATTCAGCTATACAGTCATATGCTATATTGGTATACATTTTGTGTGTAATAAATTGAATCGTCGTAGGTCAACATTATCGAAAATCATCGTTGTCTGAATCATCTTCGGATATTATGGACTTAGATGATGGCATCGGTACACCGGGCTTGACTGATCATCCAGGACGTCATTTAGCTCCATTTCTAAGGACACAACAATCTTTTGAAAAGCAACAACTTCAAATGCAATTACAACAGCAACAACTACAACAACCTCAACAGAATGGTGTCAGAGGGTCTAGTAATTTAAACCAGAGGCACAATAGCGCTATGGCGGTCAGTATTGAAACCGATGTCTGACTACTGGGTAAGTCTTCCAATCTTCTTTTGCATCTTTATATCTTACTTTTAAATAATTTGCAAAGACTATATAAATGAATCGATTAAATATTTAGTAAAAAATGTGGAGCATAGTATTAATTGGCGTCGTGAGATGTTACGCTGGATGCCAGAAACGACATCAAAAGCGGTTTAAGCGTTCATTTAATTTTTTTTTTTGTTTTTGTTTTTTTTAATAAAAAAATAAAATAAAGAAAATGACAAACGTTATTATTTTTTAGAAAGATTCAAAGAAAACATAAATAAATTTATATACATATTATATATATAATTTTTTTTAATTTTTATTACAATATTATATTTTAGAAATTAATAAAATTGAAATTAAAAACACAAAAAGAGGAAAATAAAACAAACAAAAATTACATAAACTTAGCAAAATATCATTGTTAGTAAAGAAAACTAAAAAACAAAAAATAAAACAACAAAAATAGATAAAATAAATTTAGTTAATAAATTAGACAAAAAATCTTTTTTAAGACAAGCTAAATTAAAATAAAAACTAAAGAAAATTCAAATAATTTAAAAATAAATAAATTAGCGAATTAGCTTAAAATAAAAAATAAAAACATTATTATTATGAAGATAACAAAAATAAAACAGAAATATAGATAATTGATTTATATATTAAAGAACAATAAAAATTAAAAATTTAATGTAGTAAATTAAATTTAATTGAAATTAAAAGGAAAAGAAAAGAAAAAAATAGAAATTTATTT
This sequence comes from Wohlfahrtia magnifica, assembly GCA_023159175.1. NCBI lineage: Eukaryota > Metazoa > Arthropoda > Insecta > Diptera > Sarcophagidae > Wohlfahrtia > Wohlfahrtia magnifica. Next base: position 2,648,707 of record JAKWBJ010000060.1, read on the forward strand.
AATTGTAGCAAAACAAAAACAAAACAATAATTTAAAGTATGAATTAAAAAAACATACGTATTTTTGAATTGATTTTTTTCTTTCGTTGTAACTTTTATTTAAAACACTACTCAGCAAAATCGATTAAACGACGACTCAGTATTACAATACGCCCTGACTATATCGTTAGTTTTTCTGACGTCAAATGAGCGTTATGTGAAATATGTATTTTGAGTTATAAAATTGAATTTTCTCCGTTATACATACATACCATACATACACTGGTGGCCATAAAATAATGCCTTTGAACGGAAAAGTTTTTGTTTCTACATTAACAATCTGTTCACAAAGCAAACAACAACATTAATTTATCATTTACTTTTGTAAAAGATATTTTGCTATCAAAATAATTCCTGGTCAAAATTAAAGCAAGTTTTGTATTTCTGTCAGAGAACTTTAAAATAAAATTAGTAGTCGTAGCGTTACCTTTATTTTTAATGATGACAGCGCATCTGAGAGGCATTGCATCAATAAATACCTCAATTTGTTTTTTAGAAATGGTGTACCATACCTTCTTGACCAACCATTCTTTGACCAGTTTTAAAGCATGTCTCGGATCATTGTAATGTTGAAAAACTCAAACCAGACGCATATTTTCTTGTGCATAAGTCAACATAACGTTTTCCAGCGCATTTCTATAAAAAAATCTATCCGCTTTTCCATTTTTTAATGAATTCCATCCTACTCTAAAGCATATTTATAGTTTGATCTAACTCCAGCTGCTTTGACACCATCAAAGAAGCCGTCTGTTTCTAAATAAACTGCATTGCACCAATACCTTTGGCAAAGGCTCATATTGGGTAGTGTACTGTCTAGTGGAGATACATATTGTTGTAACATGAATCCAAATTTAATGTTAAAGGACCTGACATAAGGAATTTCACGGTAAGAAGATTAAAAAAAGTCAACACCTTCAACCTCAACATTGTAAGGGCATAGTAAAACATAGTGGAAGCTCAAGAATAGTGTGATGCTCCTTTTTATACCCTGGAGTTGGACCAACTCATGAAGTAACTGAATAAATGGACCGATTTCTATATAAAGAATTGTTGAATAACGTAATATGATCATATGCAGAAGAAAATATGTGTCTGGTTTGGGTTTTCCAACATGTTAATGACGCGAAACATACTTCAGAACTTATCAAAGAATGGTTGGTTAGCTCAAAATTAAGACTTCTCGAATAGCCTTAACACTATTGGAAATCCAGGGAGCATCATGGAACGCAACAATAAAATTAGAATCCATTTTATTAATAGAAGAACAAACACATCATTTTTAATCGTGTCAAAGAGGTATGGTACACCGTTTCTAGAACTCAAATTGACTGACTTGTTGCTGCAATGCTCCGTAGATGTGATGTCATCATTAAAAATGAAGGTTACGCTACGACTACTAATTTTGTTTTGAAGTTCTTAGTCATATATACAAAAGTTGCTTTAGTTTTGACCAGTCATATTTTAGACCTGTTTCATAATTTTGATAACAAAATATCTGTTAGAAAAGTATATGATAAAATCTTTGTATTTATATTTTTGTAAATAGATTGTTAATATAAACAGAAAAGTTGTTTCTAAGGCAATATATAGGCGAAAATGCCGCTGTGTCACACCAGTTGCTTTAGTTATAGCCACCAGTGTATATGTAATTAGAGTGTGCGAAATTTTGTTTAGTATTCAATTTTGAATATTTCAAATAAAAATTTTCTATGATTAAAAACAAACATACTTGGAAATTGAAATTGAATTAAAATTTAAAGATGAACAATAATATATCATATCATAAACCAAAAACCATATGATCGTAAAGATGGGACGCATAGAGAAAGAGACCTCTGTCGATATAAGAAATTTAATAATTCATTATTTTAAATTGGGAAGATTTGAAAATACCATATTAGAAATAGTCAAAAAATATATTTAATAAATAATAATAATAAAAGTGAGATAACTGTGGTCAACAAGTCTGAAAATGGTTGTCCTCGAAGATGTACAGAAGCAGATGAACGACGAATCGTGCATGAGTAGGCATTCCATTAATACACAAACAAACAAAAATATTTTAAAAAAACACACAGTTTCCATGCTAGATATGTTAGGAAGATACGCCACATTTCCAAGAAAATTAGGAGTATTCGATCACATTTCGCTATCGGAAGTCCAATACAAAGTTGGAAGAGAGAAATATTGCACAAACTGTAAAATACGGCTGAGGTGTTGTTATGATCTGGTGGTGTATGGTGGTATCAGGTATGGGCAATTTAGAATTTTTTGATGGTATTATGGATCATCACAAGTACATTGACCTGCCCAAGCAAAGTTTACGACAGACCGTTGAAATATTAGCGCTTTCCGATCGATTTCAGTTCTACCAAGATAATGATCCCAAGCTTTTGGCCATCAGTACAAAACTTTTTTAATTATAAAAACTTTTATATAATTATAAAAATTCCGCCACAATTTCCAAATCTAAACCCCATCAATATTTTTTGAGTCACTTGGATAAAGACGCAAGTAGCTTGAGTGTTTACACAGTCGGTTGCAAGTTCATTTTTAAAATGTTCAGGAAGCTTAAACATCTAATGCAACTACATAGCTTTACTTTACTTTTTGGAATATATGGCTTTATGTTTCCAATTTCATAAAATTACTGACAAAATATTTTGATACTCATTTTTTAACTGCATGAAATATATATTTAAAAACACCTTTAAGATGAGTTGTTGGACAGTTCTGTTTTATTGTAATTTTATTTGTAATTTTGTATAAATACAGTGAAAATCAGCTATAAATTTATATAAAACTCAACATCGGTAACACTGTTTTTCCATTTGTCATTTTATTTGCCGCAAGTGCCAAAAATGTACGTACAAGCAAATTCTCTTGCAAATTGAGCTGCAAGTGGGAAAAGTGTAAGTGTATTGAGTTTTCTGAACTTGTACTTGTATGTGTAAACGCCGTGTTATACGTAGCCAAACATCGACCCAAAATATTTGTTTCTTTAATTTATGTAATACATTTCTAGAATACGGTCGTTTATATAGACTACTGAGTACTCTACTGTAACATTATATGATAAATTTGATTTTAATTTCAAAATAAAAAAGGTCAGAATACACAAAACGAAAAGAAAAGAAAGAAAATAATGAATATTATTCTCATTCTTAATGAAAGCAAGCAGCCAATAACAAGTCATTTCTTTTTTAATTGGAAGAAATCTTTGATACTGCAGTTGATTTATTTTTCCAATAAAAATAAAGCAAAATTTTTGTAATTCGTCAAAAACAATTGAATGGTTTTTAGAACATAAGTTGTTTACTGTTCTCGTATACCCATTTGTTCGAATTTTCTAAACTGCCAAAATATGTCCTTAATACATATTTTCATTGCTTAATTTATATTAAATTTAAAGATGAAAGTATTTGTTGAATGCCTGAGTAGTGTTATTTATTATTACAAACATATGTTTTGTTATAATAATAAAACAATAAATATGAAATATTCATGTTAATTATATAAACAAACAAAAAATAAAAAAAAACAAAACTGCCGTTAATTTAAATAATAATAAGAGAGATATTAAACGTTAAATAATATTTTCCATTTATTATACAATATTATGAAAATAATGATTTTGTAAATACATATGTGTATCAGTTAATTTATTATTTAATACAGTTATTAAATTCAATATGAAATCTTCCATTCAAGAAAAAATAATAATAATAATCATAATGAAATGAGGAAAATAAACTTACTTATTAGCAAAAGTCTCTTAGATGATAACATAAAAGGAAAAATACATATTCGGTTAAGCTTGATTTAAACAACAAATTACTGTTACCGATTTAATATTATTATTATTATTATTTGTTAAACAAACAAAAACAATATTAAAATATGTAAAATTAAAAACATGCTCTTTGACCAAAAAACGTAAATTAAAGATATTAATGAACTTATTACAACCCAACAAAAAACAAAAAAAAAATTACTTCAACTTTTGTCAACATATTTTATTTCATTCAGTTCCCCTTTGTCACTTAAGTTGGTAAAAAAGTGTATTTCTTTTTTTTTGCTTTTCTACTTTAACATTTTTATAAAAAAAATAATAAATAAAACTAAACAATTAAATAAAGGTTATAAACAATAATTCCAAATATTCTCTCTCTAACTATCTATCTACCTACCTACTCTACTCTGACTCTCTCTCTCTATATATATATTTCGGACCATAATTTTTTTGATAATATTGTCCTAAACAAACAAAAAAGTATAGGAAAAAATTAAGGAAAAATTAAGTAAAATTAATGCAATAAAAACTGAAAATGAAATGAACAAGCAAAAGAAAAACAAAAAGAATCAAATATTCTAAAAATAAAATGACTGAACCACAATGGAAAAAATTCATACACAAAAGCACACACTCACACACACTAACACACACACACACACAGAGATACACAATAAAAAATTTTAATTTTTTTAATTTTTTTTTTTTTTTTTTTTCAATAAACGCAGTTTTGTTTCAATATTTCGATTATGAGTTTAAAATTACTATTAATATAATTTTGCTTTTTATAATCAAATACTCGTATCTAAAAATGAATTAAAATGTATGTACATATGTAAACTATATTAAATAAAGAGGAAAAATATGAATTACAATAACAAGAACCATTTATAGAGATAATCATGTAAAATAAAATTATAAACAAAAATAAAAATAATTTAAAACATAAAAGTAAAATATACATGAAACGTTATCTAAAAGCTTTGAATACCGTCCACGCGCGATTGCATGATAAAATAACAACAAAATTGTTAAAGGAAGTAAAAAGAGAATAACTCAGTTACACATACACTCTAACAAACTCTCTCTGTCTCTCACACAAACACACACACACACACAAGCAAATTATAAATTTTGTTTTTTTCATTTAATCAATTTTTAGACTCCGTTGGCTAAGTTTAAAACAATTGCTTCTAATAAATAGTTTACATGTCACTGACGGTTATATTTTACTTAAAATTAAAAGAAGAACAAAAGAGCAAAATTTATGACAAATGAGCAAAAGTTGAAGGTAAAATACTTAATAGAATTTGATAAATTTCCATCATTTATATTCTCGTACATTTATAATGAAATCAAAAGTCTAAAAATATAATCTACTTATGTATGTAAATTTCTAATGTACGAGTATGGCAGGCAACATCAGCTAACGAGTAAAGTGTTGATATTGAAAAATGTTTTAAATTAAAATTTATTTATGCATAAGTATGTACGGACATATGTACAGACAGTCGTTCGTCAGTTATTGTGCTCATTCTATATGAATATTCTTTTTTTTCTATAAAACAAATGTTTGTCTTTGAATACATTTCTAGGAGCAAGGAGCGTTAAAAAAAGAGCTTTGTTTCATATTTACGAAACTTTTGTCATCTTACAGCATATAGAGCAAAATGCAAGAAAGTAATTTGAGAAATCAAAAGCAATGTGTGCGTTTTCATAGAAAAAACTTTTATTTTGTATAATATTTTACACTAAATCTTATAATTATATTTTAAATTGTTTAAAAGGCAAGACAAGTTTCGACTACAAAATAAAGAAAACAAAGAAGTAATCAAGTTCAATGGCACTATGCACGATATTCACTTGTTGAGTTTTGGAATGACATAGTTGAGAAAACGTTTGAGTGATTGCTTGAATAAAAATCTGATTTTTATTTGAAGGCACGCTGGAGTCGCTCTAAAAAATGAAATGCTGAACAATCTTAAAGTCCTTAACTAATTGCTAAAAGATTCCGGCAGCACGGGCTATGTCATTGCCTGAATGACCGCTGTGTATCTTATTCAAAATGTCGCAGAAAGTTACATATGTAGGTTGGATTACTTTTTGTTTTGCGAGCACACTGTTACCGTCAAATTGAAAAAAGAATCCTTTAGATGGTAATATTATTCTAATTAGCAGTACAAGAAGTAACAAATTTATAACGTTGATATCATCGATGAAAACACATGCATCCATCATTAAAAATTAAAGGATTCCTTTGCTTAATCACATTCGTCAAGCGCAATGTGAAGTCAAAAAAATAGACACAAATAAAACAATAAAATGAAAGACAAAGTCCTCTAAATTACAACAAATTCTGTTTAAACTTATATATTGAAAAAAAAGATGTTTTGTATTTTTGCTACGCTGTTGTTCTAATTACACGATTTGTTCAATGTAGAACACAATAGCGTATCTCGAAAACTATAAATAATAACAGGAATCTGATTACACAGAGTGATCCCGAAAAACTAGCTTTTTCTTATTTCTTTTTATATTTTATGGTATAGAATGCAATAACTTATGGACGATGTTACATTTATATCGCCATATAGAATCCCAGAAGCTCTAAGCTAAAAATTAAAAAAAAATTGATTGATTATGATGCAACCTTTCGAAATACATGTTACCACGAATTTTTCTACTTCTACAATTAAAAACAATTCTACAATTCTTATTAACAATATTTAAAAAGTACTAAGAATTATGAAACAAAAATGTAACTTATGCCTTTCGATGAATAATAAAAGAGAAGAGAAAGCAAATTTTTCCTTATTATTCGGGTACGCTATGTAATTTTACATAATTTGTTCAACTTTTATTATAAGAAAAACAGTTAATTCGCTAAAAGTTAACTCAAGGCAAAGTAGTACTGAAATATTAAAAATAATAACATTAAAAGTTCTTATAGAAAATCTAATGGGTCGCATATGAACGACAACCGGACTGCGTATTAATATAAATTGTCATACAGACAACAACAAATTTATATTTAACGTTTAGCAACGCAACTGAAGCTCATTTGCTTTTCCGCACTTTTTCCATTTCCAGGAAGATTAATGAAATAATTTATTTTATAGGGAACCCCGGGACACATTGCTTCCCATAGAAGAAGGTTTTGATAAACATTTGTTTATTGACTTCTTTAAAAGAATAAGCTTTTCAGTCGTAGATACAATTATATTTTACTTTTCTCTTCTAAAATGACATATTTTTGTAGCATATTTCGTTGGGCTTCTTCTAAAAATTTTTACAATTTTCTGTGCTACATCTTAAACTTTTTTAGCATTATGGTTTATTGTTATTACCTCTCAAAAATGTCATCAACATTTTTAAAATCTTCCAAAGAACCTGAGAAATTTACTGCGACAGTGTTTTTTATAAGAAGTATATATCACTGTCAAATGTTTGGCAATGATTTTGACAGAGTACACCATAAGTGAGTTTTTATGAAAGATATTAATTCAGCTGCTGCACTTTTAGGTGGTATTATTGCATAAAATATTTTATAAATGTTTATATTTTCAGCTTCAAAACTTTTATTGTATATGAAAAAATTCTAGGGTCTCCCGCATAAAATTCCCGAGAAAGCGGTAAATGAAATTAGTTGAAAAAAAGACCTAATTACCCTCTCTAATCGACCTATAAAACTTGAATAAAGACACTAGAATTTCGAATTGAATTGAATCGAAAGAAATCTTCAAAATTTTTAGCAATATCAGAGTAACGAATTTTTGAATTAAAAGACAATTCTACATACATATGCATGTATGTATGTATGGTATGTATTAATGTATGTAATGTATTATCATATTCAATTAATTGAATATGAAAAAAATAAAATAAGGACCAATATTTTCATAAATTATAATTAAATATTATTAAATAAATTTCCAATACTTTTAATTTGAAAATGTTCTTATTTCTTCAAATTATTGGCAACGCTTACTTGTGCTACCGTTTGCTTTGTAATTAATTAATACATAGCATACTTTTAGGCTATCAAAAAACAACATCAACATTTGAGAAATATTAAAATTTAATTAGTTACTATTTTATTAAAATTACAATTCTTGTTTAAACATACAAACAAAAAAGGAAAGAATAAACACAAAGCTGCCATTTGAAAAATTTTATTCGATAGGTCAAAACTATAATATTTCACACAAGTTTCAATGTAAATACTAGAATATTTGTAATGTTTAATAAATTATTATTCCAATTACTGCAACAATTGAAGAGATTTGTTTTTTTCAATTTAAAGTTCGATTATTTCTAATTTAGACTTTTTAACAATAATTTACTGCCAACCAAACAAAAAGTAACAAAATTTTATTTTTTATTGAGGCTTTCTTTTTCTAAGTATTTTCTTCTATAATCAAAAAACTTAAAAAAAAAACAAAAGCTTTAGTAAACTTTTTATTAAAATAAAAGACAACATATCGATTCTATATTTTTTTCATTTTTTTTTCAAAAAATTTGTTATAAAACTCTAGAAATATGGCTTGTTTGGCAACAAACGAAATCATTAATTATTAATAATATATAAAAGAAAAACAAATACTTATATGTACATCATTCATTAATGAATCCTTTTAATAATTTAAGAACAAAAACAAAAAAATATACAATGCCAAAAATAATTTAAAAAATTAAATTCATAACTAAAAAAATATATAAAATATTTTATGACTCAATTATTAAAAACAAAATAACGATACAGAGCTTTGCCAGAATAATTTTAATAATAAAATAAAAAAGAAAACTCAAACTAAAATAATTTTTTATTTTAATTACCAAAGACTGGAATCATTAATGGATAAACCAATTTATTAAAATAAAAAGGTTAAAGACAAAAACACTTAATTCTGTTTAATTTACAAAAATTAAAGTTAAAAGCAAAAGAAAAAGAAAAAAAGAAGAAAAAATAAAAAAGCAATGTATGTAATAAACATTAAATAGTCAATTCCTTTATTACCATACTCTTTTATAATTTCAAAAATAAAATATGTATTTAAATAGCTTAAATATGTGAGCTAAATAGGAAGTATACATAAATAGATGGCACTAGTAAATAAGATGTTCATGTTTTTTTTATTGATTTCTAAATATTTTTGTTAGACAATAATAAATGAGTCTTATTTCGAACCGAATATGTATATATTAAGTATTTTAAAGGAAATCAACATTAAGTTTAATATGTGGAAATAAAAGAAATCATTTATTTCATTTGATGCCAAATATCAATTAAAATTGGATAAAATATAACAAAGCCTTATAGCTGTTTCGGAAGTTATTTTAAAAACTTCAGCATTTTTATTTTAGATTATCTTTAATCTGAAACAGAAACTACAATAACAACATCATTATAAAACTAATTAAGATGTATTCTAACAACAATTTCTACAACTTTTAAAACATTGAAATTTTTAAAAATTAATATTTTGCATCGTCTGTACTACGAATTATTAAACCGAAAAAAATACATCAAATCTATATTGCCCAGAAGTACAGTCTTATACATACATACATAATACCAACATCAGCACTTAAATTTTCTCTTAAAACATTTTGAAATGTGTTTGATTTTTGAGCTCGCTATTAAGTGCCTTTATAACGGCTTAGTTAAAAGCCTCTAATGAATTAATAGATATGAGCCAGCCTATTGGATTAGACACTTCAAGTTTGTTTTCTTTTCCTGAAACATTTTTCTTAATTTCTCTCTATCTCTCTAAATCATTCTAACTTATTGTGTTTTATTTATCACCCTCATCAATTTGTAATAAATAAGTTTCCAATTTCAATACATTTCTTTGAATATGACTGGAAGAAAGTCATATTTACTAGTGCTAATACATACTTTATAAGGTTTTACGTACTGTTAACTAAAAGCTATTTTCTTTTAATATCCATTATAATTTATTGATTGCAATGCTTTTAAAAAGTCGTTTTATTTTCTCTAAATTAAGTTTTTAGTTTCATTTATATAATTTGTTTATCAGTCTTTGTATAAAAGAAAACAGCATATAAAACGTAAGATTGCAAGAATAAAAATATAAAAAAAGAAATGATGCTTATGATATTTTTTAAATGTAATAAATTAATTATTAATATAATGAAATAAAAAAATACAAATTAATATTTAATATACTATACAATAAATAATAAAACAAAAACCAGATAATAAATAAATTAAAAACCCTCAAAAGTATTAAAATATGAAATAAATAGGAGTAACTAAATAACAATATAAAAATAAAAACCTTTATAAGAAACTGTAACTAAGACCCCAAAAACAATACCATTATTATATAATATGTAAAAGAAAAACAAACGGTTATACATAAATAAAAAAAATATTATGAGTTATAAACACAAAATCTAAAAATGCTAAATAAAATAAATTATAAAATCATTAGAAACAAACTAAATAATTGCTAAATACAAAACCACAAAAAGTTGTTAATATTCTAAAGAAAATTTTATAAATTGTTAAAAATAAAAAATAAATAACATTAAACAAATCATTTGATTTATGAATAAAACTAATAAATAAAAAAAATAAACTAACAATAAAACCAAAATTCTAATCCCCTCCCAACAATTAAGAAATATTAAAAAATATTATATATAAAATGAAGCGACATCTTGAGGAGATAGAACAAAGCGAAGCAAAAATAAAACACAATTGCAAGTTGTTTTTTTTTTCAATTACAACAACTAATTTCTTTTTTTAACGATAAATAAATAAATGAAAAAATAACAACAAATCACTACCAAATACAGATGATATACAAATACTACACACTATACTCAAGATACAAAAAACATACTCACACACACACAAACACACCCATTCCTTTCCAAATAAAAGCATTCCTTTACGAAACAATAATAATAATAACAAATAAATAAATAAATGAAATATAAAATAAAATTAAAATAAATACCAAAAAATTAAATAAAACAAATTATTGTAATAAAATGGATTTAATTTGTGTGTCTTTAAGGAAAAATTATAAAGGGTAAGGAAAAATGAATATAAATTTGTGTTTCTATTATCATTTCATTTTATTGTTTCAATTTTTCTTCACTTAAAAAATGTGTTTTTTTAATTCTAGAAAAATAAATTACATTGTCATTATAACTTATAAACTTTAATGTTTTCTCAATTCTACGTAAGTATACTCTATACCTATGGAATAGTTAACAAAATGACGTTTGATTTAATATTAAAAATCACATGTCTTAAACTGATATGTGCGCTACTATTATAATACTTAAACTGAACTTTAATTCTGGTATCATGCGAAACAGGAGAATAGATATTGTAAAACAATATGCTGGCAAGTGAAATTCTCCTGTATTTACGAATTAGAGTACATTGTAGGAAGGGGTAGGCTCAAAGGAATTTTAGAGTACATTCGAACATCGTACTGGCGGCACTGAACAACTTGTGGAAAGTGGTAAAAATTGTATATGATTCCAAGTAGCATTAAATCTGCAAAATAAAAATGTACGAATACAGAATGATAATTGGTAAGAAGAAAAAACCAAATAAGTTTTAATAGCTTACAAATATCGTTCAGCTAATTGCTGTTCTATGTGGGGTTTAATACGTGCATAATTATCTTTGTCTGCTATGGAAGTACTACAATGTTTTTGCATATAAGACAGTGTGAATAGTTCATTTTCGTTGAATGATCTTAAACCTGGTAAACGTAAACGTTCCGTTAACCTTAGACTTTCATAAGTATGTTCCTGATCGAATGAAGCTCCTATTATAGGAGATGAGCTGTCAATAGCGTTTATAAACGAGCTGAGAGCCTTTGCCGTTATTTTAGCTGCACTAAGAGTTATATGGAAACTTTTCAAAGCACTTTCTGAAAGTTCTTTCAAATCATCCGCATCCTGTTCATTTGCCGTTATACAACCAACATCAACTTGGGCCATATTTAAATTTATACCCAAAGCATCGTTATTATCCGCTTTGAATTGTTCAACAAATGTTGAAATGCTATCAATAAGTACTTCCAAAATGTCAGTACCAATACGAGCAAAATTTACTGCAATAGGATAGCGATAATCGTAATATTTTGAGGCTGCTATACCACGTGATATAACCAACATATTGAGCATATTTGAGTAGGCCACTGAAGGGGATTTATCATCTGCATACATTTCGGATATTATACTAAAATAAAGAAAATATAAAATATAATACTAAATTTAAAAAAAAAAAAATGTTTCTGTACATACGTATCAATTATATTTAAAGCCTTTAACCTCTCCTCCATACGCGATTTACGGAAACTCCACATGGATTGTATATGATCGACAAAGAATAAATTATTTAACAACAACTCATTGTAGAAGTCCTTTATGTAGCTTCTATTTGTCAAAACTTCTTCGGGTATACCAATTTGTAAACGCATGGATGTCAGCTAAAAGAAATTAATGATCATTTACATATATATATATACGAATATTAATTACAAATAATTTACTTTTTCATTTATAAAATGCTTAAGTTCACGATCAATCCAGTCAGCTTCGTCTACAGACTGTTGCAATTGATTTCGCAAAGTATAATACATAAGTTTTAGAAATTCATCATTGCCTGCGGTTTTATTTAACAAAGATTCTCTATTATGTTTAAACACATAAGTGTAAGCCTGTTTGTTATAAAAGCAAAATAACAAATAATTTATAAAGATTTACAAAAAAAAAAAAAAATATCACTCTAGTATACTATACCTTTTCCAGTTCTTTCTTCTGTTGTAGTGAATCAACCGCAAATGGTAACCATTGTTTGACAATTTTTGAACAAATCATCCATCTCGGATAGGTAGCTGTACGTCCATATACGGCATGATCAAAAGTCTCTACCAAATTACGATATTCTCTTGATAAGTGAGGCAACAAATGTCGGGCCAAAGACCATACAATAAAATTATTTATGGGTCTAAAATAAATGTTACTATTACTATATACATAAATGTATATATATATATATATATATATATATATATATATATATATATATATATATATATATATAAATATAGGTAGTTAAGTCGATAAATGGTTGGTAAGACATCTTGGGTTCAATCCCAGACCAAACCTGACAATTTCAACAGCGGTATTACCTGATAACATTAGCAAGCCACTTGTTATGAGTATTTACGCTATAAAAAACTTTTTTAACTAATGCATCTTTATGGTTTAAGTGAAGTCCTCCTTATTTCAGCTCGGATGTTTGTTACATGAATTGTGCACGGTGTGTATGTGTGCACGAACTTAGAGACTCTTACTGTTACCATTTTTAATATATAGACGAATAAATATTTATATCGGGTTGGTCCCGCATGTTTAAAAAAAAACACCAGTGAAAATTGACCTTTCCAACGCATGTATTGGCATGTAAATCAGTTGAGTGGTTCTCGAAATATTAAATGACGAATATATGATAACTGATTTTTATATAGGTATGTACAGTGCTGTTCAAAAAAAAAAAAAATAGATCCACCTACAAAACAGTATATAAATTAGCGTATGCATAAGTGGAGAAATATTTTATGCTCAGACGAAATTAAAGTTAATTTGTTTAACTCTGACAAAAGTAGTTTGACTGTAAGAAGACACCCGAACACTGAGCTCCTTTCGCAATATACAATAAAAGCTATTAAACATGGTGGAGGAAGTATGTATATTGCTATGGGGATGTTTTTCGTACCATGGCACAGGCCCTCTATTCAGAATATAAGGAATAATGGATGTCATTTATTATACCAATATACTAAATGACGTCGTGATGCCTTACGTCGAAAGGGTAATGCCGCTTCGATGTGCGTTTCGGTTCGTTATCTTGTTGGAACACTCATCGAAGTGGCATTTCCCATTCAAGCAAAAGATTAGTTTCAGCATAATGACGTCGAGATTTTGAGATGACCGGCATTGTCACCGGACTTAAATCTTATCGAAAATCTAGGGAAAATTGGCAAAGCAGCTCCCCGAGGAAAAAACCCTTCAAATAAAGAACAGTTATGGGAGTTAGTGAAAGAAGCGTGGAAAAATATACCAATAGAAACATGTCAGAGACTTGTTGACTCTATGCCAAAACGGTGCTCAGCAGTCATTAAAAATTAGGGTTATTCCACCAAGTACTGAAGTAAACAAACTAAAATTAGAAATAATTATTTAGTTTAACTGCTAAAAATAATTCTCTTTTTAGAACACAAAATTTAGTGAATCTATTTTATTGAACAGGAAAAAATTTCTGATTTGAACAATGTTGATGAATACATAGCTTTTTAGTTTCGATGTTTTGAAATTATGTCTTTTTTATGTTATTTATGTTATAATTTTACCAAAATAAAAATAAAAAATAATAATCGCGTTTTTCTAATGTTTTATTGATTTCAAATATGTTAGATCATGGATGTTTTTGAAAAGCAAAGATGTTTTTCAACAGCACTGAAGTGAATTTGCGGAGTTTACTTAGCCCTTATGTGAATGACAAAAAAAAAAAAACACCTTTAACAGAGTGACATGGGTACCCATGTATATTCTCCGGAATGAACTAATACCTATTTCATAAAAAACCAAAAAGCTTAGTATGACTTTCATGCAAATAAATTACATAAAAAATATTTCACTTCGTTAAGGGTGCATTAATAAAAATTACATTGTTGCACTACTTTAAAAAAGTTTAAAGAGCGAAAGTGGGTTTAATTATGAAAACAATAGAATGATAGGAGTTCTTAAGAATATGGACTTTTTAGACCAATAACTTCTGTGACCAATTCATATTTAAAAATAAATTTGATACTCTGGGTGCCTTGTCACCCACATAAGGATTAAACTGGACTTGTTAAAATGAAAATTGTTTTTGTAACAATTGCATAGAAATAACGCAACGCATCAATTTAGCGACTTACAAAAAAAAGTCCAAAAACTAACTTAAACTATAAAAACAAACATTATTTTGAAATAGTTTAGTTTGAAAATACACCATTAAACCAAAAATGTGTTTTTGGTTTTAAAAATTTTCTGTGCGCATTAAGTTCCGGTCATTTTATTGTATGTTCATGTTTTAAACCAAAATAATAATAATAAATAACTAAAAACATATGCAAGCTGGTTCATGTTGTATTCTCCTGGATACAAGCAAAAGACGTGAACTACAGAACATAAGTACATATTTTTGGCGATTTCAAATCGCATATGATAATTTAAAAAAACTCACTTTTTATCCGATGTAGCAACTACAGTTGATATTTGGTGAAAAAATTCAACATCCTTTACCAAAACCTCCGTCTCTTCTGTTATTTTAGTATGGGGAAATAGAGCTTGTAAGGTCTCTAGAATGGGAAGCTAAGGTAAAAAAGATTTTGTATAAAAACTTTTGTCAATATGAAGAAGTCAGTACAGTACATACCGATGGTGCAATAGTTTTAATCTCAGCCAACGTTTTTATTTCGTTTAAAGTTCTTTCACTCGATGAGGTTCTCACCAAATTAATGTGATTTACAATACGTTTCTCATAATGAAAAACTTCATCTGCAAATAGTTCAGCTTCACCGGAAACAATGCCTATTTAATATAATATGAAAACAAAAATTAAAAAATAAATATTTGAAATCCTTAAATTTTTTTTACCCATATTTATGGCAAAATCACGCAGTAAAAGTATATATGCTCGAACAATCTATTAGAAAAAAGGCAAATAAAATTTAACACATATTTGTTAATCAACACCTTAACAAATATTTACCTCATCATTTTGATCTTGATTATAAAAATATTTGTCTGGTAAACCGATTTCTCCTTCATCCAGTGTTATAATATAGTCATGAGGTTTATTAAAACTGTTTTTTTAAGAAAATTTTAATAATAATCATAAAACAATTGAATTAACATATTGGCGAATTACCGATTTTCTACAGCTACTTTGTAATATGGAAATATTCCATAAGCAGCTTGTAAGTGTACCAATGCTTTGCGATATTCCCAAAATTGTAAACGTACCGAATCTCTAAAAGCTTGCCAACCATCTGCAATTATAAGAAAGTTTTAGATAAATAAAAACTAATAATATTAAAAAAAAAACTAAGTTTTCAAATACTATTGTACTATGAAATATGGCCTCAAACTAATAATGCATTAAAACACATACATATTTCCCGTCCTCGTGATAATTGAAACATCATTGAGCGATACAAACTCTGGCCCAAAAACTGTTAATGAATTTCGCTTTCATAATAAAGATTGAAAATAAGAGCATATGAGACTATTTTTGATAGAACTATAATAATACATTACAAAAATGTAAGACCCCTGCTAAGCATGTAGTATTTAAAATTTGTATTTGAGCCAAGTCAGCCAAGATATAGGGTCCACCATCTAACGTTTTTTTTTCAACTAGTGCTTATTTCGTGAATGGTAATAACACTTAGCTCATGTTTGATTTGACAGATAATTAGTTTTATCCTTCCGCTGAACGAATATGGTTGTGTATTCGCTTGAACATCGCTTCGCTAAGTGTGCATGCGATCGACTTACAGAAGATGCCGATTTTGCAAAAAAAAAAAATCATCTTTTCAGATGAAGCTCATTTTGATCTTGGCGGGTATGTAAACAAGCAAAATTGTCGCATTTGGGGCACAGAAAACCCGCACGCATACATTGAAAAGCCGATACACCCAAGACGAGTCACTGTTTGGTGCGGATTTTGGTCCAGAGGCATAATTGGGCCATTTTTCTTCGAAAATGAGCAAAGAGTGGCCGTTACAGTCAATGGCGATCGTTATCGGGCCATGTTGAACGAATTTTTGTTCTCAAAAATTGAAGAAGAGGATATTAGCAACATTTGGTTTCAACAGGACGGCGCTACGTGCCACATAGCCGAAGCTACACTCGATGTTTTGCGCCCTGTTTTTGAAGATCGCTTTATCAGCCGCAGAGCTGATGTCGTTTAGCCCCCTCGGAGCTGCGATTTGACACCGTTGGACTATTATTTGTGGGGTGCCGTCAAAGATAAGTGTTACGCCAACAAGCCAGAGACAATTGACGCTTTAAAGGACAATATTCGTGAAGCCATTGGTGAAATACAGCTGCACACAACCAATAATGTACTTAAAAATTGGCCCGATCGTGTAGGCTACTGCATGGCTAGCCGAGGCAGCCATTTACATGAAATTATTTTCCATTATTAACCGGAAGGATTATACTTTCAAATAAAAAAAAAATTGAGAAAATAGTTTTTTTATACCATTTTCAAAAAAATATTTTATTTGGCGGACCCTTTATAACGATAAAAGTACTTTTTGGGATATAAGTTTTTAAGAGGAGAACTAGAAATCATGGGTTATTACTAAAACAATACAGTTCAATTCAAATTCTATGTATGCACATGAATCGTAAAATTAGCTCTATAAAGGGCAAGATATGTTCATATGGAATTGGATTATATGGTATAACAAGCAAGTAAATATCATTATGTCACAAGCAGCTTCGTTTGTAGCCATTGCTGCTATACATTCCATTTTTTAGAGTGGTCATTTACCAGAGAAATAGATTTGCTGTGACGAACAAGTTCCAAATTATTATTATTATTATTTTTTTTATCGCAGTACAAAAAAGAACTACGAATTGTAAGTACCTCAGATACTCTATAAATATTTTATGATTTTTATTTTATTATTTTATTTTATTTTATAATTTTTTTTTTTTTTTTTTTGAAAATTCTTCAAGAAATTAACACCTATTCCGGATCTATGTTATACAACTTAAACTTAAATAAATTTAATAGTTGCGTTAATTACACAAAAATCAAAATGATTTTCGATGAAATTTCTTTAATTAATCTTAATTAAGACCTATAGTAAATGAAAATTTTTAGTAAATCAACAATAATATTTTCAAAGTATAAAACTGTTTGATTTTTTGATAGATTGTATCAGTATCACTTAAGCTTCGCTTTCAACAAATACTTTAATTTGAATTTTGAAAGCAAGATATTATTTTATATTGGAAACATGAATAAGTTTGTGGTGTGTTAAAAATTAATTTTTAACATTAATATTAAATGTGTCCTTTAAAAGAATAATTTAACATTTTTTTTCCAAAATGTAAAAAATATATAAGTACATATGTACATACATATATACGTGTACATATATTAATGATGTTGTTATATACAATAAAAAAGTCTTAAAATTAATGTATTTCTTTTGAAAATTAATTTCTTTTAAATTTCTTCATTAGATTTTTTTATGTGCTTCGGTCTTAATAAGCTACACCAATGCTCGGCCTGATTTAAATTTGGGATATCGTTACAATCAAGGTTACAGTAGCGGTGGGGGCTCATTTTTGCAAGCTCCCGTTGCTGTTTCTTCATCATATACACCAACTGTTTCAGGAAATTCCTATTTTGCTAGCCAACCTTCGTTGGGACAAATTAGTAGTTCCGGATTTGTGCCATCAACACAGTTGGGCTTTGGCGGTAATCAAGGCAGCTTTAGTAGTTCCAATCAAGTTTATACAGGTGGTGTTGGTCAAACTAATTTTAATAATGGTTTTAGCGGTAATACACAGTATACCTTGGGATCTCACACGCAAAATCATCAAGAAGTACAACAAGGCTTTCAGGCACCCATAGTAACTAAGCATTTCTATGTACATACAGCCCCATCGGATGATGATCAGCAGGATATTGTACGTCACATACAAATTGGACAACCTCAAAAGAACTATCGTGTAGTATTTATCGACTCTTCCTCTTCACATTCGGCTAAAGCCAAGATTGTTGCCGATTTAGCACCCACCGTAGAGAAGACTGCCATCTATGTGTTATCCAAGAAAACAAATGCTCTCGATATTGAAACAGAAGTTAATACACCGGCTCCCGTTAATAACAAACCCGAAGTATTCTTTATTAAATACAAGACACCGGCAGAAGCTGTTCACGCTCAACATGCAATTCAAGCTCAATATGATGCTCTCGGCGGTACCAGTGATGTCTCCAATGAAGGTCTTGTACCCGTCTCATCTGTAATTGGTACTTTAAATCAAGCAAATGGTGTTGGCGATATTGATCATTCGGCTTCCTCTAATGTGGGCTCTGTTAGTGCCGATTCTACGAACGCAGTTAAAATTACTCATACTGGCGTCAATACTCAACAAACTTATTTGCCTCCTGCCCATTCATACAAAATCAAGTAAAAGAAGTTAGAAAATAAATGTTGGCCAACGTTTTAAATAAACAGCCAAAATACATAAATACCTTTAGAAAAATTTTAATGTAAATATGTACATACGTTGTTGACTTGTTGTACTTTTAAATTGTGAAATTGATATTCTAATAATAAAAAATAGAAAAACTATTTGAAAATAAAAATATGCTACAAATGCAAAGTTTAATCACAAAGAAATTTTGATATCAAAATATCTTTTCTTTTTTTCAAATGCATACATGCATATGGTACATACATATCGTCACCTAAAATGCAAACGGCCCTAACAAAATATTCAAAATCGACTTTTTCATTAATTCTGAGGTATTTCATCAAAACAAAGGCCCACAAATAAATTTGGACTCTTCCGACTTAAATTAGCGATTTACCAAAAAACAAACGGCCCTATCCACAAAAGCGATTATATGGCAAACGCAAATAATACATAACATTGTCAATTGTCAAAACGCGATATTGGTTTATAAGTTAATGAAACAAAATATAAAAATTGTATCTCAAATATTGGTAAAAATCTCGCTGATTAAAACTATACTTTTTATTTTAATTAGTTTTTTGCCTCTCCTGTAAAATTTTCAAAATGTTAAATAGGGCCGTTTGCGTTTTAGGTGACGTTATGTAAATGTACTCGTAGTTTTTCTTTCGGTACGTCTATACATATTTACATATCGATCAAATTTAAATCAATTTTAAATGAAATGGCGTGTTTCGCTACCACAGCTATTTAGTTATTACCTTAATTATCCAAACTTATGTGCAAACATTCAAGTTCAAACATTCAATTTATAGCTTTCAGGACGACACTGTTAAAATTTGAAGATAATCGATTCAGTCCTTTAGCTATACATACAAACCTGCTACAATATTCAATTCTGTAATTTGCTTTTACGGAAAAAGTAAGACAAATATATTCTTCGAAATGAAAGCATTTTTAACGATTAGTTAGGCAGTCACAGTATATAGTACCCAAAACCAGGGCGTCTCATGCGCTGTGACATGCGACTTATCACACAGAACCACTTTTAAAACCAAAAGTAAAATCATTTGTCTATAGGGTAAGCCATTTTATAGTATTCATTTAAAAATGCGATAAAGCAAAAACGGTTCGAAATTTTGCCAAATTTATTCTTTTATTGTGAAGTATAATTGTTCCGGTTAAAATTGGACTCATAGTACCCCATTCGATAGGCCCAATTTTCGACAACTTTTTCGAGTGTATGTGGTTCTATCTCAAATATTGGCATTCAAATGCTATTGTCTCTGATTTGTAGGAATAACACTTGTCTTTAACGGCGCTCCACAAAAAATACGCCAACAGTGTGAAACCACAACTTCTTGGCAGCCAACTGACATCACCATTGCAGCTAAATGAAAGGCCATCAAACATTTGACGCAATAAATCAATTGTGGCAAGTTGAACTATCCTGTTGAAGCCTAACATCGTTCATATCAATACCGTGAAGAGCGGGCTCACAAAAATCGGTTATCATGATGCGATATGTGTAATGGTTGCGCCGTCCTCATTTTCAAAGATATGTGGGCCAGTATTGCCTCCGCTCCACAAGCCGCACCAAATAGTCGCTCTTAATTGGTGCATTGGCTTCTGTAAGAACACGTTTGGGTTTTCTGAACCCCAAATACGGCAATTTTGCTTCATCCGAAAATACGATTTATTTTTTAATTTTTTTTTTTTTTTTTTTTTTTTTGTGCAATATCCGACCAATTGTCTTTGTTTTGGAAGTAAATTTCCAATAAATCCCAACATTGCTCGTTTTTGTAAACCGATTCATTTCGTTCAGTGGAGATCATATACTGAATTTTGCGGCGGAATAGAATGACATAAGTATTGCCAGATTCGAAATAACCGCTGGTTCAAATTTAAACTGATAGATGGCCCACCCGATATAATTGTTGTGTTTTCATTTTTGTTTATTAATTAAAAATTTTTAAAGTCCAAATACCAATTAACTTAAAAATATAGTTGATAGCGCTATCCTGATGACCAATTTTTTCAATACGTTTTTAATATAATTTTTCTTAAATGGTACAGTAGTCATTTTTGATTCATTTCTAAGGGAATTGATACGAGTATACTACATAGAACTTTTAAGGCCATATCTCAATTGGTTCAGATAATATTTAATATTAACCGTCTGTAAATGGCTAGCGCCATCCTGAAGATGCGCATATAAATAAGAATTGCGATAGACTTGAAAAAAAAAAAAAACATATATATAAGCACGTATGTTTATATGGATGCATACATATGACGACGAATGTTTATATGCATGTATGTACATATATATACTGTATGTCAGAGCTTTGAAACTGCACAAACTTCCACTATTACCGTTTTCATGATATGTATACAAAAACCAATATTTGACATGTATGGGAGATGCCACACTCACTTATATAATTAAGCCCATTTTTTTATTGATGATTTGTACTAAACTCGATATTATTTGGACCAAATTTACTGCTACCATTTAAAGAAATAGACAGATAAGTATTTGGCGGCCAGTATTTAAATTAAATATATTTATAGTCCATAATCCTCTCTAGACGTTCTAAGAGAAATGTGAAAAGTTGAAAAAAATCGGTTCAGCCGTTCAAACAAACACAAAATTCATTAAAAAAAACAATATCAATAATGTTTAACAATCAATTTTATTTCGATTATGCTACAAAGTACAACAGAATTACGTATGAGCAGTGAGACAATATATCGTGACTTGTGATGTACATCTGACTAAAACTTATATAATAACTAACACTATACACACAATTATAACAAATTTAACAAATTTAATTCAACAATAAATCAATTAAACACAACATAATTTCCTATATTGGCAAAGATATTATCACTTTTGATTTAAAAGATCGATTTCATTTTGTACGTTTAATAGCGGAGGGTAGGTATTGAGAGCTAGGTGATTGAGGTAAAGCTTTAGGGCTGCTGACTTGTTGGTAGTTGTAGCTGCCATCGGGATTAAGACTATCTAATGAACCAATAACGGAAGTAATTGGAGCAGTGGTTTCATCGGCCACTTCATTGATGCCACCCAGTTTGTCATATTCACCTTAAAGTTTCAAAAAGAAATGAAATTAAAGCAAAAAACATTTATTTTTACTATTAAAAATGATTACCTTGAATTTCCTTTTGAGCTTTCTGAGCTTCCTCATCGGTTTTGTATTTAATAAAGAATACTTCTGGCTTGCTAGCTGGTGTAGGAGCAGGAGTAGCAATATCGCTGGCGTCCAATTCGTTGTCCTTCTTGCTCAATACATAGATGACAGTTTTTTCTTCTTGAGGTGCAAATTCAGCAGAATATTTAACGTTACCGCCATCAGAATTGGGTGCCTTAATAAAGACCACACGATAGTTTCTTTGTGGGCGGCCCAAAACTAAATGTTTGGTTTTTGGGGTGTTGTCTTCATCTTCAGGTGCCGAAACAACATAGAATTGTTTACGTACTAAAGGAGAAACAGTTGTTTGACCTGGTGGTAAATATTTTTCACCACCACGTCGTTGAACCGAAGGTTGTTGTAAATTAACTGGCGATAGTCCATTATAAGAATTTATAGCTCTTTCATTGAAACTGTCGGGTTGTTGATAACCATATTGGGGAGCGGCACATGCGACAACCAACAATGCTGATAATATTACGATTATGTGCATTTTTCAAAAGGATATTCAAAGAGGTCTTCTATACACTTAAATATATTATGCTTTTTTTCTTCTTTTTTCTATTTTATTTATTCGTTGGTATTTTTTTTTTTTTTTTTTATTTGACTTGTTTCTTGTTTAAATTGTTACACTGCACTGTTCAGTGATTCTTAATGATCCCTTTACTTTATATACCAAAAGTTAAGTGATTTTTGATAAACAGAAATCAAAAACACATACAAACTCTATAAACTTGTCTTTGTTTCTTAATTTTTAGTTTTTATTATTTTTAATTTTTAAATATGCAGATTTATTTAGTCTTTGACTTATTTTGCTCTTTGTTGTTTTTTCTTTGTTTTTATCTAATATTGTGTCTTTTAGTTTTTGAGTTTAAGCCTACTTACTCTTAAAGCTCAAATACAAAGCCATCATATTTATACCTTCAAAAAGTTGTAATTTCTGTTTATATTTTTGTTACCAATTTATAGTTGACAATACAATTTTTTAACAAAAACAAATTTCATTTAACACCAGCAAAAATTGTGTGTAGAATCGTCATAATATAACCACCAGTTTGGTTCTCAATTTTTTGTTTCACTTATTGGCACATAAATTATTTTATTATTTGAATGTGATTTTAGCAAAGAAAAGAAGAAAAAAAAACGCTCAAATTTTAATGTTTCTATTTATTTTTAGCTGAAGTTTTTAATAAAAAATATGTACAATATGTTAACAAGTTATATAATTTCACACACACAAATACAGTAATTATATAATTAGGAAAATAACGGCAATATTACAGTATCCTTGAATTATTATTGTAGGATAAAAATTTTAGATTTAAAGTACGTGTAGATTTGCAAAATGGAAATGCATAGAATACCCTTAGCACGTTATGTACAAAAATTACTTTTTTGCTGATTCCTGCGTCCAATGTTTGACTGTAAATGAACTCATATTTTAACTATTCTCTATCTACCAGTTCGCCATTTTCAATGCGAGATTCGGGACTGCGTGTATTCATATCTACCGCAAGTATTACTTTATCGACACCTGGAACGTTTTGGAGTGTCCTTACACCTATTACTCTTATATTTGTAAGTGTCGAATTCTCCTTAGACATCTGTTTTTGAAGTTTTGGAGTTTTTGATTAATGATTGTGCTAACAATCAGTGTTAGATTAGCAATAGCACTAAAATTTTAGCTTTGCTTCAGTTTTTAGCTTTAGAATAAATAACTGTGTTGCTGAATGCTTAATGAAAACTTAAAAAAAAATATTAAGCAAAAGTTAAAGCAAAGGTAAAGAAATCAAACAGTAAATAACTTGCTTGGTATTACTATGTGTATGTTCTCTGCTTAAGCAGTCAGCGAAGCAACTATTTTATGAAGGATTGCTCTTGCTGTAAGCAATAAGTTGTTGCTTACACTATATTTGCTTTTGCTTAACTGTTTACTACTTATTCATTGATTATGTTGCTGTTGCTTGCATTTCATGATCGTTTGTCGTTTCATGGAGGAAAACGGTCAAATTATTTTTCACTTATTTAAATTCTGACTCTTTGATTTCTAAAGTTTTCTTCATGTTATTGGTGACAAAGTCGCAAAATACGCCCACACTATAGTAAACAGTTAAGTAAAAAGTTAAAGTAAACAATTACTTATTGCTTAGAGCAAAAGCAATTTTTAATAAAATAGTTGCTTTGCTGACTAAGCAAGTTATTTACTGTTTTAATTTTTTGCCTTTGCTTTTTACATTTGCCTATAATTTTCAAAAGTTTTCAGTAAGCATTCAGCAATGTTGTTGTTTAATTTAAATTTTATCTTTTTGCTTTTGCTTTTGCTTTTTTGCTTTTGCTGTGTAGTTAATTTAATTGAAAATAGTCAAGCATTTTTAACGCTGCTAATAACTATGCCATGTTTCGATAGTGTATAGCAGCACAGAATTTACGCATGCTTCGTATACAGAATTTTTGTTCATTGATGAAAGCTCGCTAATGTTTCAAACACGATGTTTTCGAGGTTTATAAAAGCAACCATAGCCTTTTAAACACTGTTATTCACGTCTTCATCTGCTCCTCTGTCTTGTGTTATTGTGCATTCCAAGTACTTAATGAAATTTTTATTCTAAATTCCATTGTTGTTGGTCCCGAAAGCTGGGGAATGGTTACCTTTGATTACGAAGACCATTCTTCATAGGTATAGTTGCCAGTGTGTCTAGTTTTTCTTGCAAAAATATGGTCTTCGATGCAATTAACACATAGTCTACATCTACATAGTCCAGATAGTCTGGATCCTCGTTAACTCTTAATGGTATTATGGTATTATGGTAATATGGTATTATGGTATAATGGTATTGTATTGCCGCAGCCCTTTAAATAGCCTTTTTGGGTATTTTAATGATAAAACTTTCTCTTGATTCAAAGAATAATGGGTGGAATATATTTACTATGTTATCAAGATTCGTTTTGTAAAATTCGGAGGGAAGATTGTCAATCTCTATAGATTTTTTCATTCGGGTTGTAATGGTAATATTGAAATCGTACGGTGAGATGGAATATTTTGTCTCCGTCATCTTGCATTGTCATTTGCCTTTAAACTTTCCTATCCGTTTCAGATCATCTAAATTGATTCATGTCACTAAGGTTCTGTTGTTTAGCGAATCGTCTTTCGTCAACTGGCTTCCAAATATTAGGCTACTCCGACGATCTGGTTGGCAACTTATCGAAATTTGAATAAATCATAATATTTATTGAACTTGATAATAAAATAAAAGCGAAAAGCAATGTGTTAATAGAGTTGTATGTATGTTCATAAAAAAATCTTGTCCAAATAAAAATAAAAATATGTAAGACAAAAAACAAGGTTAAAATCGAACTCAGAGAGACAAGTATGTAGATACATAGATACATATATGTATGTATGGATTTAATACCAAATAAAAGCCGATAAATAATATTGTCCACCGCGTCTTTCTATGCTAACCACATACATACACTTTAACAAAATAGGCCTAATCACTCAATGGAGTATAAAAGATTAAAGAACGTACACATACATACATATGTAGGTACCATATATAAAATATAAATAGTAACGATAAACGGCGATATGAATCGGTTAAATGATACCGAATTCAATAGTACAGCAATAAAATGGCGCTAAATTTTATTGTCAATTAGATAATTATTTAAATTTGTTGCAATGAATAACACGAACGTTATTTGAACATGGCAGAGTTCAAAATCCTATAATAATCCAAATGATTAAAATCAAAATTGGAAACTCATTTGAAAAACAAGTTTAAGCTAAAACTAAATTGTTTTTGGTTTTTTTAGTTTTTTTTTTTTTATTGTTTTTTTTTCGAAAATTCTGTCTAAATCTATAAAGTTGGCAATAAATATTTCTTATTTTTTTCTCACAAACATTTATGAAAACAAAAATAAAAAATTTTATATAAAAAATATATTTGAATTTTATAAACAACAATTTTGACAGCTACATAGATGAAACTCAGAAAAGACATGCGGGTATAAAATAGAGGCCAATTGCAGATTGAATGAGTAACCAGCCGAGAGGCTGACTGAATGATCTTGATAAGATTATTTTGTAAACAACCACAAAAGATGACATTAAATGCATGAGTTGAATTGAGTGGTTAATATTGTAGACTAAATCTACATTATTGATTTATTATATGCTCCAACACAGTTTTCATCAAAATCGTAATCAAAGACAAAAAACAACAACAAAAATATTCATATATACGAAAACATTAATCATGAAGTGATGATTGGAAAATCATTAAGATTTTTATGATTATTTAACAACAAAATTTTAATCACGACAAAGGTCATTTTCTTAATATAACGAAACAAGACCCTTTTTATTTAGGACCACCCATGTTTCGTTATACAATCCACCAATTTGTACATTCAAAATCAGCTTTTTAAGAAGTTATTCCCAAAATTCATTTAATTTGCTGCAACGAATTTTGTGCAACCATATATCAAAATGTTCCTATAAACTAATAAAGCTTCTCTAAGCATTTATTTAAAAAATCTATTGATTTTTATCCACTAACGAGCTAGCAATTGTTATGCAAATTTATGCGATCAGTATGGGGGTATAATGAAAAGATTAAAATGAACATTCTTAAGTTTTTTTTTTTATTTATTATTAATGCAAATATTTTTATATTAGTTTGAGATTTTTTAATAGAAATTTTACAAGGACATTTTGAAAAAAAAAAATTCAAGTTCAATGTTAAATTCATTTATCTTTCCTCTCTCTTTTTTGGAAACATGTTTGTTTGTCTTATTTTGGCATTCTTAAGATCTGTCTGCGTACTTGCATATTGTTAGAATTTCATTTACAAGCAGCGCTTTGATCAGTCGAAAACTATTTTTATCAGCCAACTATTAAGAATTAATATACTATAGTTTTACTTGAAGTAGTAGATCTTGATGTTTCCTAAAGTTGTGCATCTCATGATGTTCTTTTTAAGCCAGGGAGTGAAGCCCTGAAAAAAATTGATTCCGGTTCGGGTTAGAGTTAATCAAAATAAAAAGTTGAGGTTAGGGTTCGGTTCAGGCTTCGGATTGGGTTCAAAATTTAAAAAAAATACTAATTTTTTATTAGTATGGATTATATTTTTCAAATTAATTTTCGTTTATTTGACCGGTAATACTTATTTCTACCACGACTGGTGACATTTACATTCGAAAAATTTATAAAACTCTCTTCCCTTTCCCCTTGTAAATTTTGAGAGATTTCACTTTTTACTCCATTTTGTGTGAAGATTGTGCTACTTTGTCGTTAAAAATACTAGGAATTTTATTATTATTTTTTTTTCTTTTATTTTTTCTATTGACTACTTCCGAACCTGAATCCATTAACCAGTTATCACATCGGTTCAACGAGTTCGGTTTCAAAGTTTGTATAAACAGGTTCGGCTTTGGTTTCAGTCCCTGCTTTAAACTGTATGCCTCATACAGACATAATAGTTTTTCATTGCATTCATACATATTTGGTTATAAAAATACTAAATCATGTCATAGCTTCAACAACTTTCTGAAAAAACCTTGAGTTTCTGATAAAATGAATACCGGGTTTTTGTACCTTCGGGCACTTAAAAGCTGATATCTTACCTAAATATAACCAATTTCAAGTTTCTTAGGGGATTTTGAAAAAAGAGACTCACATCTGAGATATTTTTTTATATTTTTGTTATTGTTGTTGTTTTTTTAGTTAATACTGAACGCTTTGATATACCATTTTTGAATACTTCCATTAACTATGTCAAGGTTTTTGTGGGAAATTTTTTGATCATTAACCCAGTTAAGGAGAAAAAAACTAAACAAAATACTAAAACATTAGCCTTTACCTAATAGGGGTATTAAACCAAAAACTCAAAAAAAAATTAAAACAATGCCACATCATAACAAAAGATATTTTATCTCATTCAATTTGATGATATTTTCAATAGACAAAAACTATTAAAAGCGTTTAATGGCGTGGGTGACACCATAAACTCATCATACATGTTTATAATACATGCATACATCCATTTATACATACATACATATTTTTATTATTAGTACCTTTAATTTTTTTTTTCAATTTATTTTTAAGCTCGAATCAAATTACTAATTTTTCGATACGGAAATAAATACAAATGAATACGGCCCGGAACAGAATTAAGAAGTAGAAGTAGCTGAAGCTGACGACTTAATGAATAGTGTAGCAAGAAAAAATGCGAACAGAATATTGAAGTCTTCTTTAAGATTGCCAAATAACCTCTTCAAAATCTTAGAGAATTATTTAAGAAAAATATGTGAATTTTTAAACGAAATATACGAGTATATATCAAATTGTTTAATAAATGCATATCCAAGTTCATATTTCTCTTCAGCAGCATTAAATTCGATGTTTAACATATTTAATATATATGTTAGCATAGTAACCCTAGCTAACATATGTATATATTAATGAATATATTTGTTTTGCGTTTTGTTTTTAAATAAAGGGTCCGCCAAATAATTTTTTTTTTTTTTTTTGAAAATGCAATAAAAAAAAACTACTGAATATTTTCTCAAATTTCTTCTTTTATTTGAAAGTACAATCCTTCCGGTTAATAATGGATAATAATTTCATTCAAATGGCTGCCTCGGCTGGCCATGCAGTAGCCTACACGATCGGTTCAATTTTTAAGCATATTACCGATTGTGTGCAGCTGTATTTCACCAATGGCTTCACGAATATTGTCCTTTAAAGCGTCAATTGTCTCCGGCCTGTTGGCGTAAGACTTATCTTTGACGGCACCCCACAAATAATAGTTCAACGGTGTCAAATCGCAGCTCCGAGGTGGCCAAAAGACATCAGCTCTGCGACTGATAATGCGATCTTCAAAAACAGGGCGCAACACATCGAGTGTGGCACGTAGCGCCGTCCTGTTGAAACCAAATGTTGCTAATATCCTCCTCTTTAATTTTTGTGAACAAAAATTCTTTCAACATGTCCCGATAGCGATCGCCATTGACTGTAACGGCCACTCCTTGCTCATTTTCGACAAAAAATGGCCCAATTATGCCTCTGGATCAAAATCCACACCAAACAGTCACTCGTCTTAGGTGTATCGGCTTTTCAATGTATGCGTGCGGTTTTTCTGTGCCACAAATGCGACAATTTTGCTTGTTTACATACCCGCCCAGATCAAAATGAGCTTCATCTGAAAAAATGTTTTTTTTTGGCAAAATTTTCAAAGTAATGTCGCAATATTTCCCAGCGTTGTTCAAGCGTATACGCAACCATATTCGTTCAGCGGAAGGATAAAACTAATTAAACTGTCAAATCAGACATGAGCTAAGTGTTACCATTCACGAAATAAGCACTAGTTGAAAAAAAAAACGATAGACGGCGGACCCTTTAGATAGAAATAAAAAGATTATTTCAATAAAATTCAATTCAACAAAAAATGTTGTTTTCTCGTTTTCCATTTTGATGGAAATTTATATGTTGTCTCGCTACAAAGTTGAAGTTTTCGAATTTCGCGCTTCAGCTTCAACTACAGCGTCTACTACAACTACATATTCTGTTCGCACTACTTGAAACACCCATTGCAGCGTTACTCCTTACGTTGTACTTCAGCTAAAATTCTGTTCCCTGCTTAAAAGTCAGGATATTGTTTTTAGCTTAATTATAGAACTATTTGTATAAAGAAAATTACATTGAAAATGTTTGTTCTCCAAATTAATTATTTGCTTTTCTTTAACGTATTGTTTGCCAAACCTAAATGTATAGTTTTATACCCCACTGCCAACAATGTTTGGAGTGCTATTTTTTATTCATTTTTTATTATGTCGAGATAAAAACAAATATTTTGTCATAAATAAATTTGTACATGGAAAAAAATCATACACGAGTATATACGAGTTCTGGTATTGCGGTCTTCACAGATGGATCCAAAATGGCATCTCCGACTTAGATTACCTGAGGTCTCCAGCATTTTTCGGGCGGGGGTTTTTGCGATTATGTATGCTTGTAGGATGCTGAGAGATCGGGCGTCTGTGTGAAAGATCAAATTTTCAGTCAGCAACTCGGTTTTAGATATCCATTGTAAAGAACAGATGAAGCTACTCGGTGCTACTATTATTTTTTGATATGGGTTCATGGACACAGGGCCAACGTTGATAACGAGAAGGCTGATGAACTTGATAGAAGGGTTTCGAAGGATGTGGAATCGATCACCTCCTACTCTAACATCTGCTGCTCTATGACTGTAGTCAAAGGGCAAATCTATAGTTTCTTTCGAGAGAGGGTACAGAACAGATGGAGTTTCCTTTCTTCTTGTGCTATTTCGAGGGCGCTGTGGCTTCGGTATGACAGTGGCAAGACACTAAAACTACTGAAATCCCGCCGCCGCTCTATTTTCAAACTCAGTGTAGTGTACACGGTTCATTTGTTGATCGGAACACAAGCCGAGAAAATGGGTTACCCCTTCAATATTTCACCGCAGAAGCTGCAAAAGTACCTCTGAAAGGAAGACAATTATTCACTTCCAATGTGAATGACCGGATCTGGCGGACAAACGACTGCGGTACTTTAGCGTACCTTTCTTCAGTAGATTGGTGCAGTGTGCAGATCTGGATCCTCTTGATCTTCTTCACTTCATTAGCAGCTAAAGGTGGATGGTTCTTTACCTGTGGTCTGAATTGGTTTCAAAACGGCACTTTGTTACTAAATATTTGTAGTTGATCTTGTTTTGTTAGCTAGCCAACTTACCTACCTACCTACCTACCACACTCGTGACTGGCAATGGAAAAGAAAGAGGTCTCGATGTCCTTTTCTTACTTGCGTACTTTTTATCATACAATCAAATTATAAACCGCAAAATTAAAAATATCAAAAAAAACTGGCTAAATAATGGAATACTGGTTATTCACTGCTAATGATAAAGCCGATATTTGTTTAATTTCTATAAAAAAATATCATATCATAATTTTAAATACATAAGAAATTTTGCTAAAATAATTTTTTACACTTTTTATTTAAGTCTGTGGCAATAAACGGCACAACTTGCACGTTATAATATGTTGAAAGTAGCACGAGCATACTCGTAGTTGGTAGAGAATGCAATAATGTGTTGTTATAGTGAACATAGAATTTTTTATTTTTTTTCCCGTTACTTCTCCTGGGAGCATATGGCTCCCACAGCACCTGCATCTAACACGGTTTACAGCTGTTGACTTCGCCTCTTCCCATGTTAGGTTGTTCTGTTTCATTTCTTGAATAATTGTGCGCCTCCAGGTGTTTTTTGGTCGACTACGATTTCCTGAGCCTTAGGATTCCACGCAAGTGACATTCTAGTGATACTTTCTGGACTTTTTCTGATGGTGTGACCGATCCATCCCCACTTTCTTTTCCTTATCTGTTTTAGTATGGGTTCCTCATTAGTCATGCTCCACAGTTCTGTGTTACTTATGGTGTTAGGTCTGAATATTCTGCATATGAATCTGAAGCACTCGTTAATGAATACCTGGAGTTTTTGTGTGATGTTATTCGATACAAGCCAGGTTTCGCTGCCATACAGTAATACCTGATATTTCCGTTGTGAAGAACTGATAGTTCTGCATCCTCATACATTGTTCTAGTTATTCGAATTATCTTCTGGGGTACTCCTTTGGTTGTTAGTGCTTTCCATATAGCCGTTCGCCAGATGATATCAAACGCTTTCTTGAAATCGATGAATAGTAGATACAAGTGGTAAGAAAGCTTGTTCGTCTCGCAGTGTGTTATCTATTCCGCTCTGAAGTCTCCCCTGTATTATGACCGCAAGTATCTTATATATGGTATTAAGTAGAGTAATTCCTCTCTAATTATTACAGTCTTTTAAGTTGCCACTTTTTGGTAACTTTACAATGATGCCCTTCTTCCACGTAGGAGGCAGCCTCTCCTCCTCCCATACTGATGTGATGTGAAGCAGTAGAAGTTCAGCGGTGGTTTAGATGTCAACCCGTAGAATTTCCGCTGGTAGTCCACCTTCGCCTGCCGCCTTATTATTTTTCAATTTACCAATTTTGCCAATTTATCATTCAGATTGGGAGGATTGCATGATATTCTTAAGCTGATGATATTCTCAACTGTTTCGCTGTCCTCAGTAGTGTTCGTGACGTTACTAATTTCATTGTGTTTGTGCATCATTGTTCCTTATTAGTGTACCATTTTTATCAGCAACGGCTTGGTTCCTATTACACTTTTGATTAGTGAGATATTTAATCGCCTGGTGTAGTTTTTTCATATTATTCTGACCAACTGCTTCTTCTGCCGCTGTTGCCAGTCGTTCCAGGAACTTTCTTCCGTCTCTTCTTGCAGCTTTCTTTACTTTTTTTGCCAGCTGATGGTATTGCTGCCTCAAGGTATTGTTGCTATTCAGCTGCAGTTTTAGTTCCCTTCTTTGAGAAACCAGGTTCCAAGTGTAATCTGATATCCAAACTCTTCTATTTGGTTGCACTACACCAAGTGTTTCCTCCGCGACTTGATTATATATTGCTTTGATATCTTCCCATGAGTGACGTTGGTTTGTTGATAGCCGTTCACGGATTGCCAAGGTTAATGCGTGCCTGGTTGCATCATTCTGGAGTTTTTGTAGGTAAAGCCGTTTTCGCCTTGTGTGCCTGATGGTGTATCTTTGACATTACAATTTAATCTTGATTTCACCAGTGATAAGCTCGTGATCACTGCCGATGTCAGCTCCTCTTCTATTTCTGACATCCATCTTCTGCTCACGCATATGTGGTCTATCTGATTGCGAGTATTGCCGCTCGAGGATGTCCAAGTATACTTGTGTATTCCCTTATGCGGAAAGATGGAGCCACCTATGACTAGTTGAAAAGTCTGGCACAATTCTATTAGTCGCTCTCCACTCTTATTCTTGAATCCACAACCGTGTGTTCCCATAGTGGACCGGATGTTGGTATTGTCGCTACCTATCTTCGCGTTAAAGTCACCCATGAGTATAATTATATCCCTCTACGAATTTTCGTGAGCGTGGATGTTATTTATGGATGTTTATGGATGTTTATTATGTTCTTCAGCGTCTTCCGTTGGGGCATAGAACTACACAATGGTAACATGTCGTCCGATACACACTCCGGTACTGGTTTCCATGTTTGAAGGGAGTTCTTTATTCTCTTTGATATTATTAATCCAACTCCACTTTCGCCGCCATTTGTTCTTCCACTGTAGAGTACGGTATTACCATTTGCAGTGATAAGTTTGCCATTGCTATTCCACCTCATTTCGCTTATCCCTAAGACTTCGATTTTATACGCCAACATTTGATCTTCAAGTTGTGTAAGCCTTGATGCTTCACGAAGAGTTCGTACATTCCATTGCGCAACGAACGTCCTGGATCGTTTGCCGAAGGTCGTTGTCGTATTTTTCTGTCCATTATAATTTTGCCTTATTTCAGTTTCGTTAATCATTCTTAGTTACAAGCTAAGCAGATGATTAGTCTACTATAGCCCGTTGGAGAATGATGGGGCTGCCATCTTATCGCCGCCTAGAAGCGACGCCTCCATTGTATTGTATTGTGTAGTGGTGAGGATCCTTGCTAAGTATTAAAATAAGAATTAAAATATTAAATAAATTATTATTATTCGAATAATTCAATATCGATTAAATACAATACATATTCGACAACCAAATGTGGCAAAACAAGAGTGTCATGTTGTGATGAGAAGTAGCGCCTTTAAAAACTACAAAAAACAACCCAAAATTCAAATACCAAAAACGAAGAAATTTATTGCAAAAATAATATTTATTTCAGAGATTTACATTTTAATGTCGACCGGCTGTCTGCGGTATATCTTTTGCTCTTTAAAGACTTGAAAGAAAATTTCAAATTTAATATGCAAAGATGTTTCTTTACTGACAGCTTTAATCATAAATATAAAATCATCAAGTATTACTTTTCGTAATAAAATTAAAACTTCAAATCTGTAGAATTGAGTTGACAATGTTACTAAAATGAGACTCTATCTAGTTTAAGTCGAAAAAAGGTAAAAATCTTTAAGAAAAAATAAAAATAAACAACACAAAACTACTCAAAATTGTCAACTAAGGCAAGAAATAAACAAAAAAAACTGCTAAAACTAAATTCGTATAATAATAAAATAGATAAGATATAGATTTTCATTGAAATCAAATCAGTTTTTTTTTTTTGCTTTTAAGCAAATAAATACAAATGCAACCAAGACTGAAACATACAGTACAGAAAAAACAGTTAAAGAATACATATCAACGAAAAAATTATTATCCTAAGAGAGTATAAATATATTTTTGAAAAAGATATGTATTATTTAATTGTTATCGCTTTAAGCTTGACAGCTTTAACTTCGGCTACTCCCCAGTTCGGTTATGGTTATGAGCCACTGAATGGAGCTCCTATCAGCAGTGGTCACCGAGGTGGTGACAAATATTTACCTCCTGCCACTACTACCCCATCACCACTCGTCCGCAAGCAATTCTATGTTGTATCAGCTCCTGAAGATAATGATGGCCAGCCCAAGCATAAACACTTAGTATTGGGCCGTCCTCAAAGAAACTATCGCGTTGTGTTCATCAAAGCTCCCAACTCTGGTGCTGGCAATGTTAAGTATTCAGCTGAATATGCTCCTCAGGAAGAAAAGACTGTCATTTATGTATTGAGCAAGAAGGACAACGAATTGGAAGCCAGTGATATTGCTACTCCAGCACCCACTGAACCCAGCAAACCAGAAGTCTTCTTCATTAAATACAAAACTCCCGAAGAAGCAGAAGCTGCCCAAAAAGAAATTCAAAGTAATATTTATTGAAATCTGTAGTTTGCTTTAATCTCATCTTTTTCTTTTATTTCATCAAATTTCAGACGAATATGCCAAATTGGAAGGACCCAATGAATTCTCTGATGAAGGTGTTGCTCCACTTACCTCTGTTGTTGGCTTGTTGGATGGTCTCACCCCAGACGGTGCCTATAACTACCAGCCAATTTCTCCTGGGTCACAATCTGAACAAAAGTCTGTCATTAGCCAATATTTACCTCCTATTAGCAAATAGATCGATTTTTTTTTTCGAATTTTACCTAACTTTGTTAATCTGTTAAATTTGTTTTAAGATTTGTTAACTATTTAGAATTATTTTGTTATAACTTTAGAATGTTTTTATCGCTACTTATTGTTAAATAAATTGTTGCAAGGAATGATAAACAGGATAATTTCATTTTATGTTGCGAGTATAGCTACAAATGTTTTTTTAAGAAGTTTTCAATTTCTCAGTTTATAGATAAAAATTTTTTCTTTGTAAGTGAATATAAAGGGTTTTTTTTTTTTTAATAAGAGAAATTGTAACCTTAAAAGTATATGCAACACTACGAGCAGAACAGCACATGTTTTCGAACACAAAAATATTAACTATTTAACTCACATTTTTTTCTAAAAAAAATTGTATTCACTTAGAAAGAAAAGATTTTAATTTTCCTCTCAAGTTTGAGAAATTGAAAACTCAATTATAGATTGTACAGATCAACGGAGGTTTGAACTCAAACTTCAAAAGGAAAATAGTTTATTTATTTATTTATTTTTTTTTTTTTTGCAAAAGAAAATGAAATTAATAGGTTTTACAAAATAAAACATTTAAAGTTTGCTTCTAAGGTCTTTTAAGCATTCCTGCATATGTTTTTTAAAACCAAATTCATTAAAAAATAATTGCTTGACAAAAAACATATTTACATACTGATTTAAAGAAATTCTTTTCCTTTTTATTTTCTTTAAGCTTAATTCCGAATATTTAGAGGCAATTTAATTTTCTTGTAACGTTTTTTCATCCTACTCAACATTTCTATATAATCGATGTAAATATGTATAAATACATGTACACATACATACATACAATACATATTAAGATGTAATAAAAATCATTAATGTGAACTAATTCATCAGTTCATAGAACCTTTGTATGCTTTTCTCTCTAATTTCTTATTATCCTTATTATTTCTATCGTGCAGATCAGTCTTATCCTTAATTTAGATCAGAATTTTTTACAAGCCCGAAACACAACTCGAAAGCAAACAAGACAATTAGGTTGCAAAGATAAAGAAAATAGTCGTTCGTTATTTAGTCAAGTTCGTTTCTTGAGTCTTTTGTTTATTATTTAAAAATCCAGTCTGCTACAATAGTATTTGTGTATCACAGTTATTGTAATAGTAAACCTACGTATGTATGTATATGTAGGTGAAATACCAAGAATTGAAATATACATACTTGATATGTACATTTATTTAGATTTTATCATTGATTTATGATTAATTTTCACTTGTAAACATGACAATCCAAATTTAATACGAATTTATTTATTTTTAAAATTAAATTAATGCCATTTAATTCATTATTGATTAATAAACCTCATTGTGCCTTGGGAGCGCGTGCAGAAAACAGCCACTCAACTGATTATCAAAACAAATGAAATTTTTTTTAATAAATCTCACAAACGCAAAAATATGGAAAATAAATTGACTACAACATGTTAACTAAATTATATCTGTATTTTTATTGTTTTTTTTTGTTAAATTTGCAAAACATAAATACATACATACGTACACATTTAATTTGTATTTCTTAATTTAAATAGAAATATTACACCATAAAAATCATTGATTTTAACAAATATTTTGACAAGTTTTTAGACACTAATTAATTACTCATCTTTCTTTGAGCACAATTTAACTCAAATTAAGTTGATGCAAAATACCCGGGCAACAAAAACAAAAGACGATATTTTAATCACACCTACACAAAGCGCAATAAAAATGTCTTAACTAATGAAACGATAACATAAAAGAATTTAATTTTGTATCGTTAAAGTATTATAAAAATCGAATATAGAAAATAATTTTAAATAATCCATTAATATGTATGTATGTATGTATGTATGTATATCTTAACTCGAATGAATCTTTTTTTAATTCCGGTGTTTAAAAAAAATTTGCATTTAAATAAACAAGTTTCTTCTTTTCTTAACTTTTAATCTCTAAAAGTTGCAAGTGGCGACTAATAAATCGGAAATGTTTTTATGGCTTATTTATTATACTTAACGCTTTACGAATGACAGTGAGTCTTATCGGTTATGGATTGAATTTGCGACATAATTAGATTATAGAATATGCTGTCAACATATTGAGCACTACCTATATTCGTTTAGCTTCAATCGTTGTGTCAAAACTATCTACTGCTTACAATGGTTACTCATTCTAATTTAAACGTGTGTAGTCATGCTCAAATTGTGAGACTACGCTTGATGAATTGATAAAACTTGATGTGTGTTACTATTGCTAATAATGTCTCAAAAATACAACAATGTAACAAAGATGGCCCATAATAAAATCGACAGCCGCAACTTCAAATGCTGTCAATTGCCCTTTTTGTTTTTATGTTTGCTTTGCTTTTTGTTTTAATTTTTTTTTTTTCGCTCCGAAAGTAAAACATATGTTTCTTGTTTACACACAGATTGTGAGAGCATAATTGAGTGAGTAAGAAAAAACGTTGTCAAAATAAAATAAATTCTATTTCACGACTGCTTTTGCCGACGATTTTTTATGTTACTTTGTATGGAAAATATCGTCAAGCCACAATTCGGTTTCATCTCAAAGAATTTTTCTCTGATTAGAGTTTTTCTCTGATTAGATAAGTTTCAAACTAAACCTGCATGTTCTTAATTTACCATAAAAACTGCCACTATGCGAATATGTATTAAGGAAGTTATTAAAAATAAATAAAAAATTGGAAGCTTAAAAAATTCAAAAACTAATATTAAAAATTAATTGCTTGCGAAGGTGTTGATAAGAAAATGATACATTTCTGCATGCAAATTAAAAAAAGAAACAACTATTTAACAACAGATTTGCATATAATTAACCTGCAATTTAAAGATTTCAAAATGAAACATATAATTTATAAACTGTTAAAAGCATAATTTATTGAAGTGACGAAAAAGAAGCGAAATAATAAGACCCGGTATTTTTAGAAATTTCATGGAATTTGTTATTAAAATGACACGATGTAAAATCATAAAAAAAATTTATTGTTTACAACGTTATACGAATATCACATTGATCAACTCAATAAAATTGTAATTATAATTATAATTATTAATTATTATTATTATTATTATTACTATTATTATTATAATTATGCTACTTTTTTATGGAGTGGCAAAAAAAAGAGCAGAAAAAAATCAAAGTTTTTTAATATTTTACCGCCCATTAGGTTTTCACACTTTGATCAAAGATTTGCATGAATTATGGGTTTTTATGTTTCATATTTTAAAGTATTTAATCTTATCTTTTGTCCAATTTGCTAGCAGCCCCATAATTGTTTCGCTGCTCATAAATATTTTAT
Source organism: Wohlfahrtia magnifica (assembly GCA_023159175.1). Taxonomy (NCBI): domain Eukaryota; kingdom Metazoa; phylum Arthropoda; class Insecta; order Diptera; family Sarcophagidae; genus Wohlfahrtia; species Wohlfahrtia magnifica. Next base: position 2,687,433 of record JAKWBJ010000060.1, read on the forward strand.
TTTATTTATTTTCTAATATGTACATAGGTATGTATGTATATATGTATGTATGTGATGTCGGCCGCTAAATCTAACTCTCCCAGCTTTAAAACAATGCCAAATACGAAAAAATCATAAAATAAATTTTTTAAAATGCCGAATAAATCTGTCTGGTATATCAAATTAAATGAATAAACGAAATGAATTCATATTAAAATGCACAAAATTGTTTATTAAATATTTAAACATATTTAAAAGCCGACAAAGCATAATTAGTAATAAAACAATAAAATGAATGTCAAAATGCTAATCAATTTGCAAATGAGAAACATAAATATTTTCAATGAATTTAAACAATGGAAAATATACATACATACATATGTACATACATGCGAACCGACGAGAAAATCAAAGGTTTCTTTAATTGAAAAAACCGCTCGTTATACTCGTAAGTGTAATTAATGGTAATTATGAAGATTTTCATTTAACTTTGTCGATTTTTGACAAAATGATGTCTAAATGAATCTTTATGAAGTAAAGTAAAACCAGAATGCATTGCCATTACATTCTAAACTAAGGTATGTCCTATAAGACAATCGCTACCCTAATCGTCACGTACTTACTTAATAAAACAAAATAATGTTTTTATCTCATAATATCTATCTAAATATGTTCATTAATATACAATAAGAAAAACTTTAAAACTATAGTATAACATTCGAAATATTTTGAAGCGTTTGATGATTCCCATGCGTGTTTTAATGTATCTTATAAATATACAAGTATGTACTAAAAATTGCAAACATTTGGAAAACTGTAGCAACAGATGCAACAAGAATAAAACCAAATTCCTTGCAAGTTTATTTAAAATCCTCTGAAGGGTCTGACTTGATGCAGTAACAGCGTCACAAATAAATCTGTGGAAAACCTTCTACATATCTTTTAACCCTCCTTATAACTTTTCATATAGCATTGAGCGATCTATACCAAATTTTGACAGCATTTAACCATGCTGTTAGGTTTGAACCATTTTGGTCGGTTTTCTTTTTTTTGTGTTTTCTACGGGACAGCTCAAGATATCAACTTAAATTCTTAGCTGTGGTAAGACATCCGCCTACCAATCAATAGGTCCTCGGTTCAATATCAGGCCAGACGATCTGAAAAAAGAAAAATCATTTTCACTACTATTGAAAACTTCTCTAATGCATTTGCCGTTCGAAGCCGGCGGTAAACTGTAGGTCCCTTTCAATGAATCTAAAAATAGAATCGGGTGCAGCTCATTGACTGAGAGAAGTCTTCGTATTCCTTCATGGAATGTTATGGAAATTACTATTACTAATATGATGTAAGGGAAGATTACAAAATAAAAAGTTACAAATCTTTGGTTAAAGACCTTTGGTTCGTTTATGTTAATTGATTTATTTTTAATGCATGTCCCTCGTTTTCTAACATTTTTGCTACACCGCTCGTAGATTCTGCAAGATGAAAAATCAATGTAGCAGTTTCATTGAAGGTAAATATTGATGTGTATAAAGAAATTTTTGAAACAACCATACTGAAGGAATACATTTTTTTTTATTTTTTTCGAATTTTATCGATGTATTTCAGAGCTCATTCAACCAGCTTTTTTTCTAATTCAAAAGATAAAAAAAAGTTACCAGCAGTAATATTTTGAGCTTTCAAGCTTTCACTGAGATCTAAAACGACTCGCTCAACCTGATTTTTTTCAAGGTATGATCGGAAAATCCACATACCATATTTACCAACTTGAAATCGACAGTCAGCCAAAATTTTAGGCCATACTTCACATGTTTTGAGAGCACATATTGCCTTAAAGAACAACGTCTTAAAAAGTCACCAACTACCAAATGTTCATCAGTAGGCATATCTTCGTAACAATTGTAAAACATTAGAAGATTAACTTTCCACCGACCCCACATATCTCGAACAAGAACTAACTTATTATTTTGATGTCTCTGCATTCGAGACATAGTATCGTTGAAGCGAGGAGCAGTTAAAATCATGTAAAAGTTAGTGTGATTAAAACATGCCTCAAACAAACTATTTTGCACGATAAACAATCGCAAGAATTAGTATTGAAATGTACGAGTATGTGAGCAAAGTGGAAGTTTTTACTTCTTACTACTTTATATGGAATTTTTCTCTCCCATTATTATTATTATTATTTTTATATGATCTATTGTGCTCCTTCCGGTTTATAGTTTGTTCAGCAAATCTGCTGCTTGCCTAATGAACAAAAGCAGACTCTATGTCTACCTAAGTATTTTCACTTAAGTCTATCAAGTACCATGTATTCACACAATATGTGTTCCGCTGTCTGTGATGTCTGTGAGCACAGTTTGCGCTCTTAGTCTACAGTGGCCCGTAAGAAACTCTGTAAGGAGTTTCTAGTCCGGCTTGCCATATTAGAGAAGCTCAGAACGACGCCTAAATTGCGAACAGATGAGCACCTTAGAGTAGCGAAGGCATTGCAGTGTTCCAAGCATCTGGCAATTTCCCAATCTTTGATTAGATTGAGGATATAGGGTGTCATGGAAGCTTTTCTCTCCCATACTTGCATCTATATTCAATTATTATTTTTCTAGTGTTGTGGGAAAAATAACAAAACAGACGCAATATATCATGGCATCTGGAAAGGGAAAATTTTGCTGGTCCCAGATGAGTGGATACGATATTCTCGCATGAAATTTTGACGACACGGTGTAAAGGAGATAAATTCCATTGCATACCATTTTTAACTTTACACACCACCGATTGATGCTTTAGCTTTTTCATTTATTAAAGGAATTTGTCGCATTGAATTCATATTCACTATTTTCATCAAAAACTCTACAAATTGAAATATCGGGGTTACAGAGTACATGTGATATGTATGATAAACTAGATTAGGAAAATTACAGAAATAAAACTAAATATAATCCCGCAAACTGGTTGCATTACAAATAAATTTTATTACAAAGAGTTAAAAAATACATTTAACACATATGCTACCTTGATCAAAAAGTTTCCGGAATAATAGTGTTCTAGCTCGACATTTGCAAAAGCTACGTAGCCAAGAGTACATCTCTCTCTATGTGTGTTGGCAATTTTTTACAATTTTGACCGTGTTGAGAAGGCAATGCTTACGGTTTTCATGGATTACAACGGTGTAGTGCATTATGAATTTTTGCCAGGAGGCCAGACAGTAAACAAAGAGTATTATTTGCACGTTATGAGACGTTTGCGTGAAGCATTTCGCCGAAAGAGACCAGAATTGTGGGCAGAAAACGTGAATTTTGCACTATAATAATGCACCGTCGCTCAGTGCCATCAAATACCATGCAACAAATACCATCCAACAGCCACCGAATTCACCTGATTTGGCTCCCTGTGACTTCTTTCCATTCAATCGAGTTAAAAAACGCGTTTCAGCAGCCGAGAGGAAATAATAGAAAAATCGCAGGAAGCACTAATGGACATACCGAAAACCGAATATAAAATATGCAAATCTCAAGCTATGACGCTAAGATTTAGCGGTAATATCAACAACAGATGTACCAACTTAACAAAAAAAAACCTCAAATCCGAATAATGGGACCGCCACACGGGGGTTACTCCGGAAACTTTTTGATCAAGGTAGTAGATCAAAATGGTCATTTACCTAAGATTCTCAAGTTTTTTACTTAACAGCAGGGTTAAAGTAAAGTAAGTATTCTTTAAAAAGGTATAAAAATCAAAAATTTGCTAAGTAGACTTTATATAGTATAGTTTAAAGACGTCGAATTGATAATTGGAAATGAAACTACATTGATACATACTTATATATCATAAAATATTATGGAATTTCTGTTTGATATCATGACGAAATTCTGCGGTAATTTTGCTTCTGCCTCCATATACATATGTAATGGATAGGTGGATTTAGGTTTCCATATTATTTTTTTAAATCACGCTTTATCGAATTTGTTGTTTTAAATCTTATAAATTATTGGCAATTAGTGATTACATCAAGACCGTAAAAAAATAAAGACAAGAGCAGACATCACACATACTAATAAACGTTTGTCATTCAGTCAGTCAGTCAGCATATTCTGGAATTTCCAATATACAATAACGAATTTTTGAAATGAAATACATTGATCCAAGGTACAACTGTCCCATAAATCAAAGATATTTAAATTTAAAAATCAAAAAACCGGTAATTACCGCCAGCTACTATCATTATCATCGCCATTACCACCATCATCGTCACTAACTAATTTTAATTTTTGGTTAATTTTTGTTTTTAATACAAATTGGAAAATAAAAAATAATCAAAATACGAAACAAACAAAAGCCCATGATTTCTAAATTGATAACAATTATTTTTCAATAAATAAATTTCAATTCAGTTATAATACGACAACAATATATTGAGATAGATGACTGACGACTGCAGCAATAAAAAAGAAAATATTTCAAGTTCAAATACATATTTTATTAGAAATATTTGAAAATTTCATCACAATTGGATGGCAAAGAATTTGCATTTATAAGAAATAAATTTTGGATTTTAGAAATACATTAAGAAAAAAGCCTTGTTTGAAATACGCAATCATTTAAAGAACATTAAAGATAGGATGATATATGTATGTGATAAATAAAGCGTATTTTTTATAGAGGTATAGAACTTTAAGTTGGCATTACTTTTCAAAATGGCGACCGATTTAACAGCTGTCAAGTGATTTATTCTCAGTTTGGTTTGGCAATTCATCATGAATAGACTCATGCCTGAACAACGCTTGCAAATAATGCAATTTTCATTTTTCATAAGTGAATTTTTTTTCAATTTTCATAAGTGAATTTTGTTTAGCGATGAAGCGCACTTCTGGTTGAATGGCTACGTCAACAAACAAAACTGCCGCACTTGGAGTGAAGGTAATCCTCAAGTGTATGTGGAAACACCGTTACATCCAGAAAAACTGACTGTTTGGTGCGCTTTATGGGTGGAATCATTGGTCCGTACTTTTTCAAAAACGATGGTGGCCAGAACGTTACAGTCAATGGTGATCGGTATAGAGCCATGATTACTAACTTTTTCATTCCTGAATTGAATAACCATGATGTCCAGGAGATGTGGTTTCAATAAGAAGGCGCAACATGTCACACAGCTCGTGCCACAATAGATTTATTGAAAGACACGTTTGGTGACCGCCTAATTTCACGCTTTGGACCTGTGAATTGGCCTCCAAGATCTTGTGATTTAACACCGCTAGACTACTTTCTGTGCGGCTATGTAAAGTCAGTGGACTATGCGGTAAAGCCCCAAACGCTTGACGATTTGGAAGACAACATTCGCCGTGTTATTGCCGATATACGGCCACAAATGTTGGAAAAAGTCATCGAAAATTGGACGTCTAGATTAGACTAAATCGGCGCCAACCGTGGAGATCATATGCCAGAAAACATATTTAAAACGTAATGCCACAAGATTATAGAAGACAATCGAATAACATCGTTGTTTTATTGCAACTAAAAGTTCTATACCTCTATAAAAAACACCCTTTACATATGCATATATACGTATATATACATAGTTTAAGTGATACAACACTACATATATCTATAGAGGAAATCACTTGAATGACTTCTAGTTTCCTGAGTTTGAGTTCCATTTTGTTGGCAAATATTGAGTGATTTTTGAGCGTTTAAAATTTGAAAATGATTACTTATCAGTGTTGCCAGCTTGTGTGTGATTACACATATTGTGTGCAATATATCATTGTGTGTGTAGTTCGTGTGTAATAAGCCTCACGTGTAATTTGTGTGTAAATTTACTTTTTTTTCTTTAATCGCTTTATTTTGAATTTTTATCATATGGAATTTAACACACGAAATTTCCTGATAAAAATACAAAAACTACTGTTAAGAGTGGAGGATGGTGGATGGCGGATGGAAAATACAGTCCATATCTGGTGATGTCAATTCACATTTTTTTTAATGACAAAGTGGACAAATCTGTTTATATCAATATTCGAAAGAATATATGAAGCAAAGTGTAGAGAAAGGGAGTATTGCAAGCAATTTTCCTGTCTACCAAGGCAACAATCACAAGCAAACATTGTTTAACACCCTAGTTCAGCTAAAGGCGACATTATCAAAAGTATGGAAATCCATAGAGTCGGAAGTATATCAAAGTGAACTACTACTAACTGAACTATTACTAATTGCCCGATTATTGTATTTGAAATTTACAGTTATAATTGAAAAAAATGCTCATTATGCTTTTATTACTCATAAAGGCTCATATTTGGAGGCACTGTACATATGTACATATGTATGTGCGTAGTAATCGTAAAAACTGAATTTTATGTGTAAATTTTCTTCATATTTGTAAGTTTGATCCCGGCTGTGTACAATTCATAAAGCTGTTAGTGGCAACACTATTGCTTATGTTTCATTTGATACATTTTCTTAATTTCTTTTTTTACTTTGCCTATTGACATAGTCAGTTCGTAACATTAAAACATTGTTTTAAAAGTTGTCTTTTAATGTTTGTGCCGATTTTAAGAAGAAATATATATACCATACATACATACATGCATACGTACATATTTATATATATACATACATATATTAAAAATAATATTTTCAATCAGTACCATTATATAAAAGGATAATTGCATGTGAGTATAAAACTCCGAACAACTGTAATAAAAATGCTAAAAATATTAAATTTACTTTCATCTGAAAGCCTTATATTTTGTGTTGTGTAGTATTAGAATTTAAAAATTTTGTAGGTTAAAGTTAATTGAACTTTCTTGGTGTGGGAGGACGTCGATATGTATAGCGGAAGCGCAATGAATAATTTTGTGAAATGGGCTTGTATGGCAGCTTAAGATGTAGAAAATCTTAATTTTACAATGGATGGGATCTTTTATCTTGACGTTCTGAAGAACAATGAAAAGGAAAGCGCACGCAAGTGCAAGTTGCTTAGTGGTGATAATTTTAAATTTTATTAGGGCAATGACCCATACATCACTGAGAACATATAACTGATTGTTGTATAACGCTTCCTCAAATTCCCGTTTTAAATATTATTGAGCTTTTGTAGAATAAGCTTGAACGTCGAAAGCAAAATCAAAAAGGATATGCAACAAAACAATAAATTTTATTTTAAAATTAGATATACATATGAGACTGCGACTTTCAATGTGAGGACAATTTCGACATTATTCACTTTGGTGTACACCCTTCTGCTTCACCATATAGGTTTTACCCAATAGGTACTATGCTCCATCAATATTAATCGGATTTTAAAAAGCAAAATAGCATTTTATTTATAACTATAAATACTACTTCTTTAATAAATTCAGAAAAAGTATAGTTCCCATGTAAAAAAGTGGATGAAAAACGTCTCTAAACTTGATCAGTTTGAAATAAATATGGTGAAAAATGCGCTTATTTGGGAAATACACGCAGATTTCTCAAGTTTAGTAAAGTATATATGCCACTTTCCTCCTAACCATATGCTTATCGTCGTAAACAAATATGTCAAATTAAATATTGTTTAAATATCATAAAAACTGATTTTATATGGGTGTATGTAGAGTTTATTTGGCAACTATATGTATGCCGCCACTGTAGTATGGTAGGTAAGACACCCGCCTACCAACCAAGAGGTCTTGGGTTTAATACTAGGCCAGATCATCTGATTATTGCTTTTGTTGTAATTAAACTAAAAAGAATTCTTTAAAAATGTTTAAATATAAGTATGTACTGCTTATTTAAACAATGACAACCGAATTCACATCTTTGATGTTTTACTACCTTCTAAAAACTAAAAAATAAATGCATATTTTTATATAAAATAAGTAGATACCGAATCTCAAACTGTACAAGCTGAGTTGCCTCTCAAACTAAAACCAGTCTTAAATATTTTTCGTAACAAAATGTTCCAAATCGAACTTCTTTGAAACCATTTTGAAGCACTTTTTCCCCTTATCGAACTATTTCAAACATCAATTTATGTTGTTGACCGCAACACAAACAAGTTTGATAAAAATCGATACTACCTACCTACTAGCTGGAAAAAAATCATAAAAAAATAATTAAATATTACAACAAAACAACAGTTAAGTTTAAATTAACACTTTTTTTCTGACTGTTTCTTTAGTCTTTGATTCAGTTTTACATTTTAATTAATCGTGGATGTCTTCAATTTGTAAACAAAAACTTCACAACAAATAAATAAATAAATATAAAAAAAAAATATTATGCAGATATGATAGATATTTGGTATTTAATATTGTATCTATAATAATTAATCAAACGTCTAACTAAATTCATGCGACCTTGAATAGATTATTAAAAAGGTATGTATGGTACAAACAATAAAATGTAAATTCACATAATTAAAACGTTAAGGTATAGTGTGCAATCAAATTAACAAAACACGTATAATGTAATGTGAAATTATTCCTTTCATTGATGATGTTGATGGACCTTAAATCCAATCTTACCCTCTGTCACTCGCTCTCTAAGCTTGTGTGAACTAAAAGAAATAAATATAGCGTGCAAACACTAATAATATGGGTACTCCTTTAACTTGATAAAATCCTTTAAAGCTCTTAAACCGTAAATATAAAATGTCAAAATGATTTATTATTTTGTTTAATAGTAATAATTTATTTATTGTTTATTTTATTTAATATTTTACTAAGCTTCTAAAATTTTGAGCAACAATTTACCGCTAGGATAAACGTGTTGTGACTGAATAGCCCAGGTATTCACTATGCGGTTTAAGTCAAAACATAGCCGACTTTATTAAAGGGTCTGGAACAATAATAATAATTTAACTTTTAATAAGCTTTTAAATCAATATTCTTACTAACACGAAAGTACTCTATGCTCTGTACTTAATAAAATGATTAAAACCTATTACATGTGAATTTTAAATAGAATATCCATTTATTTATTTTATATTTATCGAGCGATTTTTTTGAGTAATTTTCTTTTTGGCAACACTGTTTTTGGCAGCTCAGCTGTTTTCGTGTAACATGTTACTGTCAAACCTGTTCAGTTTGGTCTATATTTAACCATGAGTCGACTTACAAATGAGCAACGCTTGCAGATTATTGAATTTTGTTATCAAAATTAATACTCGGTAAGGAAAGTGTATCGTGCTAAATTCTGGTTGAATGGATAGGTGAACAAGCAAAATGGACGTATTTGGTGTGAATAGCAGCTAGAAGAATTGCAAAAACTACCAATGCATCCCGAAAAATGCACTGTTTGGTATGGACTATAGGCCAGTGACATCATTGGATCGTACTTTTTCAAATGCGACGAAGACAGCAACGTTACCGTTAAACATTATTTTTTTTCCAAAATGGATGAGCTGGACTTGTGCTGACATGTGGTTTCACCAAGACGGTGCCACATACCACACAGCAAGCGGTGAACAGTTTAATTTCATGTTTGTGGCCAGTCAATTGGCCGCCTAGAAAGTGCGATTTAACGCCTTTAGACTTTTTTGTAGGGTTATTTTAAGGCTCATGTCTATAGGGATATGCCTGCAACGGTGACGCATTGAATACCAATATTGAAGAATTTATTCATGAGATACCGGCCAATATTTTAGAGAGGATACGCCAAAATTGAACGCAGTGTATGAAGCATTTGAAGCGTAGTCGCGGTCAACATTTACATGAACTAAACTTTAAACATTGAATTATATAAAGGGTCCGCCATCTAACGTTTTTTTTTTTTCAACTAGTGCTTATTTCGTGAATGGTAACACTTAGCTCATGCCTGATTTGACAGATAATTAGTTGTATCCTTCCGCTAAACGAATATGGTTGTGTATACGCTTGAACAATGCTGTGAATTTGGGCCTGCGATCGACTTACAGCAGATGAGGATTTAGCCAAAAAAAAAAAAAAAAAAATCATCTTTTCAGATGAAGCTCATTTTGATCTTGGAGGGTATGTAAACAAGCAAAATTGTCGCATATGGGGCACAGAAAACCCGCACGCATACATTGAAAGGCCGATACACCCAAGACGAGTAACTGTTTGGTGCGGATTTTGGTCCAGAGGCATAATTAGGCAATTTTTCTTAGAAAATGAGCAAGGAGTGGCCGTTACAGTCAATGGCGATCGTTATCGGGCCATGTTGAACGAATTTTTGTTCATAACAACAACATTTTGGATCGCATTATCAGCCGCAGAGCTGATGTCGTTTGGCCACCTCGGAGCTGCGATTTGATACCGTTGGACTATTATTTGTGGGGTGCCGTCAAAGATAAGTGTTATGCCAACAAGCCAGAGACAATTGACGCTTTAAAGGACAATATTCGTGAAGCCATTGGTGAAATACAGCTGCACACAATCGATAATGTGCTTAAAAATTGGACCGATCGTGTAGGCTACTGGATGGCCAGCCGAGGCAGCCATTTGAATAAATTTATTTTCCATTATTAACCGGAAGAATTGTACTTTTTTTAATGCATTTAAAAAAAAAAAAAATTATTTGGCGGACCCTTTGGATCTTTCTATCGACTGAAATAAAAATTGTATACATTTCTCTAAATTGTATGTGTTTCTTTTTAAATCAAATCCGAAAGCTCTTAAAAATCGCCCGATAAATTGATTTCATATAAACTTAAAAAGAAAATATTTTTGCCATATTTATTTACAATGAAAACAAACCAGAATTTTAATTTTGAAGATCTTTGACCTTAAATAGCCTGTTATCTCCTTTAAGTTAAGCTTCGGACCGAAGACATAAGCATCACAAACGTTAAGAAATAATCAATTACTTTAAATTTCTTATGTAGGAAGTATCATGCAAATCAGCGTCTACCACTAAATTTTTACTCTTTTTTTCTTTCTACAGACGAAACAAACAAAAATTCAAAAAAGATAAATTGAGTGCTATTTACGACACAATGTCAAATTTGCATTTTTTGCAATCAATTTTGTATGCATTGATTAAGTATATATGTATTTATGAATGTATGTATATGTACATATGCAAATTTCGAATAAAAAGTCTATGATTACGAACGACAGATGATAATTAATATCACAAGACAAACGAAAAATATTTCAACAAAAAAAACCTTTGAAGTGACGATGATGAACGACATGGCACAGTGTGTCATTAAGATTTGCATTAAGTTATTGTATTCGATTCTATGGATATTTAATTTTTAATGCAATATATTATATACAATACTTATATACGTACATATCAACTTAGTTTATATTTTCTATGAGTTGGAAAGAATTATAAATAAATATATTTACACACTTATCATTGCAGGCAAAAACTTTTTAACTTTTCTACGTGCAACCATTTAAGAGAAAAGAAACTCTTTTAAACAATGGCTAAAAAACTGATATGGTTCTCATAAGTTAGATTTCTTTTACAGCAGGAACAACCTTTTCAACAAGTTTCAATTAAAATCTAACTAAAACTATTCAAATTTATTTTAAATTAATTTATTTAAAATAAAATTTAAATTCAAGTGAACAACACAACTTTTGGAGAAACCTTTTATTATTTACTATATTGCATGTTTATTCAAATGGAATCAAAAAACAAACAAAAATATTTTATTATCGACTAATGCCTATAGTCACAAGTATAGTACACTCTTACCTCTTTTTACGTCGTTTTACTCACTATAACGACCTGTCTAAATTATGGAACACATTCGCTTTACGACACAAATTACCTTGTAATACGGCTAAAAAAATCTGGAATTTACCTTATTTCAAGAAAAGGTGTAAGGCAAGCAAAATCAGCTCGTTTTACGGTAAATCAATTTACGGCCTACATTTTCAGAGCATATTTATATATGTTTGAGTGTATTTATAAAAGATTTTCTGAAAGTATTAACAGAGTGCTTTAAAAAAATGAAGAGCAGAATCAAATTATTCTTACTCCCACAATGCGAAGATAAAAAATTATAACAAAAGTTTAATTCAGAGAAATATTTTGTGTCTCGTTTGACTTGTGAGACCTCTATTGAGTATGTCGCCGATTTTGTCAGATCTAAAATTAATAAACGTTTTGAGTTTGGTTGTAATAAAATGAGAACATCTTTGAATCGTAATATTTTAAATTATAAGATATTTCATGTTATTGCTAATCCTGTGTTGGAGAAATAGTTTTGCTTTACCTGCTTCTGTCCCTCAAAAACCTAATTCAGATTTTTTGTTAATGTTAGTCTGTATTACTTATCAAAGTGTCGGTGGGCTTAAATATTGAGATAATTGTGTTTACTGAGACTTGGCTAATGATTTTAATATTTTTAGGCGCGAAAAGAGAACTGAGAATGGTGGTGGTGTTCTTATTGGTATTTGTTAGGGATGCCAGTTTCCGGAGAGGTAAAAAGAGTAAATTTAAAAGAAAAAAAGAGAGTACAAATGCTAAAAAGGAGTACATTTTTGAGTATCCAACTGAACTCATTTTTCTATTGGGTGTACAATTTAATAATGTCGATTTTTTTGCCTGAAAAATGCATTCACTATAATAACAAAACGAATGAATACATTATCCAAAGTATTGCCCATTACTTTTTCCTATCTTTCTGATAGCATATGGTTTCCGCGCCAAAAGAACTGCTCCGGTTTTGAGGTAAAGAATGAATCAAGCCAATATCTGATATTCTGTCCAGAAGCGAAGTGTATATCAGTAAACGCGTTCTGCATCGATCAAAACAAATGGTAGTCAAAAGGAGCAAGGTCTAAACTATAAGGCGGGTGACTTAAAACTTCCCACTCACTGTTTTCCAAACCGTTTTTGACTGGTCTTGCAACATGTGGCCGTCCGTTGTCATGATGGACGAATATGGCTTCGTGTCTCTCTTCAAACGAATCAATTGTGTTCGGTACAGGTCCCCTGTGATCGTCTGACCCGATTTTAACAGCCCATAATACAAAACACCCTTCTGATCCCAACATATACAGAGCATTAACATGGCGTCATGGATATTCGGATCCGGCGTTGATTTGGCTGGTTGGCCGGGCTTTACGTATGACTTTTTACGCTTAAGAGTTATCGTAATATATCAATTTTTCATCACCAGTAACAATACGATGCAAAAATTAGTTTTTTTTAAGCGATCGAGCATCATTTCCGACATGCAAAATCGTATCTTGGCTTCAATTCATATGGGACCCAATTTCCTTGCTTTTGAATGAATCCCAATGTTTTTAAATGTATGGAAATGGCTTGTGTTTGACTCCCAATGATAATGCAAGTTGTTCTTGCGTTTGACCACAATCTTCGTCGAGTAATGCTTCCAATTCCAGGTCTCTACTTGTCTTCTGTGCCGAAAAAAACACTTTTGAATCGCACAAACCATCGTTCACAAGTTTTTTGACTTGATGTATGTTGACCGTAAGCTTCTACAACAATCAATCACTTTAAGCAGCCGTTTTCTTCAAATGCAACAAGGTTATCAAACTTCCTCGCAAAACATCTTTTTTAGGCACATAATTGTTTTCGGCATCTTCTATACTTTTGCAAACTAGCATTAGAGTTTTTATCAATTTCTGCAATATCAGAATTCAACAAAACTTCATAATCTGATTTATCGTCCAATGTGGGCATCTGAACAAATATTATCAAATTTATTTTACATCCAGTTAAAGAAATGAATCGTTATATACATATATGTTTATAAGAAAGATTACATTTTGTAAGAAATAGTACGTGTAATCTTTAAAAGAGTACGTATGACTGACATCCCTAGTGTTTGTGCTATATATACATACATACGTACATATGTCCATCCGGATTGTTTGAATACACTTTTTTTGATTTTAAATTTATTTGTGCAAGGGTGCTTATTCGCGAAAATTCTTTGTACATCACCTGCTCTTATATTCTTCCTTGATATGACTTCCGTATCTATGAGACTGGTTTCTAGAGTAATCCTCAATCCCACCTTATGGGTAAATTCTGTCAGCTATATATTTTATTGGTAGGATTTTGGATCTTATATTTATTGAGAATCCAAGTATTTCTTCCCTGCAGATGTGCAACGTTGTTTTTACTTTCATTGGATATGAGGGGTCACTTTAATTTAGTCGTACTGTTTTTGGTCGTTGAATTCTTTACTCTCTTCTGTTGATTGGACGTATTTACTTGTTTAACTGCGATATGACTCTTGTTCACACTTAGAGAAAAATGCAAGTTCACAAATGTCCAATGAAAAATTGTGTACACAGAACAACAATGAATCATTGAACTCGATTTTTGTTTTCGCAAAGAAGAATACAACATCTATAGTTATAACGGTATGATAAACAAATATTTTGTCAAATTTCATCAGTTTGTCTTGCACTTATGCAAGTTATTTTGTTCAATAGTGTAAATTCAATTCTTTCTTAAGTTGACTTAGACGATTATTAGCACAGATTAAGAAGAGATCAGAATGGCTAGTTTTGATATTCGATAGCGAGCCAAATTTCATACAATTTTAAAACAATTTTATGTAAGTTTTTACGCTACAGTAATTAAATAACAAATATTTATAACATAATTTATGGCGAAACTATTTTTATTTACCATTTTAAACTTTACTGCATTATCATTCATATTTCTTAAAATAACTATCTTCCAATCTTTGACAATAAAATGCACTTGAGGTGTCAAAATAGCATTAATAATCAAAACAGATACAAAACATATAAATACTTACATACATACACACATACATACATACATACATACATAGTAATTTTGATGAACCAAAATAAACATGATATATAAAAATGACAAATTGCGTTTAAAACCCCAGCAGGTAAAATTTTTAATGTCTATGATCTATCAAATAAAACTCAGGTTTTTGTTTTTTTTTTTCAAAACACATGTGCTAGCAGTGTTAGCAGCAATAGGTTATAAAGAAAATTAATTGATCAATTAAAACCAAAAACAAAAAAATGAAAAAAATAACCGAAACAAAATTATTATGAAGAAGTTTCAAGCATACGAATCAGTTATTAAAAATAAAATATAGGGAAAATTTATAGAGAAGACATATTAAAACAAACACACTTACATACGTACATACATATTATTTCTACAATATTTAATGCTTTTGACCGTTTTTTTTTTCTTTCCTTTTTCTATGTGAACATACTAATTGTCAAAGGTAAAGTTTTCAAAGTCAAGTTAATTTGTGTATAAAAACGATGATGACTTGATTGGTAATCATCAGTTTCACATCGTCTGTACAAATTAGCAACTCAGGCATTTTTTAATCTAAAAAATTCCACATTATGCGTGCACTTTTGGTAGAGGATAACAGCATTTTATATTTTGTCTTTGATTTATTAATAATTTTCTAATTTTTACTTTTCAGACATTATGCTCCCTAATCGCTTTAGCCTGCGCTAAACCTCAATACAATTATGGAAGTGGCATTTCTGGAACTTTTGGCAGTTCTTTTGGTGGCGGTATTGGCGGAGGTTTAAGTGGCATAAGTGGTATTGCTGGTCTTGGAGGTGGCTTAAGTTCTGGAGGTCAGTTTGCTGGACCAACTTTAAAATTCCAAGGTAGTCGCACTGCAGCAGGATCCGTTGGTGATGGCTCTTCCTTTGGAGGTAATTCCTTTGGTTTTGGCGCTAATGGTGGTTCCTCATTTGGGCCAGGCGCTATTGGCAGCGGTAGTTACCAATCTGGATCAGCATCAAATTATAACCAACAACAACAAACTGGGGGTCATTTCGAGGCACCTTTTGTTCACAAGCAGTTCATTACTGTAGCAGCTCCAGAAGATAATGAGAACTTAGAGCGCACCAAACATTTGGTCATTGGTCGTCCACAAAAAAATTATCGCGTAGTATTCATTAAGGCTCCTTCATCCAGCAATGCTAACGTCAAATTGTCTGCCGAATATGCTCCTCAAGAAGAGAAGACCGTCATCTATGTTTTATCCAAAAAAGACAGCTCTTTGGAAGTGGGCGATATTGCCACCCCAGCTCCAACTGTGCCCAGTAAACCAGAAGTATTCTTTATCAAATACAAGACCGAAGAAGAAGCTCAACATGCCCAAAAACAAATTCAAGGTAATATTCTTATTATTTTTTATTTGTAATAGTAAAGAAGTTTTCCAAAAATCTATTTTTTATTTTCAGCTGAATATGACAAAATTCAAGGTTCTTCTGAACACACTGATGCTGGTGTTGCACCTCAACAATCAGTTGTTGGCATTTTGGACGGGGTCAATGGTGGTAATTCAGGTGCTATTTTCGGTAATTCCGGCAATTCAATTGCTGCCGGTTCTGGTATTTCAAACTCCTTCTCCTCCGGTTCTACCATTACTCACTCCGCCGCTAAATCTTCTGCTTACTTACCTCCAGCTGGTCATTAGGGCATTATAATGTGTTTTTGTTGTTAAAAAAAAGTATTAATTGTATAAACTGTTAAGTTTGATTGGATTTTAACGAATAAAAAATTATATCGATGAGTTTTTAAAATGAAATACTATTGGAGCATTTCTTTTCATATTTTTGTTAATAAATGGTTCGAAAGTGGTTTAAATTGCTTGCTTTAAAAATCACTATCTGCATACGTATGTATGCTGGGGACTAAATCTTGTGAATACGGTAGGTGGGTAAGCAATTCGAAGCCCAATCCATTCAATTTTGTCATAGTTTTGTAGACATAATAATTTGTAGATTTTTTCAATCTTTTCTGGAATAACAGCCACATTTAAGCATCCACGGCGTTCTGCATCATTTGTGCTGGTACAACCACTTTTAAATTTAGCAAACCACTTCTCTACCATTTGTCTCGATGGAGCAGAGTTCGGATAATGTTTATCAAGCCATTGTTTGGTTTCCACTGTATTTTTTTTTTTTTTATCAAAAAGCAATGCTATATCAAAATTCGAAAATCACATTTTTCCATTTTTTCAATAACAAAAGTTGCTTCACACAAAACGATATATCTCACAAATCAATAGTCAGATTGCTGTCAAATTTATAGACGTATCGTTAGAAGGTTAGTATTAAATAAAAGTCATATGGACAAAATTCTAGTAATGACATATAATATGTATGTGTCATCCTATGGACTTTATGATTTGGCTGTTATTAAAGAATGATCGAAAACTTTTTTAAATTAGTAATTTTTATAATTTTTAAGTTTTTATTAAATATAATAAATGTGATCTCTTCAATCTTTTTTTGCAATTCCTTGCCAGAATATATTGATTTACTTTGAATTTTTATAAAAAAAATTTGATTTTGTTATCATATTTAAATATGTATATTATATATTTGATTTACATGTATGTGTGTGTAAACTTTTTAAAATCAAATAGACTTACCAACAGAATTAATTGCTTTTTTGAGTAACAAATCGGATTGGGATTTATCCAAAGTATCAATTTCTCGACATGAACGATATAGACTCGTTACCATGGATTCGACTGAATATGAAACTGATGATGTTGGTAACATTGATATAAACCGATTCAATTCGTTAAGTTCTGCATCCAAAGAAAACATAAATTCATATATATTCTTAAATATTTAAAGCTTAATAAAATGTAATCACTCAATAGTTACCCTGAAACTCATTATAAGTCTTGTAATTCCATTCTCCTCTCTTGATAACATAATAATCATTTTCGGCATATTCTTTATCAAAATTACCGCAGGCCCATTGATAGACATCGTGACAAGGATTCTTTGAAGTATTTGACCACAGTAAGATCTGTTGACTGGATTGAACACATTCCTTGTCTAAGCATAACTCAGCCTTAAGATAAAACGGCACCTCGGGCCAAAATGCAATCATCATTATGATGATTATCAGCAGGACAGCACATAAGCAGGCCGTTGTTATATATAAAATACGTCGTTTACGTGATAATCTCATAAGCGCATCAAAAGACATGCGACCTGGAATTAAAAAAGCTATGCAATGCAGAAATATTTCCAATGAAACGAGAAAAACATATAAAATGGATTAGATGAGTGCATGGACTGAGAGTGCTTTAAATAGATATTTAATGCTTTAATTTGTTGGTGATGACTGGTCCAAATTAAAACACCCACCTCGAAATCCATTAACAGAGCCTGTCCCCCCTGATATATGAGTTTCAGCTTGAATATCATTATCGTGTCTATCGTTTTGTGATTCTAAATCTTTGCTACCCGCCACATTTTGATCGATGTTCAATTTCATTTGATTTGTCGTTAAGGGTGCAGTTTCACTACCTTCAATTTGTTGTTTGGCATCATCTAATTTTAAATTACGATCATCAACTTCGTCAATGGCACTAATGGTTGGTCGAAATTTTCCTTGATTCGAGTTCATTTTCTTCGTTATAATTTTTTTTTTTTTTTATAATTACATTTATAATTGGTTTAAATTATTTTGTGTATAAAGTTCTATACATAATTCTTTACACAATTAAGTTGAGCTGTAAGAGAATAAGAAGAAAAAAATTTTTTAATAGGAAGTTTTTTTTAACACATCCATATATACATATACTTAAAGATCAAAAGTTAATTAAACCATATTGAGTGAAATTATCGTATGTTACTTTTTTTACGAAATCGACTTTTTGATGTGAATGCATTCCAAAGTCACAAACTCAGCACATAGTAAAACATTATATCGATATTCGCAATACTTAGGGAGATATAATTTTGCGCAAATGGGTCGATGTACACATTTTTAAATTTTTGTTGTGATTTATATCAATAAAAAGAACATCAATTGATCAATATCTATCTTAGCACATGGGCTGAAAAATCCTGGGTCTAACAAAGGAAACACTTTTTTTGTTCAAAATTAGCTTTATTCATCAACGTAGTCTCCATCAAGAGTAATGCAATCATTCTAGTGCCGCACTAACATTTCATAGCCACTTTTGTGGAACCATTTATCTTTTGCCTCAGAATAGGTCTCAGTTTCTGCTATACTATTTTCATTCGTGTGAAATAATGGCGGGCATTATTTGAGTTCTGCGAACAGCCAGTAGTTGGTGGGAGCCAAATCTGGCGATGTTCAATTCATGCAGTTTTACCAGCTATCTAACGCGACTTCACTTTTCGATCATTTAAAACAAATTTGTGGACTTTTTGATGTTTTCTGGTGTTACCGCCTAATTTGGAAATCTACTGCGTTCCGCATCATCAGTGTTACTAAGACCACGTTTGAAATCAGCAAACCAACGTTTTATAGTTGTTTCTGATGGAGGGGAGTCCCCATAATAATTTTCAATCAATCCATTGCTTCGGTTGAACGGTATTTTTCCCAACAAGAAGCAGTGTAGAATTAAAACACAAAATTTTTTTTGATCCATCGTTCTGAAAATAATAAAAGTATCGTCACTCAGCAAACTAATTAATAGATTATCATGAAATTTTAACAGCTGTCTTTTGAAGGTTGGCACTAACTGAAAATGCAATAAAACTAGCGCCATCTGTGTTAGGCCCGGAACTATTCAGCTCATTTGTTAGTCTTATACACACATACACACTTACATATGGACATTTTTATATTCCGTACAGAATTCGAATAATAGAGTCAACGGATTTGAAGATATAAGCACAAAATGATCTGACGTGACGGAAATGCTCATACATAAGTATGTATGTGGAAGTACTTCAGAAATATTTCCTTTACTTAATAATTTTAATTTCTTAAGGCTTTAACGGCAATTAAAAACTCATTAAGGTTTTAGCTAAAAAAAAATTTTTAATCGAAACCATTTACTGCGTTCAAATCAATGTGTAAACAAAACCTTAACCTTGAACTCTGAAAGCGAAATTTACTTAAAACAATTAATTAAAATTTCACTCTTCTTGCATATGGAACAGATAAATAAAAAATGTATTTTTAACACTTATTTTAACAAAATTGTTAATTATCTTATCTATTTTAAGAATGTAGTTTAATAAAATACAATACAGTGAGCTTACGAAAATGTTAACTATACTAAAACGTGAACAAAATGTGGAGGCTCTACAACGTAAACACTTTTTATCTTTCGTTTCTTTTTAAACTGTTATATTAATTGGGAAATCCCAGAATTAAGAGTTCACCTACATATTTGATTATGTTGCAAAGTTCTTTTTTTAATTGTACTCCTGTATGTATGCATTGACCTGTTAGTTGTTCTTTGACATTGTTACGTAAATGTTTGAAGTGATTAAATTTTATTTGTGAAAGTGAAGAACGTCATCAAACAAACCGAAAGTGTCATCTTTGAAAGAATATAAACTTTATTCTTGAGTCATTGCAAAAAGGTTATTGTGTCAGTTGTTTGACAATAAAATATGTTTTTATTAAATCAACCGTTTGTACTGTTAGCGTAAATAATACTCTTTTTGGTAAATTTTAATTGGTGAATTGAATTATACATTCTTTAAGCCCGCACGGAAGACATCTACAATATTTTATGGTTGGATTTGTTTTATTAATAGATTATTAAAGCAGTGCATAAGTTAAAAAAAAATTAAAAAAACGAGAAAACCATTTTTATACTGTTTTTTTAGTTACAGCATCGTTTCCGTAAACTTCACAAGTTTTTTTTTAGCAGCCTTTTACGAATTCTTACCTTTTCTATAATAGAAAAGCAACGTATGACGATAATATTCCGAAATTTCACTCATTTTTAAACGTAGATAACTTTTCACGGAACAATGCGATTTTAATAATGTATACCAACAAAGTGAAGCTCAAAATGTCACCTTTCAAATAAGCTACAGAGTTGCAATTAATATTATCAGAGATATTATTACGTTTTAGAGACATCTACCGATAATTTGTAACCGAACTTTTACGAACACCCAATATATTGCAAATATGTATATATTTTAATTAAAAATTAGTAAAATATTTGATTTGCAATACTTGTTTTACATTTTTTTATTCTCAAATTTCGGCATTCGATAACGTGAACAAACTCGAAAACGTAAACTGCCTTAGTAAGAACTAGTTCACGTTATCGCTAGTTCACTGTATTTTCTTATATACTTTGAAATGATTCAAGATGAAGCTTTCTGATCTCCAATTAAGGTATAAAGCTTTTTTAGATATTTAAATAAAAAATAATTGAGCCGTTAGTCTTAAAAATGGCACAAATCAATTTTTTATTTTAAAATTTTTCAAAGTTTACATTTCATTAAATTTAAAAATATTGGAAAGTATTTATAGATATACTAGTTTTATCCATCCGGCGTTGCCCGCAAAACTTTATATACATATGTATATTATAAATTCCCTTGTCTTCGATCCTATTCGTGTTTTTGACTGTTTTTATAAAGAAAATATTATGTATTTATTGAAATGTAGTATATATTTTTTATAAGAGGTGACACGCCCACTCTTCCTATATAGTTAATTTTTTACGTGTTTCGTACGAATGGACTGTGAACTAAAAAAAAATCTTTAACACATTTTAGTGAATAAAGAATGTTAGTAAACAAAATACTTTGTTTATTTGAAGGAAAAATTCGTGTTATTTTCGAGGCAATTTCAATAATTTTGAACATTTTCCGCCGATTATAACGTTTTTGAGGTCCAATTTAAAAAACAAAAAATACCCCATTGCACTTTCGTTAGCTGGATCTATATATTTGTGCTCCAAGTTGCGACAAAATCAATTTAGTCGTCAAATTAGTCGACCTAATTTGACCCATTTTCGCCCGATTAAACACAATTCTATAACATTTTCATTAGCTAGATCTGTTGTCTGTGTTCCAAGTTTCATATAGTAATGCCATTTATGCATGATTGACGGACAAAAAAACAAATAAACTTACAAAGAAATTTAGAGTATACATATCTACATATACATAGATTTTCAATATTTAATGTTACCAGAGAATGCAAGCTTATAATCCAATAATGTTTACATCGTTGGCTAGAAGAGTTAGGGTTATCTTATAACTAAAAGGGCTTACTTCACCTAAGAAATAACAGAATCTGATTTATTTAATACAAATTGTTTTCGCATAGAAATATCCTATTTTTCTATAAATAATCTTATCTCTAATTTTTACCAAATATGGACTTGTCCTGTTTTCGCAATAAATTGTAAATAAATAAAAGTACAATAACAATGGAAAACTTCTTTTATAATGTAAATTGGATGCAATTGATGGCAATTTGTCTGTACAGTTCAAGCTCAATAGTGGCAATAAGCTAAACAAGACGATTAGCATAAAAATAAATCCACATGCAATTCACACAGTGAGCTACAAAAGCGGGATAACTTTGAATTTAAAGAACATATTTGAATTTGTATAAATTATTATTTTTACTAATCAAATTGCTATTTAATATAGAGATGAAATTTCAAATTTAACAAAATATTCCTTTTTAAGGTAATAAATGAATGATCTCTTCTTATAGGCTTATTGAATCGAAATTCAAACTTTGAGGACATTTTGCATTTATCCCTTATTGGACGTTAAATTGTGATTTACTATTACAAAAAATATAAAAATCATAATTACAAATATCTGGATAAATAATGACGTTGCAACATCAATCAAATACAACCTGTAGGTATTACTCATGTGCATAATTATCCTTTAAGTTTTACGTTTTATAACAAAATAACGTCCATCTAAATATTTCTGCTCTATTACGATTTACATATAGACTTTATTGTTCTTTTCAAATTAAGTAATAAGATTTTTTCAAGACGCTTGAGCTCTTTTACAGTGTAGAGTCCCAAATGACTCTTAATACTTTCAAAATTTTTCTAAAATTATTATAATAGTATGTCAATTATTAACAAATTTGAATAAAATTTTTTGCAAGCACTGTCGTACTCAGAAACGCCAGAGAAAAAAGCATAACTATGTCAAACAAGTGCTCCCGTCCAGACACACAAATTCGTTTATGCAATTTCACGCAGAACGTACGAACAAAAAATAAAACGCTCTGCAAATATTTATATACAAATTAGTAAGTTGATAAGTTAAATGATGACATAATGATTTCAAATTTAATTTAATTTAAAAATATAATTATAAAACTATAAAAATTTCTTTTTTTGATAGTACACACATATGTATGTACATCTACATATATGTACATAGGTATACATATAACATGTAATAGCTAAATTTATGATCTATTAGAACAATCGAAATGACATACTGAGCGAACAATATAAATACATAATTAAAAAGGGGAATAAAGTTGTCAATATCAATTATCAAAAAAAAAATTAAAATAAAAATTAAATGAAATCAAACTTCATTAAAAGAAATTAACTAAAAATTATATACATATACAGGCATATGTATGTACATACAGCGGTGGAATAAATAATAAGGGCACACTAGCAAATAAATTTTCTTTTCGTCAGGCTATAACACATTGTTCTACTTATTACGGTGCAGGTGTTGCTTGGCATACTCCAAGATTGTATTCCGTTTGCTGAGAAGAGATACTTCTACTGTATGACATATTATTGAAAAAAAAGAAATTGTCCCCGTTATTTCTTCCACCACTATATGTATGCTCATATTATTTGACAACAACTCTATTGCTGAATTAACTGAATAGTATCGATAATAAAGATAACAAAACAAAAAACATATTTAGTAACTCGTATAACTAAAAGGAAAATTACACTCTGGAAATGTTATTTATTTACGTGTAAATTTATACGTAGAGTATATATAAGTAGTAAGTAATTATTTAAAATTTGATTCATTCTAACTAGAGAACGACTAATTTTCTCTTCTTTTTCTCGCTTTTAGTTAGTTTTTAAGATAAGATAAGCAAATAGAACAAAGTTAAATGAAAAGTAAATTTTAAAAATGATTTGATACGTTTAAAGAGGAAACTTCGAAGGCGACTAAAGCAAAATTAAATATATTTTAGTTTTTTTAGTTTTGTCAAATACGGTTTCTTCAAATGTTCATTTTTCGAATACCGAATAAACCGGTTATTTTAACACGAATAATCGGTTAATTTAAATATATATAGTTTTTATACGTTCTTATTGCAAATATGCTCATCGTTTAAGTATTTTTCTAAACTTAATATATGAAGTCTCATTTTTAATCAACTGATATGCAAAACTGTTTGTTGTGAATTATGGGCAGGTGGGATCATTGGACCGTACTATTTCAGAGACAACGAAGACAGAAACGTTACTGTGAATGGCAAGCGCTACCATGCGAATTTTACAAATTGTTTATTTGCCCGAAATGGAAGAGCTGGACTTGGCTGACATGTGGTTTTAACAACAGTACGTGTAACAATGGCCCAATTGAGAAGCGAATTCGGTGAACACTTTATTTCACAACCCAGTCAATTGGCCATCTAGATCGTCCGATTTAACGCCTTTAGACTATTTTATTTGTGAGATACCGGCTGATATGTTGGAGAGAAAATATGTCCAACGTATGAACTATTTGAGGCGTAGCCGTGGTCAACATTTGAACATGAAATCATTTTTAAACATTGAATTATATAAATCGGTTTATCGACTCAAATAAAGATTTCATAAACATATTTCTCTAAATTTTATGTTTTTTTAATAAAATCCGAGAGCTCTTAAAAAATCACCTAATATATCTCAACCTTGAACGTCTTACAAAGAAGTGAACACCATGGTTGATTGAAAAAGATATGCACACTTGAGCAAAAATAACTTTTCTCATTTTCTGTAAAGAAATATTAATTTTTTTTTTTATATGGAGAATGATGAACAACTAGACTCCTTGGAAAAGAGCTACAAACGCCGGCTCTGCGGCAGTAGCATTAGTTAGTGAAATTTTTCACAGCGTAAGTACTCAGAACTAGTCGCTAGCGATATTGTGAGGTGATACCGCTGTTGATTGTCAGATGATGTTGTCTAGGACTGAACCGAGGACTCCTAGATAAGTAGGCGGGTGCCTTAACTAACATACCTTAGTGGCACACACTGTTAAATACGTCCTCTGAAGTGTGAAAATGTTTGGAAATCGATGAAGAGAATGAGTCTATATGTATTGAGTGTCCTTAAATGCTAAGCTGAAAAGAGTTGAAGAGCTAGGAATTATTAACCGCCTTAAATATGTCTATGAGATTGACGTTATCGTGCAGCAAGAAAAACTTGATTCTATAGCAATTAGTCTCTAGGCGCACGCAAATAAAACTCTTATAAAATACGCTGTAAAAAATGAATCACGTTGCGTTGTCGGGGGAGAAATGTTCGTAAAGGCCATAAAAAAGCCAAAAGTTGTTGTGGCATACTAACTTGCTAAAAACTACAACATGGGACAAAAATTTTTCAACTTTATTTGCTAACGCAACAATAATTGAAAATAATTTTATTTTAATAAAAGAACCGATTAACCGGTTATTTGATTTATTTTTAACCGAAAACCATTTTTTTTAATTGTAATTTAGATCTCCCTA
This sequence comes from Wohlfahrtia magnifica, assembly GCA_023159175.1. Classification (NCBI taxonomy): domain Eukaryota; kingdom Metazoa; phylum Arthropoda; class Insecta; order Diptera; family Sarcophagidae; genus Wohlfahrtia; species Wohlfahrtia magnifica. Next base: position 2,712,801 of record JAKWBJ010000060.1, read on the forward strand.
GTCCGTAGATAGCTTTTTTATTCATTTATTTATTTTAATGTAATAATATCTATGGTAATATTAATTGCATCAGTCAATACTGTAGCTTGTTTAAAAGTCAGCGCTTTAAGCCTCGCTTTGTTTATAAACATTATTAAAATCACATTATACTGTGAAAAGTTTTCTATATACGTTTAAAAATGAGTGAAAATTCGGAATATTACCGATTTCGCTTACCTATATTATAGAAAAGATAATAATGCATCGCAAACTGCTGAAAAAATATATGAAATTTACGGAGACGATGTTGTTACTATAAAAGCAGAAGCGAATTGGTTTAAGGCTCAAATATAATTTGCGCTAGCTAGCTTAAACGACTGTGCGAATATACACAATCAAATGTGTATAACCATAATATACTTAACAAATTTTTCGTCGAGTTTCGATCAGTTTCATTTGTTTAAATTTTGTGCGAAACCAATAGCAATTTACGTACGTAAACAGCTGTATGTGTGTTATATGAAAACAATAACAAAAAAAAAACACGGATGCTCTTGCTTTTATTCGTCACTGAAACTGTGTTAAATTGTATTATTTTTCTGATAATTCTTAAATTTTTACACAAAATATTAAAATTTTTATATTTTTTACAAAAAATAAACGCATTTAGATACGAATAATGCTAATTACCCATTAAATTCAATACTCAGATAGCAATTGTCATGTTCTCACTAACACAACTACTCAAAAAGTACATTATAGCCACCAAAAAGTTGATGAAGTGTTTGACGGCCTTTTTTTACAATTTAAAACAATTTACAAGTAAATTTTATAAATGAAATCAAGAGATATTGGCCCTCGATAATCTTGAGTACCAGAACTAATTCATATTCTTCCCAGCTAGGCAAAAATATGAAAATATTTTTGTGAGCTTATAGTATGTCAAAAACAAAGATTATTTAAAAAAGTAATAGTTTTTTCATGATAAAGAATCTTAGGCAATAAAGGGTTAACAATAGTTCATTTTTTAGTTCACTAATAATTAACCGAAGACTATGAATTTGGGCATTAATCGTGTATATTTAAATTCCGTAGAGGTCTGCAAAATGCCAATGCAATCAGTTTTTCGCTCTGAAAACCCAGAAGTTGTATGCTGACAGAATAAAGGATTTACTCTAAAAATGGCTAAAGGTTATCGATAAAAACGTCAACAATTTGGTTTACTACATCTCGTTTTAAATATAAGGAAAAGGGTGTTTCATTTTTGTTCTAATATATAACATAACTTTTTCAAAGACCTATTATTTTAAATACAATATAATCACAAACGAATTTCAAAGTCTTTTCATTTAAAACAAAATAGAAGAGAATTCATTTTATTAAGTATAAACAAATTTACTTATATTTCTCACTTCTATAAAAAAAAAAATACTTTGAAATACAGTGACTTAAAAAGTTGTTCATATTGTCTTTCTTTTCACCAAGATAGGAAAACTGATATGTGGTCTCAGTCTGATAACCCGAATTCATTAAATAACATTAAAGGCTAGCAATTCAGAGATGCAAACTTAAAATGAAAATAATTTAAAGATATGATAACTACTGTTAAAATAAAAGTTAACGGACAGTTACGACATAAATAATAAAGTTAGTTTTGTTACCAAATACCTCTCTAATTAAGAATTGTGAAATCTTACCTTTTAACAATAGATGATTTACATATCAAGGTGCTAAAACTATTTTAACGATAAACACATGCAGAGTAACTTTAGAACTCACAAAATCACGAGAAGTTTAGAGCATATCATCTACGAGAATATCTCATTTCAATTTGGTTTTGTATCGTTTAACTTAAACGTAATACGAACAACTTTGAAATCGTTCTTTTTATGTTACAATTCGTTAAATATATTTTACCACAATGTAGTTTCGCTATAAGGGAAGTAAATTTGCTGTCTATTAAGACAATTGAAGTATTGCGGTATTAGAATTTTTTTTTTTAAATCATTCTATTTGATTTTGATTTCTATTTGTATAACGTGTATATTCATTTATGTACATATTTACGTTAATACTTTGTTTTGTATTAAAATAAGCCCCGTATTAGTTATCATACATATGTCATTTTTGAAAATGATATTAATTTTTGGAGTAAAAATTAAAGTTTAATCTAATGCGTACAGTTTTAAAAAATTTTGGAAAAAACAATTACTTATTTCAGAATAATAACCTGAAACATTCTTCCCTAATATTAAAAGAATGACTTGTATACACAGTGGCTCACATTGAAAGTCGAAAAAGGTTAAGTATGAAGACTTATCTATGATAGTGATAGCAGCTTCAGGTGTTGGAAACCTTTATTATATAATACATACATACATTACTTATAACGAAAAACTGGCTGTTTTATAATTGCCAAAGGTCTCAAGAACGCCTTCCCAAAGTCCGGATTTAATTATTATTAATCATTTGTGTGATGGGCTCGGATGTCGAGTGTAAAATAGCTTGTGGATAGAAAAAAGGTTAAGATCTTATTTTCATTTGATAATTTCAGCAAACAATTATTATCACGTCAATTTTTTGACTTTCAATGGAGCACAAATTTGGAGTTTCAGATTTTGGTTTGTTTTACAATATTTGTTTGTTTGTTCTTGTAACTTAAAAGTTATTTATTTAATACGCAGTGTGTCAAGAATGAGTTTTCACATTAATAAAATTAGGTACTTACAACTTCACCACCAATAAAATGGCACTTTTTGCTTCCTGACACTAGTTTTTTTGATTTGTTATAATAATATGCATATCTTCTAAAATCTTAAGTAAAAAATAGGACACATTCAGTTCAAAAGATTTTGTCAATTAACTCTTTAAACAAAAATTAAGAAATGTGTTAACAATGTATTTAGCGGATAAATAAAAACATTTTTCAGACTTTAAAAATTTGGTATGAACATCTTTAGCATTTATTACACATTGTAGTAGCTTTTTCAACCAATTAACCAATTAAATTTTGTTATGCCATAATCTGCCGGTACTTTCTGTCACCTTTCACTTATGGCAGTGTAAATGGTATAATGTTGGTCGGCATTTAGTCACCAAGAGAAAAACATCAAATTTCCGATAGGTTTCAAGTCGGGGGTTTATGCAAAAGTGTCTATAACTTATTCGCAGTTATAAAGAAGCCACATCCGCACGATAGGCGAATTATTCTTAATTGTTGTCCCGAGGAACCAGAATTTCCTGGTGCTGCTTATCAAATGGGTCTTACTATTGCCGTGCATCCATTGTTGATTCTAAAAAAGCAAAGTCTTCACCGCTTTCCCTTCAGACACACCACTGAACCAATACTGAAATTTTTTAATTTAATTTCTAGCGATGTTGAAGGTTTTCTCTACACGCTTGTAGGCTTGTAATACTACACTCCGTTGTAATACTACACTAATTTCGTATCAACACAAAATATAACGTTGTTATCCCAATATTCTGACGGTTGTTAAACGTTCATAATGGCGAAGGAAAACGCTTTTCTCTGTTTGCTGCAGATAATAATGATTTTTTATGTGCTGCTTTTGATTAGAGCCAAATCCCTTATTTAACTTCATTCTTCCGCCTTTTTCAGCTCGATTTTGTACATTGTAAATTGCTTTCTTGCCACCGAAAGTATTTCTGATAACTCGGCTGTACCATTTTACAAATGATCATTATAGTAAATCAACTGAATCATGTTGTAAGATAACATTTTTCATGGCATCTTTTAAATTGTGTAATATCGAATCAAATGAGACTTACATTACAAAAAATTATCACCAACTTTTTTACAAAATTGCAGAAAACAATAACTAACTCCAAACACAAAACGGCGAAATACATACTTGTATGACCTTCATATAAATGCTAAGCCGAATAAAAAACAATAGGTGTGTAAAGAGTTATTTAGCACCTAAAAATGAAGTAATATTTGTTTTTGTTGTATTTTTCTCTTAATTTGCAATAAATTGAATTGGTCATAATCCTTGGAAGACACTGCATAAATTATCTACAACAACAAAATATGTATGTATGTATTTTTATTTTTAATGTGTAAACTCGAAAACGAAACGAAATTAAAAAAAGTTCAGTTTTATATTATTAACGTGGATATAAAGTTATTGTAATGAGTTGACCGACTTTAAATCTAAGCCACTGTAATGTAAAAAAATTCTGTCACATCTTCTACAGAACGGAATCCAAATTATTTCACCACCAAGCAAAAATAAACTAAAGATTGTCATTCTGGATATAAGAAGAAGATTTGAAGCTATTATGGACGCTAAAGGTGACCAAAATAAGTATTGAATTTTGGTCTAAGGAGTACCTATAGAAACTGACACAATATGAAAACAATAAGTCGGGAGATGATAATTGTTAGCCTCGCCTTCGGCAAAGTGCAATACTGTTTTTTGGTGGTCGAGTATGGCCGGACTAATAGATTTGAGTTGTCGTCGAGGTTTCACCATGCCTTATGAATTTCATTTCATCCAGTGGCCCAGTGGTCGAACTTGTATAGAGTCGATGTTTAAAAATGCTTCCAATCAGAAACAGATTACTGTACAACTAGTTTTTGCCCGGATATACATAAAATGATTTGAAAAAAATGGCGGACACAGATGTGGATATTTGTATACTATGCTGCTCACAGGCATCAGACACAGCGGAACACATATTATGTAATATTATGTGAATCAGGAGTTCTTGATAGATAGAAATGTTTAGGGAAAAATTGGGTCTCCTTCGGAGATATAACCACAACCATTATAGTTTTAGATCTGCTGGTGTTCATTGCATCCATGGGTCGCAATGTCCTGCAATAGTGCCTGCCTTACTTCAAGACAATTGCCAACGGACTTCTAGAAACTTACCGCATTTTATTCATAACTAAACATACACACACTTTTTTATTAAATTCATAAACAGGACGGTTCCTATTAAAATAATGTTAAAAAACATCTCTTAACTTGAAACTTAATACACACAAATTTCCCAAGGCTTTGTGCGTATTAAGTTTCAAGTTAGGAGATGTTTTTTAACATTATTTTAATATATTATTTTAATTTTATTTTATTTTAATATATATATATATATATATATATATATATATATATATATATATATATATATATCATTCCGATGATATATATACATATATATCATTCCGTAGGCATGTTCGTCTTATTTCTAAATTTTATGAGAAACTTATAATCTTTTAATATTCAACTACATTAAAGACGTTTTTATGGGACTTAAAAAATGTTTTATTGTGTTTTTAGTTATAACGAAGATCGTTATATCGAATATTATCACAAAGGAATCATTTGTGTTTAAAATTGTTATATTCAGTAATACAATAAAATATCATTTTAATTATATATAATTGAGTTATTGTTTAATTCATATACAAGTTTATTCATTTTTCCAGTTTTATCCCAATTGAACTTTGAAAAAAACATCCCATGAACTTTCCTTAGCTGGATCTACTATATATGTACATATGTATGGATCTGTGCTCGAAATTTCGACAAAATTCATTTAGTCGTTCGTGAGTAAACTGAATAAAAAAATTATTTCTCAGTTTTATTTGCATACTTTAGGGAGATTAATTCAATAAATTTTCAATGTCAAATGTGTGATAAAAACATTTTAATTAAGTCTTTTTTCCCCGTTTTAACCACACCCTATAAGACTTACGTTAGCTAGATCTATCTATGTTTCAAATTATAATAATGTTCTAATCCAGTAAAAACCATTCGTATTGAGTAATACTTTTATCTATAAAATTCTAGCTGATTATTATTTTGTTTTAATACAAATGCTTTGCTACCTTTGCTTTACACCAGTGATGAGAAAGTTGCTATAATCGTACTTTTTTGATACCATTTAGCTTTAAAAGTAAATAATACTCCCCTAACGTATTTGATACGCTCACAAATATTTCCATATTTTAAAATTTTTTGCATTGATTAATTCGACATTTTTAGTACAAATGGTCGCTCGATAAAATGAAGTTAAAATACCTAAAATGTATTACTATTTTTCTAAGGAACAGGCGCTATTGACTACAAGATAAAGAATCTGTTCTTTAAATATTCGAAACACCTCAAAAAAAAACGAATATTTATACGTTCATGCATTTATAAGCTGATAAGTTAGCCGATTTAACCGATTTTCAATTTCTGATGTGGAAAGAGAAGCTGATAGTTAAATTTCTGCATGACATAGCGAACATCCATAGATATGAGGAAATTGAAGGTAACTGAATGGTATGGATCCTAACGGATTGACTGGGAACATCGGTACTCTTCTCGGGAGAATAGGCGGTAGGTGTCACGGAAATTTACTAATTTAAATACCTAACGGACGATTGAGGAATTAACCCACCTGATGTGACCAGAAAGATCTGGCCACAGTTGGATGACCGGAGAGCAAGGCAGCTATTAAGGCTGTCTAGAGAACACGCGAGGAATTTTATAGTGGTTATTACTGGGCATTGGGCTCAAGGGATGCGAATCCCATATAATAGTCTTTACAGAAGTTGCAATTATAAAGAGGAGCAAGGAGTCTACGGAACATTATCTTTGCCACTGCCTAGAATTCGAGGTTTTCTGTGCCTGTTCGGGGGAAATTCGATGATAAGGACTGACTTGCAAAGGGCAATCTTTATTAAAACTACTGGACAGCTAACAGATGCCAGAAAGAAGCTGTGAAAAACATGGTGCGGTAATGGACATATGGTAACACAACAGGACCTACAATTTAGACCCAAGTGAGCCATTACTGTCAGCCAGATTAGCCTAACCCAACCTATGTTTAATTAAGAATAAAATGCTACTTTGCTTTTGACGAAGTTAATAAGTTTTTTAGTAAAGCAACTCATGATAAAAACCTTTTTAATTAATAAAAACTGTTAATATTTTTGTTAAAAAAGTACTCTCAAAATGATTTTTGTTGATAGCGAAGTGAAAACCTCATTTTCCATCACTACGTTACACATCCCAACACGGTGGTAAAAATTTATTTTCGAAGTGAACCCTACCATATATATAATCTAATATTTCTTGGTGATAACATTCTTATTAAAATGACCGGTCAAATAATATTATGCCGTAATCTTAATCTGGTTTACGTCCATATGTGCATACATATTTATATATGTATGTGTCGATAATCCAACACAAATATTTGAAATTCAATAAATTTCTGTTTTTTTTTTTTTTTTTTTTTTGAGGTGACGACACAGTGATTGAATGAATGAATTGTCTGATTGCCAATAGATGCACTTTTCATTGAATTTATGTGATAAGCAGTATAGAGTATAAAAAATAGAAAAAAATAGATAATTCTCACGCAAAGTGAATACAATCCATTCGTATACTTATTACGTTTGTTCCGTTCCGTTAAGGCCAGATGGAGATAAGAATTGTGAAAATGTCAATTCGAGAGCATTTGTGTGATATAAATGAACATATAAAAACGATATCTAGTTTCACATCTTCATGTTGCATTTACGGTTTGTTGGTCATACGGACATTCTTATGAGTATTTATCAATTTGATAAAAGAAATAAAGTTGTACTACAAAATAAAATGAAAAAGTCTAAATAAGAGAGATGTAGATACATATGTACATACAATTACAATTTTCATTAAATAAGAAATAAACCCATTTAAGCCCTCTCCTCCCATTTTTTTTTTTTTTTTTTTTTTTTTTTTTTGTGTAACCATATTATCAGTAAGAGAGTATTCATATCAAACAACTGCATATAATGTAAAAATCATTGCGACAAAAAATAACCTACACAGCATTCAAAAATATTTAAAAATATTTTACATTTATTTTTATTGATGAGGCGGAGTACTAAAGTTAGTTTACATGCTTGTTGTATAAAAATCTAAAAATCATTCTCCACAGGACATAATTCTTTTTATTGAAAATTGTACTTCCTGTTGTGAAAAGCAATTGGGTAAAAGTAGGGAAATATCAATGCTAAATTAACTAAATCGATTGGTTAAATATGAGAATTATACATATACATATGTACAATACATACATAGAGAGAGGACGTTATCATTTCCTCTTTATGAACTGGAATAATTTACACTGAAATAGAAAAAATCAAAATCATACAATTAATTTCCGTTTCTTGGTTTAAATGAATAAAAGATACAAAATCAGATTAAAGCGAAACAAAATACTGTTTGTTAAACAATTAGTAAGATTTTCACGTGAGTAGTGGGGATGTATACATGTTTGTAATTTCAGCTGTTAAAGAAAGAGAAAAAACTAAATGAAATATAATAATCGCTCGATAAAGTGATGTTGCGCATGCGCACAACTACTACTCTTTTACATAAAAATAAAGAAATTTTACAAACCATACATTCTTTGAACTTTAAACAGCAGATAGTAAGGAAATACATACATATGTATGTACATAATTATATATTTTATTGTATCTGAATACTCGCACATACCCGTGTCTGTATTTAAAAAAAATTGCAACCTTTGTTTACAGGATGGTAGTTACGGGTCAACAATATGACGAAACATATCACTAAATAATAATTACTTACTGCCGTATGAGCTGAAAGGTCTTTGGCCTTAAGAAATAATTTTAAAATAAGCTCAATAAATAATTTATGACGAAATTAATTAATTAAGAAAGACATCATTTAAAAAGATCTCGCAAATATAAAGTTTTAAATAAAATACATACATATGTACATATATCCCACCTTAAAAGCAAAACAGAAAAATATGTTTTTTTATTTAATTCGAGGGGAATATGTTACTGAAGAGAGAGTTTTCTTGGTTATTAAGTTAAAAGCAGAACGCGAATAAAACTAAACAAAATGTGTCTTAAAATGGGCAGTTTTTAAAAGTTCAACTCACATATTTTATAAACGCGGGTGTGTGCTCTCGTATATACTCTTCTTCGTTGGCGCACTTCGTATTGACATATCGCTTATTTACTTCAATAGTCTCATAAGTCAAAAAACATAATTTTTTAGTAAAATATTCAAAAATATGCGAAATATTTTGATGTATGTTATGTACGTAATTCTTTGTGATTAGTACAAAATTTAGAGCATATGTAGGAACAAAATGTTTAATTCTTATACGAAGTTCAAGTACACTAATTTGCCTAAATACATGTATGTATATACACGAGCTCTCTTGTATATATAAATATAGTCGCTGTTCTTATCTCAATCAATACACACTGAGGACTTGGGTACTCGGTAAATAATAAGAAAATGAAAATTTTAAACAAAAAATTTGTTTTTTGAGTTATGACACTATTGAAGTAAATGAGCGATATGTACATTTGTAATGATTATCATTCGCTCGTCTATACAAACAACATCAGCGAACCATGTGGATGGACTGAATTAAAAGACAATTTAATTTCTTGCCACAACATGCTGGCATGTTGTTGTTGTTCCTCATTTCCAAACGTGCCACAACCTAAACCGGTAAGACGGCCATATATCCACACGTATGTATGTATATTTATAAGTTGTACGGACTAGTCTCCATACTCGTACTCGTTTCTCTTTATGGCAAAATTTATGAGTTGGAAATTTTGATTGTCAATGATTGAATTAAATAAAATCACTGGATGTATGTTATGGATGGTTGTTGAAGAAACGGCCAGTTAACCAAACAAACATTCGTTCATGTACACATACATGTTGTATGCGTATGTATGTAGGTGCGTACGTGCGTGTGTATGTATGAGTACAAACAAAACTCCCAGGCCAATCAATTGGTATTCTGTACAAGAATACATTTTTAAGGTGGTGGCAGTTGGACAGTTACTAGCAATAAACGTAAGAAATGCCAAAGATTCAGAGTAAATACCTCAGATATTCACATAAGAGTTGCCAGACCAAAAAAAAAACAATATTATGGCTTGAAACGCTTGAAATTTTCTCTGTATGTTGTGACAAGAAATTAAATTGTCTTTTAATCCAGTTCATCCACATGACACAGACACACAATGTTTATCATTACGAATGTAAATATGGCTCATTTACTTTAACAGACTTATAACTCAAAAAACAGAACTTTTTAGGAGACCTGTTTTTAATTTTAAATTTAATATTATTTGACATTTATTTAGAATTAAACATTTTATTCCTGTGCAAGAATTTCGTACACAATCAAAGTGGATCAATATATTTCACATAGTTTTTTTACTCGATAAAATTGAAGTTGGTTGGACTAAAGAAAATCACATTTAAACAATTTTATTTAAAAGCGGCATACTTATGCAAATGTAGTGAGTGTGCTGCTGTGGTGGGCTTTACAAATTTTCAAAAGCAGCATCACCTTAAAACATTAGCTAGCGACTGATTATAAGTATTACGCTACGAAAAACATTTCTAACAAATGCATCTGTAGTTTGGTACCGGCATTAAACTGTAGGTTACTTTTAATGGAGTTATTGTAGGTTACTTCTATTGGGTGCAGCTCAATTGTTCCGACCGGGTTGTTACGGACATTACGGTCATAACATAGAATTAATTGTAAACCAATAATCCAAAGTAAGCAATTTTGACATTCTCATACTGAAACCACTTTCAATTTACTTTGGCCAGTTCAACACAAACTTACTCTGACTTACATACATACATAATTCTTGCAACATCCCATCTGGAAGGAACAAGGTGGATGGACTCACTCCGATTTAGCCAAATACGTTTAATTTTAATAAAACTTATTCTTTCATAATTTCATATCAATTTTACAAACCACAAATTTTCTTCTCAGAAATGATCAAAATCATATCAAAAACCTTTCGTTGGTATCGCTTGAATCTTTAACATTATTTCGACTTTAAAGTTTAAATTATGTTTGCATTGAACTAAAAAATAAAAAATGCTTTAAACAGAAAAATACGTAGAAAAAGTTTTCGATACTAATATTTATCAATTTAAAAAGACTATTTTAACAAAAGAACAGCAAAGCATCTACGAGCCGAAGAACAAAACGTACTTTTTCACATCTTTAAACAAATTGGTGTTTTGGTACTTTTATATATATTTTTTTCCTTTTTTACTAACGAAAACGGGTTGTAAAAGATTTATGCATAATAAAACGTATGTACTAGGGAGATCGAACGGTTATTATTCAACCGGTCTTTCTTAAAATGTAAATTTTTCGAATACCGAATAAACCGGTTATTCTAACACGACTAACCGATTATTTAACAAAATATACTTTTTATACGTTTTTTTTATTTTTTTATTGCATATATGATCATAATTAAGGAAAAAGTCTCGTCCCAATAGCCTGATACACGTCCTAGATTCACGACCATAGTAAGGTTTTTCGACAGTAGGACTTATTAACCACCTTAAATATGTCCATACGATTGACGTAATTGTGTAACAAGGAAAACTTTTGTCTATACTAAGTATTTCCGAGGCGCCATCCAATATCACTCTTGCAAAAATTAATCACCGGATGAAATATTAGCACGTTATATTGTCGAGGACGAAAAGTCCCTTATAGCCCTAAAAAGAAAAATTACAACATGGGACAAAAATCAATTTTATTTAATAAAACGACATGAATTGAAAAGAAAAGAATTTTTTGAAATGAAAGAACCGGTTAACCGGTTATTATATTAATTTTTAACCGCAAACCGGTTTCTTATAAATTGTTACTTTTCGAATTATTCGAAAACCGGCTTTTGAAAAAAGTCGAATAGTCGATCTCTCTAGTATGTACACACTTATGTAAATATGTAAACGAAATAAATAAAACTCAATTTTTCCAAAATTTGAAATGAGCAAAGAAGTACATTTTGTTCTGCGATTTTTAGTTTCTTTGCTTAAAACTAAAGAAATGTCGAACCATATGTGTGTTTTACCTTCAACAATAAAGAGGAACTTAAAAACTGATTCAACAATTTCTTCAATATCATGCTGCGCGATTTTTGGCGAAATGGCATCAATAAATTGGTCAAGATAATTATTTTTGTTTTAATCATGGTTAAGACAGAAAAAAAATTGATTGTAAATTTTAACATAATGCGGTAAGTTGTTGTATATCATTTCAGAAGTGAGATTTGTAGATAATTCTGATATTTTAATTTCTTTACACAGAAATTGCAAAATTGTAGTAAATGAGAACACATTTTGTTTATTTAAATTGGTTTAGTAAATTTAAACTACAACCATCTGGCACCTCTTTGTTCAACCGTTTTGGTTAAAAGAAATGCTTCAGTACACTTTCAGAAGGGGGAGATACACTTGAATGGACCGGTTTCCCCGGCAATTGACAGTCACTTGAACAAAAAAAAGAAACAACAACAAATAAGAAACACAATGTTTTTGTTTTTCTGCTTATAAAAAATATACTTTTCTGCGTATATTCCTATATATGTGTGTACATATGTGTCTATGGAACATATCGTTATTAATTCAATACAAAGAATGTCACACAAGTTTTGACGTTGTATCTGTCTATTTAATGGTGTTTTTTAACATCTTCTGAACAAGATTTTGTTTTTTTTCTTGTCACATAATAAAAAACAACAACCAAAAAGGTAGAGTTCTAAAAAGTGGTTTGCTCTCAGAATATAAATATAAATCTGATCAGATGATTATTAAAATAAAAATCAGATATTTGGTTAGTAAAATTAAATAACCTTTACAATTCGTATTTAATAATGAATTTAAATCCTAATGTTTTTCGTACATCAAATTAGTTAAATATTTACATTACATTATTAGTTAAATAATTCACAAATGACAATTTAATTCATCACTCACAATAAAACTCACTATACATATATCTCTCTTTCACTGTCTCTTCTCTCATTTAAATACTCCGTACGTACTTAATAACTTCTTTTCTTTCTTTACTCTTTTCACAAGTATATACACATATATATGTATGTACTTATGTATGTATATATGTATGTAATTTGCACTTTGAGACTGACTTTCTTTAATTATTTGTTAAATTTTTTATTTTTTTTTTTTTGTTCTTTTACTATATTGTTATTGCTTTTCTTTACTTTTCACTCTTTTGATCTTACTCAACTTTATTTTACAATTACAATGCAACTGCATAATAAATTTTCTTTTAACATGAATTAGTTGTATGTTGTTGTTGTTACAGTTGGTATAATTACCACCTATTATTTTGTATTGTATCAATTTTTTTCTTATTTATATATTTAAATAAAAATTCTCTAATTTATATCTGTTATATCTTCAAAAAGATATGCTAATTTCTTTATGATTATTAGCTTTTGTTGTTGCTTTAAATGATCACATTAAGATGTGTTTGATTGAGCGAGCACTTGTTAATTTTTCCACCCAAATACAATAGAGTGAATTGAATAGTTTTATTTTGCTTTCTTCGGTTTATTCCTTATTGTTATACTTTTAACAATTTTATTCAAAAACACTCACACATACATCTTAAGCAAACTTTAAACGTTTCGTTTTTATTATTTAAACTTAGTTTTTTAGCCGTTTAACAGTTTAACACGTCATCGTTGCTTGATTTACCACTGAAAACTGTTTGTTAAAAGGTTCTATAAAGAGAAACTCGCTCACTCACTAGTGTTTCAATTGAATTACTTGCACGTACACTTGAATATATACATACATACATATACACTGAGTGTACAAATACTCTGTACTTAATAAGGCTCTCTGAATTACACAAGTACTAAAAGAGCAAAGTAAATAAAGATCTTTGTTTTCAATATTTTAAGGGAGCACTAGTTCAATGAAATGAAGAGAATTATGAGAATACAAGAACAAATCTGAAATTAAAAAAGTATGGCAGGACAACTGCACTCACTTGTTAGTGATGGTTTTCACATCCGGCAGTATCAAACGCCTATTTGATATTTTAAATTGGAGCTGGTTGTACCGGAAGCTATAATTTTTGCCGTTAAAAAAACTATTATCATCTAAAGTTGAAAGTAGTATGCCTTTAATTTGAAAAGAACACTTAAATTTAATTCAACCATTAATGTTGCTTTCAACATTCATATCTGTCAACCTGCTTTTTTATTATTTTAATAAAGAGAACTATAAAATATTGTTACGAAAATAAGCAATGGCTACAGGAAAGATACATCAAATTAGTACAGTAGTAGTCTTAGCTATAAACTTTATTATTATGGCTTTGTTTATTCAATTGGCTTGTGTCAAGGCTTTCAATATATCTGTAACACCACATTATCCGTGCTATTAACAGTGCCACCACTTGCGAGTTTAACGGTATTGCCAGTTCATTCCTTTTTGTGTATTATGAGTATATAGTACATCTTTTTAAATTGACGTATAGATAAATAGAGATTGTAGTAACTACAAGAAACTGATGATGATTTGCTATAAAAGGTGGTACATTGCGCATAGTTCAGTTCAGTTATAGTTTTACAGTCATAAAGTAAAGTCGTGTAAAGGCGTAAAAGTGTTGACTAATTTGTGTATTTAGTTGAAGTTGCTGTATAAAGTAAAAGTGTACAAATAAAAAGAACAGTATAAAAGAACAAATGCGTGTATTTATTTTATATACTGCAATTTACCTTTTGAAAAGGTTAGAACGCAACATTGGTGTCAAAAGTCGGATTGCATATATAAAATAAAATAAATAAAAATAATAATAAAATTAAATTATCCTGAAATAAGTGAAGCTGCAACCACAAGTAGCTTGGACATCAGTATACTGCTAGCTGCCATGATGAAATAGATGCAAGTTCAGAACCAGAACTTTCTAGAAAGTATTGAAAATAAACTTGAAAAAACTTCTAATAAGGTACACAAACTTTTAAAGCTGATAAGGAAAGGCTGTTGACCTAGGTCCGAAACACTTCTAGAGCTGATAATCAACACATATTCTCTGAGGTAGAAGAAACTTCGAAGCAACTGGAACGCAAATTTGAAGAAACAATCGATAAGTTACGAGAAATATATGAGACGGTAAGCAAAAGGGTGGATGGTGTGGAAACAAGAATGTTAAATTTTGAAAAAACTGTTGGTGAAAAATTGAATGTAATGGAAGAAAAAATTAACAGTCGCCAGTGCCAGAAACCCAAACAAGTACGAATCATGTCAGAAGTTTTCAGCAGAATAAAGACACCATTCTGGCACCCTTGAAGGCAGTACGCCTTGGGCGGTATTTAAATTTCAATTCGACACTGTAGCCAGTAGAAACGGATGAGACGATGAAGATAAGGCTCCCGAACTAATTTTGGCGTTAAAAGGTGCATCAGCAGAGGTTCTAGAAACCATGTCAGTCAGCTACAGAAACAACTACAACGACTTAATGGTGGCGCTACAGCTTAAATTTGGTAACGAGTAGAAGCGGGGTTGTACCGTATGTAGTTAAGGTGCCGAACGCAAAAGGCTAACGGGCCACTACAGGCCTTTGCAATGCAAGTCGAGAGGTTGATGCAGCTTACCTCTCCAGGGGAAAAACACACACTAGTAGATCAACTCAAGACCGAAGAGTTCGTCTACGGCATACGAGACCCTGATATTAAGCTAGCTGTTCGCACTAGCATAGAAGACCGATCGCACGATATCAAAGTAACAAATACACAAGGTACGTAATATGGAAGTTGTGGCAAAGAAGGAGGATAAGTCAACAAAATACAGGAGGTGGTAAAGCGGCTCCTAGCTGAACAGAAGTCAAAATTAAAATATTTTAATTGTGCAAAAGCGGTCACTTCCAGAGAAACTGTAAAGCTTAACGCAAAAGGTCAAGATTAGTCTTACCACCCAGAAATAATGAACAGGCTAACTAACAGCAAATACAAAAGGGTATCAGTTAAACTAAAACGCGCTAGCACTGAGGGGCAAGAGCTAGCTCCCACAAGCTAGTGACCCACAATCTGCATATCAGTGATTCAGCAAAATAACAGCAACCTTACAGCGTGCGGGTACATTAATGGCAGACAATATACCTTCAATATTGACACAGAAAATGTATCTACTCAACACTATCAGACTACACCCAGCTACTGGGGAATCTGCCATCTACGGAAAAATAGGGGTGAAGGTGACTATAGCCAGCATTACAGTAAGCCATATTTTGTTGTTGCCGATATTATAGCTGAGACTACTACTGTACTAATTTAGTGTATCTTTTATTAAGGCATTGTTTGTATTCATAACAATACATACAGTGGTGAAACAAATAATACGAACGCAGTCTCTTAAATTTTTACTTACTTAAAAATAAAGTATGAATTGTAACGAGAGAGATAAGATCATTTTGCAGGCTATTTGATGACTTGAAAGGATTAATCTTTGAGGTATGAATTGAAAGTTGAGCCAAGCCGACAGTTGTTCCACGATTTCTTCCATTAGTCCTTGCAGTTTTCTTTCATTGGATTTTCCATCAATAAAACCTCAATACATCAAATTTAATGACATATTATCAAAAAAAAGGTGCCCTATTATTTGCTCCAACACTGTATTTACAAAATATATGGACAACTTCAATAAATAATTAAGTCAACAACAAAAAATAAAATGTAGAGAACATTTTGTGTTCTAATTATTTCATTTTAGTTTGCCTTAAAGTATGCAACGAGCAAGCAAAAAACGAAATTTAGTTAGTAGGAAAACTCGCTAAAAGTCGCTATCTTACACTTTTAAGCGATTTTCAACATTCGTTTGTAAGTTTTTAATTGATAACACTGATAACATAACAAAACAGCTGAATGTCAATTTGGAAGTAAGAAATTACAAAAAAAATAAAATAGCAAAAAAACAAGAAAATTATCTCAGTCGCAGAAGAAAATCATTGTTAAACGGGTCGTGAGTGTGCTTTGTGCAGAGTTGTTGTAAAAGTGGCCAAGCTGCTGGAAGCAAAAGTGAAAACTAAGAAAAAATTCTATATAACAAAGTGAATTAAAACAAGTATTGTAGTGTTTATCTGAAATGAAATGTGATTTTGTCAACAAAGAAATACAATCAATCTGATAAGGTATTCAAATTAATGATTACACCTTTTTTTCTGTGATTACGAAAACGTATTTGAAACGTACATTGTGTTATTTATAATACATTTTAGAAAATATAGCCACACTCACACTCCTTTAAAATATGCATGCCACACATTGACCTCCATTATTTCCAGACCATAATTTTTCTATTTTCTGTATCGATTTACCTTCCTCTGAAATGTATTATCGTCATCATTGTAACAATAAAAGCAATCCGTTGATCTTTTGTGTCTGCCAAAAGCAACAACAGCAGCAGTACTTTCATGACAACATCATGTAACATTTGCATCGTTCTACGTCACTTAACGTGCAAAGTTTTTTTTCATTCAACAAGATAATAAAAAATAATGTTTAAAAATGTTCACATATTACATATGTATGTACATACATATTTGTATAAACATTACCAAAATTATAGTCAATAGTTATTGTTTCCCCCCACCACCACATTCCTCTAATAAATATATTTTTTTGTGGTTTACTTGTTTCTCCACATACCATTTCTTTTACACATGTGGCTGTCACTTATTAATATTTTTAGTAAGTAGTTCTCTGTCTCCTCAATATTACAAACGTACAAGATTGTTTGGAATGTCTGCCGTTCACCTGTCTATCAGTCATTTAGCTGTTGTGTCTTAAGGTTTTGCACACTTTACTTTGTTTTCAGGCCCTTATAACTAAGCTGTACATGAAGTATCGTTGATCTATACATTCAAGTTTTACCAATTCTTTTCAGAAATTAATCTTATACATACATAAGTACATATTTCGTATTCCATGCCTTAACGTAATTTGTTCATACATTTTGTTTACTTCTGTTTTGATTTTGTTTTTCCTCCTTTGGACTTAACACATGAATCCATGAATTATTTATAAAATGCGGTACTAATTTTGTCTTATTTATTTAAAATATTGTTGTGTTAGTGGCCATAATCGTTTAATTTCTTTATTGCTTTATACATGATTTTATTTCACTGTTAAGCCAACCGTAGTTGGGTTCCGGTACTTATTATTGATATCAATCGTAACTGGACGCAGTCTGTATTGTTATTAAGAGAAGTTTTAAATGCACTGCACTACATACATATGTATACACATGTCACAAAGTAGAATATAAAAACTAAGAAATAAAGTTTACACAAAACAACGCACTAAATTATGTTAATTTGTAATTTCAACTGGTTTACGTAATACAATTAGCTTAATGGTAATTAAAAGTTATGCAAGATAATTGAACTTCCCACGCTTATCAAAGTGTGTTGCAATAATATCAAAACAAACAATTGCAGACACATTGTCCTCACGCCACAGAACAAGTTTTTTGTTTTCGCTCTTAAATATTTATAACCACATCCCCCCATATATAAAACTAGTGTTTGATGTCATGCTCTATGTAGTAACAGATATTTGCAACTTTATCAGCCGAACAATTTTTTTGAAATATTTATTATTATTATTGGATTAATTTTTAACGCTAAATTTCAAACCTCGTATTTATTTACTTTAAAGTAACAATAAGACTCTGAATCTGAAGTCTGAAATAAATTTAATACAAAGTTATTTTTAAATTGTAAACAATTTACTTTATCTGTTTCATATATGTACTTATAAATTAATTTTTTTGTTGTTTTTGTTTTTTTTTCAGCTTTCGTATTTCATCAGTCTTAAATAAATCTACGAATAAAAAATCGAATACTTTTAATGCAAACATTTTCAATCTCCTGCCGTTGTACGTTATTGAGATTTTTTCAACTTGTGGTTTTGGCAACTTATTTAATGGTACATGTGCTTTAATCAAATTTGGGATTTGTGGCGATTCCAATATTGTAAATCAACAGAGAGCAGCATAAAAATATGCGTTTTAACAAGGCCGAATTAGCGACACTGGCCTCAAATCCCACAACAAAATTTGAAAAAGAAGGACTTTTAATTATTACCGAAAGGCAAGAGGGTTTTTTTCGTAAGGCAGATGGTAATTATTAACGTTTATTTTATTGTTTTTTATTTAAAATGTGACTTATTTTATGCGTATAAGGGAATTAAAATTAAAGGAAAAGTTAATATATAGAGATTTTCTTTGCCAACGCAATAGTTAGTCTTTTGAAAATAGTGTTCAACCGAAAAAATTGTTTTCTCGTATTTTAAAAATCACCAATATTCTCAAATATTTTATGATAAAAAAAATATAAGATAATATCACTACAGTCAGTGAATGCACACTTTATTAAATAAATAATTGGTCTCATTATTGATGCCGTTCCGCGATTGCGGAAAGTATTTATTGTACGGAAGAAAAATTTGATATAATTGGTTCCGTTGCTACGGTATCCTTCCGTTGTTGCGGGATCATTGCGGTATTTCCGTATTATTGATTCCGCAGAATAGATATTTTGCCTCATTTTGCTTACGTTAAAATTTTATAAAATTGAAGAAAAAATGTAAAATTTCGCAAAAAAATAGAAAAATAAACTAATTGCAATTTATTTTCAAGACGTAAATATTTCTTTTGTAGAAAATGCTACTTGACGACTACTACCTGAGTTTGCACACTCGAGCTTTGATAAAATATATTTAAATGATGCCTTATTTGAACAATTTTTTTAAAAAGCTGTAAAATTATACATACAAATTTTACAACTTAAACGTGCATTTACATTTCTTTATTCCAACTTTCTATAACATATCTGTAACACATCTCAAGATTTATAGCGCAAAACTTTCTTTCTACCCAAATGTTTAAGCAGTCAATAGTAGTGACATTACTCAAAAAAGGCTACTGTGTCCATGTTTTTACATAAATTTCGCTTTGAAAAAAACTCTTTTGTGTTAACAATTTTTTATAAATTTTTTGAAATTTTTATATCACCAATTGTTGACACAATTAAATCGATTTTACGGAAAAACAATTAGCAAATCAATCGATATTTCTTTCCGTTGAATTTTCCATTCCGTGCGGAACCAGTAATAAGGGCCAATAATTTCGTTTTTATATACACAAAAATTTTTATTTTAAATTTTTAAAATTAAATAAGCATTTTACAATTTGGAAATAATAGTAAATGTTTTTTTTTTCTTTTTTTTTGATAAAAATTCCAGTATTTTTATTTTACAAATGTTTACCTTACCATTCAAATTAATTTATTCCCATTTTCTTGTTGTCATTTCGAACTGGTACAATAACCAATTTCAATAGTTTTCGAAGAAGCTCAGTGTCCAAAAAAATTCATACTTTTTATATAACCAACCTTAGTTAAATACAATGATAAAATTAAAATAATTGTACTTTCTTTAATTTACTATAGAAGTTTGGATATGTATTCTAAATTAAGACACAGCTTGTGCACTATTTAAATAAATTTGAAAATAGTTCTACTTTTATTAAAACATTTTAATATTTCACAGGTTCAGGATTTAAAAAAGCATAAATGTTTAAAAGACATTAAATTAATGCATGCATAGGTAATGAATATAAATATTTTTGCTACAAAAAATGATAACTTTTCAAGTTTTATTTAAAATTTCACTACCCTTGTTTAAATTTGCTTTTATTTATTTAACACATTAATTAATAAATTTTGTCACTATGTTTCTAAATAAAGCTGCAGTTAAAAAATCTTTTATTGACTTGAATTTAAAATTTCTTAAATATTTCTTTTATTTCATTCTCTTTTTATATTATTTTCATTTCAGTCAACTATCCACGTTGGTGTAAATTAAGAGGAAATCTCTTATTTTATCTCAAAGATCATGATCCACTATCACAACCGGCTGGAGTTTTAGTGTTAGAAAATTGCCGACCCCTAATCAAAAGCGAAGAGAGAGAGTTTGATGGATTTGTTTTTATTTTAGGAAAGTTGAATTGAATTAATTGATATAAGACGAGTGTACTTTATATGTTAATAATAAAAATCGTTATATTTAATTACAGAATTTGAAGGCAGTTTACCTCAGCGCATTTCTACACGCACAGCCAAAGAACGTTTAGATTGGGTAAAGTGTATACAGCTGGCCTCGTATTCGTATCTGAATAAGCAGATACAATATTTAGAAGATCAAATTGCAATAAATATGGGTAATCGTATAGAAAAAGGTTTACCATTATATGCTCCCGCAAATGATGCCACTTTATTGGCTGGCCTCTTAGATTTAAATTCGGCTGCACATGCAAAGACAACAACAGCAAAAGTCGAAGAAGGTGATCTTATACAATTTTAAATAATTTTTATATATTTTCTTAATTTGTGATTTTTAGTAATTTTATTTTAATTTTATTATTTGAATTATATATTTATTGTGTGCCTTTAATTTTGTACAAATTACAAGTTTAAGTTATTGAAAAGCAGGGACTACTTTGGTTTGGTTATAATATTCCATTAACATTCGAAATGATTTTAAAATAACTCATATTAATTTTATATTGTTTATAACTTTTCTTATTGGTCTTGGTTAAAGAAACTTGAAATCAAAATTGAAATCAGTTTAAATATATAGCTTTAGTTTTTTTATAAGATATTTTTGTTTATTATGGAACTAATTCTTTACTGAACAGAACTGAAATAAATTTCTTAAAATTATAATCATGTTACTAAAAAACAAGAGTTTTTAATTGCTAAGCTTTTTTACAGGTAAAACAAATTTGTGTATATAATAGTAATATTCAACTCTATTGAATGTTAACATTCAATCTTTTTAATTTTCATTTGTAGATCTATCGGAGATACCAATTTGTGAATCAGCCTTGTCATGTGATAATTTGCCATGTTCCGATAATGGTCGTCTGCCATGTCCAAGGGTTGTATGTGCTGTTCTTATATCGGGTGATGATATAATATGGCGCGATTATGCTCGTACTGAAATTATAGAAAATTGTAAAAATCCACAGTTTTTATGTACGATTAATTTTAAGGAAAGTGATGGCTTCAATGCCGATACTCCACTTAGATTTACGGTTTATGACGTTCGTGAAAAAGTTTCTTCAACATCAGTGCCCATTGGTTATGCTGAAGTTGTTTTAGGTGCAATACAGGTAAAATAATACTCTTGTATTCATAAATAATTATTAATAAAATATTTGCATAGGATGCTACAAGATTTCGCATACCATTAAGATCTGTACATGGAGAATGTGGTTTCATAAATATTGCCTCTTGGGCTCCAGACACCTCTGAGAGACAATTACAACCACCGCCAAGATCTACAACACAAGTCTTTGAACATCCAGCAAAAGGGCACAGACGTACACAGTCATTGCCACCTAAATTGGGAGTTAAATTATTTGTGCCATTTCAAGGCAATATACAGAGGGTATTTTCGAATCCAAAGGTAAGTTGGCATCACAGTAAAATATTTTTAAAAACTTTTATTTTTATTTTATTTTTCTTATTATTATTATTTTTATTATTCTTTTTTTGTAGATACACACTTATCGTCTCAATTCTAGCTTGGGTGCAGATATAAGTGTTCACGAAACCCTTATGGAATCAAAAATTTGTTTTACTGTACCGCAACAATTATTGTAAGTAAAATATTTTTTATTTGTTATATATACATATATATTTACAAAGAAGGACAAACTCAATTACAGATCAATTTGGATTTTGCGAGAAAAAGAATTACTTCAAGAAATTTCTGGTATGGGTGAATTGGGTGGAGAGTGGAGACGAAAACAAATCGATCTATTGGATAAACATCTAAAACTATTAAAAGATTTTTCGCAAGCCAAGCAAAATCTACAACAAATTATAAAAGATGAAGGTTAAAAATAAATGGTTTAGTTGTTTTTATCAGTTACTAACAACATGCTTCATGCTCTTCAACAGGTCCATACTTTAAAAGATCTTCTGTAAAAACGGATGAGTCCTTAGAATTCATACCCGTTAATTTACATTTACAGCGTATGTGGGCCCAAAATGACTCGGTTAATCGTACTGGTGTTTTGGACATAATAACTGTGGGAGCCTTTACTAGACATGCTGGCAAAATGGCAAAATCTGGTGGTTTAATCAAGTATGTTTACTAAAAGAAGAAACAATTCCGTTTCTATTTGTATTTTTAACGTAATGTTTGCTTCTTTTAAAGACTTTTGCAAGAAACCAAAGAATCACCATCAAAATTCGAAGTGAGTAACAACTGTAAAGTACAGGCAGCAAATGATGCTGTTCAAGCCATCAAACAATTACGCAAAGAAATTGTTGAAATCATGTCTCAGCTGTTAGCATTGGCCAAGCAGAAAAACCAGAAAGGTATGATGCCGTTGTGCAATGAAATGATCACAAAGACCAAAACATTATTGAATATTTGGGAACCCACTTTGGTGGAAGAAGCTTTTTCATTTATAGAACAACATCGCATAATCGAAGAACCAGATAATGTTTTAATGGTGAGTATTAAAGTGTATAATAGACAAAGTAGAATGTAAATATTTTGTAATTTGTTCAGCCCATGTCACCATTTCGTAAGATAACACAACAGCTCAACGACTTGGAAATAAAGTCTCCGGAATTGGAAGATTTTACTACTCCTGTAATAGCGCCACCAGATTTGTGGCCCAGAGCTAAAACACCTACAGCAGCCAATTGCAACTATAAACTTGTGCGCTCCAGTAGCTTGTCACAGTTGGAAAATTCTCCCTCATTTACTCTAGATATTGATGCTATACACAATCTGCAGCATACAGTACGAGCATACAATGAACAATTGCAGAGAAATGCTAAACTTAAGTCTTCCCAAGATAAAAGAAAATCACAAAATGTTTATGAAGATCCCGATGAAACTACATTCCAATCTTTGCCTGTCAATATTAATTCCAGTTATGATTTCACCGAACATCATTTTAATGAACAAGATGAGGATAAATTAAACACTTTGTCTATAAAACTAATTGATTTGGATGAACCATCATTACCCTACTCTAGTCAGGTTGTAAAACAAATCTCCAAGCGCTTGAAAGCACCATTAAATAGATCTCCTCAATTAGCATATGGTGACTTTGATTATGAATCATCAAGTAATTGTTCGGTTTTTGCTTCAACGCGCAACGTTCGTTTCCTGGATACAAAAATGATGAGTACTTCGCCTTCGGCAAACTATTATAGACCAACTGAAGAACCAGAGCCTTTAGATTTGACCCAACTGAATATAGAAGCCAGTGTCATGTGCTTGGTAAGCAAAATTAAGTTTCTTTGTGGTCGCTGTGGTAGCCCAGCTATACGTTTAAGGCATCCCAAAGTGCCAATAAAACGTTCAGGATTTAGCAATAACTCGGTACCAGATGTTGTGGATAATGGTAATAAAGAACCTAGCATCAGCAGTGATAATAAGGCAGACAAAGAAAAAAGAGCTCATTCGCCAAATGGTAATAATAATGGGTTAAATTTGGATTTAACAC
The DNA here is from genome assembly GCA_023159175.1 of Wohlfahrtia magnifica. Classification (NCBI taxonomy): domain Eukaryota; kingdom Metazoa; phylum Arthropoda; class Insecta; order Diptera; family Sarcophagidae; genus Wohlfahrtia; species Wohlfahrtia magnifica. Next base: position 2,737,190 of record JAKWBJ010000060.1, read on the forward strand.
AACCTGTAGTGACAAATGACAATCAGACGGCAGCTTTCATTAAGAAGGGAAACAAATTCACAGACGGTAAATCAATAACAATATTATGCTGTGTCTTAATTACATATTAGAATTTTCTTTCTTTTTCAGGGCTTGACTTATCACTTACTACTGATTGGGCTTCCGAGTTAAGACCATCCATGCGCAAATTACGCCATGCTATGGACGGTCTTTTAAAAACAGCTCGTCTCATGCATTCCGTTCAACGCTTACAACAGAACATGGAAAGAATAAGTGGTAATTTGGAAATCATGTATAGACGAGATGTTTGTTTTTCTCAGGCACTTACAGCTCTCGCTAGTGCATTAATGGCTAAGTTTTGGGGCTGTGAAATAACGCACAATTTTATAAAAATTCTCTGTGATTTAGGACCTCTTGCTTATTTCGAAGGTTTACTCTCACTCTATGGTAGTGAAATCGATATGTGGGGCGATATGTGTATCGCAATCGAAGATCTATCGGCTGTGGAATTTGTATTGGTGCGTAGTAATTTAGCCAATAACGAACAACTATCAACACCAACACCACGTATTAGCGGATCAAGGCAGTCATTGAGAATTGACCTACCAGTACCCGAACATGTTTATGCTCTTTTACCCACTAAACAAACGGTGGAATTTAAAGTAACACCAGTCTTCTTCAACATTGGCATCAATGAAAAGGCAACTTTAGCCGAAGCAATGGGTCGTACTCGCGAACAGCATCGTTCAAATTGGGACAATTATACAAGACTAAAACAGTATTATTCACGTTTTCGTAAGTTGCCTTTGATAACCACGGAGGAGACAGCTATTAAAAATGAACATCACAAATCCGCTTCTGAATTGTTGTTGAATCTTTTGAATTTTATGGAGGAACAATTAAAGGCAAATGTATCGAAAAATGTAAAAATTTTACACTTGGCCGAGGATGCTTGTCGTCTGATGTCTGGTCTTCGTTTTACATCTTGCAAAAGTGCCAAAGATCGTACTGGTATGGCGGTAACGTTAGAGCAATGTCGAGTGGTAGTGCAAGAGTTTCAGTTGCCAGCCAAAAATGTGCCCTATGTTTTGAATACAATGCGAAGCGAAGGCTGTCGTATGGATAATGTTTTCAAAAACATCGATAAACGTAAATATGCTTTTAATTTGCCTCAGGTTTTAAGTTTACCAGCTATGTATAGGCCACCGGTGGGTGCATATGGTAAAGCAGAAACCTAAATGTTACATTTCACTCTCAACTATTAAATCCGACGTAGTGTTAAGAGAAAACCTGAAATGAAATGACGCTTAAAGGAGTGTACTATAGTTATCAAATTCAATGGCATCCACACATAAAATTAAATATGTAATTTAATACGAGTTTAAAACGTTAAAAGTAGAATTTCACATTACCTGTCTCCACACCATTTTCTAGATTATTTTTGTTAATTTTTAATTTATTGTTAAACAAATTTATAGTTTTAAATGAATATTTCAAAACATTTGTGCCAAATATTTAAATACCAATAGAAAAAAATGTTTTACATCACATAATATCGTGGTAATAGAAATAAAAAAAATGATCGAATCAGAATCTATTTATTTTTTATTTTCGATATTTTATTCTTAAAAGATTTAACAAATATTTTAACAAACACTCTTCATAGGATTAAAAATCATTGATGCGACCAATTTTCAAACGTTCTTTTCTAATTTCGGTACGTAACCAGGAGGGTGTATTTTTAATCGGATGAGCATTAGGATATTTGAGTGGCTTTTCAGGTCCATCGAACGGATGTGTTTTAGCCAATTTACGTTCCAAATATACTTTATTCACTTCTTTAATGTCACGATGGCGGTCCATGTATAAATTAAACGCCTGCTTTAGGGGGAAGAATTTCTGATCTGACAAATAGATTTCTGGAAAATCATACTCGAAAATGGGTTCTTTCAAGTCTATAACAAAATTGAATGCAATTAGCGAATCTAGACATCTTATTATCCTAACTAAAATACTTACTTAAAACATCATGATAGAATTTAGTAAGTGATTTATCATAATTGGTTTGATAAAATGCCAAACCAGCTGGCGTTATATCGTCTTGATATTGTCGATAGAAATCGTAAGTTTTGAAAGTACGTTTCTCCAGATTAACGTAATCTTCATTAGACAATTTCAAAGAGCTAAAGTCCATCTTTTTATTTTGTTTATATAAAACAAAAATGAAACGCTGGTAGCCTATGCCCTTGGGTGGAAATGGCGGGAGATAGTTGACAATAACATCACCTTTTTGTACATCGCCATTTGGTATATTTCCACTACAAAATAAATTATATGAAATAGTTTTTTTTTATTTTTAAATTTAAAACAAAACAACTTTAGCTTACATAAACCAATGAACGTATTCCTTATCGCTGTCTGTAAAATGTCCATCTGGATTGGTTGCAATTAAAGTCCAATACGTTTCACCATTAACAGGTTTACCTGTAATGGGATCAGTTTTACCATCGAATGTTACTACAGGAGCCTGTCTAGCCTCTAACGGCTTAATTATATTGCCATTGTACACCGGCACAAGGGTATCATCAGTTGCTTGATACTAAAACAATTTTAGGGAATATATTTAAAGATGTTTTTAATGAAATTTATTACAACTTACTTGTATACTCAAATTAACGCGTGGTATAAAATATGCAGCACCAAAAAGATCTTCAAATATACCATAATGATCGGCTACAATACGTATATCATACCCACGTGTAGTTTTAGCATAATCATTTTGGACTTCATTTAAATCGATAAACACTAAAATAGACGTTTCACAAGTTATTTTCGTTAGGTTTTATAAAACGTTCAGCATATACTACATACAAAGAAAAATACGTAAATAAAAATGCACGATTGCTAATATTAATGATCTTGTTGAAACTTAATAAAATAGATTACCATGGGAACTAATCTGACACAAAATTTGTATTATATTTCTATAAAAACTGTAATTAAGCATGAAACTTAATTTAAGTATAAACAAAATCAATAAAAGCAGCCTGCTGCTCTAAAAGCTTCATCAATTATGGTAATAGAACACAGAAAAAAGTCTACATTTCTTCCTTGCTACAACTGATCTCTTTAACGTCTCTTACGACCATTAAACAAAAAATCAATGGCAACCACTGCTATCCTATACTATCTTAGATTTAGCCATTTACGGATTTATGATAATTTCATTCATATTTACGTTTATTAAAATTTGTAATCGTTATGAATTAAAAACTCCCACAATATAATTATTGATTCTATTATTATTAATTCTATTATTTTCGTTAAAAGGATGATTGTCATACAAAAGAGTAGACTTTACACACAAGTTAAAGGTTAAAGTTTTCGTGTTAGAAGATATATGCTAAGCACACAATAGGCCAAAAACCTGATTCAGTTCACTCTGTTTCAGGACTAACCACTGGTTCACTAAACGCCATTAAAATACCAAAAGAATAGAACTTTCTCTAGATTACGATTACTAACGTCAAAATTTCTTGTTCTAGCTTACCACCCAGCAATATGTCTGTGAAATAAGTCTCAGATCTTTACTTATAATGCATATTTTAAAACAAACAAATTTATACAAACTGCTTTTAATTTTACTCACATTGATTGCTTCTGGCCTTTTTCTCTAATTCATTATTGGCACGTTGTGCTTTGATATGTTCCAAACGTTCTTTAGACTGTTGCGAACGTGTAGCTTTTAATTTAGGGAAACCAATATCAACTCTGGCGGAAAGTTCAGGATCTTGATAATTTTCCTCTAAAAAATTAAATACATTTTAATAAATGTCTTAAATGTTTATGATTACAAAACAATTTTTCTATTTTGCACTCACTCACCTTGCAAACGTTGTTCAATCGTTTTGGCCACACCGGGTGGTTTTCCTCTGATTGTATGGCCCTGACGGCTGCCCAAAATCATGGGGGAAGTGCAACGTAATGTTCGTTGCAGTTGAATTTTTATTAAAAAATTGCTTAAAGCCATTACCTATTGATATTTAATTGAAAATTCTAAAAGTTTTTCCGAGATGAAAAAATAACTCCTATCACGCTCTCAGAAAAAATTGTTCAATTTTACATTTTCTGCACAGCTGATTATTAATAAAGATATTCATTCACAATAGGGTGGTGGTGTTCATTAAGTTGGTCATTCGCTTTATGATAACACTGAGAGAGGCAGTTAAATAAAATTTTAATTACGAATAATTCATAATTTTTTATAAAAATACAAAAGCAGTAAAAGCTAATTAAAACTATTTTTAAATTAATCGAAAAGAAAATATTATGATAAACCTATTTGAGACTGAAGTCTGATTAAATTCAAAACAATTTCTATATAATTTTTAATAATAAAAAAGCCCAACAAACGATACAGCAATCAAATTACTCTACAATTAGACTATAAGTTTACAAAAATTTTATAAGTTCTTCTTTATTTTGTTTTAAAAATGGTTTATATGGCATTTATGTACATCTGAACGAAATCTTCTGCTTATAAGATATCGATCAAAATCTAATAGATATCAAATTCTAATAAATACATATATTTTATAAAAAATACAAAATTTTTGCAAAAAAAAATGTTTTGTAAAATTATTTTATTTATACAATGACTCCAACGAATAATCTCATTACTAGGTTCTCTAAGCATAAAACAATAGCAATAGCATTTTATCCATAAGAACTAAAAGTTTCAAACGAAAAAGAAGAGTCATTTTTTTTTTAGCTCAACGTATAATCGAACATAGCAAAGTATGAAAACTTGAAATGCAATAATCGACCAATCAGTAACAATTTGTATATCAATCAGTAAGCGTTTTGGATTTAATTTTGAAAATTTGGTATACTTCCGACTATGTGGAGTTCAATATTTCTAATAATATAAAATATGTTATGTTCAACAAGGATGTTAATCTTTTTTGATGAACTGAAGTTCTGGATTCTGCGATGTTCCTGATGTTTTTATAAGCTTGGAACCGTTACGGATCAACTAAAGCTTTGTGAAACCTGATGTGCGCTTGAGGTCGTTATCTTTATAGAATTCGCGGTTGTTTGCGATACTAAATTTTTTTTGCCAACTTTCAGACTCCAGCAATCGAGCCTCAAACACTAAGTTTGATTAAATTCAATTTTTCAATTTTTTTTTTATTAAATTCAATTTGATTGACGAATCAGGTAATTTTATGGTAAAATACACCTGCGAAAACAATTTCAATTTGCAAGGATCAAATGCAAGTTATTCGTATGACGTAAGCCAAACGTCGAAATATTCTGTGGGTACTTATGTATTGTTTTTGAAGCTTATATAAAAAAACTTGTTAAAATACTGAAGCGTGTAAGGTTTTGCACATAAAAATTAAAGAGTTTTTATTTTCGTGAACTTATTCTACAATTGCAAAATAAGCCAAAATAAATCTTAAAAAATAATATTAATAGTTCTTATTTAAGTTTGATCCCTGATAATCTGCCAGTTAAGTGTCCTACTTTTAGTCTTCAAATCCAAATATTTCAGTTAAATTTCATAAACAATTTATTCTCCCTTTATTAAAAGATGGTTACATAAGGCATATGTACATTTTAGTTATTGATTTTAACTTTTGTGGGGAACTTTTCAATTTTTTTCAGTCTTTTACCTTAGCATTTTCTGGTTTTTATATATTTTTAGTACTAGTGGCAACTCGATTACGCTATGCTACGAAAAATAATCAAGTTGAATACCTAATAAGGCACACTTTTTATATCATCCGATGCTATCGAATACAAAAACAATCTGTTTTTAAAAATTCAAAACTCTACAAAAATCTTGGATTACGGGAAAAGAAATAGTTTTTCGTACCTTCATGCCCTTATATGAATGTTAATAACTTAACTGAGTATAAAACGATTTCTCCACAGAAAAAGAGAAACAGACTTTTAATGATATAGTGTGCCTCTGTGGTATGGTAAGTAAGAAACCCGCCTGCCAAACAAGAAGTTCTCGGTTCAATCCCAGTCTGAAAAAAAAATGTTTCTACAATGGTATCACCTCATAACTTAAGCTAGTAATGGGCTATGATTATTACTACTACTGAAAACCTCTCTAATGCATTTGCCGTTCGAAGCCGGCGTTTAGCTGTAGTAGGCCCCCTTCAATGAGTCAAAAAATAGAATCGGGTGCAGCTCTCTGCCTGTGGAAATTATTATTATTATTATTTATTAAATTATATATGCATGTATGTAAGTATGTACATATATTTCATTAAAGTCACAAGCAAACACATTTCTTTGCCAGGCCTATTTTATATAAAAACAGTACTTTTTATGACCATATTAAGGGAATAAGATGGTACTTTGATTTTAAAAATCCGTTGGACACCAATGGAATTATTAAGTTTTTTTTTTAATCTTTTTATTTTATAAAATTTGTTATTCTTTTAGTCAAAAGAGTACTTCTTAAATATTTTTGAGACCATTTCTTGAAAATACCATTACCAATCACATTAGAAATTAAAATTTCTTGAAGAAATTGTGTTCTCCACTAATTCTAATGGTAAGTTTTTATCAATAAATAGACTATAATCTATGTTTATTATAGACATACCATACTTATTTGAATAAATCTAAAATAAAAATGTTTTACGTTCTTAATCAACAAAAATCATTACCTTTTATGGCAATCAAATGACAAAATATTCGATTTATATTTTTTTTTTTAAATATATATATGGTGTAGTCTATTAACTCGTTAAGGCCCAGCGTTGCATATACACAACGTTCACGTTAACTATTTTTTTTAAATCAAACCGGAGCAAATTTGTTTTAAAGTCTAATTGACGTTTACCAGTTTTTTTATATAAAATAACTTTAAGTACATATTAAAAACATTAAAAAAAAGAAATTTTCTTACTTTTCGTGTATGTATTTTTACAAATAATATAAAAAAAATTGTAAATCAATTGTAAAATGCCTTATTATTCAGGCAATTAAGGCATGGTTTTTTAAATATTATAACAGTTTAAAAATTTAAATCGCATTTACTGAGTTTTGTGATTGAAAATACTCAGGTTGCTTATACTCAGGTTGCTTATACGCCTTGCGTATATACCTTACCGATATGTAATTTTATTTATTTCCAATTATATTTTTATGAACATCATACTTTTACTTTCTAAATAATGGATAAGCATGATTCGCATTCTTTTTCTAATTTTCTTGAGTAATTTAATGCCATTTATAAGTAGTTATGTCAAATTAGTTAAAATAGTAGTTGACTTTCATACTCTCATCAGTAGTAAAAGGCGTACAATATATATTATTATATTGTTAAGGCCAAACGTTGCGTTTATACAACGTGAAATATCATCTAGTCTCCCCCCGATTCGATTTCTTTTAATATTAATTTTAATCTTAGTTATGTCAATATAATCAAATTCTGCAAGTTTTATTAATCTACATAGCTCAACGAGATCATAGTTTGGGCCTTAATGGGTTAAATAGCTTTTATTATATTAGGCTTAAAACATATCAAAAACAACGTTAAGCGACAATAAACGATAACAAACAATACCAAAATGTTCACTAAAACTGAGCACCATATAAATCATATGGCAAATAAATATTATTAAATGTGCATACTTATGTACGTATGCATGTATGTACATTTGTACGTTCTATATGATTTCTCTAACTTTTTTTGTCTGTCCGTCCATTGAAAATATTAATATGGCATCAAACAGTCTAGTCTAAAAAGTCTAAAAATAAATTCTATTTTTATTATTGCTTTTGCTATTTTTATTTATTGTTAATTAATTAATTTTTTGTAATTTTGTGGCCATATTTGGTAATTTTCCCAATTGCCTTTTTGTTATATTGACCAAAACTCAAACGACATAGAAAATAGATAAACAAAAGAAAAAGATGCTCTGAAATTACTCAAATGTTTTAAATATTAAATCAAATTAAAAATGGAAAAATTTAAGATTCGTTAAAATCTTAATTTAGCAATTGCTTAAAATCAATCAAAATATAAATTTTTTAATACATTATCGTATATTTTACTTATATATTTTCTACGCCGGTAAAAGTAATGGTATATGCTAATGTTTATGAAGCATTAAAAGAAAACCTATACCAACCCTAAATGGAATCTGACTTACATGTATGAGCAGGTTCTTTAAACTGTATCTTCTAAAGTTTCTTAAGCGCGTGTAGTTTTAAAGTTCGATACTCTTTACATACATAGTAATATCGTCACTTTAAATGAAGGTGTTCTGACTCAATGAGGTCGTTTATGCTGAATTTTCCTGAGTTACAGGAAATATTCATTTTTTAATTGCAGATCTTTGCAGCATTGTTAGTCTCCTTTTTCCAGTTGTATTTTAAATTAATTTGAACAAGACCACCGAAGAGGATATTGGGTTTTACTAGCTTTGGATAGTCTGGAATCTAAATTAGGAAGAAAAGTACCTTCGAATGGGAGAACTTTCAACTTCGCTTTCTACCTCATGCAGTCAGTCAAGAAGTTCACATTTTGGGGCTGTGGTTTAAGTCTTAATCACAGGGTGAGGCAACTTGGTAAAATGTGTAAAATGGCAATCTGCAACTGATATTTAGACTGCCCTCAACTCCTGAGTACTCTTGTGTTCATAAATTTCAACTCGAGTATCTTTTTAATGTAAAAGACGCAAAGTGATTTCGTTTTAACAATGGAATTGCTGAATTGATTAGAATTTTAGAATTTTAAAAAATCATTAAAGCAACTTTTAGGAAATCTTTTTTTGCATATCCGGCACATTTTTCCAAGAGCTCAATTAAATGTTTTTTTAACATATTTTTAGTTCTTTGGTAATTTGGTAATCGAAAAACTTTATTTCAGTTTCATAACTATTATTTTAAATTGTTGTTATTATTATTGAAAAAGCCTTTATCTGATTACGGGCTATTAAACGTAAGCACGTAAGAAATATGCTCAGCTGAGAATTCATGTGATTTTTTTTCTTAATTGAAGATATGGGAACATAAACACCTACGAAGTGAGATTGATAACATTGACTGCCCATAAAACACCAGCTACAAAAACAGAAAAAAATTTATTGAAGGTGAATTACACAAAACAAAAACAAACAAAAATACGTTAAATGAGATTAATTATCATAAAGGAAAAATATAAATAAAAAATGGAAGGTTAACACACGAATAAAATATTGACGATAAGAATTGATTAAAAACGAGAAATAATGCACAAGTACCGAAGTACATATGTATACGATATATACATATGTGTATATAGCGTTTTCAGTTTAAATTAAACCTTTTTCAAAATAAACGAAACTCTTTCAGAATGAACGAAGCATTTTTCAAAACAAACGAAACTTTATTTATAATAAATAAAACTTTATTCAAATATATGTATAAAATTTTTTAAATTAAACTGCACCATTTTTAAAACTAAAAAAATAAAACAAACAAAAATAAAACATATACTCGTACATATTCATTTATAAATAATACTTATTGAAATTAATAATGTGTCTCGCCGCTTTAGAATTTTCTGATGATCATATCCACAACATAGTTCGCACAATTATTTTGATTAATATCTCCGATACTTTCCTCAGTTACACTTACTATGTTACGCTCAGTAGTAATATCACTTAATATTGATCGGTCACTATTGTCCACCATTTTTCGTACTTTTTGTGATTTAGTGATTCTCTGGCATTATCCACAATTAAAAATGATTTTTGTAACTCTGGGTTGCTTTCAATTTTATCGAAGAGCTTACGAAAAAATTCTTGGTGACCATCCAAGAAAAAAGAAGTGTTGAGCCTTTTTTCATGTATATATGCAATAAAATTATTAAGTGTAAACAACAAAAACACAAAAAAAAACATAGAACAATACTTTTTATTTTGTAGCATACTTTAGGCATTTTAGAATCAATAAGGAATCTTCTTTACGATCGTTACAAGACACTTCTTCATTGTCGTATTCCACTCGCGTAAGCTTAGACCAACAGGAGCAACTGTGTCCTCACGACGACTCTTCTTTAAAGATTCGTGAAAGAAATTTAAGCTAAGAAGGCTATTTCGCGATTAAAAATGTTACTGAAAGAATCGTTTTAGCGCATCGTAAACGTTTCACCTAGAAGAGCCATAGTGAGAATACAGTTCTTCCCGTTGCTATAAAGTTACGCAATAGGAATACGATATCGTGCACAATTAATTTAATCGCCCGTTCCAATAGCGGAAGAGCCTATTACGATTAAAAGTGCTAGCTGGGATAGCAGTAAATAAAAAACAAAAGAAAATACAAATGTACACTGGTAGACATTTGTTTGGCTGCACCATACTTTTTGTTGTTTTTATGTAAATGAATGAACTTTTTTGGAAAACTTTTTCTGTATTGATTTATTTTAACAATTCCTTAAAAATAAAAAACAAACTTAAAATATATGTATTTCAATTAAGTAACAAAACATTGCAAAAAAAGAAAAATATGCCGAGACATTCGTTTGGACGCACGAGGCAGCCATTTGAATGAAATTATTTTCCATTATTAACCGGAAGTAGTTTTTTTATAGCATTTTCAAAAAAAGTTTATTTGGCGGACCCTTTATATATTAAATATAAAAGTGGGTCAAGTATGGAGCCCTCTATGTACACCTCTTGTCATTGGGCAACTTCTTGAGACGTTCGAATCATGATAAAAATTTTGGCTTCTATTACTTAAGTAAGACGATAATAATTTTAATGCTATGTTGCATATGTTCAGTTTATATAGTAAAATACAATGGTTTACTGTGTCATATGCTTTAGAATGGTCAAGCAGTATAAAAAAGGACGCAGTGTGATAACGAACTTAGTGTTTGATTTCTTCAGTCACATCAACTTGTAACTGCCATGTAAAAAAATAATTATTAAAAAAATGTTGTTTGTGCTTGATTGTGGATAACTGAAAATACTCTGTTTGGCATAGATTCAACTAGATTTTGTATAGTTTTTATGTCAATTTTCGACCAGCATTCTTTGATTTTTTGTTTCAGTTCATTAACCGATGAAAATTGTTGTCATCTTTCATAAACCTTTGATGCCAGAATTCCCCATAAATTCTTTATCGGGTTGCAATTCGGACTGCATGCCGGCCATAACACTTCCGCCACCGAAATTTCTTTTAGACCAGACAACATTTTTTTCATTCAAATCATACCAATAGCAGCTATAGCAATCCGGTCCATCCAAATTAAATTTTTTTCATCAGAAAATATCACTCTTTTCCACTAATTTTTCCATGTCATGTGTGTTTTTGCAAACGTAAGCCTTTTCTCTTTATGAAGCTTCGTTAATCGAGGTTTAGATTTAACTTTTTTCCATCTTGATGAAGTTTTATTTAAAACGCGAGCAATAGTTCGCCTGGACACTGGAAAGTTATGTTTTTCCTTTATTTCACGGCACGTTAGTCGACTTTTTGACGCTTCAAATCGAATTAGGCCCTTTTGACGGCTGCTTAATTTGGAAGATCTCCTCGTTGGAGCTTTAATACCATACTTGGTGCCAAGTTTTAAAAAGTTTCTAACAACTTTTTCGGAACGGTTCAACAATCTCGCAATTTCTCTGTTTGATTTTTCGTTGGAGCTTTAATACCATACTTGGGGCCAAGTTTTAAAAAGTTTCTAACAACTTTTTCGGAACGGTTCAACAATCTCGCAATTTCTCTGTTTGATTTTGCACTTTTTTTAAATTTTCAATTAATTTTTTTTTTCAGTTTCATTTAATCGTTCTCCAGAACCCATTTTGCTTTAATATAACCACTTTTATTATTACTAATCAAAAATATTTTTTTTCTTCTAGAGCTGATGGCCATAGCAGCCAGTGCTCTTTAACTATAATTTAGTTTTAGAATTAAGTTCATTAAGATTAAATAAACGAATAATAATAATAAATAATAATTTTTTTTTCAATTTAATGTTAATTTGCGTTTTTACCAAAAACCTTGATCACGCTACCAGAAACGTATGTAACGTATGTCTCACAAAAAACTATATGATTTTTAAAAAAATGCATTCTTTTTTTTTCTTGAACCGTTAGGTCAGTTATTGTTTTTGATTTATTAAGCCTATTCTTTAGTCTACAGAAAACAACAAAATAAGTGATATTTATTTAATATATATCACATGAAAAAAATAAAAAAAGGAAAAAAATTTATGCGGCCAAACGAATGTCTACCACTGTATGTATATATCGCACACTAAATCATGAACAGTCACAACTCAAAATTTGTAAATGTTCAGGAGAGGCAAAAAACTGTTTCTAATAACGTAGTTGTTATTAAATCGTCAAATTGAATTCGACATTGAAGTAAGCTTCCTTAGGAGACAGTTTACTTAATTTTTTGTTTAATTTTGTGCAATAACTTTGCAAATAAAAGGTAATTTTGAGTTGTGACTGTTTAGTTGAAAATTTTGTTGAATTTTTTTTATTGAATAATGAGTATTATATCTAATTATGCCTTTTCGTTTTAATTAAGTTAAAAAATTATTCATTTATAGCATCACAACTCGAAATAATACTATTTATGTGAAAGAAAACTACTCAATTACTCATAATCTCACTGTCAAAACTAAAAATAGTACTCTTTAGTTGATAATATACAAGAGTCAGTCACAGGTAACATAAAAACAGACATAACAATATTTTATCATGTAAGGGAGATAGTGATGCAAATGAAATTTTCGTGGTCGTTAGAGATTTGATCGGTGAATTGATTTATAGAAAAAAAAGCGATTTTGATCAATTTAGAGTTATAGACCGTTCACGATTTAGCGTGCGATATGTATATATATGTCTTATTTGTCATATAAAACACATTTTTTTAAATTTAAAAAAAATGTAAATTTTGGGAAAAAGTTAAATTACACTATGCAACAAGCAAAAATACCTTTGATATTTAATATATTTTTTTGATGCGCTATGGTCGCCTAACTTTAAAAATAATCAGCATTATAGATTGTATGGAAAAGTTTTTTTTAGATTTTTTTTTTTTTTTTTTTTTTTTGTCTAAAATGTGAGATCTTCGAATAGGCTGCTTCATACATTAAAAATTCAAAATTATACCAGCTTTAAGCCATTCTTATACAGAGACATAACAGTTATAAGAAATATCTAAAAAAAATTAGTCATAATTGTTATATCAAAGAAATTAGATTTTGTTCCTTCAAGTAATAGTTATTTTCAATGAAAATATATTATGCTTTTCGATAAGTGTTATTCATAATAAATATCTTTCTTCGTTGCTCTTACTTTTATTTTAAATTTTCTTGTTTTAATGCTGCCTGATTTTTAACACAGTCCTCTAAGGGGTCAAATTGATACGGTGCTTGTTCTAATCTAAGTACGTCACAATTGCTGAGAGTATCAATTAGAGAGCTGCTAATAACGTTCACGCTTGCTAGTAGAGATAAATAGGTTCAAACCTGTGAGACTGGACGTATAAATCGATTTGTTGCAACATTGGGAAGAGAAAAATTATACTTTTACATTTTTACGTAAAATGGTTCATATTGCCCATGCAGTGCCGGCTACACAGGATTCTGTCTGTTGAAAGAGCATTTTTTAGTTTCTTTTGCGACTTTAAAAGTAAAATATAATATACATTTGTACTAATGAAATGCAAGCAAAGCAACGAAAAAAGAAACTTCTTTTGAGCAACGGAAAACAATTTTTCGTGGGAATAACTCTTATCAGGCAACCTAAAAATTGAAAATAAAAGTTATGAGCAATGGAAAAAAATATTTTTGCGAATAACTCTCATTAAGCATCGGAAATAAAAATAATGAGCAACGAAAAAAATATATGCTTAAGAATAACTTATTTAAAAACGTAAATATTATTCATTGATCTATGCCAACTTTTCCAATCTCAAAAAAATTGAATAACAGTTATTTTTGGTGTCTGTTCTTATATCATTTTTTAATATAACCAATATTTTTGGAGATATTTAGAAACAAATTATAAAAAAAAATTAAGAATTATGAAGTTTTTAATTTCTAAACATTCACAAAAAATAGAAAGCAGCAAATATTTACCAGTTTCACTATTTATTCATAAAGTTGCATATACTAAAACTAAAATAAACCATAATTCATGAAAATCGATTGATGAATACATATTTTATTCCCAATAAAGTGAAAGTACCTAGTTTGGAAAAAAAATTAAGCTAACTTATAGAGAACTAACTTGTGGTTAGCTGATACTTAGCGCATATTGAGTGAAAACTAACTAGCTCCTATAGAATTATAGAAGAAACTGATAGTATTTACTAATGATAATGAGTTAGCTCTGTATTCACCTCTAACTCATCGCTGATTAAACACAAGTTAGCTTTAAGATTACAAATGTACGTCCCGACAGGGACGGAAAAGATGTATGAAAATTTTACATACAGACGTATGTGAGGTATGCATGTATATACTTGTAACAGATACTTATTTGTTTCTGTTTGTATGCATGTACAGTGGTGTTCAAAACATTTGCAACTGCATAATGGATTAGGTCATTATATACATTTTTTTTATCAAAAAAACTTTCAGTATATGTTTTTGTTTTTATTTTATTGCATTCGGTTATAACATATTATTCTACAAATTCAAACATATTATTCATAGCTTTACAAGAATAAAAAAATTAATTTTAACAAAATAAGTCGATCATGAAATGTTCAAAACATTTGCAACTATTAAAGTAATTGATAGGTAATAAAGGGTCCGCCATCTAACTTTTTTTCAACTAGAGCTTATTTCGTGAATGGTAACACTTAGCTCATGTCTGATTTGACAGATAATTAGTTTTATCCTTCCGCTGAACGAATATGGTTGTGTATACGCTTTGCTAAGTGGGCCTGCGATCGACTTACAGAAGATGCCGATTTTGCCAAAAAAAAATCAATTTTTCAGATGAAGCTCATTTTGATCTTGGCGGGTATGTAAACAAGCAAAATTGTCGCATTTGGGGCACAGAAAACCCGCACGCATACATTGAAAAGCCGATACACCCAAGATGAGTCACTGTTTGGTGCGGATTTTGGTCCAGAGATATAATTGGGACATTTTTCTTCGAAAATGAGCAAGGAGTGGCCGTTACAGTCAATGGCGATCGTTATCGGGCCATGTTGAACGAATTTTTGTTCACAAATATTGAAGAGGAGGATATTAGCAACATTTGGTTTCAACAGGACGGCGCTACGTGCCACACAGCCGAAGCTACACTCGATGTTTTACGCCCTGTTTTGAAGATCGCATTATCAGCCGCAGTGCTGATGTCGTTTGGCCACCTCGGAGCTGTGATTTGACACCGTTGGACTATTATTTATGGGGTGCCGTCAAAGATAAGCGTTTTAAAGGACAATATTCGTGAAGCCATTGGCGAAATACAGCTGCACACAATCGATAATGTGCTTAAAAATTGGACCGAAATTGGAAATTTGAGAAAATATTCAGTAGTTTTTTTTATAGCATTAAAAAAAAATTATGTTTTCAATCGGGTTGAGATCGGAAGATTGGGACGGCCACGACATGATATAAATTTCATTTTCCTTCAGCCAAACTTTTACAACCCCCGCCGTGTGTTTTGGGTCGTTGTCGTTCTGGAAGGCCCATGAGATTTCCATTTCCCATTCAGCATTCGGAGGCATAACATAACTCAAAAGATCGCTATAGATTGTCGCACAATGGTCGTCGAACAATGGCTCTTCCATCTGATCACCGGAGGTTGAATTTAGACTCATCTGACTACAATACATTCATCCATTGCTGTTAAGTCGAATTCAAATGGATGCGTGCAAAGTCATGCCGAGCTAAATAAAAAGGAAGCCGATAACCATTATGTTCAAGCATTTGTTAGCATCCGTTAGAGTAAGAGTAATGAGAGTTACAAATGTTTTGAACACCTGAATTTTGAATACATCTATTTTCATTAATTTTGTTGTTGTTTTAATTTAACGGAACTAATTTCATTTATTTTATTTGTTTAACAAAAAACAATGTATGAAGAAATTGTAAAAAATAAATTTTAGTAACTAAGTGTGATTTGAAGGAAATAAACAACAAATGCGATTACAGTTCCAAATGTTTTGACCACTGCTGTATATAGTACATCTGCATTTATTGAAAATCAGGTGTTGCCAAGTGTAGTAAAAAAATTTCAATATCGAGAAACAGCAACAACAACAAAAATCTGAGGAAAAGAATATAACTTCCCTAAAAGGACATGAAAAGTTCATACACACAATAAAAATCAATAATTGCCTGGAAATATGCCGGCTACGAAGCTGAAAAAATAACAAACAAACAAACAATAACAACAACGGTTGTGAGATAAGAAAAAATAAACAAATATTTATAATATACAAGAATATCATATGGTAACAACTGTAGAATAGAAAATTGTACTTTTAGTTTAATTGAGAATAAAAAATAAAAGAACAACTACAACAAAAAAGTGCTAATGAAAAGGGTTGTTTTCGTTATAAGTGCGACGCATGCTTTTTGCAAGCTGCAAGACTACAGACAGACAGGGTAGATAAATTAATAAACAGGAGGGAAAACGACTAAATATTTATTAAGAGACATACTTATAAAGTTTTCAAAAGGCATGTTGCTAAATTTCTTAGTTAAGAGCACTACTTTTACACTCTTTACGTGTTTGACTGAAATTATTTTCAGATTTTTTTAACTTTAAATACTTGATGAAGCAAATAAAAAACTGTTTAATTTTGGCATAAAATGACTATTATCCTAATAGTAGTTCAAAAAACAACGCAAAAGTTTTTAAAGAATGGATGCTGCAAGAAAAATTTCAGGTGATTTATTGGACAACAGAAAGTTCTAATCTCAATGCAATGGAGAATTTTTTTGACAATAGTAAAAAAATTCTGGAGATGTTATTGGGCTTCGGTGAAAATAGTGGAATTATGGCAACGAACATTATATGAATGGAACCAAATTTCTGTAACATTTTTGGACAATACTTCAGTACAAGAGCTCTAAGAAATTTATTAAAAATATTAAAGCCAAAAGTGGCAAACAGCGTAAACGCAGATTTTTTTAAGAACATAACAAGGAATAATTGTCTAAGTCTATGTTATATTTGATTACGTAGTTATATATTTGCGGGAACCTTACAGCTCAACTTCTAAACATGTACTCATTTTTGCAACCTACTGTATGTAATTTTTTTTTTTTTTGACGGGTTGGGTTAACCGATTGACTATTTTTTCTCTTAAATTTTACAGTTTTACCCCTTATTAATTTGGCAGCAGTGATAACTAAATTTTATTACACTATTTGCGCTCTGTTTCCGACAAAGAGAGAAAACAAGTTCTTAGAATTTTGTTTAGGGAGCGGTAACGTGTGCTGCAAAATTAATTGTTGGTACTAATTTTTGCATAAACATTTCCATAACAGGACAATAAGCAATTGCGCCCATATGCTGGCTTAGTATACACATACACGCGTACTACATCGTACACACACACACACTGTACAAAATTTCACTTTTTATACACATGTTATATTATCTCTTCTACTCTTTGTTATAACCAACAACTGCCAGTACTACATTAACACACAGAACCTTTAACATGCGCTTTGTTAAAAAAAATATTGGAGAAATAAAAACAGTTTTAGTATATTTAAGCGTAAAGCCGCACCCTGCTTTTATATAAATTCATCACATCATATGTCTCTTTATATGCATATAAATATGTATGTATGTATGTACTTTTCGTTTATATATATGTATATATATCTATGCATATATATGTATGCATAGATATATCGTTATAAGTAGTATAAAAGGCGGCTGACATGCTTTTGCAAAAAAAGGACCTTACCCTCTAAAACAAAAATTAAACACCACCTTCAAGTTATAGACAGCTCGAGGTCTTAAACATCACCAATATTGCCACCACCACCACCACCACCACCACCACCACCACCACTAACACTACGACGTGGTTGTAGTCGTCCACGGTTAAATGTGTATACATACATTCATAAGTACGTGCATGTTTACATTTTGTCTGCAAATCAAATAAATGACGAAGAAAGAAGGAAAATAAAACACCGGAAAAATAAATAAAATACATGATAAACTTTTTTTATACAATAAAGTCTACAACACAAATAGCACCAAATTACAAACACGTGTAGACGTCTGTTGCCAGCTGATTATGTTTTTAAGCAACATTTAAGGATTTTTTTTACTTCGACAGGAGTAGGCTACAGTGATCGCCACCAAAGGTTTTGAAAACTAATTCGGCATGAACAAGATTTTGTTAGGGTAGTCCTTTGTTATGGAAGCCCCGAAATAATTATCTTGATATTTAACATTTAAACACTAACTTAAATATATGATTAAAAAATTTTTGCTGTAAAACTCTATCCAGCAGGCTCAGCTTCAGAAAGAACTAGAGGAAGAGTTGTTGACGCCTGGAAACATCATACCTTCGGAAGACTCAAACGTCACGCAGGACTCTGCTCGATGATCTTTCATTGAGCACCGACAAGCTGGATGACACAGTCATCTTAGCTCAAGCGTCGGCATTGGGTACAGATGATCAGAAACTGGTGGTGCAGGCCTCGAGTGATGGTGTTTCGTGGCTCTCAACAGCTCCCTCCTCGAATTCTTTGGTTGAGCAGAACACCCTATCAGGTAGTCAGAAAAAGGGAAATGTGGAAGAAGGGTAAATGTGGTTTTCATACCGAACACCGGTAGATCTTGCTACTCCTTGCAGGGAGATTTTAGGCCGATCAGTCTGTCATCGTTTTTCTGAAAACAATGGAAACAGTGGTAGATTTTTATCTGAGCAAGATCAAGAGGAGGAAATTTAGTGGGACTCAACATGCCTACTTAAGAGATAGGTCTACACAAGGTCATATTGAGAAGAGTTCGGATTATGGGATTTATATCCTTGCAGCCTTCTTGGATATTGAAAGTGCCTTAAATAATGTTGAAACTGTGGCAATCAGGGAAGCACTGGTTGGATTGGCGTCCATGATTTCCTGGTTGAGGTTCGCCTTGAGAGACTGGTGTCTCCTCCTTGTGGAGTACTTTCAAACTTACTTTGGAATCTTGTAAATGGCAATTCAGGCGGTTTGAGTAGGAAGATGGTTTGTTATGCGGACGATCTGATGATTCTTGTGATGCAATCAGCGATTAGCAAGCTTTCTTCCTGAGCGTCCATCATCGGTCTTAACGTCAAGTTTGAACTACCTAGTAGGTTAAATGGAGGTATGTTAAGACTGTCTGATGGGGACAAGTTTTTAGAAGTTTTCTTGGAGAGCAAACTTAATTGGAGGGAAAATACCCTTTCAAGGATAATAAGATCTTCAATGCTTATTATGTGGTTAGAAATGGTATTGATAAGAGACGGGGTTTCGAGCGGTGATGGTGCAGTGGATGTATGAGTCCGTAGTTATACGTGTCCTCACCTATGGATGTATCGTATGGTGGAGAGCTCTGCAAAATGCCAATCGAAGGAAGGACTGGGTTGCGCATTCGGCGATTTGCGCTGGTTCTACGGACTGCAGGGTTAAGGAATGCAACTTCAGTAGGTGCCCTTCGCCAGTATTTCTGGACAGAGTTATGGAGAAGCAGAGGAGAATGTAGGGTTGCTTTGGCTGCTTTGGCCTAAAATTTACCGCTCAAGGACGGATTGGGTCCTCAATCTGAAGAGAAAATCTCTTAGGATTCTGATAGGTTTTATAACGTGGATTTTATAAGGGCAAAATGGGAATATGCGAAGCAGACACCCAAATATTCTGCCAACTTTGCGGCGATACTTCGGTACCGCCTTCCGTACTTCTTTAAATAAATATTGATTTTTATACATAAAAATTGATGAACTAGACTCATTGAAAGTCAATAAACCCACCGGTTCCGAACGGCAGATATATTAGTTAGTGAAGTTTTTTACAGCGTAAATACACATAACCAGTAGCTAGTAATGTTGTGAGGTGATATCGCTGTTGAAAATTTCCCGACGACTTCTTGGTTGGAAGGTGAGTTTTTACCCAACATACCACAGTGACACACGCTATTAAATACGTGGTGCATAAATTTACATACAGTGCTGCTCGAAATCTAAGCAAATTTTCTTGTTCAGGCAATTAAGGACTCGTATATTGCTAATAGATTTATTCAAAGTAAACATTTAATTTTTGTTATCTTGGGCACCTAAATTATAACTTTAATAACAAACCTTTAATTCTATTCTCTATCGAGTAATACAGCAGAAATGATATTAGCTCCTTGAGTAGCTGTTCGTAACTTAAGCATTTTTTCAGAACATTGTGTAATAAACTTTATTTTCCATGGCCTCCGCACACTGTTTTGGCATAATTTTTATGAGATTTGTTAGAATTATTGTTAGTATTGATAGCCACTTTAATTTTAAGCTCTCCATCAGCTTCTGCGTCTTTTTAAAACAACGTGGTCCAGCTCTGGGCTTCAAGAATTAGGTACAATTTTATTTAAATAAAAGAACCGGTTATTTGAATTATTATTAACCGAAAACCGGTTATTTAAAAAGTGCTACTTTTCGAATTATTCGAAAACCGGTTTTCGAAAAAATTCGAATAATCGATCTTCCTAGTACCTACCTACCTACCTGGTAGCAAAACAATTTTGAATGTTGCAGCTACTTCGCATAATTTATTGCCCAAACACAGTTTATTGAACTTATAGTGGCTCAATTTTTATTGAAAACGATCCTTGGCTTCTAAAAGTTTATTTTCATATACATGTGTGTGTATATTGATATCAATTGGTGCTACCAAAAATCATTTTAACAAACACTGACAGCACCGTTTTAGACTGGTTAAATAAACAACATTAATGACAAAAACAACGTAAATTTACGAAAATGTTATAAATTTGAACTTGAACTTCCACCACAAAGTATTGAAGATAGAGCAAAAGCAAGAGTCGTAGGTTAAATGGAGGTATGTTAAGACTGTCTGATGGGGACAAGTTTTTAGAAGTTTTCTTGGAGAGCAAACTTAATTGGAGGGAAAATACCCTTTCAAGGATAATAAGATCTTCAATGCTTATTATGTGGTTAGAAATGGTATTGATAAGAGACGGGGTTTCGAGCGGTGATGGTGCAGTGGATGTATGAGTCCGTAGTTATACGTGTCCTCACCTATGGATGTATCGTATGGTGGAGAGCTCTGCAAAATGCCAATCGAAGGAAGGACTGGGTTGCGCATTCGGCGATTTGCGCTGGTTCTACGGACTGCAGGGTTAAGGAATGCAACTTCAGTAGGTGCCCTTCGCCAGTATTTCTGGACAGAGTTATGGAGAAGCAGAGGAGAATGTAGGGTTGCTTTGGCTGCTTTGGCCTAAAATTTACCGCTCAAGGACGGATTGGGTCCTCAATCTGAAGAGAAAATCTCTTAGGATTCTGATAGGTTTTATAACGTGGATTTTATAAGGGCAAAATGGGAATATGCGAAGCAGACACCCAAATATTCTGCCAACTTTGCGGCGATACTTCGGTACCGCCTTCCGTACTTCTTTAAATAAATATTGATTTTTATACATAAAAATTGATGAACTAGACTCATTGAAAGTCAATAAACCCACCGGTTCCGAACGGCAGATATATTAGTTAGTGAAGTTTTTTACAGCGTAAATACACATAACCAGTAGCTAGTAATGTTGTGAGGTGATATCGCTGTTGAAAATTTCCCGACGACTTCTTGGTTGGAAGGTGAGTTTTTACCCAACATACCACAGTGACACACGCTATTAAATACGTGGTGCATAAATTTACATACAGTGCTGCTCGAAATCTAAGCAAATTTTCTTGTTCAGGCAATTAAGGACTCGTATATTGCTAATAGATTTATTCAAAGTAAACATTTAATTTTTGTTATCTTGGGCACCTAAATTATAACTTTAATAACAAACCTTTAATTCTATTCTCTATCGAGTAATACAGCAGAAATGATATTAGCTCCTTGAGTAGCTGTTCGTAACTTAAGCATTTTTTCAGAACATTGTGTAATAAACTTTATTTTCCATGGCCTCCGCACACTGTTTTGGCATAATTTTTATGAGATTTGTTAGAATTATTGTTAGTATTGATAGCCACTTTAATTTTAAGCTCTCCATCAGCTTCTGCGTCTTTTTAAAACAACGTGGTCCAGCTCTGGGCTTCAAGAATTAGGTACAATTTTATTTAAATAAAAGAACCGGTTATTTGAATTATTATTAACCGAAAACCGGTTATTTAAAAAGTGCTACTTTTCGAATTATTCGAAAACCGGTTTTCGAAAAAATTCGAATAATCGATCTTCCTAGTACCTACCTACCTACCTGGTAGCAAAACAATTTTGAATGTTGCAGCTACTTCGCATAATTTATTGCCCAAACACAGTTTATTGAACTTATAGTGGCTCAATTTTTATTGAAAACGATCCTTGGCTTCTAAAAGTTTATTTTCATATACATGTGTGTGTATATTGATATCAATTGGTGCTACCAAAAATCATTTTAACAAACACTGACAGCACCGTTTTAGACTGGTTAAATAAACAACATTAATGACAAAAACAACGTAAATTTACGAAAATGTTATAAATTTGAACTTGAACTTCCACCACAAAGTATTGAAGATAGAGCAAAAGCAAGAGTCGTAAAACAAAAAAAGAAGTAAGATAATTATTACTGGAGACAAATAAATGCTAACTCTATATCTTTTTTTCAGTGCTGCCAACTGTTTATTATCAAAATACGTAGACCTCCTATTCAAAAGGCGCTGAAAAGCGCTAAATCATAAATTGTGTAACTATTTGGTACTATTTGCCGTAAAAAATCATTAATAATATTTAAAAACAGAAAAATATACCCAAATTGTAAAAAAAACGTTTCTCCTTTTTTGGGTTCAGATGTAATATAAAAAATAAATACCTATCAGAGCCCGTGCTAGACAAGGTTGTATTATTTCTCAACTGCTGTTAAAGGCCATGACTGACAATCCTACAAAATCGTGGGCTTATGTAAAAATAAAAATCTTTTATTTCCTGTCCTACATAAGAAAATCACAACAAGATATGTGATCGGATGCCACACTGTCTTACGAAAAAGATGCAAAAATATATGCTTCACAAAAAACAGCTCTGCTCTCAGAGAAAATACTATTTTTAGAAAATTTCCAATTTTCCAATTTCCAATTCCATTAAATTGGACACACTTGTCGAAGAATCTGTCACACATTTTTTATATATCGAACGACTAAATCTGATAGTCAGCCATGGTCTTTAACGTTGTCCTCAATTGTGTATTGCAACATGATATAATATGGGGACTTGATACAAAGTTAGAAGACCTGGACATTACGAGACACAAAGAAAGCTAGATTCTATACATCCAGAATCACACAGAGCGGGCTTGCGAATAAACATCTTTATAGCCAAAATTATCATTAGGCAACGCTAATAACACAACGATTTTTCAAATTGGAAACAGAAATATGAAGATGTTTCATCTTTTTGCTATCTTGGCAGTATCCTCACGGCGTCCAGTGGTTCCAGTCCTGATACATTAACTCTTGTGAAAAGTATATTTTTGTATGGTCGGGAGTTATGGAATGCGGCTGTGATTGATGTCAATTCCATTCAGGCATTCTGACATTTTGAAAATACTCAACAAGATTACACCAAGTTTCTGTAATGAAGCAAATTGTGAGAAGGAAATAGACATGGACATAGACTTATAAGTTTAGTATTTTGGTTAAATAGTTAAAATTTCTAGCATTCTTCTAAATATTAATTTTTTTCTATTTTACTTATGATAATTCTTGAAAAATTGGCTCTTAGATTTGAGATAAGTTTCAAAAACATTATTTTTATTAATTTTTGCACAAATGTTATCTGCCAATAACATAATTTTCGCACCAAAAAACAGTCCATAGCTTATATATATTAATGATTTTATTGAATTAAGTGACTTTTGACTAAATGTAATTAGAAAAGCATATTTCGGCAGTTGAAACGCGCTATATATAATTGACAACACTGCTTTTTTGCCACAATCAGTTTAGCCATATTTTTTTTTTTTTAGCTGAAAATTTGGAAGAAAAAGCTGATTGTCATTTAAAAAACTGCTCACACTAAAAAAAGTAAAAAAAGTATGCATAAACAAGTGAAATTGAAATCGAGTAAATTTTCAAAGACAAATGAACTTAAATTCGCCAGTTATTTTAAACTTTTGATAATAATCAAAGAATTTATTTGAGGGCCAATTACTTGTATTAATAAGAAAAAGTATTAACATTTTTTCTGATTTGAAAATTATAACAATTTGATGCTTCAATCGTTTTCAGTTTAACTCGATTTCGGTTTACAGAACATACCCGATAACTTATTTTCATAGTGTATTTTTTATTCAAGCATAATACAACAAGTTAAATGTGATATGAATGAATGATATGATATAATTACACTGTGAGCTGATTTGACACTTTTATTTTCCGACAAGCTGGACACTTGGCCGGTAAATCGGATCCGAGTACGGTGAATCGAGTGGTGCGATCCGTTTTTCTAGGCTAGCTTTTGTTTTCAAGACATACCGTTATTTCGAAAATGGAGGAGGCAGCAAAACATATATTCGTGTAACTCAAAAACGGTTAAAATAACGCGTAAACTGAGAAAATCGAAATTCCGCAACAAAGTTACATTTAAGTAAGGCAAAAATTTTTTTAATCTACGCAGTCGTTTTGGAAATATTATATTTTTTCTTAAATGAACAGTGGGATCACATTACTACGTAAGGACTTTCGTATGAGTGAAATTTTATTATTGAAGTAGATATACCACTCATACGTATGAACTTACGTAGTATGTAATTTGATCCCGGTACGATTGAACCTCACCACAGTTATATTAAACAAATAGGGTGAAATTTTAGTTTCAAAAATTGTAATTAAAAAATTAAAATGATAAAAACTTCAGAATATGCACTTGTTTTTTAAACATAAAACTTCAAAACTGCTCAACACTTTGAAAAACTGCAAAATACAGATAAATCTGCACGCTTGGTAACGCTGACCACAATGCTATGGAAAAGAGAAACAAACAGCGTTGCCGATTTAGTGCCTTTCGCCCTATATGTGGGGCGTTACATATACCGAAAATCTAATTTTTTCTTTTTACCGCTTTTTTCAAAAAATGCGCTATGTTAGCGCTTTTCTACTGGCCATTTTGTTTAAGAAGTATAAATTTAATAAATTCAATGAACTCATTAATTGATATAAACTATTGACTTGAGATGCCTCACGCTATAAGAATTACTTAATTTCAGATAATATTTCTGAAAAAATGAATAAAAATAGCGTTTTTGAAACGCATCCCATATCTAAGAGCCAATTTTTTAAGACTTATAAGTCATTTTAGAAGAAGGCTAAAAATTTTAATTATTTAATTATAATACTAGACTTGTTATTTGTTATTACACCTTTAAAGATCCCAAGGGGATCATAGAGCCATAACGAATTCTTTCCATTTACGCCTATCTAAAGTCGATGAGCTAATCTGATACTAAGTCTAGTAAGGGGCTTGCCTTCCGATTCTTCTGTTTATCTGTGAGTTCCATTCAATGGGTAGTTTTACTAAGTCGTAGTTTGGTTTCCTCAGAGTGGGCCCAGTCCATTTCTTTCATTACAAGAAGTTGGTGTGATGTGAAACGGGATATCTCCCAAATTTCTGTTTCAGAATTCGGAAGATCGTTGTGTTATTAACGCTGGTTGATTCATATAATTTTGATTTTTAAGATTTTTATCCGCAAGCTCACTCTGTATGCTTCTGACTGTATAGAGTTAAGTTTTCATTGCATTTCACAATGTCTGTTAGCAAAGAGATAAAAGCCATCTGAGTAATCTTGGTCTTACAACTTTTTGTTAAGTCTCAAGGTTATATCACGTTACAATACATAATCGAGTACAACGTTAAACAGCAGTGGAGAAAAAACACAACTTTGCCTAACACCAGTACTAAAAAATTAAGAAAAAGATTTTAAGTTGTTGTTTTGTTCTAAATCAATTTTAATTTCATTTTGTAATCGTTCAAATTATTACAAAAAATTTGTAAAAGTGGAAATTTTAATAGTAGAAATTGTTTTTTTACAATACTCGTATATTGTTTAGCTTTAAATATTATTAACGCTTTTTTACAGCGCGTTTGGATTACAATTAGTTACAAAAATTATAATTCAGTGCTTTTTAGCGGCTTTTGAGTACTGGGTCTGCGCGTTTTTATCATAAAGAGTTGGCAGCACTGGAAACAAATTTGCTTTAATTGAATTGTTTTTGTACGTGAAGAAAACGCCGGCCGGCAGCTTTTAAGAGAGGGTTTCTTAGTATGCGCGTGTATGTATACCGCTGCTAACAGCAAAGTGTCTGGTGGCTCGCTACACATACACAAAGTTGATTACCAGCGAACATTAAGCTATTTTTCACTAAGCCCGGGACAAAAGTTGTATTTTCTTTCTCTTCAGACTATGAATGAAAAATACATACATATTTGCTAAAATCTCTATAAAAAACACAGATTAAGATTGCCTTTTATGGCAACACAAAAATATATTTTTTAAATGATTCAGACATAACGAGGTACGCAAAGCGTAATCCTAAAATACTAGAGGATATTAAATTAACATTTATTTATTATTAATTTATTTGTGTATCCATACATACATTTGTACGTACGTACTACGTACGCTGTTGTTTGCCTTTTTATTTATTTAAATTTTTTACAATTTTACCATTTATGTATAAACATTTTAATTTTTTTTTCATAAATATGTACATACATATGTACGAGTATATCGGACACTAAATCATGAACAGTCAGAACTAAAAATTGTTAAATATCAAGGAGAGGCAAAAAACTGTTTCTAATAAAGAAAACCGTCATAGAAGAATGTTTTTTTTTTTCTTTTTTGCGATAATTTTAGAAACAAGGGGTAATTTTGAGTTGAGACTCTTCAGTAAAAAATTTAGTTGATTTTTTCCATTGAGTGGTGGGTATTATATATATCAAACTGTGACTATTTAAATGCAAATATGTTTTGATGAACTGAACAATTGTTTCATTAACAGCGTCACAAATCGAAATAATACTGTTTAGGTGAAAGAAAACTACTTAATAACTCATAATCTAATTGTGACAACTAAAAATAGTGTTCGTTAGTCGAAATGTACTCCTACATGCGACATAAGTAACAGAAAAACAGACACAACATTATTTTCTCAGGTAGAGAAGATAGTGATTTAAAAGAAATTTTCGTAGTCGTTAGAGATTTGATCAGAGAATTAGTTCATGAAAAAAAAAAACGATTTTAATGAATTTTGAGTTGTGACTGTTTATGATTTAGTGTGCGATATACGTACATATCGCATATATGTTCATAAATATATGTATGTATGTATGTAGACAATATTCTTTAAATATTTTTTTTCAACATGCTTAGAATTTTTAATCAATTTGTACAACAATAAAATGAAAATGAAAAATGCGTCAAATTGTTGTAGCTTTTTGACTCCTGCCTTATACGATGTGTTTGGCATAAGTAATTTTATTCGATTTCCGTTAAAATTTAAATAATCATCGATGATTTATTAACAACAGAAAAAATTTTTAAAAAGTGTTTAATACATACATACATACATGTATACATACATACCTACATACGTACTTTTTTATTCGGATTTTATTCTATAAGTTTTAATGTAGTTCGTTTAATGCTGCATAGAGGAAGTCAGCAAATTGTTTTCAGAGTCTATTTACTACTTAATGTTGGGCCTTTAAACTTTGCCATTTAAAAAGTCATTGGCCTATAATTCCGCCAATTTTTGTTGGATTTTCAAAATTTTTTTAACAATTCCGAATTTGGAAAAAACAAATTTTAGAAAACTTTACAAACACCAAAAGAGCCGTGGAGTCCATTGTATTTTATTTAATAAAAACTCGTAGATAACAAATTTAAACGCTATAAAGTATGTTATCTTTGCTGCTTAAAACGAGTACAAATCTTGCGTTAATTTTGGTATACCTATTAGATTAGACGATTATGTCTCATATTAGCGGTATGAGTATCAAATAATATAAATTTCTTTCTTGGAACTGATATTGTATTTTAAGGACTATTTATATATGTATATATTTTTCTAATTTAGTTCTATTAATCATATTTGAAGGGTTTTAATGGAACTATTCCGTTAAATATGACATTTTATTTTATTTTTTTTTTAATTACAAGTGTTTGAAATAAAAATAATGTAAAATGTTTGTATGATTCATATAGTTTTTCTGTCTTGTGGTAAATATCGGTCTTTATTTGTATATGCATACAAACATATATAAGTACTGACGACTTATATATAATCACATACAAGTATGTATGTACTTCTTATCAAAATATATTTATTTACATACATTTTTACATCTATGTATGTACGTACATATGTATTTATAAAGAAAAAAAACCAAAACGATAGTGTTATAAATTTAAAACCACCACCAACAATAACTACAGTCGATATTAATCACATTGGCTTCTTAATATACAATTTTCAATATGTCCATAAAAATAAAAATAAAATATTTTTTTACTTCCCTTTAAAATAAAACAAAATTTTACGAAAATGAAATCAAGAAATGTATGACTCATACGAGTTTAAGACATCCGTTGGTTTCAAAATGAATTCTCTCTTCATATCAATTTGTTTTATATTCTGTTTTGATTCAATTTTTTTTTTTTTTGGGTTGGGTGCTTATAGATACATACTCATTATTGAGTGCATTAGCAATAGCTGAAATCAAAAGTTTATTCAGAGAAGGAGAAAAATAACAAAGAAAGGATTCGTTTGTCCTCCCTCACTCACCTCAAATAACAAATGGGAATATTTTGAAAAATGAAGGAAAAAAAATAAAATAAAATAAAATAAAATAAAATAAAATAAAATAAAAATTCACATCAAATACGTACAATTTAATTAAATGAAGAAAAAATTCATAAAAATAAAAGCGGTTAAGAAGTTAACGGCAGATAAACACCCATTAGATGATGTTGGCTAAAATCATTTGTATTTTATTTTAAACAAACAAATTAACAAAAATGTTGGCATTTTTAAGTAAATTTTTCAATTATGTTTTTTAACGTGAATACAAACTGATAGGCGATCAAAGTCGACCTTTCAATGCTTTACAAAACAGCTATGTAACTCAGACTCCAGCTACATGTGATTTGAAATCAACTGAAAATTGGCCTGATTATGCATAACTGAGACTTGAATCGGTATATTTATGTTTAAATCATCAATCGCAACGCATCACCTAGCCAAAGACTTTATCACCTGTACCACACTGTCTGGGTGTAGTTACTCATCCTTGCACATGAATTAAGAACTACATTGTATTTAAAATTGACGGCAAAAATAAAATTTTGCCTGAAAACGTAAAAAGTAGGTATCCCACGTCAAACACAGGGGCAAACGATATATGTACATGCTATTTGATTTTTTTAAGACTGTACAGTAAGAGTCAAAAAATAGCATACTGCCTCATGAAGTGTTATTTCAAAAAAGGCCTTTAACTCCATGAATTTCCAACCGATTTTTAAAAATGAAGTATCATTTTATTCATAACTAAATATACTATTTTAAAAAATCCAAAAATAGAACGATTTCTATATAAAGTAGCATGTAAAAATGTCTCTAAAATGGAAATTTTTGAATAAATTGTATAAAAAAAAACATATGTTTGCTTAGTAAATATACACAGATTTCTTAAGCTTATTAAATAAAGTGTACACCATTTGAGAGTTCTGTTTCTCTTCATTCCAAGTCCGTCAAGAATCTTAAAATCCTAAAATATTTACCTAAGTTATTAACTTATAAGTGCTTAAAGGTACAAAAAATTACAATTTTTTCTACCTGTAACTTCGTATTTTGAAGGTGTTTTGAAAATTGGAATACAGATCCATTTTGTACCATATAGCACCTAGCAGAAAAATGGTATCAGATTAAGGTATTTCTACTTCATTCTTCCTTATCGCCTAGGTTTTTGTCTAGTATACTTTTTTTGAGGCGTAAAAAAGAATTTTTCGCTTTTGTGGTATAACTTTAGTTGTTGTTTAAATAAATAAAATGTTTGAATTTATCGCAGTTTGAATGGCTGACATAAAAACTAAATTTCAGACAATAAGGCTGTATATTATTTTTTGACTCTGACTGTATAAGTATATTAATACGTATGTGGTAACAGACGGATGTTTTCCAATGCAATCAATTCTTTTATTTTCCGTCTTTCATGTCTTGTCTTGAAAAAACTAAAGCTGACAAAAACCAAAAACAATAAAAATTCCTATGTAGGGTACATTTCAGAAAAGCAAAAAAAAAAAAAACGAAATAATATGTATTAATTAATTATCATAAACCACTTTACAAGATTCACTAAATGATTTAACAGACAGAGGAGAGTCTACCACCATTGTTTTATAAGAAGAGCATTCGCTATTTTGTTTAAAGCAAAATTGTTGTTAAGAAATGTTTGTTAATAAACTTTTGAAAATTTCTACGGTCTGTTTAGTACTGTTTAAAAGCGTGTGAAAACTTTTCACGGTTTTATGGAACTTCATATGAAAAGAAAAATTAAAATCCAACGCGTTTAAATTTGTTTTCGCATATTTCCATTTATTTATTTATTTTCGTATAAACTTGAGAAATAATAAATAAATTAAATGAAAATAAAACTATAATTAGTGGTCGCTCAGCTACAACTTTAAGCCTTTTTGTTAATTTTTATAAAATTTTTTTCTAAAAATAAATTATTTATACGTTAAATAAAATGAAATTAATTAAACACTTGTTAGGGTATCATCTGGGCACTCACATCTGTAAATTGGATATAAAAACGTAACGAAATGAAATGCAATGCAATAAAATGTGTAAAACTGGTAAAATATTTTCCAATTAACGGCTGGCTGGCTTCTTTTTTTTATTAATTTCATTAAATTGACTTTTTTAAACATTGTAATGGTCTTGAATGATTCCATTGTAATTCCAATCAGTCAGTTATTTAAACAATATTCAGTCTCTCCATTTGACTTGTCTGGCTATTTAAAGATGCTGTCAGGTATGGTGTTTACCGTAGACATGAACATTTTACAGTTACTCAACTATTTGCAATTGGACTTACAAAAATTATTATAAATAATATGCTCCTTATGTCCGTACAGAATCCTAGTACAGAACCCAAGTAGACATCAATCAGACCTACAAAAAGCTCGCCATCAAAATTATGCATATTCTTTATTTTTTTGTTTAAAATCAATTCTCGATCTTAAGTACCTTAACTAAACCGTAACCAAACATCAGTATCAGAATAAGGATAAAGTTTACTGATTTTTTTAAATTTGTATGGCTTAAGTGGCTTCGAATTTAGCCTGAATAAGAATCAAATTCCAAGTTCTTCAATTGTGTAAGCTGTTTCTCTAGTTTTTTCCATCAAGTTAAAAGAGATCATCTTCAACTTGGACTATTTACCGGAATTTAAACAGTCCTATGCTGCGTCTTTCCTTGGGTACGTAACTGAAAGATTCATAAGTTCACACAGCTAATGGTTCATTTAATATTTGTACTCGAGACACATGCCCAAACACCAAGAATAACTGCACCTGCCTTATCCAATTTCGCTCAGTTGGTTATTGATAATTTGTCCTCTCCAAGAAGTTAATTAAACCAAATTTAGAAACTTTTACTATTACCGTTTTCAAGGCATACAAAAATTAATAGTTACTATTTATGGGACATGTCACGCCTACTTATCCAATTCCACCCACTTTAAAACTAATGATTTTTATTGACTATCAAGTCATTCAGACAAAGTACAAAAACTGCCATTCTAACCATTCTGGATATACAAAAATTAATATTTGCTTTGTATTGGAGATGCCACACCGACCTAATCAATTTCGCACAAACTTCGACTAATAATGTGAATTGATTACAAAGTTATTTAGACCAAGTTCAGAACCTTCCACTAATACCGTTCCAAAAATATACTAAATTCAATAGTTATCTTGTATGGAAGGTACCACTTCCACTTATTCAACTTCGCCCACTTTGAGTGATTTTTGACCAAAAAGTTATTTAGCCAAATTTAGAAACTAAATATTACCGTCTTAAAGATATAGACATATAAATAAAAATTGTGTATGGACAATCAAATTACACCTATCCAACGCATGAATTGGTTTGTAGATCGGTTTAGTGGTTCTCGAGTTATAAACTGATGAACATAGGACAACTTAATTTTTATATATGAATATACAAAATATATAGACATATAAGAAGCAGCCCTTGCAAACGTTTTTGCGAATATCATTGGCACGTGCCTATACACTAATACATTTGGTTGGCCATAAAATTGTCTAAAGTGCTACCGACTACATTCAAATATTATATTTACATATGTACGAGTATATATGTATGTATTTTAGCAAACTTTTAATATTTTCCAATTCGGCATAGCTGCAAAATTTAAGGTTGCCATAAGTAATTATGCGATCACATAAAACCATTAAATACAAATATGGTCGCAAATGAATCAAGTGAATAAGTGTTTAATAAATTGAGATATTCGTGAGTCATCAATCCAAGTCCAATGGTTTTTTCAACTTAAAACGTTAAACACAAATCAACACATTTTTAATGAATACTATAGCAAATCGCCATTATTATCAATCAGTAGTCATAGTCTATAAATTTGTCTATTTGTTATTCATACAATTCGATCTAAACCATAAATATGTTAATTATAGTAAACTTTAAATTAAACAATTTTAAAATAAAAACACTATTAAGATGATGATTCATATTTCGGTGTAAATAAGCAAGTTTTACAAATTTTTACAAAGAATATTTTTTTTTTTTCACTTGGACGTGTAACGTAAACAATTTGTAGTTTTGCATGTCATTTAATTGGTTGCGGTTAATAATTTCGTTAATTTTGTCAAAAAGAAAAATGAAAAGTTGTTCATTCACTAACTAAATGGCCACTTTGAATCTGCACTTTATGTGTATTTTTATTTAAATGAAAATTAACATAAAAATGTAATTTTTCAAAATCATGTTGTTCACGGTAGGCTGTTTATAGGGTTATCTGGTATCTCTAGTAAAAACAGAACCAACTTTACAACACCCTTGACTATTTCTAAACAAGTGGTAAACTGGAACAATTAATATGAAACAGTCAATTTCGTATATTTAAGTCAATACAAAGATGTTAATTTTGAAAAATTTAAATTTTTTAATTAGTTTGTATGTAATGAGGTGTGTGAAAATTATTCTTTACGAAATTGTTGTGCACGTTAAAATACAAATACGTTAAAATACAAATTATGAAAACTTGAAACCAGTTCTAATAGCATTACAATGTTGGCACAATTTCAATATTTCACCTGAGCCTGAAATATATGTGTAAAAGGTCTTTCATTAAAGGTTTCCTATCTTTCAATTTTAATAAAACAAAATGTGTTTGAGATTTCATCGAAATTTTATATTCGTTTAAAAGTAATTGGGATGCCATTATGTTTGAAATTTAATATCGTGCAAATATCTGGCACGGCTTTGCTGGGTGGAGCGCATTCAAAATGTATAATTTTCCATGACTCTAGCTGAATTTAACTAGTAGCATGGCTTATGTGGCTTATTCGCATAGATCTGTGACTTAAGGAAGCCCCACAAAAAGAGTCTAAAAGTGTCATATCGTACGATCATGGCGACCAGTTCAGATCGCCTTCGTGTAAGGTGAGTATACTCTCAAAT
Source organism: Wohlfahrtia magnifica (assembly GCA_023159175.1). Classification (NCBI taxonomy): domain Eukaryota; kingdom Metazoa; phylum Arthropoda; class Insecta; order Diptera; family Sarcophagidae; genus Wohlfahrtia; species Wohlfahrtia magnifica. The sequence continues at coordinate 2,771,099 of JAKWBJ010000060.1, forward strand.
CAAATCGGTTGTGCAGAATGACCAACGCTTATAGCGCTCACCGATGATGCTGATGATCTGGGCAACATCGTTCTCAAATATCTAGGCACAAATGTTGCCATCAGCCCAAAATCCACGCCAAACACTGACATTCTTAAATCTTATGTGGATTGGTATCGTCCCAAATGCGAAAATGTTATTTGGTGATATAGCACTTTAAATTAACTGTAAATGGAATAGAATGGAAATAAAAATTAAAAAATGTGCTGTATTCCGGTTAATAAAAATGTAATATTCAGAAATTAAAAGGTTTAAAAGAAGTTACTGCTACTTACATATACATGTGTATATAGGGATATACTTTTTTCAGCGCTACTCGTACTACCCTACGACCTTGTCTTGAATATTTGATCATGTTAATGATAAAGCTTGTTTACAGAAGCGACAACCTAACGGAATATCATGGAAATTCATACTCGTAACAATAAAGGTAGGATTATAAAAAGCAGTAGGGAAATCGGACGGTTATTATTCGACCGGCTTGAACCGGTTTTTTTGGTTTTGTCGAATAGGGTTTTTTCAAAATCTTCATTTTTCGAATACCAAATAAACCGGTTAATTTAACACGAATAACCGGTTTATATAAATAAGTATAATTTTTATACGTTTGTATATTTTTTTATTGAAACTATGCTCATCGTTTAACTATTTGTGTAAATTAAATTATTTTTGTATACATGACAGCCGCGAACGTCTCTCAAAGAACGTTACAACCACGGTCGATCGAAAAAGATATGCACTCTTGAGCAACATTAACTCTTTCTCATCTTCTGTAAATAAATATTGATTTGTCTATATGGAGCATGATCAGCCCACAAATCCACAAACGCCGATTCTAAACGGCAGATATATTAGTTAGAGAAGTAAATACACATAACTAGTCGCTAGTACTGTTGTGAGGTAATATCGCTGTTGAAAATTGTCAGATAGTGTGACCTGGGATTGATCGACAACTTCTAGGTTGGAAGATGGGTTCTTACCTAACATACCACAGTGACATACACACTAATAAATACGTGGTGTATTAATTTACATACAGTGTTGCTCGAAATCTAAGCAAATTTTCTTGTCGAAGCAATTAAGGACTCGTATATTACTAATTGATTTACTAAAAGTAAAACATTTAATTTGTGTTATCTTAGGCGCCTAAATTATAACTTTAATGACAAACCTTTAACTCCATTCTCTATCAAGTAATACAACAAAAACGAAATTAGCTCCTTGAGTAGCTGTTCGAAAATTAAGCATTTTTCAGTACTTTGTGTAATAAACTTTGTTTTTTATGAGATTTATTAGTATTCCATCAGCTTCTGCTTATTTTTAAAATGACGTGGTCCAGCTCTGCGTTTCAAGAATTAGAAACTATTTTATTTAAAACGGTTTTTTAAAGCGCTACTTTTCGAATTATTCGAAAACCGGTTTTTGAAAAAAATCAAATAATCGATCTCCCTAAAAAGCAGTAAAGTGCATTGAAATGAGGTACAGCTCTTCACTGAAATTAATAAAAACTTTAAAGTGCCAATATCATTGGGTTTTACTAAAAGAATAACTATTAAATGTATGCATGTTAACATCTAAATTTTAATCAACTTTTACGTTTTTTTCTCGTCGTTTCAGGAAATCAACGTAAAGATCGCTTTGGCATTTGAGAACGAATACTATTCAATTTATTTTATATACATACTCATTTAATTCAAAGATTTTAACAATTTCTTTTTTTAAATTTATTAACATTTAAATAAATCTTATTTCAAAGAATAGGTATAATTTAAAATCGTATTGCGATTAACAGGGCTAATATTTTTTTAAATCGACACGTGCTCTTTTTTGATAAACAACTTTTAATGAAAAATCGTTTGACAAATTTAAACCGCTGCACAGAATAGTACACTTAACTTGATTTTCTAAATACTTATATACTAACCATCCAATATAGATAGGTATACTACATACATATGCACATACATAAAATTGAATAATATTGTTGATAAAATAATCAATCGATTGATTTGTTTTACAAAGAAGAAAAAAAAAACAGAGAACAATGAACTTTATTCTCATGTTTGCTGGCATCTGTATACCGACGTTCTTAAAAGGATAAAACTGATGATACTCCAAAATGTAGGGTAGGACTTACAATAACAAAAATTCAAGAGTATTAGAAAAATTAACTACCACCCTCCCTCATTCTCCATACGGAAACTATGTGGAAAGTGTGCGTAGGTACATGAGTCATCTGTTTCAAATGCAAAATACACCCGTCAAAAGGAATGAAAGGAAAAAAAGAACGAAATACATATTGAGTTAAAGAGAGAGAGACAAATTTGCCATTTGGGGACGGTTTTATTCATGATCATTAAGCCGACAAGAAACAATTTTGAGCCCTAGGCTAACATTTACGAATTATATCTGTATATTAATCAAATTATTTCAAACGCAGAGAAAGTGAGATACACTGCACAGGATTTAGTTAAACGCATTTATTTGATATTTTTGTAAGAAATATTTTATGGGAGTGAAAAAGTAACACAAAATTACGTGTAAGTGTAAGTAATTTGTGTCAATTCCTCTAAGTCTTACTCTATTTTATGGATTATTTTACCATCATCACCTTAATATATTCAAGGGTGGTTCTTGATTTCATTATCTTTCAGCTGTGGTTGTGTTTTGTTATTCAATTATCTATTTAGTATTTTTTTAAAGGTTTTAAATTTTAATTTATTTTTATTATCGTTATCAAACTGTTACAAATATTTAGGCAGCGCTGTTCGATTAAAAGTAAATGTATTTGAGCCAAAATGCTGGTTAGTTCAGGACCTTGAAACCGATGGTTATCCGCTGTAGTCACAACTCTTTTAAAAGCTGATTAGAAATACATATTTAGGTATTTAACGTTTTCATCTAATTAAAAGAAGAGTGAAAACATGAGGAAGCGGTTAAGTAAATAAATTTTGTTATCATGCAATTTCATTTTTATGACTAATTTTAAAATTATATTTTTATATTATTTTCTTTCTAAATATTACTGGTAAGAAAGATAAATGTTGGTGGTCACTTATATTTTTGGTATTGACATCATTTGCGTTCGTAAATCGTAAAGAAAATATTCGCGATACAAGTAATTTCGAAAAATTGCTAGAGCTCGGACAAAGCTTGGTTAAAGAGTTGAAAATTTACAAGTACAAGAATTACGATGAATTCGACAACATTTTAGTCTAGAAAACGAAGTTTTCAACGGGACATTTCTCTTAACTCTAATAAACCTAATATGTATGTCGATTACTTTCTTTCACCATACGTTCTATACATGGGGTACTAACAACTCGTATACAATTTATGCAACGAAACTACTGATATAACCGGTATATCTCAATAGTCTACGTAGATATGTATTTATGTAAGAAAAAATCTTTGATTTCTATCGCAATCGAAATCAATATTGCAAGTGTTTTATAAAAAAAAATCTGAAAGTATTCAAAAATAAATATTTACATATGCATACATACATATGCATATGCATGTATGGTATGTACTTACATATGTAAATAATTGCTTGGCATTTCTTGTATCAAAACTTATTTGATTTCGAAAAATATATCCAGTATTCTTAAAAACGGAAGCAAAGTCGATAGCATTCAACAATCCATTTGCACTTTGAAAAAACATCCTACTTAAAAATGTTGTATGACAAATATGCCCACATAAAATGTTAATTTCTTTTTTTAGTTTTTAAGATAATAAAGTATATATATTTGTAAAACAATTGAAATATGAATTAAAAACATTCTTTAAATAAGCGCAAGATAATAATTATATACTTACTCGTATGGAGTTTCAATATACTTTTCCTTTATTTTTTAATAATTCGTTTCATAAATCATGAAGGCATTTCAAAGTTCATGCAACATCCTTTTCTGATATTTTCGATAACAAATATTTCTAAATTTTTTTTCGTAACTATTTTTAAATTTTAAATACATACATATGTATTTAAAAACCATAAAATACTTACTTTATAGAAATAATGAACGAATTTTTGACATTATATGCTATTTAAATGCTATTTTAAATCATTTAAAAAACTTGTTTTCTGTTTCGTATAGAATGTAAAAAACGATAACATATAGAGTACTATGTACAGTGGCGTGCAAAATAAAAGCAACAAACGCAATAGAAACTAATAAATGTTATTTATTTCTGAAAGTGTTACACTTAGAAGAAAAAATCTTTCGGTAATTTATTTACATTTATATAGACTAAGATTTACATAAATAATATATTACTTTATGCCAAAGTGTTTTCAAGTGTTTAGTACAGATTCCAGGATATATTTCCATTCGACTTCTGGATTTTCAAAGAGTTCGTTTGGATTTTTGATTTTTCATCTTGAAATGTTTATCTTCAATATTTTAAAGAGGTTAAAGTCGGGTGATTGTGCTGGCCAATCAAGGACCTGAACTCTATTTTCTTTTATGCACTCTTTGACTAAGTTTGAGTGTGTTACACTCTGCATATGAAACCATTCTCGTTCCAAAACGTGTCATCAATTTTGTGATAGGGTTTTACGCCAGTTGCTGAACGCAAGTTCACACCTTAACGCTGCCGCCACCGTGCTTAAAATTATTTTTACGATGGCGTGGATCAAGGCTCTTACTAGGGACACTTCCCACTCAATATAATATTTTTTTTTTTTTTGCTTATGTACAGACCAATTTTTCATTTTTAAGTTTCACAAGCACACGTTTCGCAAAAGCACACTTGAATTGGTCCATACAGAAATAGAAAACTTTTCTATTTAGTGAGGAATCAACATTCACTTTAAACTAGAATTATCCAGCAAAATTGTACATATAGAGTAATATTTACATACATACGTACATATATACTTTTTAAGTCAATTTCTTAAATTATAATAAAAAATCAATGCATGAATGTACATATTGCTTGGTATTGTTCTTAATACAATTACAGCAGAACTTAATTAATGTTTTAAAATTAAAATCAGTACATGAATTTAATCTTTACAATTAGGTGTGAGTGGAAAATAACAACAAGAAAAATATAATGCGTGAGAAATTTTTAACCAATTTCCACAATTATTTTATGAACTGAGGCGTAAAAAAGAAATCAAACCTAAAAATAACAATACAGCAGTAAAAGGCAAACTTTTTTCAAACCTAAACGCTCTGAATGGCCTATTTATTCAGACTTTGAATAGGCTATTGAATAGATTAAAAGTTGTGCTAGACTAGAGATAGAATACAGAACAAATCATTTATTTTAGGGAATAAAAACTATACTTATACTTGTTTAAATGTTTCGATGTTTTAAAAAAGTCATTACAGAAAAAAAACCCAATCCTTAAAAAAATATTCACGCAAATACGAAAAACAAAACTCGTGCAAACCTATGACAAATGTATTGAACTAATTTTGTTGTATTTATTGACAGATAGAACTCACACACTAACAGCTTTATAGACAAGCTAAATATATACACATGTACATACAAAGTGCATATTGGAGATTTTGGAAAATGTATTTTTCGAACCTAACATGCAGTACTTCTTTTTCATTTAATAAAAAACGAATAAAAACTGAGATGTTCCCGTCCACACCAATGCTGAAGTTAAACAAGGATGCTCTCTATCACCTCAGCTATTCAGTATGGTGCTGGATGACATATGAGCATAGTCTGTTCAAAAAGAAAAGGGATAACATGGAACCTCTCACACCAACTCGAAGATTTGGACTCTGCAGATGACATTTGCTACTCTCGCATAGGATTTCCAATAGGCAGTCGAAGCCGGAGAACCTAGAAAAATTGGATCGTAAGGTTGGACTTGAGATAAATATCAAGAAAACCAAGGCCATCAGAATAAACAATACTAGCACGGAAAACATCATGTTGCACGGTCAACCAGTCGCGTATTTAGATAGATCTAGGAAATGAAATGACTACAAATTGCGACGCAGAAACAGACGTAGATAACGGGCTCAATAAAACGAGAACGGCAGTTGGACGACTGCAGTCAGTATGGAGGAGCTCACATACATCCAGACGGACTAAGCTTAGAATATTCAACTCATGTGTTAAATCAGTATTTCTATATGGCAGTAAAACCTGGCTTGTATCGAATAACATCAAACAAAAACTCCAGCTATTCATTAACAAGTGCCTCAGAATCATATGCAGAATATTCTGGCCTAACACCATAAGTAACACAGAACTCTGGAACATAACTAATGAGGGGCCCATACTGAAACAGATAAGGAATAATGGGGATGGATCGATCACACCATCCGAAAATGTTTAGACACTATCACCAGAATGTCACTCGAGTGAAATCCTCAAGGCTGTAGAAATCGTAGTCGATCAAAAAACACCTGGAGACAAGCATGGCAGGAAGCAAAGTCAAAAGCGGTAATCCGTGCTAAATAGAGATGTTTTGTGGAAGCCATATAATAAATAACCATAATATAACTATAAAGAAAGGAAGGCAGAGTATAAAAATAAAGCATGAGAATAGACTTAAACAGAGGATAAGATTATGAACTTCAGTTTTAGAAAAGCGCTTGTGTAGTCACAATATGGGAGACAGAGAAAAACAGACCAGATCTAAGAAAGAAAACAGTAATGCTTAGTCTATTGACCTTAAGCATTCAAAGTTTTCTCATGTGTTTTTTGGTTCACTGCAGGACAATGACATTATAGATGAAAAGTTTACTCTTCATTCCCTATATAATGACACCAATCCTCTGGGTATGACTTAAACACTATAGTACACAGTGGCATTTGTATTCTATTATTATGAATTTCTAATAAAAATTATTTCAGTATATTCTTCTTTGATAAAATCTTTTTAAAAATAAAAGCGATTTAAGAGATTAAAGCGTAGCTTACTAGGGAAATCGTCATGCTACACCGATACGTCATATTCCGTCACCGTCATTTTCATTATATCAATAAACATATTTATACACAAATAAATGCCACATACGCACAGAGCATAGATAGATTTGTTTATGTCCATACACTCTTGCATGCATGGCTACATACTTATTATCCATTTTCGTTATATTTAACTGTCCGAGTATGGTTTTGTCATCTTTTCATTATAAACAATTGCTAACGAAATGGAACCACACCCTTCTTTTCATAATCGAACATGAGAAGACGCAAAAAAAGAAATGATTTTTAAATACAAAAATATTTTCTTACAATAAACTGAATACAGCTTTTGTTGTGCGCTCGTAAGAAAGAAATACATATGTATGTAGTTATTTCGTTATATGTAAATCTGTTGGTAAGTCGAATTCAAAAATATAAATTTTCAATGTCGCACTACTCGCGATAAACGTTAAGGCAGTGACTGACTATATATTTTATGAGTTCGAAAGTTAAATCACCCACATTTCATAAATGACTTTATAGTGTAAAGTTTTTTTGTGTCTCACTTGACTGTACTTTTGGGATGAGGGGAGGTGGTAACGAAATTTGAACCTTAAGAATCGTTTTTCCACATTCAGTCTGTTTTAATATATTTACAAGTAAATGTACATATGTATGTGTGTATGGATGGATTCATGTGTTAAATTAAACAAGTACATACATACAATGGTGGACATTGTTTCAGCACATTACCTAAGTGTACATTTTGGGATCGAAATTTTTTTATGTGTGATCCTAGGAACACGTTTGGTTTTGTTAGTTTCAATTAATTAATTTTGTATTAAAATAGAGCAAAACCTAAAAAAGGCTGGACAGTAATTTAACACAAATAAAAAAAAAATATTTTCAGCAAGGAAAATGCAAAATTAGTTATTTATTTTATTTTAAAGTACTTGGTAGTATAACCCTTTCTCCTAATAACATATCCACATCCCCTTGGCATACTGTCTATAAGTTCCGTGCAACGTTCCTTTGGTATTGCTCACCAATTCTTTCAGATTTTTGTTCATTAATCACTAATGTTATTAAGGTTAACAAAAATAATGTTTTGCTCTACATTATACCATGGATCCACTACAGAACTAAGATCTGGCGATTGAGCTGGCCAATTTAAGCTGACGACTCTATTTCACTCTAAGAAACACTTCACTATATATGAAATATGTTTCAGATAAATATTATGCATAAAACACTACCTAAGTAGCATGCTTTCCTTTACAAATTAAGTCATTGTGTTTAAAAGTATTTCCTTTTAAGCGTACCGATTCATATGCGTACCTATTTTGATTAACGCACCAACACCGTGTCTAAAAGATTCTATACAAAACAAATTCATACTCTTTGCTTACATTATTCCAAATGGCAACCATAATTACAACAAAAAACATGTGTGTGAGACACACAATTTATTCAGTAGCTAGTTAGCCGTGAACGTAGAAGGGGTGTAGCGCATGTTTCTGTATTTCTTTAATTTCAAAAAGATTCTCAAGACAGTTAAAATTTTGCTTACTACACCGAGAAGTGTTAATAATAAGCTACATAAATTTATGCATGTTTATACTTTGCATGAATACCTATTTTTTTACAGCCTTTTAACTTCAGTGTATTTAACATTTTAAGTGTTTCGCTCTTTGTGTGCAATCCTGCATTAAGCACATAGATGATAGAGAGCACCCTTTCGAAAAACCATGGAATAAAATTTTATTGCATGTCTTTAAGACCTTTAAATTTTAATTGTATCGCTTTCTTATGTTTTTTCTTTCTGTTTTGTTTTTAAAAAAATAATAATAAATCGTTACAACACAATGAAAGAATATTGTGTACTGTGAAGATTCACTGTTGCTTTAATACAGTGTGCTCATGGTTTACTTAAACGCAAATGACTGAATGCAGAGGACAGTGAAAAGCTGAAGCATTCATAATTTAATTTATAAAAGAGATATAACCACTTTAACACACATTAAAAGATGAATGAGTACGTACTGAGCACATCAAAGATTACACATGTAGGTAAATATTTTACTCCATGTTGATGCCTAGAAAAAAATACACTTTTTCTAAGGCGGCTTACATGAAATGTGCTAACTCAGTGTCTACCACTGTACATATTTGACTGAAAGATTGGCTTCATTTATAACAGACTAGTGACTAGACAGATGACGGGTCATAATAATAAATGTTTTTTTCTTTTATTTTTTTTTTTATTTTTTAATAATATCAGTGAAGAAATAAAGAAAGTAAAAGCTTTAAGTATCTAGGAACACAAAATCTGCATTAGTATTTTTATTGATTTTTGCAGAATAAACACATTTTTTTATACAAGAAGTCGGTTTAGAAATAGCTGTTTAAATAATAAATTTAAGTTAAAGATTTACGTACCCATTGCACTCGCTCAAAAAAACTTTAAGTTTCCATCTGATATTACTGATTTAACTTTTCTTGGTATGTATTTAAAAAGGAAAACATTTTTTTAAATATACTAAAGTAAGCCTGCCTGTACTTTCTTTTTGACTGATTTTTTCTTTTTTTTTTTGTCTCTTGAGACCAGCACTCATTGAGTGCCTTGTGCTGGTACTAGGAAAATAGATTGTGGGAAGGAGGATGGATAGAGTAGTGTCTATGGACGTTCGATTTAAATTTGTTCACGTCGTAAGTGGCAGGAAACACATACGCAGGAAGTTTGTTCCACAAACGAACAATGCAACCAAAGAACTAATTCTCCCTGTAATGAGTTGTACGATTCACTGGACAATCAATAACAAAGAGATGCGCTCTACAAGAAATTCGAGTACATTTGGACGGATAACTAAGTTTTAACTGTTACCGTTCTCTACACATGTAAAATTCCATATTTGCTTAAAATTTATGGTTTGAATTGACCGCCAAAAGATACAAATGTCAATATCATCTTTGTATGGAGGCACCATGTCCACTTATCCAGTTCCGCCCACCGTTAACCCGTTTAACCGTTCTCAAGATATACAAAAATCAATATTACCGAATGTCATCATACACATAAGACATTACGATACATGGTTTGGTATCTCTTCAAGTGACAATAAAACAATAATATGGAATATATAGGAAAATCTAAATGCCATATCTCCGGAACCACTGAGCCGATTTCATGCAAACTTCACATAAACCATCTAAAAACCACCCACAATGTACTCTGAAATATTAGTAGAAATTGGTCAATCCGTTTCCGCAGTTAGTGGTGACATCAAAATGTACATTTCTTTTTATATATGAACATTTCGCTTTTTGAAAATCAATTGCTTTATATGTACTCGAATGTATGCCAATTATTTCTACATAATTTTATATTAAAACTCTTTAGAAGACAATTGGGATTGATATTTAAAAAGAGTAATATGAACTTTAACTATATATACATACATATATATACGAAAAAAATAATTTCGGATAATGTGAAATATTTAGGTAGTATTAAACTTCCGATGTATCTACTTATTTGAATAGATAGTTTAGAGAAAAATATTAGTCTCACGTTCTTTTCAATAGGCCTTAGAATTAAAACAAGTAGAACAAGTTTTTTGCGCGTACATTTAAAGAAGTGATATGGTCTGAATATAAAATGTTTGTATAAGTTTCTACATAAGATATTTTAAATAGGGGACTAAATAATAAATAACATTTTTAATAAATTCGGATCAGAATTTTTAGAAAATTTCGTTTGATTTATGTATAGTAATTTCAGTTCAACTAATATAAAGTATCTGAGTTAAGACTAAACTAAGAAATATACCCTTAGACAGTGCAAAAGGTTTTACCCATAGAAATGTGTTTTTTTTTTTTGAAATTCTTTAAAAGGCATATAGCCTGCACAATTTTCCTCCATCTTTTGAATAAGTGTAACTTTATTATTCTTCAGTAATTCATACATATATACCCATATATCTCAATAAATACATACGAATAGGATCGAGGAATTTGTTTAAATATTTGTTAAAATAGCACTTATCCTAAGAAGTAAGAAAGCTCCCACTGTTGCCTTCAGACTTTGCCTGAACTATAGTTTTTTAATAAAGATGCATTTTAGACATGCTTTGAAGTCTTATTATAATGTCTTCATATTAGGTTTTTTAACTTCATTGATGGCAAAACGCATATGAATTATTCAAAACACCAATATGAGGTGTTTGAATAAAATATCCGAAAAACACTTGCAAAACAGTGACAGTGTAGAAAAATTTATGATTTTTAAAGAATTAAATGGGTTTTTAACGCGTCACTTGTTTTTTTTAAACATAATTTAGACAGCGGCTTTAAATAAATGTTATTTTTTTGTAATACTTTTATTAAAAGTTGTTAAACACTAATTTTCTTACAAAATTTCATTCTGTTATTCACAACTAATCTTTGCATTCTTCAGGTTTTTTAATAATATAATAATGATTCTGAAACAATTTCTTTCTAAAATAACGTTTTATTTTTGTGTTTTTTTCTTTTGAATTTTTTTTTTTCTATCAAATTTTAAAACAATACGATTTGAAATTGTAAATAATTTTTTAAAATAATATAAAAGTAAAGAAAAGTCAAAGAGAAACAACTTTCTAACCAACTAAACAATATGTTGTTCGGAAATAAAATTAAAAGAAAAAACAAACAAACATCGCAACAATGAATGCATGGACTAATTTAAATGCAGGTCGTCAATATTATCGTTGTATTCAAATCGGCAAACACATGTCTAACGACTGTGAATAAAAAAAAACTCAAACATAAAATAATAAACTTTTAAATAAACAGATAAAAAGAAAGATAGACTGCTTGCATGACATACTGGCTATTTCCAAACTCACTTGTTTTAACCCACTTGGATCCAAATATAAACTTGAAGGAAATTTATTAAGATAACTTAGTTTCAGTTACTATTTAAAGCTTATTAAGCATTTTACAGAAAAAAATGGAAAAAATTCCTTGGGTGTGGAAAGAATTGCTTTCCCTAAATAGGGCCAAAGGCTCATATGTCAAATACTGTTTGACCTTTCGGCCGAACACTTTTATATATTTCTAATCTCATAATAATTTGCTAAAAAGAATGTATTAAGAAATATAAATTTAGACTAAAAATGCGTAAGAGCAATCACGCATAAGTAAAAAATAACAACGTATCATTGGTCTATTATCTGGTTTTCCAAAAATATAAGTTTCACCAACAATTTTAATCAACTTCAGGATATACATGCATATGTACATATAAGATATACATAATCATATAAGTAACTATTTTATTTTAATGTCCTACCCCTTTACAAAGCAAAATTTGTTTCTAAATGGAATATTAACCATAGGAACTAAATACTGTGGCCTCATATGAGGACAACGAGTGTAAATGGATTAACAGCTCAGATTATTTACATAAATACTACTAAAATATCTAGAAAAATAAAATAAAACAAAGTTAACACAAAACCATAGATACCTAATATGAAATAAAAACAATATGTCTTTGTTGCCCTTACAGTTGTTGTTGCGAAATAATAAGAATTGCAAATTAAGATTTTCGCCGCCACAAATGAAATGTTATCCGTTACTTTTTTGTTTCAACAAAACAAAAACAAAAAATTAAAAGCTAAAAATAATTTTATTGTTAATAGAAAAATTTAATATATTTATGTATGTATGTATGTATGTATGTATGTGTGTACATAAGAGGAGAAAAGGAGAAAGAAATTATTTACTGTTCCGTTTATTTTATTATAATAAATAATATATGAAATCGACAAGATTGCACATGGAAAAGAATTGTTTTGATCACCACGTATCTTAAATGCTCTGTAGCGATAAGAAATTATAATAATTATGTCAACATTGAAATGTTATCCCCATCATATCAATAATTTTCTGAGGAATTGCTTTGTGTTCATGATGTCATGTATTCCTTAAAAAATTCTTCCATGGAACTGAAACTGTTTTTTTTTAAATTAAGAAAAAATGTGCTTTTATTGATGAAATATACAAAAATTGAATGAATTCTACAAAATTCCGAATGATTTTGCTTTATTTAAAAAATATTTTTGATTTTCATTTTATTAACTCATTGCTAATTGCGTCAAGATGTTAAATTACTATAATTGAAATTAAATTGTTGGTAATCGTTAATTTTAGTTTTTCTGAAAATGTATACACATACATATATATGTTTGTATGTATTTCAATTTCAAATTTAAAAGCCATTTGACTTTAAGTGGTTTTTAAGGTTAAAATAATATTTAATAATATTCACATTTCAAATTGTGGTAAAAAAATCAACTATCATTACCAAAAACAAAAACAAAAAAGATAAGTATCAAACAAGGGAAAAAAAGTTTAGTAGATTATAGCATAGAACAGTTTTATAAAAACGGTAAAATCAGTAATTTAATAGTGAAATATCTTTGAAAATCCATCATGACTATGCATTTGTTTGAAAAACTATATTGTAGTGTAGAGTAATATATAGTCGGGCTTTATCCAATCGAACTTTCTAACTTATTAAAATAATAACCTAGAAAATACACATCAATTTAAATACCGTTCGTTTTTAATATAAATAAGTATTTAAAAATTTTCGCTTTTCAAGCAAAAATTTATTTTTAAAAATGAAATTTATTTTTAAAAATAATAAGAATCTTCTTTATAAAGAAATAACTTTAAACATATTTATAATTTTATTTTTATAAAAAAAAAATGGAAAATAAAAAATAACACCTAAAGCGCATTTTTAACACGTTTCTACGCTTAAAAGTCATTGGCCAAGACATTGAAAAAATTGTTAATAAAAACTTACATTTCGTTTTTAGTATGTTTTGCAAAAAAAAAAAAAAAAATACAAATCGATACAAAAAGTAAAACCTGAAACTTGTCTGTCTTGACGGGTTTAATATTAAAAATAAATATTTTGTTTTTTTGCCATTCTTGACATCACTTGTTCACATTTAACCTGCCAACAGTGGTGTACAGTGGTTATTGATTATAGCTGAGTTTATAGGTAATTTTTTTTTTATTTGTTGCAAAAGAATATTATTGTGAACTATTTAGCTCCTTTTTAAGAATTAAAAAGTATTCTTACTGACACATTGTTAGTAATTTTGAATTTAATAATAAAAAACCACAGAAAACCATTGAATATTTTTATCAGAATAATTAGTATATTTCGTGATCGCCCTTCAAAGTATTCGTTATGAGCACCAACACTATTTATCGATTTTATTTTGACATGTTGAATTACATCTCAAAGTTTTGTTATACATATATTGCCTTCATTGTTGTCGATTTCTTGCGACACATTTTAGTTCTCTGAAGTTCCGCTTCAGAGCTGCAAAATCGACATCGGTAGAAATTGTCCGTAACGTATGGCTAGGCCATATTTATTTCGTCTTATTTCAATATTCTTTCCATTTATCAGGTACCTATTAATAAAGCTTTGCAGTTTTTATGTTACCAAGTTTCACTTTCATATAACAAGTCCGAATAGACGCATACATTGATCCTCTAATTTTCGTTGGAATATTAAACCTTTTGAAATACCCTCTTAAGTTGGGGAACCCATTTTTTAATTCGCATAGTCAGTTCTGTACATCAGCTGGAATGTCACCATCATCGTCCACTACATTACTTAAGTATTCGAACTTGTTTACTTCTTCTATTTAGCCGTTTTCGATTGTCAAAATAGTGTCGTTGACTGAATTAAGATGCAATTCAGACCAAATATCAAAATATCTCCATGCCTAAAATATTAAGCTGTAACTGCATGTCTTGTTGTAAATGGCAAAGGAGGAATACACATAGAATATCGTCAGCATACGCCAATTCACTCAATTATACCTTTAGCCTCCAATCTAAGTTTCACCAATATAATAACAGCATCTAGTAACAAAATTTTCTGGATACTTTTTAAAAGACTTAAAACAATCGTGAACAAGTTAATTTGCTTTAGCTGGTTGCATCGATACAAAATTTCGAATGTGGTACAATAACCAATACATTTAAATAAAATGAACATATTTTTAGGAAAAGCATCTACGAGTATGTTTAGAATGTTTATCTATATTTAGAAATAAAATTTTTTGCCGTATACGATTTTCTTGTTCACAATGTTTTGTGTTTGTTAAGTATGGTACTTAAGGTAGTTTAATAATGCTATTTGACTTTTTATCTAAGGTATCTTTGAGTAAAGCCCTGGGCACACTTCATACCTAATTAAACAGTTCTGATAAGGATAAACCAAGAAATGAAACTTGTACTAACAATAAAAAGAAAAAAACATAGTACTTGGGACACATCGGGATATGTTAGAGGAATACCTTCTAGGGGAAGAAGGGAAACTACATGACTCAATAACATAAGCAGAGATTGCTTTGCAAAAATATTAAGATGGATACGGATAATATAGTGGTTCCTGGCTTTTGAAAAATGAATGTGCAAATAAAGAACTAGATAATAAGCATATTTGCGAGAGTAAAACTGTATTTTTTCCGGATGAGGTACGCAAAACTTTTTGCACATCAATACTAGCATTAAAGGAAAATCTTTTTATTGTGCTTAAATGAAGAAATTTATTATAAAAAATTTTATTTTATAAGAAAAAAATTCGAATATTTGGCGGAGAATGATATAGTGGGTGTATAAATGTATATATGTATGTATATAACGTTTATATTACTGCACATAAAATTTTCCTTTTCTATCTTTTTAAATAATGCTGACTACCGGTTTTCCTTATTTGTATATATATGAGTGCAGTCAATAGCACCAATAATCCACAGGAAATTCCGAATTTCCTTAAATTTTCTTGCCAACTTCGCCTCTTTTTATCTTTAGCATGTTTTACCAAGACTTGTGCAACTTTGGCACAAATTCTACTAAGAGCAGATTGTTATAAGCCATACAGGTCTCCAGTTTCGTCTTGAAACTAAATATATTTGTTTTAAGTGTACTATATACTGTTTTGTGATATTTTATTTATCTCTCTTCGTCCCCAACAACACAAAGCCAGCATAACCTGAGTTTCAGTGGATTTTCCACATCCTTTTCTATCTCAATATCATTTCTTATTAGATTCAGGATTTTTATAACCATTTCTTTTCAACAATATTAATTTTTAACTCTTCGTATGGAACAGCAAAACCATATCGACAATAGTTCCTTTATGAAACATTAAACAAACTGGATTTTCACTGAAACACAAATAAACTTACCAACTTTTACTTTCTAACAACTTAAGTGTATCCATTGATTTACCAAAAAAGCTTTTAAATTCAATTTTTTAAAAAGACATTTTTTCGCTGCAATATATATGTATGTCAAAATGTAAGTATTATTAATATATTAAACGAAATAAAAGCAATTAAATAAAAATAAATATAATATTTTATTTTTTACCATTTCATAACATAAATGACACTGTAAAGACCTCTTAACTCTTACTTTAAAATTTTTAAAGTTAACGTATTTAAGGAATTTTGCTTAACAAAGGCTTAACAAGCTTCGTTAAGTTTTTTTGTATATGATCGATAATAATGTTTTACTATGTATTTGGTGAGTCTGTGATTTTGGAATACATTTGTATCAAAAGTCAGTTTCGTAAAAAGTTTAACATACGATACGAGCTCGATATGTAGATGTAATCAGATTATCATTATCATTATCATTATCATTATCATTATCATTATCATTATCATTATCATTATCATTATCATTATCATTATCATTATCATTATCATTATCATTATCATTATCATTATCATTATCATTATCATTATCATTATCATTATCATTATCATTATCATTATCATTATCATTATCATTATCATTATCATTATCATTATCATTATCATTATCATTATCATTATCATTATCATTATCATTATCATTATCATTATCATTATCATTATCATTATCATTATCATTATCATTATCATTATCATTATCATTATCATTATCATTATTATCATTATCATTATCATTATCATTATCATTATCATTATCATTATCATTATCATTATCATTATCATTATCATTATCATTATCATTATCATTATCATTATCATTATCATTATCATTATCATTATCATTATCATTATCATTATCATTATCATTATCATTATCATTATCATTATCATTATCATTATCATTATCATTATCATTATCATTATCATTATCATTATCATTATCATTATCATTATCATTATCATTATCATTATCATTATCATTATCATTATCATTATCATTATCATTATCATTATCATTATCATTATCATTATCATTATCATTATCATTATCATTATCATTATCATTATCATTATCATTATCATTATCATTATCATTATCATTATCATTATCATTATCATTATCATTATCATTATCATTATCATTATCATTATCATTATCATTATCATTATCATTATCATTATCATTATCATTATCATTATCATTATCATTATCATTATCATTATCATTATCATTATCATTATCATTATCATTATCATTATCATTATCATTATCATTATCATTATCATTATCATTATCATTATCATTATCATTATCATTATCATTATCATTATCATTATCATTATCATTATCATTATCATTATCATTATCATTATCATTATCATTATCATTATCATTATCATTATCATTATCATTATCATTATCATTATCATTATCATTATCATTATCATTATCATTATCATTATCATTATCATTATCATTATCATTATCATTATCATTATCATTATCATTATCATTATCATTATCATTATCATTATCATTATCATTATCATTATCATTATCATTATCATTATCATTATCATTATCATTATCATTATCATTATCATTATCATTATCATTATCATTATCATTATCATTATCATTATCATTATCATTATCATTATCATTATCATTATCATTATCATTATCATTATCATTATCATTATCATTATCATTATCATTATCATTATCATTATCATTATCATTATCATTATCATTATCATTATCATTATCATTATCATTATCATTATCATTATCATTATCATTATCATTATCATTATCATTATCATTATCATTATCATTATCATTATCATTATCATTATCATTATCATTATCATTATCATTATCATTATCATTATCATTATCATTATCATTATCATTATCATTATCATTATCATTATCATTATCATTATCATTATCATTATCATTATCATTATCATTATCATTATCATTATCATTATCATTATCATTATCATTATCATTATCATTATCATTATCATTATCATTATCATTATCATTATCATTATCATTATCATTATCATTATCATTATCATTATCATTATCATTATCATTATCATTATCATTATCATTATCATTATCATTATCATTATCATTATCATTATCATTATCATTATCATTATCATTATCATTATCATTATCATTATCATTATCATTATCATTATCATTATCATTATCATTATCATTATCATTATCATTATCATTATCATTATCATTATCATTATCATTATCATTATCATTATCATTATCATTATCATTATCATTATCATTATCATTATCATTATCATTATCATTATCATTATCATTATCATTATCATTATCATTATCATTATCATTATCATTATCATTATCATTATCATTATCATTATCATTATCATTATCATTATCATTATCATTATCATTATCATTATCATTATCATTATCATTATCATTATCATTATCATTATCATTATCATTATCATTATCATTATCATTATCATTATCATTATCATTATCATTATCATTATCATTATCATTATCATTATCATTATCATTATCATTATCATTATCATTATCATTATCATTATCATTATCATTATCATTATCATTATCATTATCATTATCATTATCATTATCATTATCATTATCATTATCATTATCATTATCATTATCATTATCATTATCATTATCATTATCATTATCATTATCATTATCATTATCATTATCATTATCATTATCATTATCATTATCATTATCATTATCATTATCATTATCATTATCATTATCATTATCATTATCATTATATCCCTCCTCCACCCCTCGTATTCGAACGATGCTGGGTTATTCAACACATATGACGGCAGGTTGCCCTGCAAGTCATAGTGATTTCTGTTTTAATTCGGTTATTGAGTGACTTGTAAAAATTTTCTTACTATTGCAGTGGTGTCTAGTATAACAGCTTTCTGAATTTTATCATGTATCAATGGTTTCAGTTGTAGTTTTGCGATATGCTCTATAAAGTATTTAGTAGTTATCCCGGTTACGGATAGAACAATATGTACTATTATAACGTTTTCCTGTTTCCATATTTCCTTTATCTCCGAAGCAAGCGGTATGTATTTAGTTACTTTTTCCTATTCCTTGATTGTGACATTGGAGTCATTAGGGATAGCTATGCTATGTCTATTATATATGTGTATTTTATCATTTTGTCAACCAATGTTAAATCTGGTCTATTGTTAGCTATTGATCTATCTGTAAATATTCCAATATCCCAATATAATTTATATTCATTATTTTCCATAATATCCTGTGGAGAGTATTTGTAGTATGGAGTTTCCGCAGACAATAATTTGCACTTCACAGCAAGTTGTTGGTGTATAATTTTAGCAGCATTGTTATGCCTTACTGTATATTCGGTACCAGCCAACATCCTACATCCGCCAGTTATGTGATCTATAGTTTACGGATATAGGTGACATTTTCTGCATTTGTCGTCATCAATGTTGATTTTTGAAACATGCTTCATGTAGTTACGTGTTTTAATTACATTATCCTGTATTGCGAGAAGAAATCCTTCTGTTTCAGGGAATAGGTGACCTAAAGTTAACCATCGATAGGACATTTCCTTATATACTGCCTGCTGCTGCATTATGTTCCGATGTTTACCATGCAGGACTTTTTCTGACCAGGTGTCGATTTTTTGTTGTTGTGTTGTATCTTCAATGGTGAGTTGTTCAATGTTGCAGCTAAGGTTTAATGGGGTGTAGGATTTATCAGCTTGAGTCATGGCTCTATGAAGTGCAGAGTTTTTTCGTAAGAAATAATCTCTGAGATTCTTAATTTGGCTGTCGTGTAGATTTTTGATATCTATAAGGCCCCTTCCACCATCTGATCTCTTGATCGTCACTCGCTCATGACATGCCTTGGGGTGATGCTTCCGATATTTAGTCAGTTGTGTTCGGTTTAACCTATTTAGATTATCCAAGTCAGTGTTTGACCATTTTATTATACCAAACGAGTATGTTAAGACTGGTACGGCGTAGGTATTGATAGCTTTAAACAAATTCTTCGAATTGAGTTTAGATTTAAGTAGTTGTGATAGTCTGTGTTTGTATTTGGACTGAAGTTTTTTTTTAATGTCAGTATGATCTATTCTCGTGTTCTGTTCGATACCGAGATACTTATAGGTATCCTCCGGTTCCATATTCTGGAGTATTTCAGAATTAAGGGCTCTGTTGTTTGTCTGTTTATTATCATTATCATTATTATTTATTTGATCATTTCAATACAACAAAAATATTTCTTATATTAATTAATGGCATTTATCAGAATGATCATTAACGATAAACTTCTTTTGTTATCAATTTCGATTTTAATGGATATGCAAATGAATTTATTGATAAAATATGTACATATGTAAGTATGTCTTTTGTTAAAGCATAGAAACCTAAAACATATTATAGAAATGTACATATGTATTGTATAACAAATACGAGTGAAAAAATCAAAATTAAAATACCTATAAAACAATATTTAAGCTGACATTCACTTTAATTGTTTTCGTTATTTTAAAAGCAGATGAATAGCATCAGTAGAGTGAAAAGAGAAATGCTCACATCTGTAGCTGATGTTTGTTGAAAAAATTGTTTTGTCATTCATTGCCCACTTCTTTTCATTGTCACTGGCTTTTCATCAAAACGTTTTTCAAATTTGATGATATACTATACAAGTATGTATTGTATGTAGTAAACTGTTGTTTTAACCATATATTTGACTTAATTTTTTTCGGTATTTTAACCATAACAAGTCAAATATTTTGTTGTTTTTGTTATTATTGTTGACTTTCAAAGCAATGCCATATTTAAGTCTAAATATATCTGAGAAATACACTAATCTGTCAAATTGAAATTGTGAGCTTAATTGTATTGTATAAGGCAATAATCTAATTTTATACAACTGGGAAAAAACTTTCGTGTAGGTTTACAGTTAAGTTAACAAAATAAAATAGGTTTGCTGTCTTATAATTTTGTTAAATTTTTTTTTATTTTGTAATATTTATTTAGAGAAGTATGTATTTTCTTTCTATGTATGTCTGTATTTCCCTTGTTTTCAAGCTTTTAGTAACTGACACATGGGCTGAAAAGTCACGGGCATAACTCATATATGGAGATAATTATATTGCATTCACCTCTTTTTCAAAAAAAAAGCTGTTAAAATTTCATAATATTCTATTTATTATTTTGTGAGTTATTGTACTAAGAGTGACGCTACTTTTCCATTTTCAGAAGAATGGTTCAAAAATAAATTTCGTGTTTTAATTCTACACTGCTTCTTGATGCTCAAGCGATGCAATGGCTTGAAAAGTGTTATGGGGACTTCGTTCTATCAGAAACAACAATAAAACGTTGGTTTGCTGACTTCAAAAGTGGTCATAGAGACACCGATGATGCAAGTCGCTGTGACTTGATGCATTTGACGGCGTTACTACCATCTATTAATGCATTCAGTTCTTCGTTATAGCGTTCGAATACGCTATACTGAGCTATCTTTTAGTTGCATAGGACTGTAGATATTTCGTCAAATTTTGCATTAAAAACTAAGCAGTTGTTGAATTCGCAACGGTAAACTAGGACAGGCTTTATAAGTGTTTTGTCGCCGGATAGGAATAGTTTTATGTGCGTGTAAAAAGACCTGTTAGCTGCTTGCATTCTTTCTTTGATTGCGAATGATTTGTGTTCTTTGGAACTAAGTACCATTCCCAGGTACTCAAATTGGTCAACAGTTTCAAAGCTAGTGTTGTCAACTGTGAAAGTGGTTGGATTTTCGTTTTTACGGAACGGAGCGTATACATATTTCCTTTTGTGGTGGTTTGTTTTCAACACTACAATAGCAGTTAATCGTTCGATTTTTCTGTAGACGACCTCAAGGCTACGTTGGGTGGTGCACGCGATAAGTACTATATCAACCACGTATGCACAAATTTGGATGTTATCATTGGAAATGCTGTTTTGTGTTCAACTCACTTATTACGTCTTTCAACACTAAGTTAAATATAAGTGTGGAAAGGGCATCTCCCTGTTTGACTCTTGAGATTATATCAGCTCTCCTTATAAGATAACTTTACTCTTGGATGCCGCTCTTTACTAGCATGATTTTTCTTCGGTCAATAGTGTCGAAAGCTTGTTTGAAATCTATGAATAAGCAGTGGATATATATTTTAAATACATGGAACCTTTCAATTATTTGACAAATGGTAAAACATTGGTCAACAACTGATCTGTAATTTCGGCAGTCCATTTTATTTCCATTGTATAGGGACCAGTATGCTACTCTTCCATACTTCTGGTAAACTTTCTTGTTCCCAAATTTGTTCAACAAGTTTTAGCAGTTCTTCATGTAGATTTGAACTGCCAGACTTAAGAAGTTCAGCTACTAACGAGTCTGCGCCACAGCTGTCATTGTTTTTAAGCTTTGTTATTGCCAATTTAATATCATTTAAGATAGGGGTTGAAATGTTGTTTTCAGCAGTGAGAAATATACTTTCATCATCATGATCAGTCTGTTGTACGTTTGAAAGTTCGTTGAAATGTTCTTTCCAAAGCTCTTTGATTCGATTACTTTTAATTTATAAAAATTTCATTCTTTTTGGCTTACAGTTTTTCCTTAACTTTTTTACAACGTCATAAAACTGTTTTCGGTTATTTTACTAATTTTAATGAACGTGAACTTATACATACAGTAGGTAAAAGCCAAACTCGTACACTAAGAAATTTGTTATATATCAATTAATTTTGGTTTATCTGTTAGAGATGCATAAAAAATTGGTTTGGGAGACTTGTAGTTAATTTAGTCCTTTATTTAATTCATACGTTAAAAAAATGCAGACTATTTGGATAATGTTGTACTCGTACATAAGATTTAACAAAAAAGTGCTTTAAAAGACAAGCTCGTACATTTGATATGGTATATAGAGAATTTTTAATAAATTGATAATTTATACTTTATATGAAGTCCTTTTGCCTGAATAACCATTTCTAGTATTCCTTCGATGAAATACAGAAAACCTGGATCAGGTTCAGAGAAAGAACACCAAACCATTCCCGACCCGCCACCATCATTTATAATAGATTAATTTTCGCCATAAATATGGTTTTCCATCAGAAGCAAAAATGTTGAATTTATACTCGTCGGCGCACAACACCTCTTTTCAAAGAGAGAAATCCTTCATTTTGTTTGCATTAGCAAAGTTTAGGCGATTTTTTATTTTTCTTGCTAAGCAATGGCATTTTTCTAGCCATTCTCTCATTTAAATTTGCTCTGTGGAGTATATTCTGGGTGCAGACTTCTTTTCCTGCAGTGTCTTCTGCAATGGACGTAAATTTCGAGGAACATGCAAAAGGATCTTTCTTACATGCTCTTACAATATTCCATTCTTCAGCCTCAGTGAATATTTTGTTGTTGGCTTTTTGGGGCTTATTTTTACGTTTTTTGAAGTCCTGTATCTTTTTAATATGTATTCAATTGTGGAAAGACTCCTTCCCAAAATTTTTGAAATTTCACGAAGAGATTTTCCTCCTCTGAAAGCTTTACAAAGCTTTCTGGTTTCTTCTGTTGTTTGGCCGTTTTGTCTTCTCATTTTGTTGTTTTTTTTATATACAATTTAATAAAGATATTGATATTATTAAAACTTTGGTTAACATTAGGTTCAGAGTCTCAAAGCAAAGTTTTGTTTATTAAAAAAGGTTAGGCGTACGAGTTTGGCTTGTGCTTTTTTTAATCAGTAGTTTAATTAAACCGGCCATATTTTCTAACTCGTTTTAATGTTAAGAAACAAAGAGTTAAATGTACGAGTTTGGCTTTCAAACACTGTATGTAGAAATAAAATAATATAAAAATGAATACTTGGAAATAAAAATACAATAAAAAATTTCGTAAATTAAAAAAATATTTTCCAAGTATGTACATATACGAGTATATGTTTGTATTTTTGCCTATACCTGCATATCGTTGGCTTAATATAGAAAGTGCGTATCTCGATTTTTTCAAAATTGTGTTTTTAACTTTTTCTGGTAGTGAAAAATTCCATGATCTTTCTTTAAAATAGTTTTTTCCTTCTCCTGTAGAGTAACAAAAAATCAAGATACGACCTTTCTATATTAAGCCATCGCTATGTCTATATGTCTGTGTTTCATTTTTTTTTTTTTTGATAAACTTTTACTTAAAAAAACAATTTTGGTATAAAAAAACAACAACAAATGCATTGTGAATGCAATCTCTAATAGTATTGGAGGCTTTAAAATGTTTATATTTAAAAAATTAAAAAACACAAACATTCATATTTGGTATGGTAACATCGTAATATTTCCAAAAAAAAAAGTGCATTTTACTCTCCCTATTATATTAAAATGCACTGACAGCGCTGCCAATACTGCAGTCACATTAAAAATTATTTTTTACGATTTTTTGTTGTAAGTTTTCTAATATTTAATTATGTTTCCGTTACAACGGAAGTCCATTATGAGTATAAAGAACAAAATAAATTTATACACATACACAATCAATATCATAATCTAACACACATATATTGGTATTGCATTATTTGTTCCATACATTTGTACGTATGTACATATGTAAGTATGCACTCATCAACTGAAGACTTATTTACAGAGGGAAACAGATGTGGAAGCGAAAATTTGTTGTGGAAGCGAAAATTTGTGTGGTTGTTAGGTTGTTCACTGTAGGCTGTTTATCAGGTTATCTGGTTATGTCTTTATATTAAAATCAGTAATATCTCTTTCTACTAGACATAGGTATTGCTGATTTTAATATAAACACATAATCAGATAATCCGATAAACAGCCATAATATGCATAAGCTAGGTTCAACGACTGTGGGAATACACTGTGGAGATCGGACGCTTATTATTCGACTGGTTTTAACCGGTTTTTTTTTTGATTTGTCGAATACGGTTTTTTCAAAATCTTCATTTTTCGAATACCGAATAAACCGGTTAATTTAACACGAATAACCGCCAAATTTAAATAAGTATAATTTGTATACGTTTGTATATTTTTTATTGAAAATATGCTCGTCACTTGTATAAATTTAATTATTTTTGTATATATGACAACCTTGAACGTCTACAAAGAAGGTGAAATCCAAGGTAGATCGAAAAAGATATGCACTCTTGAGCAAAAAAAAACCTTTTCTCATCTTTTGTAAATAAAGATTGATTTTTATATATGGAGAATGATCAACTAGACTTACTGAAAGTCAATAAACCCACAAAGGCCGGTTCTGAACGGCAGATATATTAGTTAGTGAAGTTTTTCACAGCGTAGATACACATAACCAGTCGCTATTAATGTTGTGAGGTGATATAGCTGTTGAAAATTATCAGATGGTGTGACCGGGATTGAAACGACGACTTCTTGGTTGGAAGGTGGGTTCTTAACTAACATACCATAGTGACACACACACTATAAAATACGTGGTGCATAAATTTACATACAGTGCTGCTCGAAATCTAAGCAAATTTTCTTGTCGAGGCAATTAAGGACTCGTATATTACTAATAGATTTATTCAAAGTAAAACATTTAATTTTGGCATCTTAGGCATCTAAATTATAACTATAATAACGAACCATAAATTCCATTCTCTCTCAAGTAATACCACAAAAACGAAATTAGCTCATTGAGTAGCTGTTCCAAATTTAAGCATTTTTCAATACCTTGTGTGTTTTAGCATAGTTTTTATGAGATTTGTTAGAATTATTGTAAGTACTGATTGCCACTTTAATTTTAAGCTCTCCTTCTGCTTATTTTTAAAACGACGTGGTTCAGCTCTGCGCTTCAAGAATTAGAGACAATTTTATTTAAATAAAAGAACGGTTAACCGGTTATTTGAATTATTATTAACCGAAAACCGTTTTTTTTAAGTGTTATTTTTCGAATTATTCGAAAGCCGGCTTTTGAAAAAGTCGAATAAACGATCTCCTAGTTTACACACAACCTTACTTAACAAACTTTTCATCCAGTTTCGTTCAGTTTCATTTGCTTACGTTTTGAGCGAACCCAATCGCACTTTACGTACGTAAATAGCTGTTTGTGTGTTATATGCAAAACAATAACAAAAGAAACAACTTATGGAATGGATGCTCTTGCATCGGGTGTATGCAGATTTTTAAAATTTTTATTTAAACTGCATTATTTTTCTGATTATACTTAAATTTGTACACAAAATATTAAAATTTTTATATTTTTTTTAAATTCATCCAGATACTAATAATGGTAATTATGCCTTGAACTCAACTCTCAGTTCAAAAAGTACATTTTTGCCACCAAAAAGTTGATTAAGTATTTGACAGACTCTTCGTTGAGTTTTTGACAGTAGCTTAAGTAAGCAAAAGCATATTATGTTTGAGTCTTAATTTATCGTATAGTATGCCAAAAAGTTTAATTTGGCCAATTTAAATTTTCGTATTTATTTTTATTTTTATAGTAACTGTTATTAATAGACAACACGTAATAGATATAAAATAAAGCAACAAAATTTTACGAGTAGATTCTCTAATAAGGAAAGAAAAACAAAAAATAAATAAATAAATAAACCGTTGCTTATGAAACGTAATAGAGAGTGAGAAATCTATTGCTATGAAAGTTTATTATTAAAATATACTGTAATGCATGCTTTTCTATCTAGGTAATGTATAAAAATGCAATAGAATTTCTTTATTTAACAAAATCACAATGAACCAGATTGTAAAAAATAGCACAAGTATTTGAGTTTCACAATAGGAATCTGTACAGCAATATGTGTGTATATCACGATAAAAGATTTCATCAACCAAATTTCCTTAATTGAGAGTACATATGCAAGATTCAGTGTTACCAGTATCAATATTGGAAAAAATTAGCTATTTCTTTTTTTAATGTCAATTTAAAGTCATCAATAAAAATTGTATATCCCAAATTTTTAAAATTTTATATTATTTATTGAAATCAATAAAGAGCGGTAGTGCTATTTTCTACTTATCGATAAAATCACATCAACAGTCTGTCTTAAAAAAGAGAACTTTCAGGGAAACCATCCTGCATCTCTCTAACTCTAATATAAGGTAATGTTTGGAGGAACAACTTCATATTTGAACTCAGCTCTTCAGATGGTTTTTAATGTTTAATCACTTTAATTTAAACATATGGTGTCTACAAATGGTCTGAATGTCTGTCTGCCACATTTATTAACGGGTTTATGCATCTTTATTTGTTTAATGAAAACATTAGTCGTTGTATGGAATCGTGACTTGTTTTGGAAAACAAACAAACATTTTTCATCCATTTTAAAAGCTGAAGAGTTGTTTGTAAAATTTCAATAAATGATCAATATCAAATACTGATTGGAAAAGCTCAGTGATGGTAGTTAGTTAAGGTTAAAGATGATTTCAAATCGATTGTTTATCGCACTCACAAGTGAAACTAACATTAAAGGCTGGTTTTGGATGTGTGTATGTGTACATTACACGTGTATATCAGCTTTAATTGAAGATGCAACATTATTAATTTCTTTGGAAAACATAAGAAAATATTTAACTTTTTATTTTGTTTATTAGCAAAGAAATCACATTATTTAGCACCAACATTTTCAGGTATTTCTATAGAGTGAGAGGTAGTAATTCGTACCAAATTTCTACGTTTATGATTATTTTTTCCCATGAACAATGTTGTAGTAAAAGATTCGTAGTGTAACATTTTTTATCTAAACAGTGCGTGTTTAAAATCGCAGATAAGACACATATATAGTCATGCGATAAATAATAGATACACTTATATAAAAATAGTTAAAAATCTAACTCTGTTTTTATATTTAAATATTTATCAAAAAGTTCTTCTAAATTGTCTGCTTGAGTTTCGATGACGTAAAGAACCGTTATTTGACAAACAAATTTTGTACCGTTTCTCAGTTGTAGTTGGTTGCTTCGCAACTATGGAGTTCCACAAGTAAAGTCACACAACAAGCTTTAGAGACGATACTTGAATCAGCTAATTGCTAAATTTTAGTTTATTTATATTATTTTTTATGTGAAAATTAAGAGTAAAATATATTTAATTCAAGTTTTTTGACTTCATTCAATTAATTTCGTTTTTTTAAAGAATTTTTGCACATCACAGTTGTCAACGCCTCTAAAAATTTAAAGTTGTCCAACTCTTATGCAAACAAACTATTTCAGCTTTTTAGAAAGAAGAAAATTGTCTAAATTATTATTTGTTACACTATATATACTAACGCATTGTTGTTTTACCATATACTAGTATATTTTTCTAGCCTGCCGTCAACACTCACACTCATACACTTTCAATTCAACTTTTGCATGCTTTTTTCTGTTCAAAAAAGGCTTTAATTAAAGAAAACAAATAAGACACAACCATTGCAATTTGGTGCTTTTTATGCGCTACTTGTATTTTGGTGAAATTGGTTTTGTTTATTTTTTTTCTATTTCAATACAGACATTTTTTTTATTTAATATCGAAACTAAATTGAAATACTTAGGTAGGTACATAAAATAAAATTAAAAATGCAGTAAAAAATAAAAACTGGTTTTCAATACTCACTCTCTTAACATAAAAACAGATACATACATATATGTATAGTATTATTTGGGAATGTACTAGTGTTGCCAGATTCAATATTACAAGATTACTGGCATTTATAAAAAAAATCTAGATTAAAAAGAAGCATGACAGTCGAAAATATTGGGTGTTCGAAAATCTTCAGTTACAAATTGTTAGTAGATGGCCTTAAAATATAATATATCTGGGCAATACCAAATGCATCATTCAGCATAATAGCTTGTTTGAATGATTACGGGCGATGAAAAGTGGATCAGGTACTACAATAATAATAATATGGTGAAGCTTCTCAAACGGTGACAAAGCCAGGATTAACACCGAGAAAGGTAATGATGATGTGTGTGGCATTAACCACAATGAATACGTTTTCCTTTGAGTGTGCGTTTGAAAGCAGCACAAAGCAGCAGTTGAATAAATTGTTAAGAGTTCTTCTGGTTAATATTTGGGCAATTGAAAAGAGTTAAGAGATTTCTTCTGGTATTTTTTTCTCTCAAAGTAAAGAGTAGAAAATAATAAAAACCAAAAAACTTACGAATTCGAACAACTTGTATTATGTAGTACTATCTATGAAAATGTATTTGTGATAAATACATTGAAACGTTCGTAAATTATTCGAAAGGAAATGCTTTCGAAAGGTTTAGTTTTTCGAATCGAAATACATAATAACATCCCTGGTCGTACTGGGCATAGTAGAAAGATGGGAGCTCGTTTTAGTATAAATTAAGCAGCCATAGTGAAAAGATGGGTGTTCTTTTTAGTATATATTAAGTAGCCATAATAGAAAAATTTAAGCCCGTTTTAGTATAATTAAGCAGCCATAGTAGAAAGATGGGAGCCCGTTTTTGGTGGAATTGAAAGGGAATAGGCCATTACCAGCTTCCAACAGCTGGCAACAGTTAAGAAAATTGAAGCAGGTAATTTAAAACGCCCGCAATCGATCAACAAAAAAATTTTTGTGTTCAATCAAGACAACGCCAGAAAATACACATTTTCGATGACTCGGCAGAAGCTGTGGGAGATTAGCTGGAAAATTTTGATGTATCACCCATATAACCGAGACCATGCACATTCAGATTAACATTTCTTTCAATCTCTGCAAGACTCTTAATGGTCTAAATTTAAATTCCGTAGAGACTTACAAACCGCAATTGAAGCAGTTTTTCGCTCAGAAGTTCTGCATTGATGGAAAATTTACTTTACCCCACAAATGGTGAATATTTATCGATCGAAACGTCACACATTTGGTCTAATAAAGCTCGTATCAGCTATAAGAAATAGGTGTTTCATTTTTGATCACATTTCTAAACGAACTTTTTCTAACCCCTATTATAAAAAATTGATTATAAATTATTTAGATATACTAAACTTGGATACAAATTCACTTGAAATGTTATTAATTCACTTCACTTTAAAAAATGTGTCTTGAAAAATCTTGGCAAATCATAAATTTTCTTGATTATTGACAAGATGTAAAAATTCTTTTAAGCCAACATCTGGCAGCCCTAGTGTGTACTTACGTATGTAGGTATGTATATATGGATATGCAGGCAGATACATATGGTAATAAAGTAAGAATTGATATTTGTAATCTGCTGTTGTTTTACTTCTCTTTTTTGCGGAGAGGCAATAAAAAAACTTAAGCATTTCTTTTTAAATGACTATTTAATCATAAAATAACAACATCAACAATAATAGCATCATGTATGATTTAACAACAATAACAAAAGAAATTACTTTATAGATATGATACATACATACATACATATGTATACATACATATGTATTTATGTATGTATGTAATTGATTTTGTTTATGTTGTTGCTGTTTTATTAGTTGTTAGCATACAATGACCTTGCCAATTAATAAGTTAGCAACTTATGTACATCCATACATACTGTTGTTATTATTGTTGCTATTTTAACTCATTACAATAGCAATTGCACTTGAAAATGCGTAGTCTTATGGCACATATTCTTACTAAATTTTAATTAAATATTTGTATGCCTCTGTTTTTTTTTATGTGACTAAAACAATATACACTGAGCGGCAATTAAAAGTATACATTCGTGACTATTATGAGCACGTTGCTGAGAATTAAAACGCACTTGAGATATTTTCAAAATTCATATTAAAATATAAAATAATAACATGCATATCTGAAAAACAAAAACTAGTTTTGAAATTATAAATACTAATTATTTGTTTCGTGTATCCCTTTTATATTCAATTAGAGTAACCCTCCCGCGTTGCTGCGATCCTTTATGTTGTAACTTAACTATTACTGTACTCTACACATGCAAAGTTCCATATTTTTTTAATGATATTGACTGCCAAGTTATTTAAACCAAATTTAGAAACTTCAACTTTAACCATTCTCAAGATATACAAAAATCATTATTAAATTTGTATGGGAGGTACCATGCCCGCTTATTCGATTCCGCCCACTTTTAAACTGATGGTTTGTACTATCTAAGAAGTCACTTAGACCAAATTCAGAACCTTCCATTCTAATCGTTTACTCCAGCTAAGATGTAAATTTTTGTAAACAAAGAAAAACAGCTGATTTTCGCTTTTTGAGCTCTCATTGGTGTCGTCACTGTGGCCACACACCAAATGCCAAAGATTTCTATATATGCTTTTTATATACACAGTTTTAAAAATATTTTCTAACTCACACAAAGTTGAAATGGTTGAACAAATTTCGTTTTCAAGTAAAAGTTTATGCAATACAAAGGGGCTCACTCTAACGTCAATAACTCGGAAAACCAATGGACCTACAAAATCGATAATCCATAGAAACCTTGGTATTGATTTCACTTTTCTTTTCAAGAGCTTACAAAATAAAATCGGTTGGCGCATTTCAGATAACATCAATTACAACGCATTTTATAGTCCTCTTTTATATAGGGTCCGCCATCTTACGTTTTTTTTTTCAACTAGTGCTTATTTCGTGAATGGTAACACTAAGTTCATGTCTGATTTGACAGATAATTAGTTCCGCTGAACGAATATGGTTTTGTATACGCTTGAACAACGCTGGGAATCTGGTCCTGCGATCGACTTACTGAAAATGCCGATTTTGCAAAAAAAAATCATCTTTTCAGATGAACCTCATTTTGATCTTGGCGGGTATGTAAACAAGCAAAATTGTCACATTTGGGGCACAGAAAACCTGCACGCATACATTGAAAAGCCGATACACCCAAGACGAGTCACTGTTTGGTGCGAATTTTGGTCCAGAGGCCTAATTGGGCCAATTTTCTTCGAAAATGAGCGAGAAGTGGCCGTTACAGTCAATGGCGATCGTTAGCGGGCAATGTTGAACGAATTTTTGTTCACAAAAATTGAAGAGGAGGATATTAGCAACTTTTGGTTTCAACAGGACGGCGCTACGTGCCACACAGCCGGAGCTACACTCGATGTTTTGCGCCCTGTTTTTGAAGATCGCATTATTAGCCGCAGAGCTGATGTCGTTTGGCCACCTCGGAGCTGCGATTTGACACCGTTGGACTATTATATGTGTGGTGCCGTCAAAGATAAGTGTTACGCCAACAAGCCAGAGACAATTGACGCCTTAAAGGACAATATTCGTGAAGCCATTGGTGAAATACAAACATATGCACATCAGGGTTGCAAAATGAGTACATAAATTTTACTTTTTCGATCCCAATTGTACAAAAATATTTTTTTAATTATTTTTATTTTTTACTTTTAAGTAAAAGTACAAAAAAATAACATAAAATTGTACATAAAACTTAATTTTTATAGTAATAAAATTAACATTTTCATGAGATGTTGTAAAACAGCTGATTTTTCTTTTGGGAGCTGTCAGCTACAATTGTTGTAATGAAAGAAAACTACTAAAAACACAGTGAAGATATTTGCAAAGAAATGATAGTAAAGATGAGTTGCCAATGTAAATCAATTAAACGATAAACTAGGGAAATTCTATTAAAAAAAATAAAATGAGAAAGTTTGTTAATCGTACCAAATTAGTAATCGACGTACCATTGTACTTTTGCGTCTGAAATTGTACCAACTTTTGCAACCCTGATGCACATAAGTATGTATTAAAAAAAATCCAATAAGAAAAAACTGCAGTTATGTTTTAATTAATAAAGGTAGATAAAAACAACAACTACCATATACTACGTCCTTAGCTAACGATAGATGATCAAGTTGCTTGACCAACATTTATGTTTGCGTGCGTTAAAAGATAAAAATATAGTCGGTACACGAATAAGTTTGGTTTAAGTAGTTAATAAGTCTTGCAACCGAATATTCGAGGGAAACATAATCAATAGCTACATATGTATGCTTTCTAAATCTCTATCACCACAATTTTTAGTATTATCATGCTATACATATTTGCAAAACAATAAAACATAAATAATAATCAAAATGATAAGATAAAAATGTTCGTATAACTTCAATATTAAAAGATAGATTAGTAACACATACATGTACATAGGTGCCTAAACATATGTATGTATATAAAAACTATTTTGATGTTAAACGATGAATTAACAAAGTTAGTATGAATTAAATTATAAATGATGAGATCCAGCGATTTTCTGAATACATACATATGTATGTATTTATGTATGCATGTGTGGAAAAGTTTTAAAGTGTGTTTACTTATAAGCTGTTTACGCACAGTATGTACATATTTTTAATAAAAAATCCATTAACATAGTTGACACGTCATGATCAGCACTAAATTTCTGTTGAATTTCCCTTTACAAATGTAGGGAGTTTATGCCGTTATTGTTTTTATTTCTTAACATTTTAAAATAAATATTTCTGTTTTTATTAAATACAATCATAACTAAATACTTACTTTCGTCTAGTATTCATATTAAAATAAATAAAAAAATACATACATATATATGTATGCATGTATATTTAGGTATTTATGTACTTATGTATTTTTTCCTATAAAATAATAATTGCCCCCATATGCAACTATTCATGACTCATTCCAGCCACACAGGAAAAGTATCATGTTAAGTATAGGAGAGGGAAAACAAAAACAGTTTTAAAGCCGGCTTTTTTTCTTCCCTTCATCAGTAACTATGTATGTATATACGTAAGTCGTGTGTGCGTGAGTAAATGAGAATTTAAAATTCCCTTCCCCGTTAATTTTTTACTATCTTATCTTCTAAAACCGGCTTTCTATAGAAATTTATATTAAGAAGGTATTCTATTAGATTATTGATACATACTATATTGATGTATATGTATATGTATGTATACTCATTGATGTACGTACATACATATGAATAAATTGTAAGATTAATTATGACGTTTATTTTTAGCAAGTTTTGTTGTTTATTGATGTTTTTTTATATTTTATTTACTTTTTTATAATATTTTTATATGGGAAGTTGTCAGCTTGAGTTGTCATTGTTTATGTTGCTTTTATTAATGAACAAAAAAGGAAATAAAATTGCATACATAGCTTTTAGAATTGAAATAACAATTATGGTGTTTTTTATGAAAATCAATTTTTTGTTAAGAAAATAAATCGTTAAAGTAAATCAAAATACTTTTTAAACACGGGTGTTCGTTATTTGATGGCTAGTCGTACATATGTATGCATGTATATCTTTTTGTAGTATCCTAAAATACATACTATGTATGTGTTAAAATTATAATTTATTACAAACTTTGGAATTGTAGATGATATTTTACACATACATATTTCCAAAACAAATGAAAAATTTTTTAATTTTTTTTGCAATATCTCTTTTCTACAAGTAGGTATGGGTACCTATAATACATAAAAATGAAGCAGGGCCTTTTTATAAACCAAAAATATATTGCAAATTAAAACTTGACTAACAAACTCGGACATTCATTTCTGTCACTTTAGAAAAAAGTACCTACGCACATAATTATAATGTCTTTATACATTTCTAAAAATTCATAGGTATTATTGATTAAAAGCAACGCATTATTAAAAAGAAAAACAAATCGTTTAAAGAAAACAATTAGGGAAAGGAAAAATTTGAACAAAGAAGTGTTGGATAAAATTTCATTTGAAGTTGCGCCAAACCTATCAAATCTCACTCCCAAAAGATTGGAAGCGTTTATGACAAACAAGGAATCAAAAACTAATAGTTTTATAATTCTTTGCTTATATTTTAGAATATATTTCAAGTGAGCACTCACTTTTTGAGGCCGAGTTTTCGTTATCAATATAATTCTTATTTTGTCTTAATTAATTCTAAAATGTTTTTTGTTTTACATACACATACATACATACATACATACATACATACATATGCATGTATATGCATACAGGACAAATTTTTTTAAGTACCTGCCAAAACAAAAAATTGTAAAACTTGGCTAAACTATTTATTCACATATTAAAATTCTGTAATTAAAAATAAAAAGATACTATTACTTTTTTAATTTTAAAATATATTGTAACTTTATTATTATTTTCATATTATGTACATACATTTATAGAGTAGGTATGAGGAAAACTATAAAAAACTTTTGAGCTTTTAAAATGTCCCTTTTTTTAAACAAAATCTTGTTTTGTTTTTTAACACTTCAGTATTTATGTGAGTACTTTTTTAAAAAAGTGAAAGAAAAATTATTCATATTCATATGTATGTAGTGTGTTGTAGGCATGTAGATATGTATGTAACTACAAATGTATGTAGGTATTACACTTTTTATTCAAGCAATGTTTCATTTAATAAATAATTTTCTTTTCTTTAAAAATGTTTTAATTTTTAAAACACATAAAATGAATCATTCTTTAGTTTAAATTAATTTTTCATTTTCACTTTAGAAATTAGTACGCACCTATTAAGATTTTTATAGAGTTAAAATATCAAAATCCCCAACAAATTCAAATGGCTTAATAGAATTTTATCAGTTAAAAATTCTTTAAAAAGTTTGATAAGACCAAATTAAAAAATCATAAATAAACAAATTTTGAACCCTAACAAATGTTTCAACGATTTTTTATCAGTAAAACCAATTGAGTCACAGACTTTTAACACACAAAAAATAAAATAAAAAATTCAAATAATGAAGCTATAGTTTTAAGGAGAATTTCAAGCACATATTTACAGAGAGAGTGATACAGAGAGAGAGAGAGAGCAACTTACTAAATTATTATACATGTGTATTTACACCAACAAAATCAAGTGAATTTGAAGTAAACAAGATATTGTATCTCAAGCTCACTTGCACAAAATGTGAAAAGAAAAGAAAACAAATAAAGAAAAAAATAAAACCGTTGGAAAATTGTATATGTATATTCTTATGTATCTATATACATACATGCATACGTACATATGTATCTCAGCGAGCAAGCCCGCATTTGACTTGATTGCGACTCGCCTATATATTATTCATATAAGAAAAGAAAGAGAGTCAAGTAAATATAATATTAAAAAAACAACAACAACAACAACGCAGCACTCATATGGCAATTTAACTTATCGGTTTTTGTATTTCTCTATTTACTTTGTATGAGTGTGTGTCATTTCAATGCGGGCTTACTCATTTCTCAGTAGTGTTTATACCTCAAAATATACAAATTCTCTAGAAATATGGCAACAATGCTGCACGTTTTGTGCATCCATATCCATATATGGTAAAATGTCTGAAAATCGCTGGAGAACCCATACGAAACGCGTTTTGATAAGGGTAGACGCCTTTATAAACGCCTGTAACAACGAGTTTTACTATCATTAAAGTTTGCGTTCTTGTGCTGTGTGGATACCAACGCGAGACCTCCCAAACCAACAAACAAAAAAGACTTATTTATTTATTTAATTTTAGTAATTTAATAAAACACAAAAAGTAAGTATTAAAAACAAAAAATAAAAAAAATCCGCGAAAATAGTGTAAAATAAAAACTATGGAATAATAAAAAGAAAATTTTGTGCATTTTGAAAAGATTAAAAAAGAAAAATGAAAAGCGAAAGAAAAACATATTTAATCTGAATGAACTGTCAATACATAAATGTGGATTATTTGAACGAACATAACTAAAAGTGCAAAGAAAGCAAAATTACAATAATAATACAAGAAAAGTGACTTTTCAAAGGCTAAAAAATTAAAATCAAATTTTTACATGCGTACTTATTTAAAAATCGTTATTATATAACCGTTATTATAATATTAAATATCTGACTGATAAGATAAGAAAAATTCTTTAAAGCAAAAAAACAAAATATTTCAGACACATTTCTAGTAGTGTTGCTTTGCAGTGATATAAAAACATTGGAATGTGATTATGTACTGTAAAAGTTCAAATAAAAACCGTTATTTCAAATACAAATGTGATTTTAATTAATGCACTTTCGCTTTTATTTTATTACAATAAAATTCAAAATAATAAAATCGTTTTTATTGTTGCAAAACAATTTTTTTAACATATTAAATAAAGTGTAAAATTCACACACTTTCTTTTCGATGGAGCAAAACAATAAAAATAAATGAATACCTCTTTCAGTTCAAAACTTTCACATTCTTTCTCCATTGAGAGATACAGCAAGTATCCACATATGTAAATATGTATTTGCACAGATAGCTGTGTACTTCACATGCAAAATATTTTACAATATGAATGCTATTTGAATGTTTATACTTTAAACCAACCACACCCTACAAAATTCTTCAGACTTATTCCTTTCAGTTTCTTTCTCGTCATAGAATTGTTAATTTTTATTACATACCTATGTATGTAATATTGTAGGTATATTTAAGACAAACATTTAAACAGATAAAATTTGCTATAGACCACGTCAGGCTTTGTCAAGTAATAAAAATTACTGTAATTGACATGTCATACAATAAAACTAGGATTTTTAAATTCAATTTCACTCTTACCTGGCGTTGTAAATTTTTTTTTTATTTTTTCCTAAGCAAATTCAAAATTCATAAGATACATAAGTTGTTTAAACACTACTTCTAAATCACGTCATGCTTTGTTTATTTGATGTAAAAGAGCGCCTAATTTTTTGCTTTTTACTTACCTCTATTTTGGCGGAACAAAAAACAAAAATAATTTGAACTTGACTCATTTATATTCTTCCGTACACCTTTATTAACACACATACATATGTATGTACATACTTATGTGAATAACACTAACAAAAAATGCCGGTTTAAGCGCAAAAAACAGCAGAAAAAAGGCAAATAGAAAGATGGGAGAAAATAATATATATCTTTATACACATATAAACCCATTAACTATGTTGGGGTATGGGTGTGTTGTTAAACGAAAAGCCCTTGTTTTTACCATATACGAATTAGACATACTCTCTCTACGAATGTGTTTCTCTTGCTTTTTCCCAAGGCAATTTTGCGTTGTGCTGTTGACATTACTTTATAAAGTATTTGTCGAAAAGGTG
This sequence comes from Wohlfahrtia magnifica, assembly GCA_023159175.1. Lineage (NCBI taxonomy): Eukaryota > Metazoa > Arthropoda > Insecta > Diptera > Sarcophagidae > Wohlfahrtia > Wohlfahrtia magnifica. Next base: position 2,809,378 of record JAKWBJ010000060.1, read on the forward strand.
TAAGTGGGGAAATTCTCAAAATAGAAATAACGATTTTTTTTTGTTGTTGATTCACTAACTTTAAGCTGCTTTGAAACACAAAACATGACCATATATGGTCACAAAAATTGGTTAAATATCTGAAAATGTTCAGCGTAAGCAAGCAAGTGCGTTGTTATGTATCAAAATATGAAAGAGAAAAAGAGAGAAATATATATCTACTTAAATAACAATAATCATGGCTGTTGTTTAAGAGAGTGGGTTTTGTGGTTTTTGCTAAATATGTCAAACAGAAAATATTTACTCTCTTAGTTTTATCTAGAAATTCATACACTAACACACTCTCAAAAGAATTTCGTTAAGAAATAAAAATTTTAACTGGCTTTTCCTTTATCAAGTCATTCGTAGTTCGTCTGTCAAACGACCAGGTTGTATTTCTAAAGCGGTGCTTCGAAACAATTTGGGAGGAAGAGCGTAGATTTCTTTAATAAGTGAAAAAATATCAGTAATATTAAAACATTTTTGAGTGTTTCTTAAACTCTTCTATAAGAAGACTAATTACTTTTCAGATTTTTTAACGTTCTTGTGTAAATTTTTTCGAAGAAGGTGAGTGTATGACGAAATGAAAAATTTAAAGAACAACCGGCTTTTTAGATTTTCAAGGGCGTTGCCCTTTTGTACGGTCCCCGTTTTGGATGTTAAAAAATGGTCGCAAAAGTTTTAGTACAAAAAGTTGTTTCATTTTAGTACTTTTTTGCTTCATTTTTTAACTCTGTTTAAAGTTTGGAAGGCTTTGTTGAAAGAAATGTGTGTGTAAATCTCTTTGAATTAAAAGTCGTCCCTTGTCAATTTATTATTAATCAAATTATTGTAAATTTATTTGTGTTATTTATAAATTTTGAATTAGAAAATATTCAAAATTCTTGGTTTTATAGAAGAAATTATTGTAAATTTTAAAAGTGTTCCAGACTCGGCCTTACAGACAAAATCTAACGGTATAAGATAAGAAAGAGAAGCAAAAATAATGCGCAAAATTTTCTGTTTTATTTTATTACCTCTTTTCATCCTTTTAGCGAGAAACTTATGGAATTACAAATGTTAATCTTTCGTTTTGTTGTTCTTTTTCTTATAGCAAACAAAATGTGCGACGAAGAAGTTGCTGCCTTAGTTGTTGATAACGGTTCCGGTATGTGCAAAGCCGGTTTCGCTGGTGATGATGCTCCTCGTGCTGTCTTCCCTTCAATTGTGGGTCGCCCACGTCATCAGGGTGTTATGGTTGGTATGGGCCAAAAAGATTCATATGTCGGTGATGAAGCCCAAAGCAAACGTGGTATCCTTACATTGAAATACCCCATTGAACACGGTATCGTTACCAACTGGGACGATATGGAAAAGATCTGGCATCACACTTTCTACAATGAATTGCGTGTTGCCCCCGAAGAACATCCCGTCTTGTTGACTGAAGCTCCCTTAAATCCCAAAGCCAATCGTGAGAAGATGACACAAATCATGTTTGAAACCTTTAACACACCCGCTATGTATGTGGCCATCCAAGCTGTATTGTCTTTGTATGCCTCTGGTCGTACCACTGGTATTGTCTTGGATTCTGGTGATGGTGTCTCCCACACTGTGCCAATCTACGAAGGTTATGCCCTGCCACACGCCATCTTGCGTTTGGATTTGGCCGGCCGTGATTTGACCGACTACTTAATGAAGATCTTGACTGAACGTGGTTACTCTTTCACCACCACCGCCGAACGTGAAATCGTCCGTGACATTAAAGAAAAATTGTGCTATGTCGCTTTAGACTTTGAACAAGAAATGGCCACCGCTGCCTCCAGCTCCAGCTTGGAGAAGAGCTACGAATTGCCCGATGGTCAAGTAATCACCATTGGTAATGAACGTTTCCGTTGCCCCGAAGCTTTGTTCCAACCTTCCTTCTTGGGTATGGAAGCATGCGGTATTCATGAAACTACATACAACTCCATCATGAAGTGCGATGTTGATATCCGTAAAGACTTGTACGCCAACACTGTCTTGTCCGGTGGTACCACCATGTACCCTGGTATTGCCGATCGTATGCAAAAGGAAATAACCGCCTTGGCTCCATCCACCATGAAAATCAAGATCATTGCACCCCCAGAACGCAAATACTCTGTATGGATCGGTGGTTCCATCTTGGCTTCCCTCTCTACCTTCCAACAGATGTGGATCTCCAAACAGGAATACGACGAATCCGGCCCCTCAATTGTCCACAGAAAGTGCTTCTAAGCGGTTTCTCTACTTTATATATATATATTTTTTTTACAAATTCTACTACCAAATGCTTACGTTTTTTTATGTATTACTGCCACCTTCTTACTATTGTGCTCTTAACCACCTCTTTACGAGGTGTCTACGGAGCGTACTACAAGTTGGTGTAGTCTTACTTTTATAACAACAACAAAAGACAACCCAATTTTTTTTGGGTACTCTACACCACATAGAAAAAAACACAAGAACAACAAAAACAAACATACATTTACAAAAAGAACATCCCAAAAAATGATTTGCAAATTTGTAACAATTTTTATTATTTTTTATTTTAATTTTTATTATTTTTTTTTTTGTTTTGAAAACAACTCGCAAATGTATTATTATTTCTTAATTATTATTATTATTATATAATTATATAAAAAAGATGAAAAAACCCTAAAATAACTTGTCTTTCCTTTTCTGAAACACATACAAAACAAATCATTCACAATTCATGTCATCTCCCATTCATCCAACCCCATTAACAACTAAATCATTCACCTCATGGGTTTTATTCCACATTTTTTTTTTGTTTGTTTTCAAAGGTTTATTTTTAACGCTAATCAGCAAGGAAAAAAAATGAGATTGATTTTCTTTAAAATTATTTTATAATTTTTTTAAGAGTGATGATTTTTTGTATTATCCATTTATGAGTTGTTTTCAAAAGAGAGATAAAGAAGTTCCCTTTATAAACATTCCATCTATTTCTTTATATATTTAGCAAAAAAGGGATACGTATTGTTTGTTTGTTCTATAACAGTTCCAATTTAATATATCAAATATTTTTTGTTTAATTACATGCGTATGTGTTTTAATAATTTACGCCTAAAAATGTTAATTAAATTCAGTTCTTTTTTAATAACAACTAAAAGACTTGAAACAGAACATAAATTGTATCACTATAAGAAAAAAAGCAAATAAAAACGAAGAGATTTTTCAACATCTCTTCAGATATTTCTCACAAGAGCACTCTTTATTTTATATATACATTACGTTATTTAAAAAGATCCTTCAAAACAATCGCACACAAGAAAAAATGCCAAAATTTTATAAGAGTGTTTAAAAAACATCTTGAAGAAACAAATTATTAATACACGATCTCGAAATGTAATTTAATAATGATCATACACAAGACAAGCAAAAGAATTGATAAAAATCTTGTGGGTTAATTTATACACAAACACAACACAGCCAACATCAAATTCATCAACTACATTTATAATTAAACGGATTAAATATGTATTCAAAAACAAAAAAAAACATCAATGAAATTGTAATAATTTGTCAATAAAGAAGAAAAAAAACTAAAATAAAAGAATATCTTAAAGAGTTTGTTTTTTGAGTGAAAAGAATCTTCTCGCTGCTGTACGTGTCTAGTCGACGTCAACTTTTCAGGTCATTCATGTTAAGCGATTCTTTTGTTGTATACAATTGAAAACATTCTTTCTTTTACCGTTAACCTACACACATATGTACACAAGTATGTGTCTAATAAATGCTTTGTTTTCATTTAGGTTTATAGGTTTTTTTCTTTCTTTTGTTGCTCATCATCTTGAGTATTTGTGTAAAGATTTTTGTTTTGTGTCAGTTACTTTTCTTCTTTGTGCAACATTCCAATAAGATAATTTATTACAGTGTAACGGTTTATTTTCTAAACACAACATCCTACTTTTGATGTTCACTCTCGCCCATTCCTCGTTTTATGCCTACCATGCACTTACATACATATGTACCTTAGAGGATACTTCTTATTCTTTGTTATTAATCCAAATCTGGTATTAAGCTTATTTCAATGTGCTTGTTCCATTTGGTAGAAGCAGTCAACTTAGTATAACGATGATAAAACCCCCAAAAACAGTTTTCAAACTTATGCTTAAGGTTGTTTTGCTTGTATTTTTATATGTATTTTGCTACTTTGTATAGCACTTGCGATCAAAAACTTAAAGAAAAACGAAACTGGATATTTAACTAAAGAAAACTTGATCTTATGGTTTTTAAACATTTTTTATATTCACTGATACTTTCGCCTATTAAAAGGCATTGGTGGGTGGACATGTGGGCAAGGTTCCTACCATACAAACAAAATATTGATTTTGGTATATCTTGGAAACAGTTAAAGCTAAAGTTACAGAATTTGGTCAAAATGACTTCACAGTTAACACAAATCATCAGTTAAAATGGACAACTGGACATGGCACCTCCCACACAAAGTAAATATTGGTTTTTGGAAGAAGTCCCTTCGAAATTGGAATAGTCGACGTGGTACCTTCCATTCATACTAGATATGGAATTTTACATATTTGGAGAACGGTAACAATTAATGGGTCGATTATAGATGGTAACCGAACATTAGTTGCGTTGTCTGTTGCTGAAAATTACATTATGTACGGCAACTGGCTACACATTTCTAGTGGTCGTTCGGCAACGTAACTGAAGTTCGATTGCCATCCATAGTCGACCCATAAATCTTCGCTATCTATCCACATGAACCAAATAGCGGGTACTGCACAAAGCACACCGAATAAAAGCTTTCTATATACGTATAGATAAAATTAATGTTTGTTTTTATAAAGACTGAACCTACAGTGTCGTTCTATAGGCTATCTGAAATGTTTGGATTTGGCCCTGAAGTGGATAATATGTGGAAAAAGGGTAGACTATGTAACTAAAATAATCGTTAGGATAATAATTAAGATAGGGGTAGCGAAGCACGCCTGGTTTTAGATAGTATAAAGTAAAAAAGTAACGATAATGGCGTAGTCGTAAAAACAAGGTCTTCAAAAATAAAAACTAACTTATAAAATTTTTTTGATTACACTTTTTTCATACAGATATTCAGCAATTGTAGTGTAACTATGTTTCTTACTTGCACTTGCACGAAATAAGCTGTGAGCCTTTGTTACGGTAATCTAAAACACACTCCAGACATCACACTAAGCCATCTCTGAAGGATATTCATCTTGATGCGGTTGAGAGGGTGTTAAGAAGTTCTCACGAGAATGTCTACCTATGAGACCCCCCACCCCCCGTAAAGGAAAACGAAAAACATATTCCCAGGGAGACCAGAGTTGTCCTAGCGCAACTAACATCAGGTCACTGCACAAGGCTATACTCATATTGGGTAGTCATCATTGAAGTTATTACCAATATCTGTACGGCCTGTAGAACAGGTCCTCATATTGTCCAGCATTTGTTTGTAGTGCAAACTCAACAACTCTGGTCCCCAGAACACTCTGGGGAGAAATGAATGATAATAAATATACATTTAAGTACTTTCAGGTCAAGCTGATACAACATCAACACTCCAGAAATTGTTAAATAATTGGCGGTTACGACAAAAATTTCAGGTGATTGGTCCTGATTTCTATTCAATAGAGAATTTTTGCTGTGTTTGTATTTAATATTTTTGTGTAATTTTCTTTTTTAAAGAACTTAAGTATATAGTGTGTAGTCGAGAATTTTTTTTTTTTTTTTTCATTAACTTTTCAATTTAATTTTTTTTTTAATAATAATTTTATTTACAAGTATTAATTTCACAATTCATTTGCTTTAGCGTCAATAAGATATTATTGAGGCGAATTGGCATTCTTTCTACCGAAATATATATACTTGTATTAAAATGATGTATAAATAGAAACAATATTTAAATGATAGCAAAATAAGAGTAATTTTACTATAACAGTAATTTCATTAAAAATAAAATATATGTAGTCTATACAAACAAACATAAGTTATTGCATTTTATACATTCCATTTACAGGTAGAATATTTCTACATACTTCTCTGTAAAGTTTAATTGTTGGGTAACCAAGAGGTAGGTTATATACGGTTTTTAATTCCTTGTTTTGTATTATTTGAAGAAATTTTAGTTCAACACTGTTTTTGCAACCGTATGCTATTATCAGTTAGTTTAAATGGCTTTGTATTAAAACTTGATAGTGTTAGTTTCGTGTTTTCATCAAATTTATATTTAAATTTATATAGAATTCCCATTACTGAGATATTTTTGATTTTAATTATTCTATATGTAGATTCCATATCAAGTTACTTTGCAAAATTACTCCGTAGTATCTTACGGAATTAGATTCGAAAATTTCTTCACCATTTACAAAAATACTAAAGCTTCGAGTATTATTGTTATTAAAGACGGCTTAAATCTTATAAGTTTAGTCTCTGTCGCATTAATGACTAGTTTTGTATCCTTGCATATTCAAATATCATATCGGCATCTTTCTGCATATAAGCTTTTAATACTATCTCATGCTTGTAGGGGTAAAATAGGAAAATGTCATCAGTATATAAATAGATCCTTCCGTAGAGATTTACATTCACAATATCATTTAAAGAAATTGTAAATAAAAGTGGAACTAATACACCGCCCTGAGTAACCCCATGTTTAATATTTCCCACATAATTTTTGTTGTTATTTATTTCAACATATCGCTTCAGGTTTCTTAAATAGCTTCTAAATAAATTTAATTCCGGATTTTGAATACCATAGTATTTGAGTTTTTCAAACATTATTTTATCAAAAATGTCTTTCTAATTTTTTTTTATGAAGGGGTCAATGTGAAGTGAGTGTTAACGAATTGTATTGTTGGTAACTTTTTTGTTATACATTTCCTAATCAACTCGACTTAAAAATTGAATTAAAACAGAACTTTAAAAAATGCAGAACTAGTAGCAATACCATGTAACGGCCGAGTATTACATACCCTATGCCATTATACTTGTCTAAATTGAACATTTTTTGAAATTATGTAAACAAAACAATGCAAAACCTTAAAGCATAGACATATGTATACACATTTTAAGCATTGTATTGTATTTAAATTTTGTATTTAATTAATATTCATTAGAAAATTAAAAAAAAAAAAACACAAATACATTTAGTACTTGAAACATTATTGCAATATATCATAAAAAAGTATTTGACTTCTAAAGTTAGTCTTTAGTCAGCCTTTGAGGGTGCAGAATTGTTAAGCCGTAGGAAATTATTAGAACAAGAAAAAAAACATTTTATAAATTGTGTTAATTCAGGTATAAAAAGGAATAAAAAATAAAAAGTTTACTAAATAACTAAAAAAAGAAAATGTCCATAACAAACTTTTATGCAAATCAGGAAATTTTTATTACTGGTGGTTCCGGTATGTGGTGCATGTGATATATTTTCATATTCGTATACAAATTTTATTAATCTTTATGTTTTCAAGGTTTTATCGGCAAAGCGTTAATCGAAAAACTTCTGAGATCATTTCCGTGTTTTGGTAAAATCTATGTGTTGTTACGAAGCAAAAGGGGTAAATCTGCCGACCAACGTTTACAAGAGGTCTTAAGTTCGGCTGTATTTGAACGCGCCCGCAAGGAACAACCTCAAGCTTTTGCAAAAGTTTTTGCTATAGCCGGAGACTGCCAAGAAATGGGTCTCGGCATCGGCGCTAGTGAGTTGGAAAAAATAAAAAATGTTAATATAATATTTCATTCAGCTGCCAGCGTACGTTTCGATGATCATTTACAAAATGCCATTCTAATGAATACTCGCAGTACACACGAATTGGTAAAAATCGCAACGAACATGAAGAAATTAAAAGCATTTTTGCATATTTCAACAACGTATTCAAACGCGGATAGAATATATGTGGAAGAAAAGGTAAGAGGATTTGAAAAAATATTTTTAGACGTAAAAATTTTATTTTAGCCTAGGATATACACTTGGTATAAAAAGTCAGCATTTATGGTCTTAGACACAAATACCTTATAAAATTTAATTTGTTTGTAAATTCGTTTTATAAGCGTTTTATAAACCGAAAATAATTTTTATGCATAAGGCGGTAAGAAAATAAGCCGTATGTAAGTATGTACATATGTACCATATTTACATACATACATATTTTTGATTTAAAAATGGTTTTTATTCAATTTGGTTTATGATCGATCATGCACACATATCAATCTTTTGAAATAATGACAGGCTTAAATTAAAATAACACTCATGCACACCCATTAGTCTGCTTACGAGGACTTTTAAAGTCAATTCTTTTCTTATTCTTAATCGGCATATATTTTTTAATTGCTGATCCGTTCCTACTGAATAATCTCTTTAAGCATAGCCTTTCAGGTTATTGATTGTGGAGGCATTTGTAATTCTCTAGCTACACTATGCAGAAGCCTTGATGAAGATTAAATTTTTTAACACTTTCTGATAAAAAGTATCCAAATATTTTCTTTTATCCATCGCTGTTTCAAAAAATTGCAGTTGGCCCACTTTGTTTGTTGCCATATACTTTCACTAATGTTTATTTGTGAATGTTTATCACTTTTTAGATAGATAAATAAGATCTCTTCACCATCTGACCTACATTTTTTAAGGTTATTTCTTCTTTCTTTTTGAAATTTGTAAAAATGTGTGTAAGCAGACTTTTTACGCTTAGTGTATTTTATTTACAGAAAATATACATATATTGCTCATTTACTTCAATATTGTCACAACTCAAAAAACATGATTTTTTTAAGTTAAATAGTAGTTAAGTAGATGAATATTGAGATATATATTGTATGCAAAATTCTTTGTGATTTGTACAAAACTAAGAGCACAGGAGCAAAGTGTATATTCTATATCAATGCTAAATAATAAAAAACTTAAAATTAAAACAATTCTCCTGAAAAATTTTGCTTTTTGTGTCATGACACTATTGCCGTAAGCGAGCGATATGTTCATACATATATATTATTGCTTACAAATTAAATTTAAAATTCAAATAGTCCAAACTGAAACTGACGTAGCAGCTAGATCAATTAACTTAGCTTAATTACATTTCAATTAAATCGAAAATACCTGGAAATGAAGAAATATAATACTCGTTTGAACTTCAAGATCCATATAAATATTCATTAGGACAAAACACTCGCATTGAAGAGCAGACTTTATTTTGAACAATGTTTACTTAGCATTAGCATAAGTTAAAGTAATTTGGAATAATTTTAGTGATTTAACAAAATAAAAAAGTGCATTAAATATTTTTGTTTATACTTTCTATTACAGATCTATCCAGCACATGCTGACTGGCGTACGGCTATTAAATTAGCTGAAACTTACGATGTTGAAACCTTGAATATCTTCTTTACGAAATACAGTTCCGGTCAACCAAACACATATACATTTACAAAAAGTTTGTCGGAACATATAGTAAATGATTATCGTCACCATTTGCCAGTTATGATCTTTAGACCATCTATAGGTGCGTACATATTATAAGTACATAAATATATTATTTACTTTTATTAAATTTCAATAAAATTTTATTATATTATGATGATTCATTACATGATTCTTTTTAGTTGTCGGTAGTGTTGAAGAGCCTGTACCTGGTTGGGTTGATAATTTTAATGGACCGATCGGTATGCTTGTGGCATGTGGTATTGGTATCCTACGCACAAACCATTGTGATCCCGATGTGATACTTGATACTATACCGGTTGATGTAACCGTAAGAAGTTTGTTAGTAGCTGCTTACAAACTATCTACTCACACGACAAATAATGATGAAGTTGAAGTTATGAATTGTGCTAATAATAATATCAATAACTTAAGTATGGGTGATGTTATTACTTTGGGTAAAAGAGAAATACAAAAGAATCCCTTGGAGAAATGTCTCTGGAAACCGGACGGTTCTATAACAAGATGTCTTATATGGCATCTGATTAGGGTATGTTATAAATTAATATGCTATTCCATAAATATTGCACCATTAATTTATAATTATAGTTTTTTACTTTACAAGTTGGCTTGGCCATAGTAGTTGATATTCTCTTGCGATTAGCCAAGCAAAAACCATTGTAAGTAGTGAACATGAAATTAAATTAAATTCATGAAGATGTTTTTCCTAGCTAATGCATTTAATTATTTTAAAGCCTTTTAAAGTTACAACGCCGTATTCATGCTGCTAACAAGGCTCTCTATGCATTCATCATCACCGAATGGAAATTTAACAATGAAAACTTTATAAATTTAGAAAAACTTATACCACCTGAAGACATGTAAGCTAATTTTTATGTAGTTTTATATAAATAATTTATTTTTATGATTTATGATTTTTATTTTTTTATTGCAGGAAAAAATTAAGTTTTTTATGTTATTCGAATATTGATTTTAATGAATTTTTCTCTAATTGCTTACGTGGAGCAAAACAATTCCTTTTAAATGAACCACCAGAAGCAACCAGTCAGGCCAGGTTACGTTTTAAAATGATGGCAGTGATTGATTATTTTATAAAAACGGTTGGCATTATTCTAATTGGTAAATTTTTGTTAAGCTATTTTCAAACATATTTTTGAAAACTTCATAGTCAAGTGAAATATATACATACATATAATATTAATTATAATTTATTGTAACATCAGCAAAAAAATACTACAAAATAAATTTCAATCAATCAATTACAAATTCCTATTTATTTTAAACTAGAGTAACCTTTCCCGCGTTGCTAGGAGCCCTTGTGTTGTATACCTATAAAGTGAATTTTTTATAAGAAAAATTTAAAGGAATGTACACACACCTCGTACCATCATCACAAGAGGACAACTTTATATATATATATATATATATATATATATATATATATATATATATATATATATTGCTTTGTGCAATACCCGCTTTGACTGTTGTCATTCTTCACACATATATATATATATATATATATATATATATATATGTGATATATATATATATATATATATATATATATATATATATATATATATATATATATATATATATATATAGCTTTTACCCGGTGTGCTTTGTGCAATACCCGCTTTGACTGTTGTCATTCTTCACACATATATATATATATGACTTTGACTGTTGTCATTCTTCACACATATATATACAACATACATATATATATACAACATACATATATATACAACATACATATATATATACAACATACATATATATATACAACATCCATAAATATATACAACATACATATATATATATATATATATATATATATATATATATATATATATATATATATATATATATATATATATCTTTATCTTACCGCAGCCAAACGATAACTAACTGACGTGTAGGTAAAGCAGCCCTTTATATACATAATTGCCTACGGCTTGGAAGGTTCAGGAAATATCGACCATCTTCTATTTCCGTAACCGTTAATTCAAATGTAACGTAAAGATGGTCGATGTGGCAGTGCTGTCAAATTGACAGGGTGACACAAAATATACTAGAATCTCACAATGCAGTGTTATATTTTTATTTTCGTAACAATATTTAGTTCTTAATAAGTAAGCGCTATTTAGAAAATTAACTTTTTAAAATTGTGATTATAATACGGTTCCACACTATCACAGCCCCCATATCTTCTATTGCATTATAACTTCTTGTGAAAATCAGTATGTGTAATCACCCCTACAGGAAAATAAAGCCCAATAGAAGATGGGAGGGGCTGGTAGGGGGATAGTATGGAAAGCAATAAGTGTTCTACCATGGCACCTGCGGTTTACAGTTTTTAACATCGCGTATGAATGTAGAGAACTACAATAGCGTTTCGAAAATGACTTTTCTACTTATTTAGGAATCTTCCAAGACATATTAGGAAATATAAAATGTTCCAATCCATACAGTCCGATCCGTTTAATCGTGGATTCAAAGCCAAAAATCTGACGCCCTTTAATGGCCACCTTATTTTTCCGGCCTAAATATAATCAAAAATGAATGGAGATGGGTGGCTTCGATAGTGTACGAGTCAAGAAGACAATACGACACAAAAATGGAATTAATGGAAGGAGTCATACACACTTGGTCCACCACTTCGTTGAATTATATTGAAGAACTTTACAATTCAATTTCCAATCGAGTTTTCGAGGTTATTTTAAACAAAGGCGATTCCATGGATTACTAAATATTCTTAATATCGTTTAAAATATAGTATTTAAGAATTAAAATGCTATATAGTGGCTTAAAACACAAATTAAATTGAAATTATAGCTGGTGGCGCTATTCTGATGAATTTCTTTAATACGTTTCTTTAATACGTTTTTAGTATAATTTTTCTAAAAAAGTTAATTAAAATACTATCTTAAATGGTATTTTATTTTAAAGGGAATTGATATTGGTATAATACATAAAAATTAACGCCATATCTCAATTGGTTCAGATAATATTTAACATTAACCGTCGGTAAAAGGGGGGCGCTATCCTGATGGCGCGCAGTGCATTTCTCAGTCGACTCAAACACAATGATTTCTTCAGTTTATTTTTTAGTGATAACTGTTACTTACGGTACCTGGAATTAAATAACGTTTCACTCAAATTTTAAATACAACACTGCGTACTATAAATGTTACATTAATTTGCAGTCGATAATATCGTGTTTTCAGTTTATGTTTTTGACAAGTAATCTGACTTGGCATCACCTGTATTTAAAGCGTACATAGAGAATTTTTCACGCAAAAAAAGTTCTGTGATTAGAAAATCAAAATAAACAAAATTAATTTAAAATTTACTGGCAAAAATGATTGCTACTTTGAATATAAAATGAGAAATAGAGGGTTTCTTATTGTGATCTACTGAAAAAGAATAAATATATCAAAAAGTTTGATACAATTTGTGAAATTTAGAGCTTTGTTGCAAGATAGTCTCGTCCATAAAAACAATAAGTATTTTGTTTTTATGTGTGCAAGTCCAATGTTTTAATTGGATTTTAGACAACAGAAGATAGATTAATTAATAATCAATGGTATTCAAGTAACAAAAAAAAAAAATTTCATTGTTATTTCCAAAAAAAATAAACGCTACAATGTCAGCACCCCAGCAGTATTCTTTGCGTTGGAACAACTATTTTCGCCATTTGACTTATGCTTTGGACAATCATCGCGTAAATGACGATTTCGTCGATGTTAGTCTGCTATGTGATGGTCGTAAAATTAAGGCCCACAAAGTGGTATTATCGGCCTGTAGCTCATACTTTAAAGAGATATTTACCGAAAACCCCCATCCACATCCTGTCATTATATTCAAATTTATTAAATACGAAGATCTCAACTCCATTATAGAGTTTATGTATCAGGTAAGAGTTAGAGTTAGAGTGTGTAATTTTAGTTTTAAATAGTGGAAATATTTTACAATTGTAGGGTGAGGTGAATGTCCAACAGGAAGCATTACAGTCATTTTTGCAAACCGCTGAATTGCTGGCCGTTCAAGGTTTGACAGCCGAAGAAAAGGAGAAACCAAAGCCACCAACACCAATTATAGAAGAACATAAATTAATGAAATCTATACCCAGTACGATACGTGCTGTTAATGATACAACAACAGCAACACAGACCATTGATATTCCTTTGCTCCATACCACTGCTACTACACAACAAATACAAATACCACATTTGCAGACACAGCCTGCATCTGTTCCACAACAGCAACAGCATCATGTTCAAACACAAATTCAACATATTCAAGTTCATCAAAACACTTCGCCTGCGACAACCACACATCAACATCATGTAACCACAGCTACAACGCATCACACACAGCATCAACAGCAGATCCAGGTACAGCATCAAGTGCAACATCATACAACACAACAACATGGGCAGCAGCAACAACAACAACAGTCGTCCCAAACGCAGCAGCAAGTGCAAGTAGCTACGCAACCAGCACAATTGAGTGCAAATATAGTAACACTGCCGGCAGCCAACAATTCAATGAAAAAACGCAAAATTACATTTTCCGACGATGATGACAACATTTATACAACTGAAACAGTTGATGAACAAACAATTGTAAAGAGTAAGTTGTATTTTAAACTGCTAAATATCTATACCACTTCAAAGTTTTGTCCCGTTTTTTTTTTTTTTAATATTAATATTTAAAAAACCATTTATTTTCAAAACGAAATAACAATTCAAACCGTTTATGTATTATTTAAAAATTACTTGAAGACATTAATTTCCAAAAAAATCTCATTATCACAGAGAACAGTGGATATTTGCCGAGCTTTCTCTAAACAATTGTCCATGCCCTTGCTTTAATCGACGTTTTTTTTTATTTTTATGTTGGACAGCTCTCCCCTAGTAAATAGATATGTCTGCTTGTAATTCCCCGTATTTAAAGGAATTTTTATGTTATCGTCATTATCTACTTTTTTACAGCTGCAGATATGACTTTATTAAGAGGAACTATAAAAATGGATATACCCGAATATATTGTAAGTGAAGTCGATGATCGTCTTTCGGATGCAGATGGTACACCAGTAAATAATCAAGATTCAGGAAATAGTGGTCAGAATGTAACCCAATATCCATCAGAGTATGAAATATTAACAGAATCAGAAATTGAAGAAAAATTCCATCAAGCTGATAACTCTGAAATGGCACTTGAAATGGGTAATTTGTATGGAAAGTAACGTATTAAGTACTGCAAACTAATTATCATTTTTTAGGTCGTCTATTAAATCCTACAACAACATCGACAAATACTTCACAAACTCAATTAGATGATACGACAACCTCAAGTTCAAATGTTTTGACTACAATTAAAACCGAAAATAAAGTCAGTTCAACAGGTTAGTAGAAAAAAAAAATTGTTTTTCGTTATGTATATGTTGTAACATTAAGTTTATTTTTATTATTATTATCATTGCTATTATTTATTAGATTTATTTTAATTATTAATTTTGTTATCGATTCATACATATGCACTTAGATATTGAAGACACGATTTTTGTTGATTTGCGTAGTAGTCGCTAAAGAAATTACACTTATTAGATAATTAGAATCAGTATTATACTTGTGTTTAACAACGAATATGTCTCCAAAGTAAGAAAAAGCTTGCTATTTTTTATATATTTTGTTATTGTTTTTTGTCTTTTTTTTTCTTAGTAATGTATTTTGCCTTTACATGGATTATAGATGTACGTGAGTTTCTTTTTTTCTTTATATAAATACCATTAATCAAAAAAAATAAAAAATAAAAATAGATAAAAAGTGTTTGGTTGTTTCTTGATTTCCTTTCCTTTCTGTATATTTTTAGATTTGCCCAATAATAAATGGACAGAATGTCAATTTTGCAAAATGGTTATAACAACAGTTAATCTTTGGAGACATATTCGTACTCAGCATACACCTCAGCCACCGCGTAAATGTGAATTGTGTAACAAGAATTTCAAAAATAAATACAGTTTACGCGAACACATACGCATTTCACACGAACAAAAGTTGGCCCTTAGGACAGAAAACTGATCAATAGTTAAAGAATGTAAATATTTCATCCTAAGAAGCTAGTCGCCATACCTACTTTAAAATTATAAGAAGCAAACAAATTTTATCTAATAGTTGTTAATATTTTGAAGTTCTACAACAACTATTGCATTAGAAAATATTGAAATAATGAAAATGTAGCAAACAAACCACAAACACACCACACACATTTACAAATATAAGTATGAAATAAACAAACTTTATTGTAAATACATAGTGAATATTATCTATCATATATATATATATATATTTGTAAAGTACATAATATATAAAACATGTAAATTATTAAAATTTATTATTTTAGTTATAATTTATTTCTATTTAATTTTCGTTGCTATTCATTCACATTCAAACATCTTGGAAAAAATTTAAAATTTTGTCAAGTTTACTTCGTAATAAATTTGTTAAAAAAAATTCATAAATTTTTAAAAATATGCAATTTCAAAAACCAAAAATACTATTTGTATTTTAAATTTAAAAGAAAAATACAATAAAAAATGAATTCTATTTATGTATTATAAAGTATCTATTGATTAGTTAGTTCAGTTAAATATTTGAAGATAACGTTATATATTATTGTTTTTTTTTTAATCATTCAATTAATTGATATATTTCTTTATAATCACAAATTGAGTCTATTATGGGTAAAATAGCATCCTTAATCTATATTGTACGATAAATATTTTTAATGGATTTTATAAAAAATAAATGTTACAAGAGACAATGAAATATACATAAATACAGATACATTAAAGAAAAAATAAAATTTAGAAGAGCTCATTACTCGAATTAGTGAAGTGTTTATTAATTTTCTAAAAAAATAAATTTTTTCAATTTTAATTCGCAATAAGAATGGATATAAATATGTACATATGTATATATATATATATATATATATATATATATATATATATATATATATATATATTTGTTTCAATGCAGTTTAAGAGTATAATCTGAGGTCAAATTATGGTATTCGATTTCGTACGATTTTAAAACAATTTACATAGAAATTTCGTTCAGTATCTATTGATGATTACATCTGTTTCCTGATTTGACATTTTGAAAGTTAGTGTTTGATAAGTTATGTTTTCTTTTATACCAAAACTTATTTTTTTCGTCAATAAGAAACGTTTTTAAGGAACTGCGCAACATTTGTATTAGAATAAGAATTTGAAAGTTTTTAAGAGGGTAAATATGAAAACAGTAAATCACATTAAAGATATATAATTCAAAAAAATCAATTTTGCCCTAACCTAACTAATGAAAAGAAGCTCCCTTACTAAATTTACAACTTAGAAAAACGTAGGTAGTATTGATCGTAAAGCAAAAACGGAATGAAATTCCAAAATTGTCATATAGAGGAAGTTTCAATTCGAAACGCAATATAGGTGCCAATAAATGCGAAATTGCCTATCTCAACGAGTTCCAACCTTGTGTTTTTCTTACAAACTAGTGGCTTTCTTCTTGCATAAAAATCGTTGCCCTGGAACCTTGATTCACTTAAATATTAAAAAAAAACACCTATATATGTATATAATAAACCCACTTAAATACAAAATCTACTAAGCAAATGCACGTTTTTATAAGATTAAAGAAAGTATATTTAAATGTGAAGTATTTTTTAATCTCCGTACAACTTTATTCCTTAAAAGAAAAAACTTTTCAAACATGTTTAATAAATTGGTTACAGTTGAAAACTACAATTCTTTTCAGATTCTGGATAGGTTATAAATGCAAAATGTAAATAAAAAGTTTAATAATTAAAAATGTACAATAAAAGACGAATATTTAGTTATTTAAGGAAATCTAAATACATGCACATATAAATCAATAAATTTAAGAGTACTTTACTTTTCGTTTTAGGCAAATATTTGTTGTGTAAAATCTGTAAACGAAAATTAAATTCACCAAATGCTCTACGACGACATATCGCCTCGAAACATTCTAAAATAATGGGCAAAGAGTTCGATTGTTCGGTATGCCATAAAAGTTTTAAAACAAAATGGTCATTATCGACGCATAACTCAAGATTTCACCGTGATATGAAACCCACTAAGGAGTGTATTAAAATGGATTTTTTGGAATAGTTTGTAAAATTGTTGAAATTGTAATAAAAGCGGTGTTTTTTCAATGGATTTTATTTAAACAAATATTTCATTTTTTAACTTACAACTAAATATAATTAATATTCTTCAAAACCAGGAAGAGGGAATTTTTCACTAAACTTCTCAACTTCAGCACGTAAGGCTTGTATTTTAGATTGGATATCTGGATTATTGTGAACAGTCTGTTGAAAATCGACCAATTTTGGTCCTGAAACCTTAACTGCTTCAGCGCAAATCTTGAGGGCAGCATCAATGTATTCGACTACAGCATCAATATCGCTTTCAACTAAACCACGCGTCGTTAAAGCAGGTGTGCCCAAACGAATACCAGAAGGATTCATGGCTGACTTGTCACCAGGTACGGTATTTTTGTTACAGGCAATATTAACTTCTTCCAAAACGTATTCGGCACGTGAACCCGTTAAACCGACATTACGCAGATCGACCAACACTAAATGCACGTCAGTGCCACCAGTGGCAATGCTGTAGCCCTTCTTCATTAAACCATCACATAAGCGACGAGCATTGGCAATGACTTGTTTTTGATATTCTTTAAACTCAGGAGATTTGGCTTGTTTGAAAGCGGTGGCAATACCGGCAATTGTGTTGTTGTGTGGACCGCCTTTTTAAGTAAAAAAAAAAAAATTGTTCTCATAATCTATTGTCGACAACTTGAAAACCAAATAGAATTACCTTGTAGACCAGGGAAAATTGCATTGTTAATACGTTCTTCTAAGTCGTACATGACTTTATCACCATTTGGTTTGACTTTGCGCACACCCTTGCGGAAGAATACAACGCCAGCACGGGGACCTCTTAAAGTTTTGTGTGTGGTAGTGCTTACAACATCAGCATACTCAAAGGGGGAGGGTATAAGACCAGCAGCCACCAAACCGGCAACATGAGCCATATCAGCAAACAGGTATGCATCATTGTCATTACAAATCTTACGAAAACGAGCGTAATCTAAACATCTTGAATAGCAAGAAACACCGGCAATAATAACTTTAGGTTTGAACAACTTGGCATTGGCTTCCAACTTATCATAATCGATAAGACCAGTCTTAGGATCGACTTTATAAGGCATGGATTCGAAGAAAATAGAAGTGGCAGAAATGCGTTTAGTGGCTGTCATAAAGCCATGCGTTAAATGACCACCATCAGGTAAGTCCAAACCCATGATGCGGTCATGTGGCTGCAAAAGACCGGTGTATACAGAAAAATTGGCAGGCGACCCAGAGTAGGGTTGTACATTTACGCCCCATTCTTCTGGATTCAAATTGAAAGTTTCTAAGGCACGTTTTTGGGCCAACAATTCAATTTTATCAATAAATTGATTACCACCATAGTAGCTGGAAAAGAATTTTGAGAATAAGCAGTTAGAAGATTATTTAAATATTTATTTATTTATTCATTCATATATACAAGAATACGCAATCTTCTTCAATAAATATTGCATAATTTCTTCTTATGTAATTCATTTAAAAGCAAAAATATTATATATTTTAAAAGGAAACTAAATTTAATTTCCGCAAAATTAGGAAATTTAATTTAATAATTTAATTTAACTTACCGCTTGCCAGGTAAACCTTCTGAATATTTATTATGCAAACAGGAGCCCAAACATTCCAAAACAGCCAGTGATGTAAAATTTTCACTGGCAATCATTTCCAAACTATTAATTTGACGTTGTTTTTCATCCTTAATGATATCCAATAATTCAGGATCAAGTTCCTTGATGGATGATTTCAAAAGTTTGGAATTTCCAGACATTTTCTAAAACAAAAGATGCAAAATCATAAATTTAAAAAATAGTCTACATACTTAAAAAAGATATATTAACTACTTTGGTAGACATTTTTTGAAACATTTTGTTAAAATTAGCAATTATTTTATTTTAGACTTCTTTACGTTCTTTATTATGCAAATTGCAGTTTGCGAATGTCAATGCAATTTTGCATGATTTTAAATCATATTGATAGTTTTTACAAATTTTTATATTGTAAATATTTTACAAAAATAAAAAACAAATAAAAACGTAAAGGCATAAGAACACAACAAATAACAAGTTTCCTATCTAAGATCAGAGGTTACGTATTAAATCCGTGATTATACTCAGACTGATAACGTCAGAAGTTGCCAGAAATGGGCTGGAAACAACACAAATACATAAATATTTTTGTATGCACACATTTAGTTTTCGTCATTTTACAAAATTTTTTATTGATCAATGTCAAATAATGTACTACTTATTGTATGTAGTATGTACCTTGAAATAATATATAAATTTGTTTGTTTGTATCGCTTTGTATGTGATGTTTTCAGTCACTACCGCTCTTTGCAACTAAACTTATTTCCACAGAATACTTTTACTTTTTCTTATTTCCTTTCTTTTTAATAAAACTGATAAGATTTGAAGAAAAACAAATCTTAACAATATAGAGAAAAATTATATTCTAAATCCCTTCAAAATTGTCAAATGAAAACAAGCAGATAAAGAATAGGTATTTATATTTCAAATCTTTAATACTTAAAATCCGTATCTACAAGAATACAAAACATACAAGATCCAAGTTTTAATAGGGATCACAGCTTGCAGTTTTTAAATAAATTGTTTATGATAATTGTTTTTCTTTTCATAAAAAATGCTTATTATGCATCACAACATGTTTATAAAATATGTATATAGAAAAACATACCACCTAAAAACCAGATTTATTCTTATGAACTTTTAATCTGAAAAGTCATAAATCGTTATCAAACTTTTTGAATTAAAATATTTAATATATTTATTTATAGCCTTATTCTGTAATTCGTAATTCGTCAATCACTTTATTATATTATACATAACCGAAATAAGTTATTGTAATATTCCCACAAATTTATATTTTTTAGGGAATGTTAAAACAAATTCGTTCGTTTTAGCAAGTTTCCAACTACTGTTGTATTAGTGTGTTATGAAACCCCCCTTTTTCATAAAGTGAGAATATTTCATACAGAAACAGCTTTTTTCAATAAATATACGATACTAGAGTAACCCATCCCGCGTTGCTGGGAGTCTTTGTGTTACATACGTATAAAATGTATTTCTCATAAGAAAAATTTAAAGGAATGCTAATATTTTATATGGGAATAACCAGAGTTGGGTTTATTGCATTGAATTTTTAATATAGGGTCCGCCATCTGTTTTTTTTTTTTTTTTTTTTGAACTAGTGCTTATTTCGTGAATGGTAACACTTAGCTCATGACTGATTTGAGAGATAATTAGTTTTATCCTTCCGCTGAACGAATATGGTTGTGTATACGCTTAAACAACGGTTCGCTAAGTGGACCTGCGATCGACTTACAGAAGATGCCGATTTTGCCAAAAAAATAATCTTTTCAGATGAAGCTCATTTTGATCTTGGCGGGTATGTAAACAAGCAAAATTGTCGCATTTGGGGCACAGAAAACCCGCACGCATACATTGAAAAGCCGATACACCCAAGACGAGTCACTGTTTGGTCCGGATTTTGGTCCAGAGGCCTAATTGGGCCATTTTTCTTCGAAAATGAGCAAGGAGTGACCGTTACAGTCAATGGCGATCGTTATCGGGCCATGTCGAACGAAAATTTAAGAGGAGGATATTAGCAACATTTGGTTTCAACAGGACGGCGCTAAGTGCCACACAGCCGAAGCTACATTCAATGTTTTGCGCCCTGTTTTTGAAGATCGCATTATCACCCGCAGAGCTAATGTCGTTTGGCCACCTCGGAGCTGCGATTTGACACCGTTGGACTATTATTTGTGGCGTGCCGTCAAAGATAAGTGTTAGGCCAACAAGCCAGAGACAATTGACGCTTTAAAAGACAATTTCGTGAAGCCATTGGTGAAATACAGCTGCACACAATCGATAATGTGCTTAAAAATCGAACCGATCGTGTAGGCTACTGCATAGCCAGCCGAGGCAGCCATTTGAATGAAATTATTTTCCATTATTAACCGGAAGGATTGTACTTCCAAATAAAAAAAGAAATTTGAGAAAATATTCAGTAGTTTTTTTTTTACAGCATTTTCAAAAAAAAAAAAAAAAAATATTTGGCGGACCCTTTACATCATCGTTTCCATTACCACTAAACGACTTAGCATTAATGCAGCTACCACAAGTGGCAAATGGAAATAATTAACCACTAATTCAAACAATTTTAGTGGTTGTGGAAATTTAGTGCACTAAAAAATAAAAATCGTAATAACAATTAAATAATGATGTTTATAATATTAGTTATAACTGTTACGGTCCATGAAAAAAACGGATGTAACCTTTAGGATATTCTTTTTCTATTGTATTGGAATTCGAACTTTTTCTTTTTATCTGAGATGAATAAAGTTGTAAATATAAATGGCCAAACTAAAATAATGCGGTTCGAAATTTTTGATCAGTAGTAGGAATTTTCAGTAATCAACAAAAATTTTACTGGTAATGCAAATGAAATTTCACTATCAATAAACATTTATTTTTACTTCAATTTTACTGGTAATGCAGTGTCCATTTATGATTGACTTAAGCTATGTATATATGTAATAGTATAATGTCTATGTATGAAAGTATATGACAGTTCATCCCTTTATGAAAAAGATAGTGGATCGGAGGCAGTGGAACTGTATTTGCATTCCACTATAATGCCAATGGTTTTCTACCACTAAAAGTAGTTGAAAATGAAATCGAATGCAATAAACCCAACTCTGGGCATAACACACCATCATACCATACATATACATAATAATACAATCTCTCCCGTCTTGCATATATGCAAAATTCCTTTCCGCCCACACTACAACTGATTATTTGTATTGACTGCCAAGTTATTTATGTCATATTCAGAAACTTATTCTTTTATCTCCTCAAACTTACAATAATCAATATTTACTTTGCATGTTAGGCATCGTGCCCACTTATCCGATTCCGCCCACTTTTTGACTGATGATTTGCATTAACTATTAAGTCAATAGATCAAATTTAAAAGCTTTTACTCTAACCGCTCTCAAGATATACAAAAATCAATATTTATCTTTTTGACTGATAATTTGTATGACTACAAACTTATTTGAATCAAATTTAGAGACTCTTCCTCTTTTTATTTTAAATATAATATAATATAATAACCAGCGTAAAGTAGTCCTTTCCAACGCATGTATTGATTTTTAAATAGGTTGTGTTCTCAAGTTATAAAATGACGAACATAGGACAACTAATTTGTATATATGTATATTAGGGGGGTGCTTATTTTTCGATAAGCGTAACTCCCCCTAAAAATGTTTGTTATAGTTTAAAAATAAGGTGTGAATAATATTATCACGATTGGACAGGGTCAAACATGGCGCATCGCACTTGAAATTTGCTTTGAAAACTTAGATGTTTACAAGAATTAAATTTTTTCACATACATATGTTTAAATATATAGTACGTACATAAATAACTGAAAATTAATAAGAAAAAGACAGAGAAATGTTATTTCTATTAGTTCGTATATTATTAAAAAATGGGTCAACTTGAGAGGATATGCGCCACGCCTTCCCTTTTTCCAACGACCATAACTTTTTGCATAACGTATTTTTACACAAAACCATACATTTTAGGGAGGAGTTACGGTCTCCAACTTAAAAAAAAGAAAGCCATACAACTAAAGACCAGCCTAATGTATGTAGTCAGATTTACAATATATGTATGTCTATATACAAGATAAATACCATAGAGATTGTGAATCGGAATCATGTATATTTATTATGTTGGAACTTTCTTATCTTCTTTGATACTACTCATTACTTTATATTAAAACTTTTTACTGTAGGCAATTTATATCTAAATTTAATGTGAATCTTTGTCTTGAAAAGTGTGCACTAAAGGGTTAAAAAAGGAAGAAAATAGCAAAATGTTTCTTCCATATGTAAGAAATTTGTGTTGTTTATAGAACAATTTGTTTATTTTTAAAATACAACTTGAGTAAACATTGTAAATGGCGTAAATAAATAATTTAATTTTTATAATTTAGTAAAAGTTATTGACTTCAAAACTGCAATTCTCAAATCGAACATTTTTATTCTTATTATTATTTATGAAATGAAAAATACATGTAGGTAGTTGTTTGCACAGCTTTACTTATTTATTTTATACGTATATTGAAAATTTAAAGACCAGTTTCGTTCGATAAAACTTCGTAGAACATAATTCATGGACTAATTCGAATGGATCTTATCCGCACGTATTCAGCACTCATAGAACTCTTAACGATTGAGGGATGTAGTAAACAAATGAACATTTGTTTACAATAAATCTACATACATATAATTTGTATTAAGATACACAACATATTGCATGAGAGTGTAATGTATTGTTAATTAGTCCAGCTTGGCAGGTGGCAATTATTATTATTCATATTACTATTCAGGTGCTCATATAATATATTTTTGAATTCGTTATTTATGTAATTCTTCTGTCCTCTTATAATGTATTTAGTTTAACTGAAAAATAAAAATTGAGGAATCTAATCGAATTTTCTTACTAGAAACTGCAATTTGTTTTTTTACATAGAACTTTTTAATTATTTGTAAATCGTTTGTTTAAAAATTACGGTTTCTTGAATACACTACTATTGTAGCGAAAATACAAATAAATAATAGCGTAATGCAATCTTGCTTAAGACCCAAATCATGCTTTACATAGCTATTAAAGGTATATGGGTCCTCAAAAGTAAAGCGAACCAAAAGGAGAGTGAGGAGATAAAATTATAAGTTTTCAAGGCTATATTTAAAAGTGCTTACCAAGCATTTAAAAAAAGCATTTAAAGGCTTAATTAGGCATGATTTTACATAATGTTATAACCGTAACTTTAGTTATGGTGTCACCACTAATCGAACACATTGTTGCCCATATGGTTGGTTCGTTGTGTTGCAACTATAGCGCTATGTTGTCACGCCTAATTTAACCTTAAATGCAGAAGTGTATGCTATCTGAGATGTTTTGTTAATACTTTTATGTAAATTATGTTTTTTAGATGTTAAAATTTATGTTTTAATTAATAGAACTTGAAAGATAAATCTTTTAATAGTAGGCAATTGCTAAGCATATGGCATCTCTTATTTCCAATCAGCACATGTTTTTCCATATAAAAACGCACAACACTCTAATGTACACACAGATAAATGATCATTAATTAAATTATAAATGTTTTTCAATACACTTCCAAATAAACAAGGCTTTAAAAGTCTTTAAAATATGTGATTTCTTTTTAATGACCAATATTACTAGTCCTTTATCGAATTTGATCTTTATCTCGTGCTAAAACAAATATGATGTGGGTTGCAGTATATTTCACTTTTTTGGCCAGGGTTACTTTCATACACTTTTTATAAAATAAAATATTGAGAAATTTATTTATTAAAAAAACGCACAAGACTTACGGTTGAATATTGGGCAGTAAATTGCTTTTGAACAACAAATATTCCTTGAGGTAAACCACGCGTTAAATTTAAATAATTGTTGGTGCAGGCTAAGAGACTTTTATCTGCGACGTTCGACATACGATTGCTAGTAACAATTCCAGCATTTGTTGAGTTGCGTTTCGTACTGTTAATATAACTGTTATAATATCTAGACTGATATAGAGATCGGGTAGTTGTTGCTCTGTTGCTAACAGTGGCTGGTATTAGTTGACGAAAAGATAAATGCATCATTATGGTTGGAGTGTTTGACTTAGTGCGTGTTCTTCTGACTGAAAATGGAAAAAGCAAAAAGCTTTTACTCGTTTTTTGAATACTTTTTGTATTACAACAGCACTTCTTACTGACGATTCGTCTTGTTTTGTATATCGCTTTTTCGTTTCTATTTTTCGTGGTGCTTGATAAGACTACATTATACTCGGATGGTATTTGCTTGTGGTCCTCTTTATTGATAAACTTTTGATCTTTATTTTGATTTGAATTCCGTTGTTGTTATTTTTTTCTTCGCTTAATGTTAAACATTTCGGTACATGAGTTTTAGTTTTATGTAACGACCGTTTTAGATTTCAATGCTTAAGTGCCACACCACAATCTAGCGAAAGAAAATGGAAAAGTTGTTTACCATGTTGTTATAACAATAACCATAAATAAATTAGCAGGCATATTCTGATTATAGCACGATTATGAAATTACAAGCGATTTAAAAATCGCTAATTTTATTTCTACATTGTACGCGTTTTATAATATCAAGGCAATATAAACAAACAAACAAAAATCGCCAGCACCCAGAAATTCAATTGGCACAGACAATTATAAAAATTTATACTTTTAACATAAATTGTTTGAAAATATTACCTTTTTTGTAAAAACACAAATGAAAATATGTATATTAAAGTTAATTTGGGCTTAGTTTTCTGTTGTTTTTAAGTTCAGTTAATTAAAATCCATAGTTGACCTCAATATTGTGCATGTTAGTAGAAACTGCCAAATTTTTTGCGATTACGAACTTCAGAATATCAATTATGCAATTTTAACTCATACTACCAATTTTAGGAGACATATGATTTACCGAACATATGTATATAAGATATTTTGTTGTTTTTATGCTTTACTAGCGAACCATAAGTTGTAGTATACGAAAACTCCGATTAAAATTTTATTTATTACTTCGCGTCGGTTATTGCACAAAAGCCTAACTACACACAAAATCTACTTCGATGTAGTTATTGTTCTGTAGGATAACAACGAAACTACAAAGGAGTAAATTCGTGTAATAGTTTTTAAATTTATTGGACTTACCGGTCAGAGGCGAACTTTTTTCCATAAAAACTTGTGTGGAACTTCAAGGAGTATAAAAAAAGATTTAATTTGGTTAAGTATTATCAAGTTTTTTATTATATCTGTTTCCTTTATTGTCTTATTTGTATATACCATATATACGTACATATATCTGTATTAAAAAAACGCAACAAAACTGAAATGGTACAGTTTGTAGACATATGGTATCCTCGTAATGTTAACGTCAGCTGGACAACAGTGTGACCATATTGGCTTTTTTAAAGCTAAATTTAGCTTTTTTGTGTTAGATTTAGCTTCGAAAATTTGTATTAAGCTTTTAGCTTTTTTAATCCTTGTCTAAAATTTCAACAAAAAAGGACAATAGAGCAAAAATAATACTGACATCGAAAAACAATATAATTGTAGCATCACAGACACAATAGTTTCTGCATTGCTTATATGCTTATATTAATTAGTAAATTCATATCCTTTTTCAAATGAGTTTGACAGGAAAGTTGAGTATTGCTTTTTGTTGCCCCTTTCCTTTTCTGTAATCATTAAAAGAAAATTAATACAAAGAAGGGTTGTGTGTTTATCTCTGAAAATATTGCCTTTTAAAGTTTTTTATTATATCTCAATTTTAAACAATGTTTAGTGACAAGGAACAGAAGAAGTGTAACATTTTTTATCGATAAAGAAAATGCCATAAGTAACCCTGCGGTTACACGATCAAGTTTTTCTTGATATTGCTTCACATATATTGCTTGACAAAATATACTAAAATTGATAGCTGTGACCTAGGCAGCAAGCAACTTAAAATCAATTTAAAAAAATTTCTTTGTTAAAAATGTGTTTGCTAAGAAAACAACTACAAATTGTACATGACAATTATGATTAGATGTTTTCTTGAAGGCAACTTGAAACACTCGATGGAAAGCAAATTTGATTATCAAGTTGGTATCAATTTTTGAAATTGAAAGTGTATTAGTAATAAAATGTGATTGTATTAAAACTTAAAATGCATAACTTGATCGTGTAGCCCCTATGTAAATAAGCAAGAAATTATTATGATTATAGATTTGTTTCTTTTAATGTCTGAAAAAGTGTTAATACCAGTGTTTCAATTGCTTGCTTTAGATTAGCAATAGCACTAAAACTTTGCCTTTGCTTTAGTTTTTAGTTTTAAAATAAATAACTGTGTTGCTGAATGCTTACTGAAAACTTTAAAAAATAATAAGCAAAAGTAAAAGGCAAAAGCTATATATATGTAACATTCCTTTTTGTCCCTATCCTATCAATTTTTGGGCCACCTGCTTGTTTTTATAAAATCTGTTTCGATGTCTGCATTTTTGTAAGAAAATAAAGAAAAAATAAAGAAAACATATGTTAACCATATGTAATATCCAACTTAAAATATATATGTTAAAATAACATTTTTAGCTTTTTTAGCTTTTTCTTGAACGCGATTAAGCTTTATATCATTTTAAAATCTGGTAACACTGCGGGACAGCACAATTTATTTTGAGCTTGGCAGCACTGTTCTAAGTGTACCGCAAAAATAAACGCAACTGATTTTTCCCTTGTTTATATTTTTATTTTCCCATAAATTGCTAATTATGGAAGCCTTAGCCGTTGATAGCAATGAATTTAAGGTCAAAAATGATGGCATGTATCTGATCATTGAGACTTCTTATAGTTTAGAGACCTTAAAGGCATATATTAAAGAATCACCACTAGCCGAAAAGTGTGCATTTTTGGATAGTACGGATGATATAGAGGAGGTACGTAAATCTAAATATTGTTCCAATCTATAAAATAATGTAAAACTTTGACAGATTTGTAAACAATTCATCGTTCTTCTAAAACACAACGAATTAAATCTCGCCGAAATATCCAATATTTTTGTGGCCGCCTGTTTGAGTTATTTTGTAAATGCAACTCCGGAGAATATTGAATGGCGTTCTCAATTTTTACAAAAAGCCTTTCAGTATGTAGACACCTTAAGCCCTGTTCATGTAAGTCGTTCTCATTTAACATAAAGCATATGTTTTTAATGTAATTAATTTTTAAACAATGCTTAGCTTCATGTGGCTACACGAAATCTATGGAATACTTTCCAAACGGATACCATTGATTTCGTTTTCAATATTCTAACTATAAGTCATCATATTTCGTTGGCTAGTGAAACTGGTCGTGCCATAGCTATCTGCCTGGTATGGACAGTGATTTGTGAGATCACTGAGACGGATATTGAAATGTGTTGTTTCCATGAGTTTAGCGAACTTATCAAAATGCTCAACGAACTCGATGATGAAATGTTACAAATGGAAAGTAATATACGCATTGTCTATATACTTGTACAATGTCTAGGCTTTCTTATTAATGCTGTAGTATTTGGCAAAAACGATGATTTAAAAAAGGCAGGTTATCGCAACTATTTTACGTATACTAAAAGGGAATTGGAGAAATTGAAAAAATACGCAGAAAAGTTGACGAGTCTACTAAAAATAAATATTTCGGGTGATAATAATTTTGAGCTAAGAATGACGGTAAGTTTTTAATTGCCTTTGACAAAACTTAATCTTTATAGTTTATATTTACATACAAAATCTTTTTAGATCACAGAATACATAAATGTAAATATCTTTAGTATTTTACAAGAGAAAATTTCGGAAATGCAAACGACCTAATGCAATTCTACGAGAACTAATTTTCTATATATTTTCTATATAAAAACGTAAGTGAAGACAGTGAGGAATCAATATTTAAAATAATTGAAATACGTATATATTAGTTTTATTTATAATTCGGTTATTTTAAGTAATATATATATATATATATATATATATATATATATATATATATATATATATATATATATATATATATATATATATATATATATATATATATATATATATATATATATATATATATATTGATTGACCCATATGCAGGGAAAAATTGTTAATTTCGTTTTTGTTGATATTTTTAGAATACATATATATATATATATATATATATATATATATATATATATATATATATATATATATATATATATATATATATATATATATATATATATGCCTTATGTATGCCATATGTATTCTAAAAATATCAACAAAAACGAAATTAACAATTTTTCCCTGCATATGGGTCAATCATATCACAATCAACACACTACATCTAATAAACAGCAACGTTGACAACAGCTGCACATACTGTGGATCAATAGATGCAGCAACAAACATTTTCTCACCTTTTCATAATTTAAGAAAGTTTTAAACTACCTATTTAACAGTGGTCTCAATCTACTTAAAAAACTTTCCATTATTTCAATAAATAAGTAAAATATGTTGATGATACATTCATATTGATAAAAAGGCTAAACTATGAAAAATATTAGTAATAAATAACTTAAAAACATTGAATAACACAAAAACAGTGATTTGAAGTTTCGATTTAGTTCCATAATTTAAACGATATTAAATTTAATAGTCGTCATATGAAATCCGAAAAGCCCTAAGTAACAAATTCGACATTTTGATTTATTAAAATGTATCCTTTCGAAGTACATGGTTCCACAAAGTTGTACAGTTTAACAATTAAAAACAACTTTTTCATCGATAAAATCATAAAAAAAAAACTTACAACTTTTTTTTGTTTTTCTCTTTATTATTAGAATACAACAATATACGGCAAAAAAGAACGAAATTGAAAAATATTTTTGGTAGACGCTATCGAGTGCAACAAGAATTTGATTTCAAAATTTTCTAAATACATACAATAAAAATCTTGAGTTATGAGTAAAAACCGGATATTCGTACCTTTATATATTAATAAGCTAATAACTTAGCTGGATAATAACCTATTTTATGTTTCTTAGTGGATTTACAAAGAAGAGAGAGCTCTTTTAAATTATATATATTTTATTTCCTAAAAATGTTTATGAAAAAATATGTAAGTTACGACCTTATCGGTTTCAGAAAAAAAAATAAATCTAAAAGGCGTAAGTTTTATATCTATAATTCAAAAAACGCAAATTTTTCTTCAAATATAAAATCTTTAGCAGAAAATAGATTTAACTTAAAAAAATCAAAATATTTTTGGTTTTTTTTTTCAAGATTTTAATTTGGTTTCTGGACAAAAGTACTGTTTTCGGGTATTTAGAGTCCTCTCTAAGTATTTTCTTTATCGCTATCATTTAGTAAAATTCTGAACATTAGAATTGATTAATATTTAGAGCTAGTATCTTTTCGTGAGGAACAGACGCTGACCGCATATCATAAACAGCCTTACATAGTTTTAGCAGCATTTGTTCGAATAACCTATGTTTGTCGACAAACCTATATAAAATCAACAAATTAACATTTAATGAATTTTTGGTAATAAGTTTATTTCATAAATTTATAATAACATAGTTTAATAGTCATTTGTACGAATTTTGAACTATACATATTTTTCAAATGCGAGATGTTTTATTTATACCACACTTTTTACACGGGTAATCTGGTAACATTTTACAAACATCTGTTGGATTTTTTGCACTGCATTATCTGCCTTTGTTTACTCTCTCATTGTTGTCTCTGGCAAAATTAACGCCATCTTTGCACTAACAAAAATTCTTAAACACAAACATTCACACAACTCCAATTGGATACTTGAAATCAGTTGATTATTAGCGGTGGTTTGTAACGGTTGCTTGAAACGGATTTGTTGGTGCCTCCGCACAATCTCCGTACAAAACATAAACAAAAACACTTGTTACGAATAAAAAAACGTATAGAGATAGAAAAAAGAAACAAAATTACAAAAAAAGAAATTGATGTGAAAGAAAAAAATTACCGTGTTTTTGTGTGTTATAAATTAAAACGGAAATACAAAAAAAGAAAAAGAGATATGAGTGACAACAACATAAAGCAAAAAATTACAATTTAACATTTAAAGCAGCAATAAAAAAAGAGGAAATATTTAAAAAATAGATAATAAATTAAGAAAATATTTTACACAAAAAGATTGAATAAAATTGCTAAAAATAATTTACAGAAACAAAACAAAAAAGTTTTTAAATTTAATTATAAAGCGACAACAAAAATGTTTTAAAAAACGCATCTTATGCAAAAAACGGTTTATTAAACATTTCCGGGTTTAATGACTCTGACCAGCAAGCAGCGGTGATTTGTTTTTTAATAAATATTTTTCGAAATTAAAAAAAAACCCTACCGAAAATAAAACAAATAAAAAAATCCATATCATTTCATTTTGCAATTATTAAACAAGAGAAAAGCAAAAAAAAAAATAAATAAATAAATAAAAAGACGTTTTTGGTTGTTGTTAATTCAAATTTTATTAATTTTTGTTTTTGTTAATTTCAATAAATGAATTTTAAGCGAGTGAGTGTATGAACAGCTGCTGAAAAAATAATAAATTTTTTGTTAAAATACTTTTAATTGAAAATTTATTAATTGTTATAAAACAACAACAACAATACATCACAAGGCAGGTGAGTAATAAAGTGTTTATAAAAAATGTATTTTTTTATAATATAATTGACTTCCTTATTAAATTTGATTAAAATGCAAAAATTAACGATGAACAAGAAATATTCAAAGTTCATATTTCCTTGTTTTATTTTTCTGTCCAGAATTTAATACTCAACCCACATTTATTTGTAAAAATCAACATAATTTTTTTCTTATTTTTAGCAATAGTTTAGGGTAAAAAGGTAAAAATTGTCCGCAAATCAATCAAATCTTAAAATTTTTTCTTACAGTTTTTGTTTTTACATTCTAATTCGTTGCGATTTGTTTATGCCGGTTAAAAAACAAAATAGAAAAAAAGACGACAACAAAAACATTCAAATCTAATAAACACGCACATGAATGAATGAGTTTTTTAAGTATGCACGAGTACATCGTACATATGTATGTTTGCATGTGTGAGTGTATATGGTTGTAGCGCCATTAATATTGAAATCAAAAACAACGTGCATGCACTAATACAACAGCAACTCTATATAGAAAAATTACTACTACTCTTCCTGCGAACACTTCACAAGTATGGAAGTATGTGTTTGTGTATAGATAGTGCATTTACAGTACAAAGTTGCCGATTGTATCTATAAAAAAATAGCGCCAATAAGAAACAGAAAAATTCTGTAAATTTGCCGATTTTATTTATAATTATACATACGTACATGCATATGTATTATACATACATATATACATAGATATGTAGTAGATATATATACATATATGTATATCAGCGTAAAAAGCTTAAAACCTAAAATGTATGTTTTTAGAGTTTTTGGGATTGTTCGAAGCATAATAAAAAATAAAAAATAAACAAAAATAAATCGTTTTAAGCAGTGTTTAAATTACTTGCTTTAGATTAGCAATATAACTAAAATTTTAGCTTTGCTTCAGTTTTTAGCTTCAAAATAAGCAACAGTGTTGCTGAATGCTTACTGAAAACTTACTGAAAGGCTA
This sequence comes from Wohlfahrtia magnifica, assembly GCA_023159175.1. NCBI lineage: Eukaryota > Metazoa > Arthropoda > Insecta > Diptera > Sarcophagidae > Wohlfahrtia > Wohlfahrtia magnifica. The sequence goes on from JAKWBJ010000060.1 coordinate 2,842,292, forward strand.
AAGCAAAGTAGTAAAATAGTAAATAACTTTCTTAGTATTACTATGTGTACGTTCTCTGCTTAAGCAGTCAGCAAAGCAACTATTTTACGAAGAATTGCTCTTGCTGTAAGCAATAAGTTATTGTTTACTTTATGTTTGATTACGTTGCTGCTGCTTGAATTTCATGATCGTTTGTCGTTTCATGGAGGAAAAGGGTGAAATCGTTTTCCTCTTATATCAATTCTGACTCTTCGATTTCTTAATTTTTTTCATGTTATTGGTGACAGAGTCGCAGAATACGCCCACATTATATTAATAGTAAACAGTTAAGTAGAAATAGAGTAAACAATAACTTATTGCTTACAGCAAAAGCAATGTTTGATAAAAAGTTGCTTTGCTGACTAAGCAAGTTATTTTCTATTTTACTTTTTTGCGTTTTAATTTTTACTTTTGTCTATTATTTTTAAAAGTTTTTAGTAAGCATTCAGCAACACTGTTGTTTAATTTGAAGCTAAAAACTGAAGCTAAGCAAACAATTTTATCTTTCTGCTTTTGCTTTGTACTTTTGCTGTGTAGTTTTCTTTAAGTTTAGTTAAGCAATTACAAATGCTTTGAAAATAGTCAAGTATTTTTTAACGCTGGTTTTAAGTTAAAAGGTATTATAAAATAAAAATAATAAGCCACCAGTTTTGCCGCAATTGGGATTTGTTTTTTCTGCAAATGAACAAGGCTTTAGATTGTTTGAGTGTTCTGCAGAACAAAATGCTGACAAATGATAAACAATGACAATAAAGCGTATAGTCTTAATTTGAAAAAATGATAATATTAAACACAGGGATCAAATATAATGTCTACAAATAAAAAGAATTTTTTGTTTTTGTAATAGGTATGTAGATAGCAATTATTATTGTTTAACAAAGTAAATAAAATAATTACTACATCACACTGGTTGCTCTAAACTGAGTAAACTAAAAATTTGTCAATTATAACTTTTTACAAGAAAACGATACACAGTGGCCTTTTCTAGCAACGGGAAAAATCTTGATCATTTTCACCAAAAAGTTACGGTTGTATATCTCTTTGTGTCATATTTAAAACTATATAAAAATTTTAAACTTGGCATTTTTTTAATTATTTTTACCAAAATAATAAATCCTGATTTTAAACTATTGATAGATATTTAAAAGAAAAATATTTTTGATCTGCTGTGCTCGCTATAAATAAAACGCATAGACAGTTTTTAAATACAAACTTCTTGAATGTATGTACATATTTTGTGCTTTTCACTAAAAATTTAAATCGCTAAATTAACATTTACAATCAGATACCTACAAACTCTTCTCGCATACTCAATTTTCTTCAGCAGTGTCAACAATTTTACACTATTTCCGTTCTTTATGGTGGTGTTGAGCATATTCATACACTTACATTTACATATGTATGTTTGTGTGTAAAAATATGTAAATTTAAAAGCGTGCACAAAAGAAAACAACAGCAATAGCAATAACGAAAATAAAAGCAAGAAAACAAAAGTGTCAAGTTCATTGTCCAAAAACAAACATCAAACGACCTCGCCTGCCTCCCTACCAAAAAAAAAGATAAAACGAAAACAACAAATGCATATTCAAATACAACTGTTACTTCTAATCATAGTTGTTGGTTGGTTGCCGTTGTGCATGAGAATGATTGTGTGTATGTGTTTGTGTGTTCAGTATTTGTTTTTATTTATCATTTTTCTTTGCTTCTGTACGTCTATATATTTAGCGATACAACCAACAAGTGTTTTTTGTATTTTGGTGTCTCTATCCTTATTTGTATTTTGCTCTAATTTTGTTTTGTTTTCGTTGTTGTTATTACTTGTATTCGTTTTTTCTATACTGCTGCTCTAGTCATCATCAATATTTGTTCGGTTGTTACGCACATACACCCATTTGTATGAAAACACATAGATATGTATGTATGTATGTATGTATGTATTTGCATTGTGCTGGTTTTTATATGCACGTGTTAATATATTTTAAATATAGTTTATTTTTATTGTTGTTTTTTCTAATGCTCTACAAACGATGTGTATTTTTAATATTCATTCACATATTTTGTTAGATTTTAAGCAGAGTTCATTTATGAATGAGTTGTTTATTAAAAATTTGTTCCTATACAGAAACATGTAACGATGTAAAAACAGACTTTACATAAATGGGAGAAGTTGCTAACTTAATACATACATATATACATACATACATACTTATGTATGTAATTATGTTAATTTAGTAATTATAGCAATACTATTTGGAAGATTAATTTTAGCATTTTTTGTGCTTAAACGTAATCTAACAATTATTTCAAGAATTCACTTAATACCTATTTTATTTAATGGAACGTTACATGGGTACATTATACACGATTTTTCTATATGTACGAGGGCGGATTGACATTGAAGCTACCTAGTGCTAGATGGCAGCACAGACACAAAAACTTTTTCTTTCTTAGAAATTACGATCCGTCAAAAGTCAGCTGTTAAAACTTTAGCCAAATTCATCGATTAGTTTGTTTGTTGTAGTCGTTTGAAGTAAGCAACTTTTGTGTTTCTTGGAAAATGGAAAAAAGTGAATTTGAAAGGCAAAATGGCGAAAGAGACAAAAGAAAAGCTTGATAAACATTACAGCGAATCTGCTCCGTTAGATTATATGGTAAAATATTGGATTGCTGAATTTAAACGGAGCCGAACAAGCACTGCAACAATACCTCAACAGGAAGGCCAAGAGAGGTGGTTACTGACGAAAATATCAAGAAAATCCTTGATATCGTTATGAATGATCGCCGGGTGAAAATCCGTGAGATTGCTGAAATGGTAAACATATCATATGAACGTGTGTTCCACATTTTGCATGAACATTTGCATATGAAAAAGCTATCGGCAAGATGTGTGCCGCGTTTGCCCAGTGTTGAACAAAAACGAGTTCGACAGATCACTTCACAGCCTGTTTGGACATGATAAAGCATAATCCTGCTGATTTTTGGCGTAGAATAATAACTGTTGATGAAACGTGGGTCCACCGCTACACACCTGAAACCAAAAATCAATCGAAGCAATGAGTGGAAGTGCTACGAAGAAGGCGAAGATTGCCAAATCGGCTGGCAAGGTTATGGCCACTGTATTTTGGGATGCACTCGGAATATTGCTCATCGATTATCTTGAAAAGGGATCCACAATCACAGGAGAGTATTATCGTGCATTATTGGATCAATTGGTTGATGCAATCAAGGAAAAACGACCACATTTAAACAAGAAAAAAGTACTCTTCCTTCAAGACAACGCACCGGTTCACACAGCATTAGATACGATGCTAAAACTACGAGAAATCCACTTGGAATTGGTTGATCATCCACCTTATATTCATCTCAAACGAAGAAGTGATTAACGAAACTAATGCGTATTTTGAGGAGTTCCCAAAATCGTATTATTCAGATGGTATAAAAAAGTTGGAAAATCGTCTTACTAAGTGCATTGATCTAAACGGAGACTATGTTGAGAAATGAATGGTTTTCGAAAAAAAAATGTTTTTTTCCTACTTAGGTAGCTTCAATATCAATCCACCCTGGTAGCAATAAAAATGTTATGTTATTTTAAGTTTTAATCTCTCACTCTTTCTAAGTTTCAGGAATCAGTTTATGTGGTAAGAGACGATTTTAATTAAACCTACTGTTCTTCATCTTTAAACTCTTTCACATGTTCGGGATATAATGCTTGTCAAATTTCTACCTTTAAATAGTAAGAACTACTCAAGAAAAGAAGACTCAGCTAAAGCATACACATAAACAAAAATAATAAATAAATAAAAAAAACCTTCCCTTAGTTGAGTTGTTTAGTTTTGGTAGAACCAGATTACAACTGCAATTTTTTTTGTTCAATTATCAACTCTGAGTTATTATCTTCTAGGCAGACATTTTAATGGTTGCAACACACCAGATTTGTAGGTATTATTCAAAAACATAAAAACACTGACAGCATTTTAATAAAAGGGTACTCGATTTTCTAAATACGAGTATGTATCTAGTTAACTATTATTTATAAAAATATCTTTATAAATATTATTAATACAGCCTGTAGAAACTAAATTCATAGGCTTAATAATTAAATTAAATAATTAATGTTTTAAAATTAAGCAAATCTTGGTAAAGTTATTTAAAATAATACATAGGAGCGCAGTAATAAAAAAGTAAAACAATATGCGAAAGCGGTTTATTCTCTACTACATTACACATTGGCCAAAACAACTGTCTTAACAACAACAAAAATATTCAGTCTTATTTGTTGTTGTATGGTACAACATTGCGGCCGGTATCTTACTAATGGCCTCATCAATGATTTCTTTCTTTTTCAGAATGCATTGGCCACTCTTGAACTGCATATGGCTGCTTTAGACCAAACTCAGCAATTCTGTTTACTGACGTATCTATTGGGCTTCGCATTATTCAAACAGAACGAATTTTTATAATAAAATTATTTATTTTGTCAGCCTTCTTTGTGTGTTAGTTTCTTATCGGTGAAATTGCAAACCTTGTCCGAGAAAGCATAAACATTTGTTAACTAAAAAAAACCCAAAATTTTTCTAGCATTACGAATTGCGACAAAAAAGAACGAATTTGAAATACCTGGGAAGTGATACTACTTTTCTGATAGTCGCTGGCCAGAACAATACGAATACTCCAAAATCTTGAGTTCCGGGTAAAAAAACAGTTTTTCGTACCTTCATGCACTTGTAAGCTAATAACTTAGCTGAGATTAAACGATTTTAAGTTTTTCAGATTGGATTGGATTTGGAAAGAAGAGGAATAGACCTTTTAAACGATATACATAAATACCATTTAAGTAAGCTTCAGAAAGAAATGTGTTTAACTTTCTCAAGCAAATAAATATTTTATCCAATTTTTCCACATTTTTCAAGTTTATAAAGCGTAACTTTTCTGAATTTATTAAAAACCTATGCTTAGCTATAAAAGGAACAAGTCTTTGGTTTTAGGAATCCATTGGAAATTGACGGAGTTATCAAAATCATGCTATTTCAAATTATAAACGTTTTAAAAAATACAGTGTTCGAAACTGATAAAAAATGCTAGTTTTTAAGATTTCTACAACCTAAGACTAATTTGTTTCATTACTACCATAAACATAGTTTCTTAATTAATTCATACAGACTACGGTTCCTATGTAGATTAGACTTGGAAAATTTAGAAAAATTGAATAAAAATCTGTTTGTTTGCGAAATTCGCACAAATTCATAAAAGGTCTGTTCCTTTTCTTTCCAAATCAGTTGAGAAGCTTGGAAAAGCTCAGCTATGTTATAAGCTTTTAAGTGCATGAAGGTAAGAAAATCCGGTTTTTTACAGAGGATATTATTGTACTCGAAAGCGTCTTTTAGAAAAATAATATTACATACTCCCATGGTGTTTTTTATTTCATAGCACCGTGTTATCTAAGGTTGTATTATTTTTTTCAACTTCTTTTTGAACTCATCTTGATATCCTTACTCTCGTCAATTATAATTGACTTATGTAAAATAGACTTAGAATGTATTAATTTATAAAAATTGAAATTAAATTTTTGTTTTTTTTCCAATTAATTTTTGTTTTTTTTTTTTGTTTTCTTACTTTCATACTTATATACATACGTACGGGTGAAAGTCATTTTGCGTGCTTATAAGTACTTATTATTAACAGAGTTCGATTTATTGCATTGAATTTATAATGCGTTATCGTTTCCATTACCACTAAACGACTTAGTATTTTATTATTATTAATTCCCATAACATTCCATGAAGGAACGTGGGGACTTCTCTCAGTCAATGAATTGTACCCGATTCTATTTTTAAACTCATTGAAAGGGACCTAAAGTTTAACGCCGGCTCCGAACTGCAAATGCATTTAGAGAAGTTTTTAATAGTATTTACTCGTATACTCATAACCAGTTTCTAGCTAATGTTATGAGGTGATACCGCTGTCGAAAAACTTTTTTCTTTTTTTTTATGATGGTCTGGCCTGGTATTGAACCGACGGCCTTCTGATTAATAGGCGGGTGTCTTACCTACCATACCACAGCGGCACACGACTTAGCATTAATGCATCAATATTGCAGTCGCCACTAGTGGCAGGTGAGCGAAGCACGCCGGGTTTTATCTGGTATTAATAAATATTATGCAAAAAGCAAATTTTTTTTGTTGGATTTTTTTTAATGTAATATATCACTTTATACATACACACATATACATACATATATTCAGAATGAAACAAGTAAAAAATGAAAGAAAAAATAGCACAATAAATAGTTAATATAATTAATGGCAAAACAATTTTTAAATTTTATGTACAGGAAATATGTATTTTATTTTTAATTAAAAATCAAAAAAAAAATTGTGTATAATGAAATAAATATTATTAATATAAAAAAATTAATGAAAAAAATCATAAAAACAGATATTTTTGAATAAATATAAAATATTGTACTTTTTCCTTGAAAAAGTATATTAAAAATATGAAAAAAATACAAAAAATAAAAAAAATAATAGTACTAATAATGATTGGATATAATAATAAAAAACCAACAAAAAAGCAAAAATATGAATAATATTGTGAATAACGTTTAAAAAAAATTATCACCCCGTAATAAAAAACCGAGAGAGAGAGAGAGAGAGAGAAAGAAAGAAGAAAAAGACGACAAACACATAAAGTTTTTTAATTAAAATTTTTACAATAGCAAAAATAACAACGGCAAACAAAAAAAGTGAAACAATACAAACAACAAAATTCACCTCAATTTTATTGAAATTAATTTAAAAATTAAAAAAAAAATTATAAAAATTATAAAAACAGCAACACGCACACATTGAATACTTTGTTGTTTCTTCAATGGTTCTTTTCATTTTCTGTTGTTTTGGTTTTTTTTTTGCACATTTTTAATTTATTAAAAAAAAGTTATACAATAAGTATATGAATAAAAAAGGCAGCAACTACAATAGCAACAACAACAGCAACAGCAACAGCAGCAGCAGCAGCAGTACTATCAACAACAAAAAAGTACAGAATAAATTAAACAAATTTATTTTTTATTTTTTATTTTTATTTACGAAAAAAGAAACATTCAAACAACATACTCGTACAGAAAATAAAATCCCCTTGAGTATGTCATAGAAATTCACATTTTTTTTAAATTTTTCAAAAATAATAATAAAAAAACTGAAATGGAAAATAATAATAATAAAAAAAATCACAAGGCAATTATTTTAATACTACTTTTTTCAGCACAAACAAATAAAGAAAAAAGAAAAAAACCTGACAATAGCAACAACTACAACATTCAACAGATAAATAATATTTTAATTGAATTTTTTTCGAAAAAGAAACAATTTTTTGCACAAGTATAATTTATAAAAAAAACTTCAGAAAAAAACTCACATAACAAATATGTATATGTATTTTTAAAAAGGTTTCTTTATTAATAATAAAATGTCATAAAATACAAAATATTACATTAAAGTTTTTTCCCTTTTTTTTAAATTAATGATCGTTTGTACTTGCATATAACTTTTTTTCTTCCAGCAGTATTTATAAGAGAACTTTTGACCCCAAAATATAAGTCCATATAAAGGAAAATTAACTTGTAAGAATTTTTATTTCAAACTTTATACATACATAATAAAAATATTTTCTACTCTAACCACACGAACAAATAAAAATTAATTTTAAAATTTAACCTGAAGACAGTTATTTCATTCTAATTCACTTCTTCTTAATGCCCCCACATCATATGCCTAGATATTTACATATGTACATACGTACAACGTACGAGGCAGATCAATGATTTCGTGGTTTTATTTCCCAACAAAGTCTACTCTATGCTCTAAATATACATAAATCTTACGTTTTTCAATTCTTCCTAAAGCCCTCTAAATAAGCTTTGTTTCAATGACGACTCCTTCGTTTGACTTAGATCCCATACTATTCAGTTTGTGGAGAGTGCACGTTTTTCTTCACTAATGCGATAGTTTTTATTTAATCATCGGTCCAGATTCTCTAAATAATCATTAATCGATTTACCATTTTCCAGGTAATCGATGTGAAAGGCAATCATCTTCAGCAAATGTTTAATATTCTCAACGAGTCTTTACAAAAACAGATATTTTTTTAATTTGTAACTTTTTTTTGATGGAATTCTGCGTAAATACGATTGGAAGTAGAGTCAGTCGTATAAGAATGTTAGCAAATTAATGACCAGGCAATTTTTATCGCTTTAATAAGTTCCTCTTTAGCACCATACGACTTATCAGATGCGTAGACCATTCGAGCGAGCTAACCACAAACGTTAATTTATTTATTAATTTATTTCAATGTTTCATACACAAGACCTAAGTCTTATATTGCAGTATGAAACTTAGCATATGTATATTACAGTATCAAGAAAACAATGACATTAAAAACGTAAAATTAATAATTAAAATAATGACTATAATAATAAAAAAGGACGAATAGTCAGAAATTTGAGTATAAAATTTGAGATTATTTAAGTATAAAATGAAAATATAAATATGAAATTGACGAAGATTATGAGGTAAAATATTCTAAAATTTGAACATATACAATGTAGAGAAATCAGAAATATCACAAGAATAATAATAATAAAAAAATATATATAAACAAATCTATATAATCATGTCAAGGCAATCGCGAAAAATGACATACAATATATTTTCTAAATCGATGTGCGTTCTAATCCTAATTGGAGTACAGTACTGAGTCTGCCAGTGGTTTCTTAACATCGAAAACGTCCGACCTCAATATATATTAATATGGTTTTACCAAGTAAGAGTGTTATTAAAGTATATACCAAGATTCTTAGCAGATTGTACAATGTCGATCGACTGGCCGTTCAATTTCAAAATCGGGTGGTTATCAAGTCTCAATGACCTCTTCCTTATAATTAGACACTTGGACGTTATGGGATTAATTTGCAATCCATTAGCAGTGGCCCACTCATAAACACCATCTAGCTCCTGATTCAAGGTCCTTACACACTCCTCAACAGCATTGGTACTACTGCTCATATATAGCTGGACATCGTCTGCATACAATTTGACCTTACAATGTTGAAGTCCAGTCTGAATATCATTAATATATAAAAAAAAAACAGCAAAGGACCTAAGATCGAGCCTTGTTGAGCATCTTGACTCAATGGGAAACATCTAGACTTTGCAGTAGATGTCTGAACCTATTGGTATCTATCGACTAGAAATGAATGAATCAAGTCTGTAGCAGTCGATTCAAAACCAAACATATATTTAAGTTTACTTGTTAAAACGCGGTGATCAACAGTATCAAATGCTCTGGAATGATCCAAAAGAATCAAAAATATGACGTTACCACCGTCAATCTGCTGTCCAGATTGCCTATCAGTAAGCAAACTGTTAGCCTCAAGGAACTTGATAATGCATCAACGTTTCAAAAACTTTTGATAAAAATGGCAATATCGCTATCGGCCTATATTCAGAGTTCGATTTGGGAATGGGAATAACATTCGCAAGTTTCCACATGCTAGAATAGCAGTTAGTAGTAAACATTTTGTTAAAAACAAAAGTAATGAAAAGAAGAAGTGGTGTGGCGAGAATCTTTAAAAACCTGCGATCAATACCATCTACGCCAATATCATTGGATTTTATCGACAATATACAAGATAATACATCACAATGCGCCACATCAACAAAGCGGATATTATTGTTTGGAACATTGTCACAGAAATTGTAGTAATCAGGTATTGGGTGTACATTAGGTGTATTCAAGAAGCGCTCATTAAGAGCGTTAGCATCTACTGCGTTAGCATCCTCGATGTTGGATCAACCAATACCAATCTCACGAATTGTCTTTCAAGTTTGCTTTTAACCTATGGCAGTAGAAAATTACTAAGTTATTTACACCAAATTCAGAACCTTCCACTATTACCGTTCCAAAGATATACAAAAATAAATATTAACTTTGTGTGGAAAGTGCTACTCCCACTTATCCAATTCGGCCCAATTTTTGACTAAAGATTTGTACTGACTACAAAGTTATTTGGTCCAAATTTAAAGACTTACTACTACCGTTTTAAGTAAAAATTTTATATGGGCGTGGCACCGCGCAGTTGGACAATAGTGAAGCCGCACACTAAATGAAAGTTTTCTACATATGCTTTTTACATGCATAGTTTTGAAAATAGTTTCTAACTCACATAAAGTTTAAATGCTGTAACAAATTTCATCTTCAAGTAAAACTTATGCAATACGAATCAATGGACCTACAAAAACCGGATAAACATAAGAACCTTGGTAAAAACTTTTGTTTAATGGCTTACAAAATAAAATCTGTTGGCGCATTTCAGAGAACACCACCTACAACGCATTTTATAAAGTGTCCGCCAAATAAATTTTTTTTTTTTTTTTTTTTGAACAAAAAAAACTACTGAATATTCTCTCAAATTTCTTTTTTTATTTGAAAGTACACTCCTTCCGGTTAATAATGGAAAATAATTTCATTCAAATGGCTGCCTCGGCTGGCCATGCAGTTACCTACACGATCGGTCCAATTTTTGAGCGAATATTGTTCTTTAAAGCGTCAATTGTCTCTGGCTTGTTGGCGTAACACTTATCTTTGATGGCACCCCATAAATAATAGTCTAACGGTGTCAAATCGCAGCTCCGAGGTGGCCAAACGACAACAGTTCTGCGGCTGATAGTGCGATCTTCAAAAAAACATCGAGTGTAGCTTCGGCTGTGTGGCACGTAGCGCCGTCCTGTTGAAAACAAATGTTGCTAATATCCTCCTCTTCAATTTTTGTAAACAAAAATTTGTTCAACATGGCCCGATAAATATCGCCATTGACTGTAACGGCCACTCCTTGCTCATTTTCGAAGAAAAATGGCCCAATTATGCCTCTGGGCCAAAATCTGTACCAAACAGTGACTCGTCTTGGGTGTATCGGCTTTTCAGTGTATGCGTGCGGGTTTTCTGTGCCCCAAATGCAACAATTTTGCTTGTTTACATACCCGCCAATATCAAAATGAGCTTCATCTGAATACATCGCACACATTCTGCAACATTACCATGATTTTCAAAGTAATGTCGCAATATTTCCCAGCGTTGTTCAAGCGTATACACAACCATATTCGTTCAGCGGAAAGATAAAACTAATTAGCTGTCAAATCAGACATGAGCTAAGTGTTACTATTCACGAAATAAGCACAAGTTGAAAAAAAACATTAGTTGGCGGTCCCGATATATATAGATTATTTCGAATTCTATGTATCTCCAAACCTTTTCGATTTATATAATATCAGATTAGTATGGTTCCAATATTCTATTAAGCGATGCAATAAAATTTCATGTGCTTGGTCAGAAAAAAATTTAAAAAATATGGGGAACCATAAACGAAGATCTTTCAGAACAAAATTGTATATTCACAGTGCAGCTTAGTGAAGATGTTGTTAATAGCGTGGGACTGTATGGTGAAAGTTTGATTTTCATGCAAAGTACATGACTGTAAACATATTAAAAAATAATTTGATAACCAATGTAAAGAAATTAGGTGTGCAAGGATCTTGATTTCTTTAACAAGACAATTATTTTAAGCACATTGAAAGAATGGTTCCTCCTTCGCACTTCTTAGCAACTGTAGTAGCCTTCCTAATACCCGAATTTAAGCCCAAGCAAGCATTATCAAGAATATTTTGATCATCACATCCAAAAAAAGGCCAATTTGTAATAGAAAAGAATTCTTTATAATAGAGGATTGGCGAAAAATCTTATCTGAATTTAAAAAAAAAATATTCGTGGAATCCATACCTCGAAGACTGGATGCTGTTGTTAAGTACAAGGAAAAGAACCTGAGTACTAAAATATTTTCTCCTTTAAAAATTGTCTTCGTAAAATATGGAGCACTTTTTTTGCGTAAATTTTGTTGTAGAATAAAGTGTTTTGCTGTTTTTTAAGAATTTTCTTAAGCCTCATATACAGTGTAAAAAAACATAAAATGTTTAAATATCTCGTATTTTAAAAGACTCAAATGAAAACTAAATTGTGAAGATATTGGTAAAAATTATTAATCATATCAAATCTACGTTTTTAATGGTTTTTAAGAGTTGGTCGACTTGTATCGAGTTTGGTAGATTTCTGAAGACATTTTGGTAGAATTCAAATTTTGTTAGTGGTAGCACTGGCTCCCGTACTTTTTTGGTAAAGTTCGGTAAAATGAGAGAAAACAATAATTTCTCTCACTGAAAGGCAAAAAGCATACGGAAACGCAAAAAAAACGAATATTTTACCGCAAATGAAAATATCTGCCTTCTGGTAGCTCAAATATAAAATAAGAAGTCTGTCATTGTATTACAATTATAGGTCTCTTAAAAATACATACAGTGTTGGAACAAATAATAGGGACACTTTCCTTTTTTCCAATAATATGTCATAAAATTTAATATATTGAGGTTTTATTGATAGAACTTATTCTTACTCTTCCTGATAAAGGCGGATATTGTTCGGACCATGAAGTGCTCCAAAACTTAAGTATTTATTGCAATCCAATGAAAGAAAACTACAGAGACTAAGGCATAAAAGCGTGCAGCAACTGTTAGTTTGGATAAACTTTCGATGTTTTAGACAAGGCGACCACTTATCCTGCGACCTCTTCAATTCAATTATATATTCGATGTGGTTAATGAATTTATCCGCCTTGGCACTGCCATTACCGACAGAAACGATGTCAGTATGGACATCAAGCGTAGAATCACTCTTGCCAACAGGTGTGGGAGTAGTAGAGATCTCCCTGTCCTTCTTTATGGAGCAGAAACATGGTCTTTGTCACGCACCGATATAGCTGTCTTGGGTGTGTTCGACAGAAAAGTTCTACATAAGATCTTTGTTCATTTGGGGCTTGGCGATGAATTCCGTATTCCAACTAATCATGAGTTGTACAAGCTATATAACGACTTAGAGAATTAATATCCAGCGGTTACGCTGGCTAGGACATGTCGTTCGAAGGGATGAAGATGCTCCGACGAGAAGAGTGTTCTATGTAGAGGATGCCCTAGTCTACGCTTGAGAGATCAGGCCGAGGAAGCCCCGTCCGCAATAGGTTCGAGCAATTGGCGAAGGTGTACGCTAAGCAGAAGTGCCTGTAGGGAGGTTCTGGAGCAGGTTGAAATCCGGTGAACGGGTTGTAAAGGTGTATGTGTATGTATGTATATATGTATATAACCTTCACAAGTGAACTACTTGTGAAAACAAACAGTTATCAACTGAGTCTGTTGTATTTAAATGACGCGGAAAATTGCCACAATTTTAATCTCCAACAAAAGAAAAGCTACATATAAAAACAACGGTACTTCTACACTTAAAAACTCAAGTGACGAGTGTATGTATGAAGATACATACATACATAGGTGATAATTCCCAATTCAGAAAAAATAAAATAAATTAAAACATTTGCCCAGTAATTGTTCAGGTAATTTTGTTTCGCATTTCTCTTAAGGTTTAAATGATTTTTTTTTTTCAAAAACATATTTCTTTTGTTTTATTTTTGTTACCTTGTGGTTTGCGTACATTTTTATAATAAAAAAATTTAAAATATAATTAAATCTGAAAATACTCCTAAAAAATAATATTTTATTTATAAAAAAAAGAAAAAACAAGATAAGAAAAATTGTTGAAATTATAAATAAAAAAAAAACCATAAAATATGATTCATGAGACGCGCAGAAGTATTAAATCGCAGAACTATTTTGTTTAAGACGACAGTCAAAACGTATGACTTTTGGCCATTTAGCCGTTCAGTCTAGTCTAACAACAAACAATCGGCCTATGAGCGAACCTTAACGTTCTTTTTTTTACCACATATTATGTTTGTCGTCGTAGTTGGTGCTGTTGGTATAGAGTCTGAGACAAAAACTCTCAGGGTCTTTTTTTTCCATTTTTTGAGTTTAATACAACAACAAAACAGAATTGTGTGTTAAAAAAATAATGAGTTTTTTTTGTTATTATTTAGACATACAACAAAAACATAAGTAAAAAAAATTAATTCAAAATTTCTTAATCGCTTTTATAAAGAAAAATGTAGATAAAAATATTTTTTGTTAATATTTTTGTATTATTATCTAATAAAATAGAAAAAAAGTTATTTTTGAGACGACTGCGACTGGCTATTACAGAAACAAAAAATAGGCAAGCAACGGTTATTTTTAATTTTGTTTTGAATATTGTAACTTAAAATTAAAAAAAATTAAATTCTTAGATTAACAATAGATTTTGCGTATTAAATGCTTCTTTATTTAAAGAATTTTAAATTACCTGTTTATTTGCATTCTTGATCAGAAATGAGAATGTCATATCTACTGATGTTTATCCTCTGACCCTTTTCACATTATGAACATTAAAGGGCAGACAGATAAAGTTTGTAGAAAAGGGAACGAATATGTGAAGTGTGTAGTTGAAATAAAATCTAAAATCCAAAAATGTAAAAGCTTTAGGCAAGAGCAGCTACAATCTTGTAGGGTGTCATTGAAATAACTTATTTCATAAATTTGAATTGGTTTCCTTGTAAACAGACTATTCAAATTGAAATTCCTTCCACAAGTCCGATTCTGTATTTTATTTAGTAATAATACTTTCTTGCGAAATATTTGAAGGCAGTTTGATAATTTCATAACTTTTTTTTTAAAAAATTATTCTTTAGAAAGAAAAAGAAAAAAAGAAAAAAAAAACGTATTTCACAACGTCGTTTACCTTCAAATCGATATATCGTCAACTGAAATCCAAAAAGGCCAATTATTACTTTATAATTTTACAGGAGAGATAAAAAACTTGAAATGAAGGGTATTGTGATAATCATAATAATAAAACACGGTCGAGTATGTTCTGTAACACGAAATCAAGTAAATTTTCAAAGACAAATAAAAAACTATTAACGGCGTGTATTACGTCAACTTATCGCAATCCTTAAATGATGAAATTAAGGAAAAAAAGATCGCACTCTGCAAAAATTACGCATTTGGCGTTGTTTCATCAAGACGATAAACCATTTCACATATCCACTATTGTAATTGAATATCAATGAATTAAAGTTTGTATTACTTCAACACGCACCTTATTGGAAAGGTTTAGCTACTTCGGAACATCTTCCATTTTCAAACTTAAAAGATTTGCCAACATAAATATGTAGGTGGAGTCTGCAGTTAATGGCTATTTTAAGGAAATCGGTAACGGATATATTAAATATCGCTGCGAAAAAAGGATCGAGCTGAAAAGAGATAATATTGAGAAATAACATATGATTTATATATCTCTGATCTGTTACATTTCAGCCAAAACTGTAAACTGGCTATGAACTCTTGATACTTTGGCTATCAAGTCAAATACGTGGCAAAAGTGAAAAAAGAGTTATGTTATACAACTTTATGTTATGTTATATAACTTTATGTTATGTCATATAACTTTATGTTATGTCATATAACTTTATGTTATATATAACTTTTTTCATTTATTTGGCTTGATAGCCAAGCGTTCATGGCAAGTTTTCCATTTTAGCTTCTCCTCCTCCTATATCATTTCGAATAAATATATCGTTTTGAGTTAATTTTAGTCCATATTTAGAAACTGTGCTTTCTATTCTTTGTTTGTATCTTTTTAAATAAAAATTAAATAAATTAATTAAATTCACAAAGTGCTTAACAAAGCAACGATTTATTAAAAAATTTCCCCAATTTGAAAGCGTTCCTGGAGCGGAATATATTCCATGGTGTTTACTGGGTTAAGAGAAAATATTATTAGAAATGTACGTTTTAAAACAACTTTTGTGTGAAGAGCGTAATCAAATGTTTAATTTGAAATCGAAATTATAAAAAAGCTAATAAAAAACAAGCAAACCTGCCTTAATAAATTTGAAAAGCAAAAAATAACAAATAATTTTATTGATAAGATTTGAAAACTAGAAAAGTTTAATAAAAATTGAAGATAATATGGCATTTGATATTTATTTTCAAAATATGTAATGATTAATCATTTTTGATTTTTTATATATTTCTATTTTGTTTATTTTAAAAACTTAATAATTTTTTTACTTGGCCTTTATTAGTTTTTTGAATTGCCTATTGTTTAATTTATTTATTTTTTTTTTTGATAAAAAACTGTTAAGATTTTTTCTTATTTTAATGATATCACAAATACACTTCGTTCAGCCAGTCATTCACCGTCAATCAGCCATACGAATTTTGTTTTTATTGTTTTAGAATCTCTTGGCGAAGGGTATTATTTATAAAAAAAATTAAAAATCTACCGATTTTTATTTTTGTAGTTTATAATCTACAGACACAAAAAAAAATATCTTAATATTTTATTACTTTGCAGCACAACATTAGTCGTTCTGTTTCGAACGCCTTTTTTCTTTCTTTCACGTCATTTAATAAAAATAAGAAATTTTTTTCATTTTTTTTCAGCTTTTCTTTATCCGATTTTTTAATGAAGGTAATTTTTTGTGTTGTTGTTTCCTTTTTTCCTTCATTATTAAAAATATGGCAAAAAAAAAGACTAGAAATGAAAAAAAAATTCAATAGAAAAAATGAAAAAAGAAAGAAAAAATTCCACTTCGCTGGCTGGTGGTTGTACTCTTTACATCGCCTTATGTTAAAACTGCACTGAAAGAAAATTTCTGTTATTTACCCTTATGATGAGGCATAAAGGAATATAAACTGTTTTGGTAATATGAGTTTTATGAAAGCCTCAACATCAATTTTTATATTTGGAAATTATTTTACAAGTTTTGTTGTAGTCATACCAGTCGTACAAATAACGCCAAATGTTTAAGTTGTCTCACCGAAAACAACCAATAAAATCCATGGAATGTTACTGTACGATCGGCGAATTCAGGGTTCGAATCTTTTCAAACGATTATGTTCCTTTCCTTTTGCATGGTGGGTACCTTCACTCGACCGAGTTATACTGAATAAGTTTTTGTGCTGTCTTTTAATCGTTATCCATTAAAAACGAATTATTCCTTAAATTGATTTTTTCTGGCAGTGTTTAATTTATGTACGTACCGGAGTATGTGTTGTAGTCTGAGAAATAACTAAAATTGTTTTTTTTTATAAGAAACTAATTTGAAAAAACTCTACACACACATATTCATAAATAAATTGCAGTTTTGTAAGCTTAAAGACAAAAAAACGACAGAAAAAATAAAAAAATTCAAGGAAAGGCTGACGTCGCTATTAGTGCGGCGGTCGATTCTCTAGTTGGATTTTTTTCTTTTTTTTAATTTAGAAAAATAAAATAATCGTTATATTACAAACAGCAACTAAAATCAGAAAAAAAACTAACATTGCTGCAGCTTTTAGAACAAAAAAACTTTCAGAGGCTGAAATTCTATAATAAAAAACCCCACAACTACTAAAAAACGCAATAAAAATAAAGAAACAAAAAAAAAACATAAGAAACGACAAAATGAAAAACTTGCTTTTGAAAAATGTGAAAAAGGTGAGAAAAAAAACAGCAACAACAACAACAACAAAAACAACGTTAGCAAAAAAAATAAAATATTACAACTTTTTTCTTTTCGTTTTCTAAATTGAAGATAAGAACCACATTTGTTGAAGGAAATGTCGTGGAGCGGAAAGGAGAGGGTTCTTAAAAGGAAAGGAGCAGCATAAGCAAATGTACATATGTATGTATGTATGTATGTATGTAAGTGTGTGTGAGGCGAAATATAGTAGAACGGCATAAGCTAAAGCCAGTAGTAGTAGTAGTAGTAGTAATAAATTTTTTGTAGTTTTTATTTTGTTTGTTTGTTTGTTTTGTTTTTCTACTCTCTTTTTCTATGTTAAAAAAGATGTGTGTGCGAATTAGTGTAAATACAATATGTGTTTGTTTGTGTGTGAAAAATAGTGTGTTTCGGTGTTGCAAAAATATTGTAGTTTGTTAAACGCTGTAAAAAATTAAAAAAAATAATAAATAAATAAAAAAAATTATAAAAAAATTTGTTGGCATTTGACGTCAAGATTCTTGGCAAAAAAATAATAAATAAACAAAACAAAGTATATGTGAATACGTACTATAGTGCATAAAATAATAACAGTTGGAAAGAAAATCTGTTGTGGTGAAATAAAAAAAAAAAAACTACAAAATTCCCAAAAAAAAGTAAAGACTAAAGCCTTAGGCAGTGACTGCAAAGTCCAACGCACTACTCACAAAAAAAAGCGGAAAAGAGAAGACGCCGTAATAAGGAAAGAACCCCAATAGAAAGATGGAGTAATTAAAACTCCACTTTAAAACATAATACGTACATATATATGTATGTTTATAATAACGAGTGAATGATGTTTCAAATATAACTCTCGGGCGTATTCTAGATTTAACACTTTATTGGAAGCTAAAGTTATTCCAATCCACTTTTTAACGTTTAAATGATCTAATTTTTTAAGCGGAATCAATAATACCTTAATCTTTATGTTATCGAAACTAAAACCTATGCTATTAATAAGAAGTCCTAACTTAAAGTTATAGCCTGTTTGTTAAAAGACAATTAAAGGTCTTTCTATAACTGGAAATGATGAATAAATATTTTTCAAAAAACCTGAAAAATTCACCTTATTACTCGTTTATTGAAATCTAGAGTTGTCAACTATTCGACATACATATGTAATAAGAAATTACTTTTCGAATACTTAAAAAACGGCACATTTTTAAAAACGGTTTATTTTGTTTTTTTTTTTTTTACATAAAAATCGGTTTTTTCGGATTTTTTTCCATTAATAAAAATATGTAGGCACTTTTTATTATTGCTTTTTGCTACAATTTTAACTTAAAAAACAACAAACAAAAGCTCACATTTTAGTTTCAATATTAAACTGGAATAAATTTAAACCATTATACCTAGAAAGGCGCATTCATTTTTTTCGTTCTACTTCTCTTGTTTTTCCGTAAATGATTTTAATGTTTTCATTCATTTTTATAATGTTGTTGTTTGTCGAAATAGTAAACCCTAAACACTGATGTTTTTGAACATCATCTTCATAGTTCATTTCGAAGTTATTTTAGATAAACTCATGCCTTTATTTTTTAAGGCATTTACTGAAAATCCATCTTTAGCAACACATTGCGCTAATATTTTAGTTGTTGTTTTGTTTTTTGTGATATATGAAGTAACGAAACAAACTGTTCGTGGCATCACTGCTTGCGATTATTATTAACTTTTTTTTAAATGTTTAAAAAGGGAGGAAGTTGATCCTTCTTTACATAATAGTATCTGAGGACGTTCTACACATTGAGTTTTGTCCTTTTTAAAAATATTGCCTAGCAGTGGAATTCATTTAAACATAAAGTTTCCAGAGAATTATCTTAATATCTTTTATTAAGGTATCGGCCAAATGCTTGCCACGGCTTCTGTAGCATACCTCCATCCGTCGGTCAATATTTTCAATGACTCTGAGACATAATTCAGGTTCAATGTAGTTGATGTGCCGAATTATCTGATCCTTTAGCTCTTGAATTGTTTTTGACCTAGTGACGTAAACTTTTTATTTTAAATATCCCCAAAGAAAGAAGTCTGACTGTGTCAAATCACATGATCATGCCGGCCAATTAACATCGCCACATGAGATAACATGGTCAATTGATTTTCTTGCGCAAAAGAGCCATCATTTTGCTGGCTGTTGGAACCATATACATATCATCCAGGTCCATATCCTCAATTTCTGAGGTTCGTGAGATGTTCAATTGTTGGGCACGACGGCGAGTCGAGGTTGACGGCTATTCTGCTACACTATAGCGAAAAACAGCAATGTTTTCCGCAGAACGAACTGGGCGAATCTGCACAGATATGTCCACATTTCATACAGACCCGGTTTGCTAAAATTTGCGCACAATTCTCCAGAAATGCATTTTGATTTGACTCGCAATTAAATCCTGAATTATGGTTGGACCACCCTATACACTTATGAATAATCCGAAAACCGTCACTCTTTCAAAACCGGTGTTTAGGTTGGTCGCCTTAGTTTTGAGTAATTTTTAATATCCCTTTAGTTTAAGTTTCATTATGCTGTACAACTCTGTATTTTGTACTAAAAGAGAATGACCTTAGAAGTGTATTGTTATTATAGTATTATAACTCCTGAGCCCGAAGATACGTTTTGTCTGTATTTACTGTAGTAAATATGTTATTTTTAATCTTCCCCCACAACCGATATAAAAAACCAGGAAAATAGATAAACCCGATTCTTAGAAAAATTCGAAAACCGGTCGGTACAACTCTATTGAAGTCTTTTTATAGGGTATACATTTTATAAAATTCATAATTATTTCGAAGAAATTACAAAAAAAAAAAAAAAAATCCAATTGAGGCTTTTTTCCAATTTTAGAAACTCTTCTTCACTTTTTCTTATCATAAGATTTTTAGATAACTTTTTTATAACAGCAGCCGGCTATAAAAAAATTCACAAAAGCACACAACCCCACTTACAGACACAAACATTGATTACACACGTGCTTGGCCTGAAAGTTAAAGGTATGACTGTGTGTGCCTGGGTGTATGGAAGAAAGTTAAAAACCAACGACATTTTCCTACAAAAGTATGTATGTATGTACATATGTTTGTATATATTTTTCTTCGTGAAAAAGAGCAAAAAAGAAAAGAAGAGAGAGAGAGAGAGAGAGAGAAAAAATAAATAAAAAACGAAAATCTTAGGGGGCGTTTGTGAGGTCTAATGGGAGTTTAGGCTCCATCATCATAGTCATTGTAGTCATCATCATCATCATCTCCGGGTTTTGCTGATGATGATGTTGTTGATGATTTATTTTATTTTTGTTGTTATTTTTTACTACAAAAAAGCTTCTGTTCTTTGCTTTTACTTTAGTTTTGTTGTTGTCGTATTTGTTTTTAATTTGATTTTTTTCATTTTTGTTATTTGTATTCACTCTTGTAAGAAAAAAAGTCAAGAATTTTAATTGTTTCTGCTTTTGTACAGCAGTTGCAAAGTCTGTTTCTTCTTTCTTTACCTCACTTCTTTCTTTATATGTATGTATGTATTTAGCTCTCTGACTAGTTTTTCCGGCAAAAATTGTTTTTTGGTTTTCTTTTTTTATAGAAATCTGTCATAAATTAGTTTTCAGTCGGCAGAAAAAACAATTTAAAATCATGAAAAGATAACATTTTTTTTTGTTTTGTAAAAAGGCCGTGAGTTCGTACGACCAACAGTTTTTGAAGGGAAATCAAAAAAGTAATCTTAATGCATAGATTAATTGGGCACTTTGTTATAGTGAAACCTTTGGTTAAAACTGTAAAGTTTTTAACTCAACAGTACAAAATGTATCATCTGTGATACTTCGAAAACTTTTCTTTATTATTTCACTTAAATATAACAAAGCACGATTTAAAAGCTAATGTTGCAGATTCTATCCACAATTTGGTTTGCACCAGACAAATGCTGCATTGTTCTTTCGAGCACACTTATTTTATTTAAAACACGTAAAATCTATTACCATGTAAGGTTGTGAGTTTTGGAACGCAACGAAAAGTATTTTAAATGCCACGCTGATCTTCATTAATCGCTGCCTGCGATACTACGCATATCGCATCATGCTGAACAGAATAAATAATAACAGACTATGGCAAGTAACTAACCAAACGCCGATACTAGTTGAGGAATGGAACCCATATTTCAGACTCAGAAGAATACCCAGTCACACATGGTGCAGACAACTGGATATTGATGCATCCAAGATCAACAAATAATAGAATCAGATATAAGCTTATGCCGCAGATACATACATATGAGTATATGAACTATATCTCAAAGTAGAATTAAGGCATTACTTTAGTCCTTTAGCTGCCATTATTCTTATTATTTTTAATGTAGTACAAAAAGTATTTAATTTTGAAAATAAATCAATTTATTGGCACGTAGTTTGAAATCGATACCACTGTGCGATAGCGTATGATTTTCTTTTTGCCATTTAAATTATGAAATCCCATAATTATGCAATTATTTGTACAAAAAATTCAACAAAAAACAAGGCATATATGTGTCGCTGTGGTATGGTAGGTAAGACACCCGCATACCAATCACAAGAGATCCTCCGTTCAATTCCAGGCCAAAGCATCTGAACAAAAAAGAAAATTTTTCAACAGTGGTATCACACCACAACATTATCTGAAATTAGAATCTGGTCCACACCTCATTGACAAAGAGAAGTCCCTTTGTTCGTCTATGAAATATTTTGTGAATTATTATTATTATTAACGCTTATATTATTTGCATTGGACATTTTTGCACATCACTGTATTTACGTAAATTAAATTACACACACAAACACTTGCTCATACTTCCACTTAAAATCCTACAACAAATTAAGATGAAGAACAAATTTAAAATAATTCTTTTTAATGTTCATACATCATCATCATCATCATCATCAATACGAACAGCAGACAGAAAAAACAGCAACTACAATAAAACCTATCTCAACAAAAAGAAATATAAAAAAGCAAAAATTATTTCGCTATTACAAAAGGAACAAAACATAACGAGGATTTTTTTACACCAACAAAAACAAAATCATCGTCATCATCTGAAGTCCATTCCCCCCTTGATCGTTATGGCAACAAAACGTATGTTGCTAAACTACTTTTTTTTCTTCTTGATTGTTGTTGTCGTTGTTGTTTTTATAAAAGAAATGCGTTTGGCTTTTGGCTCCTCTTCTTGTTGTCTTTTTCCAAAATAGAAAACAATTCTAACCATTTAGAAAAAAAAAAACAGCAATAACAACAAAAAATAAATAAATAGGAAAAGAGGTTGAGAAGATGAAGGAAAATATATTGCTACAAGGAAATGAAAGGAAATTGTGGATGCAAGTAAATTGTTTTTGTTATTTATTTATATATATGTATACATATGTGTGTATTTGTGTGTGTGAGTATGTGTCTGAGATTATGTGCGTAGCAGTGTTATTGGGTTCTTGTGATGGCGGGAGGTTTTAAAAAATCCTAGTAATTGTTGATTTCAATGTTGTTAGTTTTGTTGTTCTATGTATTGACTGACCAGTTTCTTTTTTTGCGATTTATTTCTATTTAGATTTTTCTTCTTCTATTTTCCTGTGTTGCGTCCCTTGCCTGGTTTTTAGTAAACCCAGATATACAAGATGGGATTTTTTTTATCGTATTTCTATAAAAATTCTTGCAAAATTAAAAAAAAATAATAATAATGAAAAAATACAGCAGAAAAATGTCTTAAAAAACTCGTAAAAGTAGAAAATATCCATATGTGTTCTTGGGATATGTGTGTAGGACTTGTTGTTGTAAAGAAAAATATTTCACAAGAATTTAACTATTTCGCAGTCTTTTATTTTTATCTTTTTTTTAATATTCCTTTAGTCATTTTTTAATTTAATTTTATCAAACAATTTTTTTGTTTTTAACAATTAATAAAAATTCATAACAGAGTTGTCAAGTATGTAGGTAATTTGTAAGTTCCAAAGCCAACAACATTTTTCAACCAAAACTTATCCACAAGACTTTACTTTTGAATCTATCAAATAATTTGAATCTCCGCCGAGGTTAGATATGTATTGAATTTTACCGCGAATTATGCTGGATATTTATATTTACCATCATAGCCTGTAAGGCTTTATAGGGCCACAAATTTCTTTCAAACACCAAGTGTGTTGGAATTCGAGACACTTAATGATTTTTGATTGTGCTCATCAGTACAATATTTCGGACATCTTATACATATACAATCGTACACTCTGAAAATGACTTTTAATCAGGGACAGAAAATAACTGTTATTTTTAAAATTTTACATCAAAAAAGTACACATAAAAAATGATCGTAGAAAATTTTGGTTGGTATCATTATGATGCATAGGTGATGTACATGCAAATTTTTGTATGACTTTTAAATTTGTGCTTTTTTTTATTATTTTACTCAAAAAATAAAAGTAATTTTTTAACTTTTAATATTTTAAGGCAAGCACGTCATCCTTGTTAAGGAACGGATTGAAGGATATAGAACTCAATTATTAATCCTCGGACGACGACGATGTATTAACTGATGGTACCATTCGACAAGCGTATTTCGAAATCGACAACTACAAAGAAAAACGCTTAGATGTTGTAGCTGATTTACTAGAATATTGGGATAGTAAAAAATTTACTCTTCCATCACTGCACAAACTAGCACTTATTGTACATCTGACCTCCAACTCAAGTCAGTGTTGAAAGGTCATTTTCAGCACTCAAATTTATTTTGGTGGAACTTAGAATCAATTTTGATGGTAAAATTAAACAGCTGAACAAATATAATAATAATAATAACAATAATTTTTATAGACTTCTGTAATATACATCAATTATTATTACCTATAAATTGGAGGCAATAAAACTAGCGTATTACTATGCAATACTTAATTCAAGACTTTTATTTTTGCCTTAAAATATTAAAAGTTAAAAAATAACTTTAATTTTTTGAGTAAAATAATAAAAAAGACCAAAATAACTTTTAATTTTTGCCTTAAAACATAAAAGTTAAAAAAAAACTTTTATTTCTGCCTTAAAAAATTAAAGTTAAAAAATAACTTTTTTTTCTTGACTTTTTGCGATAATGATTTTTCACAAAACGAAACTTTGCCAAAAATTTTATTTAAACATCTAAGATACTAAGGTCGGTCCAAAAGTTCAATTAATTACATTTTTATTAGATAACGTCAATGGTCGAAACTAAAGTTTATCTCTTGTAACCTCTTACCATAGAGAGAAATTAAGTAAGTATTTAATTCCCATAGCTAAATAAAGTAAATTATCATTCAATAAGGGTTAAAGTTGCACAGGGCAACTACCAGCTTAGTTTTTTGTAATACCCGCTTATTTCCTCCGATTTTTAACTATTGTGGATAGATAACGAAACTTACTATTGCTCCACACGCCCACTTATTGACTGATAAAGTGTATTGTCCACGAAGTTGTTTGAGTAAAGATATATATACAAAAATTCATACTTACTATGTATGGAACAATGCCTACTTATCTAAATGCGCCAACTTTTTGATTGACGATTTATATATACATATACTCTATATTGAAGAAGTCGTTTCAACGAAGTTTGAAATATACAAAGATCAGTATTTATAATAATATATACTGTGTGCCCACTTATTCGATTCTGCTCACTTTTGACTCTTATTGTTATTATTCTGCAGTTTTAGATAAATAAAAAAATACTTTATATGGGCGTAACACCGCCCAGTTGAAATTTTTGAAAGGTATGCAGCCTATAGTTCCTGCTAGACATACAGACGGATAACGTTTGTTGTATACCGACAAAATGTGCATATTTCTCATAAAAAAGTAAATGAATATACACATTTTATATGCGAAAACACTCCATCACGAAAGTGTGCATATAACGTTTATCCATAGACGTTTTACGGAAAATCTTCGGTTCAAGTAGATCTTTTCAACGCATGTATTGGTTTGTAAATCAGTTAAGTGGCTCTCGAGTTATAAAATGACAAACATAGGACAGGCTATTTTTATAAGGTGTGCTTCAAAATTATAAGGTCACGTAAGGCCTCGAATTACATGAAAAGTGCGGTAACAATAAAAGAGGAATTTAAATTACAAGCTGCAAAAAGCACAATTCTAAGAGCTATCCAACGCCCAGCCAAACTTTATTAGAGCAAAATTAAAAAAATTCCCATCTGACTAAGCAGCATAAGATTAAGCGTAAGGAGTTTGCGAAAAACAACATGGCAACTAATTGGCATCAGGTAAACATTTTTTTAAAAAGGTTATAAGATATTCCATACATTTATGGGTTTGTAGGTAATTTTTTCTGATGAGAAAAAATTTAACCCGGATGGACCAGATTGTTTCAATTGATATTAGCGTGTTTTAAGGGAGGAGGAACCCTTGTTTTTTTCCAAACGGAATTTCGGCGGTGGTAGTTTGATGGTTTGGGTTGATTTTAGCTCACATGGTATCCTGGAACTCTACTTTCCTTCCACTCGAGTGGATAGTTTAGAGTACCAGGGCATTCTGTCTGAACGTTTGCTGCCTTATTTGGCCCAAAATGCTAACAAAACTTTCACCTGTCAGCAAGATAACGAAGCAATTTATGTCAGCTAGTCGACCAGACAATGGTTTGAGGAACACAATATTAAATTTACTTGATTGGCCAGCACGTTCCCCCGACTTAAACCCCATGGAAAATTTGTGGGGACTGCTTGTGCGTAATGCTTATGCAGACAACAAACAGTAGCGAACAAAAGATAAATTAAAAGTGACAATCTGCAACAGCTGGTGCGAAATCCGCTCCAGCGTTCTGGACAAAGGTTTCCTGCGACCCATACCGCGCAGATATTATTTAAATTATAAATTATTACATAAAACAATAACAATTGTGATACCTTCTGATTAGATTAATTGCTTATTAATCACTGACCTAATCATTTTGACGCATTTAATTTTGCACTTATTTACATAAATTTAAATAAACATAATATAATGGTACATCGCTAAAAGCAAAACCGGCTTATTATTCACTTATTTGAATGTAGAATTTTTTTGAATAAAGTGACCATACATAACGTTTTATAGTTTGGATTAATTGAACAAATATTAAGGTGACCTTATCATTTTGAAGCACACCTTATACGTACATAGATTTAAACTACTTACGTATTGTATGTAAATATCTGGCTACTCCATATTACAAATTATTTTCAAAATGTTTTTTTTTTTGCAAAATTAGTTATTTTAATAAAATAAAAAGGAAATTAGTTAATAAATAGAAATTATTTCATAAACGCTTATTTTTGTCATATATAATAAAGAATAATAAATAAAAACGATATACATACGAGTATATATATATATTTTTCTTTTTAAATAGAAGCAGGTGTTTTTGGAAAAAATTACATTGCAATTCGTTCCCTCTTTCCCCGTTTTGTTGTTGGTTTTTTATTTTTTGAAGTTGGGGTTTTTCAAAATGATTTTTTTTTTGTTGACGAAAGAATGAGAAAACAATATATATAAGAACGTGTAAACCACAAACAAGTTTTTTTTAATAGAATTCTAGTGAAAAAAATAACAATAATTATTTTTATATCGATTATAAATATACACTGAGAGGTATTTTAGAGTGAACTGTTATTTAAAATGTTTCTTATTATGTTGTGTAAAAGCAATCTACTAAATATTAAACATCTAATAAGAAAACATTACAAATAAAATAATATTCTAAAAAGAATTTTTTTCCGAATATAGTGCTACTTAAATACTATTCAGTAAGAAATATGAGAACAATTGAGTCAAAGGCTTTGAAGAAATCTGGTATAACGTTATGATTTTCCTGGAAGTACTTATATCATACATAATATATATGATACATATACATATGAAAGTCTTTACAAATTAACTAATCGGTAGTTTCTGAGATGCAAAAATTCTCAAGCTTATTCATTCTCTTAGAGACAAAGTAGCATTTTTAATTTTTTTCGTACAATTTTTTGAACTTTGTTAACATTTTTCATCTGTACAAAAAGTCATAACCATGTCATTTGTAATAAAGTGTAGGGTATAACATTGTTCTGTTTAACGTACTTCAAATTGATAATTTTTTTAAGGTTTTTGTATAAATAATTTTTTGTTAAAAAGCAATGTAAAGTAAAATAAAAGTTGAATAAAAAATAAATGAAATAAAAAATTAGTTTTTCTTTTATTAATCAAAAAAATAAAAATAAAATAAAAATAAAATAAAAGAGGCCTCCAGTCTTAAACAAACACGATTCTAAAAATAGATTTGTGTCTATCTTTTCTAACTTTTATTCAAATAAAAAAAATCTTGCAATACCGTAAACAAGAAATTTATTGTTTTTTGTTTGCTTTTTTATTTTTATTTTTTAATTATAGCTCTTTTTTTATTTATTTTCTTTTTCTATAGAATTTCTGTTTTCAATACTCTTACTTTAGTTTTTGTATTCGGGACTCCTGATTTATAATTTTGCTGTGATTTTTTCGATGTTGTCGTTGTTGTTGTTTTTTGTATCTCAATTTTTTTATTGTTTCTTTCAATTTTTGTCTGGAATTTTTCAGTTTTTTTTTTCTAACCAAAAGCAAAAAAAAAAATTCATCAAAATATGTGAACCGAAAAACAAACTTATTCTCGTTATATTTCTTTGTATTTTCGGTTTTTTCTTAAAATTTTTT
Source organism: Wohlfahrtia magnifica (assembly GCA_023159175.1). Lineage (NCBI taxonomy): Eukaryota > Metazoa > Arthropoda > Insecta > Diptera > Sarcophagidae > Wohlfahrtia > Wohlfahrtia magnifica. Next base: position 2,870,541 of record JAKWBJ010000060.1, read on the forward strand.
CTTTATTAATTTTTATATAAACATTTAAAATTAAAGTTGAAAAAAGAAAACACAAAAATTAAATTCTAACAGTTTGAAAAATAAAACAGAAAAAAAGTCGATTTTTTTTTGTAGAAGCATTGAAGCAAAAATTTATATTTATTTGAAAAGGTTTCTTCAGTCTTATCTGTTAAATTTTTTATTTTATTTATGCTGTTGGAATTTCGTCTTTTTTTATTTTGAGTTTATTGTTTAGAAAAAAGTTATTTTTGTGAAATTCGTATTTTTATTTATTATTGTCATATAACTGTGTGCAAAATATTAGCAGAGTCGAATTTTTTTGTAGTCTTATTAATTAGGTTCACAACAACCATTATCAGAGTGGTTTAAGCGAAATTATTTTGTTCGTACAGCCGTTACAATTATTTCGCTGACTTCAATTTTTGACCATTTACATTGTGCTCCTAATAGTGTTTCGCTATTTCGTATTTCTATAATTAGAGCATACCGTTTTGTCTCCTTGATATAACACACGTGTATACATTCTTTCAGTCAAATGGAAAAAAATTATAGAAATTCATTTTCAGTAAAATGGCAAAACGGTTAAATTTTGAATTTTTAGTCAGTAAGAAATAAATAATAAATTTAAAAAATATTAATCTTGTGCAAACAATTTTTTTTATTTGTTTATTAAACTCATTTATTTTGTTATAATTCAATATATGTATATATCCTCTTATGCCGGTAATTTCTACAAATGGCTAACGCATTTTTCATAATTTTGATCTTACCTACTGGTTAAAATTCAATGTATTTTACACCATCGATTTTCAATAGGTAATTCAAAAGGTAAATTCACATTTGTTTTATTGAAGTGTCAAATAATTTTCAAAAATTTTGTAAACATATGAAAACAAATAATTTTATATATAGAAATAAATGTGTGTATGTATGTGCCAAATAATTTTTTTTTTTTTTTTTTTGAAAATGCTATAAAAAGAAACTACTGAATATTTTCTTCTTTTATTTGGAAGTACAATCCTTCCGGTTAATAATGGAAAATAATTTCATTCAAATGGCTGCCTCGGCAGGCCATGCAGTAGCCTACACGATCGGTGCAATTTTTAAGCACATTATTGATTGTGTGCAGCTGTATTTCACCAATGGCTTCACGAATATTGTCCTTTCTGTGCCCCAAATGCGACAATTTTGCTTGTTTACATACCTGCCAAGATCAAAATGAGCTTCATCTGAAAAGAGGATTTTTTTTTGGCAAAATCGGCATCTTCTGTAAGTCGATCGCAGGCCCACTTAACGAAGCGAAAATGCATTGGACACAACCATATTCGTTCAGCGGAAGGATAAAACTAATTATCTGTCAAATTAGACATGAGCTAAGTGTGACCATTCACGAAATAAGCACTAGTTGAAAAAAAAACGTTAGATGGCGGACCCGATAGAAGCAGTTATTTAGAAATTTTTGCAAAATTCTTCAGGGACAACTATAGTCTATCGTAAAAGTTTGAACTTGGACTGGAATGCGATAAAATAGAGAAAAAAAAAATTAAAAATGCTAACAAAAATAAGAGTTAAAATCAAAAATAAAAAAGGTAGTAGTGAAGTATGCCGGGTTTCAGCTAGAAATAATATAAAATAACAAATATATTAGACAAATGCCATATTTTTAAAGATAAAAACACGTGGACAAAATTAACGTTGAAATTACCAAAACTGGTTTACCGAACAGGTAAAGATAACCGTTAGGTACAAACACGACCGGATATCTGTTTGTAGAAATCGCGGGCATTAAAAAAATTCAACGTTTTCTTATTAAAATATCTGTTTCTTTTTGAAATAAATACATATCGCACTTGTTCTGCTAAAGTGTGTCAACACAAAATTTTCAAATTTTCAGTAGAGGGAAAAAATTTGTCTGTTTAATAAGAAATGAAACAAAAAAAAAGATAAAATTGACCAATTTTAAATTGACTCACTTTGGAGCTAAAAGTGCGATTTGTATGTATAGGCTTGTCAGATGTCCTTGACTTTGTTCGATTTACAAGAATTTTTACAGTTTGTCAAGAATCCCGAAAACATATGGATTGCCAAGATTCTTTAGAACACAGTTTTTTTTAAGATTTCCTGATGCAAAGTTTTCTAAAAACCTATTAAACATTTTACTGAATTAATAACGTAAATCGTTTTCATTTACAACTAAATTATTAGGTGTTCGAAAAAGTTCATTCACAAATTAACTCAAAAATAAAACACCGTTTTCTTTCTGGAAACGAGCTTTATTAAACAAAATATGTGCCATTATGATCGATAACCATTTGCAATTATTGGTAAAGCCATTGTTTCAACCTATAATTGTATTTACACCATTAAGAGAGTTCTGCAGGGGTCGAAACAAATGATAATCTGAAGGTGCAAAGCCTGGGATAAATGGTGGGTGCATCAAAACTTAACATCCGAATTCTCTAATTTTCTGCCGTGTGATCAATGATGTGTATGATCTGGCATTGTCATGACGGAATACAGCAACTTGTCTGTTGATCAATACTGGCCGTTTTAACTGACTGTCAAGATTTTTTTCAACATCAAGATATTTTTCTACAAATGTCAAGTATTTTGCAATGGCAAAACCCTATGTATGTATGAATATGTAAATATTTTCATCTCAGAATTTTTCATTTTGGATAAACTTGTTTTATTATAATTTGAAATTTGAAAAATAAAATATTCGAGAATAAAATAAATTCCTTCACAATTTCTTTGTAATTAAAAAAAAAAAAAATGATCTGCAGTTTCTAAAAAAAATTCAAAGAATTTCATTTCTTCTTCAAATAGAAAAATTTTGTTTCCTTTTTTTTCATTTTGTGTTAATTTAAATTTTAAAAACAAAATTTTTATAAAAATCTGTTTCTTAAAATTGAAAAATGTTATTAAAAAAATTAAAAATAAATACTCATTTGCATACGGGCAACAGACAACCGAATTAACGTTCACACGTTTTGATGAACAGGCACACAATTATATACATACATACGTTTGTATGTATGTATGCATGCAAGTATGTATTTAAATCTAAACTTTTTCATTTGAAATTAAAAAAATATTTTTCGAATCAGAACCAAAAAATTTAAAGCGAAAAAGTATAATATTTTTCTTTTGAAAATATCATATCATTTGTTTGTGACATTTTTGACCATTTTATAAAAAAAAAGATAAAAAGAATATTTTTCATATCAATGCCCTCTATAATAGTGGGGGTATTTCATATAGTAAAGTAGATAGAGGAGAAGCAATATTTCAGATTATTAATGTCATTGAGTAAAATTTTTTGTATGAAAATAAAATTTGCCGCCTTATATTGCAGTTACAATTTTTAATTTTATTTGTTTATTTTTGATAATTTATTTTATTTATTTGAGACTTATAGGTTTTTAATAAATGCTCCTAAAACTTTTTTACATACATACTCGTATATATTGTTTTAATTCTCATTAAAACTAAATTTCCGTGAAAATTGTATAATTTTGAAAATATTTTATAAACAATTAGAAATCCATCTTACCAGTCTATATATTGACATTTTTCAAATAAAATGCGAATGAGAATTAAAAATTAACATAAAATATATAGCAAATTAAAATTAAAAATTTCATTTTAATTTGAAAACTATGCTGTTGTTTTCATTACGCATATTACATATTTCCATTTATTTAGTTAAACAATTTTTATTTTTCGGCTTAAAACACATTTCTTTGGATATCGACTTGCATTGAAAATATGCAAATGAAATATATCATATTGGAAAGTATGAAAACAAAAAAAAAAAAAAAAACAATTTGACAAAAATTAAAATTATAATAAAAATGTATATCCATAGAAAAATAGTTTTAATTATTTACCTTAAGTTATACTATATAGAACAGTCGTAAAAAGTTATGTCCATTATGTCCAAGATAAAATAAAAAAATTACACAACAACAGCTCTTAAGACTATAAAATTATTTTTTTTTCTTAAATCTTGTTGCATAATAGTTTTAATAAATAATAAAATTCAGCAAATAAAATTAATTATATACATATTGATTACAAAGAACTAGGATTCTGTTAAAAGAATGGGCAGAAAAAGTTTGCATACAAAAAGTATATGCACTTTCTTAAAATCTTAACTTTGGATATTTATAACAACATTAACAATAAATTAGTGTTTAGTTGGATGTTCTTTTGAGAAACTCAGCCAATCTTTTTTGCATGGAATAAACCGGTTTTGTGGTGACTTCCAGTGATATTTCCTCCCATTCAAATGGCAAAACTTTTTTAATACGGTTTTTGATATTTTAACATGATGGAGAATTTTTTGTTCCATAAGTAATCAATGGGATTGAGACCTAGAGACTGCGGTGACATATGCTACTGTTTTGGAACATTTTAAAGCATCTAAAGCTTCACAATATCGGTTGCATGCTTAGAATTGTTGTCTTATTGAAATATAACATTGCTACCAAAATCTAGTATCGTTAAATTTTGCTTCCAGTTGATCTTTAGAATGTGCTCTCTTGTCCGCAGTGAACTCAAAAACCTGCAAATTTTATATCCCGTTAACCGCATACCCACTAACCATTACACCTCCACCACCCTGTTTGACCGTGCCGTACAAATTAGCTTTATGTATACTTTCATTTAAAAATATAATCTTTTTCCAGAACTCTAATAGTTTATTTAACAGCTCTCTACCGAACAACATTCGTCTATGACTCTTTTTAATGAAATAAAGGGCTACTTACGCTCTATGCGAGCATGAAAACCGTTATGATTTAAGATATTTCTAACATTATCATCACGTATATTCCTTTTCAATTTTAAATTAATGCTTTCAGCCACTTTTGAGGCTATTATTTTAGGATCGTACTGCATAGAGTTGATGAAATATATCTCTCCCTCGTAATGAATTTTGAAGGACGGCCAAAACGAGGCTTCGTATCAAGCCTCCAGTTTCTTTGTAAGGTTGGTAGTTCTCTAGATATAGGAAAGCATTTTCTTTACCTTTTCTGCAACTTTTCTGAAGGTTTTTTTTTTGCTCCCTGAGAAAAATCTAAGTTTTCTTTCGTCAGGATGAATGCTTTTCGTTTTGAGCCCATTGCAAGAAAATGTTATTTCATAAGGCAAATACACAAATTTGACTAGAAAGGCAGCGCAATTAATAGCTACAAATTTAAAAAAAACAACTATTAAAGGATTAATATTTTATGTTACGCTGACGTTTTCTGAGTAAATAATGCACTTTTTTTTTAATTATGATGCCTTGCAATGAAACTACTTTCTTTTCTAATACCAATATTGGTTATAATAAATTGGAGGGATCTAAGACATATTGGAAGACCAAAAAGTTTAATCTTTATTGCGAATTCTTAAAAATTCAGAGTCCTTAACCTTCTCATACCCCCGCCAATTTTAAAACTTTATTTAACTTTATTTCTTAGTTTTTCCTTATAGGACACTGTGGAAAGTGTTTAAAATTTTGAAATTAGAAAGCATAAAAAAAATAATGATGACGTGCAATAATTTTACATTCATTCATTTAATTGATTTTCCATCTTACGGTCTTACAGACCAATGCGCGGGTATAGGAAGGTTAATGAAATAAAAAGTTTTCTACGTAGAGTTTTTCTGACTAGTATATACGAGTATAATATAACTTAATGCTTTCACTACAGTAAGGTCAGTTTTTTGTTTTTATTTCCCTTCAATGGTTTGACACTATATTTTTTATATCTCAAATCAACATTACTTCAAGCATCTGGATCATTAGTATAAATAAGATAATATTGTACAATCAATTTCAAAGGAAAAAGTAAAAGAATTAGTGCTGAAAAAGCAATAATCCAATGAAATTTTGTATTGAAAATTAGTGGTCTCTAAAACGCTTCACAGTATTATCAAACAACCTTCGTTCTCAAGTAAATTTAAGTCTACTTAAGAAATTCCAAATTAATTTAAATTCTTGAGTAAAATTATGTCTGCTGGTTAAGGTCAATTATAGTTCGATTCAAAAGCCGCGATTACGCGATTGTCACAAATGCACCAATATGAAACAATTTGTATTGTGCTTTAATTGGGGCAGATTAATAAAATAGTCCGAATCTATTTTACGAAAATAAATAAGAAAATATAAATATCGGTACGTATTGTTCACTTCGAGTGCCGCACAAGAATATAATATATATTGGCTCATTTTTGACATTTTTGTTGTCGCATGATTGCCTATCGAGACATCACACGATTACCGTACCATTAATTGATGCATATATTGTGTGATCCGAGCTTGACCAAGGACAATATTATTTGTCTTTAACTAAAAAGAAACGAATTTTTTTAATTTTATCTTTGATTACGAAAGAAACATGGACATACAAACGTATCAACATGTTTCATTACACCTGGAAATTTGGATATCAGTCGGGCCAATGCAAAAAGTTAGGCTGAATTTAAGTTTTGTAAAAATTAACACAAACACAATATATCTTTTTACTAATCATGGTGTCGTCGTTATGTCTCAAAAGGCAAAAGTAAAAAGCTACAACCCTTTCATGCACCAAACTTTTTAGGGCAGCTATATTTCTTTAAATTTTGTTTCCAACTACATTGGAGTCAAATAAAATAAAAAACGACCAAAAGTGCAACTTACATTCGGAGCGTAGTTTTTAGAAAATGTTGTGCACATACAACATGGGGCAAAAACGGAGTAAAAATTAAAATTCTTTTATTAGAAGAAAATGAAAGATTTATATATTTTTTAATAATATTTTATGTATTCTGAAGTATTTTGGGTGATTTATACTTCAACATCATTTTCCACAGGATTAATCCAGTTTTCACCATTTTAAGTGATTTTGGGCCATTTTTGGAAACTCCACCTTAATTCTAGAATCCTCATAAATTGTAATGTCTATTTCCTCCAGGTCTAAGCCTTTATTTTTTAGTTCTTTGGCCACTTCGACACTCTTCAAAAACATTATCAGAAATGCTCGCTTCGTCAGCAGGAACTTTTATCAATGGTATTTCAGTTTCTGCCTGAGTAACAAAATCATCCCAATCAAACAAAAACATATGTTCCACTTCTCTTCTCAGTATTTATTAAGGCCACATGAAGAATTTTCATCGCGATCCAAAGAATTTTTTATGCAGCCATATAAGTTCATCGCATTAGATTGAGGCTGCGAATAAATCCAGTAATCATATTTGCTGAGAGAAGAAATCATAATTGACAGCCTTGTGATTCTACAGATAGAAAGCGTCCATTTCACTCGCTGTTAAGCACTTTTCGTTTCATAGTTGACGAAATGTACAAAAATGTAATTAAAGGGACGGCAAGGAAGAATACAATAGTTTTAGAAATTTCAGTAAAACATATTAAAGCAGATACACCGTTCATATGCCATGTTGTATACAAAACAGTTAAATTATAGTCCCCAAAAATCGTTTGATTAAAATGTTTATCATTTTTTGTTGTATTTTATTTGTTTACAAGCTATTGTAACTGGAAATAAATATTCACTGAATTATCGTAAGATGTTTTAAAAAAGTTAGACACCTATTTTTCCACAAAATAAAAATCGAAAAAATCAGCAGACTTCACCGAACGAAAATTACAATAAGAAACAAAAGAATTTGTTACTTTAGCTAAATTAGGAGAAAAACTGATCTTAAGGCATAGAATTTCATTGTATATTACTTCGTTTAAAAATATAATATCGTTAGACATGAGAAATGTGCTTTCAAATAGAGATGTTGTATACAAACAACAAGTGCATGAAAGGGCTAAAGAGATTTTTGATAAACTTATATATTTTTCGGTTGATTTTTTACCAACTTTCTCTTTGGCTACACTGTTTTTGGCAACTCAGCTGTTTTCGTGTAACATGTTACTGTCAAACGTGTTCAGTTTGGTCTATAACACTATGCAACAGACAAAAATACCTTGGGTAACCACTATATTTTTTTGATGCGCTATGGTCGCCTAACTTCAAAAATCATCAGCATTTTGGATTCTATGGATAAGTTTTTTTTAGAATTTTTTTTTTAATGTGAGATTTTTGAAGAGGTTGCTTAATACATCTGATGATAACTTTAAAATGACTTATTCGGTTTCGTTAAGCCATATGTTACAAAATTCCAAATTATACCAGTTATATAATCGATATTGAGAAATAAATTAATTTTTTTTTTTTTTTTTTGAAAAATTATGATATTTTTGATTTCTAAAAATTCACAAAAAATAGAAAGCAGCAAATATTTACCAGTTTCACTATTTGTTCATAAAGTTGTGTACATTAGAAATAAAATAAACCATAATTCATGAAAATCGATTGGTAAATAAATATTTTATTCCCAATAAAATAAAAGGACCTAGTTTTTTGCTGTAATTGCAGAAAATTCCACTGAGCGTATGGTGATATTTATGACACTCATTACAACAACAAATTTTTATTTTCAAAGCTAAGTACTTTCTTTCACTTTATTGAGAGGTTTTTTTATTTCTAATATATAAACAACTTTATGAACAAATAGTGAAACTGGTAAATATTTGCTGATTTCTATTTTTTTCTTGAATTTTTATAAATTAAAAATATCACAATTTTTCAAAAAAAAAAAATTAATTTATTTCTCAATATCGATTACATAACTGGTATAATTTGGAATTTTGTAACATATGGCTTTTGTGACGTTAGCACCACCAACATTTTTTATCTTTTAAATCAGAAATTTTCACAATCAAATTTCATAATCGCTAGAATATTAATATATAATATTAACTTTAGAAACTTTCAGGAAGGTTTACCATTTGAAAATCTGGTTTATATAAAATTTGTGTCCCATAATAAGGTATAATGAAGAAACTAAATAAATGTTTTCAGAGTGAAACATAAGAAATTATAGTTTTACTGAGTTACACAAAAGAATTTTTAGTGCAATAGCAAAGACTGAGAATACTAATTACGAAGCTACTTCTAATATAATATATATTAAAAGCTGAAATAGCAATAAATTCTTAAAATATATCGGATGTAGTGTGTACCAATAAAAACAAATATGTATTTTAAAGTTTGACCAAAAACAATGTGACGAAATATTATTTCGAATCAACATTAATGATAAAAGGCTTAAATTTTTAGCAATGAAGATATTGGCTACATAGATCTCATTTCAGAATTTAATTGTATTATTTATATTATAAGTGATCTAGAGGCTGTTATTAGCGAAATTAAATTATTAAAAAGTAAGGCCTGCCCAGAACTAGTCTTTTCTAAATTAGGCCTTGTGAAAACTAAGTTAACAAACAGATTAAAAGTAGAAACTTGTGCATTCATGTTGTCTTCATTAAATTTATTAGAAAGCAAATAGAAAATTGGATTCCAAGTAGTGAACTGATGGAAAAATACAGAAAGCCAGTTAAAAAAAATATTTTTTTTAAATGCAAATAATTGCAAAAGCTTTATTACAATTAAGGGTCTTTATTAGCATCGTTTACTTCCGATATCTTGCTATTACTTAATGAACAAATAATTAATTATTTAAAAGAAATAAACCTATTATATTTATGTATTAAAAAGGTCAATAAAAGTGATATATATAAAATTTTAAATGCATACATATTCAATGCATAGACATATATACTTTCTTTTTTACAAATACATATAATACATATTGCTATAAAGTTGTATCATAAACATTTTAATTTTGGCATTAGTAATAAATTATTTGTTATTTATTAAACTATTGAATAATTTTTGTTTTTCTCCGTTGAACTTTTTATTTAAATAAAAACGATGAAACAAACTGTGCGATTTTTTTTTCTCTAAAATGCAACTTTTGTGCAACTTTTTTTCAAAATCCCCTTTTTGTGCCACTATTTGAAAAAATTCAACGGTAACGCTGGCTCCTATACAAAATGGTGTGCAAAAAACAGCTCTCAACTTAAAAATGTCTAAAAAATTAGACATTTTTGTATATGACATTCAAAAAATTTGTTAGTTTTTTTTTTCGAAATTTGTTGCAGTCTAAAATCGTTTAGTATTTATGTAACTTATTAGCATGTAAGTGCATGAAGGTTAGAAAAACCGTTGTTTTAACCGTAGATTGAGATGTTGATAGGGTTTTTAAAATATCAATAACAGATTATTGTTGAATAAGATGGTGTCTATTAGAAAAATTGTATCACTTCCCATGTATTATTATTCCATTTCGTTTTGTCGCATACTGTTATTTAAAAATGTACTTTATTTTCGATCTTTACACATTGCAAGCAGCAACTAAAAATTTACTCTCTCTTTGGTAACTCGCAACCTTAACAAAAAAAAGCACCCTTTTTTCCTAAAAACATTCTTGTAAAAAGTAAAGCAATTAAAATAAACTTAAAAAGTCAACAAAAAATATGATTTCTTCCTGGAGTTTTTTTAAATCTTATTCATACAAAAAAGTCATTATGACGCACACAATTTATAGTTTTTCTTTAATGTTTTCCATACAAATGCAAGAAAAAGTAAAAATCAAATCAAAACAAAGCAAAAATTATTGTAATTTAAGTGCTTTGGGGATTAACGCTCTGTATTAAATGCAAAATAAAAACAAAAACAAACTAAAATGGTATGCAAAATTGTTGCTGTGTTTTTTTGTTTGTTGTTGTTTTTAGTTTAACATGTAAACAAATAAGAACTACAATAAGGGAAACCAAGAAAAACGGCTATGTAATTATTAGTGTATGTATGTGTAAGTATATTTAAAAGCACAAATGTGAGTATGTGGTTGGCAACTTTGCAGACCATTTTTTTTTCTAGTTCTCCTTCGTGTTTGACAATAAAGTATGTATATGTATTGTATATGTGTGTGTGAGTTAATTTTTTATGTTTCATAAAACAAACAGATAAAATAATAAAGAGAAAAAACATTAAATCTAAAAAACACCACTTGTTATTGTAGTTTTTGTTGTCTTTTTCTTCTTGAAGCTTTTTTATTTTGTTTATTAATTTTTTTATGTTAGTTTTTCTGTATTTTCATTATGTTGACATTAATTTTGTTGTTGGTTTTTCTCTTGTTTGTTTGTGTCTACTCTGTAATTTACACAAATGCCACATAAAAACAAAATACAAACACACACACATACATGAATTAAAAATTGCCAACTATGATTTCGAAAAAAAGGGTTATTTTTTAATTTCTTTTGTTTTCTGAAAGCCATAAACGTAATGCATAAAAACATTCGGAGTTTTTTGTGGGTCAAAAAATCAAAAAAAAAAAATTATACCTTTGTATGTATATGTATGTACATACATATGTATGGATTTGAAATACAAACAAATACATAAAGCCTTATACGAGAGTATGTCGTATACATGACACTACTACTAGATAAAAAATGGCTTAAAATATATAAAATAATTTTTCTTTTTTTGACGAAAAGCAGGAGAATTTTTTCCTCTGAAAATACCCATTTAAAGAAAAACTGTAAAATTGAAGCAAATAACTGTTTGGGAAAAAGTTGAAATACTGCAGTGTACAGGAGCTCAGAAAAATGTTTAAAAGTGGTTAAAGCCAGAGACGTTATTTGACAGGGGAGAAGTGGAAAAGCTATCCTCAAAAAAAAGAATTGGCTTTTCGATACAGTGAATTCAGTATATGGAAAGAATTACGATTGGCATATGGAAAGAATTAGATCGAGTTATGACCATTTTTTTTAGTTGGCGTAACCGTTCGTTTTTTTTTTTAATTTTCTCCTGTTGCGTATTTAGAACTAATCCGGCATATTTAGAAAGCGTGCGTTTAATGACCGAATGCTAAGAACTATTGAATAGGTATTTGAAAGTGGAAACTTATTAAAGGTACCAAATGCAGTTACTGAAAGAAGCAACTATTATAGCTATTTACTCTCTCATTTCATGGTTCAACACAATTTATTTAAAATAAAAAAAATGTTTGTTCATTTCAAGAATATTTATATTTCAACAAAAACCTGTGAATTGCGAAAAAATGATTTTAAATTTTGTTGTGTTCATTTTTCCTTAAGTTCACATACATATTTCAGAATAATTAAAATAAAAAATAAGTAAGTTGATGCGCTGGTATAAATGAGTTTTTTTATTTTTGTTGAATAAATAAAAATCAATGTTTCATATTAAATTGTATGAAATTAACTACACTATGCGACCAAAAGGAACGAAGATAAAATGCTTTCGAAGTGATACTGTGTTTCTGATAGGATCTAGCTATTGAGTCCAACGTACAACAATTTGGAGGTGTTTCAAAAATTTCAAAAATAGATTTTTGTTGTAATCGATATCGCCTATTAAAAATTCCTGAGAGTTCTCAGGAATTTTTTTGTAGCATCGTGTAATTGTATGAACAATTATACGAAAAATTATAGATTTATAAACTTTTACCTACAACTAGATAAAGTATCCACTCCATCAGTTACAATGATTTTAAATATGTTTTCAAAATTAGAATGATACAAAACTTATAATTTAACGCCCATAAATAGAATAGTTTGGAAACATACGATATGTACGTCGACTGACTATAAGAATAACAATAGCAGAACAAATTCTGGTCCAAATTATGTTAACATTTGTTCTCCCCAAAAGTGTTCACTTTAAAAATTCGTTACTAACTTTAACGTCTATTTAACCCTTAAAAGCTTGATTTTTTAAAGATTTACAAATGTGTTGTATTTAATTTAAGTGATTATTTATGGTACTGTGACTAGAAAGATCCATTGTGCAAATAATTTAAGCAATGTTACCAATTGGTATTTATTTAATAACTTTAGATTATATGAATACTATGCAATAGTATCACTTATGCAGACAAAATTAACAAAATTTTATAATTGCAGGCAAAAATTCAATTTAAAGCTCAGTATAAAATTTGATGCTCCAGACATTTAAAGGTTAAGAGATCGATCATCTTTTTTAATTTTTATCCGATGCGATGAAATGAACTAGGCAAACTGAATTTATAGGAAAAATTATCTAATGTTCGAATATGAATATTGTACATACATACATATGTAGTATACTCGTATATGTATATTCTCTTTTAATATGTATATTCTAGTAAATACATATATATGTGCATACATACATATAAATAAAGAGGAGAAAGAAAAAACCCATCGCCAACAATTTAATTTTTTTTATTTAATGAAAAAAATTCCACGTTTTTTTTAACATTAAAAAATGTGTAAGACAAAAAATGTATTCTCGTACACTGAAAAAATATTGTTATTAAAAAGAAAATTATTTACAAAACAAAAATTATAATAAAATAAGAAAAAAACATAAGCTCATATAAGGTCAATTGGATGCAGGAGTTTTGAGTTTCTTAAAGATTTTTTCCTGCTTTGCAACGTTTCTACAAATATTTGATTTCAAATACAATAGATGCACAAAATGGTTCAATAACGAGGGGTGACTAAATTATTTGCTACTATAAACAAAATGGTAGGTCTGGACAAATGGTAACATAACCGACACAAAAAAACAATGCTTACCCAACAATGTTTTCTAAGAATCGGGTTAAGTTTAGCTGCGTAGTTTTAGAAGGCAGATATAGAAGTAAAATCATGGGATACACTAGAAAAATTATGTGCTAGGCAATATAATCCGTTGTTCTAGCACTATCAATCAATTGTTATAGCATTCATGATATAACTCATAAAGATTGCCAACTGGTCAAAAGTACCGACTATTTTGGTTCTTATGATAGCACATAAACCTAATGTATTCTTCCACTCAAAAAATGGTATAGGCGTCTTATATAATATTTCAATAACTTGATAGTTTGGTGATATATATGGAACATAGCCACATTCTGTTCAAAGCACAAGCTGATATTTTTTGATACAAAAATTAATTGAGTATACGTCGATTACGTACACCCTTCACTGAACGATAATGGTGCTGACTTGTACCGTTGTGGTATGGTAAGTAAGACATCCGCCTATTAGCCAAGAGGTCCTGGTTTCAATCTCAGCAGTATCACCTCACAACATTAGCTAACGACTGGTTATGAATATTACGCTATGAAAAACTTCTCTAACTGATGTATCTGCCGTTTGGACCCGGTGTTAAACTGTAGGTCCCTTTTAATGAGTCTTAAAAATGGAATCGGGTGACCCCCATTTCTCCCTTAATAGGCTTTTTACACTTATCAACATATAACATCTACCATCAATTTACAAAAATGTTGAAATTATCCCATAGGAATTGTACATGGGTAAATTATATATTTTTCAACATCTTTATGAAATGTTCTTAAATAATTTTGTTGAAATTAACATCTTGCATTAATTTTTATGCCATTACGAGCGAATGTCAATAAATTGTAGTGAAATCACTGAAAATTCAAGTTTTCAGTGACATTTAAAAAAAAATTTAGTTTAAAACAAAAAAATATTGATTAGTTCTTTAAATATAATATTTTTTCAAAAATTAATTTTTAAAATGTAACTTTCGCACGAGGCTTCGGATTACTTCGTTCTCTGTTTGTATTATTTAATTGGATTCTACCGTTCGCACGGCACCTTTTAACAGCTAGCTTTGAAGTCAATGTAGCGAACGGTCATTGTTTTGTTTGTTGTCTTTATTTCGTTTATTTAATTTTTTATTTATTTTTTATACTTTACAGCATACTTTAGGGAGGGTCATTATAATTAAAACATTTTTTGATTAAGAGCTAATAAGTATGCCAAACTCTTGATCAAAATTTTATAAAAATTAGAGATGACACTGATTTTGGAGTAATACAAATGGTAATAGAAATAGAATTATTTACAATTTGAGTGATTCTCCCTTAAGATTTTGTATGGAAATTTATGTAATTAATTTCATGTTCGTGGCTATATTATGAATGGAAGATCGATTGACAAAAAAACTGTGTCATGCGAACATAGCGTTATATTCTAACATTTACTGGTAATGTTTTCTTAATATGTGCACACATACATACGCATGTATATAAAATGACCAGACAACGTACTATTGGACTGAAAAAAAATAATATTTATTTTTCGCTTTTAAGTGCTTTTAATTTACATATCGCTCATTTCTTGCAACCTGTCATAACTTAAAAACAAAATTTTTCAATTTCCCATTACTTAACATTGAAATTGGAATAAACATTTTGCTCCTATGCTCATAATTTTATACGAATCGCAAAGAATTTTTCACACAATATACATCACAATGTTCCGCATATTTTAGAATACTTGACAAAAAAATCACGTTTTCTGAGTTATGACACTGTTGCAATAAATGACCGATATGTACGCTGACACATAATAATGTTAGATGTGAGATGATGCAAATGTGAATGCATGTTTTACATTTTCAATACCTTCAATGCGTTCCTACAAAATGTATTCAAGTGTGTTTAAACTCTAATCCAGTTGGAATGTTGCGGGAATTATGTTGACTAAAAATCCACATCAAGTAGTCAATTTAAACAAAGTGTTCTATAAATTCATTAAACAGAACACTGATTTTTATAATAAATTTTCACAGTCTTCTTGAAGTGTAATACTGAAAGACAAAATGTAAAAATAAATGAAAGCTTAGAATTTTCTAGAATAGATGAAAGAACGGATCTGTTTTGTCTTTTAATGTACAAACTCAAAGGAGTACGAATAAGCCTAGATACTATTTCTGAATAGATATGATGATTCATCATTACCCTTTCTAAGTTCTTTGGTCATCTACATATGTATATAATATCTGAAAAACTTCTCCCACTAAATTCTGCCCCTGAAACTAGACATTAAGCAAGAGATTATATTAAAAAATAAAATTAACGGAGATTCGATAAATATTTCTCCCAGTGTAGTTTTTTGTTCAGTGAAATATATGAAAAAATAAAAATAAAAAACAGGAGCACCTTTTTGTTCATTATTATTATCATGACATAAAAATCGATATTTTGAGAAAAAAAGGATAAAATTGCAAAAATAAAACAGAGCAAAAATGAAAAATTTTTTATTAAAAAAATGCAAAAAAACGTTACAAATATCTTTAAGCAAAAAAGGAAAAAAAAACAAGGGCAAAAAAGTGAAATAAAAAAACAAAAATAAACAGAAAAATATTAAAATAAAGTGAAAAAACGGTCGTTATGTTTTTTTCCATTTTGTAGTTGTTGCTCTTCACGTTTTTTCTTCTATTTTTTTTTTTATAAATTTCTCTTCTTTATGGCATTTCATATAATAATTGTTTTTGTTGTATCTGTCATTTTTTATATGTTTTTCTTATTGTTTTTTATATGTTGTAAAAAAAAACATTTTTTTTCATTCCAAAAACCTTCTTTAGAAACTCACTCCCCACCTCTCAATTTTCTCTTACTCGACGTCGTTGACGTTCTCAGTATGTTTTCAGTTGTTGTTACTTTTCATTATTATTTTTTTAACGAGAAATGAACATAAAAGCCCAAACAGACCATTCTTCAGCCAGCCAGCCCTACCATCCATCCATCTAAAAGCTGTAATCAAAAAATATAAAGGAAAATATTTTCCACGCGATTCAAAAAAAAAAAACTGAAAAAAAGGCGCAAAAAATAAAAAAAAAATCAAAAGCTTTGGATTGAAAAAATTTAAATGAAAAATAAAAATAAAATAAAAAACGAACGCTTGAGTGGCATTTGTAGGAATATCAGCGATATTTTCCTTTTTTCTTCTCATATATATATATTTTTTTTTAATTTTTCTTCTTTTTTCTCGCAAAAAAACTAAAGTTTATGACTAAGGGTTTCCTACTTTTTTTTTTTTGCAAATTTATGTTTGTATGTAAGAGTACAGTGCTTGTAGAAATAATAGGAATCATAAAAAAATGAAATAAAATAAATTAAAAATCAACAAATAAATAACAAAATCCAAAATCAACGAGTTTCGGGTAAAAAACCGGTTGTCGGACCCTCATGCACTTATAAGCTAATAACTTATCAGAATATTACCCAATTTTAAGTTTCTTTTCGGATTTGGAAAGAAGAGAAGAGATTTTTTCATGAGTTGTATTACGAAAGAGCTTAATAGCTCCAACATTTTCCAACGGATTTCTAAACCGTAAGTCTCATTTTATTCATAATTTAATATAATAGTCCGCAAAAACCGCATATAAACTTGAAAATTGTTGAAAAAATTGGATGAAAAAGTGTTTGCTTGAGAAATACTCCCAGATTCTTCAAGGCTACTTAAACGACATAAATATCATTTAAAAGGTATGTTTCTCTTTTTTCTAAATCTGGAAAGAAACTTAAAATCGGGTGATATGCAACTCTGTCATTAGCTTATAAGTGCATGAAGATCCTAAAAACCGGTTTTTTACCCGTAACTCGAGATTTTGGAAGCGTTTTGAAAATTCCAAAAACAGATCCTTGTTCTACTCGACAGCGCCTATCAGAAAAGTAGTGTCATTTCTCAGGCATTCCAACTTCGTTCATTTTTGTCGCATATGGTGATTAATTTTGTAAAGAATGCTAAATATGTAACAGTTAATGAGGCAAATAAAGAATTGTTCTATAGTTGACAGCACATGTATGTAGCCCTGCTCTTCGTGGGTAGCGTCTATTGTTCATCACTTGGGGCATTGCTTTTTCTTATTCAAACATTCAAGCATAATGTAATGTGTGCCCTAGAATGAAACTATCGACTATTTCTGGCGTGGTATCCTATTTCAGGTGACCAGAAAGCTTGATATTGTTTGTCCTGATTTTAACACGAAATTTAGTTTTTTTTTTATTATTAATGAAGTTGCAATTATTCAATGTTTGTTGAAATCGATTAAAGAAAACACATTTTGTTCCAAATTCATCAGATAACAACAGCAGTAATACACTGAAAGTTACTATTTGGTTAACTGATTGCAAGAGTTTCGAGAAGTTTGTGTTGTTTCATTTCAAAAAATCACCAACCGCTTCGGTTATATTAAAACCACATTAAAGAATTAAATTAGGTGCCGCTGTAATGTAAGAGGTAGGACACTCGATTACCAACTAAGAGGACCTCGGTCCAATCACAAACCAGACCATCTGAAAAAGAAATAAGATTTTTCAACACCGGTATCACCTCATAACATTAGCTAGTAACTACTATAGAAAACTTCTCTAATGCATTTGGCATTCTAAAAATAGGTTCGGGCTTAGATCTTTGACTAACAGAAGTTCTCTTGCTTCTTACTGTTTTATAATTTATGAAAATTATGATTATTGATCAATAATTAATTTTTTTTTAATATTTTTTAAAACAAGTTTTTCGGGTCTAAGTACTATTTTATAATTTCTATTTTCTATTACTGATACGAATAATAATCTTAATTACGCTTTTGTTTTTTAGACATTTTTTTGATTTGCTTATTTTGTCATGTTTTTTAATAACTTCATTACAAACTTTCCTGTAAACGGAAAACAAAATTTGTTCAGGGTTTTAAAATATATTCTAGCATACTTTTAACCTTTACCCGCTATTAAAAGAAAGGGAAGAATGGAAAATTTCTTAAAAAAAACTATTTATACTCAATTTTTTTAATTACAAACAATTCATACCCTATTATTTTCCCCACTACTGTACGAGTACATGTATACATACATATGTATATGAGTGCACTTGTATGTGTGGAATTTATATATGAAATTTTTCTATAAAAAAATATATTTTTAAGAGGACGTAACCCTCGTATTATATTTTTGTAGTTTAAAAAAAGGGATTTTAGATTAAAAACGATGAGGAAATTGTGTTAAAAAAAAATTCGTACAGAAAGCCTTCAATTTTAAATTATCAACTCTCCCTCCCCCTTCCACAGAAATACCACTACGAAATACTCTAACTCACACACATCTTTGAGTATGGGTTTATTATAACAGAGGCAACAACAACAAATAGAACAATAACGGGGTTACCATAAAAATTGGGCTAAATATTGTGTGGGTGGGGTTATTTCTTTCATTTTTGGGTTATAAAAAAAGGACAGTACGGTTCTTTTTTATAGCTTGAAAAAATATTTTCTTTCTTTTTTATTTGATTTTTTTATTATTATTTTTTGGCAAAGTTGAAATATCCTTTTGCTGTATAATTTTTTATTTCTTTCAGCTTTTTAGTTTAAAGAATATATTGTTGTTGTTGTCGTTTTTCTGTAATTTTGCCTTGGCAGCTTTTCAAAAATACCATCCGTATAAAATCAACAAAATAATAAAAAAAATTTTTTTAAGAAGAATTTCAAACTAAAAATGAAAAATGTAAAAATTTTTGTAAAATTCGTTTTTTATTTCTACCGAGTTTCTCGTTTCTCCCTTTTTTTAGGTTTTTTTTATATCAGTTTTCTTTTCGTTTTTAATAGTGTAAAGGATAAAAGGATGTTTCAATGTGATAAAATAAAAAATTCTGACATAAAATAAAAATGAAAAAATATGTTGAAAAAAATGGAGAAGAAGCAAAAGAAAAAAATTTATATATAAAAAAATGTTCAGTTATTTACGGGATTATATAAAAGTTGCATTAATAAAAAAGTATTTTGTATATATAGTATGTATGTACATATATATATGTATTATACAGGGTCATTAAGAGAAAACCATTAAGAAAGGTAAAGCAGAGAGCCAATAATATTTCGCTAAAGAAATGCGACCCATCTGCAATCGTCTTTAAATACCAGGTGTAATGGACAGACCCATTAGTTGACTTAAAATGCATTGTGGTCGAAATATAGATTTCATATCAAAAAGTATATTGACACCTTAAACACAAACGGAAGTAGCTACACTTTTATTTTGTTTACAGGAGAAGCAAAAAACGTTACAAAATATTGATGTTTCGTTTTATGTGATCATTTCGTCCCACGAAAATCCGCGTTTACCGTGAATTCGCATAAAACAATACACTACCTCCATACAAAAACTACTAATTCGTTACTAATTTTCAAAAAACGCATAAATTCAAATTTAAAAAAATCGCGTAAAAAAGTCAACAGCAAATTTATTTCATTTACGAAAACAATAAAAATTATAATATTAATTCAATAATAAGAACGATAAAAATAATTTAATAATAATATTTTATATATCAGATCATCATTTTCATAACAAAAAATAAGGAGCGGTCAACGATTTTTCAAGAGCTTCAACTTTTTCTTCTCATGCAAAATAATTTGTCATCAGACCTTGTGAGGTTGAATTTTATAGTTGTTTATACAGCTTCTGACATCCAGAAAATGATTCGTTAAGTCTATATTGAAGGTTTATTACTTGTTCCGTATCTGGATCAACATTAAAAATGCCGTTTTCCACAGAGTTAACTTTGTTAAGAACTTCACAAGATTTTCAATTTCTGTTCCAAACCAGTCATAATAACCTTGCTGGGACGAAATCTAGGAAAAACTCCTTTACCCAGTGTCCACTTATGTACATCATACCCACCCATACATCTTATAAATTGTTCTTTATTTTTTTACAATGTTTTCTCTTTTTATAGTAAAAAAGCATCAAATATTTCTTCAAAATAACTTTTAGCACCAGCGATGAATGAAAGAACTTTCGTTAGTAAAATTATAACCAGTAATGTCACCTTTCGAACACGCGTTTCTTTAAATTAACGTTGGCCGCTATTTAGGCATGAAACCATTTAGTGACAAATAATATTAAAATATTTTCTTCGGGTATAAATTTAAATACTGTTATTTTATTTTTATTTTTTCAAACTAAAAACTTGCAAAATTTAAAATCAACCACCTGTATCTGTAAATATACATACATACACATGTACAAACAGTAATTCCTTACATTTTTAATTTCTTTCTAGTACCTTTTGCTGCTGTTGTTATTTGTCGTTTTTTACAGGTGTAACATAATTAAGAAGGTTAAAAAAATTTTATGACAAAATATCCATTTTTAAAGATAGAATTACTTTTATATGCGACTATACTTGTACGGTATATTTAAAAAAAATCTCGTATAAAAATTTTATATTTAATGTTTCTTTTTTCTTTATTTCTCTACGAGTATTTTAAATAATGTCATTGCTTTCAGATCCTTCACATTAAATATTTTATACATATGTATCTATGTATGTACTATATATGCAAAATATAATATTAAAGGAAAAAATTTTAATGAAAAAAAAGGACAGAAAGTCATTAAAATAAATTCAAAATAATTTACAGCAAAAATTAAAAAAAATTAAATAAAATAAAGGACACAATACAAAAAACAAGAAAATGAAAAAAATAAATAAAAAAGGTCTTTATAACGGCTTTGAATTTTTTATCTACTGCTGGCAACTCCCTCAATGCATTCATTTTAAAGGGAAAATATTTATATTTTTCCTTTTTTAATTAACCGTCACACAAATTATGGGCAAATGTTTAAGCATGAGCGTGTAGATAGGAAAATAGTTATTTTAGTTTATATTTTTTTATATAAACAAATTTGCATTACTTTCATGGCATAAGATAAAAAAATTAATAAATGATGGTTCAATAAAAATTAATTATTGAAAATTTGTATATTTGCTTTATTTAATTTTAATTTAATTTTATGGAAAATAGCGTTAACACCTAAAAAAATTGATAAAAACTATTGTGTGTTAAAAAAATTACACAATAAAAAAGTAAAAATACACTTTTTCTGATTTATATTCAACAAAATTATTCACTTATTAATAATTATTATTAACTTAACGTACAAAAGCCTGGTTTTTACCAGTAACTCAAAAATTCGAATTTGTGCGACGAAAATAATTTTTTTTTTTTTGCTGCAAGCGGCAAACCTACCAGCAAAATAAGGACTGCGTTCGAAAGAATTGTCCATCACATTTTTTGCAATAACTTTTTAAAAATTCATTAAAATATAAAATTTTTTTAAGTAGGCTTTAAATTTAATGTAAGAAAATTCTACACTTACAACTTTTTCACTAGAGGCCTTTTTGTTCAATTAGGAATGGCAAGTGAATTGAAAGCGTATAAGAAAACATTCTAAAAACTTTTCAAAACCACTCTCAATGACCATATAGGAAATAGCTCGCTTATATATAATAGTTGACCAGAAAACGATTTATAGAGTTTTAAAGAAGTAAGAGGATGACTTGGAGATCACTCGAAAGGAAGGTTCTGTTAAAAAAGGCATTTGTGACAAGAACGAAGCAAACAAAATCATTCGCCCCAACGTTTCAGGAAGAAAAGTCGCTCAAAGGTAGTTTTTTTTACAAGATCAAAAAGCACGCTTGCATGAAAATTTTAAAGTCCAAAAAGTTTCAGCCAGGAATTCTATAAAGAATACTGAAGCGAAACAGCTTACGAAAAAACAATTTTTTTAACAAATTCAATTGTTGCATTATGGAAAGCGAGATATATGTTTTAGCCGACTTCTCACAGCTTTCAGGATCACAAATTTAAGCCAAAAAGTCAATCGAATTTCCCTCAAAAATTCCTATCTGCACTTATGAAAATGAGAGAAGCAAGATTTTCGAGACCACAGGTACAATAAATTCGGAAATATACATCAAAGAATGTTTGGAGAAGCGATTTAAGCCTTTTGTTTGATAGAGTAAAGTTTCTACTTTCTTTAGGACCGACCTAGTCTCTTGTCATTACAGTAAAGTGGCTTAGAGTGGTACGCAAATAATAATCTTCTTGTCGTGCCTCGAGAAGCAAATCCATCAAATTGCCCAGAAACCAAGCCAATTGAAAGGTACTGCCCTTTGGTCAAAAGAGAAATAAAGGGAACAGAAACGTCACCAAAAATTACAAACATTACCGAGGAAAGTAGTATTTGACAGCTCAAAAGATATCTAGTAATACCATTAAGGCGTTGACAAAAGGGGTACCAGAAAAACTAAACAAATTTGGAAACTATAAATGATAAAAACTTGGAGTAAGTTTCATAATAATCTCAATAACGGTTATAACGGTTGTTGGTAAAATTGAACGCCTGGTTCGGCTGATTTTTAGAATTATGTGGTGGAGAATTTTTTCCAATCCAGTCCTTAGTATCTTTGAACAGTTCTATCACACATCTGCTGAACATGGAAATCGATTCCATGACAAACTAGTAATAATTCGAAGGTCAGTCCTTAGTATTAATCTTAAGCTCTAAACTTTTTCGTACTAATAGACTAGATTTTATGCTATTATTATTTGTATTTCGGTTATACCAGGCATCTTGTGATTACGTTTGGGTTTCAGATCGACTTTTGGAAGAACAAGTTTAACAATCTTAAGCTGGGATCACACAATTCTAGCAGTGCGTCAATTATTAGTGTGGCAATCGTGGTACCGCCAAATAAGTAATAATGTGGCAGCAAAAATACACAAATACGCCAATATTTATTGTTTTCTTGTGCAACAATCGAAGTTGACCATACGTACCAATAATTAAATTATTAAATTTATTTTCGCAGGATAAATTGTGATAATTTTATATTTTGCGCCAATAAAGGGCAATAGAAATTGTGTCATATTGGTACATTTGCGACAATCGTGTGATAGTTTTAAGCTGGAAACTCACGATTGGCGCAATGCATCAATTATTGATTCGACAATCCTTTAACGCACCGAAAACGGCAACAACAAAAGTTTCCATAATACGTTAATATTTATTGAGCACAACACAAATTGATTCATATTGGTGGATTTGCGACAATCGTGTGTACTTGTCTTCATAATACATAATAACAACCACTGGTAGGATTTACTATTGGAACAATACTCTGTCGTGTTACTTCATATGATAAAGCATAGAAAATAAATATCGACAGACAAAAATATTCTTTTTGGCAACTTTTTCTTTAAGCGATTTTTAATGGTTTTTTTAAATTGCAACTTTCTTGAGAATCCTTAATTTTTGTAATACATACCAGAGAAATGCGAATATTTTTTAATGGAGGAATTCAGTCGTTGAATTATGAACCCGATTTTTTTAAACAAATTTTAAATTTTCTTTAAAGAAATTGCAAGTCCTTCCTTCAGTTTGACTATTTAGGGTGATTACCGCTGTGGCATGGTAGATAAGACAATACTAGGCCAGACCATCTGATTATTTTAACAGCGATATCACCTCATAACGTTAGCTAGTGACTTGTTATGAGTATTAAATTATGATAAACTTCTCTAACTAATGCAGTTGCAGTTCCGAGCCAGCGTTAAGCTATAGGTCCCTTTCAATTAGTCTAAAAATAGAATTGGATACAGCTCATTAATGAGAGAAATCCACTTTGTTTCATTCAAGATGTCGCAGGAATTATATATGTATGATTTTAAAAAAGTCACTTGCTTTCGGAAAACTGTCATACACGCCACACTTATATCGGGGGATTTTTTTGCAACTTTTTTTGGCAACACTGTTTTTGACAGCTCAGCTGTATTCGTGTAACGCGTTGCTGTCAAAGATGTTCAGTTTGATCTATAATTTAACCATGAATCGTCTTACAAACGAACAACGCTTGTAGATTATTGAATTTTATTATCAAAATTCATGCTCATTTCTGGTTGAATGGATACGTGAACAAGCAAAATTTGCGTATTTGGTGTGAAGACCAGCCGGAAGCATTGCAAGAGCTGCCAATGCATACCGAAAAATGCACTGTTTGGTGTGGATTATAGGCCGGTGGCATCATTGGACCGTACTTTATCAAAGACGACGAAGGCAGGAACGTTACTGTGAATGGCGAGCACTACAGTGCGATGATGGTAAGAGCTAGACTTGGTGAACAGTTGATTTCACGTTTATATACTTATATATTAATTCCCCACATAACATTCCACGAAGGAACAGGGGGACTTTTCTCAGTCAACGAGCTGCATCCGATTCTATTTATGGCTCATTGAAAGGGACCGGTTTCGAACGGCAAATGCATTAGAGAAATTTTCAATAGTAGTAATACTCATAACCAGTTACTAGCTAATGTTATGAGGTAATACCACTGTTGAAAAAAACTATCTTATTGCGGATGGTCTGGCCTGGTATTGAATTGAGGACCTTCTGGTTGGTAGGCGCAAGTCCTACCTTACATTTCACGTTCGGCGTCGGTCAATTGGCCGTCTGGTTCGTGGATTTAACGCCTTTAGACTATTTTTTGTGGGGCTACCATTTGAGATGTAGACGCGGTCAACATTTACACGATATAATCTTGAAACATTGAATTATATAGATAGTTCTGTCGACTCAAATAAAAATTTAATAATTTCTCTAAATTTTCACTGCATAAAAACAAATTTATAATATTTATGCGAGAGAGTTTTTTGTAGGATATATATAAATTTATCATCTCTGATAATGCAAGAGGTGGGTGTTAAATACATACTTTGTTATCTCAAATTTTACATGTGTATAATTGAATTCCTATCACACACTTAGATCATCCATATAATTTTATTTTGACAAGACAGTGGCATAAATAGGTTTTAAAATCGAATTGCCAAGTAAAAGCTTATAATCTATGCGGGGATTTGATGTTTTACCAACAAGCCAATTGTACAATTTTTAGATTAACTTTGCGCATTTACATGAGGTTTTTACTTTACTTGGTGAAGGATCAAGACGTTTACCAAGTTATTTTACTTCCGCACATTATTTATTTTAATAAACAGCCATAATTCCAAAACAACCAAGTAATCAACAATAACATACCTCTGTCAAAAACGGCACATACATACATACATGTGTTGGTAGTTTACAAAATTTTACTGAAGAGGATAATATTTATTTTAATAATAAAGCAAACTACCTTTTACTATTCAATCTTAATGTTACTTAATTTTGAAAAAGTGAAGCTCTGTTCAGACGATTGTCAAAATGTTGAAGACAAAAATTGTATGTTAAGTTCACACAATTCTAAGACATTTTCTGACAATACTTTTAGCTCTGACAACCGTCTAAATAGAATTAAAATATGTACCCCCTCTAAAATTATGCATACGAGTAAATATGACTTATGCAAAATTTCTAAGCCTTTGATAAAACTTGTCAAATATATGATAAGCAAATTAAGGCTTTTTAAAGTTTTTAGAAATCCTTTTAATCTTGGCTCGCTCTAAAATATATTATGAGAAGTTTAATTCTACTGCAAAGATTTAGCCTCTAGATTGACATCATAAAAATCTCCAAGGGGGCACTATAAATAGATACAAATTTTAATATTAAAATTCATATAAAAATAAATAAATAAAATAAAATATAAATAGATACAAATTTTAATATTAAAATTCATATAAAAATTTTTTTATATATTAAAAATAAAATCATGTCATAAAATGTTAGCATTCGTTTCCTTTAAAATGTAGCATCACAATCATTACCATTAAGAATATAAAAAAGGAAAAAAATATGTTAAAAAATAACCCACTAAAGTAGGTGTACGAGAATACGAAAAGGAAAAAAATGAAAAAATAGAAAAAACAAAATATGCAATAATGTTAGGAAAAATGGTATAAAAAGTGTGCTGGCATGTCAGTATCTATTAATGTTTAGTTTTTCTTTTCTTTTTTCATTTCAGACTAATTGTTTATTTATTATTATTATTTTTATTTTTTTGCAATATTATATATTATTATATAATATTTTTCTTTCCCTTAATACTTATGTATTTTTTATGATTTTTTTTTTAATTGTAGTTTTAAGCAAATTCAACATCATACTCGTTAAAAGGCAACCCCTTTCTTCAGTTACAAAAACACAAATTTTTTTTTGCTAAGGGATTTCAAAAAAGCAAAACGAAATGAAACATAAAAATTATGTGAAAAAAATGTTTTTTTGTTAACCCCAACAAGAGTAGCAGCAGCAACAACAATAATAATGGGGTATATTTTTTCTGTTTAACCCATTGTCATATATTTTTTAAGACGAGTGGGTGGCTGGTTGGTTAGTTGGTTGGTTTGGTTAGGTTGGCTAAATTATAAGAGAGGGTTTCTTTCGTTTGGTTTGAATGACTGGTGGCAAGGTACCGAGAATGTACTATACTCTCCTCACCTCTCGCACATCCTCATCGTACTTTCCACAACATTCCTCTACATCACTTGGTTTATATAGTATTTTATAATAAGATTTTTTTTCTTATTTTTTTTTAATATATTTCTCACAAATTTTTATATATTTTTCTTTTTTTTACGCTTTTTTTATTTTATGTTTTCTGGTTTTATGAAACGTTTTTTATGTCGCATTTTATATTTTTAACGAGAATTTTCTTTTTTTGCTTTAAAATTAAAATGAAAAACGACAAAAAAGTGCAGAGAAAATGTTAAAGAAAATAAAGGATGAAAACATCCTGTATGAAAAATGAAAAACGGAAAAAAAATTTATTGAAATTTTTTGATGGACTTTTTTGCATCTTTTATGGGTTCCTTGTTTTTTTTGCGAAAGGGGATAGTTGGATTTTTGCCTGGCCATTATTTATTGTATATATTTTTAAATAATTTTTTTTCTTCGTCTTTTCTCCGAATGAAATGTAGATCGTAGAATGGAAATTGAACAGGCTGGGATTAAAATAAAAATATTTTATTTCATTCATTCATTCGTTTTTTGTTTAATAAAATAAAATATACATACATACATACATGCATACATATACAATATTAACAAATATTTGCAGCCTGTTGTTTTAAACTGATATTATGAAAAAAATTCTTTATATCTCTGGAAAATAATTTCAGAAAGGAAAAAAATATATAAATCAAACTTATTACGAGTATATATACAGACATACATACTCGTATATTTTTATTAAAAAACAAAAAATTTAATTGAATATAACTTTTTTTAAATATAAAATGTATCTCCTCTTTAATGTTTTCCGGGACACGAAATCTTAAAAATGCATCTCTATTGTACACCCTTTTTTATCCCAAATAAATTATATTATCAGTTACATATATGGATGATATACACGCTTTTCTTACTAATGGCGTCCGAGTCTGGAAGACACCAAACTTATGTCCTTCTGCAGGTTTGTACATATAATAGATTAACCGTTACAGATTTTGTCAGAATATTTAGATTTGGAGTATTCAAAATAGACGATTGGGTCCAAAGTATGTTCTTTGAGACGACGCAATTTCGCTCTATACTAATTGTTATTCTGGTGAACTTGGCTTATTAGTTTTTTCTGACTAACAACTGCAGTCAGACAGAGGAAAGAGGGATATAAATCTAAAATTTGTTTTCATTAAACTTTAGTTGAATAGTCATTGATTAATCAATGCATTTAATTATATTGGAATGTTGTTATAGGTTCCAGAATATTAAGTTAGCCCTTGGTAGGAAATTGATTAACCATTTTTTGCGAACAAATGTATATCGCAATGTATGGGATACCTATAATGTGGCTATTGTACAAATTATTTTGTATGATTGAGCCCCCGATTGAACTCGCTAATTTGAGGGAAGACCACATAACCTAAACTAAGCTTAATAATTTGTAATTTGACTTTCTTTTAACTTTTAGGTGGAGTTTTAATATAACACCCTCAGCATGTTGCCGCAACAGTATTGTTTGCGGTGGAAATACCATCACAGCAATTTACAGACAATGTTTTCTCAACTTTTGGATCGTGGCTGTTTCTGTGATGTGACTTTAGCCTGTGAGGGCCAATTAATACGTGCCCACAGGGTAGTGCTGTGTGCCTGTAGTACATTTTTCGACACGGTTTTAACAAACTATGCCAGCGAAAGAGATCCCATTATCATTATGAAGGATGTAACGTTTGCCGATATAAAATGTTTGATAGAATTCATGTATAAGGGAGAAATAAATGTGGAACATGTAAGTCTGCAGCAATTTTGTTTGTTATTTTGTTCTTAATATTTGTACTTTTGAAATTTTCAGGCCAATTTAGCGTCTTTGTTGAAAACCGCTGATGATCTCAAAATTAAGGGTCTTGCCGAAGTAACGTGGCGTGATGATGAGGATATACCACCACCACCTACGCCTCAAACAGAATTCCACTCTCCTACCCAAGCACGTAGACGTGATTCCCAAAATTACGATAATTACAGTCATGAAGCTCAGCAAAGATCTCAGACACCAGACATAGAAAGGGAACAGAGGACACCATCACCAAAACATCTCTCATCCATATCAGGACGCTTACCTACTCTAACGCCCATTCCTACATCGGCGGTATCCATAATAACAGCTAGCAGTTCACCTATTGATTCTTATTTGGGACCAAAACGCAAACGAGGTCGACCACCACTTGACGATGCCTATGATGTGTTCAATGTGTAAGTGAATCAAATACGATTTTCTAGAGCAATTACATTTTTTTAATTTATTCTATTGCCAGACGTAAACTGGGTCATTATTCGGATCCGAGTGAAGGTACTTATTTAGAGAGTTCCCAATACAATGAGGAATCAAACAATCAAGGCACTACACAGCATTCCAGGCCAAACTCCCCATTGGCTGCACCCTCTGCTTATCAGCAACATATCCAACAACAAAAACAGCGTTTACGCTATCGATCTTCACGTTCGCATCAACAAGATGATCAAATAGATGATGAAACAGCTACAGAGCCTGAATGGATAACGAGTTCATTAGAGCATGAAACAAATGAAACAAAAACTTCTACAGAACAAAATGATAAAGAGGAACAAGATGAAAATGAATCACAACCACAACAAAATGATAAAGACGAGCACGAAGAAATTTCCATAAGGCGACCGTCTGAGAAACGGTCCAAGGAATCTTTAACACCCGAACATCCAAAAATGAAAGCCCTAAAACGAAAAAATTCAAAAGAAGAAACATTGCAACAGCATAAAGTGGAAAAGCAAGATGACGATGCCGATGAAGTTGAACCAACAGATTTGATTAGTGTACCACAAACTGTAGAAGAAATTGACTCAGTACAACAGCCGTCGAAAGAGAAATCTTCTACGAATACCCCACACAACAGCTCAACGTCATCATCAACTATAGCAAATTCTTCATCATCGGCCACTTCGTCATCTACGGCCTCCCCAACTTCCACCGGTGCAGGTCATAAGGCGACCTCATCGTCTACGACATCTTCGTCATCTCATTCATCACAGCATCATCATCATTCACATCATGGCCATCAGACACATTCCCATCATACGGCTCCTCCACCGGCCCCTCCTCTTCATTCCCATACTCATCACTTTGGAAAATATGTACCCGACGGATATCTAATCAATGAACATGGCATTCTAATGACCCACGACTTCATACACGCTCCTACTGCTTCAATACCCACATCATCATCTATGGCTTCCAATGGCCATCATCCCGATGAGTACGTCGACATCAAAATGGAAGAGTTTAGTGAAGCCGAATTGCGTTTAACAAGCGAAGAAATGACTCAATGGCAGGATGTTATTAAAATGGACGACTATTTAGCCAAAGGAAGGCGGCCACAATTTTGGGAGGAACCCTTTACACGAAGGGTAAGTCACTTGATGATTTTTTCTTAACCACTACTCGTTCTCTAATAAATTGTTCTACTTTAGGTTCTCGATGCCATTAAAAACAAACGACTTGAAATGAAAAAAGCAGCCCGTATTTTAGGTGTATCATACGGTACTCTCTATGGACGTTATCGCGAAGTCTATGGCTGTCTTAAGCATCCCTATAGGTTAGAGAAACTTTCTATCTATTAAAAACAAAAGAAAATAATATTAACACTTGTAATTTTCAATACTAAAGCAGTACTTCCCTAAGACCGTCTCAGAATAGTGCTTTAAGCGTCCAGCCTAGATTCGACATTGTATGGCCTTCTCCCAAACCGGGCCAATTAGGTAAGCTTTTTTATATTTCTTTTACTTAAATTCGAAAAAGATTTCATTAATGGTGGCTTTCTTTCTTTTTTGTTTAGACATTGGAAAACTACGACCAAAAGATCTAAGCGAACTCTGGACACGACCGCAAATATGAAAGAAATTTTTATTACCCTACTCTGCTACTGCGACTGCTACTCTGCACAAGTATTCAAAAAAATAAATTAAGTCTTTTTTCTATTTATTATACTTTTGTAAATAATTTAAATTAGAATTTAGTTTTTAAGCTTTAAGAAAATTAAAAAAAAACTCATGCTATAATAAAATTATTGCATTAATTTCTAATCCATATTGAACACAGGGGGGACTATTTTTAGGAGTGTACTTGGTAGGATAGTGCATTTACTTATTTTGGAGAAAAAAAAAAAAACATTTTTGGTAATTTCAAGCCATGTACAGTCCTTTTATGGTCAGTCACACGACTTATTGCACAGCAAGTTTTTTTTTTACCACAAGTATCTATATACTATGATATTAAAAAGCAGCTAGAAAACTTGATGTGTATTAGGTTTATTAAGTAGACCTTCTTTAATAGTATAATATTTATAAAAAATCCAATATATATTAAATATTAATTTAAATTCAAAAAGACATTAAATACATAAAATATTTAGTGTGAGGCTAGTTTTTAAGTGTATCTTCTTCTCCTTTACGAATTCCTTCTTTCCTTGTTTACTGTTTAAAAATAATTTTTTTATTAAATGAGAGATTTAGTTTTCCAAGTCTGTGTGTATATATGTATGAAAAGAATTAAAAAAATTTCATTAAAATACATTAATTGCTTAATTTAGCATTTTAGATTTTTTTATATATTAATTTTATATGTATGTATGTAATTGTCATCTTTAGTAACTGTCATAATAATAACAAATAAAAACCAATATTGGAATATTGCAAGCAAGTTAAACAGTAATTAGTAAAATAATATTTAACATAATTGTTTAATTGTTCTAAATGCATAAGATTATTAATATTAAAATACATACAATAAATTTAAAGTATTATGAAAAAATGATCTTCATGTAAAGGTAAAATTATTTTTTAAATTTCAACATGAGTTTTATCGTAAAGAAAAAAAAAAATTACATATTCGAAAATGATGGTAATGTGGGTGCAATGATAAATATATCCGTTTGAATTACTAACACTTTTTGTTTGGAGAAATCGAAAAGAATTCAATTTTTAGAGAGACAGACTTGCCGAACTTGCCTAGTTTTTTAGCTAAACCTCAGAGAGACTTTAGATGTATTCCATACTCAGAAAACAACGAAATTGGAGGGCCATCCTTCAGATAAAAGTCACAAACTTACAGTGTGTCGTACCACAATCTCTTGTGCAAATCTAACCTTATTAATTCGATTCTTCCTACTTTTTAGCGGGTGGTACGATGTTGTACACTCTCCGAGCACAAAGCAGCAATTTTTTTAGCTGATTGCATTTATAATATGAAATTACTCAAATCTTTTGAGACTCGTGTTCCCGGAATGTTGTTATTTAAATATAGTCATTTGTAGCATGTTTGCCCAATTTTTATGTTTGGCCTAATTCCGAAAAATTGCAATAAATTCAAATAATTCGTCTCGGTTTAGGCTGTTACGATTTACGTCGTGACTCTTTTTGTTCCTCCTAACTTCGGTTTGAGTCGTCATTCGATTTACGTCTTCTTAGATTTTTATAAGCAAAAAACAGGGAATCGCAATTTTATTTAATGCACTTGTTTTATGTTTTCGTATGTGTAAA
This sequence comes from Wohlfahrtia magnifica, assembly GCA_023159175.1. Taxonomy (NCBI): domain Eukaryota; kingdom Metazoa; phylum Arthropoda; class Insecta; order Diptera; family Sarcophagidae; genus Wohlfahrtia; species Wohlfahrtia magnifica. The sequence goes on from JAKWBJ010000060.1 coordinate 2,903,088, forward strand.
ATGCCCTGGGCCATTGTGTCAATTTAAATAACTTCAGCGATAATATTAAAGTCGTGTTTTTCCTCCCAAATACAACAGTTCTTATTCAACCCATGGATAGAACGCTATTGAATAACCTTATTGATTCAATCAGATACAAATAAACCGACCTTGTCAGACAATTTTGGAAAAAGTATTATGTACACAATTTTAGGGACTTGTCAGACAAACTACAGCTTATACACACGGCTGCAAGTGACATCAGCTTACAGATTAACTTGGAGAAAACAGAAGTTGAATACAACTAATACACCGAAGTTTACACTGAATGGCACAGAGCTTGCAGAAGTGCAATACTTTTTGTACTAGGGCAGCGTCATATCCTCTACTGGAGGATTGGGAGAGCATATAGCAAAGTATTAAAAAGGCAACCCAGGTATTCTGAGTTCTATAAAAAGAGTGGAAATCCCATAGATTCATATTAGAAACAAACTTCGCCTTTTCTCCTCGAATGTGCGGTCTGTGTTACTATACGGATGCGAGTCGTGAAACATCACAGCCAAGGACATACGGTCTCTACAAGTATTTATCAACCGATGTTTACGTTGGATATTAAAAAAAAATATTCTGGCCAAATGTCATCTCGAATAGTGACCTATAGGAACGTGCTAGAGAGTCGCCAATCAACATTGAAATAGTCAGAAGAAAATGGAGCTGGACTGAATACGTTTTGAGAAGAGCAAACGAGAATATCGCTTAGACGGCAACTGAGTGAAACCCCCAAGACTGTAGAAGAAGTGGTAGACCTGCTAATACCTGGACAAGACTAATTGATGAGAAAGTGTACTCTATTGAAAACACCTGGGCTGAAGTAAAACTTTTAACCCAGGACAGATTGGAATGTAGGAACTTTGTTGTGGCCCTTTGTTCCGGCTTGAAACAGTATAAAGAAGTAGGGAAAATGTGCCTACATCGACAATGAGAAATGCTTGGAAAAACGTATAGACTGAATGCACAACTAAAGATGAGTGTCGAAAATCTTAAAGTACGTGCGTTTGACTCGTGAAAATATTTGCATAACTGTCCATGAGAAAAAACTGGTTAGTGTAAATGCAATCCTGCCTCTTAAGAGTTTGACCTTATGCATTGTTAATTATCGTAGCTAAGGAAATTTTTTCCCACCTAAGATGTGTAAGTGTACCTGATATCTTTAAAACTAGTGAGAATCTTTCTTAGTTTTATTAGGATTAAACTTGTAACTTTGTTACTCTTTATAATAAAATACATATACATAAAATGTTAAAGAAACAAACTCAAAGTCTATTCTCTTTTTTGGCATTAATACAGCAAACACATACAAAATGTAAAAACAAAACGCATACACATGCAAAAAACGAAGAATTAGATCAGCAACAAAAACGATATCTACATCGATCTCCCACAAATACTAACGAATGAAGAATTAAAATCACTTACTTCGAATAACTATTAAAAATTGAAAATACCGAAGAACCAAAAAAATAATAAGAACGTATTTACACAACAAAATAACAACAAAAATACTTCTCCAGAATAGCCACTAACTAAAAACATCATACAATCGTATGTACAAGTCAACAAAAAACAACAACAAATTTGTCAAATTTGTTGTCACTTTACACTTTCATTAAGAATTGCTTCGATTTACTTTAATTAATCTTATTAAAAAAAAATTGCAAATTTTCATATTCTATGAAAAACTATGATTTTTTATTAATTAAATTTATGATCGCACACCCACGACTTGCAAAACTTTTCTAAAAACTAAAATAAGAAAGGAAGTAGAAAGGAAAGAAGTAAACAATTTTAATACACACATAAGAGCAATATAAGCATGATTGCCATTTCCTGCAAATGTTATAAATTGCATGTATGTACGTAAACAACAGACACACATACAAGCTCTGAGCAGTTTTAATCGAAGAAAAAATTGTATTTTATGTACAAACATTTCCATAGCTTATTAGGTTTAAAACAGTCGAATTATTTGACAACCCTGCCTATGGTGTTTAAGAGATTAGAAGAAAAACTAACATCGCTAGATGACTCTCATTGAATAGAATATGGTTAATCGTTTCGTCTCCTCTTTTAGTTCTGTTTTTAAGTAGTTACACTTAAAACGAATCAATTATTGAAAAGTAAGTTTGATTGAAATGGAAGTACAGTGCACTCGAGATAACGGAAACACTCGTTTACGTCAACACTCCAAAACATCAATCCTTTTTTTCTAACATTGCCTGCTCTAAGACGTCAACGAAACCACAAAGCTCTAAAACATCAACTCTAAATAAAACAAAATTTTAGCTTCAGTTACGGTTAAAACACATACATGTATGCATACATACATTTATTTTACAAAATTAGTTCTGAAATTGTGGATTCCCCTTATAACTATTATAGAAATGAAGTTATATATGTATATACAGTGGCTACAAGCCAAACTCGGACACTATAATAAACTGATTTTGATGATAAAAATCAAAGTAATAAGAAATAGTTAAGGAAAGCTTTTGTTTGATTATTTATTATATATACATATGTATGTATGTATATTAAACTTTTAAGAATAGAAAACAAAATAAAAATTCAGTAGTTTTAAGTAGAAATAAGCTAAAAAGACTTCAATTTGTTAAAAAAAATTATACAAGCGAAACTCGGGCGGCTACATAAATGTCTGAGAATATTAATTATTGTTATAAAATTTATATTTTGTATGCATACCCTTGTTTATTATAACCATTTGGAGTCTCTTGGGAATAGATTCGACCAATTTTTGGCAGTTACCAGCCGGTATTTTTCCCATTCCTCTAATAAAACCCTTCGTAGCCCAGATTTGCTGGAAATCGACTAATGCTGAACTTTTTTATTGAGATAATCCCACAAATTTTCAATACGATTTATGTCGTGGCTCTGTGGTGGTGTTTCCATAACGTGTGACACATTATATACCAGCCAAGATCTTACTTCGCGGGCCTTGTGTTTGGGGTCGTTATCTTGGTGAAAGTACCAACCGTTATCCAGAGTAAGCTTATCGACACCTTTTGGCAAGTTTTCTCTTAAATATTTCAATAAACATTTTTATACATGATAGTGTCAATAAAATGAGAAGGTCCTAGACATGATGCAGAAAATTGGCCCCAGACAAGCACTGAACCACCCCCATGCTTTACTGGCGGTTTTAACTTATTCAAACGTAGTTCCTGATTTTGTCCCCTCCATACTATTGGTTTACCGTCTGACCCAAATACGTTAAATTTGCTTTCGTCGGTGAATATACATATTTTGGTACTCTTTTGCAAATTTAAGTTTTTTGGTTAGATTGCGCTTATTAATAAGAGGTTTTTGTCTAGCTCTTCTACCACTAAGACCAACTCTGTAAAGCAAATTTCTTATTGTTGATTGGCTTGCTTTCTTACCAAGGCCACTTTCAGCAATAGCAGCAAGTTTTGGAGCACTTAGGAAGGGATTTGCTTTTATATTTCTGACAAAAAAACGTTCTTCTGCCTTAGAAAATATTTTGTTGTGGGCATGTTTGGTCAATTTTGCCCCGTTTTATTGACTTTGAAACGTTTTACTATATCGTGCATAGTTGAATGATTTCTGCCAACAATTTATGAAATTTCGCGAACACTTTTTCCTTTTCTTACACGCTCAATAATAAATTTTCTTACATCGATACTAGAGTGTCTCCGTCTAGTCTAGCCATCTCCTTGAGTTAAGCTCTGTTTATTCTGCATAATTTTCGAAAACTGAACTAAAAGGTTTTCCACTAAACATGTGTAAATTATATGACCGAAATTGTCCGCATATAAATTACTGAGTTGCAGTTATTAACCCATAAACGTTACTCTCCGAGTTTGGCTTATGCAAGTCAATTTGGATTTCAAAGCGTTTTTAACTTCAATTTTACGTACAATTATTAAATTTCTGAGTTGTTTTTTTCTTATGTACTTAGAAGATATACACAAATAAGAAAATAACTATTTTTTTTTTAAATATTTAAAATGTATGATTTTTAAGCGATCGAAATATTTTGGTATAGTGTCCGAGTTTGGTTTATGGCCACTGTGTGTACATATGTATTGTCTTTCTCTGTTCGGTTGATTTTTTGTTCTCGTTGGAAGCATTTTTTTGTTTCTTTGGATTTATTTTTGTTTAATTTTAGTTTATAAACAATAAAAACGCATTAATGTACACTATCAATCTGGTAAACGTCAACGCTCGCGGTTTTATTTAGTTGACGTTATCCCGAGTGCATTGTAATAATAATAAAGAATTCTCATGTCTTTTTTTTTGTTAAAGTGAAAAATTATTGTGTATAATGAAATATTTATTAAATTACCTGTAAATATTTTTTCTTACAGTTATATGTGGCTTTTTTACATTCGTTTTAATGTGGTAAGTTTTTTATAATAAAATATATTGAAGTTGCCAACATTCATACATAAGTATGTATTTAATATTTTCACTTTATTATGTCACAAAAATGACAACTAGCGGGGTCATGTTGTATTATTTAAGGTTCAATTAGACGTGACTAAGTATACGTCATAAGCGTAACCATAGTCGAAACAACCAAAATTCAATTGATCGGTTACGGTATTATGGTATGTCACCATTAATATAACCGTAAGGTTGGCTCGTTGCATTGCAACTATGCCGTTACGTTAAGCTTAATTTTAATCAGTAATCAAGAGTATAATAAGATTAAGCCTTAGGAGCATTTGATATGCATATGTATCGCACTGGTTCCTGTAAAGACTTTTTGTAAGAAAACAATATATTTACATTTATATGTATGTATTGTAGGTAGAGTAAAAAATCTTACATCATTTTCTTTACTCTTTCGCTAAAAACGTTGGACAATTGTATTACACTTTGTGATATATGAGCCAATATAAGAAAAAACAGTTTTTTGCGTCTACTGAAAATTTTTTAATTTTGTGTTTTTTATCTTTAATTTTAAAGAGAACATTTAAAAATTAACGTTTTAACGGTATTACCAACACTTAGTAAGTAAAACAGTAAGTTTATACAATATGTCGATAGTGCAGTGCTAGTTTAAAAACGCTTAATTTCCGATATTGTTTTAATTACCCGGTTGCCGTCGATACCATTCCGAACTAGTATTCGTTTTTAATCAGTTACTACTATGATAATTACTACAGTTTAAATGTTCCATCCCTAATGAATAATCTTGGCATTGCCAACATAAAGTTACAGTTCGACATTAAGGTAAGTGGAAAAGAAAACGAGTGACTTTTTTAGGCATTGAGTAATTGAGAGCAAACAATTTACAACAAATTGAATAGTATAAAAAGCCGCTTTGTATTCATTACGTTTTTAGTCGTGGGACGCGTTGGTTCTGTCTAGCGGAGTATATTTCGGCGAAAACGTGTGCGTGTTTGTCAGTGTGTAAAAATTGAGTGTCTGTCTGTCTCTTCAAAAAAAAGAAGCAAGAAAATCAATCTATTGGTATAGCACATCTCAAAAAATAAATTTGTCTTCATTCGTTTTGATTAAACTAAAGTGAGTTGAATTAAATAGAATACATTTGAATGTGTGTATATGAATTTTGTACATAATAATGATGATGGCATTAATAAAAATTCATTAATTAAATAGAATTGAAAAAATAAATTTAAAAATTTTTATTGGATACCGCACCCAAAAAAATTGTGTTTAAATAGTGTAAATGAAATACATATATAGAATAAATGAATATAATATGTAAAGAATAAGAAAAATGAACGAAAAAATTAATAAATTATTCAGTAACACCAGCAACAGAAAGCATTGCATGTGGTACACAATTAGGAAAAATTGAACAAAAATATAATTTGCCAAGTGGCTGTACTAAACAACAACAACAGTGACGAACCAACAACTACTACTTTTTACAACAACTTCACACCACAACGACAATAACATCAACATCATTATTATCTAAATATTTTTCTCATCATCATCACCATATACTTTAGCTAAACATAATAACAACAAAAACAAATCAAAATTTCTCTAAGAGCAGAAAAAAACCGTGTTCAAAACAGACCAACAAAAAATAAACGTAAATTTTAATAATATTATTGGTTTTGTTGTTGTATGCGAAATCCAACTTAAAAAGTTGAAATAAAAACAAACCCAAAAAAAATTACTCTTTTCAAAATAAGGAAAAGACAATTTACTCATGCTCACCTGAGCGTGGCTTTATCAACTCTCAACTCTACACATTGTTGTTTTGTTGTTATAAAGAGAAAGAAAAACAAGCAAAAACAAATGAAAAAAACATACAACTAACGAGTAACACAGCTGCCTGTATATTAAAATGTTTGTGTGTGTGTTTTTCGCTTCCACATATTAAAAATATATTTTTTTTTTGGTTCAAAAGAAAATTACATATATTATACCTACCCTACGTATATTTAATTTTTTATAATAAATATTTCTTACTTGTTTAATAAACAATTGTAACTGCTCTCAATTTATCTTTTTAATTTTTTGTTGTTGTTTTTATATGACAACAAACCATGGCGATGACTTAATGTTGTGCTATTTTGATGTTTTTGTTGGTTTTATTCTTGCTAAATTTTTATGGTGTTTTGTTCGTTGAGTTGCGTTTTGTTTAGAGAGAGAGAGAGAGAGAGTTGAGTGATGTCACTTTTTCTTGTGCGAAAAAAGCATTGCCATATAGCATAAGCACACATATTTAAAGGAATTCTTATTAAAAGGAATTTCTAATAACACTGCCGCTCAACGAAATTGTGGTTTTTAATTCATTTTTATTATATATATTTAAAGGTGAGTTTATTTTATGAATTGATGTACATAATAAAAAAAGTGTTAACATATCTATGTAGTATAATTGTTGTTTTGTTAGATTTTTTTGAGAAATCGAAAAAAGTTTTATACGTTTTGCTAAAGGGTTAAGGTAACAAAACAATTATACAGAATTAATTTGAATTTTTAAGAAAATACAAAAGTGGTTTTGTGCAATAAATAGAGACAAGCCATGTTTGTGAATATAAATAAGGATTTCTACAAAAAGACGCGTTGTAGTGTAGAAGTCATTAACCCTAGAAAACTAAACCTTTTTTCCAACGTTTTAAATTAAACCTTAAATATCGTTGTTTTAAATTTTTGTTTGTGTTTTTTTAATGAAAAAAACAGTTTATATATAAATATTGGCATATTAAAATGCAATATAAAAAAAATAATTCATTAAATTGTTATTAGAAGCCAAAAAATACCAATTAAAAGTAGTACTACAAATGTTTATGAAATAATTTTTCTCATACAAAGTTATTTGCGCTAAGTTTCACTAAAACAAAATAATTCTAACATGTCATTTACATATTACTTCGTACATAGTAATCAGTTCTGCCCTTCTTTTCAACGTCACATTGATAGCAATTTGGAGAACGATGTTCTAGACAATACGTTTTATTGCCTTTTGCACAACAATAAATGTAGTTGGAAATATTACTTTAATACTAAACCTCGCCTTACAGGCAACAGAAAACCTATGTGCAGTGAACGGCTTCTCACAATCTGACACTATAAATTACTGCGTTGGTTTAAAAGCTCGTGCTGTTACTAGCTAAACGAAATGCGTAAACACGACAATCGCTGCGCCTCACAGGTGAGTTTTAGTTTCTAGGGTTAAAATGGTACAATCCTAATTTTTTTGATTATGTAAACATAAAAACAATATTGGTAAACTTTTACTGCACAAAGCATAATAGTATGTCTTTATTCTGAGTTATTAATTAGTTTACTGCTACAGTTTTTTTTTCAAAACAAAGTCTTGATTTCAACGTTTTTTTCTAAGCCTTACCCCAAAGATTTTCAATTGACTTAAGATGCGGTTGCGCAGAATATAATAATAAGCTTAGAAAGTACTTCAGGTCGTTATGGCGAAAATTCCAAAGTATTGAGATTTTCTTCAACATCAACTTGCTTATTCTATGGAACATCAAATCCTTTTATCAATTTTTAATATATGTACATATGAAAAAACTAGTCTGGATATTTTAAAATTAAGGAAGTCTCTTTACGCGCTCTGCAGTTTGGGGATTCTGTATAAAACAAAAAAAATTATTAATATTAAAAACTGAAAAATAATTTGCCTACAAAAATAGGCCTATTTATTGCACAACAACACGCATTTAGAAATGTCTACATATATAGACAGACGGACAGACAAACACATAATTTGTTTAATGCCAAAATTTTTTTAAATTTTCAGTTTTTTGTAGACTAAAAAATTTTGTTGTTCTTTCAATTCTTCTAAAAGGTTGACGTCATTGTAGATGATTATAACAATGATGATGATGTTAAGAGAAGTCTAGAGGCCAGTCAGTTGTAAAAAAAAATTAATTCATGTGGTTAATTTAGTGCTATTTTGGCCAACAATTTGAAACTTAAAAATACGAGTTATTATATACACTCCATACACATACTTATATAAACACATTATACATTCATATAAACACATTTTATTTAATACCACAAAATTGAAATCCACCACACAACGTGTTTATATTTGTCTCCTCCAACTACTTCAATATGATGTTCGTCGTTATTATCTATGCTTTTTTATTTTTTTTTTTTTATTATGGTAACTGTTCTTATTGCCGTGTAGTTAATATTTTTTAATTTTTTATTTCTATACCCGCTTAAATGTTTTAGAATGTTCGTTAAAAACTCCACTTACTAATATTAATACTCTGCCTGCCCCACCTTAGGGCAAATTGAGTGTGAAACATATTATACTCATCTCGCCTCTTCTCTCTACTGTTGTTTCTCATTGATTTTCTTTTTATTCTCTCTATTAATTTTCAAATGGACTCTAAGTATTGCTGGGATAAGCACGTTAGTGTGTGTGTAAAATTGTTAGAAACGAAAACAAACCTGTTTGTTTTGCTATTTTTTTACACTCAAAACAATTTTGTTATTAATTGTGTATATGTTCCTCTCTTGCAAAAGGAAGGAAACTCTTACAGATTTGTAGATGCGTGTGTGTATTTTTTTTTGCTAAAGTTTAGTAGTTTAGTTTAAAAAATAACAGCAAAATGATCTGAATAATGGAAATTTTGTTTTTAATTGGAAGGTTTTTAAGCATGACTTTAATATTTTAAATTTACTTACTTTTCTCTAACATTTCATCACCTGTTATATCTCGTGCTCATTTATTTCATTTGTTTACAAATGAAGCAAACTCTTGTGAATGACACTAACTAAGGTGAGAAATGGATTATCTTGTGATTAAGGTTTATGTCGCATATTCTATATCTCCTTATATATATAAATGAATGTGTGTTTGTATGTATGTAGGTATGCTCGTATCTTATAGACAGCTAAACGGCTGAAGCGATTTTCTTGAAATTTTTGCAGTATATGCTCTGTATTTATGGAAGGAACTATAGGCAATATACATTTCAAAAATTCCAACTGGGCGGTGCCACGCCCTTACAAATTTAATTGTCTACATCTTCAAAATAGTAACAGTAAGAGTCTTTAAATAGCTTAGCTTTAGTCCAAATAGCCTCGAAGTCAATAAAATTTATGAGGCAAAAAGTGGGCGGAATAGAACAAGTGTTCATGGTACCTCCCATAAAAACTAAATATTGATTTTTGTATGTGTTTTGTATATGTACAATTAAAGTCGTTATCCATCCACATCAGCCAAAAAGCACCAAACTCACCGAGCAAAAGATACATATCTATTTACATATTCAATCTAAAAATTAATATGTGTTTGTTCGATGTTATTATGGAAGGAACGATATATAAGCTATCTTAAATGTTCGCATTTGATCTAGATGATGATAAAAGAAAAAGGAGGTAAACAATTATACTCGTAACTAAGATAATAATTAAGATAGAGGTAGCGAAGCACGACGGGTTTTAGTTAGTATATAATATTTTCAAAATCCGGGTGACCAATTACCAACATCATATTATAACTGATAAAGTTTTTAGATATTGACCTCGAACTTAATTAATCTATCAGCACCTAGCCATCGCTATCTATCTGAAAATTCCACTAACTGGCTTCTTTTAAAGAAAGACACTAGCGATCTCCACTATGCGGTGCAGCCATATGTGAGGACTGGATTTATAGATCACCCTCGGGTAAAGACCGAACACCGCATACTAGGCATTGAATCCCTTCCTCATTCTCAACAGGCTGTTCTCTCTCAAGGACAATATTACTTTTCAAAAAAACATCCAGATCTTTGGAACTTAACTCAACCTAAATTTATACTTCCTGGACAAGAAGAGCAGCTGAATCTTCATGGGATTCATGCTAAGACCCCGCATGACCTCGCTAACGGTCGCAAAAACTTTCCCGTCACTCAGATAATTAAGTCATTCTCCTAGCAAACCACCTTCTACCCTCTGTCAGAACATCGTGAAGATTGGTGTAGGCAGAGTATCGACAACGAACACTTATATATATGTATGTATGGCACTATAAATTTGTGGTCATTGTCATCTCACGTGGTGGTGATGAGGAGAACTGGTCATCAAGATTGTGCGATTTTAGACTATTGCTTGTGATATTAAAGAGTTCCATGAAAGAAGAAAATTGTAAAAAACGAAAAGTGATCATGTATTTATTAATACATGAAGTGATGAGCACTATGCAGTGTTTGGTATGCATAAAATGGAGTGAAGTTATTCACATACTATACATCATGGATTTACGTAAAGTGACTACAACAACTGAATTTTGTGCGTTGCTCTGGACTTATGTGTAAACAATGCACAGCAGTGATGCATTCGCTCTTTGAAGAGTCGCCAACATGGGTCACCAGCTCTTATACATATTTTTCAAATTATTTTTATTCTCCATTTTTAAAAACGATTCTTCTCAAATAAAATTCAATAAATTTCGGTGTGCTTAAGTTTTTTTAGTTTTGTTGTTGTTGTCGTTGTTGTTGTTGTTGTTGTTGTTGTTGTTGTTGTTGTTGTTGTTGTTGTATGTTTCTAAATTTAAAGCTTTTTTTAACGAATTTATAATTTTTATTTGCGTCTTTTTTTACTTTGTATCCATTTTTATATTCTTTATGAGCTTGATGCTTATTTTTTCATTTATTAAAATATAATAAATTTGTTGTTGTCTTTTGGATTGAATTTTGTCTGTTTCTCTTTTGTTTCCAATTTGTTGTTATTCTTTTGTTAAAATAATAATGAAAAAATTACGTCATGTTCTCTTGTCGCAACCAATGATGCCAAATTTATGTTTTAAATTGTTTTTTAAAATTATTTGTTAAAAAAAAGAAAACAAAAATATAAGAACCGAATGGCCATAATAAGAGGGAAATCTCAAGGAAAAAAGTTAAAATCAAATTTTTGCAGAAAATAAAATTAAGTAGAAGTAGATTTTTAAAATAAAATCTGTCGTATAACTGATGGTGTTTGGCTTCTTAGTTTTAAAGTTTAACTACGGCCTGTTTCCATTAGACAAGTGTAAAACAAGCTAGTTGAGTCAGTTGCCTATAAGTAAAGCTTAAACTATACATAACTTAACACAACGTCATAATTGCAATGAATCCAAGCAATCTTATTGGCAACACTGTGTTCGTTTAGTGGTGACATACCATAATGCCATAACCAATCAATTGAATTTTGGTTGTTTCGAATATGGAATATGAATCAATTGAATTTTGGTTGTTTCGAATATGGCTACGTTTCGTTTTTTATACACTACTGAGTATTGAGTATCAACGCAATATTACAACTACGTTATGCTAAGTCACATCTAAATGAAAAGAGTGTGAAGTTAGCTTTGTGAGTTAAATTCTGTTTCTAACATTTTTGTAATTTTAACAGTCACTGTTACTTAACATGAAAGAGTGTGAAGTTAGCTTCGTAAGTTTTATTCTTTTGTTAATAACAGTAGAAATAAAATAATTTAACATTACAAAAAAAATTTAACTTTACGAAGTTAAAGTTAAATTTTTTTAAGTGTTATATCTTAATTTGAAAGATAATTAAAAAATTAATTGTCAACCTATAGCATAATTACCTTACAACGTATTCTAGTCATTTAGATTTGAAATCAGGCTCAAAATCTTAAGTGTAGTCTCAGTAGCGGATTCAAATCTTTTTAGAATGATTACTCTAGAAATACTGTGGTATTGTAGTAGATGAGTTAAATGCTCATCGAAAATTGCTTCCAAAAATATCACGCCAAGGTGAATTACGATATTTCAAATTTATCTTACATTTGCAAGAAAATAATTGCTGGTAGGCAGTGAAAAAATGGGTCGAATATTTAACATCTATACTAAATACATGTGTGCCGCTGTGGTATAGTAGTTAAGACACCAGCCTACCAACCAGAAGAAGGTACTCGGTTCAATACCAGGCCAATTTGTTTATTGTTTAAAAAAAAAATTATTTTATTTTTTTATATTTTAAATGTAAATTTTACTTGTAAAGTGTCGTATCTTCTAGACTTTGATCGTAGTCTCGTAAATAGTAAATTTCGGTGTCACGTATAAACGCATTTAAATATATAAATATATATATATATATATATAAAAAAGTAGGTATTCAGTGAAATAAAAAATTTCAATTTCTTATGAAAAATCGCAATCAAAAATATATTATATAAAATATTATTTATTATTTCAAAAGTCGTATTCCAGTCACGTGTACCATATAGTGTGTCCAGTCACATTACAATATTCTTTATTTATATTGTAAATAATTTTTATTATATAGTAAACAAATTAGAACAGAACAAATTTAATATTTTTTTATTTATGTATGTAAAAAAAATTAATGTTTTTTTCTTTTTTAAGCTTCCAAAATCTGTTCTAACTAACCCACCTACATATGTATGCATGCATGTATGTATGTATGTACACGTATATTTTTTCATGACATTTTAATTTATGACGTTCTACTAAAATAAAAGACTTTAATGCTTCGTTTTGTCTTTCGTTCTGTTTTTTTTTTTAGTTTAATTTTCATCAATTAAAGTTTATTTTTTTATTAATTTCCGCAATTGTTATATATGTACGGATTATTATTTTTACATCACGATTTTTACCCAATTTCTTTTATATATTTTTTATGTTCTTGTTGAGACTTGATTGTTTGAATGACTATTAATCAGACAAAGAGTAGTTTTTTGTTATTTTATTGTTGGAAATTGATAAATATGTTTACTTACTCGTATATCCTACATACATACATTTTTGTAATATGTAGCATATATTAAAAAAAAGGAAAATAACTTTTCTAGTATTTTTGTTTAGGAGAATTCAATTAGAATTGACTGTTTAAATTATTTTTTTTTTATATCACGATCGCTTAAATATTATTAAAAACTAAAAAGTATTAACATTGGAAACATGCTGATGTTTTGTTTATAGTTCCAAATATAAAAATATATATGTATTATTTATTTAAACCAAAATACAAGTTACAAATTACTCGCTCTACTAGCATAGCATTTGCATATTGAAATTATCACCTTTCACATACTTTTGATGGTTAATCGAAGTTTATCAAACGTTTCCATTATTAATCAGTGTTTGTGTAATCATTATAAATCGTATGACAAGTATGTCAGTACTATTAGTTAGATCTTTGAAGTCTATCTGGTACTATAGTCAGCACCAAATCATATGTGCCTTAAACTGAAGTAGCTAAAAGACTTGCTGTGGCTTGCATATTACAATTGCTTTTCGAATTTGGAGTTAGAAAGAGAAGAAGAAATTGTGTTGAAAAATAATCGATCTACTATTAAGCCAGTTGCTGATATCGTCGCTATCTCAGTTAGCTCGTGATATGCAAGATCTCCTTGTTGCGTCAGCTAAGTTTATATGAAAATTGGTTGCTTTAAACCAGAAGAGTCATCGTTTAGAAACATTTGTTCCTGACTTACTTAACAGTTCTTAAGTGGTAACAAATCTTGGATTTATAATAATTATGTCGAAAACAGAGATCAGAAAAGCCAAATATGCTTTTTTGGTGTTATATGACTCCTTCCACTATATTCTTTTCACAAAACTGGATTTAAAGATTTTACACCCATTTTTTTCAATGCGAAGAATATGACAACTTGTATTAAATCTAATGTTAAAGAAATATTATTTTTATAATTTATTAAGTTGTTAAAAATGAGAAAAGCCTAATTTAGATTTTTTATGTTAATGCCACGGGTGCTATGGGACAATCAATAATTTTTTTAAGTGATCTTAAATCGACGATAGACACGCAAACATGCTTGACCAATATTATGTTTGTTGTGTTTAAAGATGCAAAATTAACGTTTGACCGTTTTTTTACTTTTCACGCATGCATACAAAACGTTGGTCAAACAAGGTTGCCCGCTTAGAAGGGGTTTTATACACATACATAAATATGTTTGTATGTATGTATTCTAAAAATTAATTAAAAAGTATAGAATTCAAGTAATTAATCTTAAAAAGAAATAGTTAAAAAATGTGTATGATCTTAGCATAACATTAAAATATACATACTTATGTATATTGTACATATGTACATATGTTGTATGCATGTATTTATTTTTTTTTGCAAAAATGTTTTAAATATATTTAAAAAAGTCGCACATAGAAAATGATGTCATTTCTTTGGTTGGTTGAAACTATCAAATATGTATTTATATTTTATTTTGTTTTTATGTTTGTATATGCAAATGAGTATTTGGGAGTGTTTAAATGAGTTTGTGTGTGTGTGTTAACTGCCATAAACAATTGCTTCAAAACAAAATCCTTCCTTTTATGCTCGAATATATTAACAGACTGTGCCACATGCCACTCTATAACCGTACAAAACAGTTTCTGTTCGGTGTATATAAACTCGTGCGAGAAATCACTAAAAGGAAAATGTTGTAAGAAAATGTCATGAATTTACTGTTTCCTTAGGCGTCAAAGTTATACTCCTTAACAACTCTGGGAATACGAACAACAACAAAAATAAAGGAAAAAAAATCAATAATAAAATACGAAATGAAATCCTCAGTGTAGTACAACAGTAAAGTTGACGTAATTTTTCGTACTTTTTCAACCATAGATACCTTATGAAATGAAAAGAAAAGAAAAGAAAAGAAAAGAGGAGAATGGGCTTATTAAATACACACAGACATACTTAACGTGTTATTGTGTCTGATTGACTACGTTGGTTTGTTGATTTGTTTGTCTGTTTGCTATTTGTTTCCTTAAGCACTTTTTCTTTTTATTTGTTTTTTTTTTTTCGTATTGCCTTGTTTTGGGGGAAAAAAAGGAGAAAAACTAGAAAAAGTTTTTTTGGGGAAATTCTTGTGCAATAAATTAAAAAAGACGAGCTAATTTCTAATCCACTATGGCCTGAAAGGGAAAAGAAAAATCAACAAAGCTTACGTTTTTGTAAGTAAATGAATTTATTTTCTATTGTTTTATTAAGTTTTTTTTAACTCATTTTCTGCAAAGAAGAAAATTAAAAAAGCACTTCAGATCAATCAGTGTGCGTTTCGTGTCAGCTGAATTGTTTTTTATCTGTCTTTTAAAGGCCTGTAGTGTAGTCAGTTTGTTTTTCATTTCGCTTTCTATTTTGAAAGAACGCGTGTGTTTGTTTGCCAATTTTTATAGAGTTTTTTTTATATATTAAATGAGATGTTGTGATGTTGTAATTTTAACAACAGCATTTTGGTAAAAATACTGTGGATTTGTGGTGGGGGTTGTGGTATTTAATTTTTGGCTGCTATTGTTTGCTGTTATTATTTGTTTCTTGTTGGCTCTTTTTTTAATTTGTTTGTTTTCATTTGCCAACAAATAAATATTTTTATCTTTGCAATAAAGCCAAAAACAAATACTATTTGTTTACATAAAAATATTTTTAAATTCTAATATTAGATCGACAAAGGCGACCAATTTAAGAAGAGAATTTGTGTTATTTGCGTATAAATACAACAGTTTTAAATCTCTCAATAATTTTAAAATGAAAAGTAAAGAAATGAAGATTATTTAACTTTACTTATTTTAAAAAGGCACTTGCTTTTGCTGTCTTCAATCTTAATCTTCTTTACAGTTCAATGCGAATTTAATTTATTGGTTGGGTGGGTAATCAATTGTCTTTATATTAATTAATACGCATAATTAATTTAAAGACAATTGTATGGTAATGATAACCATTACTTAAAATATTTAATTTTTCTTTAAATATTTTTCAAAGTGTTATGTTTATCTTCAAGTGCCATGCGCCATATTTGTATTTTTTGTTTGTTCATTTATCTATTATTTGTATTGAATTTGTTTGATTTGTTTTATTATCGTTATAAAAAAAAACTAAAATATATAATAAAACATATAAAAGAAAGTTTAATTATTATTATTATTGACATTACAAAAACATACAAAATAAATAAACGGAATCACATTCGCTTCTATTCTATATAACAGTCTCCTAAGATGGACTTTAATATAAATTATATATACAAACATCCATACATTAAGAAAAAACTTTTTTATGAACATCTCTTGATAACAGGGTTGACAACACTGTGGGTACACCCGGGTGTTATTAATTGTGTATTAAATTAAAAAAAACAGATGGTTTTCTTATTTTGAGTAGTTCGTAGTTTACAACAAAAATGTATGTTTATGTATTGGCAGTACAAGATTATTCGGTCCTTTTTTAGCTCAAAAAAAAGAAAAAAAAAATAATGAATTAACAAATTTATCAAAATAAAAATGTATGAAATCACTGCTTACATCTTTTCTCCACCTCTGAGCCGCGTTTAAAAAAATTTCTCGTCTTTTTGAGGCAATACAACTTTGAAGCTGGTTTTATATTGTATTTCTTAAATTGAAGTGATGCCAATAGTCAAAGGGACCAATGTTCGGAGTTGCGGCATTTGATCATTTCTGCAATCGTTTAGAAACTTTTGCAAGGTGAGGCCGAGCGTTGTCATGCAAAAGAATAACTTACTCATGTTTGTCTTTGTATATCGGCAGTTTTTTCCCTAGTGCACGGTTTAAACCGCTTTGATTCGACCAAAAGTGCAATATTGCATTATAAATACTAAAGAAACGTAATTTTACTAACAAATAAAAAATATTGTCTAATTGAACGAAATTAGAATGCAGTTATAAAAAAAGAAGAAAAAAAAAAAACGGTGGGTGTGGTTTTTGCCAACCCTGCTTGATAATGGCGAGAAACTAATCATAATATTGGACAAATCCAATAAACGTAAAGACGAATAATACTGACATTGTATGTATAAAGTACTTTCTCAAAACGGATCTTAAATCAGCTGTTTTTTATCGTATGTTTTTGAGCAAAAATTTGATTAAAACACACATTCTCAATGGAATTCAAAAATATTGATTGTCTAGTTTTTTTTAATTCTAATTTTGCTTTATAAAGCTTTATTTTTGTCACCACACCACCCACAAAGCTAAATCATAGCAAAACACCAATAATTATTAGGATTTTAATATGAGCAGATGCGCATTGCTAATAGCTTGCTGATCTGTGGTCTAAACAGTACGTTTTTTTTACATTTTGAGCAAAAATATACATATACAAGTTAATAATGTCGATTTTGACAACATATGGCATAACTATCATATGTGGTTTGTGTCAACAATAACAAATATGGTATTTTGGAGGGTAAACATCTGTCATTATAATTCAGTATTCGCTAGACGCCAAAGTGTAAACACAAATTTTTTCAATCGCTATAATAATGTCGAATTTTGTTACTAAAGAAGATGTTTTGCTAGGAAGTCTGATAACCTTCTTTCATTTGAAGAAAACGATGGTCTGCGTTTGGTTCAGTCATTGAAAGCATTACTCGACAAAGATTGTTGTCAAACGCAAGAAGAACTTGCATTATCATTGGGAGTTATGAGCTGCAGAAATCGGGTCATACGTTCACAGGGGACCTCTACCGAACACAATTGATTCGTTTGAAGATAGCAATCAACGAAAAATGACCAGAATATTCGACCGAAAAATAGAAAAAAGTAGTGACTAATGATGGACAAAACTTTTCATTTTGTTATTATAATAAATGCATTTTTCAAGCAAAAAAATCGACATTATTAACTTGTATACCCAATAGGTTCACACCCTTTAATCTTGGAGGACAAAAAATTGCTTTTATTGGTAAACATCGCCTCACAAGTCGTGTATTTGTGTATATATCAACAATGCATGGGACTAGAAACAAAAGGCGTCAGCACGAAAGTTCGTACAGTAAATATGTCTTTAAAAAAATTGCTTGTTCTTAGAGGCGATGTTTACCATTCTAAGGTTAAGAGTCCATTTCTTTTATTTTTTAAATACCATTTCTATTACTAGAGATTTCAGCAAGACCTCATTGATATGACAATAAAAAAGAAAAGCTGTTATAAATTATGAGTAAAGGTATATACATACGAGAACGTATTCTTCTCTTTTACTTCCATTTCCATTTCTGTTTTTTTTCTGTTACCAAATTGGCAAACCTTTTGAAATAAACAGTTATTCACAATACAACATTCTGACAAATTTTTTTTTTGTTTGTTGCGATTGGTAAGCGTTTAAAGCAATTAACCTGATTTTTTGTATAATTTTTTTTTAAACTAGAAAAAAATATCTTGGCTTTACGAGTCCATTAGTTTTTATAATTTTTTAAGTCATTCAGTTTACCTATTTATTTTTTATTTTCAGTTTTGCATATCAAAACAGTAAGTAATTTTTGCTGTTGCAGGTACAACATGAATAAAATGCAAACATTTTTATGAATCTATCTATGAATGAATGAACGAATGTTTCCATTATAGTAGTATGTATGTATGTATGTATTTATGAAAATGTAAAACTTATTTGTTGCTGTTTTTTTTTGCCTTATATTAACGCTAGACTATTAAAGAAAAAAGTAACCGAGGAAAAGAAAATATTTCATAATAAAAAAGCCTTAAGCTTTAACCAACTAAATAGCAGCAACAACAATGATAGCAAAAAAATAACAACTATTAAAGCAACAACATAGATAAATAGACACAATACTAAGAGAGATACTTTTTAGTGCAATAACCTCAAAAGCAAAACCAACAGTTATAGCAGCAGCAGCAACAAAAATTGCTGTTTTTGTGGCAACAATACTGACTAACTAAGGCAGAAGCAGCGCAACAATCTCGCAGAAAAAAACTTTAAATGTATGAGTAATGTACTACATACATATTTATGCATATGTGTAAACATTTACATACTCTTATGTGTACATACATACATAAATATGAGCATTATTATGAATGAACGTGTACACTGTACAGACAGAGAAAACCAAAAGGTAGAAAATAAATAGAACAAAAAATTAGAGAAAACTAGTGCAAAAATAATCTGAAAGAGAATGAAAACGAACAAAATTAAATACCGAGTACAAAGGAAAACAACCTGCTGTTGTTATTGATGGAACACAAGTTAAACAAATATGGATAAAATTTTTGTTTTGAATTGAGAAAAATAAAAATCAAACAACTTAACCAACCGTCGAACCGACCAATTAATTTTTTTTTTTTTAATATTTTCACACCACTGCTGAGTGTTTTTTTCTTGTCTTCTTTTTTTTTTGCTTTTAGTTCAAAAGGAATTTAAGAAATTTCTCAGCCTTATTTATCAAAGTGATTGCTGAATGGTTTGATAGTTGGAACGATTTGAAAGCTGAAAACGTTAAAGTAACGAAAGTTTTCCGTGGAAATACTGAGAGTGTTTAATTGTTGAACGGCTTGTCATTAAATATTGTTAAGAATTTATTAATTAAAACGAAAACCGTTTACGTACTTTTTTCAGAAAATGGTTTCGTTAAAAAGATGACTTCAGTTTAAATTCAATGGCAATGCAGTGCAGTTGTGAATAATGCCAATAAAGACATTAGTAAGAGTTTCTAAGTACCTTTAGAAGAAATATTACCAGCTTTTTTTATCTTCTAGATTTTATATTTAAACTAGATGACAAATATTCACTTGGACCAGCAACCTTTTACAGTGCTTGTAATCTTGTTTCAAAATAATTCCTCTGGGTCGTTTATCTTTTTTAATTGAATTCAAAGGGGTTGGAGGAGCTTTCATCAATTCAAATCGTATTTTTATTTTTAATTGATCACTACTGCTGTTCCTTCTAGATTGAAAAAAACCTTCTAGATTGTATGCTATGTATGAGCACCGAAAAAAATAAACAGATATTGAACAGTTTAGCATAATGGGCTTCTATATCGAATTCATAGGAAAAATTAGTGCCACAGCAATGTTTCATCTTTTTTCGGACCGTTGTCTGATGTTATCTTATTTCAAAATAAAAAGAAGCGGTTCTGATTATTTACAGACTTCTTTAATATTTGTTCACGCAACAATAGGCCTAAGATCGTTTTGTCTTAGCATTTATCTCTTTAGTGTTGCCAATTCCCGAGACTCAACAGTTGTAGAAAATGAAGTCAGGAGGCCAAATCCCCTTAACATGATGGTTGAGATATGTTTGCAATTGAACCATTTTTAAACAAAATTTAATATTATTTTTTGTCATGCAACAAAACTTACTCGTACATATGATTGTAACCAGCAGATAAAACATAAAGCATTTGTATTTACTTATGTAGTCTACAGGTTGTCAAAATATGTTAAATTCATATGAAACAATATTTTGACGGCTTGTGGGCGGATGAGGGACGTCTTTCCCTGAGGCAATCTGCAATTTCGTATTTTTAAATTAAGGCTCACCCTAATGTACATATCGCACACTAAATCATGAACAGTTGCAACTCAAAATTTATCAAAATGGCCCTATTTGCATAAATCAATTCACAGATCGAATCTTTAAGGACCACAAAAATTTCGCTTCCATATCTGTCTTTTTTAACTAGTACAATACAGTTCCGTTACTTGTGTCACTTGAACATAATCAGCTGAAGGTTAGGGGTGACTTTTTAACGCCATAGTTGTAACTTAGCAAACCAACCTTACGAGCAACACTGTCATAGATTAGTGGAGACGTACCATAACTTTTTAACTGATTAATTTAATTTTATAACCATATTTTAAAAACATTTTTTGTCTCAGCTGAACAATTAATAATTTTGACTTGTGAATGTTCATGATTTAGTATGCGATATACTCTTATACACAAATATTGAAAATAAATGATTTTCCTTGTGAGGCCTTATTTCAATATAATTCTGATTCATAGGTTCATACTTACATACATATATGTATTTCAAATATTGAATTATTGATGTCATCATTATTTTTTGTTCATGAAAATTATTGTGACAAACGAATCATTGATCTTTCTGCCACAAAAAAAAAACAAAAATTAAATTAAAATGTTTTTATTAAAAACTAAACTGATAAACGAATTGGCGAAATATCACGTTTTTTGCAATTTTGAATTAAAAACTGAAATCAATTTATATTTTATAAAACAAAACTACTGGTTTTTTAATGAAGCAAATAATCCAATGAGTTATTACGATAATACATAAAATGAGGATAATACATACATACGTAGGTAAATATGTATTTCTTAATTTACAACATGCATATGTACATAAATATTTTGTTATTCATTTAAACATTACAATATATAGGTACATATATCGAGTTATTCATTTAGAGGTTTCAGAACCGCCGGTCTGAAGTGTCATTTCTTTAGTGAAAGGTTTGCCATTTACGAAAATACCACAGATCGTTTAACAACCGAAGAATATGTAAATTTTATGCGAACTTACCACTTTTGTAGGTGATTCAAATGTAGCCACAGGTTTTTAATTTTTCAAACAAAATTTTTTTCAGCGATAAAGCCTATCATTTCTCACTCGGTAATTATGCCAACATTAAAATTGCCGCTTGAAAAAATGGACGAGATATACCCTCAAAATGATCATCTGCAGCAACCAATCCGGTGAAGATCATTTAAATGACATTGTATTTCGTACACAATGGCAAGGTCCAAGTAATGAAATAAAAGTTTCAACGAAATTATAGGTTTATGTTTGTTTTCTTAACCTTATGTTTGAAACCTAAAAATAGATAATGTACAAGTATTTTAAAATAAAAATTGTTGTGCAATTTAAAGAAATTATTTCTGTTTATTATTATTTTGCATTTTTTTTATTATAATACTTTTCTCATAGACCAACGCACATGACAAACTTTTTTGTTTCACAACATTTTTCAAAACTGCAGTGTTGGAAAATATTTTTCCAAAATTTGTTTTAAATTTAACAGTCCATTTTTGTTACATTTTACTGTTTTAAACACCCTGCTTAGAAATCAGAAAAAAGGCTTGGCTTGTAAAACTTTAATTAAAAAAAGAAAAACTTCAATTAAACAAAGCGATGAAGTTGTTAACAGTTTATACGGGACCGATTAAGAGAAAATTTCTTTTGCCAAAAGCAGCTTTGAAATTCAAACGAAAGAGAAAAACCTTTCATATTTTGTAAATGTTCGTTCATACAAACATACAAATATTTTGTTTCACTTTAATAATATTTTATCTGTCAAATGCAATAACATAATTGAAGTAAAAAAATTCTCTTTGGGTGCGTTTATGCAATATAATCACTCATGGGAAACTGATTTCAAGGCATTTGTAGAAAAACAAGATTGCAAAATAAAAAATAAGTTATGTTTGAATAAAACATTGAGTTGCCATGGTTGTAAATCAATTAATTTATTGATTAATTATAATCACTTTGACATTTTTAAAATTTTAAAAACTTTTTTGTTTTTAATTTTTTATATCGGGTGGGCCATCTATCGGCTTAAATTTGAACCAGCGGTTATTAAGAATCTGTCAATACTAATGTCATTCTATTCTGTCACAAAATTCAGTATATTATCTCCACTGAACGAAATGAGATTTATTGCAAATTGAGATTTATTGCAAATTTATCATCATTTAAAATCATCTTTTCGGATGTAACTCATTTTTATCTTGATGGGTACGTTAATAAAAAAAAATTGCCATATTTGATGATCAGAAAACCCAAACGTGGTCTTACAAAAGCGAATGCACCCAATGCGAGTGACTGTTTGGTGCGGCTTGTGGAGCGGAGGTCTCATTGGCCCATATTTCTCTGAAAATGAGAACGGCGCAGCCATTAAGGTCAATTGGGGCACCTATCGCACCATGATAGCCGATTTTTTGTGCCCGTTCTTCATGATATTGATGTGAACGATGTTTGGTTTTAACAGGATGGTGCAACTTGCCACACATCTCATGCCACAATCGATTTATTACGTCAAACGTTTGATGGCCGTTTAATTAGTCGAAATGGTGATGTCAGTTGGCCGCCAAGAAGCTGCGATTTGACACCATTGGACTATTTTGTGTGGGGCGCCGTTAATGACAAGTGTTATACCGACAAACCAGAGACAATTGCGCTTTTGAAGGTCAACATTCGTAATTCCATTGCCGAGATACGACCCCATACACTCGAAAAAGTTCTCGAAAATAGGTCTGATTGAATGGGGTACTGTGAGGTTAACCGTGGCAGCCATATAAATGAAATAATATTTTATTTCTAATCGGAACAATTGTACTTCACACCGAAAAAATTAATTTGGAAAAATTTCAAACCGTTTTTTTATTGCATTTTTAAATTCAAACTTTTAAATGGCCCACTCTATATTTATTTGCAGTTTTATTTTTACTCTATTGAGTTTAATTATTTAATTGTTTAATTTAAAAATTTATTAATGTTTTCGTAACACACTAGCAAAAAGCTATGAACCTTTAATTATCAAGGAATAGCCCAACTAATTTCAAAAAATAATTTATTACTGCAATTTAGCAATTATGTTGGAACAAAAAAGGTGGTCCTGATATTAACAAGTTCAATTTTAAAAGACTATGGGAAAAAGTATACAATGGACTAAAAATTTAAAATAAAATTTTTTTAGAAAAAAGAGAAAAGGCGAAAAGAGGAGAGGGACGAGTAGCGTTTAAGGATATTTGACTTTAAGCTTTAAATGCTGCAAAAATTGTTGAAACTTTTGCATAAAGATTATTTCAGATACAACTATGTTAGTGTAGTTAAAGAATGAGTTTTGATTTCAATGTATGTATGTATGTTATTTTGCAATTTACAACCAAATTGACCATAATCTGATATGGTGTTCGAGAAACACGAGCGTTACAAAAAGATATATGAAAATCGAAATCCAAATTGACTTATTGATTGATTGAAAGCAACCACATCGCGATGTAGGTTTTGTTCTTTTGAGATAAAAGTTATATTATGTATATAAATATTGTTTCTTTTATTTACGATTTCCTTACGACAATGCACTGTGGGGCAGGACTGCACCATTTTTGGAATCAATTAAACTGCTGAGTTTAGGTATAATATATTGGTGTCATTGGAAAGGTCGTTATCTTGGTATTATCAATCAATCAATCAAAAAACTTTAGTTTTTATTAAAAAATATAAAGAAAAAGATGAAACAAATAAAGGTATTTTGTTTTGAATAAATCACTAAGCTAATGCAAATAATTGTAAATATTTCGAAGGTTAGAACACACATTTATCAATTTAAGGATACATTATTATGTATTTATTCGCTATCACTCTGTATTTCATCATTATTTTCGTCACTACTTACGTTGAAATCCGCCTTATCAGATGATGAAAGAAACAGACATTTTCCTTCCTTAGGCACAACCATTTGTTTTGTCTTGGCAGTCTTTTGAGTTGTTCTGACCACCGTTTCTGAATTTGTTAAAAGAAAGTTAAAGATATCTCCTAAATTATCAATCCTACTACATTTTCTTGCGTTGTGCTAACTTTTTACAGACAAAAAACCAATAAGTAATTTTGAATTTTGAACACCTTTCCAACTGTAAATCAACAATTTGTGTAGCGTTGGCGGCATCTAATACCACTGTTATTTTTTTATGAACGTTTAACATACTCGTATATATATTTTTATATGAATATTTGTGCTGAAATTTTGAACTGAAAAATACTACAAAATTCTTTGGAAGTCAATCTATCATTGTAATTACCAACACCAGGCTTTGGCTGATCTATATGTAGTCCAAAAGTTGCTTTAAACTTTTTCGATTTTTTTTTTTTTTTTAATTACCTTCTAGCAATTGCTTGAGAAATACACAAATATTCCTTAAACCTGCCTAAATCAACTAAAGGGTCTGTTTCTATACTTTTCAAATCCGATGAGTAACATACTATTGGATAATATTCGAATGAGTTATAATCTTGTAGGTTTATGAATGTATGATAAACCGGGTTTTTATCCGATTCTGAAGGTTTTGGAGGTGTTTCAAAAATTTAAAGCACAGTTTCTTGTTGTACTCGATAGCGCTTATCAGAAAATTAGCATCACCACCCAGGTGTTTATTTGTTGCACCGTGTTATTTACCTGCATAGAACAAAACAAAGCAAAATTCTTATAAAGCATGTCTGAAATTTCAAAAAAAAGTGTTCTGGTGGGTAGCGTTGGGCAGAACGAAATTACTACTGGAAACTGCACACTTTAAACTAAATAACCCATATAAAAATATGCTTGCGAACAATTATGGGATAAAGATCCAATCCTTGAACAATTAAATTTTGATTTTTTTTTTTTTTTTATAAGAAAAATTCGATTTTTTAAAATTAATCCTACAGCCGTCGTATTGTTTGAATTTATGTAGTTTAAATTAGCGTTAATATAGCAATATAACACGTATAGATGTATGTCTTAACATAAGAAAATAATAATAAAATTGATGGCATTCATATTTTATAACTGTTCAAAATTTGCGGAATAAAAACTTTATTTTATAAAATTTTTCTTTTTAATTTGAAATTTTGTACTTTAAGGGTGCGAACTTCGTCAAATGTAGTTCAACTAAGAAAAGTGTAAGCGAATAAATCCCATAAAAGTTTTTCCTCAATTCTCATTTTTTTAAAATGGACTTTTTTCCAAAAATTTGTTCGAGCTGCCACAACGTGTAATGAACATAAACATAATCATTAACTCATTGAAAAACTCAAACAAATTGTACACAATTTCCGTATCATTTGCTTTGCAGAATCTCAAAACAACAGAGCACATATATTATCCATCTGTCATCTAAATATTAAAAGCAGCAGCATTACGAATTGTGCCAGTTGTCAGGTAATTACTCTGGAACGTTCTTCTATCGTCTATTCGTATAATTTATTTCGTCTTGGCATATGAAAGTTTATGAAATAATATTTGTGTTGCTATGGATATCTATAATCTCGATGGTTATTTTTTATGGTTTAATAATCAGTATCTATCATCTATTAAGAAAAATAGCAAATAATTCGAAAAGAACACATGAAAGAACTGTTAAATTTCTATGTAAGGAATAAAGTCGAAAAATTATTAAAAAAGTTTTTGTTACCAAAAATAAAAATTTTTGTTAAGCTAGTTTATCTAATACCCATTATTATTCTTTGCTAATTTTTTAAATATAGAAATAAAAAAAATTATAGGAAATAATTTTAAAGCTCAAGTCCATTTTGATTAAAACTAAATTTAAATAATTTTGTCACGTACTAAGCCAGAGTTATTAATTTCTTTAATTATTTATTTAGTATGTGAATGCGGATTTCATTTGTTTTTACCTTTTCCTATGAGCACCGAAATTTAGATTTATTAAAAATGGTAAGGCAGTTCGGTAAAAAAAATTTTTAAAATTCTTTGTTTCAGCAGTAATGCTGAAGTAACTTGGAAGTTTTACTCTAAAAACAATTTAAATAAACTCTAGAACTGCAGCTTTAATAGGCGTTGGAATATTCTGAAAGGATTTATTAAATGGCAGTAATGGTATACCATAATGCCGTAATCAGCCAAATAAATTTTGGTTGTTTCGATTATGGTTACTGTTATGGCGTTATGTTAAGTCATGTCAATTGAGCCCTTAATTATGTTAAGCATAAATTTCTAATCAATTGTTCTTGTAAAGCGAGTAAAATGGTCAAATAGAACTGGCCTGTACGCTTGTAAGTAACGGCCAATGCTATTTGTAGTAATAATAGCTTGTTGACCTTTCAAGGGGTTGTCTTCTTGTTCGTTATTTTTTATTATTACTAAAGTATCATATAATATAGCTGCCATTTGTATCTATAAGATACATTCATCATCTATAACCACATTCTCTGGCTGCTCCATCTTAAATTTTATTCTTCACATTGAGCAGAAGAATTTGAAAAAAATGGACAGAAAATACTCGTACATTGAAATAATCTCATATTACAGACAATACACATTTATTTTATTTTTTTTATTTCATTACAATAACAATTTTTTTATTAGTTGAAAACAAAGTTCAAGACTTTTTAAGTCTGTTTTAGTTTTTCTATTTCTGTTTCATCTTTTAATTTATTTATTTTTATTAAAGTTTCATTTCATTTGCTTTGAATGTGCTGTTGTTTATCAGTGTTAAAGGGGTTTCCTATTTAAAACATTCATTGAAAGACTAGACCCACCCATAAACATTTGCATTTGTTTGTCATTGCTACCTAGCATTGCTGTTAAAAATGTTTACAAAAAATAAAAATAAAACTTGAGTTTCAATTAATATTGGCAACAAATATGTTTTGTTATTTATGTTTTTCTAAAATGAAATTTGTATTTTTTTATTAGGTAAAGTGATTCTAATTTCAATGAATATTCAGTTCTAAATATGTTATTCGTTTCTCAAATGTTAACGTTGAGACCTACAAAAATCTGAGGAAATTATTAAAAACTTGCATTTGTTTTTATTTTGTATCGTTTCACACTTGCTGAATATTAAACTCGGTAATTACAAAAATAATTTTCTCGATGGGGTTTCTTATTGTTCGACCAAATCTCAACTAATTCACAAAGATTGATTGTAAGGAAAAAAGAATTATAGTCAATGGTTGTCGGTGTTGATTGCTTGATCACTTAACTACAAAAGTCCATGGATGCCGTTTTGAGAATTCCCATAAACACCCGAAATCCGCACACTCACTCCGTCAGGTTGAGATATCTGAGGAGGTTGAGATATCGCGGAGATGTCGTGTAGAAACTACTTTCCGAGGCCTTACAGCAATAGTTCATAAATGTCGGACATTCACAGTAAACCTAAACCACCCGTCTGGACACAAAGCTTCTATCATGGCCAATTAGCGAGCGTTTGCCAGGTCAAGTCAGATTCGTGATCTTGCAGTACGATTCAGCTTTCCACTTCTAGTTCGCTCTGTTCCTGAAGAACAAAGGTAGTAGCAATTATGTTACGAATCCTGACCGGAGACTTAATTTTGATACCACGGGTTTCAGGAGCCCCACGGACTTACGTCTCCGTCTGACTATAGTGAGGCCCCCTTGTGGGAGCAACAATATGGTCTGTGGTTTATACCCAAATCGCGGGGAGAGTGTCAGCACGATGTGGAGTTACATTCTTAACCAGGTGCCGTGGCCCATAGATCGGTAAGAGTTTAGAAGAATTCAGTCTGTTCAAATAACATGCCTTTGGTACTCACTGGTCATCTTTATCATAGGTGGGGGCGTTGATGACGCATTGTATTTACTCATGCCTCAGGCAACGTAATATATGGCAGCGTGGCGATACTTACGAAATCTGTGACATTCTTGACCCTGCCGAAGTCGGGAGAGAGGTTGAGGGAGTTAAGTGAGTCTCTACACACTTTCGTCAACTGAAATTTAGTAGTGTATGATATAAGGCAGGAATGTCACAAAACCACCGCATCATAAATAAGTACAAGTCTAATTATGAATCTATACATCCAAAGTACATCTCTAGGTTTTAAACCCCAGCTGCAACCGTACATTTTGGTACAAGTTTGGTCAATCACCTTGGCTTTCTGATGCTCCGTGTTGCGCTTCCAGTTCAGAATCACACCCAAATACATAGCGTAATCATTCAACACGGATGGAAACATGCCAGAGATAGGGATAACGACATCATTGGCAAATGCCGTCGTCATAGCGTCGGGCAGTTACCGATAATAATAATAGGAAGCTAGAGATGGGGTTAGAAAACCCCATTTTCGCAGTTTCCCATATAAGAAATTACCGTTCTGCACATAAGCACTTCAGTTAGCCAACTTCTAACGACATCCTCCACTCCTAGTTCACGGCAGGCATGCTTCATTGCCAGGGTATGTACGTTGTTAAAGGCGTCTTTTATATCCAAAAAGGCAGCCAAAATGTTTTGCTTGTACTGATGGGATCAATGAGCGAAACCACTTCAGGTACGGCTGTCTCAGTTAAGCGATCCCTAAAATAGGCATATTGGGTAGTCGAAATCGCAGCCCCAGTGTCTAACTTGCCCTGTATTTATATGTACGAAAATCATATATTGCCAGAGTAGCACTTAAGTGCACCAGTATAATCTGCTTCGTATACTAGGTATACAACCGAACGGAAATAAAGTATACAACAGAAAATAACAAATAAACAACAATTTCATACAGTTGTCTGATAGCTTTTGATTAAAATTGTTTGTTTGTTTTGTTGTTTACTTTGTTGATTTCTTTCTTCAACGTACACTGCAAAAATTTACTACTACTTCTACTACTCTACTCCTACAAATAAAGTTTTCTCTTATGGCTCTTTGGGGACTAATAGGCCTAATGTCCTTTGCTCTCTCGTTTCATTTTATTCTATGTTTAATTTACTTGTATTATTATATCTTCTAAATCATTTTTAATTACAAATAATTATTTTCCATTTTTTTTCTTTTCAGGTAAATAATCCAAAATCTTTTCGTGACATCTGCTCGCTCGTAGGTATCACTTTTTTTGGCCCATTAATTAAAATTTTCTAACTTTTGCCAATGGGAATTAGCAAAACTAGCACAAAAAGTCAATAAACTCAAGCTAATTAAGAAGTAATGACTGTTGCCAAGACATTTTGTTTTAGATCCTTTTAATGTGCTTCTATAGTTTGTATGCTCAACAATACAAGAAAAGACTCGCTTTGTATAAGAGGCCCCTTGTTTAAATATTTGAGCAGTTTTTTTCTCGTTTCTTTTCCTTGTTTTGCTCTACTCCATTGAAATACTAAACAATGAATGCTAATTAGAAATACTATAGACAGTCAGTCAGCCTTACAGTCAGCCTATATTTATATTGCATGTGCACAAACACATAGAAGTGCTAAATTATAAGAACTACTTAAATATCTACAAGTGGTCTATTTGTATAATAGGCCATAAGGAAATAACGAGAAAATGTAAGAGAATTAGGTTACGTTTGCATCATTTCATTGAAATGAAAATTCTTAAAGAAAAGACATGTATGTATGTAGAGTAGTTATTAACACAAATGAGTAGTTAGTGGTGGTTTTAGTGGTGGTGACAGTTTTAAATTTTTAGTTTTAAGGACCACCCATCATCAATAGTAAATTTTGTTTTTGTTTCGATACATGTATAAATTGTACTCGCATTTTATTTTATTAAATTAAGTAATTTATTTTATATATAATTGACATTTTCATTTTATATTGCGACTGGAAATTATACTGAGCAGGAAAAAGATGCTGTCGCATGTGCTCAGGAAAGGCAAAAGTTGTTGTTTTAAATCTCAAAAACTATTGTTGGTGAGAAGATTTTCAAGAGTAGACAATTATGATGTAATTTTTAATTAAAAAAAAAAAAACATTTAGCCTAGGAATTGAACACCAACACAACACAACAATCTCACCTTAATGTGGCCAAAGAAAAAAAATTGTTTTTTTTTTCAATTGGTGTAGAAATTCAATACCAGCCCAATCGTAGTAAGAAGCCTTGGTGTTGTGGCAGAAGGTTTGGTAATTAGTGTGTTTTACTTAAAAAAGTCATTTGTCAGCAATTTGCCTGTGATGGTTGTTGCACTTATTTTGTTGTACGTCTTTCTCCTTTATGCTTTTTTTTTGCTCATTGCAACAAAAATAAAAAAAAGTACCTTTATGTGATACACTGAAACTACTACGCCCACCCAACCAGTCAGCTCGCCATAACTGACTGACTCACTCGTCCATCTGTTGTTTTTTTTTTTCCGTTTCCTTTGTTACAGGAGCATTTCAATTGACTGACGGACAATGTCGGCAAATGATTAACTGCTGACGTAGACATATTTTTTCATTGAAAATAACATTTTATTGCATTCGAAATGTCTAGAATGAGTAAAAGAGTGATTTCTTTAAGGGGTTAAAATAAATTTGTAAGAAGCTTTTACATGCAACAACAAGCAACAACGCATTATTTTATTCATTTCGAAAATTGCTCTCTATTATCGCTCACATTTCCTTTAGGGAATTTAAGGATCAATAATTGGGTATGTTAGTAACGATATGTACGCAAAAAACTGGTTTATGCCTACAGACATTTTTTAAGCACATTTTTTATGGGCGTAGCAAATTTTTCGCCCAAAATATGCTAGTTATGTCAATATATGTATTTCATTATAACTTGAAAACGACTTGACCGATTTTAAAGCAAGTACCAGCAAATGTTTATGAACAAAATTTCCTATCAATCATTTTTTTTTTTTTGTATTTTCTACAGTTCCGGAGTTATTCATAACTTAGTTGCGAAAAATTAGAGCAAATTATATTCTAAGAATTTTTTTTTATAACTTTTTGGAAATTAAAAAAAAGTTTCACTAATTTTGCAAGAAAAAATTTGTTCGCTAATTTTGATGAGTTAGGTACTTGCATTTAATTTTGAATAAAATCAGCAATAGCCAACCGATTTTCATGATTTATAGCTATTTTATATGATATATAGCTATTTTATATGCTCTAATTTGGCCCGAAAAAAAAATTTTTTTGCAACTAAGTTATGAATAACTTCGAAACTGTTAAAAATCTAAATGTTATTCAGGCGATTTATAGTCAGGCGATTATGATCAAGTCGTTTTCAAATTATGGTGAAATATATTGACATAACTACCATATTTTGGGAAAAAATTTGCCACACCCATCAAAAAATTTGAGCCCGATGGAAAAAAACTGACAACGGATTTGAATTCTGTGCATCAAAATCATTATATTCCATATAGTTTTATTCAAAGGCCAGAAATTTTTTTATTTTTTGTAGACCAGTGTTTTTAGTCATTCTATAGCTGGAAGACTGCCATACGGAAGCATTTAAATATTTCTAAGGTTTCTTTTAAAAACAATGCTGTTTAAGCCAATTTTCTTGAAGGGGAAAAAAGCTGATAAAATCGGGCCGTAGATAGTGGTTTTTCCGAATGAATTACTAATTATCGTATATATGACTGCTTTTGATGATACGAGATTTGAATGTGTTGCTTTGGATAAGCGATATGACAGCTGCAGCTTTATGCAAAATACAAAGCCTTTTAAAGCACATTGGATGAGGGCCAGTATTGGAAATTCTTTAAAAAATGCGCTATTTTTTCGTTTATTGATTAAAACATTCTTTTAAAGATTTGCTATGTTATATGATGAATGAAGATATTACAGTTAAAGGCCATTTAGTCATCATAATGAAATTACAGGCGTAAATGCAATTTTTGATTACAGATTTAATGAAATTTTTGTCTGCGGTTTGTTATCGATTATTTTTCTTTTTTCGTTAGTATTTTGACAGATGTCATGTACAGCAATAAGTATTTAAATAGAAAGAAATAAAAGTACTTTTTTATGTTTATTTTTAATTTAAATAGAGAATTTGTTCACATTGAACTAATGTTTCAATAGCCAAGTTTAAATATACAAAGTAGGAAGGAATCCTTGACCTAAAAAAAGAAGTGATGCTGATACTGACACTGTAGTTGCTATTACTTACTATTGGCTGTATTGAATATATTAGGCTGCATTAGCTGCATGCAGCAGCTGTAGTAGCATACTATCCTTAGCAACAATAGGATGTTTGTTGTTTTCTTATCCAATTGTAAATCAAAGCCTATTTTACAATATACTATACATATGACCTTTTGTGTTTTGGCACGAGTGGCTGGCTGGTTGGTTGGTTGGCTGAATGGCTGGCATTCTTTTGTTTTTATTTATTGTAAACAAGAGCAGCAGCAACATAAAAAACCACAATGTATTTTTCTTTTTCTTTGCACAATTTTTATCCCATTGAAACCATCGGAAATCTCAACCACCATAACGGCTATAGATTGCATGCGCTAGTGCCAGAACCAGTTGTACAAGTATTATTATTATTTTGCTATACTTTAGGTTCTATCAATAGAATCATTGCCATCATCAACAACATCATTATCATCGTCATCATCATGGCATTAAGAAATCAATGAGTTTTTTTTATTCCTTTCAAGTCAAGTTTCTTCTTTTTCTTGTTTCCCTCCGTTGTTGTATGTGCCTTTTTGATTTGGATGAGAAAGTTTAGATCTTTAATTTTTCCATTAAATGCTTTATTGTGATTATGATTATTTTGATCATTCATTTTTGTTTATTTGACCCTCATATGCTCCTCGTAATAATTTAATTTTATTACTAATTAAAAATAAAGAAAATGGTTGTTGACTCATGGAGGCAGTAGCCCTCATTCTACAAAGTTTGTTACACATCATTGCCATTCAACTATTTGTTTTTTTCCTTCCTTTTTTTAATTATATTTTATTGCAGAGAATAAAATTTGTAAAAGGAAAATTTCATAATTGATTTAATGGCTTGATGATAAATATACATACTTGTACTCTGTTTTATTTACTTGAAATAATTAATAATCGTTATATATATGTATATATGTGTGTGTACTAAAAATATGTGAAAGTACTAAAACCAATACGTCTACATTTTGTCAACTAACGCTTTTTTAAATTAATTTTTTTTTTCTCAAAGGGAGTAATTTCTTGACAGATCATAAACATGCATTTATTTTAGGAAAATTTAAATATTCATTAGTAATGGTTAATGAGATCCCCAGATACTTAATGAATCTATTAAAATAAATTACAAAAGTAAAAACAGAATTACATACATAAGTATATATATAAAATAATAACAAATTTTAATTAATGTGACATGTCAACTTCTAAACGAAGCCAACTACCTTAACATGTCACTCAAATTCTAAATAATGTTGAAGAAAAAAATTTAAGTGTATGTATGTATGTATGTATGTATGTATGTAACCATGGAAATAATGAAAACAAAAAATTGGTTAAAATTTTTATAAAGAGTAACATGTTTCGAGAAATGGTCATTACTATTTTAAAGAGAACTAAGTAACTATGTATGTATAGAGTGTAAAAAAGTCAATTAGCAAAGCATACTTACTTTAATAAAATGTCTTATATCTGTACCACATCTAGTAAGTATATACATATGTATGTCATCATATCTCAACAAACCAAAATGTGTAAGTTACTATAGAATGTGTATCGTATCTGTATCGAAACAAAACTATTGGGTCCCTGGGTATACTGGTGTCCTGGGAAACGAGTTCGCTGATAAGCTAGTAAGGCGGGGCTCGTCCACTGGTTTCGTGGGACCACAATCGTACTGTGGTATTAGTTGGTCCACTGCCATGCGGAATAGCGACGAATGGGAGCATGCCTTGGTCTGAGGCAGGCAAAGCGGCTGATGAACCCTTCATCTATAAAAGGGAGTTGCGCCACATGGACAAGACGAGTATAAAGAGACTTATTGGCTTCCTGTCAGGCCATTGCTATCTTAGATATCATCTCTTCGGCATGGGTGTGGTTGCTGATTCGGAGTATTGCCTGTGTAGGAAGGCGAAGGAGAAGACAGAGCATATTCTTGGTGAATGTGTTGCTTTGGCAAACATTCGAAGACGAACTTTCATGGAGCCCTTTATTGGACTCGACTACCCATTGGAGACATTGCCGTTTTCATACACAAGGTAGAGGGTATTCTTCTGGATACTGCTCCGATTGGCGCTTCCAGACTGATCGGACAGTCTTCCACCCAGGGGTATTGACTCGATTGATTTTCTATCTCTGTCGGCAATTACGCTGACGGGTATGACCCTGGAGTGTTTGGCAAAATAGATCTTTTTAGGTTGCAGTGCCATACCCATTTGGATCTTACCGACTCAATAATAACAATACTATATAATAATAATAATAATAATACTAAAGAATATAAATTCTAACCAGACAATAAGCCGAAGCATACAGCAAGCTTTATAAAGAATTGATTATTATACAACGTTTCCAAACAGCTTTAATATCCTTCCCAGTGTGAATTGAATTTCATATTCTTCTTTTATAATTAAAGAATATTTTATACAAAAGTTGATATATTTTCGAATAGATTCTCGTTATACAGTTTTTGAATGGGAAATCCTTATAATTTTGTGCAAAGTCCAGTTTTCGCATGGGTATGCAGACTTTTCTGTGCCACTTTATATGTTGGGGGCGACTGTACGTTAGTAAAAATTCAAAATGTTTGTAATATTTATCGTTGATTTCATGTAGAAAGGTCGTAACTCAAATAATTTCATTTCTACAAGAGAAAGTAAAAACATTATAACAATTAGCTGACACTAATCTTGCTGGCTGCAATGGTCCACGTAGTGGTCGAATTAATTTTAACCATCACGATTGTGTGATTTAATCTCATTGTTTTTTTTTTTTTGTGGGGTTTGGTAAAGACACTTGTCTACGTCGATAAGCCAAAGACCTGAAAATCAACATTCGAAGATTTATAGACGAAATACGGCCACATATGCCGAGAAAAGTTTGTGAAAATTTGTGTTCGAGATTGCGCCTTCTACGGCCCAGCAGTGGTGGCTACATGGCAAAATTATATTTAAACATTAATGTCATAAAATTTTCTATTCAACAAAGCCCGTTTTATTAACATTAAAAATATATTTCTCTGTTTTATTATTATTTAAATTTGTGTAACTGTAAAAAACACCGGATAAAAACTAAAAATAATGTAAACACAGGTTTTAATCAAACACAAATTTGGTGTTTAGATTACAATCACCTTTTTATACGTTTGGTGACTTTTTGCAAGAAGTAATTGTTGAAATGATTAAGGCTTTGAAAAACTGTTATTTATGATGCTATTGCATTAAATTTTTATGACAAAGTGTATTTGTGTGTCATGTATTAGAAGCACAAAAAACACAAATTTGAAAAAATAATAGTTAAGGCGTTTGTACATGAATGCAACGATACGTATGTACTCGTACATGTTTTATTTTACCTTGAATTTAACAAATTTTGATATTCTTATTTTTAAAATTTATTTTCATTAATTTTAATTTGCCATGTAAACCATATCTCTAAAATTCATGTTCTTGCTCATTTTCCATGAAAATTTTGTATTTAATTTATATTTATTAAATGTACATGTTTAT
The DNA here is from genome assembly GCA_023159175.1 of Wohlfahrtia magnifica. Taxonomy (NCBI): domain Eukaryota; kingdom Metazoa; phylum Arthropoda; class Insecta; order Diptera; family Sarcophagidae; genus Wohlfahrtia; species Wohlfahrtia magnifica. Next base: position 2,939,382 of record JAKWBJ010000060.1, read on the forward strand.
CTTTTTCCTTTTTCTCTTTGGGTTTTAATTGTTCATATTTAAATGCCCTAACATTTACGATATTAATTAACATAATAAAACTATAATGAATTATAGCCAACCTAAAACACAAACCAATACAAAAAATAAGATATGTAACTGACAATATTACGGGGTATCTTCTGTTTCATTTTCTACTCTCTATGGAGCTGTGAATTTCAACTTAAATAAACAGCAGGCCATTTCCCTCTATAATATTGCATGCCAAAACAGGATATATCAATGAATTACAAACATTTTCATATCTTTTATGTTCATATATAGCTTTAAGTAAGTATATATGTATGTATGCAAACATATGTGATGTAATCAGAAGAAAAAAAACGTGGAAACCCGAACCACGCAAGCACACACCCTTATTTGACAGGCATACACCACTGGTAAGAACACTAAAAAGATTGTGTCATCAGCTGGCGGCACACGTTACATTTTAAACGTTAAGGGTTTTTGATATCAAAATAATTCAAAAAATAATAATAAGAAATTCACAATTTACGCCGGCGTAAATCCACCCCGTAAAACTAATATTTTGCATTCTGTTTTCCTTTCCATATATCATTCACTTAAACAGGCATCAGGGCACCTAAGCTAACAGTTTTTGCATTCAATCGTGTTATACTCGTATATGAAGATCATTTGAATGAATAAAGTGTTCAGACAGGGTTGTTAAATATTTTCTAAAAAATAAATAAAAGTGAAATAGAATTGACGATTCATTAACAAATGAAAAAACCTCTTATTTGAAATCGAAAATAAATTGTGTCTGCTTAAAAGGGTGTCATATCCGTTTCCTTGTGTCATACAAGATCGTGTAAAATTTATAAGCACACACATACACTGATACGCACACTAGCAAAACTAATTTAATTAACACTCCTTTAAAAAGGTTTATTTTATTAGAAATTTCCGTATTATTGTTGTTGTTTTTATTCATTTTCCAAGAAAATAAAAGTGCCAATTTATTATAATCGTAAAGCCAAAAATGTCAAACTAAACATTTGATAGGTGACCACGCCAGATGCCAGCCATATTTTCTTTTTTTAGTTACGTTTTTATGTGGTTTTAACTGTTTTTTTTTTTTTTTTTTTAATATCAATCGGTTGTTGAAATCATGTTGTTTGAATTTAATTTTCACTTCTCTGCTAAATACGTAGAAGAAGCCATTGTAGTGATTATTTGTGGTTTTTGTCTATGGAGTTCGTTTACGCATTTAAAAAGCGAGTACAGCAGCTGCTAACGATTTAGAAGAGGTGTTTCTATTAAAATTTTATATTAAAACATAGAAAGTATAAAACGGTAACAGGTCGATTTATTTATATGGCATTATTAGTGGATTTTAGTTCACGAGAGTAAAATCCTGAAAAAAAATTGATGTGAGTATAGTGAGTGATATGATGACATATTTAAATTTGAAAGTACTACGCATAATAGGGTGTAATTCGCTAGCCAATTTTTTAATATCTTTACCAAACTGCAATGCCAATTCATTATGATTTTGTTAGGGAGCTTCTAGACTTTCAGAACTACAAAAAAAAATTCAATATGAATCATTTATACCCTCCTAGAGACACATCCTGAAATTATGATTTTCTAATGAGACTTAAACCCTAAACTTTAAATAACCATAATATAATATATTATGCTTCCGTTATTTTTTGGAAAGAGACAAAGATTGAGAGTAATCTCTTCTTAAATCAGAACATTGTAACGGTGGTACTTACAAAAAGGAGTAAAAGTAGGGTTAGAACCATTTTGGTTTTGTAAACTTCGCGTGTGTAAATAGTTTGATTAATTGCATACTCTTTGAAGCCGACCATCTCTACCTCCATGTAAGTATAAAAGCACGTGTATGTCCAAGCATATACTGTTCGCACATGTGTGCATGTACATACATACATATGCAAATATGTATCTCTGTGTGCTGGTACAAGTCAAAAAATCCCTACCATGACTAAATATATGTTTATGTATGTATGTATGTACACAATTTTATATAAGTCGGCAAATATTTATTTACTTCTGTTTTACACACATATGCACACGCACACAAATGCAAACAAATATGAATACATATGCATGATTTTGATGATGATGACTCGTGCTATGATTACCAAACAAAAATACTTTGATATTTGTTATCATATATTCATAAGAGTAGTGTAGTTGGTCTATTTGTCTTGTCTGTCTAAATCTTTCCTTCCATCTGTTTTACAAGAGAAATTGTTGCAGTGTTGCCACCTTGTGTGTAATTACACATATTGTGTATAATTTTTCATCATGTGTGTAGTTCGTGTGTAATTAGTTTCATGTGTAGCTTGTGTATAATTTTACTTTTTGTTCTACTGTTTTCTTTAATCACTATTTTTTGAATTTTTGTCATATGAAATTTGACATACGAAATTTTCTAATTTGTAAACCAAACCGAATTTAATCATAAAAATTCAAAAACTACTGTTAGACTTCGAGGATGGTTTAGGACTGTATCTTGAATTCTAGTGACGACAATTCATTTTTTTATTTTTTTTGGATGGTGACTGTTTTGGACTACAAAGGATATGCAAACTATTACTAATTGCTTGATTATTGCATTTAAGGTATTCATACTATGCCTTTGATTGATTAAGCGTTGAGTTTTTTTACTCTATTCTATTTTAATTTATTAAATGATTATGAGATTTTACTTGAAGTATCACAACAATAAACATCTTAATAATTAATAAATAAAACTACTAAAAATCACAGAATTAAAAAAGAGTTGTGCAAAAAAGCTTTGAACAAACTTGAAATATCATAAAATTAAAAATAGTCACTAATTGACTCTTTTAGAAAAAAAGAGACGTAGTGACTATCAAATTTCTTATTATATCATATGTAGACGTTCTGCACTTTTTATTAAATGACAGGGAACTGACCCTTGCGAATAATTCAATCATTACGTGATTAAAGTTGCTGTGCAGTAAATCAGTAGGCTTAGATCGCGTATTATCTTTAAATTGTTATTCTGTATTATCTGTAATTTCCTTCCATAAATTCTAAAAACTTTGAAAAAGCACGATCGCACCATCAAAATTTTAAATTAAATTTTGTTCTCCACCTGTCAAAATATTTTTGGGCTATCCTTAAACTATCCTCCATTCTTTTAGTTATTGCGCTCGATATTTTAATCGCAACAAATAAAACCGCTATCATTCGCATAAAAAGTAATTTCGTAATTCTTGGGAACAGTATGATATATGTAAGCGTTGAGTGATTTTTGTGTTTGTGATGAAAAATATGGTTTTATTATATTAAATGCTGGTTTTTTTTATTACTCATAAAAGCCCATATATGATGTATAAATAAGACCCGAATATGGAATATTCACAATGTGTGATATCGTGTCATATTGGCATAATGTTCTAAAATGGTTTCAAAATGATTATTTTTGTTTTTGAATCAAAAATTGTTTTAAAATAATAAAACATTCTTAGCTTTGTTTTTTGTGCTGTCGTATATTAAAAATAAAAATATTTTTGAGTCATGCACCAGCATATTAAAAAGGGGGGTTGTTTCATAACAGTTTTATTTTTTCATACTATTATAGGACATACGATTTTATGACACTGAATCCCCTTTATATATATTTGTTATATTTTTATTTTTAGAGGATTTTTCTATGAGAAAAAAAATCTTCACTGCATGCACATATCTATCATATATATATAATATTGATAAAAACAGATATTTGTGTGTAATTTTTCTTCATATGAGTAATTTTGATGCCGGTTGTGTGTAATTCATAATGCTCTTGGTGGCAACATTGAATTGTTGGCTCTCTTTATACTCGTGTACGTTTCGTATAGGGGTTGAAAAAACAAAACGGGCATGTGATGATATGAAATTTAACTCTTGCACTCAATCACATTAACAATGTACTCATTTAAAAGAACCGTTATTTCTGTTTATATGAGTGCATGAGTGCATTTCATCTCCGCAGCATTTTACTCACAGATTTGACCAGAAACAATAAAAAAAGAAGAAACACAAAGGCTATTAGACTGACACTCAAGTGGAAATGAGCGAGCCATGTCAAAAGTCTCTATTGCAACTGTTCAAAATTGACATGGAATTTTTGGTATTTCTGAACTTATGGGAATTTTGAAAAGCAATACAAATATTTATCTATCCCATGTTGCCAATTTTCATAAGCAAAAAGTCACCAACTAATAGAAGAGCAAGAAAATATATAAAAGACTGACACCATATAACAGATTTGTGTACGTTTTGATAAACTGTTAAGACCATTTGAGTTTTCGTCTTCGAAACTTTTTTAGCCAAGATGAGTGCTTGACCACATAAAATAAAAAAATGAAAAAGGAAAAAAACTTGAAAACTTACAACATCTGTTGGGAGTATATTAAAATGGTAAACTGAATAAGCAATTTAAATTATAAAAAAGACAAATATTTGGTGCAATAATCGGTTAATACAAATGTATGTATTTTCAAAGGCTTTATTTAATTTCAATAATACGGGATACTATCAACGTTTTCTAAGGGATTATCTTAATTTTCTTTTGTAATATTCACCTTCTCTTCGAAAGGACTAATGAATGACTAGTCATAGGATGTCTTTTCAAATTCGTTGAGGGTTTCACTAGCATAAAATCGATTGGTGCTCCTTACTATATAACTTAATCAATCCACATACATATTTATGTACAGTCACTCACATTGAAAGTCGGGCAACTCATTATAAAAATTTTAGATGTACGTTAAATTTCAAACGTTTTTGAATAACATTTAATAAAGCATTTCCCTTAACGCACGTCTAAAGTTTCTGTGTCAATGTGAGCTACTGTATGCACTTATTTTCAGTTAATTTATTATTTAAAAAAATAATAATTTAAACGTTAGGAATAAAATAAATATATTATATAAATACAAGATCCATTACAATTTATTATAATTATAGTCGTTCTATAACATTTTTCTCAACTGTATTAAATGGTAAGACATTACAACTTTTTTTCTTGAAGAAAGAGAACTACAATAAAACTAGTCTTCTCTAGTACTATAAAATTTATGTAGTCTTCTCACATAATTTCCTTTATTCTAACTTTGTGAATTATCACGGAATGCAGAAATTTCTCCTTGGAATGACTATTAGATTTTATAATTCCACTACATAACGATTACTGCTGGTCGAACTTATCGAATAGTAACTGTTTTCTATATGATAAAATAAAAGATTTTTAAATTAGATTCTAATTTTGAATGGAATTGCAAAAATGCTTACTACCTTCATCACTATCGAAAGAGTAGAAATTCTCATCGTCTCGTACCAAACTGCGACGGTTACGTCGTGTTTTAAGTTGTTCGGAATCTTTGCGATTCGTTAGCGGTGTGACTTCAGTTGAACCGACTAAACTGGAAGGATACGGTAAAGGAGATCCATAAATTGAACTTGGTTGTGAGAAGTTCGAATTAACATCCTGACAACTGGTCGATATAGAAATGCTACGTATTGCCATACTACTGACCCGATTATCGAGTATTATTTGTGATGTGGATTTACGTGGTGGCAAAGTTGTAGTTTCCGGAATCAGTGCTACCGCATTATTGTTGGGTATATCGACTGAATCGATTGAAAATGATTTTTGCATTAGTGGATGATTCGTTGGTGTGGTGTCTCTAAATCTGTCTGATGTAGTTGTGTGTGCAGCCATTTCAATAGAGTCTTCATCTTCGTCACTGTAATCTTCAGAGTCGTTACTTATAAGTGGTTTGCGTGGTATAATACGCGGTCTTTGTTTAGGTCCTTCGGGCTCAAATCGGGAAATTAGTTTATTGACTTTACCTACATCTTCGGGATTTACTTGTTCGTCGTAGGTAAGACGAAGTGAAGCCGTTTTCACCAAAGGTTTTGACATACGTGTCGTAGGAGCATTGCGTTCGGGTATTTTTGGTGGAAGTAGTGGTGCTGGTCGATTAGGTGGTAAAGGTGGCTTTATCAGTGGTAGTGGTGGCGGTGGTTCTGATGGACACGACAGCTCTTCATAAGATTGGCTTAGTTTAGACAGTCTTAGAGATGGTTGTCTTTGTGGTAGGGGAGGTGGAGGTGGTGATATAGATGGTGGCGGTGAAGGAGTTTTGGATGGAGGACGATCTAGTTCATCGTCATCATCATCTTCATTTTCGTCGTCTTCATCATAATTATCATCTTCATTATGATCGCTTTCTTCATTGTCATCTTCTTCGCCGCTATCGATGGCTCCTTTTCCATCTAAATTCCCGGTAAGGCTTTCCTGGCTATTGCCAAACGACTTAGATTTTAGTTTTGGTTCTGTAGTTTCCTTAGTATCGGATTTACGTTGAATTGAATTGGTGGATATTTTTGTAACTCTTGAGGAATTGTCATCATATGGATTGTCCAATTCCTCACTGCTCTCCCGTTCACTAGTTTCCTTATATTTGCTGAGTTTCACAATTTTTCGCTCCTCTTCTTTTATCTTAACCACTGGTGTATTCTTCAGTTCATCATCAAAGTCTTCAAATGCTGTTAGAGCACCGCCATGTTTCTTTTGCATTTCAAAGAGATCAATACTTTTGGTTTTATATATTTTCTCGTCTTTGTTAGCACCTTTATGAACTTTCCAGGTTTCATCACTTTCATTGACGCTATTTAAAACAGCAATTGACGGTCCTCTTGGTATATCCTTAATCCAAGAATCGTCGGAACTGGAGTCGATGGACTGTTTTCGCGAGTGAACTTTTGAACTAGAAGTACCATTTGAGTCTTTGGAAAGTTTGCGTTGTGTTGGTGGTGTCATATCGAAAAAGGTTGCTCCCTTTTCCTGGTTAGGTATCCAGTTGTCGGGTTTGGTGTCTGGTGTTGATTCCTCAGCCGAATCTGGTGGCAATTCGGTTATAATGGGCGTGGTAGCATGAGATCTTGGACGTGTCACTGCTATTATTAATGTGGATTCGAAAATGTCGGAATTGTCTTGATGTATAAGAACTCTGGGAAGTTCGTCATCATAGTCGGTGGTATCATCTGAGAGTATAGGTTTAGTGGTCCAAGCTGTTTTAGCGGCAGGTACTGTAATTTGTTTAGCTTCAACTATAGACTTCTTTATGAATTTCTCTCTAGCTTCAGTTCCTTCTTCGTCGGAACTGTAATGGTAGAAAGGTCGAGGAATAGGCGGAGGAGGTCTTGGCATAGTTTTTGCCTGTGGTGGCTTAGAGGTGGTGGATTGTATTTCCTCATCTTCATCATCAGATTTTGTTTTGTCTGATTTACTTTTGATATCACTTTCTGACTTTTTCTTAAAGTACTTTTTGGTTTCCGAAATCTTTTTTATGGTTCTCTGAGGCATTTGACTGGCAACTACCACACCCTTTTCCAATTGCAATTTTGCCCGTGCAGCCAAACTTTCCTTATACGTATCACCACCTTCTTCGTCCTCATCAGGATCATCGGTACTTTCATGTTTATGGGTTCTTATATGTTTAAGTTTCTTCATAAGGGTACCCACTGGCTTGTTCCGCTTCTGCGGAGAAGTTGTCTCATCATCATCATCATTATCAGTTTGTTGAGTATCAGGTTTTTTCTTGAAGCTTTTCTTCCACTCCTGTAGTTTATTGGTAATTTTATGTATTGGAGACTCGTTTATACCGTCATCTTCCGGATTCTTATCCATGTGGTCGGTGGAACGGAACCGCTTTAGACGTTCGGTGAATTGCTGGGCTTTTGATATTTTTGCTTTATTTTCTAGATTCGTTTCTTCGTTTTCAGACTCGACTGCCGCTTGCATAGACTGTGGAAGTTTTATAGACTTTTGCAAGCGTTTGAAATTATGTTTAATGGCATCTAAAGGTTTTTCAATTTTTCCTTGTGCCGAATCTTCGTTTTCTTTAGCCTCATCCAGGGATTGCTGAGGATTTAGGGGCGCTTTACGTTTCTTTTCAGAAGCTGCTCTAGAAACATCACCTTCTGACTTGTGTTTAGTTAAACGGCCCATGCGTTCCTTCAAGTTTTTCGATTTTAAAGGACTCTTTATCTTCTCAGTAGATTTAGACGGAGAACTGCGTTTCTTAATGGAGTAAAGGGCACTTTTATTGGGTTGGCGTTTCGGTGTATCCGATATATCCTGTTCATCTAATTCAATGTTTTCCATGTCATCTTTTTCACTATTTCGATTGTCTTCCTCCAGAGACATGCTAAGAGGTGTTTTACGGACTCTAGCGAATCGAGTGGAAGCTATGCCAGGTTTTCTTGGAGGTGGAGACGATTCCATGCCACTCTCATCACCGCTTAATTCGCTTAAATTTCTGGGTGCTTTTTTAATTTCTTTTGCACCTTTCGGAGAACCTATAGGACTATTACCATATGATTCTTCCGAATCTTGTTTTGAAACCTTAAATTGAAATCTATAATTATCGGCTATATCTTGATCGAGCTTTTCCTGGACTCTCTGTTCACGACGCCTCTCCTCATCATAGCGATGAACATATTCGTTGATCTCAATGTTATCCTTATGCAACACGGTTCTTTTGGCAAATAAATGTTTGAATTTAAATTCGCTTACATCTTTGTAACCCTTTTGCAGCTTTTCGCTAAAAGACATTTTAATATATTGCTCCGATTGACCTTGAAATTCGTGGGCTATAGTCGGTGCTTTCACTGGACTAATGGGCCTTGACAAACGTTGTTCAAAACGTTGACTCAGAGGGGAGGGATAATAGTCATCTATACCACCTGCATTACGATATGAGTTTTCCTCCTCTTCCTCATTTGGGGATCTCCACTTTGGTGCAGTTTCACCACCACCACCACCACTACGTTTTTTCATCAGCGAAGATATGGTCGATATGCGTGTAGGCGTACGATTTATAAATTCAGAAGGTGGCTGACCTAACGGTAGTGTTAAATTATCCGGTTTAGCCGACGGTATACGTTTAGAGGAAGCACGACGTGAAATCACATTGACATCTTCTCGTGAACTGCGAAATATTTTACGGGATTTGAGTTTTGACATTGACTTTGGTAATTTGATTTGCGGTAATGTTGGTAAAGGTGGAATTTTAGCTGAAGTAGCAAAAACAACCATTGATTAATTAAGGGTTAAAAGTAAAAAGGGTATATGGTAAAGGTAACAAGGGTTTCTTTCTGTGTTAAAAGTGACGAAAATAATTCATATTGATTTTCTTGGGTTTTCTATATTACATGTTGTGTTTGTACCACCACTAACCTCGTATTGCATCCACATCAAATTTTGAACATAAATTACGCAAATCCATTTGTCTAGTTTTTTGTTTTAATTCTTTATCAGATTTTAATTAATTACTTTGAAGAATTGTTTATTTGGAAATTTTATTTGAACTTAAGCTGATATTTTGTTTTTGTTAACGTTTTAATTAGCATTAATATATTTAAAATAATTAATAATGCCAATATGATACCGATTGTATTACTACTACCGTTCTGTAACGTATCCAAGAACATTTTACTCTAACCGGACCACTACACAGCACAGTCGTGTTGTGTCCCTTCTATTATCTTTGAATCTCTCTTTCTGTATGCACATTCATAGAATTCAGAATATTTTTGATTTCTGTTTTCATTTTCTACTCGTAATACTAATTCAATTAACGTGTTTGTTATTGTTTTTTCTTATATTTTTTGATTTTTTCTACCTTTTGTTTGATATGTGTTTCTATTTGGAATTTTACCTCTTTGGTTTCTAGAGCATTTTCTTTCAATTTTCCATGCAATGTTGTGGAGAAAAAAGGGTAGATTTCAATTTTATTTGTTACGTTACGTAAGGGCGTAGGTGAAAATGCTATAATTTAAAAACTTCTATTTTTAATTCATATTTTTTTTTTTTTTTTTTTTGTTTAGTTAAGAAGGTAGCAAAGTGCCAATTAATTTAAAACCATTAACCCTTGGTTTATTTGAAAACTACGTCCCTGTAAAATTGACCCAAAGTTTTTACACATGTAAGTCTAGAGCAACAAATGTTTTTTTCTTAAAAGAAAAATTACTAAATGCGGTTACTTTGACAATTTTTTTTTTTGCTTTACACAACGAAAATTTAACCCCAAAAGCGTCTTTTTATTCTCACATACAATGCCATAGGCTGTAGACCCTTCTCCTCTTTCAGACTAGTTAAAGTGTGACATGGATAATAGAAAAAAATTTACAAAAATTTATTTCATTTTACTTGTCTTTTCACATACTCGTATGTACTTACATATTTTTTCTATTCTCTTTCACTTTCACTTCACGGCAAATGCAATAATTCCGTTTTCATTCTTTTTTATTTTTATTTTCAGAATCGTCTCATAACCAGCAACGTGTGTGTTACCTTTTTTTTATTTTTCAGATTTTAAACTCGAAAAGTTTTTTGTTCGTCTTTTTTTAAAGTAAAAAGTTTTATAGAAATCATTGGAATTAAAAGTAAAAGTTAGAAAATAGCAAACGGTATTCCGTTAAGAACAATTTAAAAACACCCCTCTCTGGTAAGAAGGGGTAAAGTTTTATTAGCAGTCAGCTGTCCAAGGAGCACAACTTTTATAAATCCCTTCGTCCAGCACAACATCAACAGATAAACATCGACAAAATGAGACGGCAGTCATCCAGAACGCTGGCTGTCGTCCTGCTGGTTGCCGTTTTAGGCACCACAACAGCCATGAGTAAGTATTTCGTTTATTTATTTATTTTGCTTTTGGTGATTTAACATTCAATTCTGGAATATATTTGTGTATTTGTTTTTTTTTTTTTTTTTCAAAAATGAAACTGCAAGTCACGTTTATGTCTACTAAAGTGTATCGTTTATCATCCTTAAAGATTATTGGGAACGAAATGCTTTAATACATATGTATATCAGACTAAAACAATAAAATAAAATAAAATTTATTTACTTAGACTCTTGTGCAAAAAATAATTTCGTTCGTAAATATGTATTTATTTTGATGATTTCATTTTTCTTCATTCACTGAAGAACGAAACAACTTTTTATTATATTGCATACATATATCATATTAAAATCGAAATGATTTTATATTTTTAATATTTGAATTATATTTATTTTTGATTTGCGCAGGATTTGTTCAAAAAATATGGTCAGTTTATTATTTTTATTTTGTTGTTGTGTTAAAGACCCAGTACTCGACGCATTTCTGAAGAGCACTTTTTGGTATGACCCTGAGAGCTTCCAAAAAATACAATCTATATCTCCTCAATCGTTGGAATTTTTTTTATTCAATTAACAGCTCGTGAATACTGATTGCGTTCTTGTTGTGCGCAAAAACAAAATCAAAGATACTTACAAATGGGAATTATTTGCCAATATTTTTGTCGTTTAAGACAAGGCTTTTTCTAATCAAAATCATTTAGTTTAGTTTGTATAGAACAGTTAGACTACGATTTCATAACATCATTTTATGTCTTTTTAAGTTGAGGCATTTAGAGCCAGGTTTGTTGTCGTCGCGTTCTTTGGTAAGAACCAAGATGTACTAAAAGAAAATTGGCTGAAAAAACTCTGCCAAATTAAAAAAGATACCGTATTATTACCATTTTTAATATTCTCATATTTTGAATTCTCAGTACGCAAAATAATGGTTCATATAAGAAGTACCTGCGTTTTTTTTTTATTTTATTTTAAGTCAATTTTTATCAACTACATATTTGTCATTATACTAGAAATACTATGATCGTTTGCTATTTTTCGGGCAGATTTCTGTTTCCATTGTTGTAAAAACTTCAGAAACTTATCTCCAAAAGAAAATTTTGGTCAAGTTATTTTCAAGACCTCGCCGATTTTTACTAACAAATGGTAATCGTGCGGTGTAAAAAATATATTTAGTTTTTAAAAATTTTTGTGTACAATAATTTTTTTATATTTTTCTTGACCGAAAAAAACCCTACAAACATTTAATTTTATTATCTGTGAATATGCACATATATTTATCAAGAAATCAATATAAAATAATGGTTAATTTTTAGTACACTTAAGACGCTACTACTAAGAAATATTGTATTAATGGATCCTTACAAGCAAAATTATTCCCAACAGCGATCATTTTTTCGATTAGGGAACATATTTTAAATCTTCTGGAATAGTAATTCTATTGATGTCAGTTTTATGACCCAGAAATTCAATTTCCTTAAGTAAGAATACATATTTATTCAAAATGTTTATTTCTTAACGCCAGTTAATATTTTAAAAACTATTGAAATTGAGATAATTTCCTCAAAACTCTAAATAATTCTGAAAATACAATAGTTGTTGCTCATTCTATTGCCATTGCATTTTCTTTTCAAATTTTTTAAACCAATAAAAATCTCAATTTTAATAGCAATGTAAATAGTAAAAGACTGTAACAAAACTGTAAACAAATAAATAAAAACTAAATAAATAATTGAAAACTGAATTATTGTTGAAGAAAATTCGAAAATTTCACAATTTCTCTTTACGTCGGGAGTTTTATGTTTCATGTACAAGGCATATATATATATTCATTGAACAGACAAATAATACAATCACTTTTTTTCCCCAGTGCTCCAATTAATAGATGGTGGCACTCGTGTAAACGGCAACTCGTGCTGGCATTTGACTTGTGCAACATCAAATTTTTTAAATTGAATTTATTTTCATGGCATCTGCTACAAGTATTTTTGCTGGCCTGTATTGTCGCTGCTCTTCTATTATAACACGCAAATGCCGCTGCTGCCAACATTGAAATCAACATCACCATCGTCAGCATCAACTCATCTTTGGCCATTGAATTGATGCTTTTATATGTTTCTCAGTCCAAAAAAAATTTTTTTATTCAATATGTCTGCCCGTCTGTTCTTTGAAATGATTTTTTTCGTTGTTTTTGTTGTTGTTGTTAGTTTATCATCATGTTATGTAGATTCTATTGCACTTTGTAAAATTAGTCTATTGTTTGGGGTATAAATGATGAAGGGAATCTCGTAGTTACTTGTATAATTTATTGTCTACCTTTTCTCCAAATTGAATGAATGAATTGTAGACAATTCCCCTTGTTTCCTATCCCCTTTCAAAATAGTAAAAGAGTTTGTCTATGCATACATGCATGTGTTAATATTTTTGTATTTTTCATAGAGAAAATTTGAAAATGAATTCAATTTTATTTAGAGAATCAATTTTCTTTTTTTTTCTTCATTTTTTGTTTGGCCCAAAATTTTCTTTCTCAGTATTGTTTTGAAAATAATTAACACAAGTACTTAAATTGATATCCATTGTCAATAATTTTTTTTCTTTTTGAATAACAATGAAAAAAGGCAAACGAAAAATACGAAATTATTGGGTGGGTGCAAAAGTATTACCTTGGACTTATTTTCCATATCTGCCATACCTTATATATAAAAATACATGTATGTTTGCATGTATGTATATTTGTTTGTGCCTTATAGACAACTAAACGGCCGAATCGATTCTCTTTAAATTTGTACGGTATCTCTCTGTATGTCTGGAAGGAACTATAGCACAGGGCGACAAAAAAATAGCTGGCAAGTGCTACTATTTTTCTGATAAGCGTTGCCGAGCAGAACAATGATCTATTTTTGAAATTTTCGAAACACCTCCAAGATCTCGAGTTTTGGGTAAAAAACCGGTATTTCGGACGTTCATGCACTTACTTACTAATAACTTTGCTGAACATTACCCGATTTTAAGTATATTTCCTGATTTGAAAAGAAGATAATAAGACTTACGGCTTAGTAATCCGCTGGAAACTGACGGAGTTATTAAATTTAAATGATTAAAAATCATACTTTTATTACAAAATTTTAAACTTTTTTTAAAAATACAATTTCAAAGTAATAAAAAAATTATCAGTTTGCTGAAAATTTCATGATTTTTTTCATGAGATGCATTATGAAAAAGCTTAATAACTCAAAAAATTTCCAACGGATTTCTAAACCTTAAGTCTCATTTTATTCATAACTTAATATAATTCCAAGGAAATGGGGTCCCATATAAATTGAAGCCGAGAGACGTTAAAAGGTGATTTTGCATGGCGTAAATGATTCTTGAACGCTACAAAAAAATTCATTTTTGCATCGTATTGTTACCTGTTATGAAGAATGGATACATAACGATAAAGCTGTAAAGCTCGGCCAACCAGCCAAATCCATGCCGAAGCCGAATATCCATGACGTCAAGGTAATTCTCTGTATTTGGCGGGATCAGAAGGGTATTTTGTATTATGAGCTGTTGAAATCGGGAAAGACGATCACAGAGGACCTGTACCGAAGAGAGCAAGCAACGAAAAACGGCCAGAATATTCGTCCAAACACGAGGCCATAATCTTCCATGATGAAAACGCTCGGCAACATGTTGCAAGACTGATTAAAAACTATTTGGAAAACAGTGGATGAGATGTTTTGGCTCAACTGCCTTATAGCCCAGACCTTGCCACTTCTGACTACCATTTGTTTCGATCGATGCAGAACGCTCTTACTGGTATACGCTTCACTTCAGAACAGGGTATCAGAAATTGGATTGATTCATTCTTTACTAAAAAAAAAGATAAGAAAACTGTGGTTATGACTTTGTTGACCTACAGTGTAACCGTAGCCTTCTTAAGTGAATGTTCGCCCAAAGAAACCCACTCTTGATTGTTCTTTGACTTCATTTTTACTGTCATGGACCCATTATTTATCCATAATTAGATTATCCATAACAGAGTATCCATAACAGAGTAAACAGACGTAATTACACTTTTATTTTTTTACAGGAGAAGCAAAAAAACCTTAATAAACCAATAATATTCTTTTAACTTTTTCAAAACTAAAAAGCTCTAGTATGTACTACTCTTTGCATTAAGAAATATGTGCATATGTATATACGTCCGCCTGAATTTCCTTAATAAAGTAGTTGTTTTTGATCGCAGGAGGCTAAAATTTTGCATGAGCTACAACCAAATGATAAAACGAGCCATAATCAATTAAAAACTCAACTTTGAATATATGTGTGGTTACGTCCGTTTGCATTTAAGGTGACCATATTTTATATGTTTAATTTATTTTATTAAACCTAATTTAATACATTTTTACACTCTTAAAATTATTATTATTATTTATTTTTTTTTTTTTGAATTGCAGTCAACTCACCGCCTCGCATTATTAAACAACCGCCCACAGATGAACTTTTATTTAAAGTTGCTCAACAAAATAAAGAAAGTGATAAACCCTTTATTATAGAATGTGAAGCTGAAGGACAACCAGATCCAACGTAAGTCATCAATTACTTTTTTATAAACTTAAATTTTAATACTTTATGGAATGGACTTTCAAGTAATTTTTAAGAATGAGGGCAATAACAAGTGTGTGTGATTTTGTTGGCTTGTGCCTATTGTTGAGTTTGAAAACAATGCAATGGAATGAAACAAAAATTTCAGATAATTTTTATATTTTTATTATCTTATTTTATTTTTTTTTTTTCTACAAAAATATTTTAAAGTTTTACAAAAAATAACGCATAAAATTGTAATAAATCTTTTCTAAATATTTTCGAAGCTTTCAACACAGAACAACTACACTGCAGAAGATATTCACACACAATGCAGTCAACATACCACATCTGTATGAATTGCTTATACGATATTTATTTACGCATCATGTGCTGTTTTTGTTTTTTCACAAAATTTTTATAGCCTTCCAAGAAAATTGTTAATAATGTAAATATTTGAAATGTACATATTTTGTTCTATAATTAAATATTTTAATATTCTCTTCAAGACAAAATATTGCAACTGATTGTGAGTCATAAAAACATTTCAAAATGTTTTCCCCAAGTTTTAGATATAAAATATTTTCAAATATATTCATAGTGTCCAAATTCATTTCATTTGTTCAATCAAAGTTTTTGAAAGTTTTTTTTTGTGAAATTTTTGTTGTAAAATGACACATCAGCTACAATGTCGGTTTTAGTTTACTTTGTTTTTTTTTTTTCAATGTCTGTCTAGTGATGCAATATTCACAGGTTTTTCTTTTAAATACATTACTTGTCAGTCGGTAACACTTCTTTTCTGTTCTGTTATACGTTCTTGTGTGTAGTCGTTTTAGTGTTAATGTTGTTGCAACATTTCCTTGCCTTAATGATGTTGAATTTAATATCGCATTACGTATTTATGTAATATAGCTCTCTAGAGAATCTAGAACATTGCAATTTTTTTCTCAGGTACACTGAAAAAAAGCAGGGAACTCTTGAATTTTAAGCCACACTAAAGAGCTTTTTAAGTAAAATTGCCGTTTTAACTTTACGTGTGTAGTTTCAGTAAAATCACCACATATATCGTCCTCTAGTTCTTATCTCGTAAGTGCCAACAAACTATGTACTTTGGCCACACTAAACAGCCAAAATTTAAAGTCCTATAGTTATGGATTAGTGTTACTACAAGACTGGCAGTTTTATTTGTTGAAAAACCCACATTAATTATTCAAAATTGGGCTGGCATTTTGATAATACCAGTATTCTAGCTTGGCAATTGTAAAACGGTGCTTTTTTCTTCATTAATTTCTAAAGTTCCTATATAAAAAGATTCTTTTTTCGTTTTTGTGACAATTATCAAAAATTTTCTTCAAGTGTTACTTAAATATCCTACAGAATATTTTCTTGTTCAAGAAAGTAAATTGCATAGAGAATTACAATACAAGTGGTGTCTGTGTTGTCTAGTCGTTTTCAAACTGATTATTATTTTATTACATTTTTTTAATTTGTATGTGTATCAGTGAGTGATATGAGTATATGTGAATGTGGTAAAGTCGAAAGGAAATGTTAAGTAAGTCTATGCTCAGCAAATGTATAACAAGTGGCATTTCGATAGACGTGCCCAAGCGAAACTAAGTGAGGGAGTCAGTCAGACCTTCAAAAAGTAATTTCAGCTAAAGTACATGAGTCTATTATAGCAAATACACACATATTTACATACTACCTTGATCAAAAAGTTTGTGGAATAAAACCCGTGTGGCAGTCCCATTATTCTGATTTGATTTTTTTTTTTTTTTTTTTTTTTTTTTTTTTTTTTTTTTTAGGCTTATTTCCGCTAAATCTTAGCGTCATAGGTTGACATTTGCAAAAGCTACATACGTAGCCAAGAGTATATTCAGCTCAAATCGGAACGATGTGACCGCCACACGGGAGTTATTCCGGAAACTTTTTGATCAAGGTAGTATGTATGTATACTCTCCTATGCTGCTCAAGTGCTTAAAAAATTAAAGCACTTTTTATTATTATTTATGCCACAAACCATAATAAGAGTACATACCACAATACACTCCATAACACTCCTTTGCATGATGCCACGACACGAATAACATGTAAGAGACGCAACTGAAAATGAAATGAAATTTATGTTAAAAAAAAAAACATTGTGCGCATAGAAATGTAAACATAATCCATTTATGTACCGGTGAGCGAAACTATATTTAAATCCATTTCGTCTAATCCAATTTCAATTATTTTATTTATTTCTTTCCTGCTGCTATAAAACTATTATACGATTTCGTAAAACGAAAAAATTCATGGTCATGATCAAAAATGTTATGAAAATAGAAAAATAAAAATTAAAAAAAGAACTGATTAAAAATAAATGATAAACCAACTAACTAACCAACGAACCAACTAACACAATATCCAGTTTTTTTCTAACATTTATTGCTGATGTTTGAAAATAAGAAGATATATGTACATACGACGAAAAACAAGTTAAACTGGATTTTATTAAGATTTATTTATTAGCAATGATTACGTTTACCTGTATGACTAAAACTACAAATAGACAAACATTCAGAAGTACTTTTAAGTTGTTATTTAAAGTACGAATAAGAATTGCTTATTTTTTTCTTCTTCTGTGATACTTAAATATGATCACACTCTCTTACAATGAAATATAATAAATAAATAACATAAAAACTACAAAGAAAACTTAAGAATGAAATCAGTCATATGACGTAATGCGCTCTAGTGATCGCAAAGAATACATAAACTTTAGTTGTAAAAACGACAATTCGAAAGAATTGCAAATGAGTTTTCGTATTCGCTTTTCTTTACTACATTCGCTAAAGATTCTGAAGTATTTTATGAAATAAAGTTTTAATTATTTTTTAACAAATTACAATCAAATATATAGAATTGAAAGTTTATATAAAGAGCAATGTATAGGATATTTTATAGTTAAAAAAAGAATTGTTTTACATTCTTTAAAAAAATATATATACTCGTACCTTACATATGATATATCCTTTATGCTTTAATTGCAACTAAACAATGCAGTTAAATTATTACTTATAATTTCTATTGCCAATTAAAATTAAAAGATTTGTTGGTATAAATGAATTCAAATGTAAAAATGAAGTTCTAACAAGATATACACTGAAGAATGAATGCATGCAGAAGAGCAAGCTCACATTTTCTTAACTAAGTTCATTTCATTGTCTTAGGTCTTGAAATTAATATTTCTCTTAATTATACTAAACTAGCTAAAATCCGACGTGCTTCGCTACACCCATCTTAATTATTATCTTAAATGCTTTATCCCAATTTTGTCTCCTTTCGGTCAAAATTCATCTTTTGTTACTTCCAGTCTTATATACGCTTTCTGCAGTTCCCTCTTTTTGTCTATTTAGAAAGATAACGAAGTATTAATAGTTGTCGTTTAGTATGAATGGAAGGTGCCACGCCCATTTATCCAATGATTTTTAATGATGTGTATTATTCACGACGTTCCTAACTCAAAAACATCTACTATTGCCGTTCCCAAGATATGCAAAAATTAATATTTTCAATGTACGGGAGGTACCACACCCACTTGCATAAATGTTTAGTTTGTATTCGAGGTACCACGCCCACTTGTCCAATTCCAACCTCTCGGCCGTTTAAGGCACCAACAAATAAACATACAAACACACATTCATATTTATATATATGATATATACATATACATATCAGCTCACTCAATAAGTCCGTAGGATGACAAATAGATGGCGTTACTAGAATTTTGTCCATATGATGTTTATTTAATACTAACCTTCAAACGATACGCCTATAAGTTTGACAGCAACCTGACTATTCATTTGTGAGTTATAGCATTTAGTGTGAAGCAACTTTTATTGTTATAAAAAATAGCAAAAAGTGAATTTCGAGTTCTGATAAAGCATTGTTTTTGATGGAAACAAGAAAACAGTGGAAAGCAAACAATAGCTTAATAAACATTATCAGAAAGAACTCTGCTCCATCGTTACAAATGGTAAACGTGGTCGTACCGGCACAAATAATGCAGAGCACAGTGGACGCCCAAATGAGGCTGTTGTTCCAGAAAACATCAAATAAAATCCACAAATTGGTTATGAACGATAGCCAATTGAAGTTGCACGAGCTAGCTGGCGTTCTAAAGATATAAGATAGTTGTGTTTTTACCATTTTACACGAACATTTTGGTATGCTCTGTACAAAGTGGGTGTGGCGTTCACTTACTGTTGACCAAAAACAATAATGTGTTGATGATGGCAAAACTACATGAAGTGACTTTTCCTGTTTTCATATCTCAAGAGAATACTTGTTGGAAAAAAATTTAAGTCCAATGATGAAGTAATCACTGAAACTGAGGCCAATTTTGACGAGAAAGAAAAATCTTATTATAAAAGTGGTATCGAAAAGTTGGAAAATCGCTATACTCGTTGTATCGCCATCGAAGGCAACTATGTTGAATAATAAAATCGAGTTTTGTCAAAATTTTGTTTTATTTCTTACTTATCCTACGGACTTATTGAGTGAGACTATTGAGGTCTTCAGTTTTAGCTCCAGTCTTTGCTAAAGTCCAATTTGTTTAAACACTCCTAACAATATTTTTTGTCATCTGAGTGTTCAAGTAAGCTAGTGGATTCGATTCCCACCAAAGACCATGGTCTGTTATACTTAGCGTGCACAGGGTCTGTTTCATTCCGCTCTTAACAATTAGAATATAATCTATATTGTATTGTAATTTCAAATAAATGAAATAAATATTTCCATTCTAAATACTTCCTCTTCTATTCGTTTTATTTTCATAAACTTGCTAACATTTCTGTATAATATTTGTCGTTTTTCTTTCCTTTTTGTTTTGTGAGCATGAAAATCTTATTTCTGAAAATGTAAATGTAAATTATTTCTTAATGTGTAAATCTTATAATAAAATAAATAAATAAGATTTACAAAGAAAAGTCATTAGTATCAATAACATTTTGCGTTAATTAATATCATAATTCAATGTTAAATTCTAATCGGTTATTATGTAATAAAAGTTATAAATCAAATATTAAAAACCATAAAATAATATTACATGTTATATTATTTACATATATAAAATGTTTAGATCGAATACATTATTTGAAACACTACAAAAAATAAATTTAGTAAAAAAATAAAATTGTTAACATTCGAAGAAGAGTTTTCATTTGTAACGTTTTTTCGATATGATCGTTAAGTTGCTTTGAAATCACGTTTTAAACATAAAGAAATATGATGCCAGGCAAGTATGGTTTAATAAACTCAATTTCCTGATTTATGTTTTCTTCTTTTACGCTATTTAGTTTGTAAATTAAATTTTATATTGGATAGTGTGGATGGGGATATTAAACTGGATATTAGACTTTTTTCTAACTACAACGGATGTGGTGTTACATATAAGAAACAGTTTTTCTTTTTTTTAATTATTTTGTTTTTGAGATCATACTTGAATTATAATCTTTATTAGCATAAATATGTTTTACTTTAATTGGCGTTAATTTTATTAATTGCTTTTCATCTTGAAGTTATTGTTGTAGGCTGGCTAAATAACTTTTATTATGTATATAGAGAAGACTTTAATTATAATTTATGTTTAAACAAATTTACGAGTAAAAAAAACTATGCTGGCATCATAATTTTTTATACAACTACTCGAAGTTAGTCATGCAACTGAAAAATAGAAAACATGCGTAATATGCAAAGGCTTTTTTCCTTGTACTATTAATAATTCTCATTTAGTTCAAACTATTTAACATTTTCTTTGCAAAAAAAAGCCATTTGTTGTCATGGAAACCCGCCTCTGGTATTGGTAAGCCAATTATTGATTATGATCTCATTATTTGATTATTTTTCGTATATTTTACAAAAATATTTTCAATTATATTGCTTTCTTAAATTACATTACATTTTACCAGTTTATGTAGTTCTTAAAAACTCAATATAAAATTGTTATGGTAGTCCCAATTGAAAATGGAAACCTGCTGTGCATTATTTCATTAAAACACCATAAGCAGTAAAAGTATTTGATTGTTGATATTAAATTAAAATTGAAAAAAAATAAATAAAATTAATTGAAACAAAATAGAATAGAACAAATAAAGAAACAAAAATCTAAAACAAGGTTGTCATCGTCGTCTACGCCATTCTAATCATCTATTATATACAAAAAATATTAAAAAAAAACAAATCTCCGGTCTGTTTATACTCTCAGAAAAATTCTTATGTGCATTTTCAATAAATAATTTATTATCATTATATAAAAAAAATTAAATATATTTTATAGAATTGTTTACAAAAAAATCCAAAAAAAATTGTATAGAAAACGAAATGATGTGAGGCATCTTTTAAAAGGAAATATTCGTATAGTGAGTCATTGGCTTTATATGAGAAAGAAGAGAACTTGACATCAATTAAAAAGATGATCAACGATAATAATAATAAAAAAATAAATATAATAAAGCGATTGTTTGTGGTAACAAATAGATTTTACTTTTAACATTATTTTTTATTTAAATTGTGTACATATATATTTTCTAAGCTAAATAGGTGATACTTAGTCTTTCCTAAGACGTATGAAAATAATTATCGCCCAAACTAAAGTTATGTCACTAAAAGTATTTTCA
Source organism: Wohlfahrtia magnifica (assembly GCA_023159175.1). Taxonomy (NCBI): domain Eukaryota; kingdom Metazoa; phylum Arthropoda; class Insecta; order Diptera; family Sarcophagidae; genus Wohlfahrtia; species Wohlfahrtia magnifica. Next base: position 2,961,321 of record JAKWBJ010000060.1, read on the forward strand.
CAAAAGGATTAAATAATAGTATTGCATTTAAAAGAACAGTTAAATATCAGTTGTTAGTCGCTTACTAATATAAAGAAGAAAATTTCATAGATAATATAACTATTTTTTTTAGTCGATATTAGTTAGTGTGTTTTTTTTTCTTTTTGATATTTTCATATGAAACCCACTTTTCTATGCTAAAATAGTGTTTTTTTACTAAATGCCTTAAATTGTTCTCCATTTACATTGAAATCACGTTAAAACTGTCGTATAATAGTTTAAATAATAAAAGAAAACTCAAAGTAAAAATATTACGTTGTTATAATCATATACAAAATAAATGTAAAAAAAAAAATCATATTCCCTTACGTAAAACCACATAGTAAAAGGAAACATTTAACAAAACATTCCAATCGTAGTTGATGCTTTCCGTATACTCCTTCCACGGGCATACTCTTATGAGTTCTTTTATTTGTTTTATATTCGAACCATTATGAATGACGACAATTATTGTTCTGGGTATTCTTCGTCTTCCTTTTGAGTGGCACTGCATCGGATTTAGTGGGTGTTGGCGACGGATGTTGCAAAAAAGGTGAATGCATTTTTTTCTTTTATAATCGTCTAGTGATGCAACCAAGATTACCAAGAGCAATAAACTGCTACGCTTCTAACTGTCATCGTTTAATGTAACTGTTTTATATATCACAGACAGAAGAGCTATAACCAGGATAACGTAAAAAAGAAACAATAACTAAGCTGAGGAAAAAATAAAATGAAATAGGGAAATAGTCGGTTTTTCGTCCTTTCTTTCTCTCTGTTTTTCTATCAAGTTCATTTGACTGGATTGTAAATGTAAAATTCTATGCATCTGCAATTGTCAAGAACTTTATCTCTTTTTTTATTTAACCCAAAAGTGTAAGTTTTCCATTTGCGGTTTAAGACTATAATATTTCCTTGTTTTCGTTCTCTTTTTTTCATATCTCGAACAGAAATTCTAAAGCTTTTGCTGTTTGTTTGCAATGTCAACAGGCTTCAACAACCATTTCATGTAATCATTTGCTATAGAAAAAAAGAAATGAATTCGTTTTGTATTTTTAAAGCCACGGTTGTGGATATTTTGGTGTGATTGGATTTAAAATGTATGTATATATATGTGTATATACAACTTAGGCGGTCCAAGTTTGAATCTCCAGCAGAGGACATCACTAAAAAATAAAATTACGGTTAAAGAGCTTTTAATTAAAAGACCTCATTACCCTCCAGCAAATTCATCTAAAGAAAGACTCATAGCATTCTAACTTACCTCTGGCTCCGATAACAAACTTCACATGTATGATCAGAAGAAACGCCACCTACCGGGAAAACATGTCAATGCTAATTAAGGAACACCACCACCATCACTTAGCAAGGATCTTTACCACTACATAATCACAAAGAGGCGAAATACAATAGACTAATCATCTACTTAGCTTGAAATCAACTGATTAATGAAACTGAAGCAAGGCAATGAATGCTTTGTGAAAAGCCACATACATACTCCCAAGAGGAGTGGTATAAGTTTAATCAAATGATTTGAGTTTTGTTATTAGAAACTCATTTACAATTTTTTTATCTATGTAAACAGATCAAGATTGGATTGAAATTTAAATCAGATTTGAATTGAATGTCAACGCAACTTAAATTATGCATATTCATAGAATAACCTTTAAAAAAATATTTTAATTGGATGTGATAAAAAATGGCACTGTGTTATCCGTATGTGTTTATTTTACTTGTTCTAAACAACTTGGTCTTTTTAGTAAAATGTAAAAGTATTCTGGTCTATTACGCGCTTCAAGTTTAAGTGGCGGTTTATGTTACGCAAATACTGACAACTACCATATCTGTTAAGAAGTCCAGAAAAAGCTATCAGAAAGCTATGTGAATTGTTTCTGCGTGGTCAGTATAAACAGTTTGAACGAAACCAATTAAAAAGATTATACAAAATCAGTTTGTATACCAACCAGGTTTGCGAAGCCATATGGCGCTGTTTTAAAAAAGGAAATGAAATGTTATTAACCTCAACAGTTTTACCACAATTTATTATAATTTTATTCACAATTAAAGTAAATTTAAAAAATAATCGTTTAAAAAGCAAAGCAAAGGAAACAACAATTAAAATTGAATTAAATTTATTGTAGGCTATAAACAGAGTTAAGCAAAAAAAAGTCAGGTGATTATAGTTGATCATATCCGACTATTTTTTTACCTACAACACCATTTAAACATTGAAATTATATTTAGATTTGAAAAATACTTTTGCCAAAATTTTATAGAAAAAACCAACAGACATGGTAGGGTGTAACAATAATTTTTGTTTTCTCCAAAACAAAACTAAACATCAACCGACTTTTATAAATTAAATGAGTGGTCAGTCTAGTCAGTCATTTCATCAACAATATTGATAGACTCAAAAGACTTGAAATTTATAAACATAAAACATTAGGAAAAAAATTATTATTTCAGAAAACTTGTTTTTTGAAAAAGCCACGCCAAAATAATGCCTCGTAACACGATTGTGAGGCAAAATCTCATTTAATGACATCATCAGTATCTATCTGTTGTGGCAAAAAAAAAAAAAAAAAAATTCGTCATAATTGATTGAGATTAGAAGAACAATACGAAATACACATTTATATGCTATTTTGTGAAAAAAATATACAAAAATTCTTAGAGAATGAATAGTTGTTTTTTTATAAATTTATTTTTTTTTTTAAATAAATTTAAAATAAATGTTATCTATCATTTACTCAATAATTTATTTTATTTTTCTCTGTTTGTAAGAAGGCCTTAAACTTAACCCTTCAAAAACCAGCATCTAACTGAGTAACAGCAGTATTCAGTTCGCCTGTGCCAGCCAGCCTTATGAATAATTTCAATTTTAAAACACTTGTTTGTTGTAAAAGAGGTGGGCGCTTTATTATAATTACGAGATTATTTTCCAATACTTTTTATATTTTGTTGTATATATGAGTACATATTATAACATACTATGTGTATAGATATTTCCACAGAACTTGTTTTATTCATGTTTTTAAAATTTTCGTTTATTTTTCTAAAAATTTATTGAATCTTATTGTAATATCTTTATTTTACAATTATAAATTTTTAATTTTTTTTATCCGTTTTTTTCGGTTCTGTTGTACAATATTTTTGTATGTTAATTTTTCATTTGATTTGTTTGACCTTGAATTTAAGTTTAGAAAATAAATACCATATACACTCAGATAGATACTCGTACGAAAATGTGTGTTCAGAATTACAAATCTTTTATCAATTACTTTCTAGCCATTCAACTATTCTTCTAGTGAGTGTTTGTTCGACTGCCTTCGATGTTTGTTTCATTAATTCATTAAAAAATGTACGATATATTTATACAATATTGAGCAAAACAAAAGCAACAAATCCTATAAAAACTAATAATGTAATTTATTTCTGAAAGTATTCCATTTATGAAAAAAAAAAGTTTTTCTCTAATTTATTTACATTTATGGTATGCACTTAGATTATTACTTTATCTCAACAAAAGTAATCGAGGTCTTTAAGTAAAGTTGTACAAAACAAAAGCGACAAATTAATATTTCGTTGACAAATCTTTATTTTGTATAACTTTGCCACGTCTGCGCTGCCTGGAATCAATAAAGCTGTTAAGTACGGACTCCGAGATATGTTTCCATTTACCTTCTAGATTTTCAAAGAATGCATTTTGATTTTTGAAACGTGTTCCTGAGATGTTTCTTTTTATTACTCCAAAGAGCTTAAGTCCAGTGATTGTGACGGCCAATCTGTCTTACCTCGATGTGAGTTTTGGGACATTATCGCGTTGAGACACCCATCGAAGTGGCATTTTCCACTCAGCATATGGAATCGGTAAACAGATCATCAAAAACAAACGTCCTTATTTAATAGTTCTGTCATGTTTTGGTGTCAAGATACTTTTTTGGAGGCATAAACTTTTACCCAAAAAAAAATAGTCGTCTTTCAGCGAAATGGTGAACCAAGCCAGACAGCTAAAATTGTCAAAATTTTAGCTCAATTAGTGATCACTGTAAAGACCAAATTCTAGTCCAATGGTGAATTTTTGGGCAATAGTAAAAAACACAAGGAAAACTATAATTGAGCTTCGAGCTATCGTAGTAACGAGTATAAGACGATTGGGACCAGATTTCTACTACGTTTTTGGGTAATATAACACCACATAAAATAAGGAGTTTAAAAAAGTTCCTCTCTATTTAAGCGAAAAATTCAAAACTAAGCGTCTGCGGATTCTTTTATATGATTAGCTTTCCCTCATTTCAATATTGAAAGATCATTCTTTTCATTAATATTTTTTTGAAAGTACTTAACAATAAATAAATGTGTAAAGTTTTATTTGAACGAGTATTAAAATTTTTATAGGAATTTTTTCGTTCAACTTAAAAGCATCAATTTGATTTTGCTACCCACTGTACTTATTTGTGATTATAATCATATTAAATTACTTTATAAAATCATGGCAACCCCGATTAATATTTATGACAATTACAAATTAAAAAAAAATTTGCTTCTTATTTTAACATGATCTAATGGTGCTCCTTGTTCTTTTCATGGACTTGGTTTGCTTTTTTTCTTACACTTCGTCAACATTATTAAAGTTTTCTCTCTATATTTATGTATATTGTTATTCTAAAGAAAATTTATTTTTTGCACGATTTCATGTAAAGTCAGAAATTTCAAAAAAAAATGAAAATATTCACACACAAACAACAAACACTGAATAATTGGGTCAACGTTCTAATAAAAGACAGGCATCATTATCATGAAGATGATCATCATTATTGTCACTAATTTTAAATTACACTGAACAAAAAATTCAAAAATAAATAAACACGGAAAAGATGTTGAAAAAATCACAAAAACCAGAGCATAAAAGAGTGAAATCTTTAAGGAATATATAAATCTGACCAAATAAATAAATTTTTAAATTTCCATTTCATAGTTTTACTTTGCTGTCTATGGTGTGGCAGGCAGCTCTACCGCACATAAACAAGAAAACAACAAAAAACAGAAAATGAAAATTCAGAAAATTATTTTCGTTTATAAATCAAAAGTCAAACTGATGGTTTGTGTGATCTATTTACATTTGTGTGTGTATATGTACGAATGAATGTCTTTGAAAATTACTACTTTCAGTATAGAGAAACATAAAAACGAAACGAAATAAAATTGTTTATATTTAAATATTGCAACAGAATATAACACAAAATTACTAGTTCTACTGCCAATGATTGTGTGAAGGCAGCTTGAACGTGCAACAAATTGTTGACTAGAAAATCAGCAGACTACAGTGCAATAGATCAGTTTGGCTTGGCTCTGTGCTAATAATTTTCCAATTAATCAGATTATAATTTGTTAGAAAACTATAAATATATGGTATGTATTGTATACATACGAGTACATACTTCTAGTCAGTACACGTTTGTTTTTCTTATTTGCCTGATAAACATAAAGTAAATACAATTTTATACGTTTTTAATTAAACGAAAGTTAGATTAGACCGGACTTACTTTTTTTACCCACATGTACATAACATATGCATATGTAATTTATATACATACAAATATAAAAATGGAGGCTACTTTTCACTTAGGTATGTATGTCGCCGCATTACGCTTAAAAGCGTATACCGATTTCAGCCAAACTTATACACAAGGTAGATATTGAGACCTATATGGCTCATGTTTATGTTTGGTTGAAATCAGAAATCGCATGTCCGCGATATTGAAGTTCAAAGTCGCGTTTTTTTATATATATGGCAAAGTATAAATTTGCAAGATCTTACATAAGGTGCTTTGCCCAATCCATTTGTTTTAAAAAACTGAAGTATCATTTTATTCATTACTGAGCATACATCTTTAATAAATCCAATAATAGTACGTTTTCTATATGAAATGAATTGAATAAAAATGTGTTTGTTTAAGAAATATACACAAGTAAACTTAAGCAGAGTATACACCTCTTCCAACTCCGCCAGGAATCTTAAAATCAGTTAACATTCAGCTAAGTTATTTACTTATAAGTGCATGTAGGTACAAAAAAACCGGTTTTTTACCCGTAACTCAAGATTTTGAAGGTGTTATGAAAATTTTTAAATCAGATTCTTGTTGTACTCAATAGCACTTCCAGATATTTCTACTTTATTCTTTCTTGTGGTTTTTGTCTTGTATACTATTTTTTGACGCGTAAACAAATAGAGTCACTTTCGTTTTTGTTGTATAACTTTAGTTGTTGTAAGAATTTTGTTGTTGTATTTATGGATTTTGTAAAGCTATAAATACGGTTTTAAAAATATATAAAATGTTTTAACTCATCGCATTTTAAAAGACTGATATATAAACTCAATTTCAGAGAATAGGAGTGTTTAGTTTGACGCTCATAGTATATTCGACGTAGACCTTAACTGTATTAGAGTATATGCGCAAAAGTATATGGAAAGAAAGAAACATGTAGTGTCGAGTATTGTTGGCAATAACACAATGCCGTTATGCCAAGGGTTATTCTGATCCTAGACTCATAATTGTTCGTCCATAGATGGAGTTTTTCTGTTTTAGTAAAATAAAGTTTTATGGTATCTGTGACTTAGGCATGATTGATATTTTTTTCTAATCAAATTATTGTTCACTCACATATATTTTTTATAACTTAGGATGGTGCATAAGTTCAAAGTTGCACTTCTTATTCGTACAACCTTGTGGTTAGAAATCCTAATGTTCTACCACTCTACATCACAGTAATGGAAGTAAATATTAATCAAAACACTAAAAATTAAACAAAGTTTGTGTGCACTCCCTTTTTAAATAAAAACTACATACATACATATGCATGTATATAAAACAGCGTTCGGCAAACTAATATTAATGCATTTTACAATTGTGGTAGTAATTTGAAAGTCTTTCACTCAGGCCACTTTGCATTGTATTTTTTCCACTTGTTTTTTCTTTACCTTTGTTTATTCTTTGTCTATGCGTTTGACTACGTACACGTACGTGTGAAAATAGAAGAGAAGAGCAGCTCCTTGCCTGAATCTGCATTCTTATTATTAAAACACAACTGTAACATATGAGTCATTTATTCTGAAAGTGTCACTAGTTCATTTTTGACAAATACTTAGATATTGGTAGTTACAGATAAAACTTGCTATGATTTTTATTTGCGAAAATAATTTTTCGTAAAAAAAATTAGAATCTGGTATTTGAGAGATGAAAGTTTTAGCTCCTAACAGTATTTAACATACGTTCATTCTAAATTGAAATTATTATTCAGTCAAATATATTACGACAAATATTAGCTCCAGTTGTATGGTGAAGCAATGTGGTCGTTTGGCCTCATGTCTAACGGCAGTATGTATATTTGGTACGAAACTAGAGCATCCCGAATAGCATAACAGGTGGCATATATTGTGACATTAGCATTGGCCAAAATAGAAAAATAAAGTTGTCCTTTATGTGGATTGAAATTGCTCAGTCCAGTGACAATGAAAAAATATCATTGATGATAGATTTTTATTTTCAGGATACAAATTATCGAAAAAAAGATGTACTTGCCCCACTTTTAAAATAAACAGCCCATAATATAATGGCAAACCCCTGAAAATGTTCTTTCAATAAACTTTTAACACAACAAAACATTATGGAACTTGAAATAATAGTATGCTACATATACATACATACATACATACATAAGTGAAAAACTGCTGTTTTATATACAAACATACTATGTACATACATATATAAAAAAATATATACATATATATAAAAATATATATATATATATATATATATATATATATATATATATATATATATATATATATAAATATATCGAAATTCTCTCTATTTTTTTAATCGTAAATCGTTTAGCAACTTAAATTTATTTGCAAAGACAACCGACAATGCAACTGCCGCAAATGACAACAACGATTTGTAATTGAAATGGAAATGATTTCAGCCGTGAATGCCAAACTGGCAAACTGCGGCTACTACAACTACTGCTGCTGTTGTTGTTATTGTATAAATGACACAATTATTTTCATTACTTTTATAAAATTTTTTATTTTTATTTATTTCATTAATTTTTTTTTTATTTGTTCAGTGCTTTTATACATATTTACATGTACATATGTAAGTATATTGTATTTGAAAAGAAGACAAAAAATCACTTAAACTTGGAAAAAAATATTTTAAAAAAAGAAAAGAAAATTTAAAAAAATTGCGCATAACTTGGCGTAAGATTTTTTTTTAATTTTTTATGTACAAAAAAAATGAATTTAATAAAAACAAAGGGGAAATGTTACTCCTAAACATACATATTTGTCTCTGTTGTAGGCTTTCCAACACAGTGCATATAATAATAATTTTTATTGTTTTCGGTAATCGGTAATTATAATTTTAATTAAATGTGAAACTAACAGCAGCACCAAATACCAGATCATTTTTTTTTCAATAAATTTTTATTGACACCATATGACTGACACACATTGAAGTGCTAAAGTGTGTCAATAGAAAATATCATATAAAAATTAATCTTTCAAATAATCTTCTATTTTAGTCATACTTTATTTTGATTCTTCTTTTCGACACCTACGCGACATTGTATTGTAAAAAAGTAAATTATTAATTTAAAAAAGTTGAACTTTAAAATTTGAAGAATTTTAGTTTAATTATAAGAGTATGCTCAGATGTCATTCTTAACATGGAAAAATGAGATAAAACTCGATTTACTATTAATATTTTATTCAAACTTATGCAAATTCTATGTACTAAACGAAGTTTCATAATAAGATTTATGGATGATTTTTTTTACCTCCTTCCTTCCATCGCCTTATATTTTCATAGTCTGTATACAAAAACTTGATTGTTCTTTTGTTATTGGTTTGTATGCGTGCGAAATAAATTTACACGTAACAGCTGTTGTTATTCCTAAAAGTGAACACATTGAAAAAAACCACGTTAATGCTCCATAAAATATGCTACAAAGTCATGACAATGATTAGTTTTTATATAATTCTTAGAGTCAGTTCGACTCATTTATTAAGATAGATAGATAGTTTTAACCTCTTGAGACCTCGGATACACATATGTGTACTTTAATTTATCGTTATTTGTCGCTGCTGGATTTGTGTTTCTTGGCGCATACTCTAGAATTTCTAAAACATCAATAGATGGTATTTCCACTAAAGTTATCGCCATTTTTTTTTTTACAATTTGAGAATTAATTTATTTTTTTTAATAAGCACACAAGTGTTTTAATATTGACAAAAAGAAAACGATATATAATAAAACAAACTTACCATAACCGCTTCATGCTCAGGTCTCAAGAGGTTAAATGGACCATCGCCGCAGCAGGGCCGATTTCCACAAAAATCAGAACATTAATACAATGTTATAAGTATTTCGTCTAAACTGCCCAACCAGGGGTTATTAATATTTAACTAAGCTATTGATTTATAAGTGCATGAGGGTACGAAAAACCGTTTTTCCCATGACTCAAAATTTGGGAGGTGTCACGAGAATGACGAGAATTTCATAACCTGATTCTTGTTGTACTCGATAACACTTATCAGATAAATGGTATCACTTTGCAGATATTTCTGCTTCATTCTTTTTTGACGCTTTTCTTCTGTACACTTTTTTTGACACGAAAAAATAAAGTACTTTTTGTTTTTGCTTGTATAAGCTTAGCTGTTGTGAGAATTATTTTTAAGAATTTTGTAAAACTTTAACACTTTGAGTGCCATCATACAAAATAAAAATATAGAAAATATATTCAATTTAATTCAAATGTAGCTGTGACCGCTGACAGTACACATGGCACTCTAATCAAAGTTAAGTGTGCATCGGCGCTCAACGTGTTAAATATAGTTTTAAAAAGTATAAAATGTTTAAATTCATCGTATTTTTAAAGACTGAAATAAAAACTAAATTCTAGAGAATAAGGGTGTTAACTTTTTTCTTGATGCCTACTGTAGGTATGTATGTATGTATATCAGCATTAATGTCCAAGAAAATATTCTGCTTTTGCAAAATATTTATATTATGTTTAGTGTATGTCTGTCAGTCATAGACCGATTCCTCACCAAACTTGGCTAAATTTTAAAATAAAAATTGGTATGGCAAGTTTAATCAATTATGGACAGATCAGTACTCATGTGAGAAGAGAGGAGTCATTTGACAGGCTCTAACTGCCTATACTTTAAAGAATTTATATATTATTGACAGTGTTGTCGCTTTGGTCTGATCGGATCAAAATTGGTAGTTTTGTGATGTTTAAAAATAATTTAGTAGACTTTTACTCTCAAAAACTCCGTAAATTAATTAAAAAAAAAAAAATTAACTATGATTTGTTCTCTAGCGCAGAGACCAAAAGACCCATTTTTTTTTTAGATTGCCTCGAATTACCTTCAAGTAGGTTCAAATATGTTAAGCGATCCATAGTTATTTCACTTAAAATGCCAGCCCCAGACGCCGATATGCATCGCGAAACCATTACAGAACTGCCTACATTCATGCTCTATAGTTGGTACTAAGCTTTTATGTCGGAATTCGCTGTTTTTCGCCAAATCTTTAGGTTTTCGTTACACTCAAATATTATCAAGTATGCTCTGTAAACCGAAACCGAGTGAAATTTTCAGAGACAAATAACACTTATTTGCGACATTTATTTTAAAGTTTTGATAGTCAAAGAATTTATTTAAAGGTAATTAAGCGAATTAATAAAAAATGTGTATCACATTCTTGTGGATTTCGATTTACAGAACATACCCTCATATGTATAATAAGTGAACTTTCATCGCTCAGCACAGTTTTAGAATAAAGTATTTAGTACAGTGTTGCAACTTTCAGGAAGTACCTTTATGTGTAAAGAATATGTAAATAAGAATAAATAAATTTTAATTAAAAAAATGCATTTGAAAATTTTTGGTAGAAAATCAATTTCTTGCATGACAACACTGATTACTGAGTAGAATTTTGATTTATTTGCTTCTCTCACCCCACGATGTAGCGAAAACCAATTCCAGCATACTATAGAGAACAGAAACACAGAAAATTTCCTATTGGGAATCACGAAACCATATGCTTGGTACTGTTTTTTTTTTTTTTTTTTCTATTATACTTCTCAGCTCTATTTATCCTTTTGCGTTATATTTCTTTATTTTTATTATAGTTTTTCTTTTTTGATAAAATTAATGATGGCTGCTTCGTCTGGCGCCAACAGGATGTCTTTGAATTTATGGCAAAGAAATTTTGATAGTAAAAACAAAATTTTCTCCCACACAATATTAACATATCCCCCACTTCACTCTTCTTACAAAGACATTAAAAAAAGCAGGATGCTTATGCCATTCGTAGTAGAAATATAGATGGGTCTGGTCGAATTTTTTTCTTTATATCAATGGGTTAAAGGATAAACAATGAATTCATTCAAAAAAATTCATTTGGAATGACAGTAATGTCGGGATAAATATGCAAATATTTTTCAATTTATTCGTGCGGAAAGACATCCAAATGATAAAGGCGATAAGAAAATGAACAACGAGAAAAAAAGCCGTCTTTAATGATTTTTTTTGGATTTAGTTAACAACAGTAAGGGAATTTTAAATATGGGAATTATTGTTTGTTGGTTTGAATCGAAACAAGGCTTGTTTAGCGGTTAAAGCAGAAGTTTTATGAATTGAAGTAAAACGGACTTCAACCGAAATCAACTATCAACGCTCTATCATCACAAATACGGTGCAAGACAAGCCAATATTGTTTCATAGCTACATTATAGCTTTAAACGCCTAAAAATACGTAATTTCAAAATTTTAGTAATTTTTTTTTTTTTTTTTGCCAAAAAGATATATATTATTAAAGAAATCGTTTTAGAACTTTGCCAACATATAACGTAAGTCAAAGAAGTTCCAAATTGATTGGATATGCTGCTGCTGGTCTTGCGTTTAATTCGTCGTCAAGGCGGTGGCGATATGTCGAAATTTTTATCTTAAAAAAGCTTTATAAAGAAAAAGTCTGCTTCGACTTTGTATACTAGATCGACTCTGTTTTATGAAAGTATTTTGTTGCGAAGTGTGGTGAGTTGAAGCTTTCCCCTAAACACAAGTTTAAATACAATGCGTCTAAGATGAGTGCCGAAACGACATTATGCGCTATAATGGAACAGACCAAATTATTCGGCTTATACGGCAAATTAGACATCGTCTCCTGGATCAAACCGGACAGCATCGTTTAGTCTTTTTGTATTATAAAATATTTCCTTTTTAAAACAATCGAAATAATTTCAAGAACTTGAGCTTAGTGCGCTTAATTTGTTAAGTAAAATTTTCTCTTTAAATGCAAATAAAATCAAAGGATTCAAGCGTACAAAGCTTTAATACAGAAAGTAAATTATCAGCAACATGAAATTTTAAATACATTTTTAAATCTTAATGAAAAAGGAAACTTTAACAGTAACAACCCCTTTGGGCTGCCTTCTAATAAAAAGCATTCAAAAAAACATTTTTGCCTTAAAGTTTAATTTCTTATTAAAACGCAATCAAAAAAGGGGGCGAAAAAGTCAACTGTGATAAGTAATTTCTAAAAATGATGAAAAGCAAATTTATATTTTTCTTACGCCAAACACGCCTACCGGATTTTTACAAATATTTTCTCCAAAAAAAAGAAAATATATTTACATATACAATATGTACATACAGATATAATATACAATTATATATATACGAGTAAATATTTTAGTTAACTGCTTAGTCAAATGTTTAGGGTGGCTGAGATGCAGACAATATACATATGTATGTCAATTCAATACCTTTTTTCCATTGTTTTTTTTTATTGATATAAAATACTCCTTTTGTGCAATCGTATTTTTTTCATCCTTTTATCATATGCATTGATGACTCATATATATGCATTTTGGTAAACGGAGTGACAAAAATCGATTTTCAGTGACAAATCAATTTGTTGTTTTAACATCCGTTCGAAACTGAAAACACGTTTTAATTTGGGGTGTGCAGAAAAATCAACTAGCCCCCTTTTAAGTCTCTTCCCCCAATTCGTCTCCCCTTTAATATATACTGCTCATAATCAATTTCAATATGTAGTATGTATGTATATGTATAACCTATTTATATACATACATACATACATACATATGTACATACATACATATGTTTTTACAAAATTACCTTTTTATATGAATTTTCTGTTTGATTTTATTTTCATTTCAATTTTGTTGCTTGTTTTAGTTTTTGTTTTTGGATTTTTAGCCCTTAGTTATGAACGTGTTTAAATATCAATGAGCAAACCACCTGTCCAGAATTAAACAATAAAAGGAATACAACAACAACAACATGTCAATTGATTTTTTCTTTCTCTATAATTTTTTGCTCATTTGTTTTTCTTTATACTTTTTCTACACATTACAAAAATCGATATTTACTCGTACATGAACACTTCACTCGCCAAATCGATTAACTCCATATAACAAAAAAGTTGAGAAAAAAATAGAAAATAGTATAAAAATTATAATTATAATACAAAAATATTGTCATTTAATATGTAGTATGTATTACTTACTACAATCAGAGCACTTTTTTTAATATTATACAGCTAAGAGTGAATAAAGTGTTTTGAGATTAATAAAATTCAGAAAGTGGACTTAATCGATTTGTTAAGTGAGGAGGTATTCATATGTGACGACAATGACTACGGCAACGACAAGTAGCAGCAGTTAAATGAAAATTAGAAATTTTATAATTTTTATAAATGACACAAGTTGATTTGCTCCGGCAGGCGTCCACGTATATATCTTCCAGCGTCATTAGTGCTAGTTCTCGGGGCGGTGTAGCAGGCAACATTCTGCCTCGTTCAGCATATAGTCGACTCACAAAAGCCTAATGGTGATGTTGTTAGAACTCTCTTTGTTTGTGTCATTGTGCAGACGACTTTTTTTATTCACAATAATTTCATTCAAATTACGATGTGATACTGATTTTGAGACGATGATTCATCGATGAAATACTCCACCGGATAGTTATTATCGTAATTTAGAAAAAGAAAATGTTTCAAATTTCAATTATTGTTTTTGAAATATAATAAATACTTTCTTTCAAATATTTATCTAATTTTGTTTTTAATGTTATCAGTAACTGAAATTCATATGTATGTATGTATGTACATATGCACTTATGTTTATTAAATTTGAGACAAATGCCAATTAAATAAATTTATTATTTCTAACATTCTTTATTAATTATTATTTTTTTTATAAAAATGTTTAAAATCATTGTGAGTAAGTTTTACTTTTCTATTTATCTTTTTGGCAGTTTATTGACTCCAAACCAAAACCGTTTCTCATCATCCTTTGATTATCTGTAATTAACATCCGATTTTTTTTAGCTTTATATTGTTTAATAGTTCTACGATTTTATGCAGTTCTAAAGCATTTCAGATAACGTTTTTCGACATTTATTGATTCTATGTCTTGATCTGCTTCCAATCATTTTGCAAGTACTTTTTTGTTCGAGTAATGCCAACTGGGCACAATAATCTTTATCTCTTTTATTTAATATTGGCCATTGAAAGCCTGCAAATGCTTTTTGAAGAAACTTCATAACACATAGGCTGAAAAGTCTCGAGCCTATCAAAGAAAACACTTTTTTTGTTGCTGTTAGCTTTATTCATCAACATAATCTCCATCAAGAGCAATGCAAGCATTCCAGCGCCGCTCTAACATTTCAATACCACTTTTGTAGAACGATTTATCTTTTGCCTCATAACCCCCGTGTGGTGGCCCCAACGTTCCGTTTTTTTGTTGTTGTTGTTTTGTTAAGTTGGTTCATCTGTTGTTGATATTCCCGCTAAATCTAAGCGTCATAGCTTGACATTTGTAAAAGCTGCATAGCCAAGAGTACATCTACCTCTATGTGTGTTGGCGATTTTTTGCAATTTTAGAAATGAATTTAAATTTGCAACAACGAACGGGTATTAAATTTTGTGCAAAAAACGGATTTAATGATGCGCAAACGTTAAAAATATTGGTAAAGTGTTTCGGCAACGATTCTCTAAAGAAAACGGTCATTTACCAGTGGCCCGAGCGCCTCAAGAGTGATGCGAGTTAAACGAAGATTGTGAACGCAGTGGCAGACCATCGACGTCGAAAACCGATGAAAACATTGATAAAGTAAAAGAAATGTTGGTCAATAACCGCAAACTGACCATCAGAGAGAGAGAGAGAGAGAGAGACAGAGAGCGGAAGACTTAAACATTGCCTATGGATCCGTCCAAGACATTTTGGTCAATGATTCGAGTTTCCATCGTGTAGCAGCAAAGTTGGTGCCAAAAGACCTCAATTTCATGCAAATAAGAGACCGTAGCAAAAGACATGATTTCCGACCCACATTCATCACAAGGATCATTACTGGAGACGAGAAGTGGGCTTATGAGTACGACACTCAATCCAGACATCAGGCAAGTGAATGGCTTTCACCAAATGAGCCGAGACCAAAAAAAACTACGTCGTTTGCAATCAAGAAAGAAGGCAATGCTCACAGTTTTCATGGATTACAACAGTGTAGTGCATCATGAATTTTTGCCAGAAGGCCAGACAGTAAACAAAGAGTATTATTTAAGTGTTATGAGACGTTTACGTAAAGCAATTCGCCGAAAGAGGCCAGAATTGTTGGCAGAAAACTCGTGGATTTTGCGTTATGATAACGCACTGTCGGACAGTTGACGAAAAATGCAACAAATACAATCCAACAGCCACCGATTTCACCTGATTTGGCTCCCTGCGATTTCTTTCTGTTCAATCGAGTTAAAAAACCATTACGGGGAATATATTTCAGCAGCCCAGAGGAAATAGTGGAAAATTGTAGGAAGCACTGATGGACATACCGAAAACCGAATATATCTTGTTTTTGGTCAACAGTGAGCAAACGCAGCACCCACCGTAAACATAGCTTTTTCATAATCAAATGCTTATGTAGTATAAAGCAAACGCGTTTTCTTGATATCTTCACAATGTCAATCAACTCACGCAACTTCACTTTTCAATCATTCAAAACGATTTTGTGATTTTTTTTTTGATGTTGTTTGGTGTTACCGCCTCATTTGGACGTCCATTGCAATCAACGTTTTATTGTTGTTTCTGATAGAGCGGAGTCGCCATAACACTTTTCAAACCAATGCTTCGCTTGGAAAATGTTTTAGATCCATTGTTCTGAAAATAAAAAAGTAGCGTAACTCTTAGCACAATAACTCATAAACTAATCAAGAAAATATGATGAAATTTTAACAGCTGTGTTTTGAAGGTTAGCACTAACTGGAAAAGAGGTAAATGCAATAAAACTAACACCATCTATGTGTTAGGACCGGGACTTTTCAACCCATGTGTTATTTGTGGCTTCATAGAAATTTCTAATGGCTAAACATTCGCGTGACATACAAGTGTACAATAGTTGAAAGAAAAGAAAAATATTTAAAAATATCGTTTCTAATTAGCTATAATTAACTGTTAATTTTATATTCTTGTCCAAAAAAACGAATTTAACATTTATGTTAAATTATTTATATTTGTCTCTATTTGCGGTTATTTTTTTTTTTAACTATTCTCTAGATTACTGACTTTTTTCTTTTAAAAAATAAAAGTGTGTGACAATGTTGCTGACCTGACACATACATACATACATACCTACATATGCCAGCATACGTATTATCTACTCGTACAAGCATATGTGACTACAAATCTTTTTCCCCCAGCTGCATTTATTGCCCTTTACTCCGTTAATACAAAATTGTTCGCTTATAGTATCCAGCCTCCCTATTTTTAGAGCAAGTGGAGTTTGTCTTTTAAATTTGGGGTCTTTCTAAACAATTTTCTATTTTCTCAGACACACAAGTATGTGGATCGTATTTAACACTCACCTGTATTTACTTAAATTCAATTTACACTCTTTTTACTTATTTTTTCTATTTTATTTCTAACAAATTTTATTATATATCTTAAAAAAGTTTAGTTTCTTGCAATTGTCGTCTTGAAAGTTTTTGGTTTAAGTTCAGTTTACTTCAACTGCTACTCTCTATGCAGTCAACAGTTCGTCTATAAATATTAAAATACATAATATTATACATACAGAGCTTTCAATCTGTTTTTTTTTTCAGTTTTACCATTTACTTGTTGCCAAGTTTTTTCCAAAATAAAAAAGTTCTCCATTACTCTGTACCTAATTTGAAATGTAAATATGGGTACCTTTATATGGTTATTGCATATTGTAATCAATTATAAACTTTTTTTTCTTTAATTTTGTTGGTAACGTACAAAGCTCAAATTTGTGTTAAAGAGTAGAATTGTATGTCTTAGATTTCATTGAGTAGATGTGTGTGTGTGTGTGTGTGTTTACAGTGTGCACTTAGAAAAATGTAACGAAATTAAATTAAAATTATAGGTTAAAAGCCGTATAGTGAAATTGCCAGTTGTTATATTATCAATGCATTGCTTTTATTGACATCAAGTTATTAAAACGAATTATATTCTTTTTCTTTTAAATTTTCTTTTTAATATTTGGGTTACACACACACACACACACACATTTAAACAAGACGTCATTTGGGTAAAAACTCGGCCATGTGATACTCAGCACATCTTCGGTTGTTATAAAGGAGCGAGAGCAAAAAAACTTCCCAACCTAGTAATTATTTAGCGGGGCATTAAAGTAGGTGTGGTCTGTCATTTCATTTCGATCCCACGCAATATAGCCCTAGTTTTTGAAACGGTAGCAGTACTTCTCCTATCTGTAGTTTTAAGATCTTTTTTTTTTTTTTTTTTTTTTTTTTTTTTTTTTTTGGAATAAAAAAGCATCACTTGAGGGATTTCTTCAGATATTTCACTTCACTTTAAATCAATACAACTTTTTACATGAGTGACGAATTACTGGGTTGTCTTCAACAAACATGTAATCAGAAACGTTTTACGCAATCGAATATATTATTATATTATAAATATGTGGTATATAGTAAATAGTTACATTAACCTAACCGAGGGTACTTTTTATATGACACAAAATTTTTTCGTGAATATCAACACACTCTTACACTTTATTAAATCAAAATAACTATAAAATTTTCTATCAATCAAATTTTATTTAAATATTTTTATCTCTATATTTTTTCAAGTTTTTCTTGCAATATTGTTACAGTTAATATTGTTACATACCCACCACCCACATTTGCTATTCAGTTAAAAGCTCTTCAAAAAAATTCTTGTCTACCACATTTCAGTTAATATTTACAGATAAGCTAGTACTACATGCTTTAAAAAAATAATCATTAAATTAATGAAAATGTCAGATTTAAATTTTATGCACACCACACATATAAACATCTTCAAGTAAAAACATGAAAAGTAGTCAGTGAGAGGAAGGGTTAAAATGTTAAAAAAAAGAATTTCAAGTAAATGCATAATGCTTAAGTAAGGGGTTAAGTACAGGGTCAAATCAGTCAAGCAACAACTACAACTTTTCTTTAAAGGCAATAATACAACAACTACAATATTTTATATGCAATTACAACAACTACACACATAATGTAAGATAATGTGTGATTTTTACTTGCATAAGTATAAATGGATTGTAACAGTAGTAGTAGTAACAACATTTACTCAATTTAAAAAAACAAATTTTTTGTACTATTTTTACTCCTCTCTTTACTTCTTATCTCTCTAAAACATTGTAAATGCTTTTCACATGTATGCATATAGCAAATAGGACAAATGAATAGGAGAGGAGGGAGTACAGTTTTCATGTACCTATTCTGTTTTCAATAATGACGAAGTACTATAAGAACTCCATTAAAAGTGAAGAGCTTAAAAACGAGGGAAAAAGGAAAATTTAAACTTTAAAGTAATCTGCAGTTGCGCTTACACTAAAGAAGCAAAGATTAGAACAAACAGCCAAGAAAGATTTGTTTGCCTATTGTACTATTCACACAAGTGCCTTGAACTGAAAAATATTTTTCATTATTTTAACAACGAGCCAAAGGCGCCAAAGCTTTTAATTTCAAATTGAGGCTGAAAATCTTCGTTTTAAGGTAAAGCCTTGAACAAGAAAAGCTTTTAATTATTTTTTTGTTTGTTTGTTTGTTTTTTTTTTTTTTTAAATAGTCGACCGTTGTAATCAATGCCAAGAGTCGTCATGTGCTATTTAAGTCAACTGTATTGTATACGTCAACTGTTTGTGAGAAAGAGAATAAAAGAGCCATTTAAGGTCATTGAAATTTCTCTGTGCATGTATGTATTTGTTGCTGTAAAGAAAGCTTAATATCAGCTTATCCACATACACTCACCTGTCATTAAATGAATACAATTCTGAGTGGAAAAGCAGTAAAACAACACATAAAAAATAAAGTTAAAATTGTATATAAACAAACAACAACAAATAGGAGCTTTATAAAAAGAAAAAAGAAAAACAAAGTAAAGCAAGGTTTTTTTACTTTGTACACATATACGTATGAGTCATATTTGTGATGGTGTGAGTTTAAATGAAACAAAAATCTGTTTTCCATTTCTTCATCTACAAGGCAGCGGTGTTGCCAGAATTCAAATTCAATTTTACACAGCCAGCTTCGCCTCAAATTTGTTCAAAAATTTTTAAATTGCACAAAAGACATTTTGAGTTTGAAACTATTTTTATCGGTTTTTGTTAATTTTAATTAACCAACAACTTTTTCCACTAAGAAGTTTGAAAATTAGAAAATAAAAAGGAGATTTATAACAGTTTTAAAATTATGAAACAGGTCACCGAGACCGTTTTTTATTTCAAAACTTTCTGCATCCAAATTGTCATAGTTATTACTTTTTTAAATCTAAAATGGCATATTGGCGCCATTTTGATCATCAATTTCTATGAAACGAAATGTACAGCATCATAAGAACAAGAAAAATTGATTTTTAAGCTTTAAACCTATACGTATGAACATTGTATATATTTCACAGAATTATATTTCTTTATATAGTTCAGCAGAATTGAGTTTTTGATCCGAATCAAACAAGGTTTTCAAATGGTTTACCTTCTCAGTTATAGAATATTTCGAGGTTATAAATATATTTTGCTGTTACAGCTTCATACTCTTTAAAATCAAAGACCGAGTAGCTTGTTTTGGATTTGTCGTTATTGTAAAAGATAGCAGCAAGCGCTACATTAAATAAAAAAATTTTGCTGAAAATTTACTACAATCGATACAATCGATTTACTACAATCGATAATTATACTAAATTTTTATGATGCAAAAATAAGTGAAGAAAAAATTGTTATTCCATTTTTAGATTATTACGCAGAAATTGGCAACGCTACTGGGTGGGTAAATAAATATGTGTGTATACTAATGTATGCCTTAAGGACAAGGACGTTAGAATTTTTGCGATGGTTGGAATAAAAGTAATAAAACAAAACATACACAGAAATACTCTCTTCATATTGTCGGCTTTTATTTTATTGACAGAATTGTTGAAAAATTCGTTAGTACATGTTGTTTTTGTTGTTGTTTACAGTCTGGCATTTTCATTATTTTTAAATGTTGGAGGTTGTTTGCATTTTTTTTTTTTTTTTATTAATTTTCTTTCTCAAAATTAAAATTCCTTAACAATGATAACACCGTTCGAAAGGGAAATAAAATATTCGCATAACAGCACTGGAATTGGAATTTTTATACAGCAACAAGCTTGTTGTTGTGTTATGTGTTTTCCTCTCTCTTGTTTTTTGATTCATCTCTCTTTTATGTTATCATTCCTTTGGAGAAATTGTTTCATGCTTGCTTCTATGCATATATGAGTAAAAGTGTGTGTAATTTTGAGAGAGTGTATATCCTTATGTTCAAATACGAGCGAAAAAAAGAAAAATTATAAAATAAAATTGTAAAGGCATTTTTTCCGCTTTAGAAATCACAAACAATTTTAAATCCACAATTTTTTAAGGTTTAATAAACATGCGAATTTTTTTTTTTATTAAAATATGACTAACAAGACTGGTTGAGTTTTAAAATAATCAATAAATGCCTGAAAGTATGTGAGTGTTTTTTTTTTTCTTAATTTCTTTACATATAAATAATCAGAGGAGTTTATCTTAGAATTATTCAAAGCAATGCAAGTGGTATTATGAGTTTAAGCCAGTGCTGTTCAAAAGTAAAATGTAGTTGTGTTGGTGTTAGTGTATGTTAAAGTTACTTTTAATTGAAAATATAAAAATATTAATCGGAAAAAATAATAAATACTTTAGCTTAAATCAGCATGCATTCGTCACGCATGCTTATTCGTCGCTGTTTAAGTGACGATTAAAAGCAAGAGCATAAATTACATATGAGTTCAGCAAGGACAATTTTCCTATGAAATGAACAACACTGGTTTAAGCACAGCATCTAATCAGGACATAAAAACAGTATCTGTGGTTTTTTGTCATTAGTTTTTGATACTCACGCTCATTTTGGATTTATGAATACATATCATATGTGATACTTTTTTGCTTTTGCTATAAAAAGAAAAAAAAGTTGCAAAAACGTGCCGGAAACTTTCTACAGAATAGTACGGTGATAATAGTGAGTAAAAGGCAAACCCGGGAATGGACTAACATAGTTAAAAGTGCTTACAAACCCATAAAAAAAAACTATACAAATGTTCTAACCTTCAAACATCTACCAATATACTAAGTAATTAAAACAATGCTTATGATGACGATGACGATGATAATGATACACCAAAAGCTATATATTTTATTTATTTTCTAAACAAATGAAATCTCTTTTTAACACCACCAGCATCTAATAAATAGTTTTACGTTTGATTTTAATCACACAATATGTGCCCCATAAAAACACTTCCTAATTGTTTAATTAGTTTCATAGATCTGTAGATACAAGAGCCTTACAATCTATAATAGTAGACACGCTGAATATGAAATAAACAAAGAAGTAAAGGAAAACTACCCTTATTTCTATAGGAGTCACGATTTGTTTCATCTGTTATAAGCCATTTAATAATAAGCTTTTTGAACTTTAAGGCTTTAACCCCATGAATAATATAAAATAAATATCTATTGTACTATTAAAAGAATTTAATCGATTTTTCCCATTCCTTTACTCTTGCCAGGTAAGTGTGTTTTTATATGAAAATGTAAAAACTTTACATAAAAAAGTTCTAAAAACCTGGTAAACAAACTCTATCCCACTGCTACAAACATAAAACAATATGAGTGAACACACTTGTAAATTCGTAATGCGTAAAACCTTATTTGTTCGAAATAGTCTCGGTTTGAATTTAAGAATTTAATTCATAATAAAAGTACTTTGTTTAGCTCGTTTAGTGAATTGTATGACACTTCCGTTTCGGGAATTTTATTGTTTTTTTTTTTACATTATTACGTGAATACATGAAAGGTACCGAAAAAAAAAAAAAACGAATCAAAAAAAGTCTAAAGTATAAAAAGTTAAAAAGAACTCGTAATAACTTACGAAATAGTCCAGTAAAGGAAACAAATGAGTTTAATACTCGTATATTTGGTTGGAACAGAGGAAGAAATAAAGAAAAATTATTCTACGTTTTATATTTTACTATACTCGTCGTACTTGTATAAAATTAGTTGTACTGTTTAGGCAGCGGATGTTTAGTTTTATTGAAAGAAAAAGAATTAACAAACATTATTCATAGTTATTTATTATTTTTTAAGTGAAAATTATATAATTTCCTTTATAATATTAAAGAAAATTCAAGGTTATTTACACTGGCCTAATAGGACATAAAATTTACTGAGAAGTTCCATTTTACTCCAAAATAAATTAGCTTTGGATTAAAGTTTAGCAGGTCATTTTTAATATTTCAAAAATAAAATGTTCTCCTTTTCACTAAGGCATGCGCAATTGCTAGCACTTGCATTGTCTGCCATCATATATATGTATCTTCACCGATTTCGTATATACTATACACCGAAAGCACCTAATCTCGACCTTACTATCAGTTAATATCCAATTATTAACTGATCCAGCTCTTTTAACTCTTCGTTTGCATTCTTAACCCTTCGATAACCAGCAATTATTACCCGAAATAAATATCTTTTATCTCAAGTAAATTAACGAAATTTTGCAAAAGTTTTGCTCATTTGAAAATGTGAAAGATCACTAGGAACCTTGTTGGTTATCGGAGGGTTAAGTGCTGTAAAATATAACCCGGTCGGAAATTTAATTCTGCCTTTTGCCAAACTAGACAGAGACAAATATGTATATGTTCATATGTATATTTAATACCAGCTTGTAAAACTAGTGGTGGTCAATAATAACTTAAATTCATTGTATATTAGCTGTCGAACTTATATTTTCAGAGTTATTATCAATAATTAAACACTAAGCAATCTTTTGAATTTATCAAACCGTATCAATATTTTAATCACAAAGTTTACATAATTCTTTTAAATTACTTGAGCCTTTAATGAACAATCCGAAAAGCCCAATCGCAATTGGCAGTCTTATAAAGCATTGCTAGTGTTTAATACTTATAAAATCTTTAAATTTTGAATTTTTTTTAATTATTATTATTATTTCTAATAAAATACTACATATAATATATTTTTTTGTCTTTTCCCTTATTGTATTTACATGGACTTCTATCCTCTTTAGAATTATATGTATAAAGTCGTTAGTTTTCATTAATTATCCATGATTATTTAGCACAAAATAATGTCAATCAACTCTGTTCAATCATTAATTCAGAATACGAATATTGTCAATATGCTCCGAAGAATAATCGTTCATTATTTCTATTCAACCCCCATAAATTTCATAATTAATTCATTATAAAATCAAAAACATTTTTTGCAAGCATTTGAATTTTTATAATTATACAAATGAAATGCCTTCGAGTCAATATACATATTTTACAATTCCCAGGCCAATACAAAAAAAAAAAAAATAAATAAATAAATAAATAAATAAAATACTGCAGATATAAAATGTTTTAATGGCTCTTTGATACAAACGGTTGTATTTTATTTATTCGTTTTGTTTCCATTATTTGTAAATTCATTGTGCAGAGTATTTACTGTTGACTTCCTTTTTTGTGTGTTAAATATAGCTTTTGTTTAATTGTGTGTATTTGAATTTCATTGTTATCCTTTAAAAAATACATTAATTGAAAACGGCTTTTAAGTCCTTTTCACAAGTTAGGTTTTCAGTGTGCAATTGAAAGCATAAAGAAGTAAAAAATGCTCACACCAAATTATGTGATGTGTGGGAGCGGTGTGGTGTGGTATGGTTCTCATATTGTAGAAATTTTGGAATATAACTTTCAGAAAGTAAAAAGGAGTTTCCTATAATGAGAATATTAGCACAATATATCTGTCCTTAAATGTCTGCTATCCGTCAAACAAGCTTTAGAAATTATTAACATATTATTAAGAGAAAACTTTGAATTTTGAGTCTTAAAAACGATTCACCTAGAGATTGCAAATCGATCGTACCCTGCTTGTGCAAAAAAGCGCAAACTAAATGCTTAGAAGCTGTACGAAAAGCGGTTAACTGTTCTTCAGTAAGGAACGGAATTATACAGCAGACCAGCGTAAAGGACCATAATAAAGCAATAATGCTTCCTTTAGGTGTAAAACCACGCTGAATGGTCGCTGTTATTTTTGTATAAAATTTGAACCACAACAACAAGTAGATATTGCTTGCTAAAAAGATCTTGTTAAGACTTCATTTAAACGCTTATATGGATTTGAAAATTGAAAGAACTGTAATGTTTGACAATATGGAATCTGAGTTACAGGCAGAAATTGATAGAACTCTGCTGAGCGTCTTTTAGTAGAAGCTTTTGATATGTTGGGACAAGAATTTATCTCAAAGGTGAGGTGACACGATTATCGCAATGCATTAATTATTGGTACGGTAATCATGTGACTGCCCAATAGCTAATAATAATAATAATGCGGCAACAAAATGCCCCAATATTGATTGTATTCTTGTGCAACAATCGAAGTTGACAATACGTACCAATATTTAAATTTAAAAATTCTTTTTGCAGAATAAATTGGGATAATTATGATATTTTGCGACAGAAAGGCACAATTGAAATTATGTCACTTGGTACATTTGCGACAATATTGTGATCCTAGCTTAAAACATAAAATATGTATATCTTTACTACACAAAGCTTTTCAAACGGTAAAACCATCTTCCACAGAATGCGAAAGAGCATTTTCAATAGCAGGAAATTCTGCACAAGAATATAATCTCATCTCAGTCACCAATCATATAGTACGTTATTTTTTAAGTTGTATTAACATATCGCATTTGTACCACTAAAGTGAGTCAACTCAACATATGCACAAAAAGGGGCAACAATGTCTTTTTTTGCGAAAGAGTAGAGAAAAAGATGTAAGATTTTTACAGTGGGTAGATCTGACCACTGTATATCTTCTCTTGCAAAAAGTAAAATTTGCTATTATTCTTAACTTAAGGCCAGCACTCAAGGGATGAGCCCTACTCATGCAGTGCATTGTGCTGGTACTAGGAAAATAGGTTGTGAGTAAGTGAGAGGAAAAACATTCTCGAACGGTGCGGCTAAAGATCGAATTCTCTCTATAATGCGTTGTGCGATTCATCGGACAATCAACTACAAATGGATGTACTCTACGGGAAAAACATGTACTAAGTGAAAATATATAGGGTCCGCCATATATTTTTTTTTTTTGAAAATGCTATAAAAAAAAACTACTGAATATTTTCTCAAATTTCTTTTTTTTATTTGAAAGTACAATCCTTCCGGTTAATAATGGAAAATAATTTCATTCAAATGGCTGCCTCGGCTAGCCATGCAGTAGCCTACACGATCGGTCCAATTTTTAAGCACATTATCGATTGTGTGCAGCTGTATTTCACCAATGGCTTTACGAATATTGTCCTTTAAAGCGTCAATTGTCTCTGGCTTGTTGGCGTAACACTTATCTTTGACGGCACCACACAAATAATAGTCCAACGGTGTCAAATCGCAGCTCCGAGGTGGCCAAACGACATCAGCTCTGCGGCTGATAATGCGATCTTCAAAAACAGGGCGCAAAACATCGAGTGTAGCTTCGGCTGTGTAGCACGTAGCGCCGTCCTGTTGTAACCAAACGTTGCTAATATCCTCCTCTTCAATTTTTGTGAACAAAAATTCGTTCAACATGGCCCGGTAACGATCGCCATTGACTGTAAGGGCCACTCCTTACTCATTTTCGAAGAAAAATGGCCCAATTATGCCTCTGGACCAAAATCCGTAACAAACAGTGACTCGTCTTGGGTGTATCGGCTTTTCAATGTATGCGCGCGGGTTTTTTGTGCCCCAAATGCGACAATTTTGCTTGTTTACATTCCCGCCAAGATCAAAATGAGCTTCATCTGAAAAGATGATTATTATTTTTTTTTGGCAAAATCCGCATCTTCTGTAAGTCGATCGCAGGCCCAGATTCCCAGCGTTGTTCCAGCGTATACACAACCAGATTCGTTCAGCGGAAGGATAAAACTAATTATCTGTCAAATCAGATATGAGCTAAGTGTTACCATTCACGAAATAAGCACTAGTTGAAAAAACACGTTAAATGGCGGACCATATATGATTATGCGGAATCAGTTCCTTTATTTCGTTAGAACACATTCCGTTATAGTACCGATAGAAGAATGAAACACACGCCACATTGCAAAGATTTTCTAAGGAATCGATAAAGTTGGCTGCACTAGCGTCATTAATAAGCACCTTCACCCTCTACTAAACGCGGTCGAGAAGCCAGAAAATAGACTTTGAAGCACCGGATCATACATGAGAGTGGTTTACCATTTTGGGTCGGATATAGGTCTTCTAAATATTGAGAGGCTCAGATGGAGTGAAGTATTTCTTGCAACGTCTTAAAAAACTGAGGCACTTGAATGCTTCTTTCGACACTTGAAAAATTTGATCGTTCCACCGTACATCACAATGAATCCTTATGCCCAGAACATCAAGAGCATCTGACTTCTCAATATCTACATAACCCATAGTTACAGACGACACCAAACCACCACGTCTGTGTATCAGAAAACAACATTGGCTCTTGCGCTCATTAAAATCGACCCGATTCGCAAGACCCCACTCGGAGATTTTCTCCAAGTAGCTCGTGAGTGAGTCATTCATATTTCGCCTTTTCGCCCCAATCTTTAAAAGGCTCGGCTTACCATCAAAAGAATATAAATGACAAATGTTGCTGTCGTCTGCGAAATAACAGATAGGATTGACTCACTTTAGCAGTATAAATGCGATATGTATATATTTTTTGATTGCTATAATATAACAATCTAGAAGATGAGGCTAAATCGATGCTAAATTGTAATGTGCCCAAAATATCGGAGTGATTTCAATGAACTATGGAACATTTTTTCATTGACACTTTTGCCAAAGTATTAAAATAACCAAAATATGACGTGTTTAAAGGCAATTTAACAAAAAAAAAAAAAAAAAAAAATCCATCAAAGAAAATATTTTTTGCCAATCTACGATAGAACATTCAACCCAGAAATGACGAAATAAATAAGAAAATTAAAACATTAATTTAAATAAATAAAAAAAAAAAAACGCCCAACCTTAACTTTTGTATTAGAAATATTTATTAAAATAAAATAAAGTTTATAATAAAACAGTAAAAATAAAAATTTGAGAAAAAGAAGTTCTTGAACTCTTCGAGAAAATTTCTATTCGCTTTACACTATACCACAACCAGTTGAAAGTTAAATAAACTCAAAAAAAAAAAAAAAATAGAAAAATAGAAAAGGTCATAATTTTAAGGATTTATTAAAAGTAAAGTAATTTTCTGGTTGCGTGTCTTGTATGTCATTTTTTTATTTTATTTACTTCAAAACACGACAAGTATTCAGTGAAATATGTATATGCAACCAGCCAATGAATGAGTTGAAATCGTATTGAAAATTCTCAAGGCCTATGGAAAAGGCGCGTTATTTTTAAACGATAACATTAGCAAAAAAAAGCACAGGCACGAATGACGGCACGGTAAAATAAGGATGTGCTTTTGTGAATTGGGTGTAACATGAGACTATTACAATTTCATTTTTATTTAATAGAGCAATAGGGAAACAGAAATAAAAAATATTTAAAATAAAACTAACGCAGGCAGGTGAATTCGTGGGTAGACAATACTGTCGCTGATATCAACGTCAACATCATCATCCTCATCCTCATCGCCATGTCTCATCGTAATGTCATAGTTATCCATATAACCCAGTTAAGCGAGAGAAATGATTACACCTTTTCTACTACCAGGAAATAAAGAAAATGACTAAGTTTTGCCCTCTTTTTCCATCGCTTCACACCTTAATGTTTTTTTGAGTACTAATAGGAAAGCACATGTTAGCGTGTCGTTACCCTTTCAGCTTTCTCGTATAGTGTGTTTAAATTATTCAAATATGTTTGTAAACATCTCCCTTCTCTATGTCTCCTATTGTTGCTTATAAGCACGATATAAAAATATTTAAAATAATAAAATTTTAATATATTCAAAATATATGTTATATATAAACATGTACCTACTTCTGGAGCATATGGAAATATGCATTAAATTAAACAATAAAATATGACAACATTCTGTCGTGTAACCAAGGATTCTTGTATATTGTAGAATAGTCGCTTGTTGTCTGTTCCTGTAAAATAAGTGTTATGATGTCAGAGACATTCCTCTGTTGCCGTTGTGTTCTTCTACTCGTATTTGTGAAAATATTAATACAATTTCAATTTCATGTTCTTTCCATTGCCCGTTGCGCTAATAATAGAATTCATGCAAGTATTTGGCTTAATTATACTTTAATTTCATTAAAATTATTTTTTGTCTTTTGTTTTTGAATGGCCCGAATATGTTCTGTGACATGGACAAGCATAAATAATTAAAAATTTAAGACAAAAAAATACAGTGCTGTTCAAAAAAATATTTTCATCTAAACTCCAAAAAGTTTACTATTTCTAAATCTCTAAAAATAAAATAAAAATAACTTAACTTACTAGATTTAATACTATAAAAAAAGTAATAATTTTTAATTTTATAAAAATAATAGAAAAGTTTTTTTTTAAAAAAAACTTTTTGTTTGAATTTCTTTTTTCTTTTTTTTTAATCTTTTAGAAATAATTCGAAATAATACAGCGATCGCAACAATAAATGTCAATAGAAACATGTCTGGCTTTAAACTTCCTGTTATAAAGGCAGTTATACGAGCATAAACATGTCTGGGACACGCCATCATACTTAGTTAAATGCTGCGCTTTTTTGTTTGTACAAAATAAAAGTTTCTATTAAAGTTTGATCCTTATAAAGTGGCCCCATTTTGTGTCTATTACATATGTTGAGTATAAAAAGGTCTATTGTTGTCATGCCATATTGTCTTTTTTAATTTCTTGGATTGTTCTTCCACCATGCCATACTTGACTCATAAGCTTTAACGTGGCACTTGTTAACAGTAATTCTTCGAAAATGTATTTTGTTTTATATTCGTAGATATGGTAGTGAGTTTTATGCCATTTTACAACAGATAGACTCTACATACCAAGTATGTTTTATCCTATTTTACTCTTTTGGTTGATATCAAAAAAAGTTTTATTATAACAGTTTCAAATGTGCTGCTTTGTTGCTTCAATTGTTAACTGAAATTTGAAACATTTTCCATTATGGTTGGGTGGCAAATACTTCTTCCGTATGCTCGTACAACAAACACTATGAGAGGAAACTACGTCAGTATGACGCATACTTTAGCATTGACTGGTGAACAATGAATAAGGATTGTGGCTTTTAATATATAGTATATAAAAAGAAAACAGAATAAAATAACCAAAATTATATATATGTATGTATGTATAGATGTATATATTTGTGCATGTATATATTTGTACAATAATAAAGCATTTTCCCTGAAACTCCTTCTCTGAGTGCTTTCTTTCCTTATTTGCTTTTATTGTACTCGTAATATGAGACTTTTCGTATAAAATTAACTATGAATCATTCGTTCATTCAATGATACAATTTATATACACAGATACTCTAATGGTTGTTTTTATAGAAACCAAGGAAGAATGAAAAGGAAATATTTATTATATTAGAAAGTGATTAATATTATTTATTTATGTATTTATAATGGAAATCACATACATATGCACATACATCTATGTATATTGATATGAATGTGCCATATATTCTGCTGGGTTGTAATTCATATACATATGTATGTACATACATATTCATGTCCAAAACAACATTAGTTATAATAATTATAAGGAAAAATTAAAACAAAATACATACATATTTATAGATACATATCGTTGCTCTCATGAAGAAAGGCACTAACTAGAGTTTTTTCGAGATTGAGTTTTTTAGTGATTCCAATACATTGCACACAAAGGCATCTTATCGCAAAAATTTATTGTAATAGCACCAGAAATAACGGCTTTACAAGCAGTTATATAAAAAGTCCTAACTCATTTGAAAAGTATTTTGCAAAACCCCGTTGAAAAGGTAAACCTTCTGCCTGAAATGTATGCAAGAAATTCGAACTTGCCGGAGAGCATTCAACCACTGCCCGAACTAGAAAGAGTATCAGTGACTACGCCCAGTATATTCTTTGGAGCCCGTACAGTAAAAAGGGTTCTTGCAAATCTCGACGTTAATAAGTCTTCTGGGCCGGATGGCATTCCAGCGCTGGTCCTGAAGCAATGCTCTTCGACGCTTGCGCGTCCATTGGTTAATCTTTTCAGTGCGTCTTATCGTGCGGATGTTTTTTCATCTTGCCGGAAGGTTGCCAATGTAACGCCAATCCCTAAAAAGAGTGTGGCAAATAACCTTAAAAATTACCGCCCAATAGCAGTTTGTTCGGCACTTTCCAAAGTTGTGGAAAGTATGATTAATCACCACAATTTGCTAAGCGATCTTCAGTATGGTTTCCGTAAAAGTGGCTCTAATGGTGATCTGCTGGCGTTACTCTCCGAAAGGTGGAATAGGTCTATTCATGGATTTGGTGAGAGTAAGATTGTGGCTCTTGATATTTCCAAGTCGTTTAATAGAGTCTGGCACTAGGCTTTCATATCCAAACTTATTGCTTTTGGTGTCGATAGTCACTTCTCTCGATTCATATCGAGCTTTCTCAAAAATGGCACTATAAAATTGGTTATAGGTGTGATTTCATCCGACGAGATCAGAATAAATTCAGGGGTACCGCAAGGCTCTGTTCTTTATCCAACTCTATTTCTAATATTTCTTAACGACTTTATTTTTCTTACTTCTAATCCTATCTACTCCTGTGCAGATGACAGCAACATTTGTTATTCATATTCTTTTGATCATAGGCCTTTTGGATATTGGGGCGAAAAGAGAGAATATGAAAGACACGCTTACAATCCTAGGAAAAATCTCTGAGTGAGGTTGCGCGAACAGGGTCGGCTTTAATGCGCGCGAGACCCAATGTTGCTTTCTGACACACAGACGTGTTGGTGTGTTGTCATCTGTGTCCGTGGCTGATGTAGATATTGAGGGATCAGATGCTCTTGATGTTCTGGGCATGAGAATTCACTGTGACGTTCGTTGGAATGATCACATATTTCGAGTGTCAAAATAAGCATTCAAATTAGGAATTACTTCACTCCATCTGATCTCCTTAATATCCACAAGACCTATATCCGATCCAAATTGGAATACAACTCTCATGTATGGGCCGGTGCTACCGGTAGGATAGCCAACTTTATCGATTCATTAAAGCATCGTCGCAATGTGGCGTGTGTTTCATTGTTCTATCGGTACTATAACGAAATGTGTTCTGACGAAATTAAGGAACCAATTCCTAGTAATCATATATTCTTACGTAGTACTCGTATTTCTCGTAGAGCTCATCCCTTTGTAGTTGATAGTCCAGTGAATCGCAAAACGTATTATAGAGAGAATTCGTTCTTTGGTCGCAAGTTCGTTTGTGGATCAATCCTCCTGCGAATGTCTTTCCTGCCACTGACGACATGATCAAATTTAAATCAAACGTCCATAAACACTAATCTATCCATCCTCTTTCCCACAATCTATTTTCCTAGTACCAGCACAATGCACTGCATGAGTAGGGGTTATCCCCTGAGTGCTGGTTTCACGAGAAATAAAAAAGCACTAAGACACCAATCGTATAATAAGGAGATTCTATTCCAAATACTTAATTTGTGTTAATTTTCATTAAAACCTTCATTCACAAAAAGTTAAATATTGATTATTCCAGTTTCTATTATGTTTTTACCTTTGCTATAAATTTTAAATTATTTGAGTTATGGTCTCTCTACATGAGAGCAACGATATGTTCTTTAAATTGTCACTCATATATATGAAGAATCTTTCTAGTAAATTGATCAATCCTTTTGCATCATCGCTTTCAATGTGCACTCTCATTCAAAAACCAAAAACATGTGAAAAATTCTAAACCACACGGTTTTAAGATGAAAACAAAAATGTTACCATTTCATCAACGTAATTACTTGCTAAATTTTAATAAATTTCATACTGTACTTCCAGGCGGTTGTCTTCACAATTACTCAGTCCATGAGTAAAATATTAAATGCGGGGGTCAGTGTGCTCCATAATCTTCACCTATAAGAGTAACAATCCCTACCAATCGTTGTTTAAATTGAGTTTCAAAATCCAGGAGAAGCAGTGTTGTTTTCATCCGATTGCTGAATATTTATGCTGCACAAAACGGCACTGCAAGTATGTCTTTATGGAAATATTTTTGAAAAAATTAAATAAACAAATTTTTGTTAAAAGTATTACTAAAATTGTTTCTGTTACAATTCTAACCTTGTACAAAACGATTTTTCTTTTACTCAAAATTAGTGTAATTTTCCGCTTCTATTGTTGCCTTTATCAGGAGAATGACGGTTGTTCAAACAGAGTGAAAGTGGGCCACAGAGTACAAGTGTTTTGTTTTGATAATATTTTCATTGTGTTTTCAAGTTCAATTTCGCATTTAATACGAGATATTTTAAGGATAATATTGGTATTACGACCATTGTATTCATACTTTTCTGATTACCAAAACGATTGTATTTGAATTGTGTTGTTTATGGAACAGCGTCGTGACACGTGTCACTTAGATTTGGGGTTGCATTAAACGTGTCAAAATTTGAAAATGGATAGAAGAAATTAATTTATGCAACAACTTTCATTTTTTTTTTTTATCAATTTATAAATCTCTTATTTCGATCTCTTCGAGTAGGCAAACAATTGTATTGTCAAGAATTTATATGGATTAAACGAACTGTTACAAGGAAAAAAAGGTGGGGCATTTGGAAATGTTTTTCAAAGTAATCGAATATATAATTAAACAAATAAAAGACACTCTAAATTTTATCCAGGTTACTGTGGGAACAAACATTCTTTCAGTCTTTTTGAAAAAAAATGAAAAAAAACAGAAGGATAGATAGGATCAAACAAGGCATCCTATACTACTTAAAAAACTAAGTAAAAGGCCAGCATATGTTAAACAAAATCGAGGCAGGATATGTACCATCTTCATTATTATCTACTACGTTTTGCCATTTACGGCTAGCTTCCATCTCTCAGGAACATTTGTGGTTTGTTAGCAAAAGGAACCGTAGTGGTTTTTAAGGTGATAAAAAAAAATCATATATTTATTTTAAATTAAAGTACGGATTTGGAATACGAAAAGGTATTAAAATTATATTAAAATGTTTTCTTTAATGCCTCTTCTAATAATCGAATATGTCTACTATATATACATATATCATATATCATTTACATATAATACTTAAGGATAAAACACAAAAACAAATGGAAATGCGTTTGAAGTTTTTATTTAACCACATTGTGCGGTTTCATTTATCATATTTTTCCATAAAATACGAGTAACTAAACATAAAAGATTTCATAAAATTCTCGTCATAATAAAGGGCCTTTTTGTGGTTCACTGATAATTCAATTTAAAAAGTTTAAATTTTTCATACAATTTAACTGGATGTATGTACGTTGATCAGTTATCTTTAATGCAATACTGTATGTAGTATATTGAGTGATTAGCACTATAAAAAGGCAACTTTTTTCGAATGCAGCTTAATTTTGCAATATAATTACATAAATATATAAACGAGTGTTGTGTATGGCATCAGTGTTGCCACCTTGTGTGTAATTTTTCATTATGTATGCCTGTGTGTAACTAGCTTCATGTGTAAATTTATTATTTGTTCTATCGTTTTCTTTAATCGTTATATTTTGAATTTTTGCCTTATGAAATTTGACATATGAAATTTCCTTTAATTATAAAAGTACAAAAACTACTCTTAAGCATAGAAGATGGTTTAGGACTGTATCTTGGATGCTGGTGACATCAATTCATTTTTTGTTATGGTAAATTGGAAAGATTTAATATTCGATAAGAAAATATGAAGCAAAGTGCGGAGTAGGGGATATCGCTAGTAATTTCTTATTCTACGTACACAACGATCCCAAGCAAACATCGGGTAACGCAAAGGTTTGGTTGATTCGTAACTGAGCCAAACTTATGGAAACAAATGCGCAGAGTTCAGATTCAAACGTAAGTAAAAATCTTTAGAAGGAATTGGCTAGAATAGAATAGGCGACAAAATTTCAAAAGTATAGAACTCCATATGGCCTAAAGAATGCTAAAATTTCTTAAAATCAATTCCTGCTCACTTACTGTCTGTTCTGGATTACAAAAGATATGTAAACTAATATTAATTGTTCGATTATTGCATTTTAAGTATTCATACATTGCTTTGATTGATTATGCGTTAGCCCAAAAAATGAGTTATTTTTGTGTTTCTGATGAAACTTACAGTTATTATTGGATAAAATGCTGATTTTCTTATTATTCATAAAGGCTCTTATTTGATATATTATTAAGACCACGAACAACCTATATATTCATTATATTTCTGTTTATACCTTGTATATAATATTCGTAAAATTTCTTCATATGTTATATGCAATTCATAATGCTATTGGTGGCAACACTGGAATGTATATACTCGTATGTTTGTATGTATCGTACATAATTAAAATAAATACGCAATATTTTGTTTATTTTCAAATCATAACACAACATTCACTTTTAACGGCTGTGACCATTTGGTGTGGGAAAAATATTTGTTTTTTTCGCTGCCTTAAAAACAAAAATTCAATATGCGATGCACCACTGCTGGCCGACTTTATATGTATGTAAATATCACCCTAAGAAATGTTAAAACAAACAGTTAAAAATTTAATAAACAATTCCACTGGAATTTGAAAAAAAATTTTCTTATTCTACTTGAGAGAAAACTTAAGTAAATTATAAATGATACTCAATACTCAATAATAGTATGTTACCTCACAATTAAATGACTTTAACTTAATAGATTTATTGTTTTCAAACTTTTATGTGATCCAACTTAATACAATAGTATGTATAGGTATAAAGGAGAATCTATGATTTTGTTTGCTTTTAAGTAAAACTAAAAGGTATAACAAATGAGACACGTGTAATAAATAGTATGTGCACGCATATATCCTAACAAAAAATGGTGTAAGAGGAAGCAAAGAGCTACAATTGAGTTTTGTAAACTAATTAGTTCAATGTGCCTACTTATTATTTGATGAAATCAAAATGTATTATTTGCCTATTGTTCTAATGCAAGACTTATAAAGCATTATGAGAATAATGCAGGAACTGAAAACCTGTAAAAAATGGGTTCATGTATTAAAAATATCTACTAATGCTTGTCAGGAGGTTTTATTTCAAAACACTTGCACATTTCGTTGCGAGCAAAATTATATAAATTAACATCCCTTGATTATTTCTACAGAGACTACATAAAACCCTTAATCGACGCAGACAGGTTTTGGAATTAGTTAAAGTCAATATTGAATACCAAATAGCTTAAGGGCAGCCTTAAAACAAAGCAAACATTAATTGAATACTACACATATACCTTCAGTCGCCTAAATTTATTATTACTTCTATAATATTATAATATTTACTTTCATAGAGTGCAAATCATACAACAGTAACCCTAATTCACTAATTATAATAAGTTGATTTGATGATTTAACCATTACGTGCATTGAAATCAAGCAATCGTTTTTCATACATTGTTTAGATTTGAATTGTACATTTAGGAATTTCTATTATTGGACAGCTACATATTATGTATTTTTGTCATTATTATTAATTTTTTTTTAATATTTTATTCGATTAATAATAATTCATTATATAATTGAAAATGATCTTATAGATTTTGTTGCATTCTGGTTTCTATATTCAATTCTTTTATTTTATTGATTCTCTTCACGAATCGATAAAAAAGACAAGGATCTTTATTAATTATTTATATTTATTAAAAAAAATGAAACAATAAATTTAAGCAGTGTTTTGCGTTTGAGTGTCTGGATTATTAATAAACTTGATTTTATATAAAAGTAAGACAAATAAAATGTATTGGAGACTTTTTGTTACTACTAGATGGTATTGATGCCCACACATCAATCTTGCTAAACGAACATGTGTTTGAAATATGACAGGTGAGAATATAATTTTTTAACGAAGGATTCGAATATGAATATAATCTATATATGAGATTATAATAATATATATGATATTATAATAATATATATGATATTATAATAATATATATGATATTATAATAATATATATATGATATAATATATATATGATATATATATATATATATATATATATATATATATATATATATATATATATAATAATACGATATATATAATATATATACATATAATATATATTATATAATATATAAAAACAGAAAATATGCTAGAAAAACTTTGATGCGTTGTAACTTTAAAATTGAACAACCGAAGAGCTGCTTAAAATCGTACTCGAAAAATCTCAATAATGTCAAATATGTACTTGATAAAAATTAGTTTTCAATAATGAAACTTTAAGTTAAAATTTAAAAAAAAAATACACTTTTTATATGGTCATATATGTATATGTAATACCTCTTTATAGTGAAAATTCCGCTGTAAAATTTAGATAAGGGTAAGATAGGATAGGATAAGAGGGAGTGCCAGCCTCGCTAAACAAGGCACACTTGAGCATGCATAGCTGCCCGTTATGATACTACATAACGCGTTTTCCACGTTCTATTCACCAGAGTCCTGGTGATTCAACGAAGGCACCGCACAAAAGCACTTACCCAGGTTAAATGGGAAACCAGCCCGACAGTCTAATAAACCTAGCTATTAACCCGATGTCAAGATTCGTTAGCTTAGATAAGCCACCGAGAAAGGGAGAGCTTAGTGTGAAACGTCTCCGCCGTACGAGAGGCAGGAACTGGTAGATAAAATAAACACGGTCTCTTCCATCTCAGCCAATCCACAGCTACGAGTTAGATAGGGGTAAATATATTGTGATTATATCTTTTTCAATTTTTAGCACATTTACCTCATTTTTTACCAAAATGTTGCTTATTGCGTGTGCAAATATATTGTTTTTTGTTTCTCATTATAAATATAAAATAATAAATATTTATAAAACTAAAATCTGGTTTAATATTTCAATATTGTATTTGATACTTAAATACTCACAAAATTTAAGTTTCTGAAGTACAGCAATAATCTCAAATATGTACTCAAACACTGATGTATACATTTGTAATTCTATTCCACTTATTATCAAGATTTTCATTATTTTATTTGAAACAATAATGATCAAAATGATGAATATAATTATTATTATAGCAAACAAACACTACATTGGTTGTGGTAATTTTTTTGTTTGTTTTAATTTACATACTTACATATGTACATATACATATGTATATACATACTTGTATATGTATGTATTTTATATAGACCAAATTTCCATAAATACCAAATAGACACGCGACATTATGGTTGGCCTGGTCGATCCATAAAAAATTGTTTCATTTCAGGCATTTTCTTCAACTTTTATTTTGAATTCATTGCTGTAAAGAAGAAGGAAGTGATTTATATTATATTTGCATTTTAAATTCGGGGGTTTATTTTATTTTAATTTATTTTTTCTGATAAAAATTGTATACTTTATTCTAATTATTCTTTCAAATATGATGGTGTTGCAATAAAAATGTAAAATAAATCAAATTAAACTGTAATGGTTCAGGGAGTAAATGTAAACGGTTTACTACCGAAATAATAAGTATACTTAACTTAACTAAATAAATAACATTACAGGGTTAATGTTTAATTAGAGACTGACAGCCTATACATATGTATGTCCAAGGCGACTTCAATAAGGTGGCCCTAATTTACTACGTAAGCAACAGCTGATACATTCGCATGTGTCAAAAAACACAAACATTCAGTATTTTGTTGACAAATAATACTTTTGACGCTACAATTTTTTGCTTACTACAGTGTTGCATTTTATTGACACATCGAAATTTTGTTTTACAGTGTTGTGTTCGTTTTCAATTTAAGACCATCTTATTAAATTCGCCTTGTGTATGTCGATATATTTTATTGAAGTTCAGTTTGAGACATTCATTTTAGTTTTTTTCTATACATACATATAATTAATACATTATGAACATAGGAAACAAATAAAGTTTGTTTTAAAAAAACAGTTTAATTCAAAATAAATTGGATATTAAGTTTCAACCCAGCGTTGCCGTTTTGGTCCAATCGGAACAAAACTGGTAGTTTTCCGTTGTTTAACAATTTGGTAATTTGATTGATTTGTTGCAGTTTTATTAAATTTTTGGTAGATTTTTCCTATCAAAAACACCGTACATAATTTGGAACCAATGAAACTTTGATCTGTATGAACAACAATTTTCACTAATGTTAACACTGTGTCATAACTCTCTGTTTACCCTGCCTTTACACATGTATCAGCTTCCAAAAGACCCATTTTATTAACAAATCGCCTCGAATTATCTTTAAGTAGGTTCAGATATGCGTTGTATCAATAAGGACTTAAATGTTAGGGTGCCTTAATAAACGAGTACGTAGTGTGCTAGTCTATCAGCTCGTAGGCCACGTGTTCGATTCCCACCAGAGACTCTGATCGTTACATTTGGTCTTTAGTTACCTGTTTGTTGTAATTATAATATACTATAATTTGTAATTATATTCTAAGTAAATAAATAAATAACTCAAATGACAACTTTAGCCCCCGATATGCATCGCCAAACCATAACGAAACTGCCTATATCCATGCTCTATCGTTGGCACAAAGTTTTTCTGTCGGAATTACTAGTGTTTTCGCTAAACCTTTTATTTTTCAACACAACTTTGGAATAAAGTTTGCTTGCGTGGCAAACTCTGGTTCATATTAAATTTAGATTATTTTATTTTTATGGCTAAATGATGTATTTTCTCGAGCTATATTGAAAAAAGAATATTGAATAAAAGATCAAAAAAAGGTATAATAAGTATCCGTTGTGTAGATTTTTAAACAAAAATTTTTTTAATTGAAAATCAATTTTAATCAAATCAATTTTTTTCCGTCATAAAAGTTTTGTAGATAAGAAAACAAATGGTTGTCATACGGTGCAAGAATAGGGCAGCTAATTTTTGTTGGGTCGTTCTAGTCGTTCTATCCTGATAACTCTTTTTGAATGGTCAAATTGTGGGCAGTAGTTATCAAAGTGCTCATTTCTTCAGCTTGTAGCAACTCATAATGGATAGTTACCGTTCCAGCCTAACTATCAAATTTTTTGGAGTGGAATCTACTCAATCACAACATTTTCGTAATCTTTAATTTTAAAATAAAAATGCATAATCACATAGCGTATTTCTTTAGTTTGTTTCAGTCATTTTCTAAACTAATCTAACTTTTAACACAAGCGACGAATTACTAAACTCTCTACACCAAAAATTTAACTTGAAATTTCAACTTTCAAACACTTGTTAGTTAGTTCGATAAAATTGAATAATC
This sequence comes from Wohlfahrtia magnifica, assembly GCA_023159175.1. Taxonomy (NCBI): domain Eukaryota; kingdom Metazoa; phylum Arthropoda; class Insecta; order Diptera; family Sarcophagidae; genus Wohlfahrtia; species Wohlfahrtia magnifica. The sequence continues at coordinate 3,001,343 of JAKWBJ010000060.1, forward strand.
GCCAAGTCTATTCATATGAGCCAATACAAAATCTCGTGAATTCAGTTGAACCGAATTCAATTACTCAACACAATTTCAATTTAATTTTTTTTTTTTTAACAATCGGCTAAGTCGATGGCGTTTTGCAAAAATTTTTCTATAAACTTTATCATAATTTAATGTTAATGTAACCGATTGTTGAACGTATTAATGCCATGTAATAATTGTTTCTTATTTTTTTTAACAAATAATTCTGTTTTACTATATCACGATTAATTAACTATAATTTTTGTTTTTTTTTTCTTTTGTCTTTTTTAAACGTCAACGATGACTAATTCTGAATTAGACGGTCGGTTTAAATTGTATCCATCTGCATATAAATACATACTTATGTATTCGTACATTCCACTATTTTCAGTTTTTTCGTTGTTGCTGTTTAGTGAATTTTTTTCTTTTTTTGATACGTTTGTTTTTTAACTCCCTGCCTGGCTATGTAGTATTGTGAATATTGTGTTCCCTTCTTCTCCTCCTCTTGACCTACTTACTCAAACCCATGTTTGATGTTTGTGAAAAGCTTCAAATTAAACGCAATACCGGCAGCAGTAGCAACAGTAATAAAGCCCCAAATACATACGAACGCATTATTACTCGTACTTACAATAGGGTTTTATTCTGTTTTCGATGTTTGATTCGAATGTGGATGTGCTACAACCAGATAGACGGACAGGCATACATTTCTATCATTTTAATGTAAATTGTATGTAAATAGGTATGAAATATATGTATGTATGTACATGTATGTATTATGTACATGTATGTATGTACATATTTTACATAGGTATGAATATAAACTTTGTTTTTTTTCTTTGTAATGCTCAAGGCTAAATTGGGGTCGACATGGCTTTCTGGTGTTAAAATTAGAAGAAAAAAATACACTGATATTGCTATTTGCTTTAGTTGCTATTGTTGTTGTTGGCATTATTATTTAGTTGGTCTTTCTTCCAATTCATAGATACATAGATCCAAAGTATTTTTTTATACTGACCGGAAAAAATGGAGTTCAAGTGCTGAAAAAATGAAAGCCAAGAGAAAGAAGTGTCGTGGTGTGATAAATTGTTAAAGTTAATTTTTTTTAGATAAAATTTTATATTTATATATTGAAAATAAATAAATGTACTTACTTTCGTTCATATATATTTATATAAACATACATATGTATATGTTTGTTCTTCTTTCAGTTACCGATGGGTGAAGAACGGCAAAAGATTTGATTGGCAAGCGTATGACAATCGTATGTTGCAGCAGCCCGGTCGAGGCACTCTGGTTATTACCTCACCAAAAGATGAAGATTTGGGTCAATATCAATGTTTTGCCGAAAACGAATTCGGTATAGCCACTTCGAATTCGGTGTTCGTGCGTAAGGCTGAATTGAATGCTTTCAAAGATGAAGCAGCCAAAACTGTAGAAGCCAATGAAGGTGAACCTTTCTCGTTGCAATGTGAAGCACCAGATGGCTGGCCTAAACCCACTGTCAACTGGTTGATTCAGCAATCAATTGATGGCAATATCAAATCAATAAATAATTCTCGTATGACTTTGGATCCAGAAGGCACTTTGTGGTTCTCGAATGTTACTCGTGAAGATGCCAGCGATGATTTCTATTATGCCTGTTCGGCTACTTCGGTATTCCGTAGTGAGTACAAGATTGGCAACCGTGTGCTTTTGGATGTTAAACAGACCGGCATCAGTGCTTCCCAGAATAAGTTTGCTCCGAAGAGGCAGTATGTAACACGTAAAAATGAAGTTGCTTTAAGGGGTAAACGTGCCGAGTTATTCTGTATATACGGCGGTACACCGTTACCACAGACTGTTTGGAAAAAGAATGGTGGACCCATAGAATGGGGCGATCGTATTAGTCAGGGTCATTACGGCAAATCGCTGGTAATACGTCATGTTAACTTTGATGATAATGGAACCTATACGTGTGACGTTTCAAATGGTGTAGGCAATGCACAATCTTATTCGATAAATTTACAAATCAATGCCATTCCGTACTTTACCGTGGAACCTGAATTTCAAAATGCTGCCGAAGATGAAACTGTAGAGTTCCGTTGTGAAGCTGCTGGCTCGCCTGAACCCACTATTCATTGGATACACAATGGTAAACCCATAAGTCAAGCACCTCCTAACCCAAGACGTATAGTGGAAACGAATCGTATTATCATTCGGGACTTGTTGAAATCAGATACCGGTAATTACGGATGTAACGCTACCAACTCTTTGGGCTATGTTTACAAAGACGTCTACTTGAATGTCTTGGCGTTGCCGCCGGAGATTGAGGAAGCTCCCCGTAAGGAAGCCACTGTTGATGGCAAGAATGTCACCATGCGTTGCCGTGTGTTCGGTGCTCCCAAGCCCCAAGTTAAATGGATTCGTAATGGTCTCGAATTGACTGGTGGTCGTTACACAGTATTACCCTCAGGAGATCTTCAAATCCAGCAAGTAAGCTTCAATGATGCCGGACAATATACCTGCTTTGCTAAGAATAAATTTGGTGAGAAAACAGCGAACGGTTCGTTGATTGTAAAGGAACATACACGTATCACGCAAGAACCGCAAAATTATGAAGTTGCTGCCGGTCAATCGGCAACATTCCGTTGTAACGAAGCTCATGACGATACTCTCAATTTGACGATAGAGTGGTGGAAGGACTCTCAACAAATCGATTTTGAAGCTGAAGCTCGTTTTGTAAAGACTAATGATAACTCTTTAACAATTGCTAAAACCATTGAATTGGATTCTGGCGAATATACCTGTATAGCTAGAACAGAATTGGATGAAGCTTCAGCCAAGGCTAATCTTATTGTACAAGATGTGCCCAATGCTCCACTATTGTCAGGGGTACGCTGTATGGAACGCCATGCTGAAGTAAATTGGGAACCTCAGGGTGATAACCGCTCACCGATTCTTCACTACACTATACAATATAATACTTCGTTTACGCCCGCTTCATGGGATGTTGCCTTTGAGAAGGTGCCTTCCACTGACTTTTCTTTCACAGTTGATATGTCACCCTGGACAAATTACACATTCCGTGTCATTGCCTACAACAAAATCGGTGCGTCTCCTCCATCTGGCCACAGTGAAACATGTACAACGCAACCAGATGTACCCTTCAAAAATCCAGATAATGTGGCTGGCCAGGGAACTGAACCTAATAATTTGGTAATCACCTGGACTCCGATGCCAGAGTTAGAACATAATGCTCCAAACTTCCAATACCGTGTATCATGGAAACGCGATATTCCTGCAGCATCATGGGAAAACAAAGATATCTATGACTGGAAACAGAGTAGTTTGGTCATTACCGATCAGCCTACATTTGTACGGTATGTTATTAAAGTAGTAGCCATTAACGAACGCGGTGAGGCTAATATAGCGCCTGAAGAAGTTATAGGTTATTCAGGAGAAGATCGTAAGTTTTGTATAATTCTGTAAATTTATGTAAAAATAACTAAATTTTTATTTGTTTTTGTTTTTTGATTATTTGTTTTCTCATTTGTAGGTCCTTTGGAAGCTCCTACCAATTTTAGCATGATACAAGTTACTGGTGCCACATCTGCAATTTTGGGCTGGAATCCAGTCAGTCCTGAATCTGTACGTGGTCATTTTAAGGGCTATAAAATCCAAACATGGACTGAAAAAGAGGGTGAAGAAGGGTTACGTGAAATTCATGTCAAAGGCGATTCGAACCAAGCTTTAGTTACACAATTCAAACCAGACTCCAAAAATTTTGCTCGAGTTTTGGCCTACAATGGACGTTTTAATGGTCCCGCCAGTGCAGTAATTGATTTTGATACTCCTGAAGGTGTTCCATCCCCCGTAGAATCTCTAGAAGCTTATCCTATGGGCTCCTCTGCGTTCTGGCTGGTGTGGAAAAAGCCCTTAAATCCTAATGGCAAGCTAACAGGTTACAAAGTCTATTATGAAGAAGTGAAAGGCAGTTATGTTGGTGAGAGACGCGAATATGATCCCCATATTACCGATCCTAATGTAACCAGCATGAAAATGGCTGGTTTAAAGCCAAATACCAAATATAGAATCTCAATTGCTGCATTCACTAAAGTTGGAGAAGGTTCAGAGTACGTTTGTAATAGAATAAGAAGTAACAAATTCTTAATTATCTACTACGAATTCAATTTTTTTTAGACATTTTATTGAAAAACGCACATTGGCTGAAGACTCACAAGCTCCCGCCGTACCTTTCTTTGAATATCAACAACTACCTTCCGATAATGGTTTGGCCAAGTTCCGTGTTAATTGGAAACCAAATACTGAAGGACATGCTGGTAGCCACTTCTTTACAGAATACAGGTTTGAAAATAGATTTTTAAATACAAGTTTGCTTTTAAGGAAACATAACATTATTCCATTTGATTTTGAATAGAATTAAAGGTGAAACTGAGTGGAACAAAGCACCGGAAGAGAAAAATCGTGACTATCAAGAAGTAGCTGGTCTAGATCCAGATACCGTCTATGAATTCCGTGTTGTAGCCGTCGATGGTCATTTTATGACAGAAAGTGCAACTCAAGAAGTTGATACGAATGGTGTCGATGGTCCCATTAAGGTACCTAATGAAAATCTTGCAAATGCCGGCTGGTTCATCGGCATGATGTTGGCTTTGGCCATCATTATCATACTGTTTATTATTATTTGTATTATACGACGCAATCGTGGTGGCAAATATGACGTACACGATCGTGAATTAGCCAATGGCAGACGAGACTATCCAGACGAGGGTGGTTTCCATGAATATTCACAGCCGTAAGTAGACAAAAAAATGTTAATATGAAAACTTTATCTAACTTACATTAAGAATGTTTTTCTAATAGCTTGGACAATAAGAGCGCTGGTCGGCAATCTGTTAGTTCAGCAAAGCCAGGTTTGGAAAGTGATACCGATTCAATGGCCGAGTACGGCGATGGAGATACAGGTACGTCTGAGTCTAACAAACAATTTGGCTTATAAGTTAAGTAAGCTGATTAATGTCTTTGATTAAATGTTTACTTTAATTCATTTATTTTTGTTTTCAAATTATAATTATATATTTTTTGTTTTTTGTTTTTTTTTTTGCATTTATGTTGAAAATGAGCTCAGCAGGTGCACGTAGTAAAGTCGTTAGAGCTTTACCTACTTTATCAGAACACATAGATGAGGCATCACCATCATCTATTGGTGTTAAAAAATAATAAAAGAAATTTTTTGTGTATTTCTTCCATAAACACATTTATCGTAAAATTTTGAAGGTAAAATATTGGTTATAAAATACGTTTTTTTTTTTTGCATGGCCAGCCCGATTCTATGACAAAAAATCAAAACAGTCGCTAAAAAAAAATACTTATTTGTAACAAAAATTTTTTTGTGTTCACTTTTTAAAATTTAACTAACAACATATGTTACTTGAATAAAATTCAATTAGTCGAACAAATGCTTATAAAATGAATGAACTTGAAACAGAAAAACTTGAAAAATAAGTTCTGAGGTCATATCGAATTAAGATTTTTTGTCACACTATAATGACATAATGAATTTGCCATTTTTGCTTTTGAAATTAAAAAAAATGCTCTTGTCTTTTTGTGGGATTTACTTTAATCGCAATTAACAATCAATAAAACAATTTTTTAGTATAAGTTCGTTGTTAATCTGGCTTTTTTCTGTTGTTGCAACTTGAGAAATGTCTAACAACACTTGAGCTTAAAGCAACATTTACTATCATCACACACATACAAAATGAATGAATGAATGCATCATTGAATCAATCACTCGATAAATGCAATATTTTTTAACGGCTCATTTTCATCATCATGCAAGCAAGAAGAGCTCTATCAACATTATTTGTTACCTTTTTATGTTGAATTTTGTCATTTTACAATTTAATTATTATTTTATTTTCTTCCTTGTTCTCTTTTTTATTTTGTGTTATGATTTCACCATCACCAATAACCTCAAAAAATTTACGTTGTTTTTATTATCACCCACGAACTCAAATATTCGCAACATAATGCTCGTGTTTTATCAAAACTGTACGAGTGTAGGCCTGAATGAAGATGGTTCTTTTATAGGACAATATGGACGTAAAGGACTTTGATTTAGTTTAAAATTAACAATATAAAAATAAATTAAATTTAAAGAAAAACCACCACACACACCCTACAAATTAATATACAAAAAATATATATATACATACAAATAATGCGTTTAAGAAAAATTCCAAATTTTAGAGTTAAACATAAACACAACAATCATCACTCTCCTCTTAACCTGTAATTAAAACAAAATAAAAGTTAAAAACTACTGCCAGCAGCTAAACAAAAACAAAAACTCGAAACATTTGAAAAAATTTAAACGAATAATTATTGGATATGTTTTATTTTTATTTGACGTATGTAATTGAAATATTCAGTTTTCATTTTATTTTGTATTTTTTTCCGTTTTTATATATTGTATCTCTTTGTATAAGTATTTAGTGTTACTACATATATACATATATATATCATTCGTTTTACCTTCTTTCCCTCCCTCCCTTTAATTTAATTAAAAATATTTGTGTAATGATAACGCTCTCTCTTTTTTATTTTATTTTATTTTTTTTATTATTATTTTTTTTTTTTGTAATGAATATATAGTTTTTTACAATAATGCTTAACATTAAAAAAAATATTTTTTAGTTATTAAATATTAAATGAAAATATAATTGAAAAAACAAAATAATAAATCAAACAAATATTTTGTAATGTTTTTTATGTAAATTTAACTTAGTTAAGTTAAATTTGTACCTCTCTTTTTTCGTATTAAAGTTGAAAAAATAAATATTTAAAAAACCTGAAAAAAAATTATTGTTTTTGTTTTTATTTTAGTATTATCTGTTATAATTTGAAATTTATTATATTAGTTACTAATTTTTTTAACTGAAGAAATATTAACAGTCAATTAAACAAAACTAAACTTTTTCGTGAAAAATATTTACATATAGTGCACTCGGGATAAAGGAAACTCTTGTTTCTATCAACATTCCAAAACATCAATCCTTTTTTCTAACATTGTCTACTCTAAAACGGCAACCAAACCACAAAGCTCTAAAACATCAACTCGAAATAAATATACATACTTATACTACATACATACTTATAAATACATACATACATACATATATATATATATATATATATATATATATATATATATATATATATATATATATATATTTATCTCATTAAATATATATCTTTCTCTCATCTGGAATTAAGCTATCCTCCCATGTAGCAGGGAATTAGATCTGTTATGGGAAGAATTAGATCTTAAAGTAATATGGTCGTTTCATTAAAGATTGAAAAAAGTGTCCTTAATTAGAAGCACATAGCTGTAAATAGAAAGCGTAGTCTACCATATTTTTAATAGTCTAATTATCTATGTAGTCTTTTTATAAAGTGTGTTAAAACTATACGCACTTGGAAAATGTTTTAATGTGAGATGTTGTCTGATATTTCTTTTTTTAGCAGATTTTATCTGATTGTCAGTCAGGTCTATGTGTAAATGAATTTTGGTCAATACTGTAAAAATTTTGAAATAAACTATCTGAAATTACAAGAAATGGAAAATAATTTATAAGTTTTTTTCTGACAATCGCAATAATCCTAAATATATTCAAAGACAAAAATTGTTTTAATTTATTAACTAACATTATATTTTAATTTTATAATTCGGTTTTGGTTTCATTACTACTTCAAATACTGTTAAATAACCTGAACATTCTTCTTTTAATAAATGCTTTACTACTTAATAAAAAATAATGCTAATAAGCGTAAATAAATTCCTTTTTAAGGTCAATTTACTGAAGACGGTTCATTCATAGGACAGTATGTGCCAGGTAAATTGCAGCCACCTGTTAGTCCACAACCAGTCAATAATACCCCAGCTTTGCATACAACACCTTCAGCGCCTTCAGCCCCAACACAACTAAACACTACGGCTAATAATACAAATACAACAGCTGCCGTTGCAACTTACGTTTAAATTTATTAATTCCTAAAAACTAAAACTGTTTCTCAAAAGAAACAGAAACCAAAAAAAACATAGCGCAAAATGAATTAATTGCTTTTTACAAAACTGCTTTTTTATAAAAATGAAATACTAATTTTTTCATTGGCCTATATTTTATGTTTAATGAAAAGTGTATGCAGTTATTTTTATAATATATTATTTATTTTATTTAAATAAGATTATAAAAAATATAAATTTTTAGTCCTTATAACTTAAAAAAAGCCTTTCAAAAAATTATTAACAAAAAAAAATAATGCAAATATCATGTGTATGTTTGTATAATAATATTAATAAAAAAAGGAATAAAGAAAATTACTATAATAAATTAGTCTTATATAGTGCATACGTGTTATTGCATAAAGAGCGCGTATTTAATTTTTTTTTTTTTTAATAGCTTGGTAAAATAAAACTAATTACGTATGTCAAAAGTGAACTATCAATGATGATAACTTTTTCTTAAACCCAGTATCTCAATATAATTTTGCAATATTTTCTAAACTTTTTTTGTTTACGCGTACTTTTTATTTTGTTTTATTTAAGTTTAAAGATGTAAGAAGGGAGTATTCAAGTAAATGTAAATCAAATAATTTAATGAAATATAAACAGAATGTATAAAATACATAGTTTATCGAAAACAAAATTAAAGAAAATAAGTATAATGCAGTTAGTACTCGTATATGAGTTTAAAGGCGTTTCTTAATAATTCTGTTGTATTAGAAACTTGAAAAATTAAATTTATTATTTCTGTTATACTTATTTAATTCTTGTGTTCATTTCCTGATAAGACTTCCTTGAAAAACAGAAAAAAAGCACGTTGAGTAATATATTAACAAGGATAGTAAAAAAATCCAATTTTTCCTCGAAAGCTATTACAGATTTTATAAAATTACCAACTAAATATTTGACAATTTTTATATGTACGTAGGAAACAGAATTTAGTTAATTATAAATTGAAATATCATTTATATATGTACTAATCATTACAAATATTAAAAAAGAAAACCATTAATTGTACGAATAATTTATCTTTCAAGTATAATTTCTAATTTAACATGGCATTTTGTATCAATTGAAACCATGTGATTTAATTTAAGCTTCAATTGTTTTCTAATTCCTATTACGCAGGAAGTCATTTGAAAAAACACATGTACAACCTAATTTAAGTTCATTATTATAAACTTATACTACTTAAAATACTTGTAACAATTGTTTTAAACAGTTTCTAAAATGGTAATTTCATTCAGTAGCTACTGCAGTGTAAAATGGTGCACTTTTGTACAAACAGAATTGAAATCAAATAAAAATCCCGGGTCCACCATTTTTGAATGGAATTAAAATTTTGCGATTAAATTTTGACTAAACTAAATAATTTTTAATTTTAATTTGTCTATAATAATTTCAAATTCGTCCAATAGCTTAATTAAGTTTTTTATGTCAATTTTCTTAAATAAAAGCAAAACAATTATTTTTAAGAAATATAAACAATTAATAAAATATACTATGTGTACGTATGTATAATGTTCAAGTTGTACAAGTTAAAAACACAAATAAATAATAAATATGTACTAAAAAAAACTTTATTATAAATTTTTGTTGCTTTTATTACTTTTGTATTTTTTGTTCACTATTTAATTATTTTTTATTTATATTACATTAATAATATACCTTTTAAATTAAGAAAAGTAATTAAAAAAGTTTGCTTAAAAATGTTTGAAAATAATTACAGGGTTGCTTAGTTAAAATTTATGTAGGCTTTTTTAAAAAATAAAAAATAAATTATTTTTCATTCAAGCATTTCTTATTCAAAAATTCTGCTAAATAAAAGAATTAAAAAATAAATAAAATGATAAACTATTTTGCTAAACTTTATATTCAAAGTCAAGAACAAAGAAAACTGTCAAATATACTCCAACATTTCATTCTTCTTCCCACAGGCACACACAACACATTTAACCTGCACGCATATCCCAACGATAAAATACGAAAGCGAAATTATGACACACAAAGGGGACATATTAACAGTCAAAATTTACCATAAAACACTAAAAATGAGTCAATATTTTCGATTTTTTTACATGAAAAACAATCTAAAAAAACAGTACAACTGTAAGTACCACTAAATAACTTTAAAGTTTTTAAATCAAAATATTAGATATGATTTTTGAATGCTACTATCTGTCATAATCCTTAAATAGATTACTGAACATTAAACTAAAAATATATAAAACAACGATATTAATGTGAAAATAAATTAAAAATCTATTATAATAAACAAATAAAATTCTAAAATGAAAATAAATTATATGTGATTTGTTAACACAAAATTATAGTCAATGAGGAAAATGGTAAACATTTTAGCAACAAATCTAAACTAAACTTAATGAACAATTTTAAAACTGGTAACAAAAAGAGAGCGAATACAGTAGACAAGTCTCAACATCTGTATTTATTAATAAATAAAATTCCATTAATTTCTCACTGCCACTATTGAATATTCTTCATAAAATTTGTTTAGGGAATTAAACAAACAAATTAATAAAAGAACTTGTATGTGTTAAGGCATGTTTAAATTATATAAATCCCTTTTATTACTGCTACGCTACAATTATTCAATAGAAATAAAACAAAAAAATAAATAAAAATTTATGTATGTGCAGTCTTTTTTCTTTTTTAAATGATAACAACTATTTTTACTTAATTAAAAAATGTTTACTTGTTAAATATAAATATATGTATGCATGCTGAATTTGATATTTAATTCATTAACCATAAGAAATGACAGATGAAATAATGTTTTATTTAGCAAATATAACACAAATATATTTTAACAAAAATTAAAATGAAAAATAAATGTGTATGAAATAACAGCAGATTAACATTAGTTTGTACGTAAAAATGATCAACAGTATATATTCTAATAAATAAATAAAAAAAAACATATACATATATCGGAAACCCCTTATTTCTTTGGGAATTTGTAGAAGCCGATATTATCTGTGCGTTGAATAATACTCCAATAACGGTTTGTATGTACATTTAATAGTTTTTAGTTTGTTATTTAAAGTTAAAACAAATCTAAAATTTCGAAAGTGCCCCTATTCTGCGTTTCGATTCAAATCGAAATTTTTTCCGTTTCGATTCTGTTCATTTTCTTTCTATTGTATGTATTCTGCATTACATTCGTAGCTACGTTTTTCTAAATTGTTGAAGTTTTAATGGAGATTCATTCAATTTTTGTTTTTGTTAGTCCAAAACTTACCTGTTTTTATTAAATACAAAATGAAAATATGCAAAATACGAAATATTTAATAAAAATATAAGTTTAAGGTTGTCAATTTGAATGAAAAAGACAAACAAAAATTTAGTGTTTTCATATTGAACACCTTAGTGTATGCACCCATTTGGAGTTTTTATTACAATTTGCTTATTTTTCTGTTTCTATTTCACATGATCCTATGCGTTTGAAAAAATTATTGTTTTCTCCTTTTTCTTTCGATTCAGTTTTTGTTTGGAATACCAATTTTTGGTCGTAATTTAAGTGAATGAAAAAACGTAATCGAAGCGCTGAATAGGGGTGAATAAAACTTCCTTGTGAGATGGATCTGCTCAAAAATCTAGTTTTTTGAATAGAACATATAGAAAGGTAGAAAGAACAAGTAAGAGATTAAAGGAACTGTAGATGGGCACCGAACACCAGAAGACTGAATATGGGAATATGTCCAAAAATTACAGCGCACCGCTGGCCCTAGCAAAGAAGTTTATATCATAAGATTCCGGGAGTTACAAATGGTCACTAAAGTACAACGAACTAAGAAACTTGAAGCCGTATATCACCTTGCGTAGGATAATGATGTCACGACTTTCACAAGAATAGCCGTGAAAAACCACTAAGGGGTGAATCTATGAAAATTGTTTTAAAATTGTATGAAATTTCATTCGATATAGAGTTCCGTAATTTGCCCCAGCTCACTAAAAATGCAATGCCAAACACTCCTCGCTAGTTCACAAATAGATGCATCACTCCATTTGCATTGACAACTCATAGATGTCAAGGCTTTAATAGATATATCTAGAGTACAAATAGATAAAATTTAATAAACATACACGGAGATATTTTTCTAAAGGAATGTTTGGAAACTCTTTTATATATTATATATATTATTTGCACAATATTTTAGGTTTTTACATAATTACAATACAATTCGCTAACATACATATGTATACAATTTATAGAATATGACGTTAAAATAATGGTCAACGAAAAAAAAACATACTGATGCCTTTCATCCAACAAGTTTTTAAATATACTTATTTATGAATAACAACAAAAAATACTTGATAAAATAAAAATATTTCAACAGGGAATTTAAAACCTCTCTCTTGTTTTTCCTGTTTAAAATGAGTTTTTATTTGAATTTAGAAAATTGGTATGTAGTTATCAATTTTCGCACGATGTTTTTGAGCCACACACTCAGCAATCCATACGATATTGCGGCACTCTTGCTCTTTTAATTTTAAGTATGCATAGAAAACTCCAAAGTGGAATTGCTGCAAGAAAGCATAAACATTCAATTTGACTTCGTGTTCAAAGAATTTGTCTTCCAAGGTTTTGTCACCAGGATTGGTGCCAGAACCATCGAAAAGGGCAGCATATTCAGCATAATATTCGGCAACAGTTTTCACTTGTTCGTAGTCGTCAGCACGGGCTAAAGCAGCCAAACCATCAGGATTCATTTTACCGCAACGGGGATACAACTTGGCACGATCATCTTTAGACAACTCAGTGCCAAAAGAATTAATAGTTATAATAATAGCACGACGGTCAGCTTCAAACTACATAAGGAATAAAAAAGAGAAAGTAAGCAATTTCAATGAATTCGTATGTATATAGGCAATGAACTACTTACAGCTAAAATTTCGCACATAACATCAGCGGTAGAGCCGCCCATTTTTTGGCAGAATTCATAAAAAGCTTCCAAGTAAGCCTTATACAAAGTGTTACGAATAATTTCAATATTCATTTCGTCTAAATCTTGTTCAGAAATACAATCAACGAAAAAGGGAGCCAAAGGAGTATCAACTAATACAGCGTTGTATAATTCAGCTGGTGTGGCAGCCACATGAATAGCTTCCATTTGTTCGAAACTACCCAAGGGGTGGCATTTTGGAATAAGTTCTGATATGGGGCGTTGGTGTAGTGTACCCGTAATCAACAGAATTATATTGTCAATCATATAACCATAGGTGATAAAGTCCAAGAAACTTGCCAAAGGCTCGACAGCATGATTACGCATATGTTGGAACTCAATGACCAACTTTTCGCGCAACTTGTCATCAATAACGGAGACAGACAACGGTGAGGGCTCATTAGCCAAAAAACTACCATAATCCGTTCCTTGTAAATGTAATTTTAAATCTGCAACAGAAAAACAAACAAAAAAGTGAAAACAAATCACAAGACAATAAATAAATTATCTTTCACTGATTGCACTTTTATTTCTTATTTCGATTACTCTATCTCTTTCGCTCATATAAGATGGCATCCACATCCATACTCACACTTATGTTAGCAAAGTGTATGTCACATGACTTGCCCTTGTAATTTTTGTTAAACAGACTCCCGGATTTACATCAAATGCATTTGACTAGACTTATTCCCCAAAGTTTACTTACCTTCTAACGTTTCGCACTGTACCAAATTCAAGTAATCAGATTGTTTCAAGATTCCACACTTGAAACCACGGCACAAGCCTTCCAAGTAACCACCATCAATATTGAACATAAAACCTGAGCCAGTCATTTTTAAGTTTTCTTTTTCAGATCCTACAAAAAAAGTTGTATGTAACGAAAAACACTATTGTTAATATATTTTTTTAAATGGTTTTTTTTGCGTTGTTTATAGGAATGAAAAATTTATTTTTCTCCAAAAATAACTAACTGGTTCGGAAGAAAAAAGAACTTTTTCTCTATTTCTTTTCCTTTATCGACCTGTCATATGACTGATATGCTTTAACTTTACTTTTGTATTCACAATAAGTCAAAGAGTGATGCCAAGTATAAAGAATGTTTTCTACGCTGGCAATACCACTAAAGGTGCTACTTAATAATTTTAAGCTAAATGCGCTAAAAGCAAAAATAATATAAGAATTTGTATATAACCTTTAGTTCTAATCCCTTTTATATTTTCTTTCAAATTTTGTTTTTTAACCCATTAACAGATATATTATGTATTTTACTAAATATAATTTTATAAATTAGCAACCCTTAAAAGTAATTTGGCATAACGTACGTTTCAACTCTGTTTTTTACCAGCTGTCTTATTAAACAGAGATAACAATATTACAATTACCCTCTATATATCTGCAGAAGAGAAAGAGATAATTATCTCTTTACCTTTGTCCACAAAACTTTGCAAATTTTCTTTACGTATAACTTCTTCCAACAATCTGCGAAAAGAATAACGTAATTTCTCATCGTGTGTGAACTTAATTTAAAAATTTGTAATAATTTTATTAAGATCAAATAATTTTTAATGCTATAATACCAACAATATTACAAAAACAAAGAAATTTGCAAACAAATGCAACAAAAAGCCATTGTGATAAAACAGTTTAACGAATGAAATAAAACCACAAAGAAAATAAAGAAGGAGAGAAAGAAAATACAAAAAAGTCGAATACTCCCAAGTGGACTTGAAAATATCAGAAAAGAGGCAGTCAGAGTAGAAAAAGAAAATAGCAGTAGAAACTCACAAAAAGCCAGTAATTGCTAAAAATTAGTAAAAATTTTTATTAAAAAATACGTAGCGGTTAAAAATAACATATTATCAATTCTTTTAAATTTTCGGAATTAAGAGAGAATATTTAGTAAACATTGGCATTAATAGTAAACCTGATTTACCCATTTTAAAACTGCTTTGCTGCCTCTTTTTTTATAAAAAAGAAGAATTTCCTAACGAAACGTCAATAGTGATTAATCTGTCCCATTTATAAAAAAGCAAAAAGTAAGTTTTGGCCAACATAAACTGAAAGATCATAAATTTGTTGAAGAATTAAACAACAAAAACATTTGCTGCATCCAACCGTTTATCCATTGTCGACGTCTTTAAGCATTGAAGATGGCGTTAGACATGGGTATACAAGTGAATGGCAGCAATGCGCTGACATCATCCTTTACTGCCAAGAAGAAGGATGCTGCTGGTAATGCTGAAAAAGAAAATCTCTGGTGAGTTTTTTACCTAATATGTAAATAAATAGAAGACACAAAATATTACTCATCATGTGGAAAGGAGAAATAAAAAATGAACCTGTTTTTTCTCCCTGAATTCTTATCATTTTGCATTTCTATTTACTTTGGTGCAATTGCATTAAAAATACAGACGAAACACTAATTGTGTGGGTGCATATTTATAGAAGGCCCACAACCAACAACTACTACAGCCTCTAATAGAAAATAGTACTTTTTCTAACCCCAAAATTAAAAGAGAAAAAAGGAAAAAAAAAACCTTTAATTCAACTTATATTATGTTTTGTTTCTTTGCTACGTTCATTTATTCTATACTTTTTCTTTTTCTCCTCGCCCAAAATTTAAATTGTTGTTGTTTTTTATTTGGCTAATACCAGCCACAAATTACTTTTAACCGCTATTGTTGCTCTTACTCTTCACATAGTTAGAGTGGGGTTCGTTGCGATGTGTCATCATCATATCACACAGCAGAGCGCTCTTAGTTGACGTTCATAATTTTAATGTTTCTTTTTCAAATATTTTCTTCTATTTCTTTTTTTACCATAATATGTTTTTGTTGCTTTAAATTCAAATAAATCTTTTTATTATTTGTCTTATGTAGTACATTTCAACAACATATTACATATGCAAATTAAAAAAAAAAACTATAGGATATAAGGTCTCTAGGTTTAGTGTAATACCTAGTATATACTGTATGTACGAAAATGCTTACCACCTTCACTGATAACAATATGATTTCCGCAATCAAATGATACTAAATATGTGTTAATTTTTATTGAATAGCATTAAATAAAAAAAGTAAAAATTCACAATTATACTTTGTATTTCAAAAGATAAGAGGAAGCATATTATCCAAATACGTATAAGAAATTAATTTTTGAAACTTGAAACTTTTTAAGAATTTATAGTTAAAAAAATGAATCCATTATCCGTTATTTTTTATATAGTTATAGTTCGCACAGGAATATTGCAAAGTATCTTGATATTCGAACAAAAGTATGGAAAACACTTGCCTTTCTTACAAATTCTTTTAAATGTTAGATATTGACTGATTTCTTTAACCTACTTTCTTGGCTTAAGCTGAAAAATGTTATTATTATTATTAAAACCTAATTAAATATCACCTCCCAATTATTAGGGACTTGAATATGTGAGATTCAATGATTCATACATATGTAAGTAGCAATTATAATATAAAAAAACTAAAAATGGCATGAGAGATGACAAAAGAGTAGTCAGTCAGCAGCTAATACATATTTCAATAATTGTTAATTAATATTCACCTAACGAATTTGAATATAGAAATATTTCAAGTGTTTACAAAAACAACTTACGCAAAATTAAAAGAGAAACGGCGGAACGGTGGTGGTTTTTGTTTAACAAAACAAATAAGAAAAAGATATATATTAACTTATGGTTGACATCATTTAAATCGAAATACAAGAATTAAAGAAGTTTTATTGCGAACAAAATTTTATTTTATTTTATTGTTTTGTTACATTATATATGTATACATCTTAAAATTTTACATTCCTTCAATGTAGACATCGTCTTCATCATTTTCAAAATCGCTAGCCTCCAAAGATGCCACATCATCGCTGGGTTGATCATAATTTAATTGTAAGCGCTCTAACAGATCAGTTGATACAATTGCGAAATCTTCCCACATTTGTGATAAAAAATCATTTTTAGTATTTCTTAAAACTTTTTCTTCATCTAAGTACTCAGCCAAAATATCGCTCAGTTCGTCTAAAGTGGCCTCTGAACATACATCTTCAATGTGCGGTGTATCTATAAAAAGATTCCAAAAAGCTTGTGCTATTATAGTGGCGAGAAACCAGTCACTATTTTGTTGCAAAGCATCACGTAATAGATTTAACAAAATTTCTGGTCCTCTCAATTTGATGAGTGGTAAACGATTCTCCACATCTCCCAACAGATTAACTAATATACCAATTGTGCAAGCCTTTAGGTCATAGAGTTGACTTGTAGCTACGTGATTTAGTATTTTAACAACAAGTTTAAGTCCTTTAGTTTTACAAAAAGATTTCCTTGCTCTTTCATTTCTAGTCAAATTGCCTAAAACTCTGGTTGTTTCAGTCTGCGTATGTTCATCACTATTTGTCTTAAGTATGGAGCATAGTTGTGTTGCTAATTCTGGCAATACAGATTGCAGACTTCCTTTAGATTCGATAACTTGAGCTGGAGTAGGAGTTATTTTGTCTTGGTAGAAACAAAGATTGTGTAATGCTCCTAAAGTTGCATGTGTCAGTTCTTGTAATTCTTGTTTCTAAAAATAATGGATGTCATAAATTATGAAATGTTTTAGGAATTGAGGCAATACAATAATTTACCATCTTAATGCTCTTAATTTGTTGTGATGCCCTAAGTATCAGTAACAGTATGTTACCTAATGACTGAGTGTTGCCTAAACCAAAACCAACTTCTTCATTGACACTCATATTTGCCAATACCCTTATCATCTTGATTAAGACATCAACCACAGTATCTCCCATAGAGTTATGCAGTGTTAAAGGTTCCTTGGAAAAGATTTCTAATATATTTAATAAGTACTCCATGGCCACATCGTTATGATAAAACTGTGGAAAAAAGAAGAGTATAAATGAAATTATAGAAAATCACTAAAAAAAAAACATACCTGTACTCTTGCATTGTCATATTTTGCCATAATATTTCCTAAAATATAGCCCAAGCGACTTATAAGAGAAAGTAATTTCTCAGCTTGATTGCTTTTATAATTTGCACAACACGGACCCAGGAGCATACCAATGCGACCAGCAAAATTTGTTAATATATGAAGGCAATCAGAGTCTTCCGAAAGAACACTTCAAAAAGATTATACTCAATAATCAATGTATAAATAGTAAGTATGTGTATTGTTGTAATATCTTACCTTAGGGTTCTGACAATATTTGCTTGAACGTCAACTTCTCCTATGGTCACTTCGGCTGCTCTTACTAAATGCGGACACGCCAATTCAAGTTGAATGTTTGTTTGCTTGTTAAAAGTGCGATTTGAATTTTCCAATTGCTCAAATGAAGATGAAATTTGTCTTACATCAGCTAAAGCCCTTAAAGCTGCTGATAATTGATATAAGGAATGTAGCGGTGGTCCACTTAATTTTTGCATTGCTCCTGCTTCATTTAGCATTTGTAAATGCAATATCATCAATTGCACAGCTCCGTGGTGTGACAAACGTACTACCAAAGCGTCTTGTTTTGATAGCTTTTCTACAAAATCTTTTTGTTGTCTTTCATATTGTATATTATATGCTTCTCCTAAGTTGGGAGCAGTACTTGGCTTGCGTGGCAATTCAAACTGTTCTGACCAGTTTCGACTAATATCCTTAATATTGGTTAGTTCTGCTCTCTCTTGCACGGTACTGCAGGTAAGAAAACGTATGGCACCGTAACCATAGATGCAAGCCTCAGGGTCTTCTAGAGGACTAGCCCTACCCAAACCATCTATTAGTAATTCCAAAAGATCACCGTCATAAAACAAATAATCATTTTGTTCACTACGAGCAACCTTAAATATTAATTTACAGGCTCCCGTTAAATTACTGCCAGAAACACGCAACTGTAAGAAAGTTTGCCTATTGTTGGAATAGATTCTACGAAAATACCAATCTAAACTTACGGCTAAAACAACTCTGGCTACGGCTAACAAAATTTTTGGTGATGATGACTCCACCAAGCCATAAAGTCCTCCCAATATGAAACCCTTTTTAAATTGTTTTTCATTTTTTCGAACTCTGTTGTGTAATTCTGTTAAAATCTGAGATTTACCATTGTTAGAAAATATTAAAGAAATTTTCCTTAGTTCCTTATCAAAACTTACTGAGTTAATGTGACTTGCTGTTTCTTCCGTGCACTCCTTAAGTCCTGAATGTTCTTTTAGCATTTCAATAAGTTTTTCAGTGGATGACTGTCCCAACAAGTCATTGCTACGTGTTAAAATTTTTCGAGTTGTCAAAAGGTTAATCGCACAATTTTCCTTTAAATTATGGCCCATTAAATGTATTGCTGCATTATTTTCAATATCAGCTGTTTTGGCTCTTTCTTTATTAGTACTGAGTGTATTTTCTTAAATTCGTTTAAAGCAAGGTTAATAATTAATTTATACATTTTCATTGTTTTTTTTAACATATATATGTATGTATGTATACTAAATACCTTTAAGATTTGTTGAAGCTTCTTTGATTTCTAGAGCTGGTAATTTACGTACCAATTGTGATTTTGCTTGCATTTGAAGTGAATTTTTTGATTTACCACACAGTAAATTATTTCCGTTATTTTCGTTTTCATAACATTCGAAATGTGATTCAAGCGATTGAGAGCGACGAGATTTATTTTTACAAATACTATCTTCCTCGTACTTACCATCTATTTCATAGTTGAGAGACAACTGCTTAGGAATGGATCGCTTTATTTCACACTCTTCTGCAGCCGCTAATGGTTCTAAAGAGGGCGTACGTGGTGTGGAACCACGTGGGTCAATATTTCGCAAATAACGCAAACTGCAATTATTTATAATATATATTAAAAAAATCCAATACATATATTACAAAAAGAAATAGATTCATACGAAAAAGCGCTGGGTGGTCTTCCAGGTAATTTCACTTTGCCATATAAAACTCTGCCAGGCTCTCTTGGCGTAATAGGTCGCTTTGTGCTAACAACTCGAACACCACCAACTACTTGAAAAATTGCAAAAAATAATGTAACAATATAAAATAATATATTTCACTTTTTTTTGTAAAAATGCAATATATACAATACCATTTGAAATTTGATTTATATTTTTCGTGTTGTTCGCTTCACCACCCACATCACTTAGAAAACTTTTTGCCTCATTTATCATTTCAGCTGATGTTCTACGTCTACCCAAACCTACCAACGATTGCTCCAATTGTGGTAGATGTATATTGTGCGAATTTTTATGACTAAAACCCATTTTTTCTACACTTTTTAAATTATTTTTTGTTTCCATTTCTCTAATTTCTTGAATTATCTAGTAATTATATTATGATTGTAATAAATAGATGTATATTTTATATAAAACTTTTTTTTAATAATTCTTTTTCTTTTACATCGTTTCGATTTCTTTTCACTTTGGTGGTTACATTTGAAATATTTAAACGCAACATTGGAAATTTACGTAGAAGTCTTTAGTTTGGCATATATTGACACCATAACAACCGCTTTTCTGTTAACATGAAGAGGAAAAAACTCACTCACATGGTCGACAGGATAACAAAACTTTATGTGTATCCATAATATCGTATAGAATTGTATGAAGTAATTTAGTAAATGGTTCCTTAAAGTACAGTGGTGTCAAGAGCTTTTTTAGCTTAGTTTAGTTTAGTTTGCAGTAGAAAGTAATAAACATTTCTTTTGAAATAGTTTGACTGAAGAAAAAATTTAAAATTTTAATATTAAAAGAAATAAGCCAAATTTTGATGTTTTTAGCTTTATGAATGTCTCTTCCAATTTATTGTGGTTATACAAATTGTTGGTAATTTTCTCAATAGTAGTCACTGTTATTTACAATTAAGCCATTTTTACTTTATTTATTTACTCAATACCCCTATAAAACAAATTAGAAAAATCAATAGATTTGTAATCAAAAACCATTCTGTTCCTGTGAGCAACAAATATTCCCTTTAAAATCACTCGAAAATACAATAGACAATTGCATTTAAATTGTTTCGTTTTATTAGAACACGAAGGGACACACGCGAAATATTTATATTTTTCATTTCAATTTTAGTAAACAAAGTGGCAATAAAGTTCGTTTTGACTAACCATACCCTATTCGAAGAAGGACAATTAATGCTTAGGCAATTTAATTCAATTGAAATATAATTTGAAGTCTAATTTAATTAAATTGTTTAAATATTTTATTTATACCAATATACAATTTACTTAATTAATAAAGAAGACGATATTCGTGTTTAATTTTCTTCAGTAATAATTCAAGTCTTAAAAAACTAATTTATCAGGATTACATTGAAAGTAATAATGGTGTGGGGGTGATGAATTAAATTAATTTCAATTACTTTGTAAGGAATAATGATGTTGCAATTCCTGCAACAAAACAATCCAAATCAGTGTGCTTTGTAAGTGAAATCATTAAACATTTATCACTTTTTTAAATTGCTTATTCTTAAATAGTAAAGCGAATAGAAAACAATGTATGTAGACAGTCTCTATTTTTGCACTACAATTTATGTTGAAAACCATGCAAATATTTTAGCATGTCCCATAATGCGAATTTATCCATAATTATGGTCACGTAAAAAGCATTTTAATGAGCTCGTAAAAAGCAGTTGGTTGTAGCGTATTAAATAAATTATTCAATTTTAAAATGTTTTTGTTGTTGTTTTTTTAAGGTCTTCAATTTTGAGTGAGGTTCAAAAGCAAGGCAGCACAAAGCTTCCATCGAATAAATCTGTATTAGTACTGGGTGATAATGCAACTGGTAAAACAACTTTGGTGGCAAAATTGCAGGGCGTTGAAAATCCGAAAAAAGGATCAGGCCTAGAATACGCTTACATTGACGTTAAAGATGAATACAGAGATGGTAAGTTTGATCTTTTAAAATAAATTTATGTAAAGCAATACAAAGTATGTATTGTTATTTACAGATATGACTCGTTTAAGTGTTTGGGTTTTGGATGGTGATCCAGGCCATAAAAATTTATTGCATTTTGCTCTGAATGAACAAAATTATGCGCATACATTAGTTATTCTTACAGTCTCAATGACTCAACCATGGTTTTGGCTAAAACAACTTAATCATTGGATAAAGGTTTTATCCGATCATATTGAAACTTTAAAGTTAGAGCCTGAAGAGAAACAAGAAGCCCGCCAGCGTTTAATAACATCTTGGCAGAGTTATTGTGAAGTTGGTGACGATTTAGATCCTGGATCACCGGTAAAACGCACGATGAGAAATAATTCCATAGATGATGATGATCTGTTACCGCTTACGGAAGACGCGTTATTAACAAATCTTGGTTTGGATATTGTAGTAGTTGTTACAAAGGTAAAATTTAACACTAAACTATGATGGCAAATACTTTAATATTTATATTTCAATTTATTATTTAGACTGACTACATGACAACTTTGGAAAAAGAATACGATTATCGAGATGAACATTTTGATTTTATTCAACAATGGATAAGACGTTTCTGTTTGGAGCATGGCGCATCACTTTTTTACACAAGTGTCAAAGAAGACAAAAACTGTGATCTCCTCTACAAATATTTAACACATCGAATCTATGGTCTACCATTCCGAACACCTGCCCTAGTCGTTGAAAAAGATGCGGTTTTAATGTATTTCAAACTCTTACAGACCTAAGCTTTGAACATAATTAAAACAAAAAATTCTTTTATTACAGTCCTGCCGGTTGGGATAGCTTAAAGAAAATAAGTATTTTACATGAGAATTTGCATTCTTGTAAACCTAAAGATTATTACCAAGACATTATAACAGCTCCGCCTTCCAGAAAAGTATGTTTTATTGTATTCCACTTGTTTGTTTTTAAGTTAAACCTCATCATTATTTGTTCCTATTTTAAGGCTGTTTCAAATCGTGAAATAGAAGTTCAAACAGAAGACGAACAAACGTTTTTGGCACGACAGCAAGAAGTTCTCAAGGCTGGCGGTCAAGTACGTAGTGAATCACCTTTACGTTCCCAGGCTAGTAAAGCTTTGCCTCGCACACCCGGTTCTGCTAATCAGAACTCACCAACTAGAAAAGTAAAGTCCATATTAATATTTTAAATATGTGCAAAAATGTTAGCATTTCTGTGGTTTTGAACTTAAAATTACATAAGAATGCAACTTAGACGAAATTAAATAAATTTAACTGTTTTATATTTGATAGCAAAAAAAGCAATTTCAAACGACTAGAACTTTTTCAAAATTTTTGAGTACTTTAGACACAGTTTTTTTAAACACTTCAAATTGCTTGTGTTACGATTTGGAGAAACTTGTTATTAATTATCATTGCAGTTATTAATGATAATGTTACTATTTTTAATTTTTCCTTTTCAATAATAATTACTACAAATTTTAATTTAATTTTTTTTTAACAGCTCGATGTTAAAATGAATCCTGCAACACCTGGAGGTGAAGGAGTTTTAGCGAATTTCTTTAATTCTTTGTTGCACAAAAAATCAGGTTCACCGGCAACACCGCCTAGTGCCATGAGTACACCAAGAACTAATGGATCAGATAGCATGTTAACACCCGATAAACTATCTGTGCGTACAGATGCTGCTGCAGAACTAGATCGTTTAGCGAGGAGCGTGAAGAAGGATGTGGATTTTTCGCAAAGCGAGTGTTAAAAATCAATACCTTAAAAAAATTAGAGACACTAATTTCTGATAATCCTCAAAAAATGTTAAATTTAAATTAGTGAACAATTAGAAAGAACTTTAAAATTATAAATGAAATTAAAAATATACTTTTTATGTTTTAAAGTAAAAAGGAAAAGGAAATTAAAAAAATAATAAAACATGAGGTCTTTCTATTTCATCCTTATATTATTGAGACTTTTTAGCAAGCACTAGAGAAAGTATAATTACAAAAAAATGTTAAGACGAGAAGGATGTGAATTTTTTCTATAGCATTACACAAAAAAATGAAATTATTTTATCTGCCCTCCATTTTTAATATAATTTTGCTTTATTGAACAATCTTAAAGTTGTGCTCAGTTTTTTAAAACATTAAATATATATATATATATATTTTATTTTTTTATTTTCTTTTTTTAATAAGTCAATAAAATCAAATCAAGTATTGTACACAACTTTATATGCAAACATACAATTTTTGTTAATAATATGGCTTAATGATCAATAAAAAGTATTTTTAATAGGCATTCAATATTTAAATATAATTTGATTTAGTTGCTCAAAGATTTGTATGTATGTTATACAATATTATAACGAAGGAATAAGTATGTAATGTTATCATCATACAATTATTACCATATAAATACAAAAGACACTCCATAATCTGTAAAATACTTAAAAACAAAAATAATACCCTTAAAATAATACCCTTCTTAATAAATTAAATAACCATTTTAACAATTTTTTTTATTTCGTTTTATGACAGCAGACAGACAGTTATTGCGAAAAACAAATACTCGCATTTCATTTTTATTACATATTAGTAAAAACCAGAAGGCAAAATTGAAATGTGTTTCGAATAAAAATCTTAAAATCTAAAACGCAACATGTTATATGTATCTTATTTTTAATAGTACGAGTAATAAAGTATTCTTTTTTTATAAACTTTGCTTTTTATATTTTTCAAAATTGTTTCGCTGATATTAATACTTTTAATAATCAATGAGACGAAGACCAGGGCCTTAATATATATTTTTACGTTAAAGTGTATGCAATATGAAAAAAACTCTTTAACATTAAATGTAAAAAACAAAAAACTTTTTATTTATTTTTATATATTTTATTTAACAAATTCACTAAAAAAAAAATACAAAAATTTGCTTAACTATTTGCTTTAAGTGAACTTTTTTGTGTGTTTAAAGAAAAGGAAATGAAAAAAACATATGTATTTATTATTAACTGCAAAGCTAACTACTATAAATAAATAAAAATAATTTATAAAAACAATTATTTAATTAAGAAATTGAATTATTAACTTAATTTCTTTTTCTTCAACAAATTCAAAAAAATTGTCTTTGATTTTATTTTATATCAAAATACCAGTTAATATTTTTTTAATTGTTGAGGGAAAACACGAAATGAATACATACTATATATACATAAATATAATGCTCGTTTCTTAAAGAATAAAAAAAAATAAATGTAAAAGAAAAATTAAGAGAATTTGTGGAAAAAGCAAGTTCCATAAAAACACTGTATATTTATAATTTTTAAATACATCACTTAAATATAAAGTAAGTAAAAATAATCTATCATTAATAATGTACACCTTACAGAATTAAATAAGTTAAATAAAAATCTAAATAATGAAAAATGAAAATGTGAGCAAACAAGGAATATAACGTTTGAAACCAATAAAATTAAATAGCTTTACCAATTGTCCCTCCTCTTTACGCCTTTTTCCACATATATGTGAATCAACCCTTTTCTGCACTTCTATACGTCCTTGCATTCAAACAAAAAAAAAATGTTTTTTCTGAGATTGCGTTGGAGTCACCCAATTATATTTTTACACAGTCTAAATAACTCCCATAAGAGTTTTTATTAAAGCGAAATTAAAAATATTTGTGCATTAAGGTACAGTTTACTTTATAAAAATAAAAGGCAATTCAAATATCAAAGTAACATAATTATAAAACTGTCACAGTTCACGAAAAACTGAAAACTCGTGTAGGTAGGAAGGTAGGAAAGGCGGTACCGAAAGTACCCCACCCAGAGACCACAGTGGTCCGTTTTGGAAAGAACCTTTCAACTGATAAGAAGAGTGAAGAGAAGAATTAGAAAAATAAATAGAGAGGAAGGACAGAGAAGGAAATAGGAGAAAAAGTAGAAGAAGAGGGCGTACAGAAAAAAGAGACGGATGCCCAAAGAAGACCAGGCATCACCTAAGAAGCCAGCTGAGACCTGACAGAATGTCCTCCAGTTCTCATATCCTAGGCGGCGTAATGTCACCAAGGCCATCGAAAGAGCCCCGGCCAAATAACCTGAGCCTGCGCCCATAAAGAGTCGGTTAGTGACAGAGGATGTGTTCTACAGTTTCCTGGGGGAGCCGGCTTCCCAGTCCTCGCCCTCATGGCGCAGTGCCCAGTCACAAAGCCTATCAGAATCCTAAGAGATTCCCCCTCAGATTGAGGACCTATTCCGTCTTAAAAATCTAGTATTATTTTATCACAGCACAGCTCAAAGGGAAGTTGAGGTGAAGGCGAACGAAAATTGGCCCTCTTTTTTCCTCACATACGACACAGTGCAAGGCAAACAAACATAAACATTTTTATAAACATTTTTTATTCTTGTCCACACACACACTTAGCCATTACTTTAACTCAGCGTCTGAGTAACTAATATTAATGCATTTTACAATGTGTTAGTGATTTGAGAGTCTCTCACTCACGCTACTCTGCACTGTATTTTTCCGCTTGTTTTCTCTTTACTTTTCTTATTTATTTTTTGCCTATGCATGTGAGTACCGTACGTGTGAAAATAAGAGGAGAACAGTTCTTTGGCTAAATCTGCTTTAACTACACCCCTTCTAACACTTCTCACTCCTCTCTTTTTGTCACTATCAATTTTTTTTAAGGCATACACTATACTCTTCTCTACTAACTACTTACTACTCTCCTCTTTATTGTTTCTTATCTTCCCCTTTCTTCCTCATACGGGGTTCGAACCAGGTACTCCGAGAAAATGAACGATTTCATATCATAATTTTTACCACTTCACCCATCATCTTGTATTAACTACTGATGACGAAAGAAGTTGGATATTAACATGAAATTCCACCAAAAGGGTGAATAATGATTGTTTTTTATCACGCAACGCTATAAATCAAACACATCACAAAACTCAGCAAACATCACCTTTATTTTCAATCACAAGTCGAAGAGATGAGAAAAGAGAGCTTATTTCTTCTCTTACAACACAGAGATGGCTGGTTGGTACACAATAACAACGCGGTACTAAATAACATACTAATTTACTCTTTCTACTATAAGCTTAGTCTAAAATTAACTACAACTCTTTATTGTTTCTTAAGAAGACACTAAAAACAAACTTTGTAACATTTTTTAAAACACATATTTCTTTAATCTTTATATTCCTACACAAAACTTCTATTTACAAAAGCGTTGAACTTTGTACTTTAGAAATACAATAACCTTTTAATGATGATCTCTATCACCTATCCACCGTTCTAATTACAGTGCAAGATAAACATAAGAACGAGCGCACGCGCGCGTGCAAAATAATATGAAATATCACCATATTTATTAAAAGAGGTGACTAATTTATTTTACTTTGTACATAATTTGGTAGCAGGACTGACAGATGAAATTTATATTAAATCGTCATTAGATAGATATTTAGAAAATATCGGCGTTTTACATTTTACATTTTTTTAAAAATCGGCCAATATAAAAGCAAATTTTTAGTATTTTTCACATTTATTTCAAAAATATATTACAGATATTAGAATAAAACTTCCTATATTTACAGTTGAGGACGTTTATAACGAACTTGAAAAGAAGGCCCAGAAAGGCTGTTGATTACTTCAATGAACTGGAGATACTCCACCAAATTTTCGCAATTTAAATTTTATAATCTGAAAAGAGGAAAAATGTGCACATAGTTACTAAAGTACATCATACATACAGAACTTTATATCTATGTTTTTGAGAAAAAAAATAATTATAATAAATAATAACTCTTATATTAATAAAACAAAAAAAATTAACAAAATTAACATAAATATCTTTTTAAAATTAAATAAATTAAATAATTTTTCAGATTTTTACAAATATACTAAGGTATATGCACCATTTTTATAGACCCACCGTCATAACACAGTCCTTACAACTTTAGCTTTTGTAGAATGAATGAACAGCAATGTGGAATATAATGGTATTTAAATAACCCTTTGACGACGCATGCGACACATATATCCCATTTTGTTGTTCGTCATTACAGACACATTTCCCAAAGGATTTTAATCAAATCAGTTTTGTTCGATAAAAAAAAAAACAAATGTTATCTTTGATATTCGAGTTAACATACAGCTTTTGTTGTTTAAATTTGGTTTAAGGGCATCTCAGGATCAGAAATGTGTATTTATTTTTTTCCAATTTTAGTTTCCCATCTGCTCATTTTCAAAAATAACGTATTTGATTTACAATAATTAAATGAAAAATTTGTTTCCAAAGCGCAACTAAAACTTCGAATTTCTTTACAAATTGCGGCGCTGAAACCGTTGGACATTTTACATATTTCAAGCTAATCAGCAACATTAGCACTCTTATATCAAGAATGTGCATTGGCATTGGCTCATTGCTTACTTTTTGTAACGACAAAATTTGTTCCCAAATATTTACGTTTGACGACGAATGAGAGACATATATCCTATGATTTTTCTCGTGGAAGGAGTAACAATTTTTAAATTTTGACAGCACTTGAAAAGTTGCGCTTCCACAATAAACTTTTAAAAATTACCGCCTAGAATTTCTTCGTCGTCAGAGGGTTAAAGCTGTTCCACAGAAACTTACAAATTGATAACAAAATGTGCTTGTGTGAAGAACAACAAAAAAAAAAGGAAAATACAAGTTAAATAAAAATATATATGTTAGAAAATTATAGGAAAATACAAAACAAAGACATGAGCGACAAAAACATTATATCATTCTCTTTAGCCAAGTTAATAAAAGCTTTATTAACAATCAGCGAAGAGTCAGAACGAACAAATTTTGTTTTTGTTTTCGAAAAGCACATTTTTAGATCACTAAATTAACGATTCGATCAAAACTAAGGAGAAAATAATTTCAGTCATATAGAGAAAAAGAGCTTTAAACTTTAGTAATTGCAGTAAATTAATACTGAAAATTAAGAGAGCAAGAGAGCGAGTTTTATGTATTACTGCGTGCGCAGCCGACGTTTAAGTTAAACCAAGTTAAGCCATTCAAAGCTTTTATACGTAATAATAGTAACTTAACATATGTCGCACGCTTTAGACGTTCATTTGAAAAGTAAACGGTGAAATACTTTCAAAACGAATTCGTACATTCTCTAAAAATTACTTGATTTTATTTACACACATATAATATAAAACCCATAGAGTAATCGTAATTAAGCGGCATAAACAAGTGAAATAATTTTATTTATAAATATAGATAAAATACAAAAACAAACAAAAAACAAAAAAAAAAACAAATCAAATTGTAACGTAATTTAAATAAACAGTTAATTAATTTTAAAAACAAAATGGTGGAAACCGTTGTAACCGTTGAACGTACTACAACCACACAAACCTCAGCACCCACCACAGGTGGCGGTCTAAGCGCACTAAGGATTAATATTGGATATTTCCAAACGGTTCCTGGCATAATAAAACTTGTACAATTTGTAAGTTCAAAAGCTTTTCGAATTAATTATTTCTTTTAAAGAAATAACTAATTTTTTTTTTAAATGTATATACATACCTATTATATTTTTGAGTAACTGGGCCACAGATACTACCAGTTTATCAAAGCTTTTTAATCCAATATTATCATTTTTTATCACCAGTAATTATTGTCTCCATTATAAAGAACAGACAAAACATATGCATGTATAATACAATTTTTACTCACAATCATTTAAAGAAATTATAAATATTGGACTTTTTTAAAATAAATTTAAGACGGTTTATAATGCTGCTAAGTTATTATCTTTATTACCAGCTTCTATTGTTAAAATTCATACATATACATACTCATAAAGAAATCTAACAAGTGTGATCTTAGAGCGGAATTGTTGAATTATTCAATTGGCATCAAAACTAATTTATAAATTTATGATATCATAGCAGTATTAAATATAAATCAAAATCTATTATGCGCTTAGTAATGAAATTTTTAATCCTCTACTCCTACGAATCATGTTTATTCTCAAACTACTAGACAATAAGAAGCTTCAAATAATAAAAAATAAATAAAATAAAATTTCTTTACCAAAAATTTAATTTATTTTCAAAATCTTTATAAGCATGTGATGATAAAAATAAAAAATAAAATAATTCAAATAATAACGATAACAGTCGCCGAAGAATTAAATGCATTAAAATTGTGATAAAGGTGTTGTTTTTTAAATATGTATGTATGTATGTATGTATGTATATGCCAAAGTGCTTATCAGGAAATCTGATAAAGTTTAAAGTTTACAAAAAAAAAAATTTTTTTTAAAGCTATTCAATAAATTAGTCCAATGCTTCGGCTAAATTAAATGCATGCAATGTTCTCGTACCGACCGAAAATTTCACTTGAACACAAGGCACTCCTTCAAAAGTAGACAAATTTGAAGCATGTTTTTCTTTTCTTTTAAATTTAAATAAATAAAATATTTTTTGTTAAAAGCTAAAGTAGTATTGTATTAAAAGCGTTATCCAAAATTCTGAAAACAAATAAAAAAATATTTTTAATAGAAAAATATAATTATTTTATCATAGCTCTCACGTTGTTGAAATTTTGTTACCCTTGGACGATAATGGACGATAGATCTCTTCTATAAGAGGTTATATGGTGCGTTTCTAATGAAAAAAAGTTCCAGATTATTTAAGTTCAAAAAACTTACATACATGTAGCTTAAGAAAGGGTTTCTAAAGCAGTGAAAATTTGTTTAAAAGTATTAGTTTTTTACTTTGACTTATTTTTTAAAGCTGACGAAATCCTATTATTTAAAAAAACATTATAGTCGGCAATCTGATAACAATAATTAGTGTGTGACTTATAAAAAATACTGAGTAAAAAAGACAGTAGTAGAAAATAGTCCAAAAAATATATGTATAAAGTTTTAAATGCTAGTTAGGTTTTTTAAAATTAAAAATCTATTTAGTTTTCACATTAGAGACTTAGCACAAAACTTTAGCATCTAAATTTTTAATGAATTTTTTCTATTATATTCAGATTTATTCAAATTTCAAATGAATCCACTATATGTAGGTATACATATATGTCTATTTAAACGAGTAAAGTTAAAATATTAAAGTTTCAATGCCTGTCTAGTATTGATTTTTAAAATATAATTTGTTATTTTGTACATAGAAAAATAATAATTACTTTTCCATTAATATTTAATTGAGTAAAACTAAACAGTTGTGGTTGTTTTTTTTTCAACGCAATAAGCCAAATAAATATTCATCAACCTCCCACTTGAATAAAAATTATATTGTTCTGTGTGTCTTGTATGGATAATAAGCCATTAATGTCAATTATAATATAAAGCATGTCCTTCGTATTTACATACATACGTACATATTTATATGTGATGTACTTTCGTATTGGCCTTTTGGTCAAGGGTCTAAAATGGATTAAGGAAGAAATTCAATAAGAATGAAAAATATGTGTGTGTATGGTAAATATATTCCTTTGCTATTTTTATTGTCAGTGCTTTAGTTTAATAACAAATAAAAACTTATTGTTTTTATTGTATTTTTTCAACGAGTTCACTGTCAAATGTTCGGGATTCTTTTTATAAATTTCGATTGTTTTTTCTATTACATATTGTATTTAGTTTTTGTGTCTAAAAGTAATTTTTTACTTTTCTTTTACATTTTAAACTTTTAATTTTATTATTTAAACATTTTTTATACACATGTATAATATACGAAATATACTCGTGCATACACAACACATTCTTGAATGCATGTGTGTACGTGGTTTTGCGTGGTGTTAAAACTGTAGGTACGTTAATAATTTTTTTTATTTTCATCCCATCACGAGT
The DNA here is from genome assembly GCA_023159175.1 of Wohlfahrtia magnifica. Lineage (NCBI taxonomy): Eukaryota > Metazoa > Arthropoda > Insecta > Diptera > Sarcophagidae > Wohlfahrtia > Wohlfahrtia magnifica. The sequence continues at coordinate 3,033,141 of JAKWBJ010000060.1, forward strand.
ACGAATATTAACACCTTCTTTTTTGTCATTACGAGTATTTGTATTATTCTAATGGTATTTGTGCTCTCCATAACTAATATTCGTTATGATATTGGTTTTGAAATTGAGAAACACGTTGGCCTTTATTCCTATGCTTTTGCTAATTTCATATTATTTTTGACACAATTATTGCCCCTATAGCTTACGGAATTTACCAACGAATATAAGAATACGAACAATTTTGTGAAAACAAACAGCTGCTGCTGCTCTTTTTTTATTATTAAATATTTTTAAATAAAATATAAAAAGTTAAAAAAAAGTTTTAAATCATTTCTACTGAGTCAACACAAAAATATAAGCAAATGCTATTGACCAGATTGTGAAAAACGAAATTTATTTCTAATTTACATACACACACACAAGTAGTTTTATTATTTTTTTTTGCAAAAAAGTATATATAAAATTTCATATTTGAAAAATAATTTTTATTTTTGATTTTAGAAATCAATGCAAGAGTTATAAGCTATTGAATATTCCCTTGAAATTGTTTAATGATCGTTTCTAAATAAATTCATCTATACATCTTCGTATTCTCTATAGTTGTGTCATCATTTCGTTAAAACTTGTTAACAATTCAAACATTTTTTTTAATTGTTTTTTTTTTTTTTTAAATCATTGAGAACTATTTGAGACTATAAAATAAGGCGTTTCAGTAGACGTTCTATTAGATCATAAACTCAAACATCATCATATATAATATTTTTTTTATTCAAACAAATGCATTACAATACACACAAATACGTAATACATACTCATGGAAAGAATAAATTGAAAAATTTTGTAATTTTTGTCATTAATGCAATTGAGAGGACTACCATATGCATGTATTATACTTTTATTGGGATGGAAAAGCTGTGTTTAGTTTTCTTTTTTAAATTCGTTTTCGGAGCATCAAGTAAATCGTGCGGTAGCCATATCTTAAAGAAAGGGATCATCATTGAGGGAAGTGGTACTCGTTTGGATTTGTCTTTGTTTCAAAAACCAATGTCTGTTTAGAATATGCAGCTGAAGGTGCTGAACAAACCATTGTCAAAATAGATATCTTAGGCATTTAGAATTAGTTGAGTAATGCTGTAGAGCGAACTTTATTATCTCTATTGAATCGTAAAAGGTATTAATAACATGATTTGTGTATTCAAAATTCGACTCTATTTTTTAATAAAATTCATTTAAGACTTTATATAAACTTACGCTATTTGAATACATACTATACTTCACTTAAAGAATACGAAATTAAATCTCACAAATTGTCTTGTAGTAATAATTGCATTTGTGCATCTACTGCTAGCCTAAGATTACTTATACCTCTTATCAAATTCTCTTTGTACAGTCCAAGCCTAAAATTTTCCATATCTTCGTACAAAGGATTTATAAAAATACATACAGTTGTAGTACTATTATAATACAGTTTTTCCACAATATTTATAGAGATATTTTCGATTTATAAAATGTTTATGCTCCTAAAGCACAATTTGTATGAAAATTTGTTTTAAAAACCATTACGAATCAAAAATAATTTTTATTAATATGGGGGCTTGAATATTATTTTTCTTTAACCTTATATTTTTTACGAAGCTTTACACAAAAATTTTCTCTGTGTATGCGAGTAGCAAAATATTTTGTGAATATGATGATGACTTTTTTATTTACCGACAGACACCCACTTAAAATGAAATTGTGCCACATTTTACTTTTAACTATTAAAATTTTATATTCCACTACATAAGTATATAAAAGAATAATAGAAAACAAATTTTTATGCGTGCATAGAACTAAGAGTATACGAGTATGAGGGAAATCTCTAAGACAAAATTGTAAGCTTTTCAGTATTTGTTAAAATAAAAAAAAATTTTTTTAATTTTCATTCATATGTAACTCGTATATACAGACTAGTCTTAGTAACCTTTTAAGCATTTTATTAGTTTGTGTAAATTGTTTTGATTGGTGTCATTTGTTAAATTGTTAAATACATACATATATAAAATATTTTGATTTTGTCTAATATTTTCATAATAATATTTATTTATGGTTTTCATATTTTTTTGTGTGGTTTTTATATATAAAAATGTATTATGCTAAAAATAGTTTTATATTGCGATGATTACATCTTTTTTTTAAATATGTAAATTCCTGTTTTAATACATCATTTGCTAAAGTTTAACGAATGAACATTTCTGATATAATTATTTTTTAATATTTTTATAACAAAAAAATAAAATAAATATATACATATGCGTATGTATATAAAAGCAATTTAATTTGAAAGGATGAAAATATAGATACATTCTTATATATTTTTAAATTTTAAAACAGGTCACATCCATATACATATATTTTGCCCACATTCTTTTTAGCAATTTCTATTTTGTAAACTTTAATTATTTGTTTTTTATGAGTTCTTACTAAACATGGCCTACCAGTCAGCCACTCAGACAGCCATTATTTTAATTCCGTATATATACATATACGATATTTAGTATAAAAATGAGTGAATTTATTAAATATCAATTTTTAACAAACGAAAGTGAAATTGTTTTGTGTTTATGTATATATTTTACTATTAAAAAAAAATAAAACTATTTTTAATACCTACAGAACTTGTAAGTCAAGGCACATATATACATACAAATTATATGTAAATACAACTCTCCAACATGCATTTATGCAATTACAATTTATTAAACTATTGACCTTAACATTAATGGCTTCAAATATATACATACAAATATACACATGTGTGTGTGTGTAATTAATGAAATTAAGTTTCATTCACATAAATAAAAAATTGTATTAGCACATAATTCTTATATAATAATTATAGTCTATACGCACACTGACGGACTAAAATTTCGCTTCACATTTTATAGAGTGGCAAATAAACAAATAGTTTTAATAGGCAGAATAAAGAATTTCTAACAAAATTAATGTTATCTCATATATAAAAAAACTCTTGACATATAGTATTTCATCAGAGCTATAATATAATAGTGCTGAGATGAATATTAGCTGCAAAAAATATCGAAACTGACGTTTAGTTGCTTAAAATTTGATATGATTTGATTTGCTTTTTGACTTGTCCATTCAACTCTTCCCATTAATGGTTTATGGAATTAAAGGTCGAATTAGACGTCACTTAACAACCAAAATCAAATTGGTTGGTTATACCGTTGCGGTATCTCACCGCTAATCGAACACATAAGGTTGTGCATGTGCCTTGCACACGCTCAATATGAGTCGAATAACTTTCGTGTCATAAAAAAGCTGATGAAAAACAAATTTTCGACGATTCAAATTAAAAATAATATTGTTTGCAACCAATAGTTTAATAAGAAGATTTACTGAAGCATTAGACGACACAAAACATATCATAGACATATCATATCATAGGTATAAGAATTAATATGTCGGAAGGAGGCCAAAAATTTTGAGTTATCAATGTATGTATACTAATTAATATATGTATGTATTCTATCAGTAATGAAATAAATATACAAACATATGTATGACAATAAAATTAAACTCAAAATTATTGCTTATTGCTAATTACTATTTTTTTTTTGAGTGTAAACAATAAATAAAACCAACAACAAAAACTCAAAATCCCTAATCATTATATTCATTTCTATACATATATGTATATATAAATACAACATTATTAATTCAGAAATACTTTGGCCCCAATTTCAACGAATACCGATTGATTGTATTTGGACGTTAAAAAATGTATTGACTAGTGAACTGCAGTTGACAACTTTCATTATGAATAATTAATTGGAATAATAGTTGAGAAAAACAACAATGAAAAAACAAAGCGAATGACCAAAAAAAAAAAAGAAAACAAAAACAAAAGCGGTAACAATAGGTGAAATGGGAAAGTAACAAATTATGTATAATAAAATTATAAATAATAATAACAACAACAATAATGACGATAATGATAATAAGGTAATGAACATAATTCGTTCACATACATACATAATTATTGCCTAATGCTATTGTCATCATAATTATTATTGTCATCATTATTATCGTTCATTCATATTTAATAACCTAATCGCATGCGTACAGGGTGCATTGAACCAAAGGAGACGAAAATAATTTGATTTTCGTATGGCATGATAGAAGAAAATTAGTTTTTCAGCTCAATGTGTTCAATATGGTGTTTTACAACATAGTTTTTAGTGATTTTTTTAGATTAATATTGTCGTTCGTATTTCTCTAATAAGAAAACAATAAAAATTAAAAATTCCTTTTTACTTTGTATCGGTTAATTGTAATTAATTATTTTAATTAAGCCTAAAGGCTTAAACAGAATTCTTCTGATGGTGTTGATAAGCTTCAAATAGCTTATAAAAAATATATAAAAAATTTTTTGCATGTTTTTACTGCATATTTCGTTTATTTTATTTATCAATATAATTTTTAAAACGATATATCACGTTCTTTGGACACAATTGAATTAGTGTTGTTCGATAAATGGGCTTGATTACCATTTAGTGACAAAAACCGCGGATACTTTATAGCGGTGGAGAAAAGGTTTCATCTTACGAAATAATCGTAAACTATTCTGTATATGGAGAACTATAAAAGCAAAACTTTCGAAACAAATTTAATAGACATTGAAAACCTTGAAGTATCGAAGTTGTTACAAGACAGTGCAACAACAATGAACGAAGTTAAAATACCTGGGAAATAACTCTACTTTTCTGATAGGTACTGTCGAGTAGAACAAGGATCAGTTTTTTTAATTTTCAAAACACCTCCAAAAACTCGAGTTACACGTAAAAAACCGGTTTTTCGGACCTTCATGCACTTATAAGCTAATAACTTTGCTGAATACTACACGACCTTTTAAAAGATTTATACGGGGTTTAAGTAGCCTTGAATAATCTTGGTGTATTTCTCAAGTAAACAGACTTTTCTTTTTTTATTGATGAATTACGGTTTAGAAATCCATTGCAAATTGACGGAGTTATTAAGCTTTTTCGTTATGCGACTCATGAAAAAATCATAAAATTTTTTAGTAAACTGGTGCTTTTTTTTATTACTTTTAAGCCGTATTTTTAAAAAAGTTTAAAATTTTGTAATAAAAGTATGATTTTTTCAAAAACACATCCTTGTTGTGCTCGGCAGCGCCTATCGGAAATATAGTATCATTTGCCAGGTATTTTTTTGATAGTCGTGAAAAAGTAGCGTAAGTCTTTAAAAATAAAAATGTTATCAAGTAAAAATGTTTATGCGCGCTTGCGAAGCAAATCGGGCGTGGCTAGTTATATTATTATGTATTTCTAAACTATGTATGATGATGAATTATTTAAAATGACTAATATTAAAAATTATATATCAAAATATATGTACATGTATATATCGCACACTAAATCATGAACAGTCACAACTAAAAATTTCCAAATGTTTCGCAGAGGAGAAAAACAGCTTTTAAAACATTGTTGTAAAATTAATTAATTGATAGGTTATGAAGCTATGATATTTCACCACTAATCGACCACAGTGTTGCCATAAGGTTGCTTTGTTACGTTGCAACTATAGCATTACAGTGAGTTACGTCTATTTGAACTTTTAGTTGATTACGTTTAAGCGACACAAGTAACATAACAGTATTAAAGTAGACAGATTTGAGAACGAAATTTTTGTGGTGGTTAGAGATTTGGTCTGTGAATTGATTTATGTAAAGAAGAAGCGAGCTTGATAAATTTTGAGTTGTGACTGTTCTTGATTTAATGTGCGATATGTAGACGTATATATACATAGAAACTTTTACTTTTCTTTTTAATGTGAAAATATATTTTTGTTTTATTTTGTTGCTTCCGCTCGTTTTAATGAAAAACAAAAAACAAACACTTGTTCTTGGTTTTAAAATTTGTTGTTTTTTATGCGAATTTTATTGTGGCGATTGTAATATGTCTTAGAAGATAGAATATGTCCGAGTATTTATAATTTTTATGTTTTTTAGTAATGGTATTTTTTTATAGACCGACCATCTGATCTGGCCAAATGCCAAAGAGTGACATGTTTTTAAAAATCTTTCTATCTTTTGCACAATTTTGTACAATTTACTCTTCAACGATGGTGTTAGAAATTAAAAAAAAAAAAAATTGTGTTTTTGAAAAATTTTTCATTGATTTAAAAATATAATGTTTAGAACGAAGATATATTGGTAAATACAACTGCCAATTATCCTAATATTTAGTACACCTCTAATAACATATATTTTTTAACTATATTTTCTCAAAAAAACTGTTTTAATACGGCGATATTTGGAAATTGAACTAATAAAACTGTAGATTTTCATTTGAACGTTATGGGGTTAATCAAATCGGCTATAAAGGTAAAACAAAAATGTTACTTCACTTTAATACATTTTATTTTATATTTTTCTATATTACGCTTGAATAGTTTAATAAAAATTGAACTTCAAAAAATATTGTAAAGTTTAGTTTTAGATATTCAAGATGCCTTACAAAGTCAAAGTTTTGTGTATTTTATTAGTTTGAAGAATGCAAGCTTAGACATCGTGTCAAATTACTATTTTAGACGAAGAGATGTGAAGTAAACGATTTACTTGTTATAAAATAGTTTTTTTTATTTCTTCTCTCTATTATTCAACAATAAAAACTTGCTTGAGTAGTAGACCGTAACTTGTTATTATGGGTTAGAGGAAAGTCTCGTACAAGAAGACAACTCTGCTAACAAATTATTCCCCTCCATGCCTGTGTTTATACAAAGAAACATACCTACATACTTACACATGTACATATGTATTATGTAAACACACGTATTCACTAATTTTTACATTTTTTTTCTCTTCATTCAGTTATGAAAACTTATTTACAATTAGTTGTACAAGTAAACTTTATTAATTCACTGTCAAAGTCAATCACTTCGATGCCAAAAAAGTGGCAAAAAATCGTTGCAACTTCACAACTTATGGTGGGATGTTATTGAAAACGTGGTCACAATAGATAAATTTTTCACCGGAAAGCTTTCAACGTATTGAAAAGAAGATTTCGCGGTTAGCCTCTGATAAAATGTAGTAAAATAAGATTTATTTTTCTAAATTGAACAGATAAAAAATTAGAACTAAACTATTAGTTTGCTATTCAATATTTAGAGTTTTGCACAATTTAATTGTGTTAATAGTTATTTTATCAAGGGGGCGAATTTTACCAGCTTTCTAAATAAAAGTGCCTGCTTTGGATGTTCTTTTTTTGCTTTTTACTCTGTTAAAAAACAAAAAATAAAGTTATCTTAAGACAGATAAATAGAGAGTTTCGCTCGAAAATGAAACAATTGTAGGAAATTTTTTTCTGCTAATATTTTCTAAAGAAAACTTCAAGTAGGATCATGTGTTTATATTCAGCTAAAAGACAACGTCAAAGGATGAGTGTGCTGCAAAGCGGATCCTTAATAATTATTTAAATTTAAAAAAAAAAAACGTTAATCAAACGCGGGCAATCAGAAAAATCGCCACCAACGCTAATGTGGTATTTCATCCATTACGAACTGTTAAAATTTTAATTATATAACAGAAGAAAATTCTACCCAACCGACCTTAACGATCATATATTGTCCTTTCTGAATACTCGTGCTATTGGTTTTGTAGAATTTAGAATAAAAATCGTCTCCTAAAGATAAGAAACGGTTTTTGAATTGAAAAAATCCTACTTGTGTTTTGAGAATCTTAGTCATCGATACTCATTGAAAAAACTGGAATTGTAGGCAGAGCATTTATATAGAACTATTCTTTTAAAGTTTTTTTTTTTTTACTGACTATGAATCAGTTTTCTATAAAACAACAATTTGTTTAACTGAACAAGTGTCCTTATAAAGTTACATTTCAAAAAGAATTAAATTTATCAGTCATACTAAATAGCTTTACAATTTTCGGTGATTTCCCACCCTTTGGCTGATATCTTTCTCATTTATGTCTGCTTAGTTTGTAAGCAAATTATTAAAAAAAACTAATGGCGATATCGATTTATTTCTTATGAATCATTTGCGTACAGAGTATGATTTGTAAAAGCCATTTAAAAAAGTATAATCTTTTTAAGGTTCTTTACGAATATTATTTATCAGTCAATATGACTATACAACTAGATAAGATTAACACAGTCACCAATAAATACTGGAAAAAAAAACACTTTTTGCAAATATTTCACAAAAGCAGAAAGTGAAACCTTTAGATGAGTCGCCAAAATTTTTTTGTAACGATAACTGATATTTATCTCTGATTTTTACAAACATTTTGATAAAATATAAACAATATTATCAATTCACTGATTGTACATCTTTTTTTTTAATATTTATATTTAATTATTAGCACAACTTGTTACACATCATTATTTAATACGATTTCCTTTATATACACATCCTTAATTTATTTTCGAAAATACATATCGTACTTGATCAACAAGAGGGTATTAACTCAAAATTTTTTAAATTTTTAAAATTTCTCTTTTGGCCAGAAATCAACTAACAACATCAATATTTATCCATTGTAAAAATTTCATCATATTCCGATTACTCTTTAATCTCGAAAACCACATTTGACACAATTTTCGTGATAGTGTAGTGACTACCTTTACTGAAAATTTTAAAAATTTGAGTTAATACCCTCTTGTTGATCAAGTGCGATATGAACTTATGTATATTCATGTCACAAATCATGGTATTAAAAACCACGGTCTATATCTTCAAAATGGTAATAGAAAGATTCTCCAAAATTGGCCAAAATAGATTCATAGTCAACGCAAATCATCAGCAAAAAGTGTGCGGAACTGGACAAGTGAACGTGGTACTTGCCATGCAAAATAAATATTGTTTTCATTATATCATGAGAACGGTTATTCAGTATTTAATCCCAAGAACTTCACAGTCAATGCAAATCTTCAGTCAAAAAGTAGACAGAATTGGACAAGTGGATGTGGTACCTCTTATACAACCTAAATATTGATTTCTGTATATCTTAAGAACAGTGAAAGCAAAATATTCTGAATGACTTCATAGTCAATACAAATCATCAGGCAAAAAGTGTGCTTAATTGGATAATTAGGATTAAACGTGAACAATACACATTATAATTCCGTAACTGAGAGAGATTGGATAAGTTGGCGTGCTACCTTCCATTCATACTAAATATTGAATATTGTATATTTGGAGAACTATTAAAGCTTCGTTATCTGTCCAATATAGACAAAAAATGAGAATTGCAGAGAGCACACTGGATAAAAGCTGCCTATATACGTATACTACATAAAAATTAATATGTGTTAGCTTGAAGACTGTATACAGCTAATCCATAGATTTTTTCTGGATGGAACTATAGGCCATCTTAAATGTTTGGATTTGTACCGGAAGGGGACAAAATGTGGAAAAGGGGTAAAAAATTTAATTAAGATAATAATAAAGATAAGGGTAACGAACGAAGCACGCCGGGTTTTAGCTAGTATTGTATAAATTTTTCCGAACATTAACAGAAAACGAAATTTATATTTTAAACAAATTTGTTCGTAACGGAAATTTGTAATAATCACTCTCTGTTCTCGCTAGAACATTGTGTAGGGTATACCATTCTGTCATGTACTCACTCTTTCATAAATATTTAGCTCTCGCCTAGTGTTATCTCAGAAATTATAAGAATTTTTGGAATTTTGGGTGAAGAAATAAATATTTTTAAGTAGAAAACCGGTTTTGTTTAGAAAAGAATTTTTGCATATTCGTATTTGAAAAAAAGCAACTTCTCGGCAATAAACATTTTTTACGTTTTATAAACGCTGCTTGATGGTTTTATCTACGCTTAAACATAAATACGTGAACATACAAGTATCCAACATACATACAAACAAACTTACATACATACATATTATTTTATAAACAAATGAAACCAAAACCATTTGAAACATTCACATATTTTGGGCTCGGCTTAGAATTTTTTGTTTGTTCGTTTGTTCCTTTGTTTTAACACTAATTTTATGCAAATATTAAAAAACTAATAAACCAAATAGTGTTTATTTGTACATACATACATACATACGTATGTTTCATTTGTTTATAAAATAAATTTTTGTAAGCCCGTAGTATTCTTAAGAAGCTTGCAATTATTATTTTTTTTTAATGAAACAGAAATTCAAATTTGTTTGATTAGATCATAAGTTTTAAATTTAAAACATTGTATATCTCTGTAGAAATGATATAATTACGTTTTTATTTAATTGCAATGATGACTTCAAAAACGTGGTTCGTTTCACTAACATTAAAAAAAACAATTTTATAAATTGTTTCTAAAATCATACTAAGCTTAATAAGCTTTAATATGTTAAAGGGAATTTTATGACAGTGTTAAGTGTGTATTTTTTGTAGAATTTTCTTGAAGTTGACATAAGACTACAGCATTTAGAAATGTTTTTAATAAAGTTCATTGTATTGGTATTTTTGTTTTCATGTTTGCAGTCAAGCATACAATTATTACATTATTTTTTGTGCAACAGGATAGTACCACTTTAATAAAAACTAAATAAAATGAAATTTAAAGTTAGTGACTACAGTGTACTAAATTAAAACGAGTTGAAAAAGGTCACAAGGCTGTGTAGGTATCTACTTTGAAATTGTATTATAGGTTTTACGATGTTTTAGAGAATTCATTACTACACTGTGGCTTTATCTGATTTTGTTAATCGATTTTCCGATATAAATATCCTCAAAAGTGTTAAAATTGATGTTTACCACAGGATAAACGAAAAATTCGGTGAACTACTTCAAATTCAGTCCACTCAATCCCTTAAATCAACAGTTCGATGCGCTATTTTAATCAGTAGACATCTACAATAACAAAAACTAAAGAAAAAGCCTTAACTGCATACAGCTCTATAACAACAACTCTTTTACGAATGTGGTGTGTGCAATAAAAAAATTCTTTAAATTTATATAGTCAAACTAATTATAGGGGGTTATCTAATGTGTCAAGTCTCTACCTCAGTTATAAAAATTCTAAAATAATATTTGAAATTGGATAAAATCTGGCCAGACCCATGCGTAAGAAGAAGGGTTAAATTTCAATAAAGAATAATAAAGAAGTACTATAAAATAATAAAGATTTCATAATGCATACATACATACATATAAGCAATATAATAATCTGATGTGTGGTTTCGCCTATCGAATATCAGTTGCTTACATTTTCATAAATAATTCCAAAAAAGAATTCATTAATTTTATTTATTTTTTTTTTCTAAAACATTCATATTTTTTTTTTTGTTTTATTTTTTTTTTTTGCCATATTTTTGCTTGCAAAAAGTAGTCATACAATAAACAAATAAATATTTGTTAATAAAACTAGTTATTCTGGTGGTTTTGAACAAAACAAATTCTATGATAGAATATTAAAAAAAGTGTTGAAAAATATTTAATTATGATTATATTACTAATTGAATACAATACCAGTGATTTCTGAAATAAAATATTCAAGGTCCATGTTACTTTGATCTTTATCCTAAATTTTGATAGAAGACATACTACACAGAATTTATTATTTAGATGTGAAAACGGATAGGGAGAGTAGTCACCACATATAAGCTCTAATTTGTAAAAAAAATCATTAAATTCACTAAATAAATGAGAGAGATATTTTAGAACCAAACAACTAAATCCCAGAACAAAAAATGAAAAAACCTCGATGTTACATTAAATTTTGATTTCTCATTACTTACGCAGCAATAAATTAAAAAAGAAAAACTTCTGCTAGAAGAATTACTTCTTGCGAAATTCAAGCGAAAGTTAGACAATAAGTAATATTAAAAAGGAAAATTTGGTTATTAACACAAATTTATTACCCCCAAAGTTGCTGTTTAGCGTCTTTACCCTCAGGAATTCCGATTCGAAACGTTACGGTTGTTGTTAATGTAAAACTCAAAAAAAAAGCTTCTGGTACTTATGTTTAAAATCTAAATGCTTTTGGATCTACTTCGTAGTGTTTAAGTATAGATTTGAATATTACATACCTATTCTTATTTCATTACAACATTTTATTTCGATCTCCCGAAATTTATTGATTTACTCTAAATCAGTTTTCATCAAATTTGCCCTTATAGAAAAATTTATATAACTGCCAGATTAAGCAAACTTTGTGAAAATAATATTGTTTTTGTATAGGATTTTCATGTCTTTTGGTAATTGTAAATTCTGAATTAAATTTTGAAAATGCAATAATAATTACTATTTTGAAAATGTAATAAAACCGAAAACGTGTGGAATTGAAATCGAGTAAATTTTTAAAGACAAATAAAACTCAATTTCGACAATTATTTTAAAGTTTGATAACACTATGCAACAAATGGAAAAAAAAATTTTCTGACCTTGGATAACCACTATATTTTTCTGATGCGCTATAGTCGCTTAAATTCAAAAATCATCAGCATTTTAAATTCTATGGATAAGTTTTTTTAGAATTTTTTTTTTTTTGAAGAGGCTGCTTTGAAACGACTCATTCGAAATCGATGCGTCAACACATATTTTATTACCAATAAAGTGAAAGTACGTAGTTTTGAAAATAAATTTTTTTGTTATAATTGTATGTAATTGGTGTCGTATAAGCGAAATTTGTTTAACGAAATTCATACGCTCAGTGCAATTTTCCGCATTTACAACAAATATTTTTTTTTTCAGAACTAGGTACTATTACTTTATTGGGAATAAAATATGTATTTACCAATCGATTTTCATGAATTATGGTTTATTTGTTTCTATTATATGCAACTTTACGAATAAATAGAGAAACTGGTAAATATTTGGTGCTTTCTATTTTTGGTGAATTTTTAGAAATCAAAAAAAACCATAAGTTAAAAAAAAATATATGATTTTTTTTCTCAATAACTCCAAGAAATTGGGTTATATTAAAAAATGATATCAGAACGATTTAAAGCTGATATAATTTGGAATTTTGTAACATATGACTTAACGAAATCGAATAAGTCATTTCAAAGTTATCATAAGATGTATGATGCAGTCTCTTCAAAAATCTCACATTTTAGAGAAAAAATTATTAAAAAAAAAAACTTATCCATAGAATCTGAAATGCTGATGATTTTTGAAGTTAGGCGACCATAGTGCATGAAAAAATACAGTGGTTACCCAAGGTATTTTTGGTTGTTGCATAGTAAAGGGTCCGCCAAATATTTTTTTAAAATTTTATAAAAAAAAACTACTGAATATTTTCTCAATTTTTTTTTTTTTTATTTGAAAGTACAATCCTTCTGGTTAATTTTGGAAAATAATTTCATTCAAATGGCTGCCTCGGCTGGCCATGCAGTAGCCTACACGATCGGTCCAATTTTTAAGCACATTATCGATTGTGTGCAGCTGTATTTCACCAATGGCTTTACGAATATTGTCCTTTAAAGCGTCAATTGTCTCTGGCTTGTTGGCGTAACACTTATTTTTGACGGCACCCCACAAATAATAGTCCAACGGTGTCAAATCGCAGCTCCGAGATGGCCAAACGACATCAGCTCTGCGGCTGATAATGCGATCTTCAAAAACAGGGCGCATAACATCAAGTGTAGCTTCGGCTGTGTGGCACGTAGCGCCGTCCTGTTGAAACCAAATGTTGCTAATATCCTCCTCTTCAATTTTTGTGAACAAAAATTCGTTCAACATGGCCCGATAACGATCGCCATTGACTGTAATGGCCATTCATTGCTCATTTTCGAAGAAAAATGGCCCAATTATGGCTCTGCACTAAAATCCGCACCAAACAGTGACTCGTCTTGGGTGTATCGGCTTTTTTATGCGTGCAGGTTTTCTGTGCCCCAAATGCGACAATTTTGCTTGTTTACCGCCAAGATCAAGGTTCATCTGAAAAGACGATTTTTTTTTTGGCAAAATCGGCATCTTCTGTAAGTCGATCGCAAGCCCAGATTCCCAGCGCTGTTCAAGCGTATACACAACCATATTCGTTCAGCGGAATGATAAAACTAATTATCTGCCAAATCAGACATGAGCTAAGTGTTACCATTCACGAAATAAGCACTAGTCGAAAAAAAACCTTAGATGGCGGACCCTATATAATCAAACAAGTTGTTTTAAAGGTAATTAGGTGAACTAAAAAAAATATCAAAATCTTTTCAGATTTGAAAATTATAGCAATTCGAAAAGTCATTCGATTTCAAATTCACTCGATTTCATTTTACAGAACATACCCGAATATATTATTTTTAATCGGAACAAAAAGTGGTTTGGTCTTTTTTTCTAAGTTAGGTAGGTCAATTGATTTCTAATAAAACAAACATTAGTACAAACCCAATGTACCACCCAATATACCTATTTTTACTTAACCGGACCATGCCCTTATTTTATCAAAAACGAACAAACAAAAAATCCGTTTCAATATTATTACACAAATTATAATTTGCTTTAGGTAAAAGCCTTCATTTAATAAACAAATATGGCGGCAAATAATTTCTTATACTTGAAATTCTTTTCTAGAAAAAAAGACATCTATTTTTCGACAAGGTATTTAAAAAATATCTAAAAAACTAAATATGTACATATTCAAAATAATTTAAGGCAAATAATACAAAAACAAACAAAAATTAATAAATAAATTAGTATCTGCTAGTATTTCGTAGTGCAACAGGTGTAACGTAAGCTTTAACACACTTTACATCGTAAAGTACATATACACTGATAGAAACAAATAGCCGCTATACTATATGGATCTGTATGTATACAATGTACAACACAATATAGAACTAAAAACAATAATAAAAAATATAAACAATTATTTAAAAACGTATAATACAATCGACGACCACGTTCGTTGGTATGTGCTCAGTAAAAACCGACAGTAACAACAGTGTTTTTATTTAAGAAATAAAAGAACAAAAAAAAACAGACAAAAACATTAACAGGTTTTTATATCCACATCTTAAAGCAACAACAAAAACTAGGTTTCTGAGTGAGAAATTGTTGGTGTTTTTCTTTTTGTGTTTTTGTTTTTGTCAACAGATGAGCTCAGCTTTTAACAGCAACAGTGATGACAATAAAACGTTATTGTAAATATATACAAATGTTAGGAATTTAGCATTTTTGTTGTTGTTGTTGTTGTTGTTGTTGATTTTTTTCTATGTGATCGATGTGCTTTAAATCGGATATTGTGAATGAATAAATGGTTTTAAAATAAAATGTCAACTTTAATCCGATAAACTAAATACTATACAAGTTATAAACTTAGCACACATGTATATATTAATCAATTTTTAAGTTTAATTTACACTTTTTTATAACTCAATTTTTATTATTTAAACACCTACCCACAGTTGAATTTTGTTTTCAATATTTAAATACGAAACACCTACAGTTTTCCTCCAAATCTGCACTTTTATCAGTGAGTAATGATTGTAATGTACCCACAGACATTGTTATGCACATATTTGATTTTAAGCTGTTTTAATTGTTATTCTCTTTTTTAATAGAAAATAACGCTTTATAACAATTCAAACGATCATTACTTGAAAATATGGTTGAAATGCGAGTACATTGTTTACTATATTTCACAAATTAAATGAATATATACTCGTGTCATAGATTTTAAATTATTTTGCAGTAGTCATTTGTACATATGAAAATAATTAAGATGCTGTAATTTAGGACAGTGAAACGAGTTTGTATTTTAAGTTATGTCATGTTATTTTCCAAAATAATAATTTTTAAGAAAAATTCCTTTAAATAAAAGTTTAATTTTCTGCTTGCAGCTTCTTGGTATTATTTGTATGGCCTGCGCCTCACCTGCCTACATCTCAGCCACATCATTCTTCCTGTTTGTTGTGGTCGTCTCATTTATAGCCACAATATTATGGATTTTTGCTTATCTTTTGGGTATTAGAGAAGCTCTTAACGTTGCCATCAATTGGATATTCACAGTAAGTCTACTTTTTTCTTTGTTTAATTTTTAAACCGAGCCAACGATGCAGAGATTTTTGTCGATTATATATTTGGCACACATTCATTCATATGCACATGATTACCTACTTAATGCATGTAATAATAGTTTTTTTGTTGACTACACACACTGCACATAGCAAGTCTTACTTTTGTTTACAAGTTGACCAAAGACAAGAACATAAACTGCTGCTGCTATGGTATAAATTGTTTTCTTTTTTTTGTCCGATTTGATTTATTACTGAAGCAGTTCTTAAACCGGTTTTACCTTGAATGGCGGTTATTATTTAATATATGTACTCGTACTTGAACAAAATTGTTTTGATAAATCTTAAATACTACCAACACTGTATAGTGTTTTGTAACAAAAAATTTTATTTCAGAAATGAAATAATCTAATACATATTAATGACGTTACTCAAGTATTTTCGCCAATTAGATTTTCTTATATTAGATTCAAGTCAAAGCCTAGCTTCATACGATGGAGTGTCTTTATTCTTTTTTATTAAACAGCCATGATTTATCCGAGTTATGCGATTATAAGAATCTAAGAAATATTGCAAAAAAGCTTGTCAATAGTAAGTAGCGATATTAAAAATTATGTAACCCAAAAGCTCGCTAAGTACACTATTCACTCCTATATAAATACCTATTTATCTACTTAATATCTACCCGTCTAATAATTGTCCACAATTAAAACCAAGCAAATCAAAACTTTTAAATGTGACTTACACTGTACGTAGGGGCTCATTTATCGCCAACGTGTGGTCAAAACCGTACAATATGCACATAACAATCAATAAAAAACAAATAATTAATAAATATATTTGTATTACTTATGTATCTTTATACGCCTTTTTTATTTCTTTTAGGAACTACTAAATACTGGCATTGCTGCTCTTCTATACTTTATAGCGTTTGTTGTGCAGTTGGCCAAATGGTCATCGTACCCCCATTCTTATGGTTACGGTTCAAATATTGCCGCTGGTGTATTTGGCTTATTTAACTTTTTAGCCTATGCTGCTGGTACATATTTTCTATATCTCGAACATAAGAGTGGCTCTACCATCTAAATTTAATAGAAAAGAGTTAAAGCTGCCATTTTGATTAACAAAAAAAGTTCAAAATATAAAAAACAAAAAAAACAAAAAAAAAAAGAAAAACTTAATCAACATTCATTAGCGGCTGGCAGGCATTTGTTGATTTTCTTTTAAATAAAAGCGCCAACTCATTCATTTAAGAAACTCTGAATCCCTTAAATACGTCTTTGAAGCTAACAAGAATTGTTTACTAATACCTATCCGATAAAAACTCTTACAACAAGGACAACACTCTCCATCAATATAACGACACCGTTTCTGAACATTTATCAGTTCATTTTAATGATTAAAATCAAAATAGAATTCAATGAAAATATTGTTAAATTAAGTTTAAGCCGTTAATAAAAGAAAAAAGAAAATTTTAGTCATTGAAACAAATAAATTTAAGTTAAATTAATTAAACACACACACATACACCATCACTTAATCTTAACAATTTTATTTAAATGTCAAAAATATCAATTGAATACTATTGTAAGAAAAGGATTTCAAAATTAAATTTTGTGTTTTTTTTTTTTTTTTTTTGTTAACAAATATCGGTTTTAGTTTTAAATTTTTAATTAATAGTGAATGTTTTTGTTTTTATTTTGTCTAAACAAATACATATGTATGTATATCATATGTATTTTAATTTTTTGTTATTATTTATTGACAATTATTTTTACATTTTTACATTTACATAAATTTATTAAATGCTTTACATTTGTAAATCATTTTTTTACTTTTTTGTAATAATAAAATAAAATAAAATAAAATAAAGAAAAAATAAATATTTACTTTACGAAATTTAATATAATATTCCATATAAAGATGTAAAAACCAAGGGAATGACACCTACTCAGGCAGTACATTGCGTTGGTGATAGGAAAACAGGTTATGGCAAGAAAGATAGAGGGTGTACTATTTATGCACATATGATTTAAACCTATTTATGATTATTTACAACTATGCTGCATGTGAAGTACAAGTATACTCAAACACCATATTTCGTTGTTGAATCGATATAAAAAATGAAAGACATACCACAACTTAGAGATGGTGTTACTCGTATATATAACCATACGCTGCCTCTAAGTTCCAAAAAAAGAATCTTACACTGTTAAAAATTCAATCCACTGGAATGCTTTTTGAACAATTGAAAAATGTAATCGTTCCGAAGAACTTCACAGTGATTTTTCGTACCCAGAACACCAAGAGCATCTGCCTCTTCAAAATTTTATAGCCTATTGTTACAGCATACACTATACCATCATTAAAATCGGAGCAGCCTACAATCAATTAAGTATGAAGCATAGTACGTAAACACTCAGTTCGTGAGCAGAATTTTCTTTGGTTCGCTCGTGTGCATAAATTTAAAATTTTTGTAATTTTTAATTTGTTTCAATTTGTGCTTGCGAGTTTTGTTCTTTAGCTCGTGAGCACGTATTTTATATAT
The DNA here is from genome assembly GCA_023159175.1 of Wohlfahrtia magnifica. NCBI lineage: Eukaryota > Metazoa > Arthropoda > Insecta > Diptera > Sarcophagidae > Wohlfahrtia > Wohlfahrtia magnifica. Next base: position 3,051,666 of record JAKWBJ010000060.1, read on the forward strand.
AAAAATAACAAAGAATCGAAAACGAGCAATTCATTTCAATACATGTTGTTTGTGTAGGATTCAATGCGTAATACCGTGCATTCGTATGTGTGTATGTATGTATATTTTATGTGCAGCGACCAATAAGTTTCATACACGCGCATGTTTTATATTACACAAACAACATTTACTAAAAAGATTTGCTAGTTTTCAATTCATTTTGATGCTTTTCGAATCGGCTTACGTTCCGAATTTTATTTTTAAATTTTTTTGTTTTTCATTCTTCTTATGAGTCGTATTTTAAATTCTTTTAAAATTCGGCTCTAAAAAGAATCGTTCTTTACGAACGAATTCATTTCAAGTACTCTTCCTTCTCTGGTATGAAGAACAAATGTTGCTGTCATCTGCGAAAGAGAAGATCATTAATTAATAGTAGGAGATAAAACGAAGCCTTGCTGCATCTGAGTGTGATCTCTAAGTAACTGCCGACACTTAGGGTAATCTCGGAAAAAAAAACGCTAGCAGGTCACCATTAGAGCGGCTCTTGCGTAATGCGTACTACAATCGATCAGCAAACTATTAAACTCTACCTTACCTTATTTACTAATGACTAATATCAGCAATATATGTCATAGTAAAAAGTATACCTAAAAGACACTTAAGCAACGAGGTACACCAAGAGACCATCCTAAGTAGAGATCAATAAGACCTTTTTAACAGCATGGGTACGAAAGAATACATGAGGTATAGTTACTGCAGCGTTGCTACAACTTCGAATTTTTTAGAACCAAATTTCAAAAAAAAGTAACCAAAAAATAACCAAAATTTTTAATCATAATTTTAATACAAAAATATTTAAATATTATTTTATATATGGAATTTATAGCAGTATTGACTGAATATAGACTAGTCAAAAAATTTGGTCCAACAGTTGACGATGCATATTCTCCTTTTTGTTCTAAACGTTTTAACTATGTATGTATTAACAAACTTCGCTCAATAGCCTTTATTAACAGATAGCGTTAAAGTGAAATATGTCTGATATTTATTCTCACTTAGCCACTGAACGAAATAGTATAAACAACAAAATTTTAAGCTTATCCTGAATATGTTCCACTGACCTTAACGTGCGAGAGACTATTTATGCAGTTCAGAAGTAATGAATTTGACGTGAAAAAGGAGGACCTCCCAGGTCAGGCAAAAAAGTTTGGAGATGATGAATTGAGAGCATTACTCTATGAAGATTATTTTCAAACTCAAAGGGCTACTCAAGATGGAAAAAATTGCAGCGGCATCCAATCATTACTTGCGATGAAAAATATATCTATTAGGACAACGCTAGGCCAAATGTTCAAAGATCACTTGAAACTATTTTCTAAATAATTTAGCCGCCTTATGATCCAGGCCTTGCCCGCCAGACTACCATTTGGTTCGATCGTAGTACCTTTCACTTTAGAACAGAGTATAAGAAATTGGCTCTATTCGTTCTTGACCTCATAAAATTTGCAGTTTTTTGGTACGAAATCCATATGTTACCAGAAGAATGGGAAAGTTCATAGCATACTGACAACAAAAGGCCAAAGTTTGCCAAAAATCCCTTTTAAAGTTATACACTCAATAAGAACCTGAATAATAAACGTTAAAAGAAATCATTGTTTTTTTTACGTTGAGAAAAAAGTACACATCCACACATCATAGAAAAAAATAAGCAATTTCGGCTAAAAATATACAAAACGGCAACACTGGTTACTGGTGCTCTGAGGAGTTAACTTATCTACTTATGTTAGAATACCTGTTTTTTGAACACACGTATAGTACCACACTTTTTTTATCAGCTTTTCTTCCCCGCAAAATAATTGCTATTTATCAAGCTGGCAGCACACATAAAAATCGCATATATGTAAAAGTTTTAATTTAGGTCTGGCATCTCATTTATGAATGCTAAGAGATTTTACAATGTAAAAATTAAAGTGGTGTTTGTCCAAACTTTATCTTCCATCAAATACAACTCTTATTACTCACAACCCAATTTTTCACATATAGATGGCGCCTGTAGTGACAGCTGTTTTTGACATCTACAAATTGTCAAAAATCAGTACTGACAACTGCAGCAAGATGAACTTCCTCTTTTTCGATACGTTCGCGTTCGTGTAAAATTGTTAAAAATTTTCACAAAATAAATCTTAGGTAATCTTCGTGAAAATAAACTAAAATTTTTAAGAAATTCTGTGAAATATCTTCAATAGAATGATAAAGACAAAATGAAAATATTATTCTGTTGAAATGCATTAAAAATATGTGAATAATTTGCAAATTTCGAAAAGTAAAGTAAAAAAATGTCAATGATTGTGAGTGTGTGTGCATCTAAGAAATCGTAACAACATATTGTTAAAAGCCTAATAAATGTTTTTATAATGAATAACATTTGAATTTCAATATGTTTGGTAAAAAGAAAAATATTAGAATGTTACTATAATAAGAAATTGCTATTGACGGCTTAATATTGTTTACATGCCGCCACCACCACTGTATGGCAACTGTCAAATGTAGAAAAATTCTGCAGTAAAACCTTTAAAATAATGAAAAAATTGCAAATTGTTTACATTCATAAGACACTAAAATAAAAAAAAAAATAAAAAATTTTTTCGAGTTTTTTTTTTTCTTAATTTTTATTCTATTTTTATATTACAGCCATGGTGCGTATGAACGTATTGGCCGATGCCTTGAAATGCATTAACAACGCTGAAAAGCGTGGTAAGCGTCAAGTCCTCCTCCGTCCTTGCTCTAAGGTCATCATCAAATTCTTGACTGTAATGATGAAGCATGGCTACATTGGTGAATTCGAAATCGTCGATGACCATCGTTCCGGCAAGATTGTTGTCAATCTCACCGGTCGCTTGAACAAATGCGGTGTCATTTCTCCCCGTTTCGATGTCCCCATCAACGATATTGAAAAGTGGACCAACAACTTGTTGCCCTCTCGTCAATTCGGCTACGTTGTTTTGACCACCTCTGGCGGTATTATGGATCACGAAGAAGCCAGAAGAAAACATTTGGGAGGAAAGATCTTAGGCTTTTTCTTCTAAATTAACTTCAAAACAAAAACCATTTTAACAACAAATTGATGCATTAAATTATGTTTACAAGGCCGCATCACTAACAAAAGTAGCGTGTTTGTATGACGCGTGTGTGTGTTTTTTTTATTAAAGAAAACAATATTTTATATAAATTATAAAAGTGATTTTTTGCTTTATTTTAAGCAGAGGAAGTTAATAAAAAATTTTAAAAAAAGCTATAAGTTGTGCTTTTGTGATTGTGGAACAATACCGTTTCGAGTGAAGTATGGTTATATCCTTTAATATGGTGATGTGCTATTTGCAGTCTAGTGGAAAATTCAAACATGAACGAAGCACGTCTGCAATATATAGTGCAATTGCAAAAGCAGAAAAGGAGTGATTTTTGAAAATAATGCATTCAAAAGTAGTGAAATATTGAGCATACTTTTAGGTTCAAAAAAAAAAAAAAAAATTCGCGAGAAGAGGTTTTTTTGAATTTTATAAAACACCTAATTTTTAAATAAAAAATTGGATTTGTTAGAAGCTTATAAGATTCAGCATTATTGATTTATAAATTATATACACTTTTTATAGTTAATTTCGGCTTAAACCTTACCATTTTTACCATACGTGTAAAAGTCAAAAAATAATATCAGCATGCAGTTACAATTAAAATGACATTTGTAGGGCTTTTATAGCCTATTGTCAATTGTTAAGAAAAAATTAATTTAGAAAATAATGAGGTCCTATATGAGGAAATCCACAACGAGGATGAATTATAGGAACATGTAGAATTAAACAGAAAATTAAAAATGGAAGCCATCCGATTATTTCGTGGGCGATTATCGTAACAAATTGGTCTTTAAGAGGACAAAAAGGAACGGGCTATTAAGAAATACATGCTTTTAATGCAGTGATCATCATATTTTGTAAATTATCATGTTTTATAGAAAGCTCGATGTTAATACGTTACCTACAACAGTACACTAAAACATTTTTTGAGCCCTAAAGTATTCTAACCATTTTTTGTTGTTGTCAAATTAGAGACGGCAATTACTTCTTAAAAACTTGTAAATAAATAATTTATACGACAGCTTAAACAATATTAAACGATTAAATCGTTAGTTTACGTGTAACACCTTAATTATAAAACAATTCGATAAGAATCATTGACAAAAATAGAAATGGCAGCTCAAAGCATTAGATGAATATTAGAAATTTATTATTAATACAAAGTTGAAAGCATTTTGCTTATCAAGTACTTAATTTCTCTTTAATATACATGCATATCGTCACCTAAAGTCCAAAATGCCGTAAACGAAAACAAATTCAAAATAGACTTTTTGATTAATCATGATGTATTTTGGCTAACTCATAATCAACATTTTATGCGCTTGTGACCTATCTGATTTTAGGTGACGATGTGTGTGCATGTACTAGTACAGAGATGGAATATGACGAAAGATTAATAAAATATTGAATACTTACTATAAAAGTAGTTTCTGTATACAACTACATATAAAAACATTTGAAATAATTCAAGGTATGTATTAAAATGGTATCGCAAGTGTTGTGTTTTTGTATATAAATAAAAGTATAAATATGAGTAGGTAGACATATGCATGTACATTTGTTTTCTTTTCTGCTTTAATTTGCCATTTAAAAAACGTTTTACACTGTACATAACGAATTTGAAATGGAACGTGCTGATAAATATGGTTGAATTTTTGTGACAATATTGATATAATTGTGCATTTATCTATCAAATGTTAAATATGAAATATCTTTGAAAACAGGGAATATATGCAGCTGAATATACATTTTCGAATAATAGACAAGGATAATTTAATGAAATTCAGTTGATTATTTAATTATCTAATAGTTTACTAAACTCACTATTTTTTGTACAGACTCATCGTCATTACAAAATTTTTTATTAAGTGTTAATGGAAATTTAATAGCCAAATGCTGGAAAAATACCTTCCAGAATTATAATTATCCGGGTTTAAATTGGTATTTATATACTCTAGATATATACATGTAATTACGAACGTGTACCTACGGCGATATCTACCCAACATACAATATTTAATTTATCTGATTTTATATTCTATTAATATAATATTGCCTATATTGTTAATTGAATATTAATTGAAGAGTATTTTTCTATTTTAAGGTCACTGTACATATGTTTTAAGTTTTATTAAGTTATTCATAATTTTTCCATTTTCTTTAGCAAGCATATGCGTACATTTCTCATTTAAAATTCATTTATAGAATGTTATTTACATGTTTTACAGATACCACGTTTATAAAAAATGTGTGAAAATATGAATGCAAATTAAGGATTCAAATAAAAAGAAAATCCATTAAATTAATGTACTTTATTTTTCATAATTCTTAACTCCCTTGACCGTCCTTCAAGTCACCTAGTGATTTTTTCGACTGGGATCAAACAATTCAATGGTGTTTTTGTTTCTTGTCATCTGTGACAATGTAAATATTATGGAGGGATAGGAATTCATTATGTTCATTAGCAAGATAACATTTATCGGGAGTTGAAAGAACTATTCATTCAAATAGCTTCTTCTCCTAAAACTGTTAAAAAAAATACTTCATTTTGTCTCACCGTCTTTCATTTCAAAGACCGTTATCTGCTAAAATTCAAATTGTTGGTAACAATCAATCGCTTATTTTTTCATAATATCGGGTCCGCCATCTAACGTTTTTTTTTAGCCTAGTGCTTATTTCGTGAATGGTAGCACTTAGCTCATGGTTGATATGACAGATAATTAGTTTTATCCTTCCGCTGAACGAATATGGTTGTGTATACGCTTAAACAACGCTGGGAAATATTGCGACATTACTTTGAGAACATTGGTAATGTTGCAGAATGTGTGCGAAAATTGCGTACGGATTTTGGAAGAAGAGAAGCACCGTCAGCTCCGTATGTAAACAGGCAAAAAAATAGTCGCATTTGAGACACAGAAAACCCGCACGCGTACATTGAAAAGCCGATACACCCAAGATAAGTCACTGTTTGGTGCGGATTTTGGTCCAGAGCCATAATTGGGCCATTTTTCTTCGAAAAAGAGCAACGAGTGGGCGTTATAGTCAATGGCGATCGTTATCGGGCCATGTTGAACGAAATTTTGTTCACAAAAATTGAAGAGGAGGACATTAGCAACATTGGTTTTAACAGGACGGCGCTACCTGCCACACAGCCGAAGCCACACCCGATGTTTTGCGCCCTGTTTTTGAAGATCGCATTATCAGCCGTAGAGCTGATGTCGTTTGGCCACCTCGGAGCTGCGATTTGACACCGTTGGACTATTATTTGTGGGGTGGCGTCAAAGATAAGTGTTACGCCAACAAGACAGAGACAATTGACGATTTAAAGGACAATATTCGAGAAGCCATTGGTGAAATACAGCTGCACACAATCGATAATGTGCTTAAAAATTAGACCGATCGTGTAGGCTACTGCATGGCCAGCCGAAGTAGCCATTTGAATGAAATTATTTTCCATTATTAACCGGAAGGATTGTACTTTCAAATAAAAAAAGAAAATTTGAAAAAATATTCAGTAGTTTTTTTTATAGCATTTTCAAAAAAAAAAATTATTTGGCGACCCTCTACTTGTATTTCTACCACTGCAGAGAGTAAACCGTTTAAGGCAGAGAACTCTTTGTTTAGTCACACTGTTCGTATATGAATCACTGTTCACGTCAAACGTCCATCTTCCCAGCACCAACACAATGAGTGTGCTTAATTCTGGCTTCTTCAAACGTACATACGTATGTACGTATGTATAAAGCCAACAAAATCACAACTTACGCGCCAAAACTCATATGGCAACTCAATTCTCTAAAGAATAATTATTCAAGAATTTTTTCCTTTATTATATAATAAAAAAAGGCAGCTATAATACGTCTGTTTTATTTACAATATTGTAGATAAACCTGTTATGTGACGAATGAAGAAACAATGTTAATTCCAATTTTCCTGCATTGGTTTCGAAAGACACTCACCAACCCATTCACTTTATGGCATTTTACTAGAAGAATTGTATATCACGCAACTGAGAGTGAGAAAATATAAAAAACAAGTTTTTTTTTGTGCATGACTGCACAAACACTCATTTGTACTGCGGCGCTCTTAACATTGAAAATAATTTATAGATTGCTTTTTTCTATTTTTATGGAATAAGGAAATTGAAATCACAACCGCATGGAAATAGCCAGTCCAACCACGGCTGCAGTGGTTTTGTGGGTCTGTATGTCAGTCATCACTGCTTATTAAAAAATGAAAATAAAAGTGAATGAGAACTGCAAGTTGATCGTGAGAATACAAATTCGCTAAAACAACAATAACAAACGATTCTCATTACGTATTCCATATCTAGAATTATAATTATTATTTCAAACGACTAATCGCAGCACTTGTGTTTGTAATACCAAACGATTTCACAATTTAATGACGTTTTTAACGAATATTCTCTTCTCCAGCCACAAAATCATTGTTTCTGATACAGTTCATCTTTTCTCTATTATTTGTTTGCAATAAGATTATCTCAGCAAGTCTAGAAAATTGTATATAAAATTTTACGATTTGAAGAACATAAAGCAGTTTATAAATGACCTATGAATTCAAAAATAAAAGCATTACGTTCCTTTAAAGCCTATTACCTACCCATCCGTCATTATTACTTCAGTAATACTTTTTATCACGTAAAAAAACGTGTGCATTCAAGTTGTCGACGCTTCATAATATGAAGCGTTAAAGAAACAACCGTTTTATCAACACAAGGGGATTTCATTTCCGATAAGGTATTCCATGCTGTTCTACGTACTGTAAGCGTTCGTTATCAGTTAGGAATATTTGCAAAAGTTCAGTCAATCAGGTGCTATTTTCCATCAGAAAAAATAATTACCTTCAATAGAATATAAGATTGGAAACAACTAGACATGTTTTTTCTTGTTTTTAAACACTTTTATTTGTGAATATTACGCTTTGCAACTTTTTTCAATTAAATACGATAATTTTTCTATCATGTATTTACGAATATACGTACAGATCTTATTTAAGCAACTACATATTGGACACAAACATTTTTCTATTTTATAAATAATTTGTAATATTTGGGATGTGGGGTATATTATGGGTGTTATTTATTAAATGTAAAGCCTTATCAAAGTATAACTGAAGAAACTTTGTTTATGAGCACGCTATAACAGGTGTCTGTGATTATATGAGAAATAGTAAAGTAGAAAATATGTTTATTATAATATACCCAAACATTTTTAACTGCTGGAGTTAAAATGTCTTGATATCTTATTTTTTTTTTTGCTTTCTTATGAAAATACTTAGCAACACTATATTATAGATGTTGATTATTAACTTCTTTTCGGCTATGTTGATTGTAAATGTTGTTCATCATAAACACGATTATTGCAACAGCATTTATGAAGCTGCAGCAAAATATTCTTTAGATTTTTTGGGATCGGCGACCATGGTCTTTTGTCCGGGCTTCCAGTTGGCTGGGCAGACTTCACCATGTTCGTCTGTAAATTGAAATGCCTGAACCAAACGAAGAGTTTCATCAACATTACGGCCAACAGGCAAATCGTTGACTGTTATCTGGCGCAAGGTTTGATTTCTGTCGATGATGAACAAACCACGGAATGGAACACCGGTGTCCTCATCCAATATACCGTAATCACGGGCGATTTTCATCGACTTATCGGCCAACAAGGGAATATCCATTTCTCCCAAACCACCTTGTTTGCGTGGAGTGTTGATCCAAGCCAAGTGAGTGTACTGACTGTCAGTAGAGCAGGCAATCACCTCACAGCCAATGTTACGAAACTCAGAAGCACGATCGGAGAACGCAATAATCTCAGTTGGGCAAACGAAAGTAAAGTCCAAAGGATAGAAGAACAATACAACATATTTGCCTTTGTAATCAGCCAAAGAAATGTCTTTAAAGACACCGTTTACAACAGCGGTACCTTTGAATTGAGGTGCGGGTTTTTGTAATTTGGGCATCTGCAAAGAAAATAAATTTTAACATTAAAGCTTTATTTAGGAGATATAGGCGCCGCCTAGGCTTTAAAAGTACTATAACTTCCAATAATGATCATTGCTCAAAGACTTTCTATTTGGTAAACAGAATAGTAAAATATATGAACCCTTTGCCATAATAGAAAAAAAAAACGGTATTTTAAATATTCCAAAACCTATTTAGTACGCTGTGTCCAAAGACCTTATCGAGAGAATAAAAATAAGTTCTATCAGCTAGGGAGTAAAATTATTGCAGAAATTAAAATCTACATTTACTAAATGTACAAATATTTTCATTTTTTGTTACTATTGTGCCACCTTCAAATTCTTATCTCAACCAAAATCGTTGATGATGGAATTTTTTCCTCAAAATTGTATCAAACAAGTAATGGTCATGCGGGTATGGCGCGATTTCTATATATGTAAATCAGGCGTAAATAAATTTCATTTGATAACGAAACCATCATCTCAACCCTTTCTATTCAATTACGGGCATAAAAACGAAATGAAATTGCGAACGAACGAAAAAGTTATGCTTTTTTAAGATTTGACGGCAATATATTTTAAGAAAAAGTATACAACAAAAGGAATGAGAATAAAACAAGTTTTTATTTTTTTAGGGTCACATCATATCTATTGGAAACCTGAAAAAAAAAAAAAAAAAAAACAAACGAAGCCTCGACCAGACGACCAGTAGCTTCTTCCCTTCATCTTTGGAGTAATCGTGACTAAGCAAACGAAAAAAGTTACAAAACTTTTTTCTTTACAATATACAGTTACGCTAGAAAATAAACCAATAAAGGAACACACATGTACACAAACTAGCAGCAGCTATTGAAAAAATGTATTCGAAAATTTTCTACAGAATTCTATGAACAAATCACATCTCTTCTTTAGTTGGCTAATAAGTTGAAAAAAAAAAAAACTACTATAAACGTCATAGATGGATTGATTATAAATTCTTCAAGTTAATTTATACAAATTATTTAACTTAATTTATTGTTCTGTCAATTAACTAACACAATCATTGTAATTTCATTTCGGTTTATCGAAATAATTGCGATATGATTTTACTTATAGAGTTCGGTCTTAAATGACACACAACATATACACTTACCATGAAATTATTGTCGTGTTTTAACAAAATAAATTCAAAACTTATATGCACTTTAGTTTTCTCAGATTTTTTACGCGACTCCGGTTCTTACACTTCCGTCTGGCGCAGATGATTCTTGAACAATGATTAAGTTTGTTTCGTGACAGCCATAATAATACTTTTCTCTCTGTCAGAAATGGCGCAAAGCCGGCAAAATTGCCGTTTGTTTTTTGTTGTTCGTACAAGAAAGCTTTTTTACAACAACATTTTTGTTTGTTTCCATAAGTATAAGCGAGATATATATATATGTGTGCTTACCAAACGGTAGTTTTCGAGAAAAAGCTTTTAACAGTAATAGAAAATAGGGTGATTAAAGTAAAAATAATTTCTAAGAAACATAGAGTGCCTACAACTGTTTTATGTAAAAAGCGCTTAACTTAAATCAAATTTAGTTTAAGATTAAAATTAAGAATTGCAATAATATGTTATGAAACAGCTCTTTCTTGGCTTTTTTATGACTGTTAACACAGAGTCAGACAACTTATCGACTTGAAAGTAAATAAATGTTTCAATTATCTCTTAATTCAGTTTAGTATTTAGCAGAGTAATTATTATTTTTAACGATTTGGCTTTGATAAGACTGTTTATAGGAAATCGTTATTGGATGGACCTTAGACAACTAAGTTTCAATATTATTTAATTCTGTAAACATTGTTGTACTTCGATGAGTATTTCGGTTCGTTGCCATCATAAGTCATAATGATGTCTTCATATATAAAATAAAGCGTCGAAACGAAAATGAAGCCATATAACTCTAAAGCACCGAATATATTCCACTATACACTATCAAAATCTTAAAATCTGGCGTTAGAAATATAGTGATATATATATATATATATATATATATATATATATATATATATATATATATATATATATATATATATATATATATATATATATATATATATATATATATATATATATATATATATATATATATATAGAGTGTATAGTGGAATATATTCGGTGCTTTAGAGATATTTGCTGTGGTCAGAATTAAATAACACCACTTCTCTTTTATCTGACCATAAAAATATTTTTTTTTGTTCTTTGATTAGTTTACTATTTTTACTCTTTTTATGGACTTTTTTTATTGATTCTCTGCGCTCATGAGGTCAATAATTTGCCAATTTTGTGGTCTAAATAATACTTACTTACTCGCCATTTGCTTCAAATTTAAAACTCAAATCGCATCTACATATCGTCATATGAAATCCAAAAAGCCCTAAGCTACAAAAATTTGAAATCGACTTTTTGATTTTTTGACTTTTTGAATTCCCATGAATCTTTACACTTTTACAATTAAAAACAACATTTAGATTAAGAATATTCTAAGCTTAACCTGAATGGCTTATTTCACATTTTAAAAAGTTGTTCGCTTCTCCTGTAAAATTTTTGAAATGTAACTTAAAGCTTTTTGAATTCTATATAACGATATAAATAAATTATTCAGTGTTAATTTAAAAAGTTTAAAAGTGAAAGATTCTATTTCATAGCCCACCATTGCAAATCGATTATAAATTTATTTAATAATTTTCAATTCCTATATTTTGTATATATGTGATTAAAAATAGAGGATTTTATTACATTCGTTATTGAAAATAACGAATAATAATAATAATAATAATAATAATAATAATAATAATAATTTGTTTAGAAATCGAATTGACAAATGTATAGCATAAAAAAATATTCGCGTTATTGTATATAATTATTAAATTTAGCAATTATTACAGTATAAAGTTTAACAAAACTACGATAGGCACTTGAAAAAGGTACTCAATGCAAAAAAACTTTTTTAAATTGACATTTAGCCACAATCGAAGTAAATGTCAAGTACATGTTAAACAGCGAAAAAATAAATGAAGAATAACGGTAACCAGCTGGCAGCCATATTTAATAGTTTCTAAAACACACAAATATTTTCTCAGACATTTTAAGTGTTTGTGTGTGGACAAAATATTAGTGATGAAGTAAAAAGCAAAGATAACGGTCATAAAAACGGAGCAACGAGTAACGGTATATTGTTCACATTGTATATCGCCTTATGCTACAACAAAAACTAAATAAAACATAACCGATGTAAACTTAACAATTATTATTGTTGTTGCTTTTCCCTGCTGTTGCTTAACTTGAATTTTTCTTCTTGATTTCAGTTGAGAAAGGATATGACACATACAAACACACACGCACACCAACGCACATTTAACACGGAATACAGAAAAAATACGGGATATTTGCAAATTGTGCATAAAACAGTTTTGCTATTGAAAATATGAAAGACAAGAATTTTTTAACAAAAGTGAAAAAGTGTTGTTTTTTTATAATAATATTTTAAAAAAATTCGGTAAAAAAACGATAATATTTTACTAAGAAAAATGAATACAATAATTTTTTCTCTTGTTTTGTAAATTTGTAAACATATTTTTGTATAACCCAATAAATGACCAAAATGACATGTTAATGATACAAGAAAAAGCAAATTTGAAAAAAGAAATGTACATACATTTACACACATATAAGAAAAATGAAAAGAAAAATGTGTGTATAATTTGAAAGTGACTACAATAATTCTGTTGTTGCACTAGCAGTTGTTCTGTTTAAGAAAAGCTTAAGGGATTTTTTACAACGAATTAATTTTTTAATATATTTTATAAGTGAAAAAAAAGAACATTATAAAAAACAGATGTTTTTTAAACATAATTAAAAAAGGAAGTAAGAACATTATTTAATTCACAGTTAAGTTTTTTATTACATATAGTATTTACATTCTTTGGCAAAAAAAAAACTGAACTAAACATATTACAATATGAATATAATGAATTCGTTCGGCGGTGGTGATGGAGGTAAGTTAAGAAAAATATTATGTATTAAAATAAAAAAGATGAGAATATAATTCACTCTTTATTACATACATTATGAGTTAATTGTTTTAAGTATACGCGTATGTACATATGTGTGTTTTCCTTTTTGCCTGTACGTATATGTCATGTATGTATAACAACACTTACGATTTTACTACATAACGGTCTTTAATGTCAAGCATATGGTCAACTGTCATCATAATAAAAATAAAAAGTAACGAAAACAAAAACAAATAATGCAAAACAAAAATAACGGTTATGAAACCAAGTGTGGCTAGAGAATAGTGCTCTTAACGAAGAGTAAGAAAACAAATATAAAACCAAAATAAATAAAACAAAGAGAAAAAAGATACACACACACGCATTAAAACTAAAGGCATCAGCTGTTCTAAGCTTGTATTTTTTATTTGTTTACTTTTTTATCACTACAAATAGGGCTGCCAAGGTTTCTAGAATATGTAATAATTTTTGGAAAGCAATATTCTTATATGTTTCAGAACAAAATTTTGATCTCAAAATATACATTTTTGACTGGCCATTTAAATGCCTATAAACATTGATAACATCTCTTACAAGGTTTAATTTCAAAGAAATACTTTTTTTAAATTCTTTTTCCTCTAATCTGTTTGCCATTGGAAACTTTTAACGACGTAAATATATAGATACATATATATGTGTGCAATAATTTCTCATTCTTTTTCACTTTCTCTTCTCTTCATGTTTTTCGATATAACGGTTTATTAGTTTGTGGTACAATTTAACAATTTTTTTCATTTTTGTTGTTGCGTTTGAGGGAGTTTATCAACATGTTCTTATATATTTTGGTTCGGTCGTTGTGAAAGTCAAGGTTTTCTTTTTTCATTTGTCTTTCTAATGATTCGGTTGAGATTTTTTTCATTTTCATTGTTTTGTTTTTGTTACATACATATGTACATGTATTATTGTAACCTGTAAGATTAAAGCTGCAGTGAGTGGGTGGCCAACTAGTACAACTAGTATTTCTTTAATTTTATTTTTTCTATAGTTTCGAGGTTAGGCGATGACATATTGAATGTTTTTTTAAGGTATTAGGAGAGCGAGAGTGACTGTGTATGTGTATGTGTGAACACATACATATGTACATGTGTATGAAGTAAATGGAAGACGAAAAGAGAGATGAAGAAAGCAGTTTAAGGATAATGAATTAGCTTGTAATGGCACTCTGTACTTATTTTGAAACTTTTTTTCTTCTCTTCTTTAGATTTTCTTTTAGCAATACGTTCGTGTTTTTGTTTTTGTTTTTTTGTTTTTAGTTTTATTACAACTTTTCGATTAAAAATTGAAACTTAAGATAATAAATGACCTTTTCGATTTATTTAAAAATTAACATTTGGGATGATTATACTCGATTTATTATTTTTAATTAAAATTCAAAAACTATGTGCAACGTTATTCCGGCAAGCAAGGACTTAAGCAGGACTTTAAGTAGTTACAGAGAAGACAGTCTAGGTATGATTAAAATTCGCTGTGAAAGGATAAATTTGTAAAACTTTTTCCTTACAACTTTGACCGTTGCGTAGAAAGGAAATGATTAAATCGATCATTGACGTTGATGGTTTTTTCTTAAGTCATTAATAAAATGCCCCAAATAGTTTGTGTTTAGAAGTACAATCGCATTTGACGAAATAATGTATTCATTATTCTACAAATAAATTAATTATATATTTTATTTGTTTAAATTTTAGAATATACATACAGTGTAACCTCGCTCAACGCAACTCTCGATAAGCGCAACTCCTCGATTATTGCAACCAGTAAATTGCTTGCATTGTAGACTCAGTCAAGGCTACTTTCTAAAAAAAACCTCAGTTATCGCCACTTTTTTACCAAAATACAAATACACTTTTTTACCAAATACATACACTAAAATAGGCGTCTCGTACTCGTACTTGTTTTTTTTTTAATATTTACTCAGTTGGTAGAATCTCTTGTCCTGAAAGGTTGTTCTATTTTTTTATTTTAAATAAAATGCCGATGATTAAAGAATATGCAAAACTTTCCATAAAACAAAAAAGTGATATTCTTAATAAACTTATTAGAGGCATATCTATAAAAGTGATTTGTGATCAATACAAAGTTCACAAATCAAAAATATCCAGAATAAAAAAATAAACAAAATAAAGCTGCACTGAAAAAATTTGTTGTTAATGCTGAATCTGGTCTAGACAATCGTTTTGCAATAAAAGTTCCTGAATATCCAAAAATGGAAAAGGCTTTGTAGAAGTGGTTTATAAAGCAAAGACGGCGAAACGTTCAGTTGAATAAAAGGTGAGCTGGGTTAGTTTACTAATTTTAAGAAACGCCACGGTGTACGATTGCTTAGAGTTTGTGGCGAAAAACTTTCAAATAAACCAGCATTCATAGATCCATTTTTGAATAAATTTCAAGAAAACATAAATGATCTCGGATTAACACCGGATTAAATTTATAATTATGCCAGATAAAACACTTGTAAGCATCTGCTCCTGGTCGAAAAGTGAGCAAGGAGCGAATTACATTTCTTGCTTGCATTAATGCTGCCGCAACGCACAAAGTAAAACCATTTGTAATTGGTATAGCACAAAACCCCAGAGCATTCAAGGGCTTTGGCCGGTAGAAAGTAATGCCCTAAAAAATTGTATACTCGGTTATAGCAACAGCCTCAGTTATCGCAACAACCAAAATTTTTATTAGTTGAGTTGAGCGAGGTTACAGTGCAATCACAAATTACTATTACCATAACTAAGACCATATGCTCGGCGTAGTGACCAGAGACTTTGGTGCGAATATAACCCGTGACCAGCAAGCTAACAGGCTAGCACACTACGTACTAGCCTATCGGGGAACCTGAGATAATCTTAATTTATCTAAAAAAATTCAGTATGTCAACACATGAAACAATGAAAATGTATCATCTAAAAACAACAATTAATCTCATATATGGTGTAGGCACATAATTTTTTCACTACGGATATATTGAACTACATAATATGTACTTCTATAACAAACTAAATAAATTATTCGATTCTTTCAAGAAAAAGCTAAAATTAAAACAGCCTCCATCATTATTTATTTAAAATTCATTTAGAATTCTGTTGTATGTACAATTCTAACAAATTCACAATCTTCAAAAAATGCCAATTTTTAAAACAGATAACATTTATTATATCAACGTTTATTTAGCAACAGTATGTACAATTCGATAAATTGTACACCTAAAATCACTAACCTTCGTAGTAATTAATGTACATGCAATAATTATTAAACTCATGGAATTAATAATTTATTTCTCTTTCATTAACTCCATCATATACAATAAATTGATGACAGTAAAGTGTTTGCAAACAAACAGCATTTCAAGTTTTTATTTCCAATATAATTTAATAAGAAATCATATGCTTATTTCCCTCGACTAGACTTAGAGGTTAATTTTAAACCAAAAAAAGAAAAATTCAAGATGCACTACTTGCGGAATGACATTTAATTAAATTAGAGACACACAGAAACACGTTGAATATTTTCCATATACGAGTACATACATATATGTAAGAATGTACTATCCCAACAAACCAAAACGATTTAGAAATAATTTGTAACACGCTTACTAACATAAGCCTTAAGCTTAAAAAAATATTGTGAATACTATTGTAAAAGGTTTATTATAAATTATTTAATAATGAAAACTGAACCTTTGCGATAATATTTTCTTATGTATAATATATAGTAAGTTTAGAAGTCTAATTATAGAATAAGCTTACAAAAAATAGTTTTCTAATCATGCTTATAATACGCATTCGTAATAGTTTTGTAAACTTGGCAATATAACCAAATAATAATTGCACTCTGAACTACAATATTTATTTATTTAGTCAGAATTTTATTTGTTTTTTATTCAATAAAATATTAGAATATTAAATTATTTATAAATTATTTTTTGTTTTAGAAACATATTTTTTGCGGGACTCTTGCCTATTTTTTGATCCTCTTCACAAAATCAGATTTGTGTTCAACACAAAATCTTTCTTCCCCACTTCAATACAAATTCCAGCATCTGAAAAAACTGAAAAAGGTTATTAACACGTCTTAACAATCTATGAAATATTTACTTCCTATAGCTCTAGCTGTACTCAGGCTCCGCTCATGTTCACGCTGTCCCCTTTCATCTTAAATGTTCTGCCAGCTCATCCGTTAGTATAGTTAGGGCTTTCTGCTACCGTAAGTAACTCTTCTTCCTTTAATGAAACAGCTTATTTTAAGTTAATCATATGTACTTATGGCAAAGTGTTTTTTAACTTTCAAACGATTTCCAAAAGTTCTTGTCTTCTTGCAACAACTTTTCAAAATTTTAAAATTCTTCCATTTGTGTGAAAGGGTTATTCGGCATAACTAATTTCACTTTAGATTTGTCTTTTTAAAGCTCTTTAATTTCATTGCACAGGCCATTTATCTCCTGTCGCAATGAGTTCACCTCACTTGTGAGTCGTATAAACATAGGTTCAATCATCTTAGAAAATTTGGTCATTGTAGCTAGAAATGTAAAGAGAAAATAAACTAAACTAGTTTTTCGTTTTGAAGCCAAAAAACAAAACAAAAAAAAAAAAAAAAATAATAATAAGAATACACATAAACTTAGGATTATAGTGGACTTTTGACAAAAACAAAAATGTTTCAACTCGACTTAAGTACTTTTGCCAAAAGTCCATATATGTTAACAAATTTATATACGAGTATGTATCTTTTTTGTATGAAAGATGCCATATAAATCTTTGCAATAGGTTTTGTTTATTAATTTATTACTTACTTTTTTCAAATCAAAAAAACACTTTCAAAAACTTCACTCTTTGAAGAAAACACAAAGATTGAAAACTTTAACTATTAAAACGAAACACAAGAATGCGTTAAATAACGTTATATCATTCTCGAAAACAACTTTAGTTTTATTAAAAATAAATTTTTAAGCAAAAGTAACTGCGTTAAATATTAAAAAAACGCTTACAAAACTGTATGGAATATAAGCCATTTGCAATAATATTTGTTAAATTGTTATCTAAACTAAGTGTATAGCAAGTATTGTTGTAAAAAGCATTGTCAAGTGAAGCATTTTTAAAACAGTATTTGAAAACTGTTTACGTTTCGAATTTAAATAAGTTTATAATAAGTACGTTTATAAAAAGTTGTAGGAAATCTCTTATTATGAGCTTATTCTACAACTCATTTACATTTGGCTTGTGGAGTGGTTTGTTGGGACGTTAAGTATACGTATGTATAGACTGAAGGCATATTGACAACTTCATTTCATTTTGTATTACCTTCTTTAGGTTTGTCATCATCACCAATATCATCTATGTACTATGTATGAGAGAGAGAGAGTAAAGAGAGTGGGGGTATATTCAATGTCAAATCATACGTGCTGAATACATAAGCTTCCTGATGACACTGACAATGATTGACATGGGTTAATACCCAGACTATTTACTTTTCAAATGCCACACACACATATAAATACGTACTAGCAAAGACATACATACATATGTTTGTTTATACTCTTACGGTGATATTCTCACGCAATGATAAGTACATCTGTTCTAAGGTACGAGCACGTAAACACTTGAAACTTGTAGTAACAAGGCTTAATCACCGTTTACTTCGGTTACTATGGTCTAGAGCCTAGAGTCTAGAGTATTAGGAGTTTTTACCACAAGCTATGGGCAATTGCTTTGTTTATTCGTAATGCATGCTGGCATAATAGGCAAATTTGATTTGAATTTGGTTCTAAAAGTAAAGTTAATAAATCATATTGATATTTAGAAAAAAACCTGAACTATTTTTAATTTTACTCGGAGCACATGCAGATGTTCTCTACTATAAATTATGTGAATATATTGGAACTTTTTTTCCTACTCTTTGACAATTTATGAGACGTCATTTGGGTAATAGAAAAAGAATGCATAGAATAGTTATTTTTCCTCACACACATATTATTATGTTATTGTTTGGCAAAGGATCAATTAGTGTAAATTGAAATGTCATTAAACAGGGATTAAATTCGATTTCCGTTATACTGCTGAAATAAAAAAGAAAACCATTTTCTTCTAATTTTTTACAGATATTGAACTTAAGGAAAGACTTATAGCCTGCGTTAAGAAGGAGGTAAAACAGCTGATGGAAGAAGCTGTCACAAAGAAATACATACACGAGGAAAGCAGTTCGATAACATCTCTATGTGGCGCAGTAGAAGCCTGTCTTAGTCATGGTTTGCGACGAAGAGCTTTAGGTCTATTCAAAACATCTTCAACTACTGCACTCATACAGAAAATAGCGAAAACCTGTCCAGAGGCCGACTATGTCAGTCATCGTTTATTGGAAATCGAAATTGCCCATGAGAGTACTACAGTAGCGGGTAAACGTTCCTCTTCAAGCAGCGATAGTATTATTAAGCCAAAACTTTTGAGTAAGGGTAGCAGTAGTTCGGTGACAACGATAAATACCGTGTCTATAAGTTCATCATCGGGCAGTCCGGTGGTCAAGTGAGTATTATTAGCTTAACGACTGATTTTTCCCACAATAGAAAAATGCTCTAACAAAGCTCGTTTTACTCACAAGGTACTTGTGGATACGAGTGGCCCTTTACGAGAAACGCTTAGCGAAAATCATAGAGCATTTGGTGAGTAACGCTAATAATTACTATGATCGTGATGCGCTGGTCGCAGATCCAGATTATGGCTCCATTTTGAGTTCACTATTGGTGGGTCCATGTGCTTTAGAGTTTACTAGAGCCAAAACAGCCGATCACTATTGGTCCGATCCACCGGCAGATGAATTGGTGGGTATTCAAATAATAAAAAAAAATAAGAGAAAAATATTTTTTTTTTTTAATTTCAGGTACAAAGACATCGCATTAGTTCGGGCAATCGTACCCCGCCCACTTGTCATCGGCCCATTATAAATTTTAAACGTAGCCTACACACCAGTTCAGAAGATACAAGTAGTGGCTCATTTAAAGCCAGTTCACCGGCTAGTGTTGCCAAGGATTATGTAGAATCGTTGCATCAAAATTCACGCACAACTTTGCTCTATGGCAAGAATAACGTGCTCGTATTGCCGGTACTTACATATTTAAAATTTCAGAGAAAATTATAGAATAACTTGAAACTTTTACAGAAAGATGTTGCCGAACCCATGCCCGGTTATTTAAGTCTTCACCAAACTGTACAATCCTTGACTATTAAATGGACTCCGAATCAATTAATGAACGGCTATACAGATACCGACGGCAGTGATATGAGCTCATATTGGACTTATGCTCTAAATATTAATGTCGATGAGATTGTTTATGTCCACTGTCATCAAAATCGTGGTGAAGATACGGGTGGCACTATCATATTAGTCGGCCAAGATGGAGTTCAAAGACCTCCTATACATTTTCCCGAGGGTGGTCATTTACAATCGTTCTTAAGCTGTTTAGAAACTGGGCTTTTGCCTCATGGCCAATTGGATCCACCTTTGTGGTCTCAAAGGGGCATAGGTAAAATGTTTCCCTGGCCTAAGAGTGTAAGACGTCGTATATTACCATCGGTTATGGAATCCGCCGATGAAACACCCATCGATTATGTCTTCCGAGTTGTTAGTAAAAGTCAACACGAAGAATTTTGTGAGTTCTAAAAGTGGTTTCTTATAATCCTATTGCATTACAAATTATAATTGTGGTTAATTCTTTTGTAGTGGCTACTCATCCCATTTTGGAATTAGGACGCATTAGTCCCAGACGAAAACATTTAGGCAGTTGTTCTACTACCGGCAGCAGTGACTGCTCAAGCAAAAGTCTATCCATGGATCAAAGTACAACAGAGCCACCACTAGTAAGTGAATTCGAAGTTTATTGTTCAAACAGTTTAAAATGATGGTCTAGTTGGGACTTAACTTGAAACAACCTTGCTCCCTCAGCATATTTGTGACAGCTAGTCCGATTCCAAACCTTGTAAGCGAAAGCTTCATATACATTAAACCAATTGGCAATTGGAATCATTTAGCTGCGATATTCACTAGTAACTTATACTTTTTACAAGCTAACCAATCATTACTTACCGTTGAAAACCTCAACATATACAAGATTTCTTGGTAAAAAGGTAGTCCAGAATACGAAGTTGCTGTTCTAGATATTTTCAAGCCATTTAATAAGTGTGGTAGTCGATGAACATCAAGAGAACTTATAGGGTTAAGCTAGCGGTGTAAATTAAGGCTTCGTGGTCTGCGTAGGGAATTACTTTAAGAGCACCCTGATTTGTTTACTCCAAGTGGAAGATCAAAAACCTTTTTCGAAAGTATTAAAGGTACTCTACCTTTTTTTTACAGATTCAGGCTAGTCAGACAGCGAGTATTGAACTGGTTTGTTCAACAATGAGACGTCAAATAATATCACGAGCATTTTATGGCTGGCTGGCCTATTGTCGACATTTATCGACTGTAAGAACGCATTTATCGGGCCTAGTTAATGGGCGAATAACACCTGATTGTAAGTTTTTGGTTTATACTCTAAAAATTTTTTTAAATAATTAAATAAATTAAAAAATATAATGTTTTTTTAGTGGCTGCTAACGAGTCCGGTTTGACGAAAGAGAAATGGGAAGCTTTACATGAAAATGGTGTGATTACTAGCCACGAGGAACTTTTCCGCTTGGTCTACTTTGGTGGTATTGTCCATGATATACGAAACGAAGTTTGGCCATATTTACTGGGTCATTACAGGTATTCAACTAGGCAAACACTTATTTTCAATAATACCTTTAAAGGCAATCGACATTTTTTTTCGATAGTTTTGGTTCCACCATTGAAGAACGCCAAAAATTAGATGATACCACTAAACACTATTATGAAACTACAATGAGTGAGTGGTTGGCTGTGGAAGCAATAGTACGTCAAAGAGAGAAAGAAAAGAATGCCAAAGCTTTGGCCAAAATTTCAGCCGAAAACAAACGTAATGGTGTCCAGACAACAGGTAAACAGGTGTGCCGTCAGACTGAACTTGATACTGGCGATGTAATAGATAACGATGTTTTCGATGATCACGATTATTCTGATATCTCTGATCCTGGTATGGATTTCGATGATGACATTATGATTGGCATACAAGAGGAAAAGGATTCTGGAAATTGTGAAGACGAAGAAGATCTGTTGGAAGAAGGAGAGGAGGAAGAAAATTGTTTAAAACAGGACAATATGGGGGACACAATAAAAGAAGAGGACAATGAAGAAATGGAGAAAGAACAGCAAGTTTTTGAAGCTAAAGAGAACCTCATTGAAGACAATGAAGTTAAAGAAACTATATGTGAGACAGCTTTTGAAGTAAAAGAAGAATCTAAAGATAGTGAAGTAGTTGAATCAAAAAAATTTGAAATAACGACCGAAAAACCTTCCCGTATTATTTGTGATTCTGAAGAAAACGAACCTTTATCTCTTCAAGAACATTGTTTTGCCGAATCTGAACCAGAAGCAGGGTTAACACCCGAACAAGGCGGTCTCTTACTTTTGAGCATTAAAAGTTCTCCCTCTACTTCCTCCTACGAAACAGTTGGCAACGAATTTACTGAAATATTGGAAATGGCCCATGACAATGGCCTGCCTGTTGAGGAAAGCCTTGTGGAGGTTTTTAATGAACCGCCCGTACGAGAACAACATTTTGCATTCGAAAATAAAGAAGAGCAAGAGGAAGCCATGGAAGCATTGGAAATTAATATTACAGAAAAGAATAACGAAGAAAACAATGAAGTCGATAGCAGCGATCGAAAGTACCACAGTGTAGAGGATGTCAGAGAAATGAGTAAAATGACCCATGCAGTTATTATTACTGAGGCAGCATCTAATGATGCCTTAGAGTGTACAGCCGATGAACCCACCGAAGATACTTCCCGTAAGACAAGTCTTATGTCGCCTATGAATGAAGACATCACAGTAGTAGCATCGTTAGATGCTTTACAAGAACCCAAATCAGCATGTGTTTCACCAGCCAGTTCCAATGGTGGTGTCTATAGTGTGAGTTATTGTTTTTTATTTTTAACTTCTCCTACTTGAAATGCTAATTTTTGATTAAATTGAATGTGTATTTACAGTGTGAATTCCTGGAAAATTTTGCTTTAAATTTACATCGTATCGAAAAGGATGTCCAGCGCTGTGATCGTAACTATTGGTATTTTGCCAACGAAAACCTGGATAAGTTAAGAAATGTTATAACCACGTAGGTTTACTTGTAGCTAATTTTTAAGAACGATGAAATCGATAAACGTTTTTTTATATTTTAAATGACATTAGTTACGTCTGGGAACATTTAGAAGTGGGTTACATGCAGGGCATGTGTGATTTGGTGGCCCCATTGCTGGTAATTTTCGATGATGAAGCCCTAACCTATGGCTGTTTCTGTAAACTAATGGAACGTATGATAGAAAATTTTCCCAATGGTGGAGCTATGGATATGCATTTTGCTAATATGAGGTAAACAGCAATAGAAAAAGGTTTTGATTTTTATATTATCAAATTTTACTTTTCTATAGATCACTTATACAAATATTAGATTCGGAAATGTATGACCTAATGGATTCGAATGGTGATTATACACATTTTTATTTTTGCTACCGTTGGTTTTTGTTGGATTTCAAACGTGAGTTGGTGTATGACGATGTCTTTGCCACATGGGAGGTGATATGGGCCGCCAAGCATGTAGCCTCAGGGCATTTTGTTTTATTTTTAGCTTTGGCTCTATTGGAAACATACCGGGACATAATTTTATCAAATAGTATGGATTTTACCGATGTTATTAAGTTTTTCAATGGTGAGTGTTATTATACTTCTAAAAATTGATTTTTCATTTTCTTGTTGCATTACAGAAATGGCTGAACGTCATAATGCCCAATCAATATTGCAATTGTCACGTAGTCTAGTGTTGCAATTGCAGACAATAATCGAAAATAAATAAATCGAAAACAACAACAACAGCAGCATTAATACTCATTGCAATTAGAAACGTATGTAGTTGATGTAGCATATTCAAAATTGTAGATTTGTTGCAACACAATTTCAAGTAGCAAATACAACTCAACTCACAACGCAACAACAAATTAGTGAAAACAAAATCACATATGTAGTAGAAGGCATATCACGTCACGTCATTTTAAATCACTTAAAAAACGATAGAAATCAACAGAAGTAAAAAATATACTTATTAAATTTTTTTGAAGTAATTAAAGTTAATTAAACCAAATAAATAAATGAAAAAAGTATATATATTTATATAAAACAGTAGAAAAGGCATAGTTAACGGCTGGGATAGGATTTCATTACATTTCTGATTAAAATCAGTTTGAAAAAAAATAAAATGCAACATAAACCCTATTTTTTTGATCTAAAGTTACCTGAAATTTTGGTTCTTCTATTTTCTTAAAAGTAGAAATGATATTTTTTAGACAAATTAAAAGGAAATTGAAGATTTTTATTAACTTTATATTTTTTTTCAATCTCTTAAAATATTTTATTATCTTAAACTACAAACAAATACAATACTATACAGATATGTTTTTCTTTGATATGCATATTTTGCTATTTAGCAGAAGTCAATTATTGCTTATTTTTAATGAGTTGAATCGTTCAAAAAGCTTTGTGCGACTCCCAGACGATTCCTCAGTTTCACTATATATCTTGTACGGTATTGCATAATTACTAATGAAGACACCGCGCAGCCCTGACGAATGCCATTACCAACTTTAGTTTTGCAGACTGCTCTTGAGTATACAATTTTATAAATTTAATCATTTCTCAAAGCCAATGAATATAAAGTATAAGCGAAATCCACATTTAATTGATTGCTCCACAATAACTCTTAATGAGATAATATGAATAGATGACTTTAATCATGTCATTTATGTTTCCAATTATTCCAATTATTCTTACGCATTTTAACGACTTGTCAGGGCTGCTCTCTTTTTCAGTTTAGTTTGAATTTAGAGCAATATTATTATTTTTCCTAAATACATATTTTTTACAAATATGTGCAGAATATTTAATTGTTATTAAATTAAAAAGAAAACTTATTGTTTTGAAACATATATACATTATATATACATACATATATATAAATATACATTATTATTTTAGTTAAAGAAATTAATTATATATAATATATATTAAATGGATTTATTAAAAAAGTATAAAAAATTACAAATTCAACAGAAACAAAATAAACTAAGGAGAACATAAATATTGTTATCGTTTGTTAATTAATTGTGTACCTACTTTTATATATACAAAAAGAAAAAAGAACAAAAAAACATAATTACGTATATATCAAATTATACAAATGCATACATACATATATGTAAATGAATGCATATATTACACTGCAGTCTATAGCGCCGGCTTAATATAGAAAAAATAGTTTCTCGACAAGGTTTTCTGTTTTTTATTTCTAGTACTTACTCACCTCTAAAGTAAATATTTTACAAAAAGTCTTTGTTAAAAGTTATCTTATTTTCAACTTTGTTGGGTTAAAAAAAAATAATATTTTTTATATTAAGTCGCCGATATCTAAAGTTCGTTTAAGTAAAATAAAATAATGAAAATAAATGTGAAATATGTTGCTTTTTTACCATGAAATCAAAAACTTGAATAAAATTTATATACATATACATACATAAATACATACATTGTATAAAAATATAAATATCTGTTAATTATTTATATACAAAATAAAATAGAAGATAACATACAAAATGACACTATTTATACTATTCATACTAAAAAACAATTCATTAATACTAGCGCATACATACATATATATCTATAAATATAAATTTATAAACATACATATACATATATACAATAACAATAAAAAATAATTACAATATTATGTTAGAAAAACAAGTAGAAAATACTAAAAAAAACAAATAAATAATAATGTTAAATTTATGTTTAAGTTTTTAAACATAAAAATACAGATTATTTTTTATAAAAAATTTATAATGACAATTATGAAAGAAAATTTTCCAACTATACATTACTGTACGCTTTAGTTAAATGCTTAATTTCATATAATGACCACTAAAGTTATAAACCAATATCAACATCACCACCATAAAAACGATAGGCCAGTGAAAGATATAAGCATAAGTCTGACTCTGAGGTATCCTACATAACGATATACTAACAAATATTCTTTCCGAATAAATTTGAATGGGTGATACTCCAAATACCTAACCAACTCTAGCCAAAAAGATCAATTAAAAAAAAAAAATAAATAAAATAACAAAATTAAAAGAAATAAAGTATTACAAAATAAACATACATATGTATGTATATTAATACCTCTATACATAACTACAAATGTATATTAGTGGACGGCATAATAATTTTTTATTCCAAGAAATTTCTGATGCATCAGTTGAAGAAGTTTTATTAATTAATTTTTACTTTTTTACAAAATCGTACAGCCGTAAACATAAACTGAGAGTTTCAGTAGTTCTAACGAATAAAAACGAAATTAAAAAATAGTTTCTAAATATTATGGTTTAAGACTAATCACGTGTTGCAAAAAAGAACATTAAAAAAATATATATTTTTTTATAAACATATGAGTTGCAATATATATAAATATATTTCAAGTATTAAAAAAAATGCATATATACATACACATATATGTATATCTATATAAAATAAATTAAAAAAAGAAAAAAAAAAACACAAAATAAAAGCTATGAATAAATTTAAAATCTGGAATGAAAAACAATGTACTCTCAACGACACATATGCATACACACTCACACACACACACAATGATTAACATTTAAAACTCATACATATACATATTCGAATAAGATTTCGTATACTGATGTTCCAGGTACTATTACACTCAGACAATTTAATGGTTAATACACTACGATACAATAAACTTATTATTTATTCTCTGTTTAAAATAAAAGTAAATAAATAAAACATATTATTTACAAAACCATAGTTCTATACAATATATACATACATATAAAATCATATATACATATATAGTATGTTTATAGAAAATACAGTGTTATATACGAAATACATATATATATATACATAAAATAAATATTTACACAATAAAATTAGTAACAAAAAATATAGAAAAGTAAAGAAAATATATTTATTATTGCATATGTATTAACAAAAAAAAAAAAAATTAAATATAAAAAACCAATTAAAAATCGAAATAAATGGAAAATATATGTTATTGTTTATAAGAAACCAATCCTGTGTTTTAATTTCGATTCTCTTTTTTTCAAAGAGGAAATACTTAGGTAACTAAAGCACACAATTGTCGTTTTACTTCTTTTGAAGAGAACAATTACCGACTTCTTTATTCACAAAATGCCGAATATGGTGTGAAAACAGTGCAAGTCAATTGTGTCAGAGGCTCACAACCGCAAAAATTAAAATAATTTTAAAAAATTAATGATTTTAAACAGATAGTGCTACCTGCGCAACAATTGAATTACTTGAACTTCAAATCAATTTGCAATATTAACTTTAAGAATTTTTTGGCCTCCTAGATAGTGCGATTTGACACCTCTTGATTATTTTTTTTGGAGATACGTATGTATGTGCTGCGTCCATTTGTTATGCTAACAGCTCAACAACTCTGAAGGTCATCATAACTCATGTCATTAAACAAATAGCGACTGAAATTCGTGAAAAAGTAGTCGAAAATTGCACTGACCGGATAAGACATTGTACAAAGAATCTAGTGGCGGTAATCATTAATGTCATATCATTTTTAAAACATGAAGTCCATGGCATATCTCTCCACAATGAATACAAATTTCATATAATTCTTTAGCTATTTGTTGTTGTTTTATATGTATAAAATTAACTCATTAAGGTACAAAGTTACGTATGCGCAACATTAATCTTAATCGCTTCTCACGCGTTTAACTTTTTTTTTTTAAACTCAAACTGATATTTAAATTTTAAGTATTGAAAATATTTAAAAAAAAATCAAATATATAGTTTTGTTTACTTTTAATTAGATGTTAATTAGATCATTATCTTGGTAAAACTGTCTGTCATAAATTTAGCTTGAGCAGGTCAATTTATTTGTGATTATTCATAATGTCATCAATAAATGCTAAATGATCACACCTGTTGCTAACATATACCCCCAGATTATAACACGACCTCAGCCATGTTTTACAGTTGGTACAATATATCTCTCTTCCAACTCTGTATTGGGTTTCTGCTTTCATCAGCAAAAATAATATTCATCCAGAACTCTGGAGGCTTAGACGCGTACTCCGTATGGAAATCTAATGTAATAATCCTACTTTTCTTGGAAATGTGGCAAATGCAGCATGGAAATTGTGTTTTTTTAAATATTTCTTTCTGTCTGGCGTGTTACTGAAATGCTTAAGCGCTCTTCGGTACTTTGGCTAGTGTAGATGCATTAATTTTGGGATTCTTTTTCACTTTACGCACTATTCGTTGTTCACCTGCTTCTGTAAGTCTTCTAGCACGTTCACTTCTAGTTTCGTTTACCATAGTTTTCTCACTTTTGTTCTTGATTTGTCAACTATTTCTGATATAGCGTTTTCAGATTTTTACAATTTAAAATGATGAAATAATTAATTTTCTATATCGACAGAGATCTGTTTTCCTTTGCGTTCTAACTTTACGATTATTATAAACCTAAGCTCTAGCGGTACTAATAACAGTAAAAATATAAGCTATTAACAAACCTATTAGCGAAAGAAAAGAAGAAAACGATTATTGTGGAATACGTTTTTTTTGCTTTGAAAATTTTGTGTTTTTTGTTAACGAGACCAAATAGTTCTAAAATTCCCAATGTTTATAAATTTTGTAACTGTAAACAACAGTTACAACGTAATAAAATATGGTGAGATTATATGCGAAATTTTTAATTATATCAACATTTTAAGAAGATTTACGAAAATAATAAGAGATGTCGAATAGTTTTTTCAACAATCACCCGTGTTCTGAAAAACGCATATCGCTTAAAATTTGCGTTTTCGTGTTCTGGCAAATGAAAACGATAGAAATCTGGCGTGTTCAAACCGCTAGTGTATGCTGAAGCGACCTGGTCATTTTTATTTAAAATGCACTTGAAAGAGAAAATAAATTGATGTAAAATTAAAATTGAATATGTTCTGTTTTTATTTGAAGAAAAACTTTTAACATTTTTTCACAATTTTAATTAAAAGTATGCAATATAAAGTATTGCTTTGTTTTTGTCAATTGTCGGTATCATTTGTTTACTTATAAACTGGCGATTTATGCAAACAGCTGGTCAATTTGATCTTCGAAAAAAATTTAGTGCTAGTGGTGTTAACTTTAAAATTACTTACTCTTTTCAAACTTATGATAA
Source organism: Wohlfahrtia magnifica (assembly GCA_023159175.1). NCBI lineage: Eukaryota > Metazoa > Arthropoda > Insecta > Diptera > Sarcophagidae > Wohlfahrtia > Wohlfahrtia magnifica. Next base: position 3,081,198 of record JAKWBJ010000060.1, read on the forward strand.
TATTATTTGAAATTTATTATGTTCACATATTTTAATTAAAAAGTAGTAAACAACCCTTTATTAAAATTCAAAAATAATTTAAAAACTGTTCAAGCACCTACAAACATTTACGAGAATATAAAAAAATTATTCATGATCCTATTTGTAACCGGCTACCCGTGATGAAACTCACCAATTATTCGCAAGTATTTATATGTAACATCTCTAAATAAAGATAAGAAGCATTTGCGGCCATTTGCGGTAGTTTATTAAATACTTTCAATAAAAAATGTTTGTTTTAAGCATAAAAATAGTCGGTTTAATTTAAAATTTATTCAAACAAAATTTATTTTTTGATAATTCTTTTAACTGACGAATTTTTATGAATAATTATTTCTATGTTTATGTTTTGTTATTATAAAACATATGGTTTTTATTTGTTCGAACACAACTTCGAAAAAGGCAAAACGCCAGCAAATCGCTTCGTTTTCAGAACATGCTTAAATGCGTTTTGCGTTTTAAAACCGATTTGCGATTTCAGAACATGGGCGAATATCTAAAGCTATTATTGTATTATTTTCTATGCGCCATTTTGTAAACTAATTATTTCTGTCCCACTGTTCGCTCTTGCTCGTCTTCAATGTTCATCACAATAATTTCGAATGGCTGTTATTGTTACAAGGTGCTGAGAAAACTATAATAAAGCAACAAATTTTTTATGCGGTCATTACAATACAATAAAAGCAAAAAGAGAGAAGATAAAACGTAATACAAAAACAACAATGAATATAGGCATTATTAAGTATCAGTAGTGACGTGGACAAATGTAAACAAACAGGGAAAAACCACAACAAATACTACAGCTCCATTCACACACACGCACACGTGCACACTCATGCATACTAATAGCACACATAACCTACCCAAATGGAAAATAAAGAAAGTTAGAAAAAATAATGAAAACAACCTATTTCTAGCAAAACAAAACTAAAAACAGAGAGCGAGGGAGCCTCTTGAAATCAAACTGAGCATGTCTAAATGAAAAATAAAAGTTAAAGAGAGAATAAGCTGATGGGTAATCGAAAGGAAAAGGAGTACAAATATGAAGAAAAGAACTTTAAACAGAGTTAACAATACGGTAATTTTCTAACCATTATTAACAGTTGCTGGCGAGAATTGAAACTGTTAACACGTTTAATATAAAATACAAGTTAAAGTTCTAATTATAAAAAAAATATATATATATATGTATATGTATATATATATACCTATGTATATACATGTATGTATATTAATAAAGGATTATAATATTGAGTGTGTGTGTTTGTGAGCTAGAATATACTATACAAGTGCATATTTTTGCAATAAATTAATTAACAAATTTTATTCTACTTTTTAAAATTTAATTTGAATTACGTCAAAAGCTTATTAAACTAAAAATATTGGGAAACATTTAAAGATCAATTACCTCTACAAAAAATATATTCAACACATCCATTAAATTCAACATGAAAATGGTACAAACGAATAATCCAGGTAAAGTGAACACACAAATTATGGTATTTTAGCCCATATATAGAGTACTTTAAGACTTAATTTAGCGCAAGTGTTTAGTTAGTAGTTACTGAGTGGAACTTTAACATTGAAATTGAAAGTTTTGTTATTTTTATTGGTATTATCTAGACATGTTTTTATATGATTTTCACGTTTGTTTATTTTACAAATTTAACTTTAACTGTAACCGTTTTCTTTTTCTGCTCTAAACTTGGAGTGGCGATTGACATCATTTTCTAGAAGAGTAAAAAGTGTAAGTGTATCAAAAAAAAAAAAAACAAAAACAAAATACATAGTACGTGCTTTTTTTAATTTCTGGAGTACTTGTGTACTTGTTTTTGTGTCTGTTTTTTTAGCATAAACATCGTGGCAATGATAACATTTGTAAAAGTATGGATGTCAAAAACTACCATACACTTTACTACTCCACAACTTTACACGGGAGGTTAAGGAATCATTACAAAAACAAACACTAAAATAATCATTTTAACTACATAACACACAACATTTTTATATACTTTTGCTTTATTTTTACAACTTTATCAGTTAAGATAACAAAATATATGAAACTTTCCTTTTTTACTCTGATTGCGTAGGCGTTTGTTTACAATTTGATTTTAAAATTCCACTTCATGCAGGTGTATTTATTATGTATTTGTTGTTGTAAAATGTACTTCATTTTGAAGCTGCTTTATTTTTTTTCTATGGTTCTCTGTATGTTTTTTATTCATGTCTTTATGGAGAAATTTGTATGCTTTTCTTATTTATTTTTAAAGGTAAAAATATAACCTTGAAATTTGTGAAGAATAATGTTCTGACATAGTTTTTATTACTGCGAAGTACATACATACATACTCGTATGTATGTATGTGGGCGTCATTTATATTTTGTTAATGAATTATTTTTATACGCTTAGAAGTGTATGAACATTTTTATTTTTATCTTTTAAACCTTACTTATCACACTTAAAACTCTTAAATAATTTATAAAAATTTTAATTAAATTTTTGTTTTATTATTTTTTACGGAGCATTAAGAAATACAAAATCAAACCTTATTCAACATATGGAATCTTAAAAAGTTTTTTTCCTTTACTGCTCTTGAGAGCATAGGGCTGCCACAAAGCATTTCCATCTTACACGATTTGCTGCTGTTGTGTTTGCCTCTTCCCATGTAAGATTGTTTTGCCTTAATTCTTGGATGATTGTGCACCGGCAGGTCGACCGTGATTCCTTGATCCTTATGGATTCCACTCAAGTGCCATCCTTGTAATACTACCGTGATTTTTCCTTAAGGTATGGCCGATCCATCTCCACTTTCTTTGCTTTATCTGCTTCAGTATGGGCTCTTCGTTTGTTAAATTCCATAGATCTTTGTTGCTTATGGTGGCCTAACACCATAATATCTTGCATATGATTCTAAGGCACTTGTTGGTGAATACCTGTAGCTTTTGCGTGATGGTGTTAGAAACAAGCCAGGTTTCACTTTCGTACAACAGAATTGGCTTTACACATGCGTTGAATATTCTGAGCTTGGTGCGCCTGGATATGTTTTGTTGAGCCCGTTGTTGACGTCTACTTCGGCTTCGCCATATGTTCCCATTGTGCTTCCAAGATAGCAGGAGCTATCTACATACTCTATTGTCCAGCACTGTAGTATAATGTTTTCTGTGCTATTGTTGTTAATTCTCATAGCTTTAGTTTTCTTAATATTTATCACAAGGCCAACATTGCGAGTTAGTTTTTCCAGGTCATTTAATTATAACTGCATGTGGAGATCTTGTGTGAGAGAAGACAAATATCATCCGCATAATCCAGGTCCTCGAGTTGTCGTGAGAGACTTCATGTTATACCTCTCCTTTGTGAACAGACTTCGCTTATGATCTCATCGAGTACGGTGGTGAATAGTAGAGGTGAGAGTGGACTTCCTTGCTTTACTCCGGCATTAGTATGAAATGGTTGGCTGAGGCTCCCGATATGAAGAACTGAGAATTCGGCATTTTCGTACATTGCTCGTATTATTCGTACTATTTTCTGGGGTATTCCTTTTCTTCTCAATGCTTTCCATATAGCAGTCCTTTTGATGGTATCGAAGGCTTTCTTAAAGTGGACGAACAGTAGGTATAGAAGTGTACGTCATTCTAGAGACTGTTCTATTATGATGCGTAGGGTGTTAGCCTGGTCTACGCAGCTTCTATTTGGCGGAAGCCTGCCTGGTTGTCACGCAATATGTTCTCTAGTTTGATCTGAAACCTTGCCTGTATTATGACTGCTAGTATTTTGTATATGGTGTTAAGCAGAGTAATTCCTCTCCAGTTACTGCAATCTTTCAAGTCGCCACTTTTAGGTAGTTTCACAATGATGCCTTTCTTCCAAGTTGATGGCAGCCTCTCTGCCTCCCATGCTGATGTGATATGAGGCCGTAGTAGTTCAGCTGTAATTGTAATGTCCGCCCGCAAGATTTCGGCTTGTAAGCCATTTTCGCCTGCAGCTTTATTATTCTTCAACTTCGTTATTGTCTCTTTTACCTCATTTGAACTGGGAGGGCTACATGCTCTGTTCAATGTATTTTGCATAGGGTTGTTATGGTACATTTTGATGTCTTCAACTGTGTCCGTTACGTTGTTAATTTCGTCGAAATGTTCCCTCCATCTTTGCATTTGTGCTTCGATATTCGATACAATTGTGCCATTGCGATCAGTAACTGCTTGGTTCCGTCTACACTGTCTATTTGTGAGATAGTCTATCGAATCTTAAAAAGTACAGGCTATCAAATATTTTGCCCATATTAAGGTCGACAGGATTGAAAGGAATTGAAAATAAAGAACAAACAATGATGTGAAACATACAATTCATTCTGATTTTAATTTTTTGGTGACTACTTTATGCTTTTATCGTAACTTTGAAGCAGATATGTGGTTATATATTGTGGCTAATCGACATAATTGCTAATAAAAAAAATGTCTCAACCAAAAAAATGATTGCCTTGATGATAAGTTTTGTTACGTCTCTAAAACCTAATTCTGTAACAATTTCCACTATTTCGGCAAGCGTAAAACGATGTGCAATAATAGTTGGGTGTCATTGTTAATACAATTGGTAAATAAAAATATCAAAATAATCAGAAAAATAAGGGTACTATTTGTATAGGGTGGACGATTTGAAATCTTTCCAAATTTATTTTTTTGTTGTGAAGTACAATTGTTCATATGGCTGCCGCGACTGGCCTCACACTACCCCATTCGGTTGGACTAACTTTAGAGTGTATGTGGTCGTATCTCGGCAATGGCATCACGAATGTTGGCCTTCAAATGTTCAATTGTCTCTGGTTTGTCGGCATAACACTTGTCTTTAACGAAGCCACACAGATAATAGTCCAACGGTGTCAAATCACAGCTTCTTGGCGGCCAACTGACATCACTATTTCGGCTAATTAAACGGCCATCAAATGTTTGAGGCAATAAATCGATTGTGACGCCATCCTGTTAAAATCAAACATCGTACACATCAATACCATGAAGAACAGGCACAAAAAAATCGGTTGTCATAGTGCGATAGGTGTCTCCATTGACCGTAATGGCTGCGCCGTTCTCACTTTCAATGAAATATGGGCTAATGATGCCTTCGCTTTACAAGCCGCACTAAATCTTAAATCGCAATGGGTGGATTGGCTTTTGTAAGACCACGTTTGGATTTTCTGAGCCACAAATACGGCAAAATTTGCTTATTAACGTACCCACCAAGATGAAAATGAGCTTCATCCGAATAGATGATTTTAAATGATGATAAATTTCCAATATCTCCCAACGTTGCTCAAGCGAAAATCGATTCATTTCTTTAAGTGGAGATAATATACTGAATTTTATGACAAAATAGAATGACATAAGTATTGCCAAATTCGAAATATCCGTTGATACAAATTTAAACTTTTAAATTGCTCACCCTCTATATGCATAGAATTGTTTATAAAGGCACATCTACACTCTCTGAGTGCAGTAGCCTTTTCTTGCTTCTTCTTGATGTAGAAGTTGATGCAACACCATACCGAGTCAATAAATCTCAAAACCAAGGAGTCATGTTCCACCAAAGGCTTATCTGAGCCATTGGCGGCTTAAGATTTGCCATATTAAGAATCTAGGGAAAGTTTTCATTTTTCTTTTCACGTAGCACATAAGAAACTACACAAAACTATTGGGCAAAATTTACAAATTTCTTTATTTCTATATCATCTTATTAGTAATGCAAAAAAAAGCAAAGAAATCAAAAAAAAAATTATGAAAAAAATTAATATTTTTTTAAAAATAATTTAATAAAGGGTCTGCCAAATAAATTTTTTTTGAAAATGCTATAAAAAAACCTGCTGAATATTTTCTCAAATTTCTTTCTTTATTTGAAATACAATCCTTCCGGTTAATAACGGGAAATAATTTTATTCCAATGGCTGCCTCGGCTGGCCATGCAGTAGCCTACACGATCGGTCCCATTTTTAACCACATTATCGATTGTGTGCAGCTGTATTTCATCAATGGCTTCACGAATATTGTCCTTTAAGCCGTCAATTGTCTCTGGCTTGTTGGCGTAACACTTAAATTTGACGGCACCCCACAAATAATAGTCCAACGATGTCAAATCGCAGCTCCGATTTGGCTAAACGACATCAGCTCTGCGGCTGATAATGCGATCTTCAAAAACAGGGCGCAAAACATTTGGCCGTGTGGCACGTAGCGTCGTCCTGTTGAAACCAAATGTTGCTAATATCCTCCTCTTCAATTTTTGTGAACAAAAATTCGTTCAATATGGCCCGATAACGATCACTATTGATTGTAACGGCCACTCCTTGCTCATTTTCGAAGAAAAATGACCCAATTATGCCTCTGGACCAAAATCCGCACCAAACAGTGATTCGTCTTGGGTGTATCGGCTTTTCAATGTATGCATGCGGGTTTTTTGTGCCCCAAATGCGACAATTTTGCTTGTTTACATACCTGCCAAGATCAAAATGAGCTTCATCTGAACACATCACACACATTCTGCAACATTACCATGATTTTCAAAGTAATGTCGCAATATTTGCCAGCGATGTTCAAGCGTATACACAACCATATTCGTTCAGCGGAAGGATAAAACTAATTATCTATCAATTCAGACATGAGCTAAATGTTACCATTAACTAGTTCACTCAAGTAAGCACTAGTTGAAAAAAAACGTTAGATGGCGGACCCTTTATTTTATTAGAAAAAAAAAACAATGTTTTATTAACTATTCCCAAGAACTTGTTATAAATTGATACGGCAGCTTGGAATGGGTTAAAATCTTTAAAACTTTTTTTTAACGTAATTTGAAATTTTACTTTATCTTTACACTGCCATAAAACCAACAAATAAATTGGAGTTTCGAATTTCGCATAATTTTTTTCTGCTCTTAAAATACCCCCATAAGCACTATAATTAAGTATAATCAGCTTGTGGTATATAATTTTCAAATACGAATTACCACAATATATGTGTGTGTGTAATTATTTCCGATTTACAATTTAGAAAATTAATTTTATACATAAAAACCAATATGTAAATACAATGACATATTTACAGCATTGTACGTGTGATTCTATTTATTTTGTCAAAAATTTTATTCACAAATTACCCCTATAGTTCACGGGACTTGTACATTTACCAAGTATTTCAGTGTAAAGATAAATTATATATACATATACTTTTTTTTTTTTTTCAATACGACCAGCACTCAGGGGATAACCCCTTCTCATGCAGTGCACTGTGCTGGTACTAGGAAAATAGGTTGTGGGAAGGAGGATAGATAGAGTAGTGTCGGTGGACGATTGTTAAACAAACGAAACAGGAAGATTGTTAAACAAACGAATAGTGCGACCAAAGAACGAATTCTATCTATAATGCGTTGTGCGATTTACTGGACAATCAACTACAAAGGGATGAGCTCTACGAGGAATACGAGTACTACGTAAAAATATATGATTTTTAGGAATTAATTCCCAAATTTCGTCAGAACACATTCCGATATAGTGCCGATAGAACAATGAAACACACGTCACATTGCGACGATGCTCTAATGAATCGATAGAATTGGCTACCCTACCTTTCGCCCTTTTCTGTACGCGGACGAGAAGCTCCAAAATAGACTTTGAAACATCGGCTCATGCATGAGAGTTGTATTCCAATTTGGGTCGGATTAGGTTTTGTAAATATTAAGGAGATCAGATGGAGTGAAGTAATTCTTACACCGTCTTAAGAAGCTGAGACACTTGAATGCTTCTTTCGACACTCGAAATATGTGCTCGTTCCAACGAACGTCACAGTGAATTCTCATGCCCATTACATCAAGAGCATCTGATTCCTCAATATCTACGTTACCCATAGATACAAATGACAACATACCACCACGTCTGTGTGTCAGAAAGCAACATTGGGTCTTGCGCGCATTATAATCGACCCTGTTCGTGCGACCCCACTCAGAGATTTTCAACAGATTTTTTTCCGCCTTTTCGCCCCAATCTCTAAAAGGCTCGGCCTACGATTAAATGAATATGAATGACAAATTTTGCTGTCATCTGCAAAAGAGTAGATAGGATTAGAAGTGAGAAAAAGAAAGTCATTAAGAAATATTGGAAATAGAATTTATCCTGAACTCGTCGGATGAAATCCCATCTATAGGCACTCTTATAGTGCGATTTCTGAGAAAGCTCGATATGAATCGAGAGAAGTGACTATCGACAGCAAAGGCAATAAGTTTGGATATGAGAGCCTCATGCCAGACTCTGTCAAACGTCTTAGAAATTCCAGCGCCACAACCTTATTCTCTCTAAATCCATGAATGGACCTGTTCCACTCTTCAAAGAGTAACGCTAGCAGATCACCAGTAGAGCGACCCTTATGGAAACCATATTACCGATCGCTCAGCAAATTGTTGGACTCTAAATATTTCACAGGGTGGTGATTAATCATACTTTTCATAACTTTGGAAAGTGCCGAACTGCTATTGGGCGGTAGTTTTCAAGGTTATTTGCCACACTCTTTTTAGGGATTGGCGTTACATTAGCAACCTTCCAGCAAGATGGAACAATACCCGCACGATAAGACGCACTGAAAAGATTGACCAATGGACGCACAAGCGTCGAAGAGCACTGCTTATGTGCATGTACTTAAGCAGTGCATATATTTAAGGCAGATTTTTTTTTTTTATCAGAAAAGTCTTTAATTGACCTGATTTTTTGCGCATTTAGTTAAAATTATTAACAATAATAAAAAATTGTTAATAGAATTCAATTTTGCCAATATTTTTTATTTGCTCTTCATTGTATCGCAGCATAAAAAATCAATTTTCAACAACAAATTTCAGGTAAACGGTTTTTAGTACGAATGAAACCTTTTTCATTTGCGACGTATTTAGAAAAAAAATAAAAATATTTTCAATACAAAGGGTGGCAATTTTGTTTTAAATTAATATTAATGAATACCCGCTTGTTGGAAACGGCGACATTTTAAAATCTTTGAAGGCAGAGATAATAATTGAAATGTCAATGACTTTTTTAAAAGTTCTGGGCTGTTTGGAGAACAAAAAAATATTTTTTTTTATAATATTTTTCTTTTGTTATAATTACTTACCAGTAAATTCTATTCGAGTTCAATGACTCACTCACGTGTCTTATCGTATACAGAATGCGATAAACTTAATACTGATTTTTCTATTCAACAACAAACGAATGAATAAAGAAATTATTGGCACATAAGTTCTATTCTTGTGTTCATTGACATTTTTATGTAATTAAGTTTCTGAAACTATGAATTCTGTTGCATTGAACAAATGAAAAATATTCTAATTTCATTTTCATTACCTACATATTCTCTTTATCTAAGACCAGCTAAAACTCGGCATGCTTCGCCACACGTACCTGAATTATTATCTTGGTTGTCACTTATGTTTTACCTTTTTCTCTATTTTATCCCTTTATAGTTTAGAGTTCCTTCCAGAAAAACACTCTAAAAATTTCAAGTAATTGGTTCTTCCTTTTGGATGTATAAAAACTTCAGAAAATCATACATACAGACATACACACATACATACAATTACACACTCATTTTTATATATACGATAAAAGTAGCTTTTACTCTCTTTACAAAAAAGTCAATTGCAATATTCACTCTTAAAATCCCTCCTTCCAGACATACAAAGAGATACTGTAATAATTTCTACGGAATCGGATCAGCCGTTTAGCTATATATACTGCAGACTTTAAACAAACACACATAAATGCACACATTAATTTTTATGAAAGATATGTATGTATGAGATGATTTTGAGGAAGAAATAATATTTTATTGCAATTATGGAGGCGTATGATTAATTTTCAGTTTCTTATGTGCATACATATGTTAATCATACGTCACAATGTATAAACTTAGCTATAAGATATAGGTATCATTGGAAAGGCCGTGGTATAGGTCCTTAGGATAATCAACATAAAATTTAAATTTTGGTTGAAAAATATAAGTAAAAAGATGAAATAAAAGAAAAAATACTACTTTTTTGGTTAAAATCACTACTGCAATGTAAGTAATTTTAAAAATTTGATATTTTTAAGATAAATTATTTAATTTTTATTCGCTATCACTTTGTACTTCTTCAGTATCTCCGTCACAAGGCACAACTACTTGTTTCGTCATGGGAGTTCTGAATTTATCAAAAGGGAGTTAAAGGTATCTTCTGAATTATTAACCCTTAAATGCTCATGGACGCGGATTTTGTTTAAAAAAATATATGATATGTAGTTTTGTGATAAAAAATAAAATGCGTCCTCATTTTTGTAAAAAAAAAATTAAGTGGTATTAAAAAAAAACTGGTTATATCTTAGAGGATACACTGAGCACTCTCCCTATTATAGTTTTCAAAGAAAAGTACATAAAGGGTCCGCTATCTAACGTTTTTTTTTCAACTAATGCTTATTTCGTGAATGGTAGTAACACTTAGCTCATGTCTGATTTGACAGATAATTAGTTTTATCCTTCCGCTGCACGAATATGGTTTTGTATACGCTTGAACAACGCTGGGAATCTGGGCCTGTGATCGACTTATAGAAGACGGCCGATTTTGCCAAAAAAATCATCTTTTCAGATGAAGCTCATTTTGATCTTGGCGGGTATGTAAACAAGCAAAATTATCGCATTTACATTGAAAAGCCGATACACCCAAGACGAGTCACTGTTTGGTGCAGATTTTGGTCCAGAGGCATAATTGGGCCATTTTTCTTCGAAAATGAGCAAGTCAAAGGCGATCGTTATCTGGCCATGTTGAACGAATTTTTGTTCACAAAAATGGAAGAGGAGGATATTAGCAACATTTGGTTTCAACAGGACGGCGTTACGTGCCACACAGCCTAAGCCACACCCGATGTGTTGCGACCTGTTTTTGAAGATCGTATTATCAGCCGCAGAGCTGATGTCGTTTGGCCACCTCGGAGCTGCGATTTGATACCGTTGGACTATTATTTATAGAGTGCTGTCAAAGACAAGTGTTACGTCAACAAGCCAGAGACAATTGACGCCTTAAAGGACAATATTCGTTAAGCCATTGGTGAAATACAGCTGCACACAATCGATAATGTGCTTAAAAATTGGACCGATCGTGTAGGCTACTGCATGGCCAGCCGAGGCAGCCATTTGAATGAAATTATTTTCCATTATTAACTGGAAGGATTGTACTTTCAAATAAAAGAAGAATTTTGAGAAAATATTCAGTAGGTTTTTTTTAGTATTTTCAAAAAAAAAAAAAAATTATTTGGCGGACCCTTTATTTTAAAAAAGCGATTTTATTTTGGTTGATTTCAATGAAAAATATTTTTCTATAACAAATATTTTTATGACAAATAAAACAGATGATGATGAAACCAAATTTTATTGCTGCTGCTGCTTTCAAAATATTTATAAGGTCGATGGTATAGCAGCAAATGTTGCCAACAACAACTGCTGCTTGCTGTCGTCGTTTGTTTTTAAAGCATTATACAAGATACTCGTATGTATCAAAAACAAAAAAATTATAAAAACACTGAATCGACTACGCTGGGTCTATATAATGAAAGCTTATATATAAAATTTTTTTTAAAATTTGGTAGGAGGTCTCCTCTCCTTACATACATATTTCGTTAAAGCTTTTACATACACCGCTGATTTGTTTCGCTTATTTTTTATGTCGAGTTATATGGTATACTCGTATGTGCCTACAGCCTCTATGTCAAATTCTGTCGATTAATTTTCCTTCAGCGGTGTATCAACTCCTAATGAATATTAATTTGTACACAAAATAAAATGAAACTTTTACAAGAACAAGGGAGGAGGAGAAGAAAAAAGTTTAAATTAAAAATTTTGTTGCCTGAATTAACTTGTGCAACAAAATTAAATTAGAAAAACACAAAACAAAAAAGAAAAACAAAACAAAAAAAAAATTGAATTCAAATGATCATTAATTTAAAAATAACTTTAAGGGAGCGCTAAAAAGAATCTAAGACTTAAATTAAAATGTTTTGCATATACAAAGTATCAGAGTAGAGAATATCATCTTACAAATGGGAGAAAAGGCACGACAAAGTTCAAATGTCAAATCTGCTAAAGTAAGAATTGTAAAGAAGTGATAGTTGGTGCCATTTTAATAATAAGAAGAAAGGAAAACTGGGGCGCATAACGCTAAACGTCTGCAATCAAACGTAGCATATGGCAGCAGATGATAAATTAACATACATTTTGTATATGTATGTACGTGTGTAATTATGTACATATTCGCATAAATGCATGAGTGAGTATATTTTGTTGTTGTTGTTGTTGAAATTAATACATAGGCAAACAAAAAACATATTTTATAATAACGCACACAATCATACATTTCAGATGAAGGAGGATACGCAGATAACGTAGCGCCTTTCGTTTAATCCATATCTACATGAGACAGTTGACTATTAAGGCAAATATTCTCTCTCAAGTGACACAAACAACAAAAAAGAAAGTCAAAACATATTTCATTCAGATTCCTTTATTCATTGAGAAAAAAAAAAAAATTCGAAAATGTTATGAATTTCAATTGGAAACAACAAATGTTGGCCAATGTATTGACACGCATATGTATAACCCGTATGAATACAAATAGTGATGCTGCTGTTGTTTGTCACTCCTTACGAATCAGTTTTAAACCGAATAATTTCAAATACAATCACAATTACAATTTGCCACGATAATTAGTAATTGTTCTTTTTCAGTTACACCTTACAAGCAATTAGCAATGGCTTTTTACAAATAACACAAATTTGCTGATTGACAACTATAACAGGGAAGTGGCCCATTGTGCCTTCATAGATTTTCAGAGCGTCTGTGACAATACAGGCTTTACTCCATTGTTAGGTTGTTGTAATGAAAAGGGGTGGAGAAGACAATTATAGCTTGGATCGGTACCGTACCTAGTTGCAGAATTATGAGCTCGTCTCGTGATAGGGTGGATTCCACTGTGATGGTTTCAAAAGGGTGCCATCAAGATGGAGTACTTTCACCATTGTTATGGACAGTAGTAGTTCACCATGTTGGCACATATGGATTTTAGTATAATTGTTGCTGATGGCCTTGTTATAACAGTACGTGGGCAATATGAGAATGACCTCATGAGGAGGATCTGGGCGAGATGTAAAATTGGTGCACTCAGGTAGAGCTCTTGGTGAATCCCTCAAAAACGGTTGTTGTACATTTTACAAAGACATACAAGTCATCATGTAAATTTTCTTTTATGGGTACCACCATCAACTTTTCTAAGGAGTTTAAGTGTCATTCTGGATAGGAGGCTTAGTTGGAACTCGTACCTTGGTACACCGTTATTATTCGACCCATTATCACTTGTGCAGCGATAGCTTGGTGGAGAAAAGCTGAGGAAGCTACCAACATGAATAAATTAGCAATGAGATCATGTTCAACAGCGGCCTTGATTTTTTTAACACCAATTCACATCCATGTGATTTGCGTGGCGGCATGTTTGGCAAAAAATTGTTCGTCAAAAGGGCCTAAAATGCGTCGTGAAGTCTTTACATTTTATGCTGGTTGATTGAAGAACCATAATCTGTGCTTTGGCAGCAGATTCAGGGTAGAATTCCCGGACCGAGATTGTTGGTCTAATGAGGCCTTAGTTCCGAGTAAGTTTAATCTAAACTGGTATACCGATAACCTCAAAATAAATGACTGTGTCGGTGCTGGTGTTCATAGACTCAACCAAGACTTATATCAGTCAGTTCGGAACCTAGCTGTGTACCTTACTACCATCCTCAATCTAATCCAGGATTGGGAAATTGACAGATGTTTGGAACATTGGAATGCTTAAATGAGACTTCGCCACCTTAGGGCGGTGATCAGTCTGCAATTTAGGCGTCGCTCTAAGGTTCTCAAGTATGGCAGGCCGGAATTGGAACTCCTTATAGAATAGCTAACAGGTCACTGTTGACTAAGAGCGCATCTGAAGAGGATGGCGATCACAGTTGATGAATGTCAAGATGAAATTGAATTGAGCTGTCAACCTTTTTTACTTATTTAGTATAAAAATAGGAAATTTTTACTATGGAACGCTACACTCTTGAACAAAGAATTTTAATTATGAAAGTTTACTATCAAAATGGTGAAAATGTTATTGTATCATTTCGTAAAATTCCAGCAGCTTTTCCCGTAATCAGGCTCCTTCTGAGAACGGTTTGCGTAATTTAATGATTAAATTCGAAACTCATGGTACTGCTGCTGACAATAGATTAAAATAATACGCTCGTAGTGGCCGTAGTGATGCAACATTACCGCTGTATAGCAAAGTATTGAGAATGAGCCTCGAATATCAACTCGTCGACGGTCGCAACAATTGGGCATCACCAGAGGAACTCTGCGCAACATTTTGCATAAAGTTCAACATAAAGTTGACGCTTAAAAAGTTCAACTCGTTCAAGAATTAAAGCCAGCCGACCATTGCTTGCGTCGAACGTTTGTGTATTGGCTGCTTGAAAAACTTGACGAAAACAACGCATTTTTCAACAAAATCATCTTTAATGATGAGGCCCATTTTCAATTAGGCGGTTATGTAAGCAAACAAAATTGTCGCATATGGGGCTCACAAAATCCACAAACAGTCATCGAAAAACCATTATATCTAAAGAAAGTGACCGTATAGTACGGTTTGTGGTTAGGCGACATCATCGGCCAGTATTTTTTTCCAAAATGAGCAAGGAAACGCCGTCACTCTGAATTCTCTGCGCTACCAAACCATGATAACCAACTTTTTGTGGCCACAATTGGCTAATGTTGACATAAGTGACCTTTGGTTTCAGCAGCAATTGAGTTTGGCGATGTCAATTGGCCGCCTCGTTCTTGTGATTTAACGCCGCTGGATTATTTTCTCTGGGCCCATTTGAAAGACTTGGTTTACGTGAACAAACCACAAACAACTGACACTCTGAGAGATGAAATTCGGCGCTGCTTTGACGAGATAAGCAATGCTTTGTTGCAAAATGTTGTTAAAAATTTTGTGACATATGCCCTATATCATATTCCATAATTAATTTCCATATTTCTATTTTATATTGGTATGAATAAAACTGAATTTGTCAAAAAATTAGTTTTTAAGCTAAAATACTTCCTAACCCCCTTTAGATGTTTGTAGATTGTGCCTCACAGGCATAACAGACAGTGAAACACATATTGTGTAAATGAGGGGTTTTTGATATTCACCATTATGGTTTCAGATCTACTGGTGTTCATTAGAAAGGCAGCAGATCTACTGAACAAACTATAGATCCTATGGGTCGCAGTGTCTTGCAATAGTGCCTGGTAGATATGATGATAATGGTAATAACCATTAATTGATGGATCTGTTATTAATTACAAAATGCGCATGAAGTAATGTGCACACAGCAAAGAAGTCATAAAGCCATAAAGATACATTTTTTTCATTACTCTAAGAATTTTACAGTATTTGATGAGTTTGGATTCTAAGCAAAAATATTTAAAGAAAATCCCAAAAAGTAACTCCGCGTAAAAGCAATCAAGTAAAGCCTCCAATGCAGTACAATAACTTTTTAAGATTTGGTTCTTTTTTAAATAACAGCAGCAACGACATTAGTTATTATAGAAGAAATTTGATCTTTCGAAATAGATCTTAAAACATATATGTTTGTCTTGAGTAAGTCTACATACATACATACATACATACATACATATACATAAGTTGCACAAATCTGTTACTTTCAATCCGAGATCAGAGGATCATAACTAATTGCAGAGTAGGGTATCATAAAGTGCTTCTTGGGCCAGTAAAATTTTTTTGTTTATTTTTTGTTTCTTTATTAGTCTGAATATGGTACAGATTACAAGCTTGGGTATTTTTTAGAATATTTATTTTACCTTTAAAAGAACAATAGAAAAATATCTGTGTGTGAGTTGAACATTTTTCATATCATTTCGCATATTTTCGTGCCACAAAGATATCCGATAACAACACATTATTCCGTTGTTGTTATCTTTTTTATTTATTTCTACTGAAATACTTATACACTTTGAGTATTAATATGGTATCAAGATTAAATATTAAATTGTGTTTAATTTTTCTTCTTTTTGAATAGATTTTTTTAAACAAATAATATATGCAGTTGGTTTCTCAAAGATGTAAGGAAGTAAGGAATATGCATAGGGATTGTTTGTTAAAAAATCATAGGCAATATAAATGAATACTCTGGAAGAGTATGCAGCGATATTGACATGCAATCCGTAAGAGATTTTTTTGGGCCCATTTGGATGTTTCATATCATACTAGACACCAAAGAACAATTAAAACAAGCCTCCAAATTCCAAAGTCTATACAAAATGTATGAAACTAGCTGAACTAGGGCGACGTCAACGCATTACAAATTGATTAAAATTCAATTTGACTTCGTGTTAAAAAGTAAATTTGATTGTACGAGTAAAGAAACAGTCCCGTTTTTTTTTTATGGAATTTGCTAATATTATTTTGTATATATGTGCATACCAGAATAACCCCCCCGCGTTGCTGGAGGCCTTTGCGCATACATTTGTTATGGGAAAAACTCATCGTCACAAAAGGTTAACTTAGTTTTATAAATATAGATAAAAATGCATACATATATAAATAGCTCTTACCCGCTTATTCAACCTTTCCCTCGTTTTGAGTGACTTGAATAGAAAGCGAAGCACATTCAGTGTTAAAGAGAGCCAGCACACCCACTTATACATATAATCTCGTTCAGTTATTGACTGATGATGTGTCCTCTCCAAGAAGTTGTTGAAGCTAAATGTAGAAACTTTTACTATTACCATTCTCAAGATATACAAAAACTATTAGTTACTATGTATGGGAGATGCCACGCCCACTTATCTCATTCCGTAAAATTTAAAACTGATGATTTGTATTGAATACAAATATAAAATAGTTCAATATTTACTTTGTATAGGAGGTACCATGCCCACTTATCCAATCCCGTTCATATTTACCGCAGAACTTAGAATATGTGCCCTGAACCGACGTACCAAGGTTTAACAGGAGCATAGATAAAGAAATGACCGCCTACAGCGCCATCTGTTACGAACAAAATCAGAGAGGGATGTATCCAATTTGGTCCAGTCATTCTCAAGTTTTAAGTATCCAAACAAATCACAATTCATTTTTATAGATATAAAGGTTGTCTTTAAATAGGTATAGAACTGTGAAGTGGAATAAAACACAGATGAATTTTTTAAACTGACTGGCATTATAATCCCAATATGACTTCTGACATATGACCGCCACGGCTGGCTCGGACATAATCTCGGACATAATTTAATGGAGGTCTAATTTTCCAACATTTGTGGTCGTATATAGGCAATAACGCGGCGAAAGTTGTCCTCCAAGTGGCCAATCGTTTCGGGCTTGTCGATGTAGACTAGCAGTTTTACATATTCCCGCAGTCTAGTCTAGCGGCGTTAAATCTAACGATCTTGGAGGCCAATTCACGGGTCAGAAACGTGAAACTATACGGTTACTAAACGTTTCCCTCAATATAAAAATTTCGGTACAAACTGTGTGACATGCTGCGCCGTTTTGTTGAAATCGAAGCTTCTACGCATCATCAGTAATCATAGCTCTATAGTGGTCACCGTTGACTGTAACGTTCTGACCAGCATCGTTTTTAAAGAAGTAAGGGCCAATGATTCCACCAGTCCATGAAGCACACCAAACAGTTAATTTTTCTGGATGTAACGGAAGATTTATCATCACTCTAAATATGGCAGTTTTGTTAATTGACGTATCCATTTAAACAAAAGTAAAAAAAAGTGCGCGATACGTAGTTCGAACAGAACCATGATTTTCAAAATGAATTTGCACAATTTGAAAGTGTTGTTCAGGCGTCAGTCTTTTCATATTGAAATATCAAACCAAACAGCAGCCGAACCTAAATTAGAGCGTAGAGCGTTAATCAGCTGTCAAAAACTCTTATGAACATATAAATTGTATGGAGCAAACCCAAATAGCGCGACGTCAACACTTTGTAATTATAAAATCTAATTTTTACAAGGCGTTAGAAAGAAAAATTGACCGCGAAACGTTGTTAGAGATACATAAAATTGGCAGAGTTGTATTTCTTTAAAAATGATTTGTTCTCGTTTATATATTAAAGCTAACGTAAACGCTCTTATTTGGGTATGTCACCTCAGCGCCAGCGCCAGCGCCAGACGCCAGTCAGCGCAACGCTCAACGCTCTAATTAAAGTTTGACTGTAAACATAAGGGGGTGATGCATTGGCAAACATTTGTTTGCAACATCCATGTATGCGATTGGCTATTTGCGATGTTTGCAAACAAATGTTTGCCAATGTATCACCCCCTTAAATCACTTGACAATTGATAAAATGGCCGCCAGTTAAATAGTGTTGCCAGCGTTGCCCGGTAGATGTATGTTTATATTTTTCATTTCCATTTGGTTTGTTTTATTAAGATGCAAACATCGCAAATAGCCAATCGCATTCAAGGAAAAGCAAGTTATTCAAACAAATGTTTGCCAATGTATCACCCCTTATAAAAACATTATGAACAGTAAAGTTATATAATAGAAATCTCTAGATTCAATCCATTTTTGCTATTTTTTGTTTTAAATTCTACGAAAGCTCGGAACTAATAGAGATTTATCTAAAATGTTGAAAAATGCTGAGTCAGAATTATTTGGTTCCAATTTTGTGATTAAAAGAAGAAAAAAGCATTATGCAGTTATCGAAATATCTTCCTACTCTGATAAATGGTAATACTGCTGAGTTGTAATCAAACGGCATTTTAATTTAATTCACACAACTATGGTTGTTGATTTCTTTAAATTGGACTATAATTAAATATATTATAACCATTATCAATAGAGAACTACTCGTAAGATCATTTGTTCGGCGTGATGTCTCTGGTGGGAATCGATATCACGACCCGAGAGCTGAAACACTAGCACACTACACACTAACTAAATTCAAATTTGAGGAACATTATTTAATGATTTAGATTGGCGACCATATACATTTTTACTTAGAATATGTTCGAGTTCTAAAGTTATTTTTGATAGGTAACGTTGATTAAGTTGAAATCTATTTTTTTCCATAACGGGTTTACTTTATTTTGTAGTTACCATACTCAAAATTTGGTGTTTTAAAAATCAGAGCAATTTTTCTTTTCAATTTTAAAATAAAACAAGAAAATATTTTGCCACAGCATTACAAAAATAAAATTTAAGTTTTTTTTTTTTTTTTTTTTGGAAAACCAAGAATAATTAAAACCATCTATACATACAGATTGAAGTAGAAAAGTAATTTTTATGGCTTAAGTCCTATTACAAAATGGCTTTTGTGGCCAATTCTTCCTTGTTTTTAAACAAACAGTTTATGTTGCCTCATTGACAATTTCCCTCCAATCTTTTAATAATTTCTGTCCACAGTTTTTTCATTTCGAAATGAAAACAAAAACAATCGTGTTGATTACAATGGAACGTAAAAACAAAAGTAAGATGGAATTTCTGGAAAGAAAAAAAGAAAAGAAAATAACAAATCCTGCAAAATATTTGTTAAGAATATGGTTCTTAAGGCCAAAAATATTAAAATATTCTATTGTATGAAAAACTTGGAATTCTTTTGCTTAAAATTAAAATTAAAAAAAAGTATAAAGTTTCAAACTCAACATAAATTTGTGTGAATTGCGTGCATTTTTGTTGAAATTCTTTATTGAGGAGTCAATGGTTAAAGAATTTTAGTTTGTACACCTCAAGGCTTTACTGGTAGTCAGGATATATTGTGTTAAAGTTGGCGATTCTTCAATTGTTTGAATGGGTAAAAGTGTAAGTGTAAGTTCAAATTTTGTTGCTTTTTAAAGCATGAGCAAAGCGGTAGAGGCCTTAGAGGCGTCAAAGCTGTAACGCAAGTAGAAGACAAGCGACAACGTCACATACTGTATTAATAGAGCAAAACATGCCGTATTTTAACTGAGCTGGCTTATCTATCCATTTTCATTTAGATATACATAAGAGAGGCGTAGGAAACATTACAGTTTTTTCCGTGCGCGAGTGCATCATCTGATCGTGACTGGGTCTCGATTTTAACGATTATTTTTTAAATTCTGTGACAGTGCCTTGCGCGGCAAGAATTGGCAGGTTAACGTGTTAGTTAACTGCATGCAAATAGTCAAGTAGAGTCGAAGGGACTAAGTTTTGATAAATCTGAAAAGGTGCTGTTTTAGGTTTCATAGCTCGAAATCAAGAGAATAGGAGGAATTTTTCTTTTAGTCAACAGTTTTCGTATTTATATACAAATATTCCGATTTATATTCTGAAAAGTAAAGAGTTTGGCCTAGAGAATTGAAAAATGCCCTTGAGTCATAATGAACAATGCAATAAGCCATCGCAGGGATAGGGTACCTACATACTCTGGTGGCCAGTTATTTAGGGAAAACAAGTGCCTCTATAATGGCATGACTATTTATAAATTCTTTATCAAAAGTGTTTGAAAACTTAGCGATGGTAAAGTTGTTGGTTTGGTGGACATTTAATATACTTTTTAGCGTCGCAACAAATAAAATTAGCTTGGTTTCATGTAAGTATACACATGCTTGTCAACGCTAAACAGCTGGCCACCAGTGTATATAAACTTCTACTTAGATTGACTTATAAACCAATAGCGATAGTTATTGCAAAGGTTAAAAACATGCATCCATCCGTTTTAAGGATAAGTCATCAAAGCAGACTATTTTATATGATAAAGACCAAAAGGTATTGTTGCCATAAAGGAGTGTTACGATATTATGAAAGTCAGATTAGAAAATGCTTAAAGCAGCGTAATTATTAAAGAACAATTTCCACAGATCAAACTTTAATGTTATCTGAGAGAAGTTTTTAAATGTAAACAAGATTTTCTTTTAAAATATTTCAGCCCTTAAGTGACACATTTAAACATTTCTCTTCTATTATATCAAGTTTGTATTTGTTAGTTGTCCCACCAAATTGGCTTAATTTATGCTTTTAAGTCAATCACAATCAAATTTCATTGTCGCCTGTATTGCATCTGAGCTTTGTTCTTTAGAAAATCATTAATTTTCCTTTTAACTTTACGTTTTATCCAACAGTGCAAATATGAAGAAAATGTGAAAGAAAACTGGACAAGAACAAAGAAATTGGAAATAAGAAGAAGAAAATCTCATTATGAAGATTTAAAAAAACAAAAAACCCATAAACATAAGAAACTCAACAGGGAAACCAAATAATATTTTTTTTTAACATTTTCATTGAATCAGAAAAAAGATGAACAAAATATTTAATAAGTAGTTAGTTGATGTTAAACAAAATGAGGTGAAAATTTAATTTATTAAAAAAAAAACTGTGTTCATTTATTACAGTATGAAATCCATAAGGAGTGACAAACATTGCAAGAATAAGGATATTATTAGAGAAGAAAGCTGTCAGCTCAATTATTGGGTGGGTATTTTTGAGGTTAGGGAGTAAATTGGCTGTCAAATGATGAAATATTAAGAATTAAGCTGTCAACCTTGGACACTTATTTAGTAAATAATTGGGAAATTTTAATTATGGAACGCTACACTCTTGAACAAAGAAGTTTAATTGTGAAAATTTACTATCAAAATAGTGAAAATTTTACTGTATCACTTCGTAAAATTCGGGCAGCTTTTCCTCGTAATCAGGCTCCTTCTGAGACTTCTGTGTGTAATTTAATTGCTAAATTCGACACTCACGGTACTTTTGTTGACAATAGATTAAAACAATACGCTCGTAGTGGCCGGGAAACGCAGTCACCGTGAATTCTCTGCGCTACCAAACCATGATAAACAATTTGTTGTGGCTAAAATTGGCTATTGTTGACATTAATGACCTTTGGTTTCAGCAGCAATTTAGTTATTGCATGAGAAATTTCTCGGTCGCGTAATTTCTCGATTTGGCGATGTCAATTGGTTGTTTTATGATTTAACGACGCTGGATTATTTTCTCTGGGGCCATTTGAAAGACTTAGTTTACGTGAACAAACCACAAACAACTGACAGTCTGAGAGATAAAATTCGGCGCTGCATTGACGAGATAAGCGGAGCTCTGTTGCAAAATATAGTTAAAAATGTTGTGAAAAGAGCGGACATCTGCCGACGTGCTAGAAGTGGACATTTGCCCGACATCATATTCCTTTATTATTTCCATATTTCTATTTTATATTGGCATGAATAAAATTGTATTCAAAAAATATATTTTTAAGCCAATTTACTTCCTAACCTCAAATTTGCCAACCCTTTATATTATGTCCTACAATACAATGAACTTATGCGAAGTATGGATGTCATGTATGAGTCATGGTATTAATGTGCTAATGATTTGTAATAGACATGAAACTGTTGCTAAAACAGCGCTGAAGAAATGTTTACAAAAAGTCAACAATTTGATTTTAAAAATCCGTTAGTATATGATTTCAATGTCACTTTAAAAAAAAATTCGAATTGTCTAAATGGAAGCAAAAACAAAAAGTAAACAAAGTATTTATGTATATGTATTAGATCACTCAATAAGGCCGTAGAATGACACATAGATGGCGAACTAGAATTTTGTTCATATGATTTTTATTTAGTGCTAATCATCAGACGATACGTATATAAATTTAACAGCAATCTGACTATTGATTCGTAAGTGATAGCATTTTGTGTGAAGCAACTTTTGTTATTTCTAGCATTTC
This sequence comes from Wohlfahrtia magnifica, assembly GCA_023159175.1. NCBI lineage: Eukaryota > Metazoa > Arthropoda > Insecta > Diptera > Sarcophagidae > Wohlfahrtia > Wohlfahrtia magnifica. The sequence goes on from JAKWBJ010000060.1 coordinate 3,104,003, forward strand.
TAGTGGAAACCAAACACTGACTTGATAAACATTATCCGAACTCTGCTCCATCGAGACAAATGGTAGAGAAGTGGTTTGCTGAATTTAAACGTAGACGTACCAGCACAAATGATATAAAGCGCAGTGGATGCTGAAATGAAGCTGTTAGTCTAGAAAACATAAAAAAATAAAATTCAAAAAAATTGGTTTTGAACGATGGCAAATTGAAGATGCACGAGCTAGCTGACATTGTAAAGATATTAGACAGTAGTGTGTTTACTATTTTATACGAACATTTGGGTATGCAAAAGCTCTGTCAAAAGTGGTGGTAAGCTCACAAATTGTGTCACAAATCGATGAAAACGATGGCAAAATTGAATGCATTGGACTTTGAATTGCTAACCCAGCCAGGGTAATCTCCAAAATTTTTTGTTTTTTGTTTCTTACTTGTCCTACGAACTTATTGAGTGACCTATTATATCTATATGTATGTATAATTTATGTATATACCCGTATTTATAAACCTCATTCTTATAAACACACACACATGCATACGTAGTTATAATATTAACAATTGCGTAGGGTGTAAAAAACATTATATATTTATTGTTGCTACCGATATAGTAGACCAATGAATTAAAAAGTGTTTTTACATGCTTGAACATGAAACAATCAGCCCCACTAACCCACCTATACCTGGTTAACCAACCCCTAACCACCATCTTAATTCAAACTGTAAACGTTTGCATTTATGATGCATTTTACCATTTTTCATTTTATGAACATCACATTGTTGTTGTTTCTTTATGACGAACATTAAAAAGGAGGAAAATAAAAAATGCAAATAAACTCTACATGGGCAAAGTGCATCGAATTGAACTTTGACCTTAAGCTAATGATAATGTTGTTGCTGCTGCTGCTGCTTAAAATGCTTAATGTTTTCACAAACAAAGCCTTGACAAGCAAGTAGCGATTGTGATGCTGAACACGAACAATTCAGATTAGGATTTTATTTGCAATTCCCAAGCTATAAAACTGAATTTTATTTCTTTTCCACACAATTTTTAAAAATTATGATGTGGAATAAATGCTTCTACAGGTGTTTGAATATTATGGTAAAAGAAAGAAAGAAATAAAAATCGTTTCTAAATAAATTAAAATGTCGTATCGAAATTATATATTTCTTGTTTAAAAACATATAATTAAATGCCATTAAATATATATTTTTTATTAACCTCAAAGTTGTTATCTACAGGTAGTGGTACACCGTATTAGAAGCTTTCCTAAGCTTTACATTCAGATCTAATTTCATTATGTAAACTTGTATGAGTGAATGTTTAGTTTAATGCAACTCAGTCTGATAATGGATTTGGAATCTGAGCCTACAGATTGGCTGTAGGAATTTTAAACGCTTTTCGTTATAGCACGTTGTGTTATAGGGTACAATATAGCCTTTATAGATTGATTGGTTTTTCTTATCCTACAAAGTTTTATCATTTTGCTTAAAATAATAAAAAAACTTATGATGTTTTTATTTCGACTTTTTAAATTACATTTTCAAACTGACTAGAACAGCATTTTTGAGTTTTTGCTATTAAGTGCAACATATATTGAATTCAGTTTGTCACTATGACCTTGTCACTTTCAAAAGTTGCTCAAAGTTATTTACATTTTAATTTGCAATTAGTTTGAAATTAAGAAAATAAATAGAACCTCTATTACTAATTCAGTTTTTTTTTAATTCCTTTTCTCCTGCCATTTAATTCAGCCTTATTTTTAGAGTTAAGCTGGAAAACTGCAATTGTCGCAGATGCATCAATATGACGCAATTTTTAGCCTGCTTTATTGCCACCAAATATTGAAATTGTCTCAATTTACGAAAATAAATTATTGTCCACTTCAATGGTTGCACAAATGCACAATAAATATTGGCGCATTTTTTAAATTTTTTGCCGCACTATTACCATGCGATTGCGTATAAATAAATGGAGGATTGCGACAATTATGTCACCCCAACTTTATATCATTAAACAATGGGCACATTTATTCAAAACTAACTAAGACATGATGTGATTCGCTACCCCCCATCTTAATTTTTATCTCAAATGCTTAGTTAATTTTTTTACTTTTTTCCTTCCTAAGCATTGTTCCTTCCAGAAGGTAGGTTCTGCTTTTTAGCTGTATACAGTCTTCAAACAAACACACATTCATTTTTATACAGTATACGTATATAGACAGCTTTTATCCAGTCAGATTTCTGCAATTTCCGCTTTTTGACTGATATGGATAGATAACGAAGCTTTAAAAGTTGTCCTTCTCCACATATACAAAATCCAATATCTAGTATGAATAGAAGCTGCAACGCCCACTTATCCAATCTCACCCAGTTACTGACTGATAGTTTGTACCATATTGAATTCAATCAAACCAAATTCTGAAACCTTAGCTGTAACCGTTCTAATAATAAAGTCATTCAAAACAAATTTAGCAGTTTTTGCTTTAACCGTTCTCAAGATATACTAAAATCAATATTTAGTTTGTATAGGAGGTACCACGTCCACATGTCTAATCCCACCCACTTTTTGACTGATGATTTGTATTGACTATGAAGTCATTCAGACCAAATACTGACTCTTTAGCTTTAATCGTTCTCAAGATATACAGAAATCAATATTTAGTTTGTGTAGGAGGTATCACGGCCACTTGCTTAATCCCGCCCACTTTTTGACTGATAATTTTTATTGACTATAGAGTCAATCAGACCAAATTCCGAAACTTTAGTTGTAACCGTTCTCAGATATACTAAAGGAAATATTTACTTTGTACGGAAAGTACAACGCCCACTTAGAGAATCTTGCTGTTAACAAACACATACCTTGTATGGGCGTGACACCGCCCAGCTGAAATTTTTAAAATTTATGTAGCCTATAGGTTCTTCCAGACATATAGCCGTTTAACTGTCCATAAGGCACAAGCAAACAAACTAGCGAAGACACATTCATTTTTATATATAAGGATAGGATAAGATTTTTATAAGAGCGTTTAATTTTAAATAAAACCTAGAACATTGAGCAATTTTCTTTTGATGCGATCTGTTTCAGTGAAACCCTCAAGAAATAATCGTAGAAAATACGAAGAAGAAGAATCGCTAAATATCTTGACTTGACTAGACTTGAGTTAATTAAGCTCATGAGAACACTTATGTGCACCGTAGATTCCATTAAGTATTAATAAGCATTGATGTTTAAAATAATCACAATTTAGAAGTATTTTTGGAATGTAACTGTGATAACGGTGGAGCGTTTTTGACGAATTTATCATTAACATACATTAGTTATTTTTATTCAAAGATCGAACAAGTCAAAAACACCCTTTATATGAAGTCTTGTGTTTTATATACGAACTTTTAAAACAAAAACAAAAATATGTAAAACTTTTCTACCTTTTCAAAGGATTTAATAATAATGTAACCTTTTTAAGTTTTCTTTAAAGGATTTCGTATTTGTGCAACACTCTCCCTTTCATAAAAATTTAAGGGTATTAAAATCATGTCATCTATCAAATACTTTCAATTGGATTGTAAATCTTTTAATATCAAATAAGTGTTAAATAATGTATTCTTGTAATATTTAAGGTTCTTCAAAAAATTAATCATAGGATATTGGAGAATAACACAAAGACGATTTTTGATATACATTTAAGCCTTAAAGTAAATGTTGTAGAAAAGGGATTCAATAAGTCAAATAACATAAAAAGGATGTTCGTTTCTCTGCCTAGTGATTGAAATCAAATATTTATTTTATTTTACTTAAGATTTATTTCGATACTTTTAATGGCTAATGCGGTGTCTATTGTTGTGCAAGTGTCAGCCCACGCATTTAGACCAAACCTAAGAGGCTAAAAGAAGAGTAAATTGTTTTTTATGTATTTCTTCTCTTAAAAAAATTTTCTAATTTTTTATTTTTATCAAAATCAAAAGCAATTCTTTTGATTTAACTGAATGACCTGGAGTGGATTTACAAAAGAAAAAAAAAAATAATATTCACACTTCGTATCCCCATAAGTGGGTGTTTTTTTTTCGTACCTGAAATACCCATTCCTTTTTAAAAAATAATTAGTTTGATTGATTCCTTTAATATTTTTTTCGTCATTTTTTTGAGCCTAAAATAACTTCTTGAATGTAAAAAACAAGAATAAAAAATTAAGCCACACAATCGTCCACCTCTCTAAACCCTGTGTTCATTGGTAAATGAAATAATTTTACACAAAATCATCACAATATATGAACAACTAAAATGAATGGTTATGGTCTTTGTTGCTTTATTTTTATACTTTGTCTGCTATTTCTGGTTAATGAGAGAAGACGAGTGTAGGAAATTCTGTAGGAATGGAATATTTGCTAAAAATTAAGTTTTCCTTTCTTAGAACAAAGAATTCATCAACCACAACATGCTGGTAGTGAATGTGGTCAGGTTTTGATTATTTTCGGAATTCGTTTTTAATTAAAAGAATACACGGATAACGGATAACGGATAAAATCACTGAATTTGAAAAAGGTTTTATTTTTAGGAAATATTTTAAGCAGAGCTTTTTAATAATATTTTCATAAAGAAAAGTTTCTGTTAAGACGAAGAAGAAAATCTGTGATAATATCCAATATTTCGTCTTAACATATCGTTGTCTGTTTAGAAATTCATCATAATATACGTAGTTATTGCTGCTTAGTCAGCATATATTTATTTTAAATAAAATCATTAAAATTACACAACCATTAACATTGAGATTTTGTACAAATATATTTATGAGCTCATTGAGAATTATTAGAATAACGAAAGTTTATATCCATCCCTTTAGCACATGCATAGTAAATGTGTTCCTCTCTAAATATAATTATGGTAAATAAGCAATTATTTAACCCTACAAATGAAATTGCATCACCTGTTAAACATCAAAGACTTTTCTTTATAACCTTATTGCGATAAAATATTTTTCAATATACGAGTACCAATAAGGATAACATGTATGTTGACTACAATACCACAACTAGCGATACTTTCTATCCAATTGTTTCAAACTTATTAATTGGAATTATTAAGTATCATTTATCTTAGAATGTGCGTATTTAAGGGTTAACAATTATCCACAATAACACAAACAATAACGATATTAAAAATATTACAAAACAACGACATAAACACGTATAAGAGTACATTTGTCTTTGCTAATAAAAACAAATTGCAATGCTAACACTACTACGAGTACTAACACCTATATTTACAACACAATTACTGAATAGAAAGAGATAGTGAGAGGGAGATCTAAAGACTAAAACTTATAACTAAAAAGTAATTAAAAAAGAGAAACAAATTAGAATACACTCTCACAGATGTAACAATTTTAAGTTTTAAACTAAACTGTTATTATTACAATAGTGAAAGGCAGTGTTGCCAATTTAGCGCCTTTCGCGCTATATTTAGCGCGTTTCAACTACCGAAAAATCGCATTTTTTTCTTTAGCGCTTTTCTACTTGAAATTTTTTGGTAGAAATACAAATTTAATAAATTCAATAAACTCATTAAGTCATATAAACTTTTGACTTAAAATGCTTCATTCTGTAAGAATTACGTAATTCTAGATAATATTTGTGAAAAAATAAATAAAAATAGTGTTTTTGAAACGTATTTCCAATCTAGAAGACCATTTTTCAAGATGGATAGTTTTACTAAGTCTAGTTTGGTTTCCTCATAGTGTGCCCAGTCCATTTCCATCATTACAAGAACTTGGTGTGATCTGGTTTCTGGCCAGAAAATTTTCAAAATCCACCGTAGACAGTGGTTTATAAATGCCTGAATGGAAGAGAACGCTCTATGAGAATCAGTCGGCAGGAATAGGTCCAATCTGTTCTGAATATTAGTGCTGGAACCTTCGGACGTCGTAAGTACGTCAAAAAGACGGGATATCTCCCAAATTTCTGATTTAAAATTCGGAAGATCGTTATGTTATTAGCGAGCGTTGGTTGATTTTGATTTTGAAGATTTTTATCCGCAAGCTCACTCTGTATGCTGCTGACTGTATGGAGTCATTGCATTTCGCATTGTCTGTTAGCGTAGAAATATATGTCATCTGAGTAATCCACGTCTTCCAGGGTTATACCACGCTGCAACATATAATCGATTACAGCGTTAAAAAGCAGTGGAGAAAGAACACAACCTTGCCTAACACCATCACAAAAAATTAAGAAAAAGTTGTTGTTTTGTTCTAAATAGTTTTTAATTTCATTTTTTAATCGTTCAAATTATTAAAGAATCCTTGTAGAAGTGCAAAGTTGAATAGTAGAAATTGTTTTTTTACAATTTCAGTGTATTTTTTGGCTCTAAATATCATTAACGCTTTTTAACAGCGCGTTTGGATTACAAATAGTTGCAAAAATTATAATTTAGTGCTTTTTAGCGCCTTTTGAGTACTAGGTCTGCGCGTTTTAATCGAAAAAAGTTAGCAACACTAGTGAAAGGGGAGTGTTGTAGAGACAGAGTAGAATGTTTTTAGAACAAAAACTATTATTTATTTTAAATGAAATGCAATTGAGTCAAGGAATTTACCACTTAACTAATACACATATGTACATATGTACATACTAGAACACACACACATACAGCAATGAAGGACACATTACATTAAAAAAGTGATAAAAATAAATAGTTGAGTATTTAAAACATATTAAGTAAAATCAACACAGAGACACATTAAAAAAAAAAAAACAAAAAACAAAGACAAATGCTGGCGTCAATTTAATGACACCAACGGCTTGTGGTAAAACATTGTACAGGATATTGACTTGCTGTTATAATAAAGAGAGCCATGGGTTACATTGAACTCCTTAAAAAGATTGTTTAATGGTAAATTACACTATGCAACATAAATAAGAACATTTTGCCTGAATCACAGCTCAAAATATTATATTTTTACTAATTTTGGTTAAAAAAATAGAATTTTTCGTTTGAGATATACATATACGAGTACATGTGTATCAATTTATAGGTCTATTTGAAGAACAGAAAATTACTCACTAGTAAACGCAATACAATAAGGCATCTTTCATATCAGAGACCTGACTGATATCAGAAAGAAAAATTATTCTTTATTTCCCTTATAACCGTTCAGCAGGGGCATGCGAGCAAGGAGATATACTCTAAAACATAAGCTTAAATTTAGGATCTTATATTGCCTAAATTGATGTTGAAAATTTTTTTTTCCATAAGACCAGCACTCAGCGGATAACCCCTACTCATGCAGTGCATTGTGCTGGTACTAGGAAAATAGGTTGTGGGAAGGAAGATAGATAAAGTAGTGTCGGTGGACGTTCAATTTAAATTTTTTCATGTCGTAAGTGACAGGAAAAACATTCGCCGGAAGAATGTTACACAAACGAATAGTGCGACCAAAGAACGAATTCTACCTATAATGCGTTGTGCGATTTACTGGACAATCAACTACAAAGAGATGAGCTCTACGAGAAATACGAGTACTACGTAAAAATATATGATTACTAGGAACATATTCCGTTATAGTACCGATAGAACAATGAAACACACGCCACATTGCTATGATGCTCTAATGAATCGATAGAATTGGCTACCCTACCGTCATTACTAAGAACCTTCGCCCTCTCCTGTACGCGGTCGAGAGGCTCCAAAATAGACTTTGAAGCACTGGCCCATACATGAGAGTTGTATTCCAATTTGGGTCGGATTAGATCTTGTAAATATTAAGGAGATCAGATGGAGTGAAGGAATTCTTACACCGTCTTAAGAAGGCGAGACACTTGAATGCTTCTTACGACACTCGAGATATGTGTCCGTTCCAACGAACAACACAATGAATTCTCATGCCCAGATACGAATGACAACACACCACCACGTCTATGTGTCAGAAAGAAAACATTGGGTACTGCGCGCATTAAAGTCGACCCTGTTCGCACGACCCCACTCAGAGATTTTCGACAGGTCATTTGTAAGTGTGTCGTTCATATTCCGCCTTTTCGCCCCAATCTCCAAAAGGCTCGGCCCTCGATCAAAAGAATATGAATGACAAATGTTGCTGTCATCTGCAAAAGAGTAGATAGGATTAGAAGTGAGAAAAAGAAATTCATTAAGAAGTATTAGAAATAGAGTTGGAGAAAGAACAGAGCCTTGCGGTACCTCGGAATTTATCCTGAACTCGTCGGATGAAATTCCGTCTATAACCACTCTTATAGTGCGATTTCTGAGAAAGCTCGATATGGATCGAGTGAAGTGACTATCGACACTAAAAGCAATAAGTTTGGATATGAAAGCCTCGTGCCAGACTCTGTCAAACGCCTTAGAAATATCCAGGGCCACAACCTTACTCTCACTAAATCCATGAATGGACCTGTTCCACCCTTTCTTGTTGTCTAAAATTATGTCCATTCTATTGCTAGTTAAAAAAAACACATAATTTGCTTAAAAAAAACAAAAGTGTTTGTACTCAAAATGCGTAAAAATATTTCTCAATCATGGGAATACTAATTGATTGCAGTGCATTTAGCTGGTTGTTAAAAATATAAAGTTTAATACAAGTTACGTGAGCAAAAAAAAAAATATATATATTTCAGAATCAGATTTGGTGTAAGTTTGTGCAGGGTTTTTAGAAAGGATGTAAATGAAATCTGTCCCCACTTATAAGTAAATTTTCCCAATAATGGTACAGTTGCATATCCGGTCACACTTTCTTCGTAAAAAAAACAAAAAATAAACATACATAGATATGTATATACGTACAAATATAATTTGAATAAAATAACACTGGTCTACAAAAAACAAAAAACTTTCTCGCCTTTAAACAAAACTTTATGGAATATAATGATTTTGATGAGCTGAATTCAAATCTGTTTTCAGTTTATTCTATCGGGCTTAAATTTTTCTTATGGGCGTGGCAAATTTTATGCACAAAATACTGTAGTTATGTCAATATATTACATCATAACTTGAAAACCACTTACCCTATTTTGATGCAAGTTCAACGAAACGTCTTTTCGGTTTCGCAAACAAGTGTGAATGACAAGAAAAAAATTTTGTACTGGATTTATTACCACAATAATAAAAATCTTATCTTGGAATATTTTTGACTTATCATAGCCATAAAAAATTAACCCTCTTTTGCTGTCAAAGTTAGGCACCTGCCTCTATGGGCTATTTTACTTTCAACCCATATCTTGCTTTCATTAAAATGCTTAAAATGTAAAATTTATATTCTAAGAATTTTTTATAACTTTTTGGAAATAACAGAAAAAAATTTGCAAGAAAACATTGTTTCGCTTATTTTGGTCCAAGTTAGGTACCTGTATTTAATTTTCAGTAAAATCAGCAATAGCCAACCGATTTCCACAACTTAAAGTTTATTTTATTCCCAACATTTTAAGCTTTACTTTAAGTGCTTAACGTCTAAAATTTTCATTCTGAAAACAAAAAAAAAAAAAAAAAAATTGCTCTAATTTTGTACAAAAAAGCTTTTTTTCTCAGCTAAGTTGTGAATAATCCCGAAACTTTTGCAAATACAAAAAAATCATGTTCAGGTGATTTATAGTTCCTAAACGTTTGGTTGTACTTGCATCGAAATCGATCAAATCGTTTTCAAGTTATGATGAAATATATTGACATAACTACCATATTTAGGGCGAAAAATTTGCCACGCCCATAAAAAAATTGGATTCAGCGCATCAAAATCATGGTATTCCATATAGTTTTATTCAAAGGAGTTTTTTGCTGTAGATCAGTGTAATTGGACATATTTTGTTCAGTATTACAATTTATCTAAAATTGAACATAATGTCTAAAAAAAAATTATCGTATAATTTTAGGTCCAAAATAGTTGATAAAGTGTTGCTTACTATTATCGACCTAATTTGCAACAAAAATGTTTTAAAGTGTAGGAGGATCTATGTATCTTGAAAACAAGAGCAAATATGCAGTTTTTATGCTGATTTTCCTGTTTGACAGGGCAAAATACTTTCTAATAAACCATTTTTGAGTCCGATAAATTTTCGGTGTTGTCTAGTGTTATTATTAATTTTTCAAATGTGTTTTTAGTATTCATTCATTTGAAAAATATCGTATTAATGCAAATCTTTAACTTAAAAAAGAATAAAAATAAAATTTTTAAAATTTTTATTATTATAAGACAATTGATAGAATTCTAAGAAGGATATTCCTATAATAATATCAACGATAACGAGTTAACCACTGCAGAATAATATTAAGATTAACCGGATGGAAATGTGTTAGAAATCTCTGTTGCATGATACTGTTGCATTTACCCTATTATTACAGTTCACTTTAGCTGCCAGACACTCTCATTTCAATTAAATGACCATCATCGACAAAAACTTAATAACGTACAGACGACATCCGGTATTGCTAGTTGTCTCTGCAACTGCATATGCAACAGATACGAAGGCATACACAGCCACAGACACACACACACACACACACACACACACACACACACACACACAATTATTAAATGGATAACAAAATATAAATGACAATGGTTATGGGAATAGAGATTATCACTCATATATAAGGAGATGTGAATGGATGAACTTGTTGCATGAAATTTGTAATTTTTAATTTTGTACTACAGTTGAGAATAAGTAATTAGTAATTAGATTAGAAATGGTTAAAAAATGGTTTTAAAAGACAATATTAATTATATATTTACGAGCGTTGGTAATTGTAATTTAAACTTAGTTGCTTATTATTATTATTTGTTAATAATATTTTTTTCTATTTAATCGACTTTTGCTGTAAAAATAACATTTCATTCATTCACACAATCATTTACAAGCACTCAAACGCTCTGTTATACTCACATTTATTGTATTTGTAACAACAAGAAATTTCCTTTTTAAATAAATTTGTTTGTATACGACGGATGTGTATGTTGTAGAAACTTAATGAGCCGCTTATTTTGAAAAAATTGAGATAATACTGATAAAACCTGTTAAAGGGGTGATACATTGGCAAACATTTGTTTGCAAACATCGCAAATAGCCCATCGTACACATGGATAACTTACTTTTCCTTGAATGCGATTGGCTATTAGCGATGTTTGCAAACAAATGTTTGCCAATATATCACCCCTTTTATGTCTTTTTTGTGCGTAAATAATTTAGTATATAAAAGATTCAGCTTCTGGTATTTGGGAGAGTCCATTTATTTACTTCTTTAGTCAGCGCTCTAAACACTATCGGTTAACAAACTTAGATTTTCTGGGATCACAAAGTCTTGCAAATATCTCTGTTAATAATTACCATGAAGAATGAAATAAAAAAATGAAATGAAATAAAAAAAATGGACATGTTCCACTTTCAAAATAAACGGCTCATTTATTGTTACCAGGTTGTCAGATCTGGCGACTTCTCACCAAGCGTGGCGATTTTAAAAGCTATTTGGCGTCCTAATATTCGGTTTGGCGACATGGCGACTTTTTGGCGATTTTTAAATTAGTTGGCGATTTTGTTGGCTATTTTTGATAAAAAATACGAAAAATTAAAATTGTTATTTTTGTATTTTTACGTATGAAATTTGTGAACATAGTCTACTTTAATGTGTCGATTATAGATGGCAGCCAAACTCTAGTTGCGTTCTTGGCAAAGAGGAATTTGTAGTTTTTCATATATGGAACTTGAACTAATAGAAACTAATGGATTTTTACGTTCCAATTTATTTGTGTAAAACAAATTTCAACAACTGGTACAGAAATAATTGTATAAATAATTTGGAAAAAGTGAATGTGTTTGCTCAAGAAATTCACACATATTCTTCAAGGCTATGAAGTATCATTCAAAAGTCTACTTCATTCAAAAGTCTACTTCTCTTCTTTCCAAATCCACTGAAAAGCTTAAAATCAGATAATAATCCGCTAAGTTATTTGCTTTAAGTGTATGAAGGTACGAAAAACCGATTAAAAGATTTTTAAGATGGTTCGAAAATTTCAAAAAGATGTATATGATGGCGCTTATTAGAAAAATAGTATAACTTTCCAGGTACTTCGATTTCGTTTCTTTTTGTCGAATAGTGTAATTTAATTCCCATACAACACAATGAGATATGTACAGAAGATTAAGTGTACAGCGTTTTAGACATATAAAAATAATGAGACGACATATCCATATTCAAAATGTATTTTTTGTAGTTTTCTAGCATTCAGTAAACTACGAGTATAAACCACATTGTAGTAAACATTGTACACTTTTTGCTTTTGCTAATATTTTTGCTTAATAAAATTAAAATATATATTATGGTGATTTTTCTTTCACTTTTGGCGAAATTTAACAATTTGTAACGCATTTTTTTTTAAATTTATTTTTAAACATTTTTTTTTATATTTTAAAAACTATCAATTTTATTGTCTGTCTAAAAAAGGTGATTTGGCGATTTTTTAAATTAAATTTAGCGAAAAAGCTTAAAAAAAGATCTGACAACCCCGATTGTTACTATTGCTTTGTTTTTGTTTGTTGTACATATGAAATTGTATTGAAATTATGTGTGAGTGTGTGTGAATGTGTATAAACATATTTTATACTCTACAGGGGTTAAGACTCCATTATAATACTATTGTGAAATTTATGGGTTTTTTTGTTATTGTTTTTAGATGTTTTGTATTTTTGTAATTATTATACAAAATATATGAAATACACGTGAGTATGTGAGTACATTTTTTATTAGTTGCTCAGAGAGTAACAGTTTCCAGAGTGTTATTTTTTAATGGTTGGGAGAGCATATAAAAGTTGATGGAAAGACTCATTTCATTTTATTGTAGATGACAGCGGTTCATAAATGAAAACTATGTTGAATGATTTTGTTGTTATTGTTTTTGGTTATTTGGTCATTTTAATATCTACAGAGTTAGTAAGTTTCAATATCTACTGTAAGTGAAAATGTGTCAGTTAATAAATCTTTTAACTGGCAATTAATTTTAATGGCAGCATTGTGTGATTCAGTCAAGATAATGATGATGATGACGATGTTGATGATGATTATTTGTCACTATTCTCTAAGCATGTATTATAGATTGACTTACTGTAGACTTACTATAGACTGACTTACTTTGTCACTATTCTCTAAGCATGTATTATAGATTGACTTAAATGACAAAAAGTTTGTTAAAAAATTTATCAAAATATTGGTTTTAAAACATCGAGTTTTTTTTCTTATATTTTTAGAGACCGATTTTAAGGAACGTCTCATATCGACGGTTAAAAAGGAAGTCAAACAGTTAATGGAAGAAGCTGTGACCAAAAAATATGTCCATGAAGAAAGTACCACTGTTACTCAGTTGTGTGCTGCTGTGGAGGCCTGTTTGAGTCAGGGCTTAAGGCGTCGGGCTTTGGGTCTTTTTAAAACCTCCTCCACTACAGCTTTATTGCATAAAATTGGCAAGCTTTGCCCAGATGCTGAACACATAAGTAAAATGGTGCAGGATATAGAGGCAACTGATCCTCATAAACGTTCCTCATCGAGCAGTGACAGTTTTAATCGTCCTCCCATGATGAAAAAAGGCAGTAGTAGTTCGGTTACGAGTGTCGTGAGCACAAGTTGCTCTACAGTATCGTTGGCTTCTATGAAGTAAGTGGTTAATTTCATAATATTTTTGATTAAAAAAAATATATTTTTATTTTCAGATATTTATGGATACGCTTGGCTTTATACGAAAAACGTTTAGTAAAAATCATAGAATTTTTAGTGGAGAATGCCACATCGTATTACGAACGTGATTCCTTAGTAGCCGATTCGGATTATGGTTGTATTTTAAGTTCTCTATTGGTGGGTCCTTGTGCTTTGGAATTTACCAAAGCAAAAACAGCTGATCACTATTGGACAGATCCTCATGCCGATGAATTGGTGCAAAGACATCGCATTAGTTCGGGTCGTAGGTCATCATCTGTTTCGTCTCGAAATCCCATTATAAATTTTAAAAGAAGTTTAAATACCAGTACTGATGAGGCTAATACAGGTTCATTTAAGTCCATGGCCTCTTGTACAGTGGCCAAAGATTATGTTGAATCTTTACATCAAAACTCCAGAGCTACTCTGCTTTATGGTAAAAATAATGTACAGGTATTACCCAAAGATTGCAGTGAACCTTTGATGGGATATTTGAGTCTTCATCAGCACATACAGACATTGACCATCAAATGGACCCCTAATCAGCTAATGAATGGATATCAGGAATCTGAAGAGGAAGTCGATAAGGAGCACTATTGGGCCTATGCCTTAAACATCAATGTAGATGACATTGTATATGTCCATTGTCATCAGAATAAGGGCGAAGATAGTGGTGGCACTGTCATCTTAGTAAGTCAGGATGGTCTGCAACGTCCTCCCATAATATTTCCTGAGGGAGGTCATATGCAACAATTTTTGAGTTGCTTGGAAACAGGCCTTTTACCTCATGGCCAATTGGATCCTCCCTTGTGGTCTCAAAGGGGTATAGGAAAAATATTTCCTTGGCCAAAAAGTGTGCGTAGGCGTATATTACCCTCTGTTATGGAGTCCTTTGATGAGACACCTATCGATTATGTGTTTCGTATTGTCAGCAAAAGTAAACACGAGGAATTTGGTAAGTCGGACAACGCGGTGAATACTTTTCAAAATAAAAATTAAATATTTTTGTATCACTTTCTTAAGCGGCGGCTCATTCCATTTTGGATTTCGTAAGAAGCACACCGAGAAGAGCTCAGCTAAGCAGTTGTTCTACTACGGGCAGCAGTGATTGTTCTAGTAAGAGTCTCTCCATAGATCAGTATCCTATGGAGTCACCTTTGCCTCAAACTAATCAGAATGCTAGCATCGAAATGGTGTGCTCCACCATGAAACGTCAAATTATTTCGCGTGCTTTTTATGGTTGGTTGGCCTACTGCAGGCATTTATCCACAGTACGAACTCATCTATCGGGTTTAGTTAATGGACGCATAACACCAGAGAGTATGTTCGAATGTTGTTTTCTTTTGATTTAGAAATTAATAAGACTCGCTTGTATTTCCTTTAGTGAAATCAGATGAAGATGGCTTGACTGTCGAAAAGTGGCAAAAGCTAAATGATAATGGCTCAGTTGAAAATGCTAATGAAGTCTTCCGTTTGGTGTATTTCGGTGGTGTGGCTCCTGAGCTGCGAAAACAAGTGTGGCCATATCTCTTGGGACACTATGCTTTTGGCAGTACTGCGGAAGAACGACAAAATCTAGATGAGACCTGTAAACATTACTATGAGACCACTATGAGTGAATGGTTGGCAGTCGATGCCATAGTGCAGCAAAGGGAAAAGGAAAAAACTGCCAGGGCTGTAGCAAAACTAAGTTCGGGCAGCAACACTAGTGGTCAGGAAAAAACCATAAGAGCAGTAGATATTGAAACTGGTGACTTGGATAATGAGGTATTTGAAGATATTTCTGATATATCGGATCCGGGTGATTTGGAATTTGAGGATGAACAACACAAGGAATCAACACAAATGGCCACGGCCACTAACAGCTCGTGTCATCTTACGGTCAAACCTATACCGCGAGCAATGAAAACGAGCACAGATTCTGGCAATGTAGACGACAATACCGATGATTTAAATGTGGAAGAAGGAACAGAGGATTTAAAACGACCCAGTGTTTCGAGAGAAGAATCCTCTCAAAAAGAAGAAATCTCCTCCTCAGCCCAAATTAATAACGCCAGCGCTAGCAGTAACAAGAGCACACCTTCTACATCCTCATATGACACAGTAGGCAACGGCTATACTGAACTGAAAGCTGAGCAATCCTCACAATCATTACCCGCCGAAGAAGCGGATGTTAAATCAATTTTAAGTCCCGAGTACCTGAGTGCTGATGATTTCCAGGAGCATTTAGAAGAGAATGAATCAAAAACGGCTGTTATTGTTACCAATGCCTCAGTGGATATTGCCAATTGGGATACAAGCCCTAAAATTTGCAGCTCACGTATGTCGCCCGTTGAAGAACTAAACAATTCGACAGTGCTTGATGCTTTACAAGAACCCAAATCTGCCTGCGTATCGCCTGCCAGTTCAAATGGTGGTGTTTATAGTGTAAGAAATGAATTTTTGTTTAGGAGATTTTCAAATAATTATCGCATTGATGTGTTATGTGTTATGTGTTATGTGTTTCTGATTGTATTCTAGAGCGAATTACTGGAACAGTTTGGTTTAAATTTGCATCGAATTGAAAAGGATGTTCAACGCTGTGACCGTAATTATCCCTACTTTGCCAATGAAAACTTGGATAAGCTGCGTAATGTTATTTCAACGTAAGTTAATGGAGCCTAAATCATGTAATAACTTATTTTTGATATGTATTTTGAAATTATGGAACAAGTTTTGCTTTAATACCTTACAATCCTATTTAAGTACGTTGCAAAAACCTTTTGAGCTGATTACTTAGCTTATAAGTCAATAGCGTTAGTTGTTTTTCATTAGTTTAGAGATAATACTCGTACCAGATAGGGTCAAATATTGCAGTTAAATGCTTATACCATCACGTGTAGAGTACCTAGAATATTTTGGCATTCGCCTGCGGAGTAAAGAGCCAAGACTGTCTAGGCCCTTGCATACAAATAAGGCTGTCAGTCAGGCTCCTTAAGCATATGATTATTGTGTATACTATGACTACTCTTTACTCTCTACGTTTGAGTTCTTTTTAATTGCGAGAAAATAAAATAAAACCATGTTGTTGCTGTTTTACAGTTTTTATTCTCTCACTTTATCTTAATACTGCAACTTATTTTCCTTGCACTCAATATTCGTTCATAAAACAGTTTTATTTACGCTTAAAAATGACTTTGCTTTATGACAGCCAAACGATAACTAACTGACGTAGGTAAAGCAGTCTCCTTATATACTAGGGAGAACGATTATTCGACTTTTTTCAAAAACCGGCTTTCGAATAATTCGAAAAGTATCACTTCAAAAAAACCGGTTTTCGGTTAATAATAATTCAAATAACCGGTTAACCGGTTCTTTTATTTAAATAAAATTGTTCCTTATTCTTGAAGCGCAGAAGCCGATCTACACCATGGTGTGCGGAGACTATAAAAAACAAAGTTTATTACACAAAGTACTGAAAAATGCTTAAGTGTGGAACAGTTACTCAAAGAGCTAATTTCGTTTTGGTTATATTACTTGGTAGAGAATGGAATTAAAGGTTTGTTAGTACAGTTATAATTTAGGTCCCTAAAATAACAAAAATTAAATGTTTTACTTTGATAAATATAATAAATCTATTAGTAATATACGAGTTCTTAATTGCCTCGATAAGAAAATTTGCTTAGATTTCGAGCAGCACTGTATGTAAATTTATGCACCACGTATTTAATAGTGTGTGTGTCACTGTGGTATGTTAGGTAAGAACGCACTTTCCAACCAAGAAGTTGTCGGTTCTATCCCAGGCCACACCATCTGACGATTTTCAACAGCGGTTCACCTCACAACATTACTAGCGACTGGTTATGTGTATTTACGCTGTGAAGGACTTCACTACCTAATATATCTGCCGTTTGGAACCGGAGTTTGTGGGTTTGTGGGCTTTCAATGAGCTTAGTTGACTGTTCTCCATATATAGAAATCAATATTTATATACAGAAGATGAGAAAAAAATTTTTGCATGTCTTTTTCGATCTACCTTCTTTTTCACGTTCCTTGCGAGACGTTCAAGGTTGTCAAATATACAAAAATAATTAAATTTATACAAATAGTTAAACGATGAGGAAATTTTCAATAAAAAAATATACAAACGTATAAAAAGTATATTTATTTAAATTAACCGGTTATTCGTGTTAAATTAACCGGTTTGTTCGATAAAATCGTATTCGACAAAACAAAAAAAACGGTTAAAACCGGTCAAATAATAACCGCCCGATCTTCCTATTATATACCTAATTGCCTACGTTTGGAGAGTTCCGGAATTGTCTTAAATGCTTTCATATGCTTTATTTTATAGCCGTTAATTTTAAACATGTAAGATTGTGTTATCCATAGATGGTCGAATTGGAAACACCGTCAAATATACAAATCAGTACGGCAATACCAGGGTAATACATTATCAACTTTTACACAAACCAATAGACAAAAATCCCAAAATACAGTCTATGATGTGGTGTATTTTCTTTTTAGGCATTTTTATTTTCATAACCTATACAATGTATAGGTTATTTAGATGGGGAAAAAGGAAGAACTTTTAATTACTGCTTAGATATACACAAAAGCATAGTATTCTATGGAGATTTCTTTTATAATATGGACTGGCTTGAAGATGTGTCATCCACGAATCAGATGAAATTTGTCAAAAAAACTAGTACGTTTTCACGGGAACCGTATTAATTACATGTAGAGTCCTCGAGTAAGTGTTTTGATGGAATGACATTTTTTTTCTTCCTAGACGAGTTCGTAATAACTTCAAATGACACCGGAATTGTGTCCATGGCCTCGCTCGCTGGCCAACAGACCTGTTTTTGCATTTTTCATTTAAAAAAAAGTTTAGTACAAACAATTGGGTTATTGATCTGGCGGATGGCTTTTTCGTATCAAAATATAGTATTTATGTACGAGTAAAGAGTGCTATTGGCTCGGTTAAGATGCTTATAGCCTCAGTTACCCCACACATTTTACGGAATATTTCTGGCGAGACTAGATCTTTTGTATTGACTTTTATATTGGCTCTATAACAACACAATCCAATAACCCTATAATATCAAGCCTTTCTCTTGATTGATTCACTTTTAAACTAATTTTGTCCGTGTTGTCCTTGCAGTTACGTTTGGGAACATTTAGATATTGGCTACATGCAGGGCATGTGTGATTTAGTAGCACCTCTTCTGGTGATATTTGATGATGAATCGTTGACATACAGTTGCTTTTGCAAGCTAATGGAACGCATGATTGAGAATTTTCCGAATGGTGGAGCCATGGATATGCATTTCGCTAATATGAGGTAAGAGTTTATGAAATAGGGTTTCAAAAAAAAAAAAAAAAAAAAAAAAAAAAACAATATTTTTTCTTTCGTTATTTATAGATCACTTATACAAATTCTGGACTCGGAAATGTATGATTTAATGGACTCGAATGGTGATTATACACATTTTTATTTTTGCTACCGTTGGTTTTTGTTGGATTTCAAACGTGAGTTGGTGTATGATGATGTCTTTGCCACATGGGAGGTGATATGGGCCGCCAAGCATGTAGCCTCAGGGCATTTTGTTTTATTTTTAGCTTTGGCTCTATTGGAAACATATCGGGACATAATTCTATCAAATAGTATGGATTTTACCGATGTTATTAAGTTTTTTAATGGTGAGTGTTATTATCATTTTAAAAACGGTTTTTTATTTTTTTTTTTAATTTAACAGAAATGGCTGAACGTCACAATGCCCAGGCTATATTGCAATTGGCACGAAGTTTGGTATTGCAGTTGCAAATGATTATTGAGAATAAGTAAAAAAAATGTATAATTTATAACAAACTCAGTTATATTTGTAAAAAAAATTTAAAAAATAATTCCTAAAAGTAGAGGCCAAAAATTATAAGAAATCTGAATACTTCCTGTAGTTGTAGTCGATGGTTAAACACACATTCTCTTAAAAACTTTCACTTGAAATTATAATTTTTCTCATTTTATAAATACTTTAAAACTAAATTACAACCCATTTGAAATATAAGATAAATGATTAAGATAAATAATCAGATTCTGAAAAAAAAAAAAATAAAATTTCAGAACAAAAAAATTAAAGAAATCATATGAAACAATTTTGCTCAATTTAGTAGAAAAACAGAAAAAAATATCAACAAGAATTTCAACTTTTTTTACACTTAAGGCAGCTTTTCATATCAAAAAATGAAAAAAATAATGAATTTATTAGAAAAAATATTACAAAAAACACTTTTTACAAATTTAACCCGAATGTATTAAAAACAAGAAGAAAATATCGTTTCCAAACAAAAATAATATATCAAAACAATTTAATCACAATTGAAAAAAAAGAAAAAAATACCTTTACAAGAATACTTTCTATACATATTATACATACTATTTATATAAAAAGCAAAACTATTACTACTTACTATACAAACAATTTTTTAAAAACAAAAAATCAATTTTAAATCCATGAACTTTTTCAAAACCACAAAATAAAAGAAAATCAAATATCCTTAAGAGACTGTTAACGAAATTCCTTTTTTATTCTACATACATACATACATACATACATACATACATACATATGAGTACGATATATCGATGTGCGAGTACCCTTTAACTTACCACTTATTGATTATAAAATTATTTTTTATTATACTAGAGAATATGTACTAAAACAAATATATATTAAAAATAAACTAAAAAATAAATATTAACTTTAAAATTTAAATTAAAATTAAAAAAAAGAAAAAAAGAATTAATGTGTCCTTGTGTACCTTATAAGAGCAGACAATTAAAATTAAAGAAAAAAACTTCTTTTATATCCTTTACGATTTTTACCTAATTGTTGTTGTAATTTTTTAAGTAACTAAAATTATTAAGTTTTTGTTTTTTTTTAACTTACTTAAGTTATTTATTTTCTTAGTAATTATTGTTGTTTTCTTAACGGACATTTTTCTATAATACTTCCAACTTGAATTTACTTACATACTTGTGTACTTTTAGTAAAGTTTTTGAATAAATAAAAAGAAAAGAACAAAAAAAAAAAAAAAAAACAAATTTCTTATAATTCTTTTTTATTTCATTTTGATAAGTAAACAAATTTTTAACCCTTTGGCGACGCTGAATTTCACAGGAAGAATTATTTGAATTTTATTGCCGCTTATTCCTTCAAGGCTAAAGTGTTATCAAATTTAAAAAAAATTTTACTCCCTCTACAAGAAAAAATATGGGACATGTATGTCCCATTCGTCGTCAATGGTAAAAATTTGAGAACAAGTGTTGTCGTTACAATAAGTAAGCAATGAGCCAATGCCAATGCACATTCATGATGTAAGAGTGCAAATGTTGCTGATTAGTTTGTGATAAAATGTTCAACGGTTTCGGCACTGCGATTTGTGAATAAATTCGCCGTTTTAGTTGGGCTTTGAAAACAAATTTTTCTTTTAATTATTGTAAATCACATATAGTCAGGGAAAAAAGTATACATACACCCTACGATTTTGATATATTTTAGAAAATTAGTGGCAAAATTTAAAAAATATGTTATACTAGTGTTTCAGGTATTTATACTTATGATTACTTATGATTATTAAAGACAAATATAATTTAGAAGTTATTAAGGAAAAGCACAACAATTAGCACGAAAAAAGTCTACATACAACGTCCAACTACTTACGTATATCAAATAGAAATTTAAAAACAAGGAAAGCGAATTAATAGCAACTTTGTCGATTTATTCAAATTTACAAGCATTGCAATAGCTGAAGTGGTAAAGTGATAGCAAACGAAGATATTATCCAAATTTTTATCCTCGAAAACCAAACCAAAAAGATACACATATTTCAGACCGAAATATGGTAGTGAATCTCCAAAAGGAAAATAAATCATATGAAGAAATTGTTAAGACAACAAAATACAGACGTACTACTTACTGTGCAGACGATCATTAGAAATTATAACAACGATAATAAATGACGATCTAGTAGACCTACGAATCTTTGGAGACGTGATATTACCAGTAATTTCACAATACTGGTAATAGTCCATCATGGGAAAATATTCCAATTAAATTGTTGCTCCACGAACAATAAGAAACGTTTTACATGGCAATGGATTCAGCGAAGAATCGTATACTTCACCTGGGGCTTGCTAAAACACATATAGACAAGGGCATGGATTTTTAGAATCGTGTTATATTTACCGACAAAAGTAAGTATAACACTTTTGGAAGTGATGGTCATTTTAAAGTTTGGAGACAACATAACACTGCACTTGATCCAAGGAATATAGTAACGTTATGGTTTGGGGCGCCATGGCGTTATCTGGAATGGTTCGTTTGATCTTTGTCGAAGGAAGGATTGGAACTAAATTTGAAGATATCTGTTGATAGCTTGGGGTTGGGAAATCAACAAGAGAACGACCCTAAGCTTTCTGCACACGTTTTTAGACACTGGCTTCTCTACTATGCTCCAAGACAGCTAAATACACCACCATAGTCGGCAGCTCCCATTCATACTAAACATGCAATCTTGCATGTGTGGAAAACGGTAACTGTTAAAGTTTCGTGATCTATTCATATCAGTCAAAAATTGGGATATATTCGAAATGCGGGTATTGCACAAAGCACACCGAGTAAAAGCTATTTATAAACGTATTCCTATCTATATAACATACATATATAAAAATAAGTGGTCCTGAGAAATAAAACACATTCTATTGGTTTACAACACAAATCTTCCCAGCAACGCGGGAAGGGATATTCTAGTTATAATATAGTTTGTAATTGTATTCTAATTAGCAAATAAATAATTTTCGTAACTGGTAAACCTAGAAATTCAGGTTCCAAGGGTGCCTAGCTGAAATCAACCGTAAGGATCACAGGCTGTGGATAGTGCATAGTTCTACACAAATAAACAGTCTTGAATAATCTACGAATAAGTAGGTACCACCTTTCAATGTATATCTCCCAAACCGTATATGCTTCAACAATGAGAAGAGCTTGTTGGTTCTAACATTAAGCGATTCGCTATATAAATGTAGTTCATTAAACCTCAGATAAAATGAGGTTTTTTTCAAATCAAATTTTATCAACGCGCTATGTAGGAGCTGCGCCAAAGTTTAGTTCAATCTAAAAGTGTAACATCACATAGAGCCGGCTAGCCATTTGGTAGCGATATTTAAATAATAACTGAGGGCAGAGCTATGATAGGTTCCTTGATATTTGCCAGATCAATCATTCAATCAATAGCAGACACCGCTTAATTCAATAGCAGCTGGTTGAAGTATTACCCTTATAAGGGTGCATGATCATAAGGAAATGTACGAGTAACTGCGAAAGATTTGAGAAAGGCTGAAGTGCAACTGAAAAAATTACATATAACACTCCTATATTTTCTGCAATTTTTCTTAGTCTCGCAACGATAGTTGCAATTCTGTAGACTTCGACACCATGCCTACGAACGGGTCTTTCATTTAACGACTATTGTCATAGTTGCCATGATGTGTAGGGGAAGAAGACAAAATCGTTCACCTTTTATTCTACATTAAGGACAACTTTTTGTTCCATAGCAGAAAATATACATTTTGCAGTAGCAGACTTAAGCCCAATTGAGCACATATGGGACATTTTGGAAACATTTGTGCGGAAATATGAAATTAGTAGTCGTGACACATTAAAAACCGCACTTATTTGTGCATGGGTCGAAATAACACCCTCCATTACGGAGAATTTGGTGACATCAATGCCCCGTCGTGTTCAAGCAGATATACAAAGTGGGCCAACGAAATATTAAAAGTATTTTTTTTTTAATACATATATATGTATACATTTTTGTCGCTGTATATAGACATTTTTTCTACGTTTTTGTTATTATTGCTTTTGTTATGTTATTTGTATAATTAATTACTTCTATGAAATCCTTAAGTCAAATGGTGTATGTAGACTTTTTTCTCAGACTGTAAGTTATTTTTGAATATGAGCAGCTTACGTCGGTTCTATAAAACTGATACGAAAATTGTAAAGCTTTTGAACACATCGGATAGTGAAGGTAAAGAAAATGTGCCGAAATTAGAGGTTGAGGATAGGGTAGGAGTATTTTGGTTACTTTTACTGATTTAGTGATTGTTCAATACGAAAAATATTCAACAAGTAAAATTATAAAACTTATACGTCAGGTCTTCGTACACCAAAAGCTTCCAAGAAACTTTCAGTCAATTTTCGGTGGGTAAAAGCCAATAAAAATTACACTTGTCTGGCTTATACCCACCCTGTTTGTATGAGCAATTCAAATCCAAATATAGGCCCTTCTGCCTTAGTGGTCTTCAGTATAGTTTATACACTAATAAAGTACATAAATGATCAAACGAAACTTTATTGCGAGCATAAAAGTAAAATATTTTGTATAAGTAAAGAAGAGTTGAAATCGTTTTTTGGGATGATTATAGCAATGAGTATCCACAGATTATGAGAAATAAGATTGTTTCGGTGAATTTTTTAGTCTTTTACTGAACTACTTGTGTTTTCTTTGTTTCTCTGTTATAAAATATTATATTAAACAAAAATAATAAAAACAAAAATAAAAATTCTCCCTAATTTTTTTCTTTACCGACGAATAGGAAACATAAGTATTGTTCCGGCGCAAATAAAAAACAGCTACGTTAGCATATAAAGGGTCCGCCATCTAACGTTTTTTTTCAACTAGTACTTATTTTGTGAATGGTAACACTCAGCTCATGTCTGACTTAACAGATAATTAGTTTTATCCTTCTGCTGAACGAATATGGTTGTGTATACGCTTTTTTCGCTTTGCGAACGACTTACAGAAGATGCCGATTTTGCCAAAAAAATCATCTTTTCAGATGCAGCTCATTTTGATCTTGGCGGGTATGTAAACAAGCAAAATTGTCGCTTTTGGGGCACAGAAAACCCGCACGCATACATTGAAAAGCCGATACACCCAAGACTGTTTGGTGTGGATTTTGGTCCAGAGGAATAATTGGACCATTTTTTTTCAAAAATGAGCACGGAGTGGCCGTTACAGTCACTGGCGATCGTTACCGGGCCATATTGAACGAATTTTCGTTCATAAAAATTGAAGAGAAAGATATTAGCAGCATTTGGTTTCAACAGGATGGCGCTACGTGCCACACAGCCGAAGCTACACTCGATGTATTGCACCCTCTTTTTGAAGATCGCATTATCAGCCGCAGAGCTGATGTCGTTTGGCCACCTCGGAGCTGCGATTTGACACCGTTGGACTATTATTTGTGGGGTGCCGTCAAAGATAAGTGTTACGCCAACAAGCCAGAGACAATTGACGCTTTAAAGAACAATATTCGTGAAGCCATTGGTGAAATACAGCTGCAGACAATCGATAATGTGCTTAAAAATTGGACCGATCGTGTAGGCTACTGCATGGCCAGCCGTGGCAGCCATTTGAATGACATTATTTTGCATCATTAACCGGAAGGATTGTACTTTCAAATGAAAAAAGAAATTTGAGAATATATCAAGTAGTTTTTTTATAGCATTTTCAAAAAAAAAGTTTATTTGGCGGACCCTTTACTTATTTTAATACCAAAATGTGCAACCATGTAGTGTTTTACTCATGTACAAGGCGAATTCAATAAGGTGGCCCTAATTTACTACGTAAGCAACAGCTGATACATTCGCGTATGTCAAATAACCCAAAAATTCTGTATTTTGGCCACAAGAGTATGTATAAAATTAATAATTCTTTTTTAAATAAAATCTAATAGATTTTTGCTGTATATTTAATTAGTTGAAAATACGCCTTTTATTTTACCCAACGGTTTAACAAGTATATCTCCCACTATATTTTCAGCCCCTTTGAGAACAGTATAAAACCAATTTACATAAAGCATATATACTACATAAGTATACTAAAAGTTTAACTACTTATATCAGTTAGAACGCGAGAATTGCAAGAAAATGTAATGACTTAATGACTTTGAGATGCCTTTAAACCGAATTTAAACAACAAAAGCTTTATGTTAACTCGAATACTATAGAGTGCATTTGTTTTTCATCGAACAATACTGATTTGATCAAAATCCATTGGAAAATGTGTCTGTAATGACGAAACAACCAAATGGGACATATGTATGTTTCGCGTTCGTCGTCAAAGGGTTAAATGTTTGGGTCCAACTACAAAATACACTACCGGACAGCTTATTTTCTTCAAAATAATAAATCAATTTACTCTTTTAAAAATTAGCCAATTCACAAAGTATCCTTTGTTGTATTCTGTAAAATTTTAGAACTGTCATAAAAATGTATGTTGTTGCTGTTTTTCATATAAAAATATTATACGATAATACTGCTTTTTTTTGCCAATGTGTGTTTTTCAGCAGTTTTTTAATTAAATTAAATTGGGTGTTGGAAAAAGTTCGGTTTTAAATTGTAGGTAAATTTTGTTTTTCTATTTTATATAGAAAATGTAAGAATGCATCGCAGGCTGCTGGAAAAATTCGTAAAGAGACTTACGGAGACGATGCTGTAATTAGAAAAATATCAGCGAAATGGTTTGTTCGTTTTCGATCTGACAATATTAATATTAAAAATGCACATCGATCTGGTCGACCAATCACAAAAGAATCAATGAAATCATAAAAAAAATTGAGAACAACCGGCATATAAGCAGTGTGGAATCAAGCATTCATCACCAAACAGTTATCGACCATTTCCAGAAAGCTGTATACACAAAGAAGTTCGATATTTGGGTGACACATAAATTAACAATGAAAAACTTAATGGATTAAATTTTCATTAGCTATTCACTGCCAAAACAATACGAGATCGAACCATTTCTGAAGCGAACGATTTTTTTTCCGTCACTCCTCTAGGGAGCATATTGGCTTTCCACAAAGTATATATTGCTTTGTTTCAGTTTATTTAATCAATTTGATATTTCAAGTTAAGTAGATGATTAATCCGCTGTAGCTTTCTCCATATGATTTTTGTGTGTGTAGTGGTGAAGATCCTTGCTAATTGGTTGTGATCTTTACTTTAGCATGGTAATTTTTATTTTTTAATTTTTTTCCAGTAGGTGGCGAGTTTTTCCTGATCATTCGTCTGACGTTTGTCATCATCGCCTGAGGTATGCAAGAAAGTTCAGGGGATTTTTTTTAGATGGAGTTGTCTGGAGAGAAATTGAAGCCTTTTTTTTATTATCAAATATTCGAAACCACAATTACATATTTTCTTCGTCATGTCCTCTGTTGAGGCTCGAACCTGGGTCGTTTTTGTTGTTATGCGTGCGCTCTAACCACTACACCACGCCACCCCCTATTGAATGATTATAGGCGATAAAAAGTGGATCATGCATGGCAATAATGTGCAAAATAGATCATGGACGAAGTAAGATGAAGCTTCGCAAACGGTGGCAAAGCCATGATTGATACCAAGAAAGGTAATGCTGTATGTCTGGTGGGATTGGTAGGGAATTGTTCATTATGAAGTTCTACAACCTGGTGAAATGATAGATTTTAATCTCTATTGTCAATAACAATCATATCTATCATAACAATAGCCTCGAGCTGGTTTCTTCAGTTTGCCATAGAATTCAACATCTCCAGAACTCTCTTAATGGTGTACATTTAAATACCGTAGAGAGCTGCGAAACTTAATTGAATAAGTTTTTCGCTCAGAAAACTCAGAAGTTCTATTTCCATACATGGGATAATAACTTTACTCCCAAAAATGGAAAGGGTTAGCTATCAAAACGGTACACATTTGGCTGAATAAAGTTCGCTTCAAATATAAAAAAATGTTTCATTTTTGGTTAAATTTGTAACTGAACACACAATATGTATTTACGTGTGTATGTACGTTGCGCATATTGTATAATAAAGATAAAACTTGAGAAGAGTCAAGAATCAAGAGGAACTGGCAGTATGGAAGGAGCAAATTTCTCACACCATAAATCTGCTATACATTTTTAATTATCCTTTTTATATTTACATGTTTATATATTTAAAAAAAAATTTAGTATTTTTTTCTTCACCTTTAAATTTTAATTAAAATTTATTGCAAATAGTACTTTTCAATTTAGGACTTTACAAGGTTAAGCTCAACAAAACCCTCATTACCAATATTTGGCATATATTTTCTACCAATTGGTTATAAGAGAACTAGTTTCCTACACGTTTATAGTAAGAACTATCGAATTAATTCAAATAGCCATTAACCGCAGATTTCATCTCTTTATTTTTGACAAATCTTACACCACAGAGCGATTTCCTCAAGTTTTGAAATACAAAACAGTACTAGGGTGCAAAACCTGGCAAATAAGGTACGTGATGAAGTAATTCGATTAATTATTAATTCGTTGATTTTGACCATTGCAATGTCTTGAAGAAACAACATTCACTTCTCCGCCAAATGCCGTTTTTTTTTAATTTCATTGTTTATATGCTGCAATAAGTTGCCATAATACTGACCGTTGATTGTGTTTATTTTTTTTTTTTAAGGTAATCAATACAAATTATCCCAACCATATCCAAAAAAATCGGACAACATGATCTTGCCTCTCTAGATAGAACTGTCTTCACCACCCTTGGGTACGATTCCTCGAATCTAACCCACTGTTTTGACTGTTCCTTTGTCTCGGGTGTAAAGTAGTGGAGCATATGTTTCGTAAGATTTTCAATTTTTACCAAAAAAACATCTGTACGTCAGATCGGCTAATTTAGAGATCACCCTTTCGTATGCATACCAAATCGTTTCTATCAATCACATTCAATGATCACCTAAGTTTCTTATGCATCATTACAACAAGATATTTATATGTATGATCATATATTGCGATATGTAGGGTGTTATATATTCGATAATGACCACTGTACGCATTAATAGGGTTTTTCTTCTTTCTCAAAGCCTCGAACTTAATGTACAACCGTATTTGAGAGGACTGCAATAGCACTTTGATTAGAAACTTTAAGAAAAAGTTTTCAGAAAAGCTCACTTGAAATATTGCAAATCATGTTATAACATATTATATAATATCGGAAATATTTTGTATAACAATTGTAAAATTCTGTTTAAAGCTTTAAAAGTTCTGAGCATTATTATTATTTCCTGTACAAACCATTGTTTACAAAAATACTTATTGGCCTAAATCAGCTTTCGCAAGTTCTTAAACAATTTTTCTTTTATACTTTGAGATATGAGGAATTATAACAGTTAAAGGAAATACATCTGGACAAAAATAAAAACTAAATAAGAACTATAAAAGTCCAGCAACATTTATTATAGAACTTATGACTTCTATATAAACATGCTGCAATACGTTGCTTTCTTTACGTAAAAAATGTTTATAAATAAGTTGAATAATGTTGAATCATTAGTATTATTATAAGCATATGTGAGACACATTGTTTATATACTTATAAAACTAACATTAATCAACATGTTGTAATGTGTTACCAACAGAAGTACATACATACGTGTATGTTGATGTGACATGCTGTCTTATTTATGTTGACAGAACTTTTTCAACTGCCTTAAATGAATTGAACAAACCATGGAAGGAGGTTTCATTGAAAATTTCTCTGATGCCGGTGGTGAATTGAAAATTTCATTCAAAGAAATACTCCGAAAATAAACATTTGACGCATGTCTTTAAAGGAATAAAAAATGTTGCAGAAATATTTTGTATGGTAAGCACACAACTGTTCCGTAACGGATTAAGAAGGCAGTTACAAACAGTGTATCAAATTGTTAACAAGCGTTTAGCGGTAGTGAAAATTTAAACAAAACGCACAAAGATTATACAGAGTGATAGATAAAGTGATGAAGAAAAGAAAATCAAAATAAAAATTTATTCAAGAAAAAGAAGCAAAAGTAAGAAAAAGAAAAAAATTAAAAAAAAATTTAAGTGAAAATATAAATTAAAGTGATTATTTTGTTAAGAAGTGTTGAAAAATATTTAAATGAATTACTAAAGAAAAACAAAAAAAGGCAAAAAAAGTATTTACAATATGACCATAAAAACTACAGAATTCAATGATTTATTACAATATTTTTCGGAGCAAAATTCAACAAATCACATTGTCTCGCTGGCTTTAACTGTCAATGATAATGCTGTTGTGGGATTTAAGCAACAAGCCGTTACTTTAGACTACCAGCCCTGGAATTTAGTGGATATTGAAAATTCTTCAACATCCTCAGTCTTCCATCAATACATAGAAAATTCTTCGGCAATTTTATCCTCCACCACCTCTTTTACCAGCCCACAATATGCGTTCAACGATACTTTTGCCAATAATACACAGATCAACGTTAAGCCCAGGATTAGTACAGAAATACCCATATGGTTAATACCCTGCTATAGTATCATCCTGATATTTGCAATTGTGGGTAATTTATTGGTGGCCTCTACACTGTTTCAGAATCGTCGTATGCGTACGATAACCAACGTGTTTTTAGTCAATTTAGCAATTTCCGATATGCTATTGGGGGTCCTCTGTATGCCTATCACTTTGGTGGGGACTTATTTAAGGCATTTCATTTTCGGTGAATTAGTGTGTAAATTTATACAATTTGCTCAGGGTAAGTTTATCACATATGTTAATTTCTTTTATTCATTTTCTATTTTTATTTTTATTTTTTTTCTATTTTCTTTGAGTTTTAACACAAAACTACAATAGACGAGTATAATACGACAGAATAATGGCAAACTATAAATCTGTATAAATTGAGTTTTATGGCATGTAAATAAATGTGAAATAGGCAAATCCTTTTTTCTATGTCATAGAACTTATCTGTTAGATTTGATCTTCTTTTTGTTTTGCTTCTTGCTATCATTTACCACCTACAAGTTATTCGAATATTAAAAATGGGCTTCTTATTTGAAATCATCGTTTACATTAAATGATGGCGAAGATAAATGGTCCAATACTATGAACGTTTATCAAAAATAATGAGCAAAAGTTTTTATATTTTCTCATTGTTATGGAGATTTATTTCTCTTAAAAAATAGAAGGGAGAATCAGGCAAAAAGGAGCAAACAATTATTATTATGTATGAAAATGCAAAGAACAAACCAATCTTTTGTTAGGGTATTAAGGCTTTAATGCCTATGAAAGTATAGTTGGAAAGAAAACGTAATTGAAAGTCTTTGTAGCAGTAGATAACGGCTGTATATCGTATAAAACTAGAATACAACCATACTTAGACTCTGATTCCTTTTTAAGATTATTTATTTCATTTTTTTTAAACACAAATGAAAAGGTTTCAGTTGCTCAAGCTTGACCGTATGATGCCCATTATAATACAATAAACCTTTTGAAGTAATAAATAAATTTTATGAAATTTATTTACAGTAGCAACAGATAATGTATTATTTATTTTAAGAAGATAAAAAGGGTAATAATTTTCACCCTCTAATCAATTTATGATTTTCAATTAAATTTCGTTATATTTTGTTTTCTTCGTCAGTCCCCTAGGGAGCATATTGGCTTTCCAAAAAACATCTATTGCTTTGTTTCAGTTTCTTTAATCAATTTTATATTTCAAGCTAAGTAGACTAGACGATTAATCCGCTGTAGCTTCCTCCATATGATTTTTTTTTGTGTAGTGGTGAAGATCATTGCTAATTTGTGGTGATCTTTACTTGAGCATTGTACATTTTTCCCAGTAGGTGGCGTCTTTTTCACTATCATTCGTCTGATGTTTGTCATCATCGCCAGAATTATGCGAGAATGGTCAGGGGGCTTTCTTCTTCATTTTTTTTTAGATGGAGTTGTCTGGAGGGAAGAATTTGAAGCCTTTTTATATTATTAAACATTTGAAACCACAATTAAATTTTTTCTTTGCCATGTCCTCTTCTGGGGCTCGAATCTGGGTCGTTTGTGTTGTTATGTGTGCGTCCTAACCACTACACCACGCCACCCCTGAACACCGCTTAAGATGAACTTTTTTTTTGCTTTATTGACTACTCTAATAGATGAACAAATGTAAAGAACTCTATAATTTGAACAGAAAAAAATGTCTTTTAAATTACATGTCCTTTCAGATGAAAGGTTCAGGAAGAACACGCCACATACTGGCAAAAAATTACCATGCTAAAGTAAAGGCCGACACCAATTAGCAAGGATCTTCACCACTACACAAAAAAAACATCATATGGAAGAAGCTACAGCGGATTAATCATCTACTTTAGCTTGAAATATCAAATTTATAATAGAAACTGAAACAAAGTATTATATGCTTTGTGGAAAGACAATATGCTCAATATGCTCCTGTAACAGACGTATTAAAATGAATGTTTAATTTCGAAAAGGGCACATGTCCGAATATTTAAAGTTTACAGGAAATGAAAAAACTAATTATTTTGTAATGAAGTATAATAGTTTAAAAAATTTTACACGGATTATATTTTGGAGCTAATATGTAACCGAAAATTACAGAAGTATTTGGATATTGACTTAATTATATATGTTTGTTTATATATTTAAAATTAATGAGATGTGCCCTTTTCGAAATTTATGATATCGACTATGCAACACTTAACGAAAAAAACCGTATTAATTTGCAGGTAATTTTGTTTTGGGTATCAAAAAATTACAGGCAATACTTCTACTAAAAATAAATAATAAACTTTTATCAAAAATTTTCTTCAGGAAGCTGTTTTTTTGCAGTATTTCGTCATAAAATTCTTCAAATTATGCCGGTGTATATTGCTTGAGTCTTACAATATTTGCAATTTTCAGATAAATAATAGGTACTTTGTCTCTATCAGCTCGAAAAGGGCACATCTCTTAGAGTTGTGACCTATCTGCCATGACATCTAAAGTAGAAATAATGCTAGGGAGGTTAGTTATTCAAGCGTAGTAGGTGCAGGGAAGCATTTGGGACTCATTGACGTGAAAAAACGCATTTACCAAAATATGCAAGATGTGCCCTTTTCGAAATTGCATATTCAATTAATCTCTTATATTTTTATATTAATTACTATTTCTATACTAAATATTTACTTACAGTTATGTTATGAATTTTATTATAATTTGATTAGTTATTATTTGTTTGTATTGTTTGTGTTTGTATTGTTACATGTATATTTTCTGTCAAAACTTTTAATTCGTTTTGAGTATATAATTTTACAAACTATTACTTCACTGAATTTAATTATAAATATTCAATTCTTTATACATCAAATTTGTTAATTAAATGTTATAAATATTAAAAAAAATAATAATAAAATTTTATTCATTCATAAATAAATAATTTTATAAACTATTAGAAAAAAAAATAAAAAAATTTCATTTTGCAATTCGGTAAAATGATAATAAAAAATAAGTGATAATTTAATAATAAATTGTGGGCGAATTTAACGTAAAGAAAATCACATTGTTTGGCCACAATTCTATAACTTTAATATTCAAATACTTGTGGTCAACTTGGATATTCTGTGTCTGGCTTTTAATCTTTTATTTGTTTATAAGCTTAAATAATCAATAGCACAAAATTGGTGCCCAACGCAAATTGGGGTACTAGATACCGAAAGTGGGATATAATTGTCTATCGCGTTAAAGTAGATAAATATCTACATCACTAGGCATAAATACATTTTTGGTATAATTTTCCTTTTTGAGTTTTTTTTTGTGTTTTTTAAATAAAAATAAAAATACAGATTTTTTACTTTTCAAAGTGAAATTTTGTAATGAAGTTTTTTCATCACATATGCTTTTATTTTATAACTATTTGTTAATTTGTTTTGAAAAGGAATTATTAATAAAAGAATATTTAATTTTGTACTATTAAATCTAAGAGAATTATAATAAGAATTACATTGCTAACTTGTAAAAGAATTATATTGTTAATTTTAAGAGAAAGACATTATGTAGTCAATTTTAAGAGAATTCTACTATTAATTTTAAGACTATTCTATTATATATCATGTAAGAGCAGAAGAGAGTACAGTCAACTGTTAATTAACTATTACTAACGCACACATAGTGCCAGGCAGGGTATGAGTGAGGACAATTTTTAAGAATTTTTCCTTGTTGGGTCGCGCTGGTAACTTGTCTTAGTATGAGGATGGTACTGCAAGTACAGACGGCTTCAGTACTATTGTCATGAGACATAAAAGTCAGGCTCAACTCAAGGTAGTATTGCTGAGGGCAACTACTGATCTCGAAGGTCATAGTTCCCAAGCATGTAGTGGTAGTAGTGACCAGGGAGTTCTACTGGTAAAAACAGCCATAGATCCCAGGTTTGTAGTAGTAGTATCCAGGAAATATACTGGTACAGAGTGCCATATATTCCAGGAGTATTGGTGACTGGGAAAAATACTAACTACCATAAAGAACCACTACATGGGAAATACTGGCAAAGACCGTCATATCTCCCTGAAAAAAAAAAAAATAAAAATGTATGATATCTTTTCAAGGGAAGGCAGTCGTGTTCCGACCTATAAAAGAGGCACTCTTGATTGATTAATTAAAAAAAAAGAAAAGTTGTTAATAAATTTAAGAAGTGAAGAGATCGAAATCGGTGAGTTTTATTTTTCTTGATATTTGTTCTATCCTGGAACCAACTGAGATCTATCCTGGCGAAAGAAAAAACCACCGTTATAATTTCTATAGTGTTTTTAAGGATAATGTTAAAAGTAATGATGGAACCATTAACTTCAGATTAATGAGATTATTTTTGCGTTTTTTATTTTTATATTTAGTCAATGTATACATTTTATACGTTGTTTGAAATAGAGGCTAATAATCAGCCATTTTTGGGAAATAAGTTAAGCAAAGTTTTTTTTTTTGTTTCTTAAAAATGCAAGCCTTCTAGCAACTACTGGTGGAAAAAATCTTGCTCATGAAATACATATGTATTAAAACTACTTGTCGTAAATTATATCGCCTCTTATATTCAGTGGTAGTGGAAATTCAGTGCAATAAATGAAACGATTTCAGTGGTAATGGAAACTTAGTGCACTAATTATGAATGATTAGTGGTAATAGATCAGAAATATATTCGCACTGTAGTGGAATGCAAATTCAGTTCCACTGCTTCAGCTCCACTATCGTTTTCATAAAGGGATTAACTATCATATACTTTCATACATAGGCATGACACTATTACATATGTATATAGACAGCCTAAGTCAATCAGAAATAGGCACTTTGCATTACCAGTAAAATTGAAGTGAAAGTAATTGTTTAGTGATAATGAAATTTAATTTGCATTACCAGTAAAAGTTTTGCTAATTACTGAAAATTACTTCTACTGATCTCAAGTTTTGATAATTTATATTTACAACTTTATTCATATCTGATAAAAAGAAAAAAGTTCAGATTCCAGTGCAATAGAAAAAGAATATCTTAAAGATAACATCCGATTTTTATTTTTATTTTTTAGAGCACCAAATTTCCACTGCCACTAAAATCGGTTCACTTAGTACGCTAAATTTCCACTCCCATTAAAATTGTTTGAGTTAGCGGTTAATTATTTCCATCTGCCACTAGTGGTAATGCACTACTGATGCATTTTATTGATACATAAGAAATTCAATGCGATAAACCCAAATCTGATTTTTATGAACCACGTAGGCATTTGTGACCTTTTTTAAATAACTAAAGGGTAGGGAAATTTGAGGTTAGGAAGTAAATTGGTTTAAAAACACATTTCTTTTTGACAAATTCAGTTTTATTCATAAGTAATAATTTATAAAATAGAAAGCACGTCGGCAAACGTCCGCTCTTCTCACAAAATTTTGAACAACTTTTTGCAACACATCTTTGCTTATCTCGTCAATGCAGCGCCGAATTTCATCTTTCAGAGTGTCAGTTGTTTGTGGTTTGTTCACGTAAGCCCGGTCTTTCAAATGGCTTCAGAGAAAATAGTCCAGCGGTGTTAAATCACAAGAACGAGGGGGCCAATTGGCATCGCAAAATCGAGAAATTACGCGACCTTGAAATTTCTCATGCAATAACTGAATTGTTTGGCTGGCTGTGTGGCTTGTGGCGCCCTACTGCTGAAATCGAAGGTCACCGATGTCATGGTTTGGTAGCGCAGATAATTCACAGTGACGGCGTTTCCTTGCGCCTTTTGGAAAACATACGGCCGACGATGCCGCCTAACCACAAACCGCACTATACGGTCACTTTCTTTGGATGTAGCGGTTTTTCGAGGACTGTTTGTGGATATTGTCAGCCTCATATGCGACAATTTTGTTTGTTTTCATAACCGTGATAACCATGATTTTGCTGAAAAATGCGTTGTTTTCATTCAGTTTTTCTAACAGTCAATTCACAAACGTTCGTCGCAAACAATGGTCGGCTGGCTTTAATTCTTGAACAAGTTAAATTTTATAAGCGTGAACTTTATGCAAAATGTTGCTCAAAGTTACTCTGATGATGCCCAATTGTTGCAAACGTAGACGAATTGATGTTTCAAGCTCATTCTTAACACTTTGCTACACAGCGGTTATGTTTGCATCACTACGGCCACTAGGAGCGTTTTCTTTTGATCTATTGTCAGTAACAGTACCATGAGCCTTGAATTTAGCGATTAGATTACGCACAGAGGTCTCAGAAGGAGCCTGATTACGAGAAAAAACTGCGCGAATTTTCACCATTTTGATAGTAAATTTTCAGAATTAAATTTCTTTGTTCAAGAGTGTAGCGTTCCATAGTTCAGATTTGCCAATCTTTTACTAAATAAGTGTTGAGAGCTAAATTCTTGACATTTCAGCCTTTGATAGCCAATTTACTTAACCCGTTGTCTTACAAATTTGTTTTAAACCGCTCTCGCATAATAACCACGAATATTTACACACAAGTAGTGCTTTAACAAAGCATTTTTAACGGCCAGCAACAATGTTTGTTTCTCGATTAACAAAGCCTGCCTCCAAAGTGAATTTTGGCGTCAAATGGGTTTGGTTATTGGTGTGCCAAAAGCCTGGATTTGGGAATTCCAAGGACGATTACACTGCAAGGTGTTTCTTCCAAAATGTAGACATTTCCGTACAAATAACAAGCTTTGACGTCAATTTAATAAAGCGAATGCACGTAGTAATGGTAACAGTTTTAATAGGTTTTCAAATAAATATTGATACTTTTCGGGAGTTTACACTTGATACCGCTAAATATTTTGTGGCAATGGTTCTAACTGTTCACAAATATTTAATTCATGGAGCAGAAATAATAAATCATGCCTTATTACCCATAGGGCCGCTTGCAAGAAGAGGCCCAAGAAGCTTACGATGACGTTGCTGACGATGTTAATGGCAATGATAGTCATAAGTCCGATGATACTGAATGAAGTCTTTTTTATGTACTTTGAAGTAAGTATTGAGAAGATCAAAAGAAAAA
Source organism: Wohlfahrtia magnifica (assembly GCA_023159175.1). Lineage (NCBI taxonomy): Eukaryota > Metazoa > Arthropoda > Insecta > Diptera > Sarcophagidae > Wohlfahrtia > Wohlfahrtia magnifica. Next base: position 3,141,029 of record JAKWBJ010000060.1, read on the forward strand.
AGAGAAGAAAACTAAAAATTTCAACTAAAGTATACATGCAAACTATTTACTTATACATTTCTAATTAAAATAAATCGAAATCCATTGAATTTAGCTGTCGAGAAAGGCTCCCCGATTTGATTTCCACTTTAAGCATCAAATATTACAGTGTGCAACGTTGCGTTTAAATATTTATTTCAATAATCAATTGTTATGATGAAAATAAACAATTAATTTAAATAATAAACAAATTAAAAAACTTTGTTAACTCGTATTCATTTGTGTTTGTTTTTAAAGTAAAACAAAATTCATTTTATATTAATTCATATGCATGGTTGATTGCGTCTGTGCGTGTGTGAGAAAATATTTAAATTATTCAATGACTGATATAAAATATTAAAAAATACAATTACAAAAAAAAAAAACCAGTCAATAGCTTTTCATAGAACAATTGTTCTCGTTAAATTCAGACGTATTCTTACGCTCTTGCTTTTAGTCGTCAATGAGATAGCGACGAATGCACAAATTTTTTTAGGCACAAAAAAATAGTTTAAAAAGTTTCTTACGATCTTGCTTTTCGTCACTGAAACAGCGACTAATGCATATGTGCGGCGGATGCATGTTGATTTTTTTTCAATTTTTTTGAAAAAATCAAATTTACTCTCTCGGAGAGAGTAATTTGCATGTTCTCACTACCATAAGTACATTGCACATCACTGATATAGACTAATATTTAGGTATGTTCTTATTTTCTTTTCATGTTCTCAATAGAGAACAGGAAGTTTAAGGAAAAATACAAAGCCGTGTGAGTGCATGTGTGTTTACGTAGGAAATGTGCACATGTGTTAGGGTCAACCAAATAATTTTTTTTTTTTTTTGAAAACAGGGCGCAAAGCATCGAGTGTAGCTTCGGCTGTGTAGCACGTAGCGCCGTCCTGTTGAAACCAAATGTTGCTAATATCCTCCTCTTCAATTTTTGCGAACAAAAATTCGTTCAACATGGCCCGATAACGAATCGCCATTGATTGTAACGGCCAATCCTTGCTCATTTTCGGAGAAAAATGGCCCAATTATGCCTCTTGATCAAAATTCGCACCAAACAGTGACTCGTCTTGGGTGTATCGGCTTTTCAATGTATGCGTGCGGTTTCTCTGTGCCCCAAATGTGACAAATTTGCTTGTTTACATACTCGCGAAGATCAAAATGAGCTTCATCTGAAAAGATGATTTTTTTTGGCAAAATCCGCATCTTCTGTAAGTCGATCGCAGGCCCACTTAGCGAAGCGTATACACAACCATATTCGTTCAGCGGAAGAATAAAACTAATTATCTGTCAAATCAGACGTGAGCTAAGTGTTACCATTCACGAAATAAGCACTAGTTGAAGAAAATACGTTAGGCGGACCCGTTGTTTGATGAAATTTGTTCGAAAACAAATACATATACAAATAGCTTAAAAAAATAAATACCTTTAAATATCTGTGTATCGCATACATATAAATATTTATTGTACCATTTACTCACACAATTTCATTATTTGTATGCCCTTTAAAGAATGCGTGTAAACAGGTACCCTGTTAATTTGAATGTATTAATTTCAGCACATTTGTTTGCATTCAACAAAGAAAGTGGGTTTAAAATATATGACATTGTATCGTCAACTGAAGCCACAAAAAACCGCATAAATTTAGAACTAGAAAACGTTGCAAATGCAAATAAAATGCATATGAAATTTTTGAAAAAGTTGTTTTCTATGAAAATGAATGGAATTTTAAATTGACACAACTCCAAATGAAAATTTATTATGTATTAGTTGAGGTGGCACTTTTACATTATTATTTATAGAATTGTTAAAACTATAACTAAAAGACATATACAATACATACATACATACATACTATATGTATGCATTGCCATGAAATTTTAAATATTTTTATTTACACTGAAATAGATTGTAACGCTTAAATCAACATGTAATCATGCAGCTTGACATTTACTATTAGCATTTATTGAGACTAAAGTGCAATATGTAATTGAAATATACATTGATTTTGTTGTTAAAAGCATCCAACTGTTTTCTAATTAACCTCCATGTGATGCCACAAATTTTGATTTGATTAATCACAATCCAACGTTGAAATGTCAATTTTAATTTCTTGTTTAAGTAGAATCTAGTTTTTTAGTGAAAACAAAAAAAAAAGTGCCATCAGGGCCGTCATTTAAGCAGAGAAACGTTTAATATGAATACAAAGATCCGCTTCTAGCAGCGCTAATAAAGCGTTTATAACAGAACAATCGCTATTCGTTGTTGAAGAGTTTGTGATTTGGGTGGTACCTAACGAAATTCACCACTTACCTCTTCACTATCTACAAACTATGACCTATTGCACTGGTTTTAGCGCTGCATTTTGTTATCCGATATTCAATAAGTTTAACGCAATTTTTAGGTGCTACCAAGAACAAAATCTGGCGAATTTCACAAATATGAGAGTAAATAAAATACAACTCCATCACTCAAAGTGTAAGTTTTCTATTTATTTATAACTTTAAACATTAAATAGTTTATTTAATATCTTTTAGTATTTTGTATAACTGAAGATGTACTTGTGTACATATGTGAAGTGTTGAAACAAATAATAGGGACACATTTGATGTACTGAAGTTTTTTGATGGAAGCGTGGAACAACTGTCAGTTTTGATAAACTTTTAATTCACACTTCAAAGATTAATCCCTTCAAGTTATCAAAAAGCCTCAAAACTGAACTTATTGCTCCTGTTTCAAGTCGCAAAATAAGAAAAAAAAAAAACTTATGGAAGCTAGATTTATGGGTAAGAGTGCTCGAAATGTATCATTTCTCCGCAAACGGAAGCAACACCTGCACCGTAGTAGTTAGAACAACATGCTATGGTCTGACGAAACGAAGATTAATTTGTTTGGGTCAAATACAAAATCGTATGTACAAACAGTTACGAGTTTAATACATAAAAATTTAAGTAACCGTTGAACTGTGTCCCTATTATTTCAGCCACTACTGTATGTATGTTTATCTAAAATTACTATTTAGTATTTATTTAACAACAGAAACATGTAGATATTGATTTTCGTAAGATTATTAATTTTTATTGCATTACCACTTTTATTTGACGCCAGTCTTAAACATATAAATCATTGTAAAAAAATTTAATTTTCTTGTTTTTGTTTATTCGCGTTTTTTATTTTTAATCATAAATTTTTAATTTTGATAACAAAAATAAAAAATATTTTTAATCAAGTCAATATAGACAAAAGAATTTATGAGCTTAAGAAGAGATTTTATTTATATATCGCACACTGAATCAAGAACAGTCACAACTAAAAATTTTATCAAAATCGTCTTTTGCATAAATCAATTCACAGATCAAATCTTTAACGACCGCAAAAATATCGTTTGCAAATCTGTCTTCTCTAAATAGTAAATTACTGTTACATTACATGTGTCGCTTGAACATAATCAACTAAAGGTTCAGCTCGAAGTGACTCATTGTAACGCCTTAAGCTGGGATTACACGATTGTCGCAATGCATCAATTATTGGTGCGGCAATCGTGTGACCGCCCAATAATAATAATGTGGCAACAACAATATCAAAAATGCGCCAATATTTATTGTGTTCTTGTGCAACAATCGAAGTTGACAATACGTACTAATATTTAAATTCAGAAATATATTTTCGAAGAATAAATTGGGATAATTTTGATATTTTACGACAATAAAACAAAAAAGAAATTGTGTCATATTGATACATTTGCGTATTTTTAATTTAGTGTGCGATATGTACATTCATAAGTTCATAATGACGTGCAAAACAAGCAAATAAATTTTGGCAAGGCTTTCAGTTGTAAAATATCTGTTATTTGAAGTGTCATCTATTTAGCAAAAGGCTTGCCATTTACGAATATAGATTGCTTAACAACAGAAGAATGCGTCAAAAAAGTTACAAATTCCTACAAAGGTGTTTAAGCGGTGAAGGTTATTTCTAACTAATGGTTAAGTAAACAAGCAAAATTGTTGCATATAGAGCTCAAAGAACCAAGAATTGATTATTGAAAGGCCATTGCATCCGTATTTTTCCAAAAATGATGCTGGAAAAACCGTTTTCTCCAATTCAGAGTGCTATGGCCAAAGGGGGTCATTTAAATGACATTGTATTTCGTACATAGTGGCAAAGCTCAAGCATTATAATGAAATCAACGTTTCACCGAAATCATAACTTTATGTATGTTTTATTTAACTTTACTTTTAAACCGATATATAAATAACCCTGTACAATAATAAAATTGCAATAAAATTTATGTTAATCTAACGAAGATTGTCTTATAACCTCAACGAAAAAACATACAAATATGCAGGAAGCTTGGAAGCTTGGCTAAAGTCAGTTATAAAATCCGTGATCCCAAGCAATAACAGCCTATGTCGTAAATTATAGTTTTGAGAAAAATCTCTTTTTATATATGTATAGAAATGATTCCGAAAAAGTGTGAGAAAGTGCATTAGAAAAAAATTTATTGCAAAATTAAAGATACACGGCAATCCTAAGATCAAAAACGATAATGGAAATATTTTCGTAAGTACATTTAGACGTTTATTATAAATGTAATGGGGTTTTATTACGACTTAAAAAATATCGTTAGAGAAATGGGGGTTTCACTTAAGTATAGAGTTTTATTAGTAGAATATAATGGCATACATAACTCATATTGACTTAAGGCGACTTAAGCGGTTATCGATTGTGACCCCAGAAATAACTTTAACAATAAATTTTCATTGTGCAAAAACGTCCGTATTTTAGCTTGACGATCATAAAGGTTTTTGCTTAAAAGTAATTAAACTCAATGGTTTATTTTAAAAGCAGGCAGATAAGGTTTAATTCGAGAGAAATTCAACACAGATAAGTCTTTTCCTTTATTCCATTAAATAGGATCTGCAAATTTTTAACCATTGTTTATAAAATAAAAAAATGTAAACTCGATTTAAAATGAAATTTGGTCTTAATAAAAATTATTTGTTCCATAATGAAAAGATGTTTGTTTTTCACCGTCACTCCACTAGGGAGCACATTGGCTTTCCACAAAGCATCTATTGCTTTGTTTCAGTTTATTTAATCAATTGGATATTTCAAGCTAAGAAGATGATTAAGCCGCTGTCTTCCTCCATATGATGTTTTTTGTGTAGTGGTGAAGATCCTTGCTAATTGGTGGTGATCTTTACTTTAGCATTGTAATTTTTTGCCAGTAGGTGGCGTGTTTTTCCTGATCATTCGTCTGATGTTTGCCATCATCGCCAGAGGCTTTTTTCTTTATTATATTTTTTTTAGATGGAGTTAAAGCCTTTTTTTTATTATTAAACATTCGAAACCACACAATTAAATTTTTTCTTCGTCATGTACTCTGCTGGTGCTCGAACCGAGGTAGTTTGTGCTGTTATGCGTGCGCTCTAACCACTGCACCACGCCACCCCAAAAGATGCTATACAAGGCAAAAATAATATAAATTTCTTCTTGGGCAGTTTGAAAAAAAAAAAAAAATTATAAAAAACTTTTTACAAATTTTTTAAAATTGAATACGGTGACATCAATTACTACGATTTTCATAATATACTCAGTATTGCAATCTACGGATGATATTTGTGTACATGTTGTTTGTTTTGAATATGGAAGAAGGGTCACATTAACTGAGTCGATTGTGAGAAGATTTTCGTGAATCGAATAAAACCACAAGCAAACTGCAATATCTTTGTCTTCTATAATTCATATGAGAACTTTATCGCTACAGTGAATTTGATCGGTCTACAGTACAAAAAAATAACATATTTTACCAGAGTGTGCATTATGGTGCGTATAATCAGATGATAAATTAGGTGGTTTTGGACTCTTTTGGATGTCGAATTGGCAGTAAAAAGTTTATATTTCATTCGGGTTAGGGAGATCGATTATTCGACTTTTTTCAAAAACCGGTTTTTGAAAAGTAGCATTTTTTAAAAATAATAATTTAAATAGCCGGTTAACCTGTTCTTTTATTAAAATTGTTCCTAATTCTTGAAGCGCAGAGCTGGATCATGTCGTTTTAAAAATAAGCAGAAGCTGTTGGAGAGCTTAAAATTAAAGTTGCAATCAATACTAATAATAATTCTAACAAATCTCATAAAAACTATGCCAAAACAGTGCGCGGAGACCATAAAAAACAAAGTTTATTACACAAAGTGCTGAAAAATACTTAAGTTTCGAACAGCCACTCAAGCAGCTAATTTCGTTCTTGTTGTATTACTTGGTAGAGAATGGAATTAAAGGTTTGTTATTATAGTCATAATTTAGGTGTCTAAGATTAAATGTTTTGCTTTGAATAAATCTATTAGTAATATACGAGTCCTTAATTGCCTCGACAAAAAAATTTGTTAAGATTTCGAGCAGCACTGTATGTAAATTTATGCACTATGTATTTAATAATGTGCGTGTCACTGTGGTATGTTAGGTAAGAACCCACCCTTCAACCAAGAAGTCGGCGGTTCAATCCCAGGCAACACCATCTGACAATTTTCAACAGCGATATCGCCTCACATCATTACGGGCGACTAGTTATGTGTATTTACGCTGTGAAAAACTTCACTAACTAATATATCTATTGTTCGGAAGCGGCTTTTGTGGATTTGTGGGCTTTCAATAAGTCCAGTTGATCATTTTCCATATATAAAAACCGATATTTATTTACAGAAGATGAGAAAAGGTTATATTTGCTCAAGAGTTCATATCTTTTTCGATCTACCTTGGTTTTCACGTTCTTTGTGAGACGTTCAAGGTTGTCATAAATACAAAAATAACTAAATAAAAAAACATACAAACGTATACAAATTATATTTATTTAAATAAACCAGTTATTCGTGTTAAATTAAGCGGTTTATTCGGTATTCGAAAAATGACGATTTTGTAAAAACCGTATTCGACAAAACCAAAAAAACCGGTTAAAACCTGTCGAATAATAACCATCCGATCCCCCTAATTCGGGTGTACATTAGACCGGTCCTTATTTTTAAAATCAATTTTTTTACTTTTGCCTTTTTTGTAATAGAAGTAGTCTGTAAAAATTTAAATCGATAGCTTAATTTGAACACGTGCCTCATTGAGGTCGAACTTTAATGTGTGGAACTCCCAAGAGCTGTTATGTAAATAACGTTTTCAATATAAGAAGCATACGATCTTGTTTCCAAAAGAACAGTGTTACTAAAAAGAATAATTTAAGAGGTTCCCCTTTAAAATATTAAAAAATTTGTTTTTGTGCTATTTAAGGACCAGTCTAATGCAATGCACGTACATTGCACTATAAGTAGGTATAGAGTTCAACCTCAATGCGGCACGTGTTAAAATTAAGATATCAATTTCAAATTTTCACAGAATACTTTTTTTTTTTTTTACTAAAAAGAACAATTTAGGAGGTTTCCCATAAAAAAAAAAATAAAAAAAAAATTTTTGCCATGTAAGAGCCAATCTAGTGTACATATTGAATGTATATAGAATTGATAAAAGACGATATGATCATTTTGATTTTTGCAATTTTACATTACAAATTACAATAATTTATTTGAAATTATTTTTTGAGAATGTGGCACAAGTGCCTTTACATTTATAATATTGGACATAAACTTTATAATTTTTGCAAGCCATTGTACAAAATTCTTAAAAGGTTTGTCTAGATTTTACTGTGGGCCCCATGTATGTAAGGGGTGTTTTTTATAGAGGTATAGAACTTTAAGTTGCAATAAAACAACAATGGATTATTCCATAGACATGAGTTTTATTTATACGAAAGATAATTTTGTGGCATTACATTTTAAATATGATTTCTGGCATATGACCGCCACGGCTGGCGCGGATGTAGTCCAATCTGGACGTCCAATTTTCGATGACTTTTTCCAACATTTGTGGCCGTGTATCGGCAATATCACGGCGAATGTCGTCTTCCAAATGGTCAAGCGTTTGTGGCTTTACCGCATAGACCAATGACTTTACATAGCGCCACAGAAAGAAGTCTAGCGGTGTTAAATCACAAAATCTTGCCAGCCAATTCACAGGTCTAAAACGTAAAATTAGGCGGTCACCAAACGTGTCTTTCAATAAAGCTATTGTGGCACGAGCTGTGTGACATGTTGCGCCGTCTTGTTGAAACCACATCTCCTGGACATCATGGTTATTCAATTCAGGTATGAAAAAGTTAGTAATCATGGCTCTATACCGATCACCCTTGACTGTAACTTTCTGGCCATCATCGTTTTTAAAAAAGTACGGACCAATGATTCCACCAGCCCATAAAGCGCACCAAACAGTCAGTTTTTCTTGATGTAACGGTATTTCCACATACACTTGAGGATTACCTTCACTCCAAATGCGGCAGTTTTGTTTGCTGACGTAGCCATCCAACCGGAAGTGCTCTTCATCGCTAAACAAAGTTCGCTTACGAAAATTGAAAAAAAATTAACTTATGAAAAACGGCGTTGTTCAGGCGTGAATCTATTCATGATGAATTGCCAAGCCAAACTGAGAATAAATCACTTGATAGCTGTTAAATCGGTCGCCATCTTGAAAAGTAATGCCAACTTAAAGTTCTATACCTCTATAAAAAACACGCTTTATATACAACACACTGTATGTATGTATATACAACACAAATTCGAAATGTATTTTGCAAGCATCCATTATTTTTCCAAACTTTTGTACAAAAAAGTATGACTTTATTTAAGAGATATAAATTGTTGCCATTTCAAATACACATTTTGCCATATATATTGATCCAATGGTTTATTCTTTGAGTGTGTATGTAAGTAGATAAGATTTCCTTTCTTGGTTCTATTTTACTTTTATTGAAACCAAGCCAATACAACAAGATTTTATTGGAAAAATTTTTAAAATTCTTTACCATTTTCAATATCATTCTGGAAATGCCATATATGTACCAGCAATACATACAATACAATACAAACACAAGATTTTCCTTTTTTTAAGTTTTTTATTTATTTCTTACTAAGGCACACACATACACAGGCATACAACAATGCACTGATTGAATGAGTAAATGTGTCACCGTATGGGTGTTGAACATTAAAAACAGTAACACAATATGTTGCACGTAAACGAAATCATATCATAAAAGTGCATGTATTGTGTTCTGTATGTTTCGTCTATTTTATTTTTTTGAATTTTTGAAACCAAAAAAAAAGAAAAATGAAAATTCGAAAAAGAAAAGGAACAGGGCTGTCATGTGTTGGATATACAATATGCTTATGTACTCATATGTTGGAGAATGGGTTTGTAAATTGTTTTTCATTTTTCTTTCAAACTTTAGCTAAACAAAATTTAAATTAAGAAAAACACCAAATAATCACTTGAGATTTATCATCATATTAAATTTTTTCTTTCATTCGATATTTTAAAGAATCAATAACCCACATTTGAATATTTAAAACAGGGGGAACAGGAAAAAAATGTATACGTGCTTATCAATGTTTCTTTTTTTCGAACACATTATACACAGTCATGAGCATAAATTTGATTAATAAATAAAAAGATTTTTGTCAAAATAAATTTAAAGGTAGAGCAGCTTGAAATTTTTCAAATTTCATTGAGCTATGAACTATTTAGCATTTAATCTCGAATCTCGAGAAGTTTCAAACATTTTTTATTCTTTTCACGAAAAATTTTCAAGAAACATGAAAATACTTAAATCTCTTACCATCCGTCATAATATAGATTGTGTGTAGTAATAACAAGTATTTCTTTGAATATTCGACAGACCTAAATAAGCATTTTTTCTACTTTGTAATCGTTTTTATATCTGGCGTATTCTAAACGATAGATAGTATGCTGCAGTTGGAGTTAAAAAATGTCACAATATTTTGAATAGATTGTGTTTGAACATCATCAAGTACTCTTTGAAAGAGACCAAGGCTAGAGTTTGTCTTCGATAAGTCTACATAATATGACATATATTTTTTTAACATTAGGCTCTCAATCTTTTATCAAAATGAACAATCAAGTTTTTCAATAAACTGTTGTCAATGGTTGATATCTGCTGAAAAATGTTGGTTTTAAGCTCTTCAACTGTTGATTTCAAAAAATTCCACCAAAAAAACAACACTGAAGGTGTAAACTTACGCGATTTTGGTGGCCAAATTTGTCCTACTCTACGAGAAATAATGCCATTTTCGAACTTCTCTTTCAAACTTTTGTCATTTTCAAAAAACGTCTTAAAAATAAAAACACGTTACTCCTTCGTGTAACGCTTACACTGAGGGAAAAAGGACGTTGCAAAATTAACACCACTCGTTGTCAATTTAGCAGCCTGACCATGCACGTAGTCAGTTTGCTAACGAACGTCTACAAATTGTCAACGGTACGTTGTCATAGTTGAGTATGTGACAACAACGGACGTGTACAACTTGTACACAATCGTGTACGAATCAACAACGTAATGTAGTCAATTTGTACTCGTAGAAATCAAAAGACGCATAGTGAAATAAATTAGTTAAAAAATGGAAAATATACAGGAAGATAATATACAAGAATAACAGCAGAGTTGTTGGATATTAATGGTGATATATTGGTGATCAGCGATACATGTATTTTAACCGTTAATGTTGCAAAAGACTCTGAGGACGATGTGAAGCTTACATTTTTTTAAGAAGCATAAATACGGAATCCATTTTTAAGTACTTAAAAGGTAAGTGAATTAAAATTATAAATAATAAATTTTAATTTTATATATGACATAAATTGTAGATATATTTTAGCATCACAAGTAACATTCCGCCGTTTACAATATTAAAAAAGCAGATTTGAAGCAGGCGGTTCCACCACTAGGACTGCATGTGGAGTTTAGAGAAAAGCTCTTTCTTATAATTAGTGTGAATGGTAGAGACGTGGTGAGACGGTTACAAGCACTCCAGGGTCAAACTGCTCTCAAAAAAAACCTTTGGAATTTTATCAAAGGTAAAAGAGTACTATTTACGTATATAACGTATTGAAATTATACTTGTTATGTACTGTATGATTTGCAGGCATTATTAAGTGAGACTTCTAATTAAAAACTGGCACTCAAATATTCTAGCTAAGATAGGAAACTAACTGATGAGCATAGAGACGATATTATTAATATGATTATTGAGGATATTTTAAAAAGAGATGTAGTCCTTTGTACTCAAGATTATAAACGCTTATTGGATGAAATTAGTTTCATTTTTCCTCTTGAAAGTGAAATGAAGGTATTATTTATAAGAGATTTTAAAGAGTAAACATATTTGAAAATGTCTACTTTTCTAGGATTATTATTACATTTCAAGAAAAGGAAGGAACAACGCAAGCGGAAAACTTTATGCAAAATACAGAAGTTAAAAAAAAGAAAACTTTTGGACTCCGAACTGAGCTCTAGTATCGATGCAAGTTCCATGTTACTTCAATCTTCTATCAAAGAGCTTGTGGAGATCGATGGATCAGTTGTCGCTGCACTAAAAACTTCCGTAAGAAGAGAATGTGAAGATTGGCGTTCGGTTTGTGAGAAATGGAAAAGGTTTGTTAAAATCGAAAAGTAAGAAATTAAAAAAACCCGTTTTCGGTTAATAATTATTCTAGTAAACGGTTAACCTGTTTTTTTATTTAAATAAAATTGTTCTTAATTCTTGAAGCGCAGACCTGGACCACGTCGTTTTAAGAATAAGCAGAAGCTGATGGAGAGCTTAAAACAAAAGTGGCAATCAATACTAACAATAATTCTAACAAATATTAAATGCCAGTGTACGGAGACCATAAAAAACAAAGTTTATTACGCAAAGTACTGATAGTTGCTTAAGTTTCGAACAGCTACTCAAGGAGCTAATTTCGTTTTTGTTGTATTACTTGGTAGAGAAAGGAATTAATAAAGTTTTGTACTTATAGTTATAGTTAAGGTGCCTAAGATAAGAGGAATTAAATGTTTTACTTTGAATAAATCTATTAGTAATATACGAATCCTTAATTGCCTCGACAAGAGAAGCTGCTTAGATTATGAACAGTACTGTATGCAAATCCATGCACCACGTATTTAATAGTATGTGTGTCACTGTGGTATTAGGTTAGGTAAGACACCCACATTCCAACCAAGAAGTCGTCGGTTCAATCCCAGGCCACACCATCTGACAATTTTCAACAGCGATATCGCCACATAACATTACTAGCGACTGGTTATGTGTATTTACGCTGTGAAACTCTTCACTAACTAATATACCTGTCGTTTGGAGCCGGCGTTTGTGGATCATTCTCCATATATAAAAATTAATACATATGTATTTACAGAAGATGAAAAAAAGTGTGCATATTTTTTCGATCTACCTTGGTCTTCACGTTCTTTGTGACACGTTCTAGGTTGTCATATGATATATACGAATTAGTGAAACGATGAGCATTATTTGCAATAAAAAAATATACAAACATTTAAAAACTATAATTATTTAAAGTAACCGGTTATTCGGTTTTCGAAAAATTAAGATCTTTTAGAAACCGTATTCGACAAAACCAAAAAAAACCGGTTAAAACCGGACGATAACCGTCCGTTCTGCCTAGTAACGTTCCATACTGACTAACCGGAATGTATTTAGAATTTCAAAAATAAAAATTTAGAGTAAAAATTAGAAGTAGAAAAAAAAATTGCAGCGCAATTAAAATGATACCTCAATTGTGGGCACCCTGTATAAATGCATTCAATTTGAATTGACAATTCGTATACTGATTGTGGTGGAAATAAATGCAATTTATCATCTATGAAAGTATAATTGCGCGTATTTTTTTTTTACAATTTTTCAAATATTTTTTTTTCAGAATTTGCATTTTTAGTTCATTTTCAGCTTTGACTGTCAATTAAGTTGAAAACTTTTTTGTTATTTGCATTCTATTGCGTATGATGCTGTGACTGTGAGTTCGTTCATTAAAAGTACGAAATCATTTGAAATAAAATATAAAAAAAAATATGAAATTAAAACTGAAAACTACAAATGAAATGAGCAAAGAATAAATAAAAGTTTTTAGTTTTTTTTATTTCCTCGCACCTTTGCACTTTTGAAACTTTTGAACTAAATTTGATTAATTTTCATTGCAAGTCAAGCAGTTTAAGTTCAAAAAAAAAAAAAACTTTTCTTCTTTAAAACATTAAATTTAATAAAAAAGTATAAAAGTTTATTTATGATTATTATAACGGTTGGCGAGATTGAGAAGAATTTATTTTTGGTGACTAAGAAAGTGCGGGACAATATTAAAAACTATAACAGTACTGTCTATACATTGACCTTAACATGTGTGTTTTGTTCACACATCCTAAGTGATCTCTGAGTGAGCTCATACAAGTTAGCTAAGAGAGTCGTTCATTACAATGAGTCTTTTTAGCTCCGTAGCTCGTTCGGTCGTTTTTGATTTCATGTTTCTTTTTCGTTCATGATGCTCTTCAGTTCGTGTGTCTTTTTTTCATGTTTTATGAAAAGACCATACGAGGGCGGATAGACATTGAAGCTACCTAGCGCTAGATGGCAGCACAAACACAAAAACTTTTTCTTTCTTAGAAATTACGATATGTCAGCTGTTAAAATTTTAGCCAAATTCATTGATTAGTTTATTTGTTGTAGTCGTTTGAAGTAAGCAACTTTTGTGTTTCTTGGAAAATGGAAAAAAGTGAATTTCGTGTAGTGATTAAACACTATTATTTGAAATACAAAACGGCGAAAGAGACAAAAGAAATGCTTGATAAACATTACGGCGAATCTGCTCTGTCAGACTATATGGTAATATATTGGATTGCTGAATTTAAACGGGGCCGAACAAGCACTGCAATAATACTATCAACAGGTGGTTACTGAAGAAAATATCAAGAAAATCCTCGATATTGTTATGAATGATCACCGGGTTAAAATCCGTGAGATTGCTGAAATGGTGAACATATCATATGAACGTGTGTTCAACATTTTGCAGGAACATTTGCATATGAAAAAGCTATCGGCAAGATGGGTGCCGCGTTTGCTCAGTGTTGAACAAAAACGAGTTCGACAAATCACTTCACAGCGGTGTTTGGACATGATAAAGCATAAACCTGCTAATTTTTGGCGTAGATTAATAACTGTTGATGAAACGTGGGTCCACCACTACACACCTGAAACCAAGAATCAATCGAAGCAATGGGTGGAAGCTGGTGGAAGTGCTCCGAAGAAGGCGAATACAGCGAAATCGGCTGGCAAGGTTATGGCCACTGTATTTTGAGTTGCACACGGAATATTGCTCATCGATTATCTTGAAAACGGATCCACAACCACAGAAGAGTATTATCGTGTAATATTGGATCAATCGGTTGATGTAATCAAGGAAAAACGACCACATTTAAACAAGAAAAAAGTGCTCTTTCTTCAAGACAACGCACCGGTTCACACAGCATTAGATACGATGCTAAAACTACGAGAAATCCACTTCGAATTGGTTGATCATCCACGTTATAGTCCCGTTTTAGCCCCTAGTTACTTTTTCCTGGTTCCAAACTTGAAAAAATGGCTCGCAGGAAAAGATTCATCTTAAACGAAAATCGTATTATTCAGATGGTATAAAAAAGTTGGAAAATCGTCTTACTAAGTGTATTGAGCTAAAAGGAGACTATGTTGAGAAATGAATGGTTTTTGAAAAAAAAAAATGCTTTTTTCCTACTTAGGTAGCTTCAATATCAATCCGCCCTCGTATGTTGGTAGTGCCACTCTGAAAATAACATATACCCGTACAATCAGTGTTGCCAGACAATGAGTTCTATTGGCTCTGTAGCTCATGTTTCTTTTTGTTTATGTTTCTTTTTCGTTCATATAAGTTTCGTTGATATGTTTGGCACTTAATTTGAAAAATAATTAATGAATTTGCAAATAATATATATAAGCCGTGTTGTCACAATCTTAATATGTAAATTAAGCAAAAGATATATGAATATATTATGTTAAAAAATATATTATCAATTTTTTCTTTTTATAAAAAAGTAAACAATTGAAAACTCTATGAAAAAGTTATAAAATGAATGCAATTGATTTTGCTATGTTTTCTCTTTTTTTCATTTAATTTATGTCTTTTGTCTCGCTGACTTTAATTTTTCAAAAGTATATAAAAATGAAAAAAACAAATTCGTACAGAGAATAATATCACATTAGTTTTGAAATTTACTTAAAGAAATAATTATTTCAATGACATTTATTTAAAAATCAGTTAAAACCTTGGCAATAAAATAATAAAAACTGCCTGAAATGCTAGTGTACATTTGCAAATTCGCGACAAATAACCTTTTGAGTATACATATGGACCTGCAATTACATGTTATTGCAAATTCTTAATTATTAAAATTAAAAAACAAAACCTTTAAAAATAACCGGAATAAAACGTTATTTTAAAAATTATCGGAAAAAATTATGTTTACATATGCACTATAAGTGTGCAATTTTTGAAATTTTGTTTAAAATTGAAAAATCAATGATCAATCAAGGTAGGTTGTGGGAACGGTGAAGTTGTTATTCTGGCTGATTACTTTTCTGCATTCAAATGCTGTCGAAAGTTTTTCTTGCGCAGCAGAGACTCATTAAAAAGAATAATCCAAGAATATCGTTAAACTATATCTTATTGCAAAAAACATGCTGCAAAACGTATCAAAAAATAATTTATATAAATATTCAATGTTTAAAATTGAATAACGTCCAGAAAGCGAAATATTTTAAAATTTAAATTTCCAACAAAATTATAACAATAAATGTGAAATCAACTGAGTACTGAGCTACTGAACTAAGTCAACGACGTAGTTCATTTAAATGAGCTGAACTAAAAAGAGCGATCACTGGCAGGAGCTAAAGAACCCAAATTTAGCAGTAATAGATGTTAATCTTAATAACAATAATAGACGTTGGCATTGAAATTAATTATATTCTTAGTATTGTTCAATTTAAATATGAAATAATCGATTGCTTTCCGATAGATAATTTCAAGTTGGCCAAGTTGCAGAGAGCCAAATTATTGTTGAAATGATCAAGAGCTTGGAAAATATTTTTGCAGTAATAATTCTTCTTGCATTTGTCTTTTGACATGCATTAAATCGGATAAAGCATTACACTTGAGTTATTTTGCACCCGACTGCGATCCTTCAATCTGAATAAATTAGCAATTGGCCAGTTCGAAGTTTCGAAGAAACTTAACTTGAAATAAGTGTTAAACGAATTAATATTTAAATAGTAAAACATCAATAGTTTCAATCCACAGTTTCTGTAAAAGAAACTATTCCATAATGACATTGTGACATAAATTATGGTCACAATTGTCAAATATTTGACAAAAGAACGTGGCCATTACTTTATAGAAATATGTATTTATTTGTTTTTAATTTTTTTTTTTTTTATAAAGTAACTGGATAAAACCCGGCGTGCTTCACTACCAATTTTTACCCTTTTTCCACATTTTCCCATTCCGCTCGAAATCCCAAAATTTATGTTACTTTATAGTTCCTTCCAGAAAGACTCTGCTGTATACAGTCTATGAGGTTAATTTTCCTTCTAATCTTATCCCGCCCAGATATTTTCTATTGATTTTTGTTTTTTTTAGAGTGTTTGGGACCAAATTTTATGGCAATCAGCTTTATATTGGGGGTACTTCTTCCCCTGATAATATTTGCCCTACATTTATTCCCGTAAATTAGTTTCATAGAAAAGTGATTGGAAAAAATTTGAAGACCATGGCTATATTTGGTTTTTTAGATTATAATTTCCTTTATGTGTGGTATACTTCTCCCCCTGATTATATCTGCCCTACATTTTTTCCAATAAATCAGTTTCATACGAAAGTTCTTTTGATATGCGATTATTAATATTTGGCTTGTATGTATCTCACCCTGACCCTATCGAAAAAAAAAATGTAGCCTATGTCTCTTTCCAGGCATAGCGGATGATACAGTGAACAAATCAGTTCAGCCGTTTAGCCATCTATAGACTTCAAACACACATATATACGTAGAAACGCTATGGTACTATTTTTTGTTTTTAAATGGTTTTTAAGAAATGCTGACAAAAAGAAAATGTCTCCATAAAATGTTTCTATAAAATAGTGGTTAAGTTTTTTTTCCTCAAATATTTGATAAATGTGACTGTAGCTACTAGAGAGATTGATTATTCGACTTTTTCAAAAACCGGTTTTCGAATAACTCGAAAATTTTCAATTTTAAAACAATCGATTTCGGTTAAGATTCTTTGATTAAAATAAAATTCTTTTCAATTCGTGTTGCATTAGCAAAATAAATTTTTTTAAATTTTTGTACTATGCCTTAGTGTCTAGCAAATAAATGTTCTGAAACAAGGTTCGGCTTTTAGGGCCTTAAACATTTCCTAATATTTCATCCAGTGATTAATTTTTTACACCGTAGTTTCATTTTCATTTGTTTTTATTTTGATGATCTGGACCTCAGGGTCTCTCTCAGACTGCCCATTGCTTACTGGGCCATCTGAAACTATATCATGTCGAACTGATATGGGTTTCAAGACATACGGGCATCCGAGAGAAAGAAATTGCTGATTAGTGCGCTACTATAGGGTCCTCTCTGTCTTCTGTACAGGGAGACGTGCATGCCCCTCTATGAGCGTCGTCGGTTTTGTTGAATTAATGGACACTGAGCAGGATGGAACACAAGTGGACCAATATCAACACTTGTGA
Organism: Wohlfahrtia magnifica; assembly: GCA_023159175.1. NCBI lineage: Eukaryota > Metazoa > Arthropoda > Insecta > Diptera > Sarcophagidae > Wohlfahrtia > Wohlfahrtia magnifica. The sequence continues at coordinate 3,158,756 of JAKWBJ010000060.1, forward strand.
AATATCCAGAATGCTTGGGCCTTCTCTTTTCTGGCTTTTTCGGAGCGCATGTGATGGCCTGGTCATGGCTACTGTAGAAGCTGTCAGGATAAAGAGGAGGAGGAATAGGTACAGCACCTTTTCTGCGACTGTCCTGCTCTATGGGAGCTTTGACTTAGATATTTGGGTTCATGTCGCTTCCATGCTCTGGACTGTCTTAGGGATGTGTCACTTTCGAAGTTGATTAGCTTCGTCAATGGCACCGGTTGGCACAATGGGTCTGTCCTTGTGAATGGGCCATAGTGAACTCGCCTTCGAGTTCCAACGATTTCTAGGCCACACCATGTAACAATTTTCAACAGTGGTATCACCTCACATTTAAGCTGTGAAAAACTTCACTAACTAATACATCTGCCGTTTGGAGCCGGCGTTTGTAGATCCTTTTCTATGAGTCTGCATGATCATATCATTCTCCATATATAAAATATTAATATTTATTTGCAGAAACTGAGAAAAAATTATTGTTGCCCGAGTGTATAGACTATGAGCATATTTGCGATAGAAAGTGTTAAAATGTATAAAAATTATACATAAAATAACCGGTTTATACCCTATTCGAAAAATGAATATTTTAACAAAACTGTATTCGACAAAACTAAAAAAACCGGTTAAAACCAGTCGACTAATAACCGTTCGATCACCCTAGTAACTACAGAGCTTTAAAAAGTTACATCCTATAAAATGCAAAATTTTAATCTGCATTTTTTGTCCTTTTGGCTCTTTTCATGCATGTTAATCTCTATTTCATTGTAAAACGAAGCAAAAAATTAATTTAAAAAAAATTAAATTAAAACTCAAATTTTGAATTCGTTAAAAAATCATTTGAATGAAATTTAGTCGCCATAATAAAGGAAAAGGAAAGGGACGTGCTGGATTGTTCTGTTTTGTGCTGAGAATAAATTGTATGCTCTTGGCATCCTCTTTATATTATAATTAAATTTAAAAGAATTTTTAAAGTCATAAGTGTTAAGCCTCAGAAAGAAAATTAAAAAAGGGAATATAAATACGAGGATGGGAACAATAAAAAAAGATATTTTCTTAAAAAATATTTATTTTCGTACACAATGGATGAAAATTTGTATTGTAATCTCTTACTTTATTTCATTTTAATGGCGTTTTTGTGTTATTTTGGGCTCGGGGCATTATTCTTTCTTTTTTTTTTTGTTAAATTATAAACAAAAAACTTTTTCTTTTATTGTCTGTAACTACCAAACCAGCAGAACAGCCAAGCAAGTGGAGAGCTACAGGCAGTCATATATCAATTGTTAAGAAAACAACATACAAGTCAAGGAGTTGTTTGTAATATTTTATGATAATTTGTAAGGATTTTGAAGTAGAATTCAAAATTTATAAATATTTTTAATAAATTTTTTTTTTAATTTTTCATTTATTAGATTCAAAAAAAAGAGAACATTTTAGAGAAAAATAAAAATAAAAAATAAAAGAAACACTAACTTTTGATAATGTTTTGTATGGCTGCTATTCGCTGTGTAAATCTTTAATAAAAATATTGAGCAAAAATTTTACATGTATGATCCCCTCCACACGTATTAAGGGGATTTCCTCTGATTTTATCGATTGACCTAAGTTGAACAAGGTGGAACTTCTTTCAAGATCATGTTTCAAAGCTCCAAATAATATTCGCTGGTAATCGTTTTACTTTTTTCAGAGTAATTAACATTTTTTTTGCATAATTCAGTTTTAAGAGAATTTTTTCGTATTTTTGTGCTATAAAATATTTTTATAGCGAAAATAAAATTTTTGTGTTGAATTCTGACTAAGTCATGGCATTTATATCCTTATCATCTAAATATATCTCAGTTAAGCTTGATTCGCTGGTAATCGTTTCACTTTTTTCAGAGTAATCAACATGGAAACCAGAAATATGCAATTGTACGTTTTTTCTCATGCAACCAATCCGTTTCGTGAATTTTTATGAATTTTGGCATCGATTTGTTAGTGCATATTTTTGCATATTTTGCTCATAACAACATCTTTTTTTTCGATAATTCAGTTTTAAGAGCATTTTTTCTTTATTTTTGTACTATAAAATATTTTTATAGCGAAAACGAAATTTGTGTCGAATTCTGACCAAGTCATGGCACTTATATCCTCATAATCTATATCTCAGTTAAGCTTGATTCGCTGGTAATCCTTTTACTTTTTGCAAAGTAATCAACATGGAAATCAGAAATATGCAATTGTACGTCTTTTCTCATGCAACCAATCCAGACGTGTGAGAGATATTTATCCGTTTCCTGAATTTTTATAAATTTTGGTTTTGATTTTTTAGTGCATATTTTTGCATATTTTGCTCATAACAGCATTTTTTTGCATAATTCAGTTTTAAGAGCATTTTTTCGTATTTTTGTGCTATAAAATATTTTTATAGCGAAAACAAAATTTTTGTGTTGAATTCTGACCAAGTCATAGCATCAGTTAAGCTTGATACCACTTACCAGTGTCTTAAGATTTTTTTTAGAAGAATATGCAAACTATAAAATGCGATAAAAAAGCGTTTAGCGTTCAAAATATATTTGTATTTCAAAAATAATTATTAGTTATGCTTGGAGGACCTATTCGATTGCATAAGCGACCAATTTTTATAGATTTCAGTAAATGAAACAACTGATGCCACTGAAAAAAATATCGCAATCTTTATTTCAGGTGATTTACTTAACGGCAAAGAAGTATCAGGCCATGTTTTTTCTATTAAAGCCTGGTGTTGTGTTTAAAATTTTGTCCGAAATGCTGTCGAATTACATATAAAAATATTTCGTACGAAATAATTGTGAAATAATGTTGAGAAAGCAGTATTCTGTTCATTTTAGGAAAAACATGTGAAATGTATGTATATGTCAACATTATTTTTCAACTGCAACAAATTTCTAGCAACCTTTTTTTTAACTACGAAATAACATGAGACTCACTTATTTTGTACGAAATTTTAAGCAGCAGTAGGGAGATAAATACTGTTAGAACATAGAATACATATTGTCTTTAATTATATGGCTAATAAGAGCTAACCACATGAAATGGTCAGAAAGTGTAAATCGTATCGTTGTTGTAGTGCTTTTTAACCACAGAATTTTTTTTTTTTTTACAGATGAAAAAATTGTAAAAAAAATCGTAAAACAATCAAAACTGCTCACAAAACTTTTCTGGTTTTTTATGGAACTTATATCAGTAAATAAATAAAAATATTCTTTATTCTTTTTTATGAGTAAAAATATTTATGTCCCTATTGAATATTATTTGTTATGCTGTTGGAGAAAACATATGGTTTTTGTTTACAAATGTAGAACCATTATGGCATAAAAACGAGAAATGTTGCAAAATTGCTAAATGACAACATTGGTTGTGTCAATATTTTCGTACGAAAAAAGAAATGTTGCAGAGCAGAGACTTAACAAAGAACACTTTTTTTTAAGCATATTTATAAATTTTTAGACCATATTTTCGGATTTTTACTGCATATTTTATGCACATAAAATTTCCCTGGTAATCAATATGAATGATACTGCTTGCATTCCAACAAACTGTGGCTATGAGCAGCTCACTGCTTTTTGATTCCTTCTGGGTCTTAATTACAAACATTGCCAAAAACTCTGTTAAAATAGAGACTGTATTTTGACGTCACCCAGATATTTGCTCTGTCAGGGGCTGCCTATGCATTTGTTACAATTTAAGGTCTTAATTACGAACAGGGTCCTAATTACGAACATTGCCAAAAACTCTGTTAAAATAGAGACTGTATTTCGACGTCGGCCAGATTTTTGTTCTGTCAGGGGCTGCCTATGCATTTGATGCAATTTAAGCTGGCAGGACTTTACCGAAACATAGTAAACACCTATCAAATATTGAAATTTAATTTATTTGTCTCTGCAATTTAAATTAATTTCCAACAATTACATAAAATTAGGCAAATTGTAAGAAGCATGAAATACAAAAACTACCTTTGAAGTTTATATCAAAAATGTTCGATCATAAAGAATGATTCAAAGAAGAAAATGATTCTATAATATCTATAGTTTACCTGGCTAGCATACTGGAAACTAAACAAATCAATGATTACATTGCAGTGTAGGGCATTTTGTGTTGTTGTTTTTTTAATAGACATTTATTTCTTTCGTATTTTATTTCCTTCATAACTACACAAACAAAAAATGGCAACTTGTCGTCATTGATAAGATTTCAAAAAATGTTTATTCGAAGTTGTATAACAATTGATTGAAAAAACTTACTCTTTCTAAAAGTATATTGGCTTTTTGCAATGTTTTCTTTTCTTATCAGAATCAGAGAATCAATGACTCTATTTGTATCATTCCTATCAACGCACGATTGGTCAGCAATTATTCTTTAAGACCAACTACGTTGTTGTATCATACCAAATAGAGACTCTTAGTTTAAGTGTAAATCCTTCGGTTATTTGTTAGCCAATTTATACGTCATGCATTGTCTGATTTTGTTTATATTTCCTTCCTTTTTATTACTTGGGCTGTTTTATTTCCCTTCCTTTATTTGTGTTTGAAGTAACAACACTATTAAAGCTTTATTTAATGTGTAAACCGTAAAATCCATAGAAAGTAAAAAAAAAACCAAAACAAAAACGGAACATTGTTACCCCCTTCACAGTGGTAATCATGTTCATTTGTTTGTTTTTACACCCTACATGATAACAGACGACATGAGCCTAATGTGTTTGTGCTGTAGTTTGTAACACACAAAAGCAAACTGTCTTATTTTTAACTATCGTCTTCGATTAACATATGATAAATTCATCATTCGTTTGGCATCAGTGTGGTGTAGAGTATTTTATTTTCGGGTCTAACCATCAATAACAGTTTCACTTGTTGTTTATTTCATTTGAAGGAATCGTTAGCAAATAAATAAAACATAGAAAACATCAGCAATAATTTTCAGTTTAATTTATGGGGTTGTTTACCTGAGTATGTGGAATTCATTTTCCTTTGAAATGAATGCAGTGAATGGAGGAGGTTGCCAACATTTTATATAAATCCATACATATATATTCCCTCATATATAGACATATTTTGTAGTGTGTTACAGGTGTTAGTGATCGTTTAAATTTAACTGTTGGAAATATTGCAGAAATTGTTGTATTTGTTATAAATAAGTTATTATTTAATAAATCGAAAACCACTCAACCGATTTACAAACCAATACATGCGTTCAATATGTTTACTTTCATAGATGTTATACAATGTGTGTTTTTCTTTATATTTTGTTTTATGAGAAATACATTTTATCGGTATACAACACAAAAGTTCCCAGCAACGCGAAAAAACAAATTTTAAATATTGTTTAGTTATTGTTAATACTTTAAGAATCATTATTACAACTTGCCTTTAAAGTTGAATTTAGTAAAAGGTAACTTTAGATAAAGTGAACTTTAAAGTCACCTTTAACTTTTTTTTGCAATTACTTACTTGAAAAATAAAGTTAACTTTTTAAAAATAAATATGTCAGTGTCGAAGTAATATCGATAACTTTTGCCAAATTACTGGTTTTTTAAAAACGCGGTGGCAACAAAGTGCTTTCTTTTTTTTTGTTATGTTTGTTCCTTTGGTTTATAAAATTTGTGTGTTGTTGCTTTTTTGTAATCTGTTTTCCATTTTTCATGTCTATATTTGAAGTTGCCATATTGAAAATAATATAAATATATGGCCAGTTCGAACATAAACTTAGCTTTAGAAGTTACAGGTAAGATAAGCTTCCCTTTAGTTTAACACTCATTTTTAGCTTATTGTATATGTATAATAATGAAAAAACAAATTATCTGCCCGTTAAAATCCTGCCTTAATTTGAGGCAAGTTGTTATAATGGCCCTAAGTGTGCTTTTCATACCCTATACGACATTTGATAGTTTAATACAATTCGATGAAATTAAGCGCAAGTAACTTTCTTCACCTTGGAGCAAAGCCTATTGACTTCGACTTATATTACTTAATCATTCTTAAACAATAACGATATTCATTAATATTTCGTTTCGATTGGTTGTGATAAAAAGGTGTTTTCAGAATTCCTTAGTTGAGAAATTTAAACATCTTCGTATTTTGCGATCAATGAATCATTTTATACTTCATTAATTGAATTCAGATTAACGTATATGTTCCTTTGTAAAAACCGCTTAAAAGAAAGATAAGTCACTATTATTTTATTAGAATATATTGCTAAACCTACTTTTAAGTTGGTAGTTGAAATAGGTTTTTTTTTGTATTTTTTGTTTTTTTTTTTGTTTTTATTCAAGGAGAGAAATATTTTTTTATTTTTCTTTATTTTAAATCAAAATTATTTCCAATATTACAAGAGGTGAAGTTTGTATTGCCAATAATTTTCCTCTTTGTTATTTTTTCGGGTTTGCTGATACAACAAAAATCATATTTTTCCTTTCACTATGGGTTTAATATTGTTTTTATTTTTTCACAGATTCTCTTATCTTGATTATATCCTTGGGCTTTTCCTTCACTCTGTTTTTTATTTCGATTACATCGATGGCCCTTTAGTCATTTAAAAAAATGGTTTGATGAGACAATTAACCGCAAACGTATTGGTCACGTAAACTTCATAAATATTTTGGGGTCAAAAAAGGCTCAATTTCATAATAAGTTTTTTTACATAATTTTCCCATTGGCAACACGAGTAGAAAGTTTGTAATGGTACGATTGAAGTGTTTGAGCTGGATTCTTTTTCAAAGTTATTGTAATTATTGGCTTACAGAGGAGATACTTACAGGCATAAAATATTGTTTATTTTTTATTTTATTTGTTTAAATTTATTTAGTATTTTTGTAATGAAAGGGATGTATGTTATTATTTATCTGACACATCTACCCATATGGTGGCGTATTAGTAATTTTTAAAGCAACGCTTTGCACTAATATTACTCATACGTTTTGAAACAATATGTGAAATTAAAACAAATTTAACCCTATGATGTCCAACTTGGTCTGGTTAGACCATTTTTGACTTTAATGCTCAAAATCTAGTTAAGTTGCAAAGAAGTTAGAAAGAAAAGAAGACCATGAATTCTACCACTGAAGTGTTCTGAAGCGAAGGAAATTTATTTGTAGTCGATCGGTACACATAAAGGGGTTGAAATTCATTTATTTAAAAATAGTACGCTACACCCTTGTGGTTTGGCTGGACCACAAATTATTTTACTACGATTTATACGATTTTACCACGCAAACACTCGTCCAAAGCGCCAAGAATAAGTAAATCAGTTACCATAGATTATTATTGCTACCACTGTAGAGTAATCATATACCACAGATCCAAATTTGATGGTAGATGGCCAGAACCTTCCTTATCGCTGACGTACTCAGTTAAAAACCAGTCAAATACTATATTTATGTAATAAAAGTACGATGGATATGTGACTTACGTATAAGTATGCCTTTTAAAATAAGAGAAAATAGTTGTAATGAACTTGGCTTAAAAGTACCTTCATACGGGACGTGGTATACACTGTGACAATTTTTTTTACTAGATTAACTCTATCCCCCTGCTAGGGTTAAATGTAAAATATATACACATTTTCTTGTGTATCATAGATCAGCAATGAATACTGAAAACATAAGTATACTCGAATAATGATTTATAAATTCTTATATACATACGTATTCATTCTCTTTTTTTAATGAGTACGCACTCGGATTCAGACTTTGAAGTTTGAAGTACTCATCATACTCATACTTGTCAACATTTATGACATTAAAGGTTCATACTCAGCTTTAATCTTTGTATAGACGCTGCAAAATGAGTGCGATTCGGTTATGAGGTAGTGTGTTCGCTGCAGTAATTGTAATATTTTCTTTGTTTCTCTTTTGAACGCTATTGCTTGCTTACTTGATACGTACCACTAGAACAAATCATGTGCGAGTATTACAGATATTTTCTGATAAATGAATGAATGCTTTGAGTATGAGTGTGCTCTAAGTATGAGTACGACGTTCGATTAGGAATAAACGTTATAGTGAGTATGAATACATGCTTGAATTTGAATGCCGTGTACTCACTTATACTTATAAATTAGTGAGTGAGTGTGTGTAGCAAAATGCAATTCATTGATGTTCTCTGCTATGTATTAAATTTTTGTAAGACACAATATCGAAATTATGTTTTTCTCTTTTTGAATTTTAAATTATAAATAAGTTGTAATCACATCCAGAACACAGACACAAAGGAATATTAAAAATTATTTTTAATATTTCTTTCTGCGCAATTCATTCACTCACTCACGCCTTAAATAAATTTAATAATAAATAAATTTTTTCTGCTTCGCTGTTTTTTTTTTTCGTTTTATGCTAAAAGTAGCCAGAAATGAATCAATAATTCGCTATATGAGTCTTTTTTCTCATATCATTTTTTGTTTTGCTTATTAAGTGGCTTAAGTGCCTAAGAGTAGACATCAAAGAGAGAAAATAAAATATTTTTGTTTTGTTTTTTTTGTCCTTCCTTTCATGCTCTCTATGTTTTTTTATGACCCAATTTTTTTGTTTTTATTTGTTTTCATATATCAATGCTTTCTTGCTTGCTTGTAATAGCTTATTTAAGCGTGAAATAGCAAAATTCAGAAAATAATGGTAAAGGTGTGTGGGCAAGAAAAGAAGGAGAAATTAAAAAAAATTTTGTTTAACTTTTATTTTCAAATGGTTTTTATTTTAAAACCAAAAACTCTGTATATTAAAATTAATTTATGTTAAGTACTACTTATTGAAATTACGTTTTATAATGTAATATAAAGAATAAACAAAAATTAAATAGTATCGCATTAAAAGATTTGGTGCAAAATCTGAATTTCTTTTGTTTCCACTGGGTATATCGCATTTGTACCTCTAAAGTAAATCAACTCAAAATTTGTCAATATTCACTTTTTGCAAGAAAACCATATATAGTTGTCATATCTACCCTCTGTTAAAATCTGAAATCATTTTCTCTACCCTTTGGTTAAAAAAACAAATACACTTGTTACCTCTTTTTGTAAAAATTTAAATTGACTCAGTTCAGCGATACAAGTGCGATATGATTATTGATTAGTTTTCACAAAATAAAACTTTTCTATTTACCAGGAGTACCGGTATGAAATGAGCGTTATTTCGTGAAAGTAAATCAATAGTTTTTAATGGGAAAATAAAAAACATTTTATTCAAAGTATTAGCCATTGCTGGCTACACATTTTTCCCATCTTTGAGGTAATTTGTGGGTTCCACGTCAATAAATTTGTTCGTCTTTTGAAAGCAAACCAATTAGTCACGAAATTTACGACTTCCTAGTAGGAATCGAAATGCTACTCAGCCAATGCGTGTTCCATCGATGACAACAAATAGTAGTCGAAAGGAGCTAAGTCTGGTGAATACGACGAGATTGTATCTTGAACCGGTTTTACTTTGTGTGCGGGTGCATTGTCATGTTGAAAAATTAACTTGCCGTGTCTTGTGATCCTTCTGTTCGTATTTCGATAAAAACTTGGTTCAAATTAGCCATTGGTCATAAAACGAATAATAGCGAATATTATCCAGAGCTTTGGGATGGAAACAAAACTGACCTTATTGAACTAAGAAAAAGTGCTACTTCGTCAAGAAGTAAAAAGCAATGTGTAGTTATTGTGGCAAAAATTTTTTAATTGGACTACAGACTTGTACGAGGGTACTATTTATATTTCGGCAAAAGCAAATAATAACAAATATTTTTAAACGAAAATGGCTTTATTGTTTTTCCAATAATTCCCTTGATAATCAATGCACTCTTGTATTCGTTCAAACCATTTCTTAAAGGAGTTTATCTATTCCTCTTAAGACACCTCCAAAACATGGTTTTTGAACGCAAATTTTTTAAACGAACTTTATCTAGCACTTAATATTATGGGTCAAGAGTAAATGCCATTATTAAAATAAAAGCTTGTTCTAAGGGCCCTAAGATAAGAAAACGCAAATAAGCTCTGGATTTAATAAATCATGCTTCAAGAGGAATTTGCTGGAGACTAAGATGCTTACTTGGGGAAAAAATTATCTTTTATTTACACTCACAAACACATTCATATTCTTATCTTTTCATTGCTTCTTTTAAACCTTTTCCTTTGAGCTTCATATTAAACTCTTACATTTTTGTGGCTTTTAAATAATCTTATGCTTCCTTAAGATTTAACTTGAATTATGGTATTTTCTTTCAAGTATAACCAGAGCAGTATGTTATTTTTAATATTAAAATAACAGTTAGAAAGGTTCCTCTTAAGGTGTGTGCTTATTATGTAAATAATTTTTTTATATTTTTTTTAAAGAATAATTTTTTAAAATATAATTCGAATAAAGGAAAAAGATAAGAGTTACAAAGAATATTTGTATGATGAATAAAAATATTATCCAACAGACATACATACTAGGGAGATCGATTTATACCGGTGTTTTGGATTTGTGGAATACGGTTTTTTAAAATGTTCATTTTTCGAATACCGAATAAACCGGTTATTTTAACACGAATAACCGGTTAATTTTAATACGTACAATTTTTTTACGTCTTAACTTTTTCTCATTTTCTGTAAATTATTAATAATTTTTTATATTTGGAGAATGATGAACAACTAGACTTATTGAAAAGGACCTACAAACGCCTAATCCGAACGGCAGATGTCTTAATTAGTATAGTTTTTCACAACGTAAATACTTATAAGCGTTCGCTAGCAATGTTGTGAGGTGATACCGCTGTTGAAAATTGTCAGATGGTGTGGCTTGAGATTGAATCGAGGACTTCTTGGTTGGTAGGCGGGTGTCTTACCTAACATACCACTATTAAATACGTGGTGCATGCATTTGCTATAGGTTTCTAGAGATGTTTTTTGAAGTGTAAAGATATTTGGAAATCGATGGAAAGGATAAGTCTCGATATATTGAGTGTCCTTAAATAGTAAGCTGAAAAGGCTCATTGACACCAAGAAGTATTAACCACCTGCATATGTCTATAAGATTGACGCATTGTGCAGCAAGAAAAAATTGATTACACTAAAAAGTCTCTAGGCATTGGCAAATCAAACTCTTACACGCTGCAAAAATGAATCATTGGATAGAATTTTATGATATTGCGTTGTCGAGGATTAAATGTCCATTGTAGCCCTAAAAAAGCCAAACGTTTTTCTAGCCTACTTACTGCTAGAAACTACAACATGTGACACAAATTTATCAACTTTATTTGCGAATGTTACAAAAATTCAGAAGAATTTTATTCGAATAAAATAACCGGTTAAACGGTTATTTGATAAATTTTAAATCGAAAACTGTTTTTTTTAAATTGTAATTTTTGGAATTATTCGAAAACCGGTTTTTGAAAAAAGTCGAATAATCGATGTCCCTAACATGTACTTACACTATCATATTTACATTTATTAACATCAAAGATATTATTGTATGATTTGATGTGTAGAAATAAGCAGGATAATTGTGCTTAAGAGCATTTTCTTAGTGTGGTGAAGTACTACATATGTACATAGTACTCTAAAAGGATATAAAATATATATAAAAAAATTTATATTTTTTATAAAAAAAAATCTGAAATCTACTGGAATGTAAGTGTGTGTGTGTGTGGGTGGGTGGGTGTGGATGTGTATATTTAAAATATAAAAATATTTTTCTTTTTTCTCTCTTTGTAATTCAAAAATATTACCCGTTTTCGCATAAATTGTATTGAATTGCAAAATCACCCAGCCAGCAATGATTGTGGCAAATGGGAAAGGAATTTGAAATGATTTCATTTTCCATTCACAAGTGATTTTCCAATCTGTTTTACGTTTTTCTTCTTTTGCAGGCCATTTTTTATGCGCAATGGTAATCTACATTCTCATACTGCAATTGTGAAAACATTTTATATAAAAGATTTTAAAAATTTATGAAAAAAAATGAGATAAAATAATACATATATTAAATCCCGTAACATTCCATAAAGGAATATGGGGACTTGTCTCAGTCAATGAGCTGCACCCGAGTCTATTTTTTTTAGACTCATTGAAAGGGACCTACAGGTAGGTTAACGCCGGCTCCGAACGGCAAATGCATTTAGAATTTTCAACAGTAGTTATACTCATAACCAGTTTTACTAGCTAATGTTATGAGGTGACACCGTTGTCGAAAGACTTTTTTCTTTTTTTTAAGATGATCGCCTGTTATTGAACCGACTACCTTCTGGTTGGTAGGCGGGTGTCTTACCTACCATATCACAGCGGCACGAAATAAAATAATAGTATTAAGATATTATTTGAATTTACAAAAGCAATTGTATAAAAATGATTTATGGAAAAGTGTCTGAAATAATATTTTTTTTAATACTTTTCGAATATTAAATAAAATCATTTGATAAAGTTGAAGTAATAATAGTTTTCTATATAATAAGCCTTTTAATAATGGTTTGTAAAATTAAACAAAAATAATATGCAATAATTGGCTTCAATGACTTTTATTTCATACAAAAGTAAACTCAGAAATTTTCATTTTTGGTGGTAATTTAAGCTTATTCAAGTTTATCTTATGATATAAGATAAGTGTTTTTTTTTTTTATTGGTCAGATACACTCAAAAGTAATCTTATAGCAGCACTATCATTTTCAGCAGTGTTTTAGTTTTAGCGGTGAGCTTAAAATTTCTGATGGTGACAAATTTATTGCAGTAGTAAAACAATAAAAAATTGGTAAGTTTCACAAAAATATCTTAATTTTATTTAAAAATATTACAAAAAGTTCGTTTTTCGCTAGTTGCAAAATTAAAGCCGCACTTTAAGATATGAGCTTAAGAATTTACTTTATAGTTACGTTTTAACCTTTTTAAAACATTTAAGTTCTTTTAAGTTGCTTCAAAATAAAATAAACACCACTTTGTTGTTGTTTTACAGTTTTTATTTTCTCACTTTATCTTTATACAGTTTATCTTAATACAGCAACTTAATATTTTTTTACACAATTTAAACACGCCTTTGTTTTATGACAGCAAAACGGTAACTATTTCGACGAAGCCTCCTTATATACCTAATTGCCTACAGTTTAGAAATTTCTGGAAATGTCTCAAAGGCTTCCATATCCTTTAATTTATATCCGTTAATTTTCAACATGTAAGATTGTGTTACCCAAAGATGGTTGAATTGGCAATGTCGTCAAATACACAAATCAGTACTGCAATACCAGGGTAACACATCATTAATTTTTGCACATACCAAAGGACAAAAATCCCACTATACATTCCCAAAGACGTGGTGTATTTTCTTTTTGTGCATATTTATTTTCGGAACCTTATAATCACATTTTTTTGCTGCAATAGTGAGTTGAACCCCCGTTGTAAAAAAACAAGCGCAAAATTTCATTGTGGCATACTACGCCCAAGATTTAAACGGGCTTGTTTTGCGATCAACTCCCAGAAATCAATTGTGGTAGCCTTTTGTTCAGTTATGGTGCCGTATTGCTTGGTACCACCAATGGCTTGATAAACATTGTCCGAACTCTGCCCCTTCAATACAAATGTTAAAGAAGTGGATTGCTGAATTTAAATGATTTCGTACCAGCACAAGTGCTGCAGAGCACAGTGAATGCCCAAATGAGGCTTTTATTCCAGAAAACATCAACAAAATCTAAATCTATTGGTAATAAACAATCGAAAATTACGGGCGCACGAGCTAGCTCATATTGTAAAAATATCAGATGGTAGTCCTTTTACAATTTTATACGAAAATTTGGTTATGCGAAAGCTCTGTTACAAATTGGATGAATTGGGCTTCGAATTGCTAACCCACCCACCGTATTCTCCAGATTTAGCCCCCAGCAACTTTTTCCTGTTTTTATATCTCAAGAGATATCTTTAATCGCTGAAACTGAGATCTATTTTGACGAGAAAGAGAAATCGTGCTATAAAAGTGTTATCGTTGCATCGCCTTCAAAGGCAACTATGTTGAATAATAAAATTTTGTTTTTTCTTAGTTATTCTACGGACTTATTGAGTGACCTGTTAGCTATAGCATAAAAGTTTTCGTGGAAGTCTAAATACTTGGATGCTTTAAACATTTTATTCCATTTACTTTACGTTTAAGAATAATTCAAGACAAGAACCGTTTGTAGATATGATAGATGAAATAGAGTAATAATAAGTTGAGTGAAGTGAACGTTTAAAGTCATTTGAAGCTCAGTAAACCACTTTTTAACTATTGAAAGTTAAGTTGAAGCATAGCTTCTGTTAAAACGTATAACATTGTCTGCTTTTAATGCTCAAAATTCGATAGTAGTTCAGTAGTGCACTAAAAAGTGTATCTTTTTATTAACAAACAAGAATTATAGATAAATAGTCTTTTGCAATGTCAATTGAGAAATATTTTTTTTTTGTGCTTTAAGTTTGACATAAACAGAACCATAAACTTTATCTTTCAAGTATTATTAAATAAAAGGTATTAAATTATAACAATCAGACTTAACTACCATTTAAATTTTTGCCCTTTTTATTATTTTGTCATTAAAGTACGTCAAGATATACTTTTTGATTACGAAATTCTTCTTTGGAATTATTTTGTAATTAATGGCGTAGAAGAAAGCTATTAAGGCCTGGTATATGGCGTTATTAAGAGTTTTTTAAGCATTTAATTCTACGCTTAATCTTAAGCTACATTTATTGCTGTTGACTAAGAGAAAAAACACAAATGAAATTAAATACGAGAATTTTCTCTCTGTTTTCGCTACTTTTTTATTTTGTCTGTCACTTCATTCTTAATTAATTGTAATCTTATTTGATAAGAGGATTTTTGAGCTGTTTTGTTTGTCTTGCTCTCCTGCTTCGAGAGCAACATCAATATTTATTATGCCAAAAATATTAAATACGAATGCTAAGTTAATTTTAAAATGCGTATAATTTTTTTAATCATTGTGATGTAAACACAATATATAATATTGACTTGAACACTGAAGTTATTTAATAACTTTATAATAAGCTTTTTACAATTAGCTTTAAACCAACGATACCTTATTACAATATATTTTTTTTCATTGAGATTAGAAACAATTCACTAACACTTCTTTGAAATTGCGTACAAATGTTTATTGGGTTCTTCTACAGAGATGGGTTTATTTGGTTTCAATTTGAAAGTGACGCAATGAGACAAAATAAGAAAAACCTAAATGTGATATGATGATATGATTTCTCGATACTTGAGCTCGTCGCTATTTTAGTGCCACATACAACTGATTTTCAACGCTGTGACAGATACTGTCATCCCTAAATAAGAGCGGCAAGCGGAATGTTTTTTGCCGCTTAGCTTTTACGCTCTGCGGCTATACCGAAATAAAAGTGGTAAACTTACGTCAAAATGATAAAAACAGGGTTTTTAAAAATTTTTACAACCCTGTTTATTTTGACAAGTACATTATATCTTTGTTGTGTGACTTACAGTTTGTGAAAGTAATAAAAGAAATAAAATTTGTTTAAAAAACAAAATATTAAAATTCATTGTCTTTTACAAATTTATTTTTGAAAGAAGGTGGGTGATTTAATGTTTTACTATTGCATTTTTAGAGAAAGTATTGCCATAATCAATAAAATAATAAAGAGATGTGAAATAAAGGTTCCGCCAAATAAATTTTTTTTTTTTGAAAATGCTATAAAAAAACTACTGAATATTTTCTCAAATTTCGTTTTTTATTTGAAAGTACAATCCTTCCGGCGTCGGCTGGCCATGCAGTAGCCTACATGATCGGTCCAATTTTTAAGCACATCATCGATTGTGTGCAGCTGTATTTCACCAATGGCTTGTCCTTTAAAGCGTCAGTTGTCTCTGGCTTGTTGGCGTAACACTTATCTTTGACGGCACCCCACAAATAATAGTCCAACGGTGTCAAATCGCAGCTTCGAGGTGGCCAAACGACATCAGCTCTGCGGCTGATAATGCGATCTTCAAAAACAGGGCGCAAAACATCGTAGCGCCATCCTCTTGAAACCAAATGCTGCTAATATCTTCCTCTTCAATTTTTATGAACGAAAATTCGTTCAATATGGTCCGGTAACGATCGCCAGTGACTGTAACGGCCACTCCTTGCTCATTTTCGAAGAAAAATGGCCCAATTATGCCTCTGGACCAAAATCCGCACCAAACAGTGACTCGTCTTGGGTGTATCGGCTTTTCAATGTATGCGTGCGGGTTTTCTGTGCCCCAAATGCGACAATTTTGCTTGTTTACATACCCGCCAAGATCAAAATGAGCTTCATCTGAAAAGATGATTTTTTTTGGCAAAATCGGCATCTTCTGTAAGTCGTTCGCAGGCCCACTTAGCGAAGCGAAAAAAGCGTATACACAACCATATTCGTTCAGCGGAAGGATAAAACTAATTATCTGTTAAATCAGACATGAGCTAAGTGTTACCATTCACGAAATAAGTACTAGTTGAAAAAGAAACGTTAGATGGCGGACCCTTTATAAATATATATCTTTACATTTATAAGTACATGCAAAGGCCAGATATACCAACGCCAACTATCCTATCCATTAGTTCATAAAGATAATTTATGGGCGTATATGAAATCGAAATAATGCATGCGCGAACTTAGGGGGAAAGCATTCATCTCCTGGATATATGTCCAAATGTACCACTCAATATTACCGAGAATCTTATCATTATATGAAGAGAAAATTTCAAGCTAAAACGAATACTAAATTTAGTCAATTATTAGTATCTATTTAAAAAAGTACTTTGAAAGCTTTGAAAATGAAATTGTTAAATTAAGTAAAATTTTTTTTGAAAGCTGAATAATTTATCTTTAAATTGCTTTAGATTTTTGCTTAAAATCTTTAAGGGTTATGGAGAGATATGAATTTGAAGGCTGAAACTCTTTCTATACATTCATACATAATCCCCGCGATGTTCCAAGTGTAAGAAGTGGGACTTCTCCCAATCAATGATCTGCACCCGATACTATTTTTAAAACTCATTGAAAGGAAGTTACAGTTAGAGGACAGTTCCCAACGGCAGATGCATTAATAAGAGAAGTTTTTCATAGCGATGGTCTGGTCAAGTATTGAACCGAGGACCTTCTCTTAGTTGGTAGGTGGATGTTTACCTACTTTAGCATAGTAGCACACAATCCTGTTCTCGCGAGTGCGCCAGAAAAGCACGACTGGGTTAGCCATAGCGCTCATCGACTAATCAAGATTTCTGCGAACATTAAGCCGATGTCCTCAGCGCTGGCTGGTTATCCGAAAATATGATTATGTGTGCAACTCTGTAGTTTTATCCCATCCATTTCTTTTTGTCATAAGACATGAGATCTTTTTATTTGGTCAAATGACCCCTGCTCCTACATCCTTTTCGTTTCTCGATTAATCTGCGATCCACTTTAGACTTTTAGGACCCACATAAGGGACGAAACTTACTCCCCGTCATCAGGGAACATCAGGTACCTATATTGGAAAACTAGTTTAGAAATCATATAGCTTGTGATCGAACACTCGGCCATAAAAGGTTGTAAACCCTATTATAGTTCAAATGGTCGCAGTAGGACGGCTTAGCATGGCTCTAGTCATAGACAGACAAGCCTATCTTTGAGGGGTTGTTTTCTAGCGACTACCTGTTCAACCTTAAGTCATCAGCAAAAAAGTGATGCGTACGTAATGATCGACCTAATAACACTGGTCTACAAAAAGCAACAATTTTTCTGGCCTTTAAAGAAAACTATATGGAATATAATGATTTTGATGCGCTGAATTCAAATCCGTTTTTAGTTTTTTTTTATCGGGCTAAAATTTTTTTTTTCGCCCGAAAAAGTTTTTTCGATTTCACCGAAGTACCAGCAAATATTAAGGAACAAAATTTCATATAAATCATCTGAATAAAATTTTTTTGTTTATTCAACAGTTTCGGAGTTATTCATAACTTAGCTGCGAAAAAAATTTTTAGGGCAAAATTAAAGTAATTTTTTTTCGTTTGTTCAAAAAGTCATAAAAAGTTTTTTCAGAATGAAAATTTTACATGTTAAGCACTAAAATTTAAGCTTAAAATGTTGAGAATAAATTGAGCTATAAATCATGCAAATGGCTTGGCTATTGCTGATTTTATTCAAAATTAAATGGATATGATAACATAATGTAAAGTGTATCGGAGTACACTGAACGATTTTTGTGTGGTAGAAAAAATTAATGTGATGAAGAAAAATGTTTAACAAATTTTCCCAAAAATCTTACTTTTTTTTTTGCTAAATATCCCCAATGAAAACCACAAACCCCCAATTAAAATTTTCATCTCTTTTGCAAACAAAATTTCCTCTAATTTGGGGTTAGAAGTTTGAAACGAGGACAAAAAAATTTGGAAAAAGTTTTTAAGAAGAAAATTATTATGTTATTTTGACATTTTTGTTATTAAATTTCTACTGCAATCAAAATAGAAAATTTATTGTGAAATATTGGCTAGAATTCTACGTAAAGTACAAAAGGCTTCTTAATTGTATTCTAATGAATTTGTATGAGCATAAGTGTTCACTATATACATAAAGAATATCATATAAATTTTAGTCTAAAAATACTCTCTACTTAATCTAAAAGTAAAGGATGTTTGAAATTATTTAACCGTCATTCTTAATCCTGCCACTCAAATGTTATTTATTTTGAATTAACGCTTTCAGTATAAGTATAGCAGTAGAATTTAATTAATTTTTTTAATTTAACAAAAAAGAAAAAATTATTTTCTTTTCATTTTCCAACATATATTTTTTTTTTATATAAAATAAACAAACTAAATTTTAAATTAATATTTGAATATTATTTATTTTTTAATTTTAGGTAATAAGTAAGTATACCAGTAGAATTTAATTAATTTTTTAATTTAACAAATACTTTTTTTTAATTTTTTTTTAATGAAAAAGATAAAAATATTTTCTTTTCATTTCCCAACATATATTTTTTTATATAAAATAAACACATTAAATTTTAATTTAATATTTGAATTTTATTTAGAATACAATACCTCCCCAAAGGCATTATACTCGTATAATACGATCAACTTAAATTTTATTCCGACAATTTATGGGAGGGTCTTTATTAGCATAACCCAGGCAATAGATTTAAGTTTACATATGCAAATAACGAGAACATATTACAATAAATGCTCATTAACAATGAAAATCCCCAAATGAAATGTAGATTTGAAATTATTTTAAAATGGCAACATAAAAGACATAAAAAAGGTCGTCCCTTTCAACACCATCTACTTGTACTACTTGTACAACTTGTACTACTTGTACTATATGTATATACCCACAATTAAGCCCCCTTTCTTCTCAGATAATATTCTGCATAATTTTGCTGTCGTTTTATAAGAAATCTTATGAAATTTATTAGGTACTCAGTACTTAGTAAAATACCAATAAAGGAAATCCTCTTTGAAGTCTTGTTTCCCCTGATTGTCTGTCACACATTTTTGCAGCTTAAAAAAAGGAAATAAAAATACAGACAACTTTTTCTAACCTTCTAAGATAAGCAATAATAACAATAATAAGGATGTTGTGATATGTTGTATTGTCATGTTGCTCATAGTGTTTCTGTCACCCACCTAAATGGTAGTTTAAATAAAATGAAACCCAACATTTACATACTTTTGTTTCAATAAAACATATGAGAATATTAAATAAAATCGTTATCGTTCCACATAATTCATTTGTAGTAAATTTATTGTCTTGGGACTAGAGAGGCAGTATTATATTTATTTAAAATTACAAGGTAAACAAATTTTGTGTATTACTTAGAAAGACAAATTTAAAAAGCGTCTATAGAATAAATACTAAAAGTTACAACGTATTGCAAGTCCCATGTTGCTAAAGTCGAAATCAATCTAAAAAAGATCTTTTTGTAAGAGCATCTGTACTTTAATTAAGATAAAAACATAAAAATTGAAGAAAAGTGAATGAATTTGAAATTTATTTAGCCTTTTTGTGACTTAGATTCTATGGCATTGACGAGTACATATATTTTTCTGGGGCTGATATCAAGCTGGGTTGCCAATTGCGGTCTGTCCTTGAACCCACTTAAGTCCGAGTTTGTACTTTTTTCTAGCAAGTATGAGATACCGGCATTTGAACCCCTATCTGTTAACGGGGTGCGGCTAAGGTTGACGAAACAGGTTAGGAATATTGGGATCCTTCTCAACACAAAACTGTCGTGGAGATCCAATATGGAGGAGAGAGTAAGAAAGGCGTCTGTTTTATACTATACTTTTTTATGGTATTGTGGTTTGGTAGAGATCCCTTGATGAGGGTGCAAAGGTCGGCACTAAAAGTTGTTGGTGGAGCACTGCGTACGTTCTTCAGGCACAGGTGGCCGCTATCTGAAGGCTGTTGTCAAAACGGTTCGGAAGGTCTGATCTAGGGGCTCATTTTTGGGAGTGATGACTGAGTACTTTGATATCAATCTCAACTGGGTATCAGGTCTTAGAGATATTCTGGGCAATTATGTAGCGGATAAGCTGGTTAGATAGGGCAGTATGGCTAGGATTCTTTCGGCGGTAAAAGGGATTTGGTATACCGATCTCTACCTGCCACCTACGTATAGGGCAATGCGCCGATGTTGTATTTGATGAGAGGTGGATGAGAGCTCCAAATTGCAGACAGGCTAGAAATCTTTGGCAGAGGGTGGACAAGAAGAGCTCTAGACAGGATATCTATGGTAGAAGGGGCACTTACGGGTCACTAAAAGGACTCTGTTCTATGTAAATTCTGCTTACAGGAGGAGACCACAAATCATCTGCTCTTGAAATGTCTGGTGTTGGCGGGCGGGACTTAGGTACATGATATTCGGTGAGCATTTTGTTGGCATGGGCGTTCTACTGGAGACTCCTGAAGGGCTGATTAGCAAATTTATTAAGGGGGCGAACTGGTCAGGAACTGATCAGGCTGTCGGAGGGAAGTTTATGGGTATCACAATGGGCTCTATTGGGCATAAGTGTGCTGAACGTTTGTTCGGCGCCTTGTTTTAACCTAACCTAACCTAACCTAATCTATTTTTTTTTAACTCATTCCAATCTTGTTCTTTTCATGAAATAACACTTAAATAATTCGCCAGTTATATTGGCACAAACGCAGTACATACATGAAGCATTAAGCAAAGTTTTTTACTACATAGCCATTCTCTCATAATACAAGTTTTATTTAATTTATTTCCGTTTCTTCTAGTTCGTCTTAAACGAAAATATGTGTGTCTGTCGTTAAGATAAAAAAACGTATTTTTATTATATTTTTAGTTCAAGAACTGTTTCATTAATATATGCGTCAAAGAGTTTGTCACAAATACTTGTTCTTGCAACAATAACAATTTGGTCAAAAGTAAATATAAGAGAAAAATTACAATAAAAATTACGAGTATAGCCAAAAGTAATAACAAATCGAATAAATTTTTATTATTTTTTAACTTTACTTCAGAAGATATTAACGTAAATGATTTTTATTGTGCCTCTTATGTTTACTTAAGGAAATTAACCCATTAACGCAAATTTATAGAACCATTATCAGAAACAGTATTTATTCGATATAATTTTCAAATGTTTTATAAGGTCAAACTTTCTATAAAAATAACGTCTAATTAGTTTGCCAAGAAATGATGATCAAATTTTAGGCTTGTTACCCAATGGGTTAATTTGATAAATTGTTCACCAATGAATTTTTGTGTTTTCTTATCGTGTCTATTGCAAATGAAAATAAGTCGAATAAAATTTCATAAAATTTCGTATTAAAATATCTAATGTCCTTGAATGTCTAATTGTGAGAGCAAAGTAATTCCTAAGGACTCTGCAAGTCGTTATCATTAAGGTTATCATGATAATTAAATATTTAAGTCTGTTATACGTTTTTTTTTTTTTTTTTTTTTTTAGTTAAAATAGAAAAATATTAATAAAATAAAATATTTGTATACCCAATACTACTTTATGTCGTTAAAGTATAGAGTTTGTGCTGGTGCTTGTAAGAGCAAAAGATAATTCAAAAGTACTTTTAGATATTTCTAAAACTTTAAAGGTAGGGTCACACGATTGTTTTAATGCACCAATAATTAGTCTATCTTACATGCCAATCGTGTGATTATACAATCTATTGGCTCATACGGCAACTCACAATATTATTGTGCGTATTTATACCAATCAAATGGAACACTCGTGCGACAATCGTGTGAAAGCTTTAAAAGCAATCATGCAACAACGTAAATGCCAAAAATACACCAATAATTATTGTATTCTTGTACGGCAATTGAAGAAGGCAATACTCATCGATTTTTATTTTTCAATTGATTTCTTTGTGAAAAAACACGTGTTTGTACGATACTTATAATTGTCATCACTTAAAATTTGAATTTTTTAATTATTTATATGTAAATTGCAATACAAACTTCTATCATTTGTTTCCCTATTTTTACTTTTTTTATCAAGCGGACACACGATAATCAAAGCCGTTGCAATTTGTATTTTTTTAGAGAACAAATCAACAATTATATTCCAATTTAAATAAATAAATATTTTAATGAATTAGTTTTTTTTTGTTTAAATTTATTGAAATGTTTTCTCATATGCATCATCAATAGCCCTTCTTGTGAGCCAATCTCTGGCCCAAACACTTCTTTTCTTTTTTATATATTTTTTTTATTTATTTGAGATCCATATAAATAAAGTGGACGTTATTTACTTTTTTTAAAGAACGAACCATTTTGAACACCAACAAAAAATTTAATATATCACAACAGCTGATTCACAGAGTTGCCGTAAACTAGAACAATCGTGTGACAGCGTTGGGACAATTATTGTCAATACATCGTTTCGTGCCATCTTGTGGCAATAAGTTAATTTGAGACAATAAAAATTGTATCAGATTGGTGTATTAAAGGCAATCGTGTGATCCCAGCCTAAGAATCAATTGATCAACTTCTAACCAAACGTAATACATTTATTTAGAGCTGATTTTTGCCTTCATATTTGCTATAATTTACCAAACATACATACGTATTTGGTATTTAAAATGGTACAAAATACTACAGTAGATGTTTTTTTGTTGACACTTAAGCAACACAAGTTACTTTTTTGTTTAATCATTTCAAGAAAGTTTTTTTGGAGCTTAAATACTGACAAAGATTGAAAATTTTAAAGCATCAATGTAAAGGATAGAGACTGTGACAGCAAATATTTTACACAGCATTTAAAAAAATATTATTAGAAAAAATATTATTATTAATAAAAATTGCAAATAAACAAAATACAGTGGGCCAATTTAATAACCGAACACCTATGTGTTTTAAAGGTACTTAATTCGGTAATTCCCCAAATTGTGACTGACAGCAGTTAAGCGATAGTATGAAAAGCCGAAATTTTTAGTTTTAGCAAAAAGTTTTTAAATTAAAATAAGAAAATGAACTAAAGACTGCTGTGAGTAGAAAATATGTCCAAGCATTTAAAAAAGTTGAGGATTTGATAATCCAACATCATCAAAATAGTCTGTCTGTGCGTGAACAATGAATTGTAAGTCAAATTGAATAGAGTCCCGAATTAAGTGCACCATAATTGACAAAACTTGTATCTGAAAGCGTCAGTCCCGAAACTGTCCGAATGTTTTGCGCAGACACAATTTCTATGGAAAGGCTGCAAGCAAAAAGACGTTCGTTAACAACGGTAATCGTATAAAAAGGCCAAAATTTGTTATTGAACATAAAAACCATGACTTTTCGTACTGGAGCACTGTGCAAACTGTGTTATTTACGGACGAAAGCAAATTTTATATTTTTCGCCCAGATGGGTAGTCATACCATCTTGATCAAAAAGTTTTCGGAATAACCCCCGTGTGGTGTTCCCATCGTTCCGATCGTAGCCAAGAGTACATTTATCTCAATTTGGGTTGAAGATTTTTTACAATTTTAGAAACGGCTGCTAAAACGCGTTCTCAATAATGGATTTTTAACTCGATAGAACAGAATTCACAGGGAGTCAAGTCAGATGAATTCAGTGGATGGTATTTGGTGCATTTTTCGTCAACAAATTTCGAATAATGATGGCACTATGGGACAGTGCGTTCTCATGATGCAAGATCCACAAGTTTTCGGCCCACTATTCTGTATAGAGCTTAAAAAAATAATTATTATTTAAAAATATTGTATACAAAAAATAAAAATTTTGCTTTTAATATTTGTTTGATCCATCTTAGGCATCAATAACCTCTTAAAGACGACAGCGCATTAATGACATCACTAAACTAAAGGCATTTTCTCATAATTACTAATTCCATATTTTCGTAAAAAAATTCCCATATGTGCTGTATTAGGCTTAAGTCTGGTGACTGGGGTGGTGAAGCCAGTCTCGAAAAAAGTACGCAGTATGATTAGGGCCGTTATCTTACTGAAGAATCCATTGGTATCCCAGGCCGAAGCTATTAACAGATGCCTCAGTATTTGTTCCAATATGATGTTATAATGATAGCGGACAATATTACCACACAATAAAGCCAAACGGGCCACTTTATTTGATGCCATGGCGCCCCAAAACATAACGTTACCTCCACTATGTTTAACTGTAAGTATAATATTCTTTGAATCAAGTGCAAATATAACACGTCGGTAAATATAACACGATTACGAAAATCCATACTCTTGTCTACATGTGCTTTAGCAAACTTGAGACGAAATTCACGATTCTTAACTGAAATTAGTAGCTTCTTACGTGTTATTCTGCTGTGGAATTCATTGTCATATAAAACTTTTATTATTGTTCGTGGAGCTACAATTTAATTGGAACATTTTTCGATGTGTTCTGCCAATAATTTCTAATTATCGTACAGTAACACGTCTGAATTTTGTTGTCTTAGTAATTTCTTCATATGATTTATTTTCCTTTTGGAGATTTACTACCATATATCGATCTGAAATATGTGTATCTTTTTAGTTTGGCATTTTCGAGGCTAAAAATTTAAATAATATCTTGTTTTATTAACACTTTGTCCACTTCAGCAATTGCAATGCTTCTAAATTTGAATAAATCAACAAATTTGCTATTAATTCGCTTTCTTCGTTTTTAAATTTCTATTTAATATACGTAAGTAGTTGGACGTTGTATGTAGACTTTTTTCCTGCTAATTATTATGCTTTTCCCTAATAACTTCTAAGTTATATTTTATTCATGTTATTTATGTCTTCAGATAATGTTAAGTATAAATACCTTAAACATTGGTATCATATCTTTTTCAAATTTCGCCTCTAATTCTCTAAAACTTCAAAATCTTCGGGTGTATGTAGACTTTTTTCCTTGACTGTATTCTTATAATTGGTGCCATCGAAATAAAATACTTTGTTTCTTTTTTTAAGTTTTGGGGGAAAATTTGTTTTTCTTTTGGTAGAAAATACATATTAATTAGTTGTCCGGTTATTAAATTGAGCCACTGTAAGTCCTAATGTAGTTTTAAGCTAAAAGCCTATTTACTTATATAAACAAATGAAGAGAAATAGAAAAAGTAAATGAGTTGTTGACATTTATGAAACAATAATTTGTTTTGACATAAAGTCTTTAAACAAAAACCAGGCCAACCAAAGCATTAAACGGAAGTCTTGTCTGACTTATATTGAAATTAAAATTTTAATTCATGTGAAAGATGAAAAAAAGGAACTTTAAACGACAAATGTAAGGTACGAATACCATTTTACGCCATTATATGAGAAGTATAGAAATAGAAATGAGAAAACCATTATACTTAGTCTGTAAAAGCACTTCGAAAAAAAAAAACAAAAATGGAATTTTTGTTTTCAAAATCTCTAGTTTGTTCAGTCAATTCAGCATATTTGCAAATTTTTGTCCATAATTGGAGAAACGTAAGCTCGTTTTAATGGACTCTTTTTGTTCTTAAATACCGTTGTATAGAAGTTTTAAAGCAAATATAGTGTTTTTTTAAAACATAATGTTTAAGGTATATAAGAACGAAATAGAATTTAAAAAACTTTTAATCCTGCTGTCAGGTTTTGGGCCATTTTGGTCAATTTTCTTGTTCTTTTTGTTGTGACTACGGAACGGTTCAACATATCAACTAAAAACATTATTTTTTCATTTTATTATTTCTACGAAGTTTTCTATGTTCCATGATGTAAAGGCTGATAACAAGAGGGTTCGTTTATGTTTATCGATTTTGTATAAATATATACATACATACATAGACATATAAATTTGCTGCTTATGGTGCACTTACTACCGCACTCAGACTTGCAGCAACTACATGTCACTCGTTTCCTAACAGATGATATTTTTTTACACCGCTCGCAGATGCTGCACAATAAACCAATGTTGCAATTTCATTGAAAGCGAATATTGATGTGTATAAAGCAACTCTTTTTTTGAAAATAACCATATTAAAACAACAACTGTATTATTTTTTTCGAACTGTACCGATGTATGTCAGTTTCTATACAACAAGTTTTTTTCTAATTCAAAAGCTGAAAAAAGTTATCAGAAGTGATATTTTGACCTTTCAAGTCTTCAGTGTGATCTAAAACGACCCTCTTCACCTGACTTTTTTTTGACGTTAATTTTTTGATTTGAAATCGGCAGCCAGTAAAAATTTCAGGCTATACTTTGCATGTTTTGAGAGTTGTTATTATTTAAAAGGATAACGACCTCGGAAAGCCACCAACTGTTCATCAATAGTTACATATTCGTAGCAGTTGTAAAAAATTGGAAGATTTACTTCCCAGCGATCGCAAATATCTGAAAAAGCAGCGAACTTGTTACGGTTTTGTATCTGCTTTCGTACAATAGTTTCGTCGAAGCGGGGAGCCCACCAAATCTTGGAAAAATTACCTTTTTTTAATATTATTACTCGGAAAATAGGATGACTAAAACTTGCATAGAACAAACCATTCTGCACGATAAGCACCTGTAAGAACGAATGTACAAAAGTACGAGTGCTAAGTGGAAGTTCGCTTATCTCTTCACTTTTTCTCAAATTCTTCTCTTCTTTACTTGTTTGTATTTTTACGAGTAATTATTATTTTTCTAGTGTTTGGAGAAAAATTAACAAAATAGAACGCAATATATCGTAACATCTGGAAACGGCAAATTCTGTTGACCCTGGATGGGTAAATATGATATTATCGCCAGAAATTCTTTACTCCATACATTACTGATTGATGCCACATCTTCTTTATTTTCTAAAGAACTTCGTCGCATTGATTCCATATATATGCAATACTTTAATCCACAGCCATACAATAACGCTACAAACTGGTTAAATTACAAATAAATTTACAATTTCTGCCTCATTCTCGTTCTCCGCTCTTCATGAGGTTTCACCCACGGCTACGAAACACTCTGTTTATTTGGGCATTTTGAATGGAAACTTTGTTTTCTTGACTCAAACGTCGATGCCATGGCTAAATTGATGGTAAATATTGTTACGAAAATAAAGATGTCTAAAAAAGGAAATACACCACTTCAGGGACTGTATGGTAAGATTTTAATACAAACTTTATTGGTTTGTGTCAAGGCTCTGTATCTGTTACTGCCATAATTGTCTACGCTATTAAGAGTACTACCGCATGTATAACAACATCGAACTGGCAACATCGATTCTTTTTTGTGTATTACAATTTTACATCTTTTGAATTTAACGTCGATAAATAGATATTTTTAGTAACTACAAGAGTATTCAAAATTGATAAGGAATTGCAATAAAAGGTAGTGCATTTCGTTCGGTGATATAGTAATCGTTTTGCAGTCATTAAGTAAAGTTGTGTTTAGGCGTAAATAAAATTGTTATATAAACGAAAAATAAGTGCAAGATAAATAAGTTACTGTATTAAGATAAATTGTATAAAGATAAAGTGAGTAAATAAAAACTATAAAACATCAACAAGCAGGCTGCAATTACTTCGTTTGAATGTTGCTTTATAAGATAAACGGCCGGATTATAAAGACAGACATGATTAAGTTATTCTTTTGTGTGATAATCACCGACCTCATGTCGCAAAAGTTTCAAAACAATTAGTAGAAACGATCAAATGCGGCGATCGCCGTATTTTCGAACATTGCTCCGTCGGCTGTTGCTACGAATACAATATACTCACACCTCTTTATACAGGCTTTCTTTAATCGCATTTCGCTATAACGACCTGTTTATATTATGGAACATATTCGCTTTAACAGCAATTAACCTCGTTCTACGGTTAAAAAAATATGGAGTCTCCGTTTTTTCATTTCGGTTTATGGCCTACATTTTCAGAAACTACCTAGGACGTAAAGGGCGATATAAGTTTATTTCTTAACATGTCACCAAATCATTTCCTTTGAAGAAATACAAAATCGACTTCAAAGGCGAGAAGTTTTTCTGAGACGGGATTTGAAAATTGGCTCAGAAGTGGAGAAAAGATGTAAGCAGTGCTTTGATAAAGTTGTTATTTCATTATCTGTTTAAGGTCAAAAACGGAACAAATAAATTTGTAGTTCCAATACACCTATTTTAAATACGACACCCAATAAAACCCGGAAGGGTTACTCAGTGGGTTGCCAACCCTGTCTTTTACACACAGACGTGGTGGTGTATTGTCAGCTGTGTCCATAGGTAATGTAGATTTTGGGGTATAATTTTGTTCTAGATGTTCTGGGCGTGAGAATTTACTATGACGTTCGTAGGAATGATCATATATTTCAAGTGTCGAAAGAAGCATTCAAGTTCTTTGGTTTTTTAAGATGGTGCAGGAAAGGGCGAAGATGCTCATTAATGACAGTAGGACAGCCAACTCTATCGATTCATTAGAGTACCGTCGCAATGTGGCATGTGTCATTGTTCTATCGGTATTATAAAGAAATTTTTTCTGACGAAATTAAGGAATTAATTCATAAGAATCATATATTCTTAGGTAGTACTGATATATCTCGTAGATGGTATCCCTTTGTAGTTGATTGTCCTGTGAATCGCACAATGCATTATTGGGAGAATTCGTTTGTTGGGCGCACTGTTTGCTTGTGGAATGATCTTCCAGTGAAAGTCTTCCCTGCCGCTTATGACATGAGAAAATTTAAGCCTAACATCCGTAAACACTATTTCCTCTATCCTCCTTCCCACAACCATTTTTCCTAGTACCAGCACAATACACTGCATGAGTAGGGGCCATCTCCAGGATGCTGGTCTTATGAAAAAAAAATCAGTAGGTCCTCTTGAATGAGTCTGAAAATAGAATTGGGTGCAGTTTATTGAGTGAAAGAAGTACCACTTTTTTCACTTATGATATCGCGGGAATTATGTTTGTGTCTTCTGACGTATTTTCTAGTGCATATTTGGCGTGAAATCGTTATCATTTAGTGATTTTGTAAAGGAATTGCTTAAAATGTAAATTTTAAATGGTTTTTATTTTTAATTATTTTATTTTTATTTTTTGTGGTTATTAGATGTTCTTTTATCAAGCGAGGGAAAACATGAACACAAAAATGTTTGTATTTAAGCCTCCGGAGATTTGCTTGTTTTTGTTCTTTTGTTTGCGGTTTTTCACCATGAACTTCTGGATCACAAATTAATACCCAGAGCATCTAGTAAACATTTTAAAATATTAAATAAATTTAAGAAAGACAAAGAAATAAATCGTGCAATTCAATTATAAGTATGTAGTTAAAGACAATGAGGAAGAAAGAAGGAATTGACAAAAACAAAAACAAAAAAAAAAAAAAACACAAATTGCTTGCATTTTTAATAAAATCATTAAAAGTGAATTTTTAACCATTAATAATATGTATGTATTCCCCTTGTCATAGTTGTTAATGGAAAAATATTCCATTATTTTCTTTCGTATATTTTTAGCTGCCTCTGTAGCTGTTTCATCCTGGACATTGGTAGCCATATCGTGTGAACGCTATTATGCTATATGTCATCCTTTACGGTCAAGGACTTGGCAAACCATAAATCATGCTTATAAAATAATTGGTTGCATTTGGTTTGGCAGCATTATTTGTATGGCTCCAATAGCCATCTTCAGTCAATTGATACCAACCAGTCGGCAAGGTAAGTAAAGAAAAAAAAATCATTTTTGTAATTATAAATCCTTTCACATCTCATACGTTTACCATTCAATAAATATTAATTCTCTGCCTTGCTTGCTTTACACTTTTGACAAATTTTAATTGCAATTAAAATAAAGGATATATTCGCAAAAATGCTTTTTCGAATACAATTGTAATGCGGCTTATCAACAATACCATCCATCAGATCGGTTTAATTAAGTGCTGCAACATTAATAAAATTATACGCATTTTTTTTGACGATGAGATGACATTGAGTGACAAAAGAAGAAAGAAGAAAAAGAAAAAAATAATTCGCAAAATCCATCGTAAATAATAATTCTGTTAGTTTGCGTTGGTTTTAATGAAAAACGAAAATGAAGAAAATGGATATAAAATTTGTTTTTAATGGCTCAGTAATGGACCACATTGTTTGTCCATAAATGGTCATCAATATGATGATGAATCAAGTGTTAATTAACATCAAGAATATTTTTGATATTTGTGTTCCATAGTTGGGATCACACGATTGTCGCAATGCACCAATTATTGGTACGGAAATCGTGTGACCGCCGAATAAGTAATAATGCAGCAAAAATACTAAAAATGCGCAAATATTTATTGTGTTTTTGTGCGACAATCGAAGTTGACAATTCGTACCAATTTTGAAATTTTGAAATTTATTATCGCAGAATATATTTGGAAAATTTAGATATTTCACAACAATTAAGCACAATAGAAATTGTGTCATATTGGTATATTTGCGACAATCGTGTGTTCCCAGCTAATTGCTATACAGAGTCTAGGATAACACTATTTTAAAGCTACTCTTTATGTCTCTGGGACATTGAACAATAGTCAGATGGAATAAAAATAAAAAATCAAAAGTCAATTTTAAAAGAATCGAGTTTTTCTATATATATAAACCCTAGATTTGACATTTTTATGTAATTTTTTTTATGCTGCTAATAAACCATATTTCTTAACTGTGTTAGCAGCCTTTAGTACATTCCCTCTTTATAATGTGAACTCATAAATCATATTTTGGTTTTTATTCTTCTTTAATATTTTCCATACAATCGTTGTTAAAATCTTTTAATCTTTTTATTTTCATCTTGTTTTTTTGTTGTCTTTTCTTTGTTGAAGGTCTTCGCAAATGTCGTGAACAATGGCCGCAGGAGGCTGTTGGCTATGAACGTTTCTATAACATATTTTTGGATTTGGCATTGTTGGTACTGCCTTTGGTCATTTTGTGTGTCGCCTATATACTGATAACACGCACTCTGTACATGGGCATTAGAGATGAAAAGGCGCTTATATTTGGTAACAAAAATAACAACATGAACCATAGTGGCAGTGGCACTGGCACTGGTACTGGCAGTAGTAATGGCACTGCAAATGATGTAAAAATCTACACTCAAGTGGAGACTGAGTTGAAGGCGCCAACTGTTTTCAATTTGAACATGTCATTTCGTTATCAAACACGCAAAAATAACAGCAACTCAGTAGCAGCAGCATCAGGTGATGCATCATTGCATATACTAAAGACGACTGTAGCTGCAGCAAATAACAATGGCAGGGACAATTGCAAATATTATGCTGGAAGCAATGCGGGGAATAATAAATATTCAGCAATGGGTCCAGTGGCAATACCGGTTTATAGCGGTAGAAAAAGTTTATGTTTTAATACAACTCAAAACGCTGAAGCGGAAACGGAAATATCTTTCAAGGACACAAAAGAACAAAACCATAAACAACAGTTACCACAACAACATCAAAAACTTCAACAACGGCGTAATGGTATGGATAGAAAATATATTTTTTTTTGTTTTGGCATTTTTTTATATTCCTGGCAAAATATTTAGATTTGTTGTTGTTGACTATGAATTTCTCTGCATAAGAGAACCGAACCCTTGAGCGAAATATGAATTTGAAATTGTGTCAGAGTTTATTTACTTATACTTTTTTTCTAAAGCTAATGCATTCTGCTGTAGCTTCCACGAAATTTAAAAAGATTACATTTTAAAAGCAAAAGAATTTCTTGTCAAAATATTTTTGTCTTCATATCACGTATTACATTCAACAAAATTTTATTTCCGTCAATAAAAGAAGATTGGATGTAATAAGGAAATAGGAAAACAACTACAGTCGACCAAGTCCGAATATGATAAACCCTTATGCTATGTTCGCACGACTTTGGATTACTTCGTTCTCTATTTGTATTACTTAATTGGATGCTACCGTTCGCACGGCACATTTTAACAGCTAGCATATGAAGACAATGCAGCGAGCGGTCATTATGTTCTTTGTTGTCTTTATTTCGTTTATTTTATTTTTTGGATTTACATACATAAAGAGGTCAATTTAATAAACTTGCAATCGTTAATCTATAATTAAAACATTTTGATTAAGAGCTAATAAGTATGCCAGACACTGATTTTGAGGTAATACAAAAGGTAATAGAAATCGAATTACTTACAATTTGAGTGATTTCTTCTCAAGATTTTATATGGAAATTTATGTGATTAATTTCATAATCGGGGATTGTATTATGAATGAGAGCGCGAATGACGAAAAAACAGTGTCGTGCGAACATAGCATTACAATAAACAACTTTGTTAAAAGCAATTTAAAAAGCATCGCAACAAAAGCATACGGCTTTCTAAAGGAGTAATGAAAATATCAAAATTAGAAGCAACGAGATACGAGGGCGGATTGATATTGAAGCTACCCAAGTAGGAAAAAAACATTTTTTTTTTTCAAAAACCATTCATTTCTCAACATGGTCTCCTTTCAGCTCAATACACTTAGTAAGACGATTTTCCAACTTTTTTATACCATCTGAATAATACGATTTTGGGAACTCCTCAAAATACGCATTAGTTTCGGTAGTCACTTCTTCGTTTAAGATGCATCTTTTTCCTGCGAGCCATTTTTTCAAGCTTGGAAACAGGAAAAAATCACTAGGGGCTAAATCTGGACTATAAGGTGGATGATCAACCATTCGAAGTGGATTTCTCGTAGTTTTAGCATCGTATCTAATGCTGTGTGTACCGGTGCGTTGTTTTGAAGAAAGAGCACTTTTTTCTTGTTTAAATGTGGTCATTTTTCCTTGATTGCATTAACCAATTGATCCAATAATGCACGATAATACTCTCCTGTGATTGTGGATCTCTTTTCAAGATAATCGATGAGCGATATTCCGTGTGCATCCCAAAATACAGTGGCCATAACCTTGCCAGCCGATTTCGCTGTCTTTGCCTTCTTCGGAGCACTTCCACCAGCTTCCATCTATTGCTTCGATTGATTTTTGGTTTCAGGTGTATAGTGGTGGACCCACGTTTCATCAACAGTTATTAATCTACGCCAAAAATCAGCAGTTTTATGCTTTATCATGTCCAAACACCGCTGTGAAGTGATCTGTCGAACTCGTTTTGCTCAACACTGAGCAAACGCGGCACCTATCTTGCCGATAGCTTTTTCATATGCAAATGTTCATGCAAAATGTTGAACACACGTTCATATGGTATGTTTACCATTTCAGCAATCTCACGTATTTTGACCCGGCTATCATTCATAACGATATCGAGGATTTTCTTGATATTTTCTTCAGTAACCACCTCTTTTGGCCTTCCTGTTGAAGGTATTGTTGCAATGCAATCCAATATTTTACCATATAATCTGACGGAGCAGATTCGCCGTAATGTTTATCAAGCTTTTCTTTTGTCTCTTTCGCCGTTTTGCCTTTCAAATAATAGTGTTTAATCACTACACGAAATTAACTTTTTTCCATTTTCCAAGAAACACAAAAGTTGCTTACTTCAAACGACTACAACAAATAAACTAATCGATGAATTTGGCTAAAATTTTAAGAGCTGACGTTTGACAGATCGTAATTTCTAAAAAAGAAAAAGTTTTTGTGTGTGTGCTGCCATCCAGCGCTAGGTAGCTTCAATGTCCATCCGCCCTCGTAAGCAATACTCTAATCTTAATCTCCTTATCGAACTTTAATTTTTAGAAACCCAATGTGCACAAGTTTACTTACATGCTTAAGAATAACATTTATGAAACATCGAATATGTTGAATTTTACTTTTTAAATTTTTTAATTAAAATTGTTCTTGTGATAGTGACTAAAAATGATATTATTGCTTTGGCCATTTCGAAATGTTTCATTTCAATTAAATTTTCAATTTGGCCAACATGAAAGTGCACAATTATTTCAAAATGTTTCTTAAAAGCAATGGAAAATTGCAATGAAATCAATGACAGCCAATAAGTTGGACAACATTATACCCTATTCTACAGTGTTTTCATGAATGTCATGCGATTATTATGCTCAATACTCGCATGTAGAGTGTAGCAAATGTGTTTGATTACTCACTTTTTTGTGAAATCAACTCTTTTTGCTTTATAAGTGCACAACATTCATTTCGACCTGATGTGGTTAATTGAAGTTTTAAAGAAAACTCGATAAGGAAAATGAAAAAGATACTTTCAAAAAATATTTCTACCAAAACTAAAAATATTGTTGTTCTTTTGTAGTTTTTTTCCATTAAGCAGCACAAAAACAATTCTCTTCTCTTCTTTGATTGGAAATAAATTGAAGTTTAAAATTAATTTCTTAGATTTTCGTAGAACAATGAAGAAGAAAAACAATTAATATTTAGAAATTATATCAGCAAAGAAATGACATATGTATGTATGTATGTATGTATGTATGTATGTATGTATGTATGTATGTATGTATGTATGTATGTATGTATGTATGTATGTATGTATGTATGTATGTATGTATGTATGTATGTATGTATGTATGTATGTATGTATGTATGTATGTATGTATGTATGTATGTATGTATGTATGTATGTATGTATGTATGTATGTATGTATGTATGTATGTATGTAAGATATGTACATATCTTACAATTGTAAAGAAATTTTGCAACTATTTTCATTAAAAAGACAAGACAATGTCAAAAGCATTTCTTTATTGTGTATAAGAAAATTAACGTTTTTTTATTTTTATATCTTAATTAGTAAAGTATCAATTAAAAAAAAAATAATAACAAAAATAACGTTTAAATTTTAACGATGCAAAACCATGCAATGGTCACATTTTTATTTCCTTTAATTAGATTCAAACAGTCGATGACAAAATGAAATTAAAAAAAGAATGATAACGTCGCCAAGTTCTCTTCGTGGACAACGTAATCAAAAGTGCTTGGTAACATAGTTGTTCATACGAGAATGTACATTTCACAAAAAGATTATATTAAGCAACTGACCGTACTCTTGGAAACTGCAAAGAGTGTTTAAAAAGAGCAGTAAAACTTTCATTTTAAACAAGACAACATAAAATTAATGAATTAAATGCAATTTTTATTTTATTTGGGTGAAAATAGCATGACATTTATGTTGTAAATATATTGTTTCAAAATAACACATTGGGTTAGAGTAACTGAGTCAAATCGCACCATCTTGTAGGTCAGAAAAAAGGTTCAAAATGACAATTAAATAAAGTGACGATTTTATTTATCTCACTTATGCTTTTAAGAAGCAAAAATTCAACGGGAATACGTCGATAACGTAAATACATAATTTACTACAACAGGGGCTTCTGCCTTATTTCGAAAGGTACATTAAATGTTGAGACAGTTAACACTTTGCCTTGTATTATTTTCCCGCCATATTTAGTAATATTGGTTCATGCTCATCTTAATACGATTAAAAAAAAAAATAAATACAAAAAAGAACATCAGGTACCAAGCTGGGAAACTTGATTAAATAAAAGAACAAATATTTCTAATTTTGAAAGGACGATTTTAATTGACAATTTTGTCCAGCACTGATGGTAAAAAATGAAAAAAATCGATGTTAAAAGGTTCATATATCGCACTTGTACTGCTAAGGTGAGTCAACTCAAAATTTTTATATATTCAGTAGAGTCAAAAAACTGTTTCTTTTTTTATATTAAGTCTTATGGCACAAAGAGGAATACAACTGTACTTTGATTTTATGATTTTTGCTCAAGCCCGTGGCCAGCTATGGCCACATTATATCGTTTTCTGGCAAAAAATGAAAATTAACTAATTTGACAAGTGCGTTGGTATATATTTCAGTAGTACTTTCAAATGAACAATGGGTCAAGCTTCAAAAATAGGTCTTATATATTGCGTAAGTCAGAGCATAGAAAATTTTTTCAATTCTTATAAAAAAAATAAAATAAAACTATTGCACAAAACTCTTAAAGTAAGCCATTCTATTGCGCCACATTCCATAGTGACAATATCTGAATTAGCCAATACAATAGGATATCGTTATAATATTTTTCTACAAATAAATTTATAATTGAATTCCTTAGCAGTTAATTTTAAGTTTTAAGATTCCCATGAACTTTTTGAATATTTTCGCTTTTTTACACTTTATGAGATTTCCCAGTGGTTTTCCCTTAATTCGTATAAAAATGTGTTGAAATGCTTTTATTGCAGATGATCAAATTCAAAAGAGTGTTTGCACTGGTGAAACGGCTATAGTGTTGAAAACATCAACAGCTAATCAACGTAAATTTACATCCAAATCAATGGTGGTCGATGGTCGTAGTCCGCAACTATATTGTATGCGCACAGCATCTGTAAAGTCGTTGAATCAAAGTAACGGCAGTAAAAATGTAAGTAGTGATGGTGATGAAATGGCTGGCAGCTCGTCGTGTTATTCATTGAATACAATACCGAGGTATCAACAAAGACATAATTTAAATCAAAAACAGCAGCAGCAGTGTGAACAAAATCAGTTACAACAGCAACAACAACATCATTACCAGCATCAAATGCAAACTACAGATGTGCTTGAACAAAGGCGTAAATTGAATTCAACACCCAGTTTACGCATCACAGAATCGGCGCTTCGAAGGTAAGTGTGATTATGTGTCTCTTAACGCAGCAAAATAAAATCAGACCGTCGTAAAGGACTAAAAGATACCCTGCATTTGAAAGATGTAATAACTTTTCTAATTTCATATAAAGACTAATTTTAAATGTTAAGTGTAGTATGCAATGTCTTATTTGCTTTAAAGCAAATTTCTTCAATCTGCAGCAGACAGATTGCTAATGTCGAGCACAATTGAAATATTTTTTTAATGACTTTTTTAAGAGAATTTCAAGAGATTTAAACGATAACGATTATGCGGTAAGAAGGACTAATGGAGCGGCTGAAAGCTTCTCATCTCTTTAATTGTGTTTACTTTTACGTCTATTTTCCTTTCGTCTTCAAAATTTGTCATAAAATCTGTCTCAAAAATGAAATTTATTTCAACAATACTGATGACAGTGATATTTTTCTTTTGTTACAAATTTACAAACAGAAAACACATTTAAAACAGACTGTTTAAGTTTAAAATTTAATGTCGTTTTTTTTTGTAATTAAATTTTCTTTCAGATCCAATCTTGAAAAGAATTTGGAGAGTAAAAAGCGTGTAGTAAAAATGCTTTTTGTTCTTGTTTTGGAATTTTTTATATGCTGGACTCCCCTGTATGTCATTAATACGGTGGCCATGTTTATTGGCCCAGCTATTTACGAGTATGTAGACTATACGACGATAAGCTTTTTCCAACTGCTGGCCTATTCATCGAGCTGTTGTAATCCTATTACCTACTGTTTCATGAACGCCAGTTTTCGACGAGCTTTTGTAGATACTTTTAAAGGAATACATTTAAATGGCGGCAGTTTTTGGCATAAAAGTTCAAAAACTGCTACAAATTTAT
This sequence comes from Wohlfahrtia magnifica, assembly GCA_023159175.1. Lineage (NCBI taxonomy): Eukaryota > Metazoa > Arthropoda > Insecta > Diptera > Sarcophagidae > Wohlfahrtia > Wohlfahrtia magnifica. Next base: position 3,196,569 of record JAKWBJ010000060.1, read on the forward strand.
CAATGGCTGGCAATTCAATTGCTTTAGCCAACAGTTGTACAATGATGACAGCGAATACGGTGCTGGATAGTCCAAGACTTTAAAAATAGAAATGGTGCTGAAACTTTGCGAAGAATAAAACAACGAAGAAAAACCTAATATCCAATTAATTAAATAAAATTAAAACAAATTAATTAAATTTCTTATTTATTATGAGATTAACTTTTTAGTAGCAATTTTATAAATTAAATTGAAAAAAAAAAAAACAAAACAAACAAACGACGAAAAATCATTTTTCAATTAAAATTCTATGCATGTGTGGTGGTTTTCAATATTTTATTGCAGAAATTCAAATTTTGTAAGCTACCTGATGGAGGAAAGCTAACTTTTAATTTTATTTTTTAAATCGATAACTAACAAATACATATCTGTGGCTTGATGCTGGAACGGCCAATGCACTATGGTTCGAAATCGATATTTTTTTTTGGCAAAACTTAAACATTTTTCTGTTTTATGTGTAAAAAGTGCATTTATTTTCTTAACGGCAACACTCCAAGCAAACAAGAAAATATATTTAAAAAAAAGCAGTTAGCAACACTGGTCTGCTTCGCTTTCAAAGTTGAAAGTTTGAACAGGTGTTTTTAAATAAGTGTTAAAACAGTGTTATAATTGTTTAACGAGCAAACCTTAAAAATTAAAGTTATAAAGTATTTAAAAAAATAAAAAAATTTAGCCCAAGTTAAGTAGTTTCATGGTATATTTTTGAATTTTATATATGTTGAGTCCATTGCGTAATTCTTGACATTGTGATTGTGTACACAACCTATAAGTTCTGTGGACTAAAAGTTGTGTTTGGGCACGAACTTGCAAGGAAGTTTAAGTGTGGAAGTGTTCGTATGCATATATTCATATCTTGCCAGCACTTTGCAGCAAACTCCCACAATTGTTATTCTAGCGGGTCCGCCATCTAACGTTTTTTTTTCAACTAGTGCTTATTTCGTGAATGGTAACACTTAGCTCATGTCTGATTTGACAGATAATTAGTTTTATCCTTCCGCTGAACGAATATAGTTATGTATACGCTTGAACAACGCTGAGAATCTGGGCCTGTGATCGACTTGCAGAAGATGCCAATTTTGCTAAAAAAATCATCTTTTCAGATGAAGCTCATTTTGATCTTCGCGGGTATGTAAACAAGCAAAATTGTCGTATTTGGGGAACAGAAAACCCGCACGCATACATTGAAAAGCCGATACACCCAAGACGAGTCACTGTTTGGTGCATATTTTGGTCCAGAGGCATAATTGGGCCATTTTCTTCGAAAACGAGCAAGGAGTGGCCGTTACAGTCAATGGCGATCGTTATCGGGCCATGTTGAACGAATTTTTGTTCTCAAAAGTTGAAGAGAATGATATTAGAAATATTTGGTTTCAACAGGACGGCGCTACGTGCCACACAGCCACAGAAGCTACACTCGATGTTTTGCGCCCTGTTTTTGAAGATCGCATTAACAGCATTATCGCATTTAACACCGTTAGACTATTATTTGTGGGGTGCCGTCAAAGACAAGTGTTACGTCAACAAGCCAGAGACAATTGACGCTTTAAAGAACAATATTCGTGAAGCCATTGGTGAACTTCAGATGCACACAATCGATAATGTGCTTAAAAATTTGACCGATCGTGTAGGCTACTGTATGGCCAGCCCAGGCAGTCATTTGAATGACATTATTTCCATTATTAACTAGAAGGATTGTACTTTCAAATAAAAAAAGAAATTTGAAAAAATATTCAGTAGTTTCTTTTTATAGCATTTTCAAAAAAAAAAAAAAAAATATTTGGCGGACCCTATATTTAGCACAATTTTTGATTAACCATACCAACATGCTTTGGGTTTGGAAAATAAACAAGCGCAAATATGATGTGCTAATAGAGTGGGTTTTTAAAAAAATCAATAAAAATCTGAATATTAACAAAAAAAAAAAAAAAAATTAAATAAAAAAAAATTTATATTGGTATTCCAATAATAAATGAAAACAGAGGTAAATAAGGATACTATTCAAGATATTTATATTTATATTTATTAAGAATCACGATTTATCAATTATAATAAATTCAGACACGCGATCTAAAATCTAATTTTATATACCAATAAGTCGAACGTCAAATTAACAACACGCTCATCTACTCAGCTGTACTGCGTTGCCATATGTCTCCGGTTGAGCTGTGGTGATGTTGACTATCGAACATATATAATTTTGCTGCACATATAAAAAAATATTTAGCGAAGCACAATTACAAATTAGATCAGTTTCAACAAGTCCAAGAAGGTATAATTGTCAATATTAAACAGAACTATATGGTTCAACAAACTAAAAAGTAAATCGTTTTAGACCACAAGTTTAACCCATTAAAACTTGACAGAATCCGATAAGCTTGGGCAGTATCCGATAAGCTTGAGCAGGTTGATCTTATTTTATTTTCTTCATTACACCGTAAACCTCTAAGAAATCATTAGTTTCAGATGGGATATCTTCCCTTTTAGTGGGCGTGGGGTGTGCGCGTGGTCCAACTGACTAGATGATTATTTTAATTTATGCCAAAAAAAAAAAAAATAAATTGATTTGTAAACACAGTGCAATGTCAATATTTGGGTGTTTTGAGTTAGTCGTTGCATTAGTTTCCTTTTCTTAATTTCTATTATTTTGTTGAAACAGAGAGAGCTGCTCTTATAAGGGTTTTGCTACCCAATGTTACTATGAACTCATATATAAAATCAAAACTTTAAACTCAATTTTCTCAAAAGTAAAACTGTATATTGAAAATGGCTATTTTAGCACCATGACACAGATATGTATTTAAGAATTCGTAAAATTATAAAAAAGCCATATATTTGGGGAATGTTTTTTTATAACCAAACTTATGACATGTTTACACGAGTAAAACACCGATTTTTGCTTCGCGAATCTTTAGATTTGTTTCCGTTTGAATCATCTTCCAAAACATAGAGAAATTTCCATATTCTCTAATTTTAATCGAAACCTTGTCTGAATTGAAATTTCCAAAAAAAGTAAAATGGTAAAAAACTAAAGTTTAAAGAAAATATTATAAAATTAAAAAGAAAATTTTTTACTTAATGAAACGAAGTTGTCAAATCGAATTATGTACGTTTGGTGTAAACACAAAGATTTACAAACGTAATTGTAAGAGTAAACCAAGTAACTTGTATTAACTATAGTTTTTTAAACATTTAAATTCGGTTTTTCAATATTTCACTACTCTACTTGTATACATTTTAATGATTATTATCATTCAAATCTGAAAAATAAAAACAAACAAACGATTTAAATAGAGTATGAAAAATAATAATACGCAATAAATATTTTAAATGAAAAATAATTATTAAAGTTTCAACATAAAATATTCTCTGCTCTAAACTAGGCGTGTAAAATAATATTTCGAAGGCTTAAATTATAAACAAAATTAAATTAAATTAAAAATATAAAGAAAATTACAAAATACAATTTAAATACATATATATTGTATATTGTATTTACTATATAAATACTATATAAACACTTTTTCTAAATTATTCAAACTTTTTTATTTATGTATATATGTATGTAAAATTAATTGAAATCTAATAAAACAAGATCAAATATGTGTAATGAAAAAATAGAAATTTGCCAAAACCACAAAAAAACCATATATTAAAACCTAATAAATTATCAGAACAAAAACCAAAACAAAAGCTCTTTGTTAACAATATTTCTTTTATTACATTTAAATAATATATATTACACATGATATTGTAAAAAAAATATATTACCCTATATTGTACAATAAATTATTTTGTGCTAATGACAGAAGAAAAGCTGCATAAATCATATTTTTAAAAAACTATTGACAGATTTTAAATAAACAACTAAAAGTTTAAATGAGTTTGCTTTGTTTTTTTTTTTTGGTTAAATTGAAAACAAAAAATAAATAATTATTAAGAGGTAAGTTGTATAGCAACCATAACCATTGTTGCCAGAAGTAGGGGAAAATCCCTACAATGTGGTATTTTTGAAAAATTAGTTTTCCCAATAATTGGTAAAAAATATGTCTAATATACCAAAGTCTGGCTTGAGAATAGGTCAAGCTATTTGATGATGGACAAGAAATATTTATCTGGGGCATCTGTCTGTAATCTCCTTCAATTTCACTAGACTACCAATCTTTCTGTCTGTGCAAATTGGTAAATTGTTATTTTTATTCAAGCAGTCCAACTTGAACCAAAAGTTTTTGGGTTTTCTTCGTCCTCCAGGAACCATGACGGTTATACGTTGCAATATTAACAACTTCCAGACGCAGGGTTTGCCCAATCCGGCCAAATTTTTGTTGTCGTTTTCATTTCAATTGGTTGGCAAGCTCTGAATATTGTTATATTCCGTTAATGTGTAAACCGAAATATACTGCTGAGGAGTTTTGAGGGTTTGGTACTTAGTCATGTATAAAAAATCATATCATTCAATGTGTGTGTTGAAAGATATTTGAAAGATATTTAAATCACTGAAGCATCTTTAAATTTGTTTGCCTAAATGTTCAATTTTAAAAACTGTGGTAATTTCGATGGATTAATAGACGTTTTACAAAATTAAGGAAAGGCATTATATGTATTATGTATTTGTACCTGAATTTAATTAAAATTATCGTTATTATTTTATAACTGTTGTTTTTCTTACATTTTAGTGACTAAAGTGCTTAGGGATTTTTGTAGAGGATATCATTTTAAAGTGTAGAGGAAAATCGAATTTTATTCAGTATGCGCTGAAACGAAAAAAATGAACTATTTGGAATGGATAGCTTCCCAATGTCATCAAAGATTCATATTTCTTTTGAAGTGAGTTAGATGCTGGCGACACAGTGAACAGTGTATGTTTTTTTCTGTTACCCAATGAGGTCGTGTTTCCCTAAATTACATAAAAGGATAGTGCTCCTAGAACCACCGATCGAACTATTTGAATGTTATTTTGTTGTAACGCTATTTCACGATGTAACGTGCAGTCAATGTTGCCATATATATATTCTTTTAAACTGAAAATTGCTTTTCAAGTGAAAAAACTGCACATACGTAAAAAACTAAAAAAATATACATATCGTCACATAATATTTTGGGTAATTACATCATAACCAAGCAAAACCCCGATTTTGATTTTCTTGTCGCCTACGACCTTTTGGATTTTAGGTGACGATAACGGGTATGTTCCGTAAACGACTTCAATATCACTCGATTCGGGCTTATAGTATAGTATATTTTTTATATGATATAATAACAATGTGCTCGAATTTGAAAATTTTTTCCGACAAGCCGGGTACTTGGAGGGTAAGCCGAATTCGATTACGCTAAATACAGTGGTGCTAAGCGTTTTTTAGGTTAGCTCTTGTGTTCGAGATATACCATTATTTCGAAAATGGAGGAGGTCATACAATATATATTCACGTATATAAAAAATAGTTTATTATCGAATAAACTAGAAAAAAAAAACATAATTCCGCAATAAAATTACCTTTAGATAAAGCTGAAACTTTTTTTTAATTTGCGCAGTTTTATAAATGTAAATTTTTGACAAAGGAATAGTGGGATCACATTACTACGTGCTAGAGGGCTGCGCAAGCACAACTTTAATGTTTTACAAGCAATTTTCAGTCATTTTAAATATTTCATCACTTGTACTCTTGTTTTAATAAATGAATGCTTCAAAGAGAAAATATTTCAAACCACAAACAAAATCGAAAACCTCAAAACCATAGAAGAAAAGAATGCAAAACCTTTAAAACAAAGGAAAATTACCGAGGCAAAATTCAAACCCAATCAATAAAACTTTGTGTTGGCGATATACATATATTTCTTGTTGTTTTTTTTCCTTTGGTCTTGTTTTTTGTTATTGTAAGTTTCACAATTCACAACAATATATAAGCACGGGACTACATTAAATACTCCCTTTCTCATTCATCACTCTCATTCTCCTACTCTCATAATCATGCTAAGTTCTCTTTGTTAATTTCATACTCACTCTACTGTACATAATGTGCGTGCTATAGTTTAACGTTTTTTGAATTGATTATTTTGTTTTCCTCTTATATTTACTGTCGAACAAAATACGAAAGCAGCCACAGTATGTTTTTGAATTTTTTCAAATGATGCAGTGCTTGTTTTGTTGAGAATCAAAACCAAAGAACTTTTGATTTTACTAAAGAAATTGCACTAAATACTGTCATATGTTCTTCGGTATAGTAGTGTCGGCTGGCTTTCAAACGGTTTTGCGCAGCCCTCTACTACGTACATAAGTACGTACGTATGAGTGATATTTTATTAGTGAAGCAGATGTCTAACGCATGCGTACGAAGTTACGTAGTGTGTACTGTGATCCCACTGTTCTTTTGTCGAAAAATATATATTTATAAAACGACTGCGCCAAAATATGCAGATTCCTTAGACCTAAATGTGAGTATCACACCCTGTGTTAATTCCCTATTTCTTTGTGATTAGTGGTCAAAAAAGGACTAATTACATTGTCGGGTTAAAAAAGGTAGGAGTAAACCTCACCAAAATTATATTAAGCATGACTATTGAAAGTTAAAAACTTAAGTATACAATTACAAAAAAACTTACTTTTTAAACAAAAAACTTCAAAACTGCTCAATACTTAAAAAACTGCAAAATACCGATAAATCTGCGCACTTGGCAACGCTACGTGCAAATCAAGTTTTAAATCGGGTACTAAAAATCTGTAAAAAATGGTTTCAATTTCGGATTCGAGTTAACCAAAATAAAAAGTTTAGGTAGGGTTTCCGTTCAGGGTTCGGGTTGGTTTCAAAATTTAAAAAAGTACAAACTTTTATTAGTATAAAATGTATTTATATTTCGACAAAATTTTCGTCTAATTTTATAATTAATTTACTTTTTAAGCTTTTTTTTAAATATGTCCTTTGAGACCACAAAATAAATTCCAAGGTTGAATAGAACCTTTCTAAGCTTACTTGCTAAACAGGTACTGCGAATACATATAATCTTAGCCGCTCGATACACTTGATCCCATTTAACACGTTCGTGGACATGAATGCTATAGCACTCATTTATATGACAACGCAGAATGACGTGAATGCTATAGCATTCGATAAATTAAAGATTATTATTTTGAATTGAATTTTATAATTAATTATATAATTACCAAATTTATATTATTTGGTAATTATAATACTTGTTAAGGTGTGGACTAACTGATTCCTAAGTTTTTTTCGTATAATCTTATCATAGGAAATACATTTTTAAACATTAAGCACATAACAGACAGCAAGCAGCAGACAGCAAAATGTCAAAATTAGTGTAAATACAATATATTACGAAAACAATTATTTTGAAGGCAGCACAACAAAAGCATAACGGCAGCAAAACAAAAATTTGTGATACCTGTACAGTATAAAATTTTAAATAAAAAAAGTAAAAATATTTGTTTTTATTTATCAGAAAACAACAGTATAAAATTAAAATAGTGATTGTATCACACAACATTTCAAACACATACGAGGGTGGATTGATATTGAAGCTACGTAAGTAGGAAAAACACAATTTTTTTTTTCAAAAACCATTCATTTCTCAACATAGTCTCCTTTTAGCTCAATGCACTTAGTAAGACGATTTTCCAACTGTTATATACAATCTGAATAATACGATTTTGGGAACTCCTCAAAATACGCATTAAATTCGGTAATCACTTCTTCGTTTGAGATGAATCTTTTTCCTGCGAGCAATTTTTTAAGTTTGGAAACAGGAAAAAGTCACTAGGGGCTAAATCTGGACTATGAAGTTGATGATCAACCAATTTGAAGTGGATTTCTCTCTAGTTTTAGCATCGTATCAAATGCTGTGTGAACCGGTGCGTTGTCTTGAAGAAAGAGCACTTTTTTCTTGTTTAAATGTGGTCGCCTTTTCTTGATTGCATCAACCAATTGATCCAATAATGCACGATTATACTCTCCTGTGATTGTGGATTCCTTTTCAAGATAATCGATGAGGAATATTCCGTATGCATCCCAAAATACAGTGGTCATAACCTTGCCAGCTGATTTCGCTGTCTTCGCCTTCTTTGGAGCACTTCCACCAGCTTCCATCTATTGCTTCGATTGATTTTTGGTTTCAGGTGTGTAGTGGTGGACCCACGTTTCATCAACAGTTATTAATCTACGCCAAAAATCGGCAGGATTATGCTTTATCATGTCCAAACACCGCTGTGAAGTGATCTGTCGAACTCGTTTTTGTTCAACACTGAGCAAACGCGGCACCCGTCTTGCGGATAGCTTTTTCATATGCAAATGTTCATGCAAAATGTTGACCACACGTTCATATGATATGTTTACCATTTCAGCAATCTCACGTATTTTGACCCGGCGATCATTCATAGCAATATCGAGGATTTTCTTGATATTTTCTTCAGTAACCACCTCTTTTGGCCTTCCTGTTGATGGTATTGTTGCAGTGCTTCAATCGACTACAACGAATAAACTAATCGATGAATTTGGCTAAAATTTTAACAGTTGACGTTTGACAGATCGTAATTTCTAAGAAAGATCGTAATTTCTAGCGCCACCCTCGTAATTCCATTCATTTTTATATTTTTGAGAAATATTAAAAAAAGCGATTTTATTTTGGTGGATTTGAAAATATTTCACTAAAAAATATTTTTCTACAAAATTTTTTTTCTAAAACATTTCACTGAAAAATATTTTTCTACAACAAATATTATTATGACAAATAAAACAGATGATAATGAAACCTAATTTTATTGCTGCTGCTGCTTTCAAAATATTTATGATGTTGATAGCATAGCAGCAACTGCTGCCAACAACAGCTTGCTGCTTGCTTTCATGTAAGTATTTAAGGCATCACGCTATGCACCTTTTCCATGATTGTGTTAATGTTGCTCCCAAATTAATAAAATGTTTTCTTTTTCCCAGTCTTAATATTTTCAGAGATGCAACATACACGATTGCAAAATCATTTTTAAAGAAGCTATCAATCAAACCGCTGACATTTCCATTTGAAGAATTTGATTTATGAAATCTTTCATTTTCTTTTAGAATTTATTTGGGCAAAACTTCATCGCCTTTTGAAGAACAAGACATTGATTATCCTATAAAACTATCTTCCGTTTCCACTTGTAAATTGTTAATCTATTTTGTGTGATTGGTTACTTTTTCATTACAAATAATCCGTGTTTTGTTATTTTTTATAATTTTTTATGAATCATATGAACCATTTCAACGAGTTCGGGTTCGTGTTCGGTTTCAATTTCTGTCCTTGCTTTAAATCAATTAGTTATGCTAACAAGTCTACTTCTACTGGGCAATTGGAAGGTCGGTCTTCCAATATTAGACTGACTGAATGTACTGTATTACAGTTAGTCGTAGTGGTGCTTTTTCATTTTGCAGTTTTTCTTATATTATGTAAAGGACTCCATATAAGAAAATATGTTACAAAAAAGATTTGGGTGCAATATTATTTCCTTCAGCATGAATATTTTTCTTTTAAAATAATTTAAGAAATTTTCTTTATAAAAATTTTTACTTTCTAAAGGAAACATATAAAGGGTTCGCCAAATATTTTTTTTTTGAAAATGCTATAAAAAAACTATTGAATAATTTCTCAAATTTCTTTTTTTATTTGAAAGTACAATCCTTCCGGTTAATGATGGAAAATAATCTCATTCAAATGGCTGCCTCGGCTGGCCAGGCAGTAGCCTACACGATCGGTCCAATTTTTAAGCACATTATCGATTGTGTGCAGCTGTATTTCACCAATGGCTTCACGAATATTGCCCTTTAAAGCGTCAATTGTCTCTGGCTTGTTGGCGTAACACTTATCTTTGATGGCACCCCACAGATAATAGTCCAACGGTGTCAAATCGCAGCTCCGAGGTCGCCAAACGACATCAGCTCTGCGGCTGATAATGCGATCTTCAAAAACAGGGCGCAAAACATCGAGTGTAGCTTTGCCTGTGTGGCACGTAGCACCGTCCTGTTGACACCAAATGTTGCTAATATCCTCCTCTTCAATTTTTGTGAACAAAAATTCGTTTAACATGGCCAGATAGCGATCGCCATTGACTGTAACGACCACTCGTTGCTCATTTTCGAAGAAAAATGGCCCAATTATGCCTCTGGACCAAAATCCGCACCAAACAGAGACTCGTCTTGGGTGTATCGGCTTTTCAATGTAAGCGTGCGGGGTTTCTGTGCCCCAAAGGCGACAATTTTGCTTCATCAGAAAAGATGATTTTTTTTTGTCAAAATCGGCATCTTCTGTAAGTCGATCGCAGGCCCACTTAGCGAAGCGTATACACAACCATATTCGTTCAGCGGAAGGATAAATCTAAGTATCTGTTAAATCAGACATGAGCTAAATGTTACCATTCACGAAATAAGCACTAGTTGAAAAAAAAAAAACGTTAGATGGCGGACCCGTTATAATATAAAAAATCTTAAAAACAAAAGTATTTGTTTTATAACTTGTTTTCTTTCATTATTCAGTCATTTCATTTTCATTTATCTTTTAATTGTTCATAATATTGTTGTCTATTGCGGTGTATGAAAATAAATGTTTCTTAAAAAAACATTTTCTTTGTGCGTCTGATGCGAAATAGAGACACATTTGAATAGCATCTACAATAGAATAAAATATAATAAAGTGGCTGCCACATCTGCAATTCTTAAATGTTGAGATTAAAAGGACACATGTGTGGGCTTAAATATCTTTAAATAAATAATACAAAGGAACATTGGAGGACAACATTTTACAACAATAATAACAACAATAACAAAAATATTATCTTGATAAAAAATATATTATTATATCTCCCCCTATTGTATTGTATATTGTGTAAGGTAATGCAAAAAAATAAAAAAAAATTTAGGGACATAAACCTACTTAATAGTCACCTTGGAATAGAAAGTGTCTGGCAAAGGACAGCTTATTAAAAGGTTTAAAAAAAATACTGTCATTTTAAATCCTGTATGTTAAAGCAAAAATTCAGATTTTAATATTTACGGCATAAATTTTCATGTAGATTGTGTAACGTTTATAGATTCGTTATAATAAAATTTATAGAAAAAAAATTTATTGCCATGACCTCTCTACGTTAGTTAGTTAGGACGGGTAGCCAGACCCGTCCAGCCCACTTGGGTCCAATATTGATCCAACTGTGATACCCATCAGTAATCTAAAAAATGGACAACCTATATGTCCGCGTCCCGGTGCAATCTGAACCAAACAGACGCATGTACAAAGGAAGAGATCTTGCCCATATTCACACCGGCCAGATCCGACAAGCCATGCAGAAACGGACTGCCAAGGAAAGCAATCCTGTCCGAAAAACTCGGGCACTGGCATAGGAAGTGCTCGACAGTCTCCTCTTCCTCCTCATCCTGACAACCCCAACAATAGTCATTGAACTGCAGACTAAATCTGCTAGCGTGCGCACCATCCACCCAGTGCAGAGTAATCACAGCCACAAGAGTTCGGAGCCTAATCGCTGCACCCCTATAATAGACTCCGAGCGAGCCCGAACATATAGGGGCCAGATTTCGATACAGAGCACGTTGGTTCATTATCCCACTGTAGCTGTGCCCTACCCCACAAGTACCGCATGACCATAAGTCTGCAAGAGGAGAGTGGCATCCCAACTGAGTGGTCAATCTCCTCATTTATGAGGAAAGAGCCAACCCTCGCGAGTCCGTCCACCACACTGTTTTCCCGGGTATCCGAGTAACCCCTTACCCAGACAATCTCCATCTCTACGTTAGTTTATAAGTTTTGATTTTACTCTAATGTGTACTTTAAATAAAAAAGAATAATTTGTTCATTTTTTTTGCCAAGTTCACGTTTTCCCGTTTTCCAAAAGTATTTCAAATTGCAAGCAGTATGGAATTTAGTACACATTCCAATAAATAATTATACAGTAATGCTGAAAATCAAGATTTTTTTTTAATGAATAACCAAAATAGATATTTAATGCAATTGTTAGCACACAAGCAATCTCATAAGCATAAGAGTTATCGAAAAATAAATTTTTTTTTGGTAAAAATGTTTAAGCATCATTTTTACGTTCTTAAACATAATAAACTAGTCCTCATCGTATTTTATTCACTTCATTGAAACACAGTTTTGTTGAATTGGGTCAAATTGTATTTTGTTTTTGTGCAATTATACTCCATTGACAGCATCATAACACATGGGCTGAAAAGTTTCGTGCCTAACAAAGAAAAAAAATTTTTTTTTGTACACAATTAGCTTTATTCATTAACGTAGTCTCCATCAAGAGCAATGCAATCATTCCAGCGCCGCCCTAATATTTCAATACCACTTTTGTAAAATAATTTATCTCTTGCCTAAAAATAGGCCTCTGTTTCAGTGACAACCTCTTCATTCGTGCGAAATTTCTTACCGATGAGTATTTTTTAAGATCTACAGATAGCCAGCAGTCTTTCGGAGCCGAATTTGACGAATGCGGTGGATGTGGGAGCAATTCGAAATTCAATTCATGTAGTATAGCCATTGTTTAAATTCAACAGTCAGCAAACACGGCACCCACTTTAAACAACACGTTCTTTGGTTATCTTTACGATATCAGCTAATTCAGGCAACTTCACTTTTCGATCATTCAAAACGATTTTGTGGATTTTTTATGGTGTTTTCTGGTGTTATCGCCATATTTGGACGGCCACTGCGTTCTGCATTATCTGTGTCTCTACGACCACGTTTGAAGTCAGCAAATCAGCGTATATTGTTATTTCTGATGGAGCTGAATTTCCAAGAAAGTCATTGCTTCCCTTCAACGGTATTTTTTCCCATCCAAAAGGCAGTGTAGAGCTAAAACATGAAATTGTTGATGATCCACTGTTCTGAAAATAAGAAAAAGAGGCGTCACTCTTAGCACAAGAACTCACAAACTAATTAATATTAAATATCATGAAATTGTAAGAGCTGTCTTTTAAAGATAAGCACTAACAGAAAAAAAGTTGAATGCAATAAAACTATGTGTTAGGACCGGGACTTTTCAGCTCATGTGTTAGCAAGCGAAATAATTTGATCAGAAATAAAATTTCGAATATTTTATTCTCTTATTCAATAATCATATCGCTAGAGAATCGAATTTAAATAAAATCCTCATAAAACGAGTATAATTATTTTGGTTTATATTCTTCCTTAAATTCATAATCGCTTTTTTACAATTTTTCTGTGGTGGTTTGTATAAGTTTTTTGTTCTTGTTCTGGTTTTAAATTCTTTTTCATTATATTTAAATGAGAATGTGCTTACTATGTATAGACGGTGTATATGCATATGTATGCGTGATTATATAATAATTTTTATGAATTTTACACGTGTTTTATTAGTCAACATCACTTGAAAGAAAGTTGAGTCCCCTTATTTGCTGAAAGATTGTTTCCCTGCTGTTTCTACTGTCAGCTGTTGTAGTTATTGTTAGTATTTAAGTTTTACTGCTCCTAACGGATGTGTCATGGTCAAATGCGGTGCATAGAAAATTATATTTTTTCTTATTTGTTTTGAGTGACAAGTAATTTAGTTTATAGTTTGCTGTGCACAGTGCTTTGATATGGAGAAAATATTGAAATTTTTATTTAAATTCAATTAAAAGCATGAAAAAGAGGTAAAGATGTCAACTTCAACATCAATATAAGCTAAGAGTAAATATAAATCAATATTCACTGAAAAAAGTAATTACATTACATGAGTTTTGTCGCAAGAAGTCTTGGGTAAATTCCAACTAAAAACAATAGATAGAGAGACAATATAATAATCATACAACTTGCTACTTGTACTTTCATCTAAAATTTTGCAGAGCATGACAGTTGGACTGTAGTGCTCAGTTCTAGTAAAAGTCGATATTAACTCGATCATATTAGTACTTAAGTTTTCGCAAACTTCAGCACTGTAAATTTTATAAGTTAAGACTTTGGAAATCGAATGTTTTTTTGGTTTTGCTGAAGCCGGTTTTTTAAAATGTCTATTTTTCGGAATAAACCGGTTGGAACGACCTATTTTTATATATATGGCAACTTTGAACATCTCACAAAGAATGCCAACACCGTGAAATCTTATAATATTTCCCCACTTGAGCCATAACAATAAATTCTTCTCATATTTTGTAAATGAACAACAATGTTTGAAGCTTGACAGGTAAGTAGTAGAGAAGCAGTTCATGATCAGCTGTGCTTTTGAGTTTAGAAAGTGTGTAAATGGATAGATATAAGAATGCAATTACTGCCAAAAAGTGTTAAGTGTAACGTCATTTTTCTACAGATGACCTTTGAAAGTGTGGAAATATTTTGAATGCCATGGAAAGCATAAGTCTAGATGTATTAAGCTGCAAAGACTCTTCGGCACTAGAACTTCTTATTCACTCTTAGTAATAACAGCTTATTTCTATACATACTAAGTAGTTTCAAAGTGCATTTGTCGGCACTTTTACAAAATACGCTGCTAAAAATGAATGACTGTCTAAAGTCTTCGCACGATGTGCTGTCGAGAACGGATGCATGTCAAGACCTTGAAAAACCTCGTGATTTAGCATACTTACTTGCAAGAAGGTACAATATGCTGGCAAAACCGACTTTGTGCATATGCATATGAGAAAAAATGAAAAGAATTTCTTTTTAATAAACTAACCGTTTACCCGGTTATTAGTTTAAATTTTAATTGAAAACCGGGTTTTTTAAATTGTTAGTACTCCAAAACCGGTTTTTGAAAAAACGTTTAGTGTTGCTAGTTCCATAAAACACATATCGTCAAAGGCTGTGAGATGTAAAAAACTAAGATTAGGGCGCAAAATGACTATTTGCAATATTTAGCTAATCACCCCTATTCTACATTTCGATTACGTCTCTGCATTCATTTACGTTTCGATCGAAAATTGGTATTCCATAAAAACACTGAATCGAAAGAAAAAGAGGAAGACAGTAACGTTCTTAAAAGCATAATAACATATGAAATAAAAAGAAACAAAAAATAAACAAAGGGGTTCAATAAGAAAACACACATTTTCTTTGTCTTTTTTAAGCAGAGGGACAAGCGTAAATTAATATTTTTTATATATTTTTTTACATTGTGCAGAATATATATAATTTAAAGAAACTGAACGCAATCGAAAACGGAGAAAATTTCGATTCGAATCGAAACACAGAATAGGGGCGAATAAGTATGCCCTGATATGCTTTTGGTGTATTTTTTTGTAATAAAGTGCACATCTATTTTATATTGTATCTTAATTATTATAGACTGGTTTAAAGCTTGACTAAAGGAAAATATCGACAAAAGCTAATGAAGGTTTACTTTTTAGAGTAACCGAGCTTTAATTAGAGATTAAACAACAAAAATAATATAATTAATTACACCAAAATTTTAATTATAAAATTTATGAACTTTCCGTGTTTGCTTATGCTTTATAGTTTCCTCTCAATGAGGATTTTCCATACTTTTATAAATTTAATCAAAACACTTTAATAAGCCCTAATACCCTCGTTGTTTAGATTAATTACTACTGTTTTTTGTCTGACTCTGAATCGATTTGATGCCAACACGTCTGGAAAGAAATTCAATTGAAATTTAATTGTTTCACCTAAAGAAACACCGTCTCCTATTCTTATTAAATCTAAAGAAAGATACCAAGAGGAACTGTGTGGGTGTATCATATTGTAAGACTTTATTAAAATGTATTTAATTTCACAGTGACAATCACTTAGAAACTTAAATTAGCATAATACCAATAATAGACATACAATATAAACACAAACAATATATCTCCGTGCTTATAAAATACAGTGGGTTGTACAGAGCAATTTCGAGGTAAATTTATAGAGAATTGTTATACCACAAACAACAGCTTTAATGCAACATAATAAAAAAAAAACAAAAAAACTTTTTATAACCTTTTGTGTTGTTCCCTTGATCTCTCTGTATCCCCCTCTCTCTGCTGCTTCCGTTAAAACACTATTGCCAACGATTTACTTTTTAACTATTTAATGGCAGATTGCTTTCATTTCATCGTTCTCCGTTACTGTATTTTCCAGTCACTTGTTTGCTTAACATATTTTTCCTTAAGCTCTCTCCCTCTTGAACTCTCTCTTTCTCTCTTTCTTCGTTTGCTTATAGACAACTTTATATGAATGAGTGAGTATGTGTCATTGTGTCTGCAATATTAAAGTCTTAATGTTGATGTAGTTGTTTATGTTGTAATATAATCTGATACAAAAATAATGTTTGAAAAGGGAGCGTGTATGGCATTGAATAAAAGTGTTGCCAGTTGCTGGTAACGATTTTTTTTACCTGATGATGATTGTCGCTTAAAACGCATTTTTATTGTTTATGGATTTCACTTGTTTGTGTTGGTAAATAAGGCGCGAGTAAAAAGTAGAAATATAATCAATTTAACTTTTAAACTACGAGAGGAGTTTGATAATTGAGTGGATCTTTAAATAAAGGCTTTTCATCTTCTCGATAAAAAAAATTTTTTTCGTTATATCTTGGCCAATGAATATTACTTTTACTTTTAAAATAATAATAATTTTAATATTAGCAAATCATAAAACTGACTTCACTTTCCCTGACTAAGAATCGTTTAAGATCGTAGAAAAAAGTTTTTATTGAAAAGATGAATAACTACGAGGGCGGATTGATATTGAAAAAAACATTCATTTCTCAACATAGTCTCCTTTTAGCTCAATACACTTAGTAAGACGATTTTCCAACTTTTTTATACCATCTGAATAATACGATTTTGGGAACTCCTCAAAATACGCATTAGTTTCGGTAACCACTTCTTCGTTTGAGATAAATCTTTTTCCTGCGAGACATTTTTTCAAGTTTGAAAACAGGAACAAGTCACTAGGGGCTAAATCTGGACTATAAGGTGGATGATCAGCCAATTCGAGGTGGATTTCTCGTAGTTTTAGCATCATATCTAATACTGTGTGAAACGGTGTGTTGTCTTGAAGAAAGAGCACTTTTTTCTTGTTTAAATGTGGTCGTTTTTCCTTGATTGCATCAACCAATTAATCCAATTATTCACGATTATACTCTCCTGTGATTGTGGATCCATTTTCAAGATAATCGATGAGCAATATTCCGTGTGCATCCCAAAATACAGTGGCCATAACCCTGCCAGCCGATTTCGCTGTCTTCGCCTTCTTCGGAGTACTTCCACCAGCTTCTACCAATTGCTTCGATTGATTTTTGTTTCAGGTGTGTAGTGGTGGACCCACGTTTCATCAACAGTTATTAATCTACGCCAAAAATCAGCAGGATTATAATTTATCATGTCCAAACACCGCTGTGAAGTGATCCGTCGAACTCGTTTTTGTTCAACACTGAGCAAACGCGGCACCCATCTTGCCGATAGATTTTTCATATGCAAATGTTCATGCAAAATGTTGAACACGCGTTCACATAATATGTTCACCATTTCAGCAATATCACGGATTTTGACCCGGCAGTCATTCATAACGATATCGAGGATTTTCTTGATATTTTCTTCAGTAACCACCTCTTTTGGCCTTCCTGTTGATGGTATTGTTGCAGTGCAATCCAATATTTTACCATAAAATCTTTGCTTTTCTTTTGTCTCTTTCGCCGTTTTGCCTTTCAAATAATAGTGTTTAATCACTACACGAAATTCACTTTTTCCCATTTTCCAAGAAACACAAAAGTTGCTTACTTCAAACGACTACAACAAATAAACTAATCGATGAATTTGGCTAAAATTTTAACAGCTGACGTTTGACAGATCGTAATTTTTAAGAAAGAAAAAGTTTTTGAGTTTGTGCTGCCATCTAGCGCTAGGTAGCTTCAAAGTCAATCCGCCCTCGGATTTCCCTCGAATTTTTATTTTTCTACCATCCTAATGGTTCATTGAAGTTTTTTACTTTAATGAGACAATTTTGTAACACATTTTTGGCATAATTTTTTGCTAATTTTCATAAGCCATATTGTTATTGCAATAATTTGGCCGACAATAATGTAAAAATAGAAAAAAACAATGACATTAACAGTGTTTTAAGGCTCAAGTTTTTTAATAAAAATAGAGATTCTTAGGTGAGTAATTTGGAGATAAAAATACATTTTCATAAAATTACATATAAATAATGATTATTAAGTTGTTAGGAGACCAGATGTTGAATTAAATTTAATGAAAGCTAGTTAGAGAAAATAAAAGGTATTTGAAAATATCAAAAGTTAATATTTATTTACTGAAATTGATTTTTTATTCAATAATTATAACTTTGTCTTAGAAATGTAATTACATATAAAAGAAACAACTCAAAAATATTAACGTGTAAAAAGTGGAAATTTTGTTCTTTTTCTCATTTTTTTTTCGTTTAAGTTCAGCACTTAGGTGATGAATGACCTCTACTTATGCTGTACATTGTGTAGTTACTGTTTGATTTGAATTTACTTATATGGTATCGTCAGTGGCAGGAAAATCTTTCACGGGAAGAATATTCTACAAGCGAATGAAGCGACCAAAAAACGAATTCTCTTTATAAGGCGTTGTACAGTTTACTAGACAATCAACTACATAGGGATGCGCTCTACGAGAAATTAATTCCTTAATTTCATTAGAACACATTCCGTTATGGTACCGATAGAACACTGAAACACACGCCACATTGCGACGATGCTCTAATGAAGCGATAGAGTTGGCTACCTTACCGTCATTAATAAGCTCCTTCGACTCTTTCTGTACGGTGCCAACAAGCCCCAAAAAAGGCTTTGAAGCACCGGCTCACACATGAGAGTTGTATTCTAATTTAGGTCGCATATGGGTCTTGTAAATATTAAGGAGATCAGATGGCGTGTAGTATTACTTACATCGTCTTAAGAAGCCGAGATACTTGAATGCTTCTTTCGATATTCGAAATATGTGATCGCTTCACCGAACATTACAATGAATTATCATGCCCCGAAGATCAAGGGCATCTGACTTCTCAATATTTACATTACTTATGGTAACACATAATAGCACAGCACCATTTCTTATTGTCAGAAAACAACATTGGATCCTGCTCTCATTAAAGTCAACCATATTGCTGGTATCTGCGAAAGAGTGGAAAGAATTGGAGTGAAGAAGAAGAAAGTTGTTAAGAAATATCAGAAATAAAGTGGGAGCAAGAACAGAGCCTTGCAGTACCATTGAATTTATCCTGTACTCGTAGGATGAGAACTCATCTATAACTACTCTTGTAGAGCGATCTCTGAGAAAGCTCGATATAAAGCAGTAAGTTTCGATTGAGTACCTTATGCCAAACGCCTCCGAAATACTCAAAGCCACAGCTTTGCTCTCACCAAGAACATGAATGAAGTTGTTCAATCTTGGAGAGCGAACAAACTGCTATTGATAGCCTCACCTTCGTTAGGGATTGCAGTTACATTGGCAAACTTCCAGCAGGATGGAAAAATACCGGCGCGATATGAGGCACTAAAATAGTTGGCTAATGGACGCGCTAGCGTTGAAGAGCACTGCTTTCTAAAAGTGCTGGTATGCCATCCAGCTCAGAAGACTTGTTAACGTTGAGACTTACAGATGAATCATATGGGGTTACAAAGATATAAGAGACATAAAATGTTGTATTTTCTTAAAATTTATTTTTTAGTTCTTTAATCATGTTACAGTATAATTAAATAAATTACAACGCACGTGACTAAAATTGTTTGTTAACTAATTTCCTCAGTTGAGAGGAATTTTTTGCAAATAGTTTACTTACACATATGGAAAAGACTGCTAATGTGATATGATTTTTTTTCTCAAATAGTTCAGATACTAAAATGCATTCCATTTTTGTAGTCTATATGTTTAATTAGGAATAAAAACGAAAATGGTAAAAAAGACTCATGTAACTATTTGCACAAATTACATACAGTGTAGGAACAAGTAATAGGGACACTTTTCTTTTTTCCAATAATATGTCATAATATTTGATGTATTGAGGTTTTGTTGACGGAAAATTGTTGACACGATGAAGTATTTAATGCAATCCAATGAAAGAAAACTGCAGAGACGAAAGGAAGAAAGCGTGGAACAACTGCCTGCTTGAATAAACTTTCAATTCGTACCTAAAAGATTAATTCTTTCAAGTCATCAAATAGCCTGAAAAATGAACTTATTGTTCCTGTTTCAAGTCACCAATAGGAAAAAAACTTGTGGAGACTAGACTTTTGCATAAAAGTGCTTGAAATGTATCTTTTAACAGCAAACGAAGACAACACCTGCACCGTTATAGTTTGAGCAACGGAAGGGTGAGGAACCACGCTAGTTCGGTTCCTGCTTTTATAAAGAATGACCACACATTCACGAACCTGGTTAAAAAAGTAAACCTTTTGGTCGAAATGTTTGCAAGTAATTCTTCTGGGCCGAATGGTATAGCAGCACTGGTCCTGAAGCAGTGCTCTTCGACGCTTGAGGGTCCATTAGCTTATCTTTTCAATGCGTCATATCGCGCCGGTATTTTTTCATCTTGCTGAAAGGTTGCTAATGTAACGCCAATCCCCAAAAAGGGCGAGGCTGAGAACTACCGTCCAATAGCAATTTGTTCCGCACTCTCCAAGGTTATGGAGAGTATGATTAATCACCACCTTGTGAGATACGATTTACTTAGCGATCGTCAGTACGGTTTCCGAAAGGGCCGTTTTACTGGTGACCTGCTGGCGTTACTCTCGGAGAAGTGGAACAAGTCCATTCATGGTTTTGGCGAGAGTAAGGTTGTGGCTCTGGATATCTCAAATGTGTTTGATAGAGTTTGGCACGAGGCTCTCATTTCGAAACTAAATGCTTTTGGTGTCGGTAGTCACTTCTCTCGATTTATATCGAGTTTTTTCAAAGATCGCTCTATAAGAGTGGTTATATATGGGGTCTCACCCGATGAGTACAAGGTAAACTCAGGGGTACCGCATGGCTCTGTTCTTTCTGCTACTACTTCTAATCCTATCTACTCTTTTGCGGATGACACCAGCATTTGTCACTCATATTGTTTAGATCGTAGACCGAGCTCTTTGGAGGTTGGGGAGAGAAGGATGAGTAATAACGAGACTCTCACAAGTGACCTGCTTTGAGTGTGGTCGTACTAACAGGGTCGATTTTAATGCACGCAAGACTCAATGTTGTTTTTTAACACACAGACGTGGTGGTGTGCTGTCATCTGTGTCAATGAGTAATGTGGATATTGAGGAATCAGATGCTCTTGATGTTCTGGGCATGGGAGTTCGCTGTGACGTTCGTTGGAATGATCACATATTTCAAGTGCCTTGGTTTTTTAAGACGGTGCAAGAATTACTTCACTCCATCTGATCTGCTTAATATTTACAAGACCTATATCCGACCCAAATTGGAATACAGCTCTCATGTATAATCCGGTCTATTTTGAAACTTCTCGACCGCGTACAGGAGAGGGCGAAGATGCTCATCAATGACGGTAGGGTAGCCAACTCCATCGATTCATTGGAGCTCCGTCTCAATGTGGCGTGTGTTTCATTGTTCTATCGGTACTATAACGGAATGTGTTCTAACGAAATTAAGAAATTAATTCCTAAAAATCATCCCTTTGTAGTTGATTGTCTAGTAAATCGCACAACGCGTTATAGGGAGAATTCGTTCTTTGGTCGCACTGCTCGGTTGTGGAATAATCTTCCAGTCAAAGTATTTCCTGCCATGTCGTACATGAGTAAATTTAAATCTAACGTCCACAAACACTACTCCGTCTGTCCTCCTTCCAATAAACTATTTTCCTAGTACCAGCACAATGCACTACATGAGTTGGGGCCATCCCCTGGGTGCTGGTCTTATATATAAAAAAAAAGATTAGTTTGTTGAGTTACAATTCATACTGTATTTGAGTTTAATAAATAAAAATTGAAGAAATTGTTAAATGCGTGCCTTTTATTTATTCCACCACTGTAAATGACAAATTCTTTTTTTTTATAATACAAACTTTAACGAAATCTAGTTGATAAACTTCCAAATGATGTGATGTAATTGATATACTCGTAAGACATGTCTGATAAGAAATTGTCTAATACTGTCATTGCATAAAGAAAAGTTTCTTAAACGAATTTTGTTTTTATTCATTTGCAACGTGAAACATTATATGTTACAACAGCTCTTGGTATAGGAACGTATTTAGTTGATTAACTTCAGGAAGAAATACTTTTTAAGTTTTAATTTCTTGAGTTACATTAAGTATCATAGTAAATGTAAGTCTCTTATATGACGAAGAATAAATAAACTAAAGTGAACTCCTTTTATTTACATGTCAAGACTTTAAATCAAATTGGCAAATAACGTAAATGTTTTGAGTGCAATAGGCAAGAAGTATACGAAACTTATTTGATATTTTTTGGTTAATTTTGTGAAATTATTTATCAGCCATGGTTTTAATCTAATTGTTTGGTGCCTAATTGTTAATTCAAATGGTTTCGCTAAAAAACTAGTGATCACATTATGAAATTTTCTTTCAAACTTATGCACGTATACTCGTATGTTGAAACATAATAAAAAATAATTCCATTTTTATTGCATTAATTCATGTTTAAATGCGTTATTGAGATTTGAAAATATTCAACAAATAAGACCAATAATGCTGATAGAGAAAAGCCAAAACAATTAAATTATGTTTGAATGCAAAAAAATTTGTTCAAATCAAATTTGTGATTTCCTTTTAATTTGAGCCATTAATGGAAATGGAATTGTACAAATTTAATTCGCATATATTGTTTACTTTCAATATACTAAAAATTAAATACTAACTGTGTTGTTGTTTTATATAATTTATAAAATGAAGTACTCAAATTATGACTTATATATGAATTATATGGCTAAGGAAACAGGTATATACAGGTTTGAAAAATTTGAGGTTAGGAAGTAAATTGGCTTGAAAACACATTTTTTTTTTAGAAGTTAAATTATGATGTCGGGCAAATGTCCACCTTTAGCATGTCGGCAGACGTGCGTTTTTTTCACAAAATTATGAAACACATTGTGCAACAATGCTCGGCTTACCTCGTCAATGCAGCGGCGAATTTCATCTTACAGAGTGTCAGATGTTTGTGGTCTGTTCAAGTAAGCCCAGTCTATCAAATGGCCCCAGAGAAAATCCAGCAGCGTTATATCATGAGAACGAGGCGGCCAATTCACATCGCCAAATTGAGAAATTACTCGACCGGGATATTTCTCATGCAATAACTGAATTGGTTGGCTGGCTGTGAGGCTTGTGGCGCCATCTTGCTGAAACTAAAGGTCACTGATGTAAACATTAGCCAATTGTGGCTACAAAAAACTTCTTATCATGGTTTGGTAGCGCAGAGAATTCACGGTGACTGTGTTTCCTTGCTCATTTTCGAAAAAATACGAGCTGATGAAGCCGCTTAACCGAAAACCGCACTTTCACTGGATGTAATGGTTTTTCGGTGGCTATTTGTGGATTTTGTGAGCCCCTTATGCGACAATTTTGTTTGTTTACTTAACCGCTAATAATAATTTTGTTAAAAAATGCGTTGTTTTCATTTAGTTTTTCAAACAGCCAATCTACAAATGTTCGACGCAAACAATGGTCGGCTGGCTTTAGTTCTTGAACGAGTTAGACTTCCTTAGCGTTAAGACGAGCATCTTTATGGAAATTGTTGCGCATAGTTCCTCTGGTGATGCCCAATTGTTGCGACCGTCGACGAGTTGATGTTCGAGGCTCATTCTCAACACTTTGCTGTACAGCGGTTATGTTTGCATCACTACGGTCACTAAGAGCGTATTGTTTTAATCTTTTGTCAGCAGCATTATCGTGAGCCTCGAATTTAGCGATTAAATTACGCACAGCGGTCTCAGAAGAAGCCTGATTACAAGGAAAAGCTACTCGAATTTTAGGAAGTGATACAGTAAAATTTTCACCATATTTATAGTAAATTTTCACAATTAAAATTCTTTATTCAAGAGTGTAGCGTTCCGTAGTTAAAATTTCCCAATTTTTTACTCAATAAGAGTAAATGTTTGACGTTTTATCATTTGACAGACAATTTACTTTCTACCCTCAAATTTGCCCATCCTTTACGTTCTAGATACCATGGCGTATACGTAAGTAATACATACAAAATGCAAATATCACTTATACGCTCCGTACTGTGCACTTCCATTTTGCTCATGTACATACGTACAAATGTATTTAGTGATGCCAAAAATGAAAACTGCTACCGTATTGGTGAACGAATAAAAATTACACTGTGAGGAAAGCTTAGTGATTTTAAATCCATCTGACTTTATATAAAATTTATAAGTAAGATCGATTTGAAATATTTTGGAGTGTATTTTAAATTCTTTAAAAAAGGCCTTTAAAGTGATAGCCTTGTTTAAAATTGACATTTCTAATATACCCATATACCAAGCTATTCAAACAAAAATATATTTATTTTTGTAACAAACGCACCACCATTTGAGCAAATTTTATACATAAGCTCGTTATGAGATTATATAGCAGCGTATATGTATTTTAAGACCATAATGAGCAATTTAAATGTAAATTATTTTTAAGTTACAAAACAGACATAAATTTTGCTGCTGCCTTAGAGTCTTGCAAGAAAATAAGAAAATGACGTGTGATTGGTGAATATTTTGGAAATTTGAACTAAAGTGTTTAAAAAGTAAAATGTAAATTTAAATTAATGCATTCAACATATATCGGACTGGTTACTCTAAAGTGAGGCAATTCAAAATTTGTTATTGATGAATAAGTCTTTTCAAACAAAAGAAATTAACAAGCTTCGGCGTCTTGTTTTGCAATTAATTTATCCACTGGTTTCAACAAGGAAAAACTGACTGTTGCTCATACAGTGACACTTATTCGTATCAGCGCACCCTTTTTCTCTCTTCTACCAATGAATTATTCAAAACAATTTCTAACCCATGTCGTTCATTGAATTAACGGTAACTTGTGGTGAGTGCAGAAAGTTATTTTCGTAATTGGTGTTTTTTATAAATCACTGCAGTATCAAATAGTATCACAATTTGGCACATATTCGCTTAAGTGCACTGACTTAATATCCAATGGAAAAACCACAGTTAGTTCATATTCAATAATTAATTGATTTAAAAATGGTATTTATTACTGCAGAAATACGATTTAACACAAATTTGTTCAATATTTTCATTAACTGATAACTCAAACCATCCTGAACTTCCTTAATGACTAACTGGAGCTCTAACACTTTTTCTCCATAGATTTTGCCTAATTTTTAGCAGCTTGGCGACCTAGCAGTCGCTACTGCCCCTCCAAAACTCCTCCATTCTATGACGTGGCTAGCTATCTATTAAGCTCACAAAGAAAAGAAGTGACGGCTTTAGAGATACATCCGTCAGTTTAATGCTATTAGCCGCCGCCACTCTCATCAGCTCATCTAGGAGTGATGTGAGGCTCCTTTCGCACAACCATTTTTAAGTTGACATGTCGTTCAGTTAGCGCCTGGATAGCAGCCTGACTACCTATATAAAAGACGACGCTATCCTCCTAGCAGCCAAGTCACGAATACGCTAGGCTGGCCTAAGGACAGCAAAGTTCTTTGCCTGGAAGACACTATGCTCGTCCGAGAGTCTAAAGGACAGTTTAATATCGCTATCCACAAGGTAGACTTCCACATCCGTGCGCTCATCTGTCTTAGAATCATCTGTGAAGATAGCATGGCCATTCAGCAATCTATCAACACCTTGCGAAGACTCTCTGTGCTAGAAAATGCTTTCGAAGGGCTCCTGCTGAAATCGCATTTCCTGACCCTGTAGTATTTACGTAGAACTCAGACGGGTCACTACATTCGCACGCCAGTCTAGCGCCCCTAAAATGGCAGAATGTTAATAGTCCAGAGCCTTAGGCAGGCTTCCTTCTAAAATTCTCTAGAAGTTTTAAGCAGCTATCCTCCTCACCAATCTCCAAAGATTAGATCCAGAATAACCCAGAGGTTAGACACAGATAACAAAAAAATATAAAACAGGCATACATCGTTTCATTTTAAATTTTCGATATTTATGCAAGGAAAGGGAAGACAAATTTTCTTCTCTAAGATCTACGCATTTTAAGGCCGTTTAATATTTAATAAAATTTTATATATTTTTTTTCTACGTTAACTGTCTATTGCATGCTCTAGTATCCCATTTCTAATAAAGAGGTCTGATAAACCTATCTATTGATAAAGTGAAATTCAAGTAACTCTAAAGTGAATTGCAAGTGAATTGTAACAAACACCAAATCTAATGACATCTTATGCTAATTTATTGAAAAAATTCTTAAAAATTTCGTATTATAAAGTTTACTTCAAATAGGCGATAGTTCTAATGATGAAACTGTTTTCATCATATTAAAAAAAAATGTTTCAAATATCAATGTAACAAGAATTAAATAGATATCTAACTTAAAAAGCTTATATACTGTCAGCGTCAAAATATAGTGTACAACCTTAGTCTCTAGGATTTAGTCTTTATTTCAGTCTATGGTGAATTTAAATATTTAATACTTTTTCAAAACTCTATTTAAAGCTTAACAAAATTCTTAAAAAACTACAATAAAATTCTTACAACAACTAAGGTTATATAAAAAAACGAAAGGTACTTAATTTTTTACGAGTCAAAAAAAATGTACAAGAAAAACTATGCCACTAAAAAGAATGACGTAGAAATACATTGTAAGTGATAGCATTTTCCTGAAAGATACTAACGAGTGCAACAAGGATATGATTTATAAACATCTGATCGTAACATTGCCAAACTTTGAAAGGCTCTTGTTAGATAGATTAATGCCAATTTTAGAAAGACAAAGACAAACATGGTACACCAGAACAGTGTCATAGGATTGTCAGTAAAATTTCGAATGCGTTACGCTAGGATCACATGATTGTCGCAAATTTACCAATATGATACAATATCTATTATGCTTTATTGTCCTAAAATATCAAAATTATCCAAATTTATTCTGCGAATAAAAATTTCAAAATTTAAATATTGGTACGAATTGTCAACTTAAATTGTCGCAAAAGAACACAATAAATATTGGCCCATTTTTGATATTTTTATTATTTATTGAGCGGTCACACGATTGCCGTATCAATAAATGATGTATTGCGACAATCGTGTGATAGAGCTTTATTGTTCTGCTGTATTTTTAGATGGTCAACAGGCTTTTGACAAGATTTGGTATATGGGTTTTTTATATAAATTCAACAATACCTTATCATAGCTCCATTCTACTTAGTGTTAAAGACACATATTCAAGATAGATCTTCATTTGTAAGCGTTAATGAAAATTACTCAAACTTTGGTAGTATCAATGAGGGTATTCCACAAGGTAGTGTTTTGGGACGAGTATTGTACACTATTTTTACAGCTGATATGCTAACAATTGAAAATAACACCATTGCTACGTGAATCGCCAGTCATAGCATCTAACATGCTACAAAATCAATTAAATCTTCTTCAAGATTGGCTTCAAAAATGGAACATAAAAGTAAATAATACAAAATCTGTTCGTAACACATTTACCCTAAGGAAAAATGATTGTTCCCCAGTATATCTAAGTGACACGATTATTCCAAGCAGCAACACTGTTAAATACTCGATCGGAAACTTACCTCGAAACATCATATTAAAAATAAGCGTGAACAACTTTAAAAAAAAAAACAAGAAAAATGTATTGGTTATTGGGCCCAAGATCAAGTTAAAGCTTAGAGAAAAAGACTCTGCTATATAAACCAATACTAAAACCGGTATGAACATATGGTATTAAATTCTGGGTAACTATAACTAAATCCAATGTGGAGAGATTACAGACATACCAGTCTAAAACTCTCAGACTATTAACAAATGCGCCATGATTTATTACCAACAAAAATATGCACAGAGATCTTAGAATTTTAATGGTCAAAGATGAGATTAATAACTTTAGTGAAAGATACCTGAATAGGCTAAGTAATCTTTAAAATGTGTAAGCAATAAATCTGTTAGATGATAGCAATGAAATCAAAAGACTGGAAAAGGTTACATATACTTTATCTACCCTTCAGAAAAGAGAAAATTTATTTAAGTTTTAAGATTATTTGATTATATATATATATATATATATATATATATATATATATATATATATATATATATATATATGCCATCTATAGGGTCCGCCATCTACCGTTTTTTTTTCAACTAGTGCTTATTTCGTGAATGGTAACACTTAGCTTATGTCTGATTTGACAGGTAATTGGTTTTATCCTTCCGATGTACGAATATGGTTGTGTATACGCTTGAACAACGCTGGGAAATATTGCGACATTACTTTGAAAATCATGATAATGTTGCAGATGAAGCTCATTTTGATCTTGGCGGATATGTAAACAAGCAAAATTGTCGCATTTGGGGCACAGAAAACCCGCACGCACACATTGAAAAGCCGATACACCCAAGACGAGTCACTGTTTGGTACGGATTTTGGTCCAGAGGCATAATTGGGCCATTTTTCTTCGAATATGAGCAAGGAGTTTCCGTTACAGTCAATGGCGATCGATATCGGGCCATGTTGAACGAATTTTTGTTCACAAAAATTGAAGAGGAGGATATTAGCAACATTTGCTTTCAACAGGACGGCGCTACGTGCCACACAGCCGAAGCTACACTCGATGTTTTGCACCCTGTTTTTGAAGATCGCATTATCAGCCGCAGAGCTGGTGTCGTTTGGCAACCTCGTAGCTGCGATTTGACACCGTTGGACTATTATTTGTGGGGTGCCGTCAAAGATAAGTGTTGCGCTAACAAGCCAGAGACAATTGACGCTTTAAAGGACAATATTCGTGAAGCCATTGGTGAAATACAACTGCACACAATCGATAATGTGCTTAAAAATTGGACCGATCGTGTAGGCTACTACATGGCAACCCGAGGCAGCCATTTGAATGAAATTATTTTCCATTATTAACCGGAAGGATTGTACTTTCAAATAAAAAAAGAAATTTGAGAGAATATTCAGTAGTTTTTTTTATAGCATTTTCAAAAAAAAAAAAAATTATTTGGCGGACCCTTTATTTAAGTGACAGTTCCCAGAAAGTGCATATAATTTTTTTTATAGCATTTTGAAAAAAAAAAAAATTGTTTGGCGGACCCTTTATAATATTGTATTAAAATTCTATTTACTTTTTTTTGAGTTTAATAGGAAATCAATATATGTTATATTTAAAAGTTATGAAATTTGCTCATTATTTTTAATTTGTGAAATAGATTGCAAATAAAATAATAAAAGGAATCCAAAATCTTAAGGTACAAGTAAAAAACCGGTTTTTCGTACCGTCACGCACTTATAAGTTAATTACTTAAGGATATATTAACCAAATTTAAAGTTCTTAAGGGATTTGGAAAGAAGAGGAACGACCTTCTTTAATAATGTATGCTTTACTTAAGTAAACTTAAAAAATCTTGATATATTTTTGTCCACTTCATTCCAAATTTTCCAAGTTTAGAGACGTTTTTACACACTACTTTATACAACAACCGCCATGTTTTTGGATTTATTAAAGTAGTCTGCTTAGTTATGAATAAAATGATACTTCATTTTTGAAAAGCCGATGAAAATAGACGGAGTTATAGCATTTATTGCCTAAAACCCATATGTTAAAGCATTAAGATGTACACTTTATTTTGGCGCTCAGATTACTTGTATATAAGTATGTTATGAAATTATTCGAACTTAACAAAAGTAAAGTTTTAATGACACCTTTTAAAACATTTGAAATTGTATTCTTTTTTTTTAACGAGGTAATAAAAAATAATTTTTTAACTTTTCAGCATTAAGTCATTTATATCATTTTATTTAACTCATTTACATAAATAAGAAGTTTAAGAAGTGGGAAGAATGCTATGGTAATTAATGGGAATAATTATTTTATGAACAAAAAAAGTAAATTAGTAGTTAGTTGGGTGTATGACGTAATTGTATAACATTTTTGACTACTTTCACAAGAAATTATGGTCTCACAAGCGTTGCACATGTGTTGTTGGACATGAACTTAGCGAAACACCTAAATGATTATATTCTTTATTATTTAAATTCGTACAAGCTTGGCACCAAAATGACACGTAGCATTATTGTATTAAAACCAATAATTGTTGCAGTAAATCTCTAGTCTCTTTGTAAATACAACCTAAATGAAGTGAAATCAAGAAATTTAAATTTGCATCTTTAAATAAATAGTTTCTTCAAGTTCACTACTATTTAAATTTCGAACTTAAACTTTTTGTTAGAAAAGAGCAAAAACAAGAAACATGACCTTTAAATAAGAAAACTTTTCGTAGAAAAAAATAGGAGAACATTTTTTCTTTGTTTTTTCTATTTTTTTTTTTTTTTTTTTGGTGTGAAAAGTCAGTAAGACTGAAAGACTCAACTAAAGTTAATATTTGCACTCCATTTAAGCATAGGTGATAAGGTTGTATCGGGTGATTTTTGAAGAGCTGAAGATTTTAAAAAAATATAAGATTTTGGGTAGAGCTGCAAAATTATCGATAGTCAGCCCACTCGATAATTTCTATAGTTTGCAAAAATACTATCGATACTATCGGATTTTTTAAAAGTGCTTCTAGTGGCAACAATATTAGAATTTAAGTGAAAGGGAAGGAATAACAATAAATTTACAGTGTTGAAACAAAAAACAGCAGCACTTCATTTTTTTCCAGTACGTCATAAAATTTTATGAATTGAAGTCTTTTGTTGGAAGATTAATCCTTATATATAGCGAAAATGGGTCAGACCATGAAGTGCTCAAAACTAAAGTAATTAATAAGATCCAGTGAAAGAAAACTGCAAAGACTATGGGCAGCTGTCTGCTTTTAATTAGTACTTCAAAGATTAGTTTTTTCAACTCATCAAAAAGCCTCAAAAATGAACTTATTTCCTGTTTCAAGTCGCACAATAAGAAATAAAACTTATGGAAGCTAAACTTATGGTAAGAGCCCTTGAAATGTATCATTTCTTAGCAAACGGAAGAAACACCTGTACCGTAATAGTTAGAACAACATGCTATGATCTGACGAAATGGAGATTACTACCTTGATCAAAAAGTTCCCGGAATAACCACCATCGTTAGTACATCTGTTGTTGATATTCCCGCTAAATCTTAGCGTCATAGCTATGTAGCCAGCTTAGGTTATTTCGCTCACAAGGGGGTTATTCTGGGAACTTTTTGATCACGCTAGTAATTTCCTTGGGTCAAATGCAAAATCGTGTGTACGAACATAGTTAGTAACAATTCGTACTTTATTTGAGTTTAATAAATAGAAATTTAAGAAACTGTTAAACTGTGTCCCAATGTAACTATAAAAGTTTACAGACGGCTAACAACCCGCATCGAACAAATTTTTGCAAATATGACTTTGACTACATTTAGTGACCTCCGCCTTTACTCTTAGAATCTAACGATAGTATCGATAGTGAAAAAAAAACTATCGATGGTCAGTCAAAAACAAAACTATCGATACTATCGATTGTTTTGCAGCTCTAATTTAGAGAAATGTATGAAATTTTTATTTCAGTCAATAGAACGATTTATATATTTCAATATTTAAAGATGATTTCAGGTTAGTGTTGACCGCGGGTACGTCTTAAATGGTTCATATGCTGGGTCCAATGTTGGCATACTTTCTTCAACATATCGGCCAGTATTTCACGTATAAGTCCAATATTGGCTTCCAGTCCGCCAACCGTTGCGGGCTTGTCCCTATAGACAGGGGACTTAACATAGATCGTCCCACAAAAAATAGTCTAAAGGCGTTCAATGGCACGATCTAGGCGGCTAATTGACCGGTCCCAAATGTAAAATAAGCTGTTCATCGAACTCGCCTCTCATTTGGGCCATTGTTTCGGGTGCTGTGTAGCATGTGGCACCGTCTAGTGCAAACCACATGTCAACCAAGTCCAACTCTTCAATTTTGGGCAAAACAAATTTGTAATTATCGCACGGTAGCGCCTACGGGATACATTGGCAGTTCTTGCAATGTTTCTGGCTGCTCTTCACACCAAATATGGCAATTGTGCTTGTTCACGTATCCATTCAACCAGACATGAACTTCGGCGCCGAACAGGATATTCCGATAAAAAGTAGAACTTCATCCAACTGAATTTTGATGATAAAATTCAATAGTTTGCAACCGTTATTTGTTTCTAAGTCGATTCATAGTTAAATTATAAGCCAAACTGAACATGTTTGACAGTAACATGTTACACGAAAACAGCTGAGCTATTAAAAACAGTGTTGCCAAAATGAATGTTGCTAAAAAGAACAGTGCAACAACGCACTGATATTGGTTTTATTAAAATCGGTTATTGAGGGTTGTAGTATATGTTATCAGATAGATGTACATGACGGACTAAAGATTTCTTAATGACTTTTATTTCAATATAGGGCGACATTTTTTTCTGTTTCGTTTGTTTTTTTGCTTTTCTATTGAAGAACATAAGGTATAATTTCAATTTTTCTTTTTTCGTTGTTAGAATTTCCCGCTGTTTAACAGATTTTTTCTATTGCGTATTTCTTCTTTACATTTTTTTCATTCTTTGTCAACGTTGGTATGCTGTCATCATTTTGGTGTGAATATTATGATTATTGTGAATGACAGAAGTCATAAGAATTTGATTAAATTTAATAGAAACAAACATAAAGCAAATCATTTACAAATTGTATTCGAATAGCGTTTGTATGGAGTTTTTTCTTACTTTTTTTTTCTTACTTACTTTTCTTACTTTACAAAATAACGATAAGGAAAAATAACTTTATACCGTAAATTCAAGTCCAATGATAAAGAAATAAATACTGATGGTGTGGGTAGAAAAGGAAATTAAATAAACAAGTAATGTAATGTATGTATATGTATGTTACATGCATGTACATATTTTTGTTTACAAGTTTTATAAGGTAAGTAAAGAAATGAAGTAAAAATATTGCAAAAATATAGGGTCCGTCAAATAAATGCGGAAAAATGCTATAAAAAAACTACTGAATATTTTCTTAAATTTCTTTTTATATTTGAAAGTATAATCCTTCCGGTTAATAATGGAAAATAATTTCATTCAAATGGCTGCTTCGGATGGCCATGCAGTAGCTTACACGATCGGTCCAATTTTTAAGTACATTATCAATTGTGTGCAGTTGTATTTCACCAATGGCGAATAATCACGAATATTGTCCTATAAAGCGTCAATTGTCTTTGGCTTGTTGGCGTAACACTTATTTTTGACGGCACCACACAAATAATAGTCCAACGGTGTCAAATTGCAGCTTCGAGGTGGCCAAACGACATCAGCTCTGCGGCTGATAATGCGATCTTCAAAAACAGGGCGCAAAACATCGAATGCCGTCCTGTTGAAACCAAATGTTGCTAATATCTTCCTCTTCAATCTTTGTGAACAAAAATTCGTTCAACATGGCCCGATAACGATCGCCATTGACTGTAACGACCACTCCTTGCTCATTTTCGGAGAAAAATGGCCCAATTATGCCTCTGGACCAAAATCCGTACCAAACAGTGACTCGTCTTGGATGTATCGGCTTTTCAATGTATGCGTGCGGGTTTTCTGTGCTCCAAAAGATGATTTTTTTGGCAAAATCGGCATCTTCTGTAAGTCGATCGCAGGCCCACTTAGCGAAGCGAAAAAAGCGTATACACAACCATATTCGTTCGTTAGATGGCGGACTCTATGTATAAAAATTTCAATAAACTACTTACATATGTAGGTGTTGTATGCCTGTATACCTCAATGTAAATATTAAAGGCATATTAAAAAAATCTATTAATAGAAGGCAAGAGAAATTGTTATATGTCTGATTAAATAAAAGTTTTTTAAATTAAATAAACTTTATCTTTGAACAGAGAAAAACGAGTAAATCCTTTGGCGATTTTGCCCATACGATAATCGATTAAAAAACTTAAATCTCACTAAGAACATGAGGCTCTAATATGATAATACGTACGTATGTGTTCGAAAAAGTTCGTTTAAAAATTTGACCGAAAATTAAAAATCTTTATCTCACATTTGAAACCTTATATTAAATAACGAAAGAGCGCTTAAAAATATCTCTAAACTGAAACAATTTGGAATATGTCGAACGAAAAATGCATTTGCTTAAGCAATGTACACAGATTCCACATATTTACTTAAGTAGGGTATATGTATATCTTTAGAAAGGTGTATTCTTCGTCTTTCCACATCTACCGTAAATAGGTTAATAATTGGCAAAGTTATTAGCTTATAAGTGTTTGAAGGCAAGAGAAACCAGTTTTTTAAACGTAACTCAGAATTTTGGAAGTATTTTGAAAATTTTTAAAGCAAATGCTTGTTGTACTCTACTATACAGTGTCTTTAAAAAATGGTAACACTTGCCAGGTATTTTTACTTAATTTTCCACAGCTTTTTGTCTTGTACACTTCTTTTAGGCGCGTGAAAAATAGAATTCCTTTCGTTTTTATTGTATAACTTAAGTTGTTGTTAGAATTTTGTTATTGTTTTTTTTATTGATTTTGTTAAGTTGTATATACACTATTAGAAAATATAAAATCTTTAATATTTTATGCATTCTAAAGACTAAAATAAAAACTTAATTCTAGAGAATGATGGTGTATACTTTTTTTGACGAGCAAGAGAGATAAAAAACTTGTATGAGGTTTTTTTTGTCAAAATTTATTCAAGGAAATCTATACTCTATTCAATTGGAATAAAAACTAATTGGGGGATTCACAAAGTGACATATAATCATATGTCCTATAATAATAGCATGAAAAATAAGACTGCTGTGAATAACCATGCTGGTGCTATTTTGCATTTATAAGTAAAACAATCAGTGTGCAAATACAAATAGCGGGTAAGACCAATAGCAATAAGTTATCCAGGTACGAAGTAAAAATAATTTTATTATTAAAAAATATATATTTTTATTATTACAAAATATTTTTTTTCTATATTTAAATACATCATAGAAAACATATCACTGATATTTTTATTATGTTAACACACGTTTAATTTGAAAACCAAAAACAATTATTTTAAACCATTTCAAATTTTAGAGCATTACATATGACAATATGACACTATAGCACACTTTGTGAATACCCCAAATATTTTTTAAACATAAAATAAAATAAGTATTGCTTGTATTGTTTTCTTGTTTTTAAGTTTGAATACCTAGTAATTTCAAATATTTATTATTATAGTTTCCTATGTAATAACTGAGATGATTATTTTTATTGATTTGTTTTTATTTTGTTTATATTTTATTTAAAGCACTTTTGTTTGTTTTGGTATACTCTTAATGGATTATTAAGTTTTTGTTTTTATTTTTTTTTCTCCAAATAGTTACTTGAATTTATAAGAAAATAAAAAAAAATCAGTATGTGTAGTTTTATATACTAAATCAGAAGTAATATTCCTTATTGGATTTGATTTAAAACAGGATAAAATTTTAATGTTACCTTGCGTTTGTCTGTTTCTCTATCAAAATTACTTAAAATAGACATGAAAATACAATATACGAGTACATATTAAAAAAATAAAAATATAAATAAATTAGTATTTTATTGAAGATTTTTTAAATACAAAAAATGTTTGTTAGTTTATGAAAAGTATAAGGTTATTTTAGAGAAAATAACTTTCGATGTTATTCTTCCTTAGGTTGTGTAATCTAATTATTTCAAAATTAATAGATTTTATTGATTGTCAACACCTTAAAAGTTCAAATTATTATTCAATAAATATGTACAATGTATGTATGTAAATTTCAGTGTATTTGAAAATTTACAAAAAAAAAAAAAAAATATGTTGCTTCCACTCACAATTCGTGCCTTTACTACTAGAGCACTTTTAAAAAAGTTAAGTTAAGCATAAGAAATTTTCTCCATCTTTTAACTTTGATGCCTTTCAATATGTTGGCAAATAAAATAATAAACAATTTGTATGCAAAATATGAACAGTCTGCGATGATATCCAATAAAAAATTTCTAAAAATACCGAAAAAAAAAATTAAATAAAAGAATCGAAGGCTATTCAAATCACGCCTCGTAATAGCTACACACTGATTCAGTATAAATATCGAGTGTAAATGAGACCTCAAACAAAAGAAAAAACATATTTTTTTCTTCATTTTTAATTTCATTTTATTTGATTTCGTTCTATTATTTATTTTCCTTTTAAACGCAATTTGCATAAATAACTTCATTTCCAAAGCAACTGTCATGGCTATGTAAGAAATCCACCCCTAATTTTCAGTTCATTAAACTTAAATTTGTTACAGTAAGAAAGAGGACAACGATTTGGTCTTTAATGTTGTTTATTATTTTGTTTTACTCGAGGATTTCGTAGGTGTTTGGCTTTTAATTTTCAAAGAAATTCGAATGAAAGTCGAATTTTCCTTTAAACAAACAACATTTGGCAGTCATTTAAGGTACTTGTGTGTTGAACTATTTATGAGTAATTTATTTCCCGAATGTATTTATATTATTGGGTGTTAAAATGGAAATTTTGTAGGAATTAACGTACAAATTGTGAAGTTCATATACAAGTAGAACAAGGTGAACTTCTCTCAATGAATGAGCTGTTTCGAATTTTAAACTCATTAAAAGGAACCTACGGCTTAACACCGGCTCCAAAGGGCAGATGCTAGTTAGAGAAGTTTTTTATAGCGTAATTCATAACTCATAACCAGTCGCTGCTGAAAATGGTTAGATGGTCTGGCCTAAGTTTGAACCGAGGGGTTCTTGGATGGTAGGCTGGTGTCTAACTAGGTTTGACAGATGTCATTGATTTTGCTTGATTTTAAGAATTTTTATAGCTTGTTAAGAACCGAAAAAAAATATATGGTTTGTCATGAAATACATGACAAAAATACATTAAAAATACATTTTTAAAGCTTTTTTAACACAAAGTTTTGTAAAAAGCTATTAAACACTTTAGTGCATTATTTTTTTAGAGCATTTTTAGTATACTCGTTTCCAAGTTCTATTATTAATTTTACGAAAAATTAACACCTTTTTCTCATATTTGAAACGAACTTAATTTAACCAAATATATGCAATTTAGATCGAAACATATTTTCCTTGCAATGAAGCCATTATTTCAGCAGTGTAGAGTTTCGGAGCGAAAATATTATCCAGTTAGGTTTTGCAGGCCCCCATGGAATTTGAATTTACAGCATTAAGAGAATTTTGCGGAGATCGAAACAAATGACTATTTGATGGTGCAAGGTCCGGGTTATAAGGTGGATGCATTAGAACTTCTTAACTAAGCTCTCTAAGTTTCGTCTGGACCATAAAAAACGTGTGTGGTCTGACGTTGTCACGATAGAACACAACACATTTTCTGTCAATTAACTCCGGCCGTTTTAATTGAATTGTTTGCTTCAATCTCGTTAATTGTTAACAGTAGGGATCATAACCCATTGTTTGGTCAGGTTATAGAAACTCATAATGAGCAAATAACAGAAGAATAAGTAAACATAACAATATAAAAAGAAGAATCATCAAAACGAATTGGTGTAATTAGTACAAACTGCGAACAAAGTAATTGAAAGTTTTGTGTTAACATACCATTAAGACACTTGTGATTATAAGTCGTCCAACTGACTGAGAACTTCATTTTATATTTAATAATATTTTAAAGGCTAAGTGGAAACTCTTAAAACAAGCAGATATGAGAACCAATGAGTTTCTTGAAAAGAGAAAATGCTTTATTTTTCTTTTTCATTTGTACTTAACAAAAAACAGTAGAAAATCAAGTACTTTCCCTCAAGGGTATCTTTGAAAAATGGGTATAAGAATCCTTGAATGCATGAAAAGAAATGAAATGAAAACCAAGAAGACTTAAAGAAAACATTAAATGTGATTACATCTACTACACTATTATGGCTGCTTGGTTACATAGAATTAGTTTTTCAATACCTTTTGCTTTATTTATAGAAATATTGATCCCTTTTTAGGCGTTTCATAAACGTAAAGGTAATTAGAAAAATATACATAAGCGTTGCATACATGTACATATGTATGTATAACCCCCAACCATGGAAATGTTGGAAAAGTATTTCGGCAACGATTCTCTAAAGTAGACGGTCGTGGCACCAGCGGTTAAAAGTGGTCGTAAGTCAATTGAAGATGATGAACGCAGTGGCAGATGAAAATATTGTTAAAATAAAATAAATGTTGGTCAATAACTTGAACATTGCCTATGGATCCGTCCAAAATATTTTGGTTAATGATTTGGGTTTCCGTCGTGTAGCTGCAAAGACCTCAATTTCATTCAAAACAGAGACCGCGTTGAGACCGCAAAAGACATGATTTACGAGGCTGAATCCGATCCCACATTCATCATAAGTATCATTACTGGAGACGAGACGTGGGTTTATGAGTACGACACGCAATCTAGACATCAGACAAGTGAATGGAGTTTACCAAATGATCCGAGACCAAAAAAACCATGCCGTTATTAATCAAAAAAAAGGCAATGCTCACGATTTTCATTGATTACAACGGTGTATCATGATTTTTTGCAAGAAGGCCAGACAGTAAACAAAGAGTATTATTTGGGCGTTATGAGACGTTTGCGTAAAGCAATTCGCCGAAAGGGACCAGAGTTGTGGGCAAAAAACTTGTGGATTTTGCACCATGATAACGCACCGTCGCACAGTGCCTTCATTATTCGAAATTTTTTGACGAATAATGCAACAAATACCATCCAAAAGCCACCGAGTCAACTGATTTTGATCCCTGAGACTTCTTTCTGTTCAATTGAGTTAAAAAACCATTACGGCGAACGCGTTTCAGAAGTCGAATCGCAGGAAGCACTGATGGGCATACCGAAAACCAAATATAAAAAATGCTTCGAAAATTGGATCAAGCGCTGGCATAAGTGTGTTGCAGTCGATGATGATCACTTTGAAGGGGACAATATAGATTTGGATGTATAAACTCTTATTTTTTATTTTCTGAATAAATTCCGGGAACTTTTTGATCAAGGTGTCATGTATGTAAAACTTTTGTGCAAATATCTAATAAAAATCGATAAGAAACTCAATGAATTTTTTTTGTTTTTGTAAATAAACATAACAAATTTTAATAAATTTTAAAATAGTACACTGATAGAAAAACCTTCATAACGTCGTTTTTGACTCCATAACACTTTTTATCTTTGTGATGTCAGCCCACTGCCAGATCACTTTGCCAAATTGTCATCAGAGTCAAAAATTGAAATTATGTAACAAGTGTCCAAAATTTTAATTCTGCTGCCATTTTTTTCTACTTGCAATTCTTATTCTAAATTTTTATTTTCAGATTCCAAATACATTCCGGTTAGTTAATATGAAACGCTACACGAAGGAACAACGTGTTTTTATTAATAAAACATTTTTTGAAAATGACAACATTTTTCAACATGTAGTTAGAAAATTTTGAATAAAATTCCATAGAGAAAATGCTTTAACAAATCGTGCCATCAAGCTGATAGTTGAGAAATTCGAAACAACTGTATCCATTCATGATAACAGAAACAAAATTTATGAACATAGTGGTCGTTAAACAGAAAATATAGCAGCAGCTGTGAGCAGAAGTGTTGAAGAAGTACCAAAAACATCCATTCGTCATCGTTCGCAGTAATTAAACATAAAACGATCCATATTATTCAACATTTTACATTGTGATATAGAGAATATGTGGTTTCAAAAGAATGGTGCCACTGGTCACACAGCAAGAGAAACAACGGATCTTATGAAAAAAAGTTAGAAAAACGCATTATTTTTCGTAGAGGAGGAGTAGATTGGCCAACAAGACCGTGCGTTTTGGCACTTTAAGACTTTTTGTGGGGTTTTTTGAAGCCAAAAGTGTACAGCAATAATCCCACAACAGTTTAAGAGTTTAAAACCAACATTATCGAGCAGATAGATATCAACTATTAGCAACAGTTTATTGAAAAACGTGATTGATAATTTCGGTAAAAGATTTTGAGCCTGCCAAACCAATAGGGAGGGTCACTTGAGCGACATAATTTTTCATTTTTAACTGTAAACTATTTGTAATAAAAATATTTTTAATACCTAAAAAATTATCTTTTCTGGATACCCTCTATGTCATCAATTTGATGACAAATCGTACTAATCAATATAATAAATAAATGTAATCAACATCGTGGATACACTCATCGGGTCTATTTAATAACAAAGTGAATGAATTAAAAAATTTACATAAAATTGTTGGATGATGCTTTCTTTCCTTTCGTTTCAAATTAAGGTCACTGTAATCGTAGCATAGATGGGGCATAAAATGAGACAACTATATGATAACGTTTGTCATTAGATTGATGTCACTTTTTGCCTCATTGATGTCATTTGCCATAACTTGATGTTATAATACTGATGTTAGGGTATTATCAATATGAGAATGAATTTTTCTAATTAAAACATTAAACATTAAACACATAAACGACAGCAAGCAGCGTTTATATGGAAACAATTATTTTAAAGGCAGCACAGCAAAAGCCTAGACAATAACCTTTTCTGCTGCTGCTAAACATAAAAAAATTTCTATTTTTTAGACAGCAAAACAAAAATTGGTGATATCAATACAATATAAAATTTTAAATAAAAAAAACTAAAAATATTTTTTTTCTTATTTATCAGAAAACTTAAAATAATGATTGTATCAAACAACATTTATGTTAATGATTAAAACAATTTAAGCACATAATTCCATTAATTTTTATATTTTTGAGTAATATTTTAAAAAACCGATTTTATTTTGGCGAATTTAAAAAGCTTTATTGTCACCACTGAAATATAGTATATTTTTCGTCAACAAATATTTTTATGACAAATAAAACAAATGATAATGAAACCTAATTTTATTACTGCTGCTGCTTTTAAAATATTTATTTTATTTTTAAATTAATAGAAAATTGTTCTTGCCATTGATTTATAAAAGGAAGAAATTTTAAACAACAACAACTCCCGCAGAACATATTTTCGACCCCAGCTACGGAACACATCATCAGAGTTCTTTGTGTTTTGCATATTCATTTTCTAGAACATCAACTATTTAAATGACAGTTCCCAGAAAGTGCATATAAAAATTACGAATTATTTGTTAGTCAAAGTTCTTTCATCACGTTCTTTCAATGTTGTTCTCTTTTTATCGTTGTCTTGTTCTAGCATCATACTCCGTCTGATAGGTACAACGATATTATGTTAATTTAACACCATATAGTGCCATTACATTAATAGTTGATATCAAATCGCGCATATGTAAAGTAGCCGAGGTCGCTGAGGAGTTACAGCTCGCCGTAGCTCGCGTCATATAGTTTTGTTTGAACTGGAGGATCCGAGTTTGAGTCCTAAAATTTAACAATTTTTCGCTTTTGAGATCATAAGAAAATTCATAAAAAAATTATAAAAATCGTTTGTTTATATAGGAAGTTATACAAGGGCAGATTGACATTGAAGCTACCTGGCGCTAGATGGCAGCACAAACACAAAATCTTTTTCTTTCTCAGAAATTACGATATGTCAGCTGTTAAAATTTTAGCCACATTTATCGATTTGTTGTAGTCGTTTGAAGTAAGCAACTTTTGTGTTTCTTGGAAAATGGAAAAAAGTGAATTTCGTGTAGTGATTAAACACTATTATTTGAAAGGCAAAACGGCAAAAGAGACAAAAGAAAAGCTTGATAAACATTACGGCGAATCTGCTCCGTCAGATTATATGGTAAAATATTGGATTGCACTGCAACAATACCATCAATAGGAAGGCCAAAAGAGGTGGTTACTGAAGAAAATATCAAGAAAATCCTCGATATCGTTATGAATGATCGCCGGGTCAAAATCCGTGAGATTGCAGAAATGGTAAACATATCATATGAACATGTGTTCAACATTTTGCATGAACATTTGCATATGAAAAACTATAGGCAAGATGGGTGCCGCGTTTGCTCAGTGTTGAACAAAAACGACTTCGACAGATCTCTTCACAGCGGTGTTTGGACATGATAAAGCATAATCCTGCTGATTTTTGGCGTAGATTAATAACTGTTGATGAAGCGCGGGTTCACCACTACACACGAAGCAATGGGAAGAAGCTGGTGGAAGTGCTCCGAAGAAGACGAAGACAACGAAATCGGCTGGCAAGAATATGGCCACTGTATTTTAGGATGCACACGGAATATTGCTCATCGATTATCTTGAAAAGGGATCCACAATCACAGAAGAGTATTGTCGTGAATTATTGGATCAATTGGTTGATTCAACCAAGGAAAAACGATTACATTTAAACAAGAAAAAAGTGTTCTTTCTTCAAGACAACGCACCGATTCACACAGCATTAGATACGATGCTAAAACTACGAGAAATCCACTTCGAATTGGTTGATCATCCACCTTATAGTCTAGATTTAGCCCCTAGTGACTTTTTCCTGTTTCCAAACTTGAAAAAATGGCTCCCAGGAAAAAGATTCATCTCAAACAAAGAAGTGATAACCGAGACTAAGGCGTATTTTGATGAGTTCCCAAAATCGTATTATTCAGATGGTATAAAAAAATTGGAAAATCGTCTTACTAAGTGTATTGAGCTAAAAGGAGACTATGTTGAGAAATGAATGGTTTTTGAAAAAAAAAATTTTTTTCCTACTTAGGTAGCTTCAATATCAATCCGCTCTCGTATATCTAAGTTTTGTTTAAATTGCAATTTTAAGGCAATTTGGTGAAATTCATCATGATATTTCATTACTCAAATAACACAAACCTTTTTTTCTGTAGAAATTATATATAAAATTGTTATAAGAAAAATTTTTGCAATTGAAACACATTCTTGTGGCACTCTCTTGCAAAATTTTGGAATATCTTAAGCGTACACCCATTTCGGTAGAATTTATTTTATGTATCTTATACATTTAAATGTAAGAGGCGTTATCGTAACATGTTACTTTAAAAATAGTATCATTTTCTAAAAACAATGTGGGTTAAACGACATCTACTTTAACAAAAATTTTGTACAACGACAGGTTCTCAGATAATGAGAATAATTTACATATTTTGTTCATGTAACGAAACATATTAAAGGGCACGTATTGTATTCACTCGTATAAAATTGCAAATTATTTCAAAACATAAATATTCTTAAGCCATATGCATGTACATATGTACACATGTATGTATATACCATATAACATATGTATGTTGCAATTACATAAGCATGTGTATGTACAACGAGAGTTTAAAAAAAGTTTTTTGTGTTTAACTTAAGATTTCTTTTGTCAGTTCCTATCACGGAAATCCTTGATACAACACAAACACAGATTTCTAAACTTTGTATTTGTATATTTACAAAAATAAACTTCTTACATTTGTCATTCAGACGGGATGTTATAAATCGTCACTGTAATTGTAAGCTGCTGGTTTCAACTTTTTGCCTTTAGAAGCAAATGAGTATACAGTGCACTCTGGATAACATCAACTAATTAAAACAGCCGGTGTTGACGTTTATGAATGTAAAAATTCATATAAAAGAACATATTGAGAGTGTAGTTTAAAGCATTTTTATTGTCTATAAACCAAAAGCAAACAAAAATGAATCGAAAGAAACTAAAAAGACAATACATATGTATGTAACTTCATTTCTATAATAGCTATGAGAGGAATCCCCAAATTCGAAACTAATTTCGTAAAATAATATACGAGTATGTAACTGTTATCAAAGCTAAAATTATGGTTTATTTGGAGTAAATGTTTTAAAGCTTTGTGGTTTCGTTGACGTTTCAGAGTCAATATTGTTAGAAAAACAAAAAGGGTTGATGCTTTGGAATGTTGACAAAAAACGAGTGTTTCCGTTATCTCGACTGTGCTGTAAACAGTGTCAGGCAGGAATAAACTGCATTCTTTCCTACCATTTATTGGCATAAAGATCACAGCGTTTGTCGCCAATAAGAAAACTGATACTGGATTCTATTTTTATGTTATAAAGCAGAATGACAACATTCCAAGATTTGTCGCTGATTGTCTGATAATGGCATGACAGGATAGGATAGGAGCGAGTGGCAGCCTCGTTAAACATGGCACAGCAGC
The DNA here is from genome assembly GCA_023159175.1 of Wohlfahrtia magnifica. NCBI lineage: Eukaryota > Metazoa > Arthropoda > Insecta > Diptera > Sarcophagidae > Wohlfahrtia > Wohlfahrtia magnifica. Next base: position 3,240,734 of record JAKWBJ010000060.1, read on the forward strand.
CGTTATGATACTACATAACGCGTTGTCAGCGTTCTATTCACCAGAGTCCTGGTTATCAAACGGTGGCACTGCACAGAAGTACTTCTAGCCGGCAGTCTAATGGACCTGGCTATTGATCTGATGTCAAGGATCGATAGCTGCGATAAGCCTCGAGAAAGGGAGATCCCAATGTGAGAAGTCTCCTCCTCAGCCAATCCAAAGCAATGGCAAAAGTCATTTTCAGGTAAGCGCAGTCTTTGTGCGTGTCGACCCGTAATGCAATAGTCCCTGAGGATGGATACAACAGAGGAAATGCTCCGATGGTCCAGTTTAAACAGCTGATTGATACGCTTCTTATCCAACCCAGGCCATGTAAGTCTGGCGATTAAGCAAGAGAAACTTTCCGTCCAGACTCTTTCAGCGACCAACATACATTAAATGTGCCCGCCTTATATTTATTTATTGTCGTATTCCATCAGGAACATACGTAGAATCTACATTGTTGTCTGTTACTAGCTAAAGAACATAATTTATTGAAGGTTTTGCCTGTTTCGCTGATTGTGGTGCACCTCCATGTGTCCGTCCGTCTGCCAAATGCATTTCAAAAGGGAGTGCAAAAGCTTTGTATATGTACCCAGGGACGATATGTACAACTCAGCTGGTAGATCGTCTATTCCAGTCACTTTACCGTTTTTAACTCCATTATTGCCAGTTGAATTTCAGTTTTATTTGGAGATGCTAAGGAGATAGTTCCCAGTGGTGCTATCGAGTTAAAAAGTTGGTAGATCCCAGCCCACGACCTAGCGAACCCATTAGCAGCAAAGGTACACTGAATGTCTCTGGAACCCAGATGTGGTATATACAAAATTACCACGAATCCACTCTGCAGCATGAAAAATGGCCATCACTTCGGCCTGAAACACACCGCAGTAGTCTGGAAAGCGAAGAGAAATGCCAAGGTTGAGACTCTCGGAAAAAATTCCACTGCACACCCTGTTCTCCAGTCTGGAAACGTCCGTATAGGCATCCACTAAATCACTGGGGATGATACAGCCAGAGAACCAATCCTCCCTATAGGAATCACGACACGGAATCGCACATACAGTTCAGATCTAGATGAGGCCTAGTCGATATCACGCAGTATCCAGACTTCCTCGGACAGAATAGAGATGTGTCGCGAGGGTATAATATGCCAGCGGTACTTAATCCGTTGCCTGAGAAGTATCCTTGAATGGAGCCATTCAAGCATCAAAAACAGAGCACTTGTAGCGGTGGTACATAACGCCCCTGTGATCTGGATTGCAGCAGATATCCTGATATCTCTCTTTACTCCAACGTATGTATGTGACATTAACTGGTTTAAAAAATATTAAAATGCATTTTAATATGAACTATTTGAGATGAGGCTTAGAGGCAAAAAATGCCAGATTTCAGACTCATTTGTGTTTTTGATTAATGCTTAGTGCTTAAGGCAATCAAACGGTAGGAACGGTAGGAATAATTGTTCGCAGAAGAGCATTAAGTGAATATACTCGTATTAATATTTTATAACAAATATCTATTAAACGTTATTTTCTTTTATTTTTGCGATTAATAATTTACTCAACAAATTTACAAGTCAAAGAAATAAAGAAATTAATTTAACATGTCGGGACATATCCTTGTCTTTACGTACACAAATACGTGTGTATATATATTCAAGCTGAATAAGCTGAGCAATGTTTTTTTTTTTTTCTAAAACAAATAAATATATAAACTTCTTGTACTTTAGTTCACATAAAATCACTTAAACTTTATTTTTGTGTGCAAATTTACGTTCTTTATTTAAAGTCTGTATGCGTGGATGCCACAGTTATTATTATTTTCCCTTGCAGTTTAAGTTTTTCTATGAAATAATTTTTAAACTCCTTGAACTGATGTGTATTTTGTTTCCTTTGTTCAGAATTAATTTTGAATATTCTGTGAAACTTTTTGCATCCTCTGGCTATGGTGAGACATGTTTTTCAAATGCGTTATTATATATATGCTCGCATGGAGGAAGCTACAGCGGATTAATCATCTACTTAACTTGAACTATCAAATTGATTAAATAAACTGAAACAAAGCAATAGATGCTTTGTGGAAAGCCAATGTGCTCGCTAGAGGAGTGACGGAGGAAAAAAATAAATTAACAGTATTAAGGATATTTAGTAATGCAGTATAATTCAATGAAATGGTGGACCAAGTGTGTATGACTCCTTCTATTAATTCCTTTTTGTGTCGTATTGTCTTCCGGTCTTGTATACTTTCTTAGCCACCCATCCCCATACGTTTTTGATTATATTTAGGCCGGGCAAATAAAGTGGCCATTCAAGATCGTCAGGTTTGTGGCTCGGGATCCACGATTAACGGTTCGGACTGTATGGATTGGAACATTTTAGATTTCCTAATAAGTCTTGTAAATTCCTAAATAAGTAGAAAAGTCGTTTTCGAAACGCTATTGTAGTTTTCCACATTCATACGCGATGTTAAAAACTGTAAAGCGCAGGTGCCGTAATAGCATTATTATTACTTTCCATAATATCACAGCCCCTCCCATCTTCTATTGCATTTTAGTTTTCTGTAGGGGAGATCAAACATAATGATTCTCACAAGAAATTCGTATAAGTCGTTTATTGGTGATTGAATTAAAAATAAACTCATATGACCTAATTTGGTTCGCTTTCCCCTGATTTTAGCCACTCGTTTGTCCAATTTTGAAAATGTATTCCAAATTTAAACTAAATCGGTTCAGTTGTTTAGGCGTGATTTAATGGCAAACAAACAAACAAGCAAACTTGCAAATAATTTATATGTGTATATGTATGTATAAGAGCTTTCGGATTGGATTTAAAAAAGAATCTTTATTTGAGTCGATAGAACGATCTATATCATTCAACGTTTTAAGATCATTTCATCTAAATGTTGATCGTGGCTACGCCTCAAATGTTTCATACGCTGGGCCTAAGTTTGGCATACTCTCTCCGACATATGGGCCGGTATCTCACGAATAAATTCTGCAATATTGGCTTCCAGTGCTTCAACCGTTGCAGGCTTGTCCCTTAATATAACCACACAAAAAATAGTCTAAAAGCATTAAATCGCACGATCTAGGAGGCCAATTGATCGGCCACAAATGTGAAATAATCTGTTCACCGAACACGTCTCTCAATTTGGCCATTGATTCTCGTGTTATGTGGCATGTAACACCATCTTGTTGATACCACATATTAGCCAAATCCAGCTCTTCCATTCTGGGATAAAACCAATTTTAATCATTGCAAGGTAGAGCTCGCCATTAACAGTGACGTTACTGCCTTCGTGTTCTTCGGAAAGGTTGGTCCAATGATACCAACTGTCGATACTCCACACCAAACAGTGCATTTTCGGAATGCTTCTGGCTGCTCTTTACATCAAATACGGCAATTTTGCTTGTTCACGTATCCATTCAACCCGAAATGAGCTTCTTCGCTGAACATGATTATCCGATAAAAGAAAGTTCTTAGCTGAGCATGAATTCTGATATTAAAATTCAAAAATCTGCAAGCCCTGTTCCTTTGCAAGTCGATTTATATTTAAATTATAGACCAAACTGAACATGTTTGACTGTAACATGTTACACGAAAACAGTTGAGTTGCCAAAAGAAAGTTGCTAAAAAATCACCCATTACACTTTAATAGCCGGTTATAATTTCTTTATATTTTATTTATTTTAACTGATATTAACGGTTTTTCTAAGATTTTTGTTGTTAATAAAAATACATAAAATTTTACGAATTTTTGCTCCAAAATAAATGCTTAAGAAACAATGGCAGAAAAAGAGAAAAAAGGGGCATCATCAGGGTAGTTATTAATTCCCATAACATTCCATGAAGGAACATGGGGGGACTTCTGTCAGTTAATGAACTCTACCCGATTCTATTTTTAAACTCATTGAAAGGGACCTACAGTTTAACGCCGACTCCGAACGGCAAATGCATTTAGAGAAGTTTCCAATAGTATTTATACTCATAGCCAGTTACTAGCTAATGTTATGAGCCGATACCGCTGTCAAAAAACTTCTTTCTTTTTTAAAGATGGTTTGGCCTGGTATTGAACCGACGACCTTCTGGTTTGTAGTCGGGTGTCTTACCTGCGGGATCAGGCAAGTACGTACCCTTTAAAAGTTACCAATTAAGTTTTCTTGTTAAGATTTTAAATGAAATCATACTTACACATGCTCATTAACACACATAATGGCATGCCTTAAATTACACAGAACATTAAAATGTTGTTGCACTTTAGCAATGTGGGCCTGAAATTTAAATAAATATTTAAAATTGTTTAAGGCTCACCAGTTTTTATGCATTTATGGATAGATTGTGTGCTAAAAATGACTATGAATTCCTAACATCATCATGGTTTTTACGGCATTTTTAGTGGAAAAAATGGACAAAAGGCAATGACTTTGAACCCATACGTATTTGTCAGTTTCTGCAGTGACAAAGCTGACTGAGAACTTCTGACAATGTGTTTATTCTGTTTAATAGACTGAGAAAAGCGATAAGAACATCATTTTAGAAGAAATGGTACCTCAATAGAAGAGAATTAGGAGTATATTGGATAATTGTGGGATTTGGGGTGTGGCTTGGGTACATTGACGAATATACCATACATACATACATCCATGAAAAAATGTTGGAAATTAAATATATGATTTTTATGCATTTATGGATAGATTGTGTGCTAAAATTTAAGGTTCACTAGTTTTTTATAGAAGTGTAGAACTTCAAGTTACAATAAAACAACGATGGATTAATTGATTGACGTGAATTTTATTTATCCGACCGCTATGGCTGGCGCGGATGTAGATGACCTTTTCCAACATTTGTGGCCGTATATCGGCAATAACACGGCGAATGTTGTCTTCCAAATGGTCAAGCGCTTGTGGCTTTACCGCATAGACCAATGACTTTACATAGCCCCACAGAAAGTAGTCTAGCGGTGTTAAATCACAATCACAATCTTGGAGGCTAATTCATAGGTCCAAAACGTGAAATTAGGTGGTCACCAAACGTGTCTTTCAATAAATCTATTGTGGCACGAACTGTGTGACATGTTGCGCCGTCTTGTTGAAACCAGATCTCCTGGACATCATGGTTATTCAATTCAGGAATGAAAAAGTTAGTAATCATGGCTCTATACCGATCACCATTGACAGTAGCGTTCTGGCCACCATCGTTTTTGAAAAAGTTCGGACCAATGATTCCACCAGCACATAAAGCGCACCAAGCAGTCAGTTTTTCTGGATGTAACGGTATTTCCACACACACTTGAGGATTACCTTCACTCCAAATGCGGCAGTTTTGTTTGTTGAAGTAGCCATTTAACCAGAAGTGCGCTTAATCGCAAAAAAAATTCGCTTATGAAATTTGGAAAAATTGAATATTGAAAAAAAAATTCACTTATGAAAAATGAAAATTGCTCTATTTGGAAGCGTTGTCCAGGCGCGAGTCTATTCATGATGAATTGCCAAGCTAAACTGAGAATAAATCACTTAACAGCTGTTAAATCGGTCGCCATCTTGAAAAGTAATGCCAACTTAAAGTTCTATACCTCTGTAAAAAACACACTATATAAAAAATGAGGAGTTGACTACATCACTAGGCTAGTAATAGTAAGCATGTTACAATACACCGAACGCTTGTTATCTAATTCGGCACCTGGTTTGTTTTGCAGCCAAATTATTTTGATTAACGATGTCAAAAAAAATTGTTGTTCTCCTTTTTACTTAAGCCCTTTAATTAAATCTTTTTGAAAATTTAACATTTTTAAGCAATTTTTTATATTTTATTTTCTTTTCATATTACAATACAATAAATATTTGCTTATGAGCTCCCTCCGCCAACTTAGCATTGTATTTCATTTCAATTACAGATTCCGATTTGAGCATAATAAATGATTTGTGGAACACAAATTTATCCTTATCAAGTAATTATAGTAAATAATTAGGAGATAATATAACAAACCTTTTTGCTTAAAATTTCATCCCTAAGGCCTAAGTGAAAACATGCAATTAATTATAAAACAAGCAAAAGCTTTTCTATAATTTTTGCAAAAAATATGATTTATAATCATGACATATTTAGAGTTGGAAATGCTTCTTTTTCTTTCATTTTTCAAATAATTACTGGCACTTATCTGACAATTGTTTCATTTACATTATATGGTAACGACAAACTAATTGCTTAAACGTGCCAATTATTGCTCGAAAAGAAAAACTGTTTTTCACTTTCACTAATTAAATGCCTGACTTTTAACCTCAGACGATAGGGGTGTTATAATGAAATTCGAATAATTAACAGAATCATTACGTGAATTATTTGTCGTAGGGTACACATACTTTAGCTAAGTAAGTCATTTATATTTTGTAAACACACACGCAGACATTCATATTCTTTATCTTTAGTTTTAAGTGCAAATATTGGCAATACTGTTTTTGGCAGCTCAGCAGTTTTCGTGTAATATGTCAAACATATTCAGAACATTTTTATGGGAAAATCATGTTCAGCGGCAAATATCATTTCTGGTTGAATGGATACGTACGTGAACAAGCAAAATTGCCGTATTTGGTGTGAAGAGCAGCCAGAAACATTCCAAGAACTGCCAATGTATTTTGAAAAGTTCACTGCTTGGTATGGACCGGCTGATGGCTTATTGGACCGTACTTTTTAAAGAACGACGAAGGCAGGGACTTACAGTGTCTAACGAGCGCTACAGTGCTATGATTACAATTTTTTTTTGCCCAAAATTGGAAAGCTGAACTTGGCTGATATGCAGTTTCAACAAAATGGTTCAACACAACAGGCAAAAAATGGCCCAATTTCACGTTTGGGACCGTTTAGAATACTTCTCGTGGGGCTATGTTAAAGCTCATGTCTATAGGGACAAGCCCGTAACGGTTCACGCACTGGAATATAGATCGTTCTATCGACTCAAAGAAAAACTTAATACATATCTCTAAATTTGATGTTTTTTTTTAAATCAAATTCGAAAGCTCTTAAAAAATCACTCAACATAAAAGAAGGAAATCATGTACAGACATATTGTTATGTTCTAACCTTTTTTGAACGTTTGAGTTCGTTTAAATTGCGTTAAAATAAAATAAAAACCGCTTTATTGTTGTTCTGTTTTATTTACTTACTACACTATAACGTTTATGCAGTTCATGTTAATACAAAAACTTAATATTCGCTTATACAACACTTTTATTTTCGCTTAACCATGTCGTTATCTTATGACAGCAAAACTATAACTAACTCACTTGTAGGTAAAGTGGCCCCTTTTATATACCTAGTTGCCTACAGTTTGGAAGCTTCCGGAAATATCGACGATCTACTATTTTCATATCCATTAATTTAAAAGTAACGTAAAGAGTGACACAAGATATACCAAAATCCCACGTCAAAATTTTTAAGCGCTGATGTGTTGTATTTTTATTTTCGTAACAATATTGTTCTATTTTGTAATATTAAACACCTAAGATTATTATTCCAATAAAATTGTTCAATTACTTTGTGTGTGTGATTATTCGTATCAAAGTGTCAGCACTTCTGTTACAATGTCTCCGATTTATTTGTCCTAATCTATAAATATCTACAAGAGAAAAAGGTACATACATACATACTTACATACATATTTACATATATGCCTGTATATACATACATATATATATTGTTTTACTTTTGAGACTTTTGAAAAATATTAAAAATTTTTCGTCTCAATTTTTGTTGTTAAAACATTCCTGAAATTGTTTGTTCAACAGCCATAAATTTGTGTTAAAATGAACAAATGAATTCCTTGCACATATTCTGTCATCTGTTTCTGTAATAAAAAGCTTTGACTTGAAAAAAAGTGAAACTTTTTTATGAACCCAATTGAAATCAATGTTAGGAATACTTTTAAATTAAATAATAAATAAATTATAAGTTTGATTTCTACATACATATGTAAGTTATTGAAATACAATCTGTATTTACTTACACATGTCATAATTATTTATATATGTGTGTATGTATGTACATATGTACATATGTAATATATGCTAATAAATGTGTCAGGTTTATTGAATATATGACTTGTTGTTGTTTTGACATTTTCATAAGAAGAAAATGTCATATATGATGTGTATTATTGAATTTAGTTGCCATGCAGAGAAAAAAACCTGGTGTTACACTGTCGCATTTGTACCTTTCAAATTTTTCCGCAGAGAAAACATCAAAAATTTAAATACAAAATATTCTGGTACTTGATTTCCTATGTATACATATATTTATCAACCACTGTAATTAATCAATTTTATTTTTTGGCGAATGAAATATGGCCTCATTAATCGAAAATCACTTTAAAGGGAAATCCGATAAATAATTTACAAAAAAAAAATATTGTGTGATTCTTGATGATTTTTTCCTATAGTGTAGTTGTTGTTGAAATTTAAAATTGCACATTCCACTTTAAACTTATTTCAAATCATGCTGGTCTCCAATGGCCGGAAAATTCAAAAGAAGATAAATGAGCTGGTAATTTCTCTTTTCTTGACTTGCAGTAATACTGGTTGCGTCTGAGGCCAGTAAAGAGCCATAAAGTTAACGGCCAGTATAATTGCGTGTTGAAACGCAAAGTCAATGGCTTTTGGTGGCTTAGGATATAGAATGTCTGATGATTTAGCAAAACTTTACCTGCGCTGAAAAATGCTTTAATAAAAGAGAAAAATTATGTGGCAAAAAATAAATGTATCGTAATTAAAATGCAATAAAATATAATTGTACGGTTGCAAGGTAATGATGGTGTTCATTTTTAGTTGAATATTAAGATGCAGAGAATATTTTGTAATTTATATAAAATTATTAAAATGAGTTGATAACACTGGTCTACAGCAAAAAAAGCCTTTAACGACTATCCTACTCGCATAAGAAACAACAAAACTTGGTGTATCCTAGCTGTAGTCCAGTTAGCACAGCTACAACTTTCAAATCAGCGCAAATGTTCAATGTGTACTGTGAATATATAATTTAATTGATTAATGATTGTGCATAGTTTACTTTCATGTTTCTTGCATGAGATAGTGGAATCGATGCATATTTATTGTATTGTGAAGTAAAACTGCTTTTAAGCTAGTCTTTGATGAATCAATAAAGAGTCGCCATTCCTCCGACTTTTCAGGAAACCCAGCTTTCGTAATATGGTAGTCCGGCAACATCATCACAAAATACTAAATCGCTATCTTTGCTAAAATAGACCAGAAACTCTTCTTGTCTATATTGAAAATATGAGAATTTTGTGTTCTTATCTAACAAATTTCATTGCTCTAATCATGACGCAAGAAGTTCTGATTTTTAGAGTTCTAAGTCTCGCACAATATTATTCAGATCAGACTCGTTTACAAAATGAGGTTTTCTCGATGGCCCTATAAACCATCTAACGTTTTTTTTTTACTAGTGCTTATTTCGTGAATGGTAACACTTAGTTCATGTCTGATTTGACAGATAATTAGTTTCATCCTTACGCTGAACGAATATCGTTGTGTATACGGTTGAACAACGCTGGGAAAAATTGCGACATTACTCTGAAAATCATGGTAATGTTGCAGAATGAAAAAAAGAAAAAATTCATCTTTTCAGATGAAGCTCATTTTGATCTTGGCGGGTATGCAAACATACAAAATTGTTGCATTCGGGGCGCAGAAAACCCGCACGATACACCCAAGACGAGTCACTGTTTGGTGCGGATTTTGGTCCAGAGGCATAATGGCGCCATCTTTCTTCGTAAATGAGCAAGAAGTGGCCGTTACAGTCAATGGCGATCGTTATCGGGCCATGTTGAACGAATTTTTGTTCACAAAGATTGAAGAGGAGGATATTAGCAACATTTGGTTCAACAGGACGGTGCTACGTGCCACACAGCCGAAGCTACACTCAGTGTTTTGCGCCCTGTTTTTGAAGATCGCATTATCAGCCGCAGAGCTGATGTCGTTTGGCCACCTCGCAGCTGCGATTTGAAACCGTTGGACTGTTATTTGTGGGGTGCCGTCGAAGATAAGTGTTACGCCAATAAGCCAGAGACAATTGACGCTTTAAAGGACAATATTCGTGAAGCCATTGGTGTAATACAGCTGCACACAATCGATAACGTGCTTAAAAATTGGACCGATCGTGTAGGCTACTGCATGGCCAGCCGAGGCAGCCATTTGAATGAAAGGGTTGTACTTTCAAATAAAAAAAGGAAATTTGGTAAAACATTCAGTTGTTTTTTTTTATAGCTTTAAAAAAAAAAATTATTTGGCGGACCCTTTATATGCAGATGAATTAGGACCTAGAGGCGCGTAACTGCTTTCTTTCCGAACGGGAAAAATATTTTCTTCATTAACCATTTCGTGACGCTTAGGAGGCATTGAAGTTAAAGAAATATTGTTGTTTCCAAGATCTGGTCGTCGGGTAGATGGAATGTACGGATATATGATTTTGCTTTTATTTTTCCTCGTTATTCCACGCGTAGCGGACATGCAGATATAACAATCATGTTCTTTTTTTGGTGACATGATCTTACTATTGCCGCTTAATGCTCTTACACAAGTATTGCAATATATTTTTGGCAGCCAATATTTGTTTCTTTCATCGGTAGGAAATCCAAAATAATACTTATAAGCATTCTTAATTTGGGAATTTATTATATGGAAAATGTTTGCAAGTCCAAGCCCTTAACATACTGTAATCTGAAATAAAATTCATTATAAATAAGCTAACTTTCTGTATAAATTTTGTAAAACATTTATCAAAACAAAAAAATTTAAAACGGAAATAGTCCTTAGACTACTTTTCAAAATTAACTTCTGGTTTTAGATAAAATCAAATATCGAAAAGGATTTATCTTTTTGGTTTCGCAAACGAGTGTTGAATGATGAAAAAAATTGTGTTATCTTTCTTAAAAGTGCATTTTGTACTGGATTTTTAACCACAATAATAAAAAAAGTCTTATTCTAAAAATATTTTTTACCTACTATAGCCATAAAAATTAAACCCTTTACCTTTATCAAAGTTAGGCAACTGCCTTTATGTGTTATTTTACTTTCAACATATCTGGCTATCATTTAAATTTTTCGGAAATAAAAGAAAAAAAATTCCAATAATTTTGCAAGAAAAAATGTTTCAGCTAATTTTAGTGAAAGTTAGGTACCTGCATTTAATTTTGAATAAAATCAGCAATGGCCAACCGATTTTCATGATTTATAGCTTATTTTATTCTCAATACTTTAACCTTCAATTCAAACGCTTAACATGTAAAATTTCCATTCTGAAAAATTTTTTGAGATGAAAATAATTTGCTCTAATTTTGCTCGAAAATTTTTTTTTTCGAAACTAAGTTATGAACAACTTCGAAACTGTTGAAAATACAAAAAAAAAGTTATTCAGGTGATTTTTTTTCATTTGCTGGTATTTGGATTAAAATTGGTCAAGTCGTCTTCAAGTTATGATGAAATATATTGACATAACTACCAAAAATTTGACATGCTCATAAAAAAATGTGAGCCCAATGGAAAAGAAGTGAAAGTGGTTTTGAATTCAGCGCATCAAAATTGAAAATAAAAATGCCTAAAAGAAAATACATCATATAAGCACCTTTACATCTGTATTGTGGGATTGTGGTATATTTGGTATTAATGTGTCACCCTGTCAATGCCGTACTTATTTGAGTATTTGGCAGCACTGCCAATTAGACCATCTTTGTGTGTTACACACGGAAGTAATTCGAATGATGTAGCAAGAACAAGAACATTCGGAAGTAATTCAAATTGTATAATAAAGGTGGCGCCTTATGCATAAGAAGTAGTTGTCGTTTTGCTGTCATAAAATAAAGTCGCGTTTAGGCGTAAGTAAAAGTGCTGTATAAAAGAATATAAGTAGCTGTGTTGAGATTATCTGTATAAAGATAAAGTGAAAAAATAAAAGTTGTAAAACAACAACCAAGTGGTGTTTATTTTATTTTGACGCAATTAAAAAGAACTCACACGTTTTAAAAAGGTTAAAACATAGCAATATAGTTTTATTAAAAGGCTACAAATTTTTTGTTTTTTGTAGACCAATTTCCGTCAAAAATTTAATTTAATTTAATCAGATGAAGAATATTGCTAAGTGGTGCTGCACAGAGGATTCCGGTCAAGGTGTGATAGCAAATTAGAAATTAAATTTGGCATTATAAGTCACTGTTGACTTCTACTGTTTATCTCTTAGATAAATAAAAGAACTTGTAACGATTAATATTGATGTACGAGTACTTTTTTTGTAGTAAAAAATTTCATTAAATGAATATTTTTAATTTGTCAATATGTGCAGTACAAAAGAATGCATACAATGCATATTAAATTCCATATTAAATGTTAAACACTGCAGTCTGATAAGAATGATGAATGAATGAGAAGCAATGCGACTACGTGTGTTTTTAAATAAAATGCCAGCATGCATCTCTTGACTCCATAATTCATAGTTGATATCAGTGGCGCCAATACACTTTGAACAGTTCAAAAGGATTTCAAAATTAAAATTACATTCTTAGTTTTCTTAGGAATTGAAATTAAATTTTTAGTATTTGCAATTGAAATGCTAGTTAGTTACTGACAAATAGATTATTTAAATGTTTTATGATAAATTGATTAAAAAGAAGTTGTTTCAGTTCTATTGTATGTACTGTATAAGCCATGTACGAGTATATTATTTTGGTGTCAAGTCTTAGCATGAAATAGATGTTCCCGCCACAAAATTAGTGTTTCCAATAAAGACTTAACTTAAATCCCATTTTTTTTTGTCAAAAATGGTTAACAAATTACCTTAATTTGTAACACAAGAAAGAAAAAAAAAAACAGAATTATTTTCATTTGTTACACGTGCTGCACGGTTTTTATTTCAAATCTGTTGCCAGGCTGGTATAATTAATGATGTTTAATAAGACTAATATATATAACGTAGTGCTGACTTTTTATGATTTATGCGGACAAATATTAAAAAGTTTGTTCGCAAAATCATATATTCGTGCGTTACCGTAAGAACTCAAAAAGTACTGCATTGATTTCGTCAAGACTTTGTACAATCTTCAGTGGGCCGTAAATAAAATACAATTAATTCTTAAGTTCAAAATTATAGCTTATGAAAGCTTTTCCATACTGAATTTGTGCAGATATGTGTAAGAAACCGTAAAAATCGCCCTAAAATATACGGTATGTAAAATGAAATTTGTAAATCATTGTAACAATATGGAAACATGTTATATAATAGTGTTGCCTACAGTGACCACTCCTGAAGGCGTCGTTGAAAAGTTATATGACAATAAAATTAAAAAAATGCGTTTTAAGTCAAAATTAAAATTTTGTTTACTTGCATCTAATAAAAGGTGCAACAATTTGTTAACCTTTTTCTACGGTAAAGCATTGTGCTACAACCAGCAAATTTTTCGTCACTCCTCTAGGGAGCATATTGACTTTCCACAAAGCATCTATTGCTTTGTTTCAGTTCCTTTAATTAATTTGATCTTCAAGCTAAGTCGATGATTAATCCGCTGTAGTTTCCACCATATAATATTTTTACGTTGTGGTGAAGTGATGATCCTCGCTAATTGGTGGTGATCTTTACTTTAGCATTGTAATATTTTCCCAGTAGGTGGCTTGCCTTCCTGATCATCGAACCTGGGCCGCTTGTGTTGTTGTGCATGCGCTCTAACCACTACACCACGCCACCCGTACAACTAGCAAAATAACTAATTCGAATATTTTCACCCCACATGTTATTTTTTATCCTTTAACGCAATGTAACAGACAGCTTCTTACACCATAAAAACCCAATTAATATTTTTCAATTTCCTAGAATAAATGTTTCTTTGTTCACGTAAACCTGTGTTATATTAAAATATTTCACTTTTTAAAGATCTTGAGCTTGGTTCTGCGGTACGTGCTGGGCAGGACACAGATACGAAGGCAGAGTAATCCCACATACTCTTTATCGAGACTAACCTGGCCACTATACGATCCAGGTTTTTGCCAAATTCAATTTCAAAAATCGCCAAAATCGCCAAAATCGCCAAAATCGCCAAATTTCCCTGACAATAAAATTTATATAAGTATTTCTTTTTTTAAATAATGAAAAACATTTTTAAAATAAATAAAAAATAATTTGTTTCGAATTCCTAAATTTAAAAACAAAAAGTGTACAATGTACACTATAAACTAATAACTGAATACCATTCGATTTTAATCTTTTCAGAGTATTTGGAAAGAAGAAAGGAACACCTTTGGAACACATACATTTTTTCCACATTCTTCAAGCTTAAAGCTTTCTTTCGTACCATTTATAAACTTATTACGCCGCCTACTGTCGAAAATAATAATTTTAAAATTTTCGTTTTTTTTTTATCAAAAAAAGCCAACAAAATCGCCAACTAATTTAGAAATCGCAAAAAAGTCGCCATGTCGCTAAACCGAAAAATGGGTCGCAAAATAAATTTTAAAATCGCCACTTTTGGCGAGAAATCGCCACATTTGACAACCCTGTATACGATCGGGTTTGTTCGGAGTCTATATTGAGGTTGCCGCGACAAAGGCTGCGAATCCTGATTGCTGATATTACTATGCACTGAGTAGTTGTTTCGCATGCTAGGAGACTGGGTCTATCGTTCAGTGATTACTATAGGAGTTGTCAAATTGCGGAAGAGAAGGAAAAGCTCGAGCATTTTCTATGTTAGTGCCGGAATCTTTCGGATATTAGGACTGCTGTCCTTGGCAGTCCGTTTCTGCATACCATATCGAAAATAGCTGATGTAAGTGTCAGCGGGCTTTCTTCCTTTGTGCTTGCGTCTGGACCCAAGTGAGCTGGATCAGTATCTGGCTACCCCCTGTAACTAACTTACTAACTAAGCCCTTGGCCTATAAAGGGTTAAAAGGCATAATTTTATTTCTCAATATGAGATTTACATATTTACTCGTGCACAATAGTGTATAAAAATAGTTTCTAATTATTTTTTTTGTGGTTGGTGGTATTTAAAGAGGCATTGAATGATATTTTTATGAAAATAAGTTCATATTCATTCGATTTTGTCGATATTGTAATGTATTAAATCAAATACTACTTATTCGAAATTGAAAGTAATTGGTTTATTATACAATGAAATTAATACATTTTATTTTTGTTATTCTTGTGAATATTTTTTATTTCAAATCAATATTCGTTGACTCGGCAAGTGGTGACATAAATAAATGGCATATTTTTGGTGAGACTTTACGTTATATTGAACCGAAACAAGAAGTGAGTGCATTAATATTAAATAAATCGTTTACAGTTATCTTAATGTCAATATAAAAGTAAATAAAATGCAGTTTAAAGATGAACTAATTTTCATTTACATTGAAGGTTACAGTTGTCACTAGAATTTGTTCTATAATAACACATATGTACGTACATATAATATTGTGGACCTAATTGATATGAATAAATTGTTAATTCAATAAATTTTTGGATTCAATATAAGTGTTTTCTTCTTTAACCTTTCAGTTTGATACTTACGAAGCTTTCCGGATTTGCTTGGACTTAAAAATGATTAACTATATAGATTCTGAGAACATTACAGAATTTGGTGACTATATAAGCAATATATATGGTATGTTTCGAAAACAAAAGAAAAGAAAAGAAAATTATTGAGATATTATTGTTTAAATCTTTTTTAAGGACATGTACCACCTTTTTGGGTAGCGAATTCCAACTTTTATCCAAAGTCAGATGATATGCGTAAAAATCTACTGTTGATGAGACGAAACAACTCTACCGAAACCATTTACGATAATTGTACAAAAAAATTTGGATTTATTTGTTCGACCAAAATATCACACGGTCTAGTTGAATATAGAAATGGTACAAAAGTTTATTTAAATCAAAAGAATATCGTTAAATACTGTGACCCTCAATCGAAAAAATATGAAAATCATTTGGCATATTGTTTACTAGTACTCGACATCATTTTGTTATAAATTAATTTATAAATGAAATAAAATCATTTTGATTTTTAACTAAAGTAATCCTTCTCGATTTGTGTTGTGTACCTATCAAATGTATTCCTCATTAGTAAAATTTAGAGGAGTGCATTAAAATGAATGATTTGTATTGAATACCGAGTCATATAGACTCAGTTCAGAAACTGCCATCTAAACGTACTACAGATATATAAAAATCAATATTTACTTTGTATTGCATGTGCCACACCCACGTATCAAATTCTGCCCACTTTTTGACTGATGATTTGTATTAACCACAAAGTTATTTGGACCAAATTTAGAAACTCTTGCTATTACCGTTTTAAAGATATAAAAAAGTGAATATTTACGTGCCACACCCACTTATTCAATTTCACCCGTATATCGAAAAAAAAAATCAGAATTTACCTTGTTTGGTTGGTGCCACACCCACTTATCAAATTCCGCTCACCTTTTGACTGATGGTTTGTATTAACCCCAAAGTTATTTGGACCAAATTTAGAAACTCTTACTATCACCGTTTTAAAGATATAGAAATATAAATAAGAAATACATATGGGCGTGGCACCGCCTAGTTGAACCAAAACTATCAGTGAAAGTAAATTTTCCAACGCCTATATTGATTCCTAAATCGATTTAGTGCTTCTCGAGCTATAAAATGACAAATATAGGACAGCTTATTTTTATATACCGTATATAGATAATAAACTTCTTAAATCAAAGCTAAGGTTACACATTAGACCAAAATCTAAGCCAAAACTCATTTGCTTATGTTTTGTATTTCTTAAAAATGAATCAATTTTTACCAATATTAGATAGAGTAGGTATTTGTGCAAACAATTTGAATGGAAATAATTTTGATTTAGACAGTTTTCGAGTGAATGTTTGTATAAGGAATGACATAAGAAAGGCATACTTAGCCGGAAGAAGAGCAGTATTTCATGCGATTAGAAATTGCGTTTTATTTCAATCAATTTCAGTTTCATTAATCAAGTAGATTTTTTTCAAGCTTAGTAGATGATTAATCCACTGCAGCTCCCCTTCGTACGATTGTGTAGTGTTGAAAATCCAGGCTAAGTGGTGTCATCTGGGTGTACGTGAGCCTTCGCCGTGCGGCATACCCCACGGTGCCCAAATGGCACGTGAGAATACGATGCGTCCACCATCGCCACCACCTGTGATACCCACAAGTCAATATCACAAGTGAATACCAATTCGAAGGCGTGTTGTTAAGACACGCATAACCTTCACACCTTGGTGGGGAGTCTATCTAAACTCTTGCTCTGATATGGGTCACAGCACCCGATTGAGGAGGTGCAACACCACACTGAGGTCGTGCTCTGCCTGCGATTGAGGTCTAAACCGCAGCCACCACGAAGATCCCACAAGGGGGCCTACCCAACAATAGGGCAGAGATCGGAATCCCAGGGCTCCCGATTCCTGTGGCACCAGAAAACCTCTGCTCAGGCTTAGAGACACGCGAGTGTAAATACAAAGACGTGCCGCCTCCAGTTTCGGCCCCACAACGGCCCCGGACTGATGACCGGTGCCATGCTAAGTGGTGGTGGTGATCTACACTTAGTATTGTATTCTATTTTTCCAGTAGTTGGCGTTTTCTCCTGATCGCTCATCTGATGTTTGACATCATGGCCAGATGATTTAGATAAAGTTGTCTGGGGGAAAGTGTAAGTCTCTTTATTAAACACTCGAAACCACAATTAAATGTTTTATGTTTCAAGGCAAAAAATATTTTTTTTTTTAAAGGATTGTAATGTTCGCGTTGTTCAGGTTACTTACTTTTTAAATCTGGATTTGGAAGCTAAGCACGATGAGTGAACAGAATTGAACAAAACTCATTGCGATCTGCTAAAAAAAACTTGTATTTCTTAGATTGACGATTATGCTCGTAGAAGAGCATAGTGATTATTGATTAATTATGTAGTTAAATATGGGTGTAAGAAATTTTAAGGCATGTGCCAGAAGCACAATAAGCTTGTAGTGTTGTAAGGAATATGTACATATGTATGTTAAAAATAATTGTATTTAAATATGTATGTAGCATATGTCATTTTATATTTTAAATTTTCAAACGTTTGTATTTAAGCACAAAATTCCTTCGGTCATTCACTATCAATTTTATGCACTAATAAGCCTTTACGTTAACGTTGCAAGTTTCATTCTACAATTTTATGTAATTGGTTCTGATGTCTTTGCCAAAGTTAAAGCTTGCGGTTATTAAGTTTACAATGAGACCATAAAACGAGTAATAAGAGAACTAATGGAGTGAAAACATTTACTTTCGAATAAAACTTATTTTCATAAGCAAACCGTATGACACAATGGAGTTGAAGATGTAAATAAAAGTTGCAACATTATAAAAGTGTGTTAAGGCTACAGATTTTTAAACACACACACGTTTTTTTTTTTTTTAATAATAATTAAAAGCTTACACAAAGTGTAGTAGAAGCGTTTTTCTTAATTGAATGGAAAAAAAGAACTTTTCCTGAGTTTACACAAGAAAAACTTGTTATGAAGGCAAAATATTATTTGTTTTAGCTTTTGTTTATTCTCAAGACAAACAAATTTTCTTGTTTATCTGGCTTATCAGAAAATAAATTGACAGACTAAGATATGGACAAGAATATCAAAAAAAAAAATAAAAAAATAAATAAATAAATAAATAAATAATTACAACAATAAAGCCAAAGAGTCAAACAAGAAAAGAAGATACAAAGAAAAATCTTGAATTCTTTTAGAAATTTTAAAGAAATTAATTAAAGGAAGTGTGTGCCGCTGTGGTATGGGAGGTAAGACACCCGTCTACCAACCAGACGGTCGTGGGTTCAATACCAGGCCAGACCATCTTAAAAAAAAGAAAAAAGTTTTTCGACAGCGGTATCGCCTCATAACATTATCTAGTAACTGGTTGTGAGTATCAATACTATTGAAAACTTCTCTAAATGTATTTGCCGTTCGGCGCTAAACTTGTAGGTCCCTTTCAATGAGTTTAAAAATAGAATAGAGTGCAGCTCATTGACTGAGAGAAGTCCCCATATTCTTTCATGGAATGTTAAGGGAATTAATAATAAAATAATTAAAGAGAGTGCCATATGATTCACTAAAGCAATTAATTGCATCAATCGCTGTAAGATAACTAGAAATATCCATGACAAGTGAAAATCAAAAGGGACCTTAGAGAGGAAAACTGCATTGCAGAAATATCTTAATGCTTGTAATAGAATATGCATTAGCACTGATTATACTTTGTTTGTTAGGCTTTAACGAGACAAATTATGTGAAAAATGTAATGGATAAGTTACCATAATATTTGTCTTCTATGGCGGATTAAATATAAATCAATCGTTATGTTGATTTAACCTCTCAAAATTTGTATTGCTATTTTCTTATTATTTGTTTCTTTTTCTATTAATAATTAATTTGATGAGACAATACGATTTCATTAGATTATTACTTAAACCTCGTTCTTTAACACTCGCTCTGTATACGTACTTGTATTCATATATACATTGTGGCTTGGGTTTTTGTGGTTTTCATTAAAAAACAAGACATTTCTTTGCAAATAGAATTATTTGATACGGAAATAATCTGTTTAAAGCAGCTACATATGTAACTATATTAGGGTGGAGTGAAAATGGCCAATTATTTTTGTTGTTTATTTTTTAAATCTTCTGTATTGTTAATCGATGACCCAAAAAAGCATAATCCATGCAAAATATCAAATCCTTACCACTTTATTTCGAGGTAGCGCATGAAGGGTGAAGTTTTAAAAGATATAAATACTATATAGTATATATATAGTATATATATAGTATATATGTATATACTTTAGGAAGTGCTACTAAAGGGTGGAAAAATTTGAGGTTAGAATGTAAATTGGCTTTAAAACACATTTCTTTTTTTTGACAAATACAGTTTTATTGAAACCAATATAAAATAGAAATATTGGAATTAGTACTGGAATATGTGTTCGGGCAAATTCTCACAAAAGAACTCAAATTTCATGAGTTAAGGGTAAAAAAAACCGTTTTTCGTACCTTCATCCTTTTATAAGCTGATAACTTAGCTAAATATTACCCGATTGTAAGTTTTAGACGAATATTGTTGGCTTTCATGGAAATAAAGTTCAATTTTAAATTATATTTGATGGCAGTCGGATGTAGTTGAACGGATGTCAATACGGGACATGAGAATGGAGTAATTGCTTTATTAGAAAAACATTTGAAACTATCTTGATGATAAATTAACACTGCGCCATTTTTTTTAAGTCTCGATGAAATAACTACAGCTCCAAATAGCTTTGTGTATTGGTTTTTCTTATCCATCAGAAAGCCTAAAGCAACTAGCGCTTTTAATTATGTAAGTGTACGCACTAACACGTTCAGTTATATACACAGAATATATTTTGTTGGATATGCATGCTACAGGATAATAAGCCACAAATAAGGGGATTTTCTCTTCAAAAAGTGTTAAAAGACATAAAAAAGAACTACCACAGAAAAAGTTCGCGAGTTCTGTCTTCCAGAGCTCTAAGTGAATGCGACAAAATATACTAATGAAGAAATTTGAAAGTTGATTCGTTCGCAAAATAACTTTCTCGAACTTTAAAACTTTTCTTTCTATACTCAAGCCGTAGAAAGGTGTGTCAAGCTCGTTACTGAAGCTTCAATTTCTGTCGGCGGATCAGAAGCAAAAAAATAAAAAACAAAAAGTAAGGCTGGAAAAGATATACCATTGCTTGATACCAAATCTCAGTTTTTTCAGCTGAGACTGATAATGTATAATAATAATTATTATTTACATTAAATGCGAATAATAAAAGACCGAAATAATTTAAATTCACTTTTTATACCAAATTATTTTTATTTCAACAAAAAGCTCAACTCAACTGCTTCATACAAACGTCTCATAACGCCCAAATAATACTCTTTGTTTACTGTCTGGCCTTCTGGCAAGAATTCGTGATGCATTACACCGTTGTACACCGTGAGCATTACCTTATTTTATGACTGAAAACCACGTGATTTTTTTGTTTTCGGCAAATTTGGTGAACGTCATTAACTTGCCTGATGTGTGGATTGCGTGTCGTGCTCCTAAACCTACGTCTCTTCTCCAGTACCAATCCTTTTGATGAATGTGGGATCAGATTCATCCTCACAAATCACGTCTTTTGTGACCTCAACTCGGTAAAAATTTTAGAAAATCGTCAACACACATAGAGGTGGATTTACTCTTGGCTAACTAGCTTTTACAAATGTCAAGCTATGACGTTAAGATTTAGCGGGAATATCAACAACAGATGTATCATCAAATTGGAACGACGCGACCGCCACACGAGGGTTATTCCGGAAACTTTTTTGATCAAGGCAGTATTTTTTCAGCATGTTTAAGGCCATGGAGTATCAATTCATTGTACAGGAAAAACAAAATTGGAAAAGAAATTTTTTCGCTCCACCCTAATGTACATATGTACTCGTATGTATATGTCGCACGTAATCATGTGTTCGATAGTGATTATGTTTTTAAAGCTATTAATCTATATAATAATTCACATTTCTTCAGTTATAACAATATAAATATTTAAACTCAAGAGAAATGAGATAATTTTTTAAAGGAAATGGTGTATTTAAATCCTTATAACTAACGGTTGTTGACTGTTTGCCATCTACATAAGTGTGTCACTATGCTATAGGATAGTGACTGGCCATGAATAATAATTTGTGTCTTGTTTTTCTTAAAACAAAAATATTATGATACGATGATTAATGGAAATGAGAAGCAGGTATTTATGTGTATGTCAACAGATGATAAATTGTGGACACAGGAAAACTAGAAGCATAATGACATTTAAAGAAAACAAAGAAAAACAAAATATTGTTTTGAATTTTGTATGAAAGGTCTTAGACTTACTTTCTGTTAAAGTGTAAAGGGCGAGTAATTAAGTATGAATTGAAAAACTCTAGTGTATGTTCTTTAATTAATTTTATAATTAATGCTATGTTGGCTCGACACCACTTATTCGTCAATCGCTATCTCATTAATAATACATCTCCCGATTATGAAATTAATTGCATAAATTTCTATACAAAATCTTGAGGGAGAATTACTCAAATTGTAGGAATTCTACTTCTATTACTCTTTGTATTACTTTAAAAATAGTGTCATCTCTAATTTTCATAAAATTGATCAAAAGAGTTTGGCATACTTATTAGCTCTTAATCAAGATGTTTTAATTATAGATTTAACTTAGTAAATTGATTAAACTGACCTCCTTAAAGTATGTTGTCAAGTACAAACAATAAACAAAAATGATAAAAATAAACGAAAAGAAACAACAAACAAAACAATGGGCGCTCGCTGCATTGACTTCATATGCTAGCCGGTAAAAGGTGCCGTGCGGACGGTAGAATCCAATTAAGTAATACAAACAGAAAATGAAGTAATCCGAAGTGCGAACATACCATAAATCTTTTCAGATACGGTTTGTTCAAATTAAAATAACTTTTTTAATTTCATATTACGGTACAAGGGCAATAAATCATTTATTTTATTTACTGTTGGGATAGCTAATAAAAATTTGGCAAAAATTAGATCCGTGTACTGCGATACACTTTGTTGAGTTCGCTACAGAGGTTAAGAAAGCAAGCCATTTAAAAATGAGTTACATGATTTGGATTTCTCAGATGACATATGCTTGATGTTACATACGTC
This sequence comes from Wohlfahrtia magnifica, assembly GCA_023159175.1. Taxonomy (NCBI): domain Eukaryota; kingdom Metazoa; phylum Arthropoda; class Insecta; order Diptera; family Sarcophagidae; genus Wohlfahrtia; species Wohlfahrtia magnifica. The sequence goes on from JAKWBJ010000060.1 coordinate 3,263,505, forward strand.
TTCGTGAATACAGGAAAACTAAGATCAGGTTAATATTAAACAACAGTAAAGCTAAATCGATTGCGCGCCATGGAAAGTAAGCAGTTCCATAAAAGCAAAATTATACAGGGTGGTAAAATTTGAGGTTAGGAAGTAAATTGGCTGTCAAGTGAAGAAATGTCAAGAATTGATCCTTTGACACTTATTAAGTAAAAAATTAGGAATTTTAAACTATGGAACGCCAGCTGACCATTGTTTGCGTTGAACGTTTGTGAATTGGCTGTTTGAAAAACTGAACGAAAACAACGCATTGTTCAACAAAATTATCTTCAGTGATGAGACCCATTTTCAATTAGGCGATTATTAAAAGAAACAATATTGTAGCATATGGGGCTCACAATATCATCGGCTCGCATTTTTTCGAAAATTAGCAAGGAAACGCCGTCACCGAGAATTCTCTGCGCTACAAAACAATGATAACCAATTTATTGTGGCCACAATTGGCTAATGTTGACAACAGTGACCTTCGGTTTCAGCAGAACGGCGACACAAGCCACACAGCCAGCCAAACAATTCAGCTATTGCATGAGAAATTTCACGTAATTTCTTGATTGGGCGATGTCAATTGGCCACCGCGTTATTGTGATTTAACGCCGTTGGAATTTTTTCTCTGGGGCCATTTGAAAGACCGGATTTACGTGAACAAACAAAGATGAAATTCAGTTGCAAAATGTAGTTCAAAATTTTGTGAAAAGAGCTGACGTTTGCCAACATGCTAGAAATGGACATTTGCCCGAAATCATATTCCATTATTAATTCCCATATATATGTATCTTATATTGGTATGAATAAAACTGAATTTAAAAAAAATAATAATAATAAAATGTGTTTTTTCCTAACCTCAAATTTGCCCACCTTTTATTTGTGAATAAGTGTCTGAGACGTATATTGGCGATATTTTGACAAAAGCGGATACGTAACGCCGATTTACTTTCTATAGTAATCAAGATTCAAATGACAGCAAAGCCTGGAAAACAAAATGATACTCGATTAGTGACACCTTGGTAAGAGAAAGAGGTCTTGTGAATCAATTGGAGAAATCCATATGTAATCTATATGTAATATGTATCTGTTTGTGTGTGCTAGAAGCTCTATTAGATTATGCAACTTCTTCATCAACTTAATTAAAATGTTAAAACACATGTCATCTTTATGTATTCAAAATTACTGACATGTAAGTTACAGGCATAAGGTTAAGAAGTGTTTTGAGCAACAGCATTTTTTTGCAAATGGTTGGACGAATTTGAACTAAAATTGATTAAATAAATAGTTCGGTTTGTATTTCAAACAAAATATATTTCAAAAATACAATAGCTCCTGCAGTTTGGAAATCTTTTTCTTTTATTTATTTGTGTTTTATTTTAATTGCAGTGACAAAATATACCAGAAACTCTTTTTACAAGATTGTACTCGTACGTCTAGAAGAAAGCAGTATTACTATAAAGTAATGAAATGTTTACGAGAAACACAATTAGGGATTATAAAAGAAAAAATATTTCATGTAATTTTTATCACGCAATATTGCAGTTGTTTGCAGATTATCGATCTATGCAATCCGAGAAGGATAAACTATATACTGACTTTTTTACTGCCAATTTTTAACGCTTAAGCCTTCTAATGTTGCGTCAACTATGTGATAGCAGTAATTAAAAGTTACAATACAATATTAGAAAACGGATTTGTTGCTTTTAAAATTATTTTGCAAAAGAAAGTGTTAAAAGCTTATGGCATAAGAATTTGCTTTTTTGACTTTCATTTACAAATTAATTCAGAAAAGCAATTGTTGATTGTTTCAAGTGTTAAATAAAAAGTAAAAAGTTTGTTGCTTGCAACTTGCACGATATTTATATATGTAGGAAATGCTGTAATGAGAGCACCTGAAGCTGTTGTCTAACTAAATAAGAATTTTTAATATACAGGACAATAGCTCTCCTTTTGTAAATTTTTATCACACGAATTGCAAATGAAATGAAATGAAATGATATGAAGGGGTCATTATTTAAACTCGCTTTGTGAAACAAACGAAAGTGTCAGAACAAACAATTGGAAAATATATTTCAATTGCTTTGCTTAAGAGAATATTTTATTCAAAGGCGTGTCATGATAACAAAATAAAATTCAGTACAACAGTTGAATGCTTTAATTTGTATTTTAATATTTGACTTTTAATTTGTGTAATTATTAAGATTGACAAATTTATAACTAACTAACCATTAGAAAAGAAAGTTTTTAGTATCTGTCTGGCTGATTAAGGGAAGATAATTTATTTTCAATACTAAAGCGGTGCTTTTTTGTACGTGGAAATCCTAATGTAAGATTTTTTAAATTTCAGTAACACATATTAAAGCTAAAGAATATTTCTTCTCTTTTGCATTAAACTTAATTGTTCAAGTGAATACCGCAGTTTGCAAGGCAATTTGTTATAAACACATTTTCTGGTAACCGAGTAAGACTTGTGATTGCTATGTCTTTATATTGTAACATTGCAACATAATTTACACAGAAGTCATACACAATAAACATTCTGGCAATAACAATAACTGGGAGCTGCGATAAAGTATCCATGTTGCTCTTAAATAAATAACAAAGTTGTAGGAAAATACAATAACAAAGATAAAGTTAAAAGGTCTGCAACTATAATAACATCAGTGGCAGCAATATTAACTTACAGTTTGTGGCAATGCTTTAGATGTCAACAATAATAATAGTTATACCACTACCGGGGGCAGCAACATGACAAGATATTTTGTTTTGATTGTTAATGATAAAGTAAGAAAGAAAGTGGTTCCCTAAGAGCATTATAAGAATAAATAATGGTTGTCTTGTACTATTTCTACGAAATGTTTTTAGTTTAACTTAATTTTTAGAAAATTAGAAGAATTATTCAAAAGAATCTGTACAAATTAAGAGGATGTAATTGTATATCTGAATATAAAAAATTTTAACTTTTTATAATGACAATAAATAATATACAGAAAGAAAATATTCTGTAGAAGTTTCTTTATAATTTCAAGATAAGAAAGAAAGGTGCTATGATAAAAGCGATATAAAGAAAGTGTTTAAGGAAGACAGAATCCATTTCGTGATGTAACATTATCATCAAAATAATCTTTCAATAATTCGATGATTTATAATATATATGGCTGATCCTGTTCAATGTAAATGTTCAACTCTTTGGTTTCAGTCGTCGTTGGTTGACAACTGACACAAAATAATAAATTTTTGTCAAAGTAAATCGTCAATTTAGCTTGCAAAACAACAGTTTGGTTTATAATTTCTACAATTTGTATTCATAAAAAATAAAACAAAATTCACTAAAGTATTATATACAAACAAAATTTGAAATCAATTTTAAATAAACGAATTTTAAAGTTGATTCAACCGTACTTTTTTAAAGCCTTTTTAAAAATATTATTGTGAAAAAAACACAAAATCTAAAGTTTAATCAATTTCTTAAAATAATGGACATGCTTTATTGATGAAAATAATCGGTCAGAACAACATTAAAATTAAATACATATACAGTGGCTCACAGCTTATCTCGTGCTCTTTCATAATAAAACTTTGAACGCTTACAGCATCAAAACTGAAGATGATTTAAAAAGGATTTAAACGCACAGTTTTTTTTTAATACTTCTTTATTTAAATTAAAATTATTTGTTCAGGTTTTTCAAATATTTGTAAAAGTAATTTTAAGAAACCTTAAAACATATGAAAAATACAAGTCACAGTTTATTTTATTTATTTATTTATTTATTTATAATCTAAATTCAGTACAACAAGAATATAAATCTTATATAATAGTATTGGGTAGGTAATGGCCGATAATAAAAATAAATATGTGACGCCAATCGAAAGTTGACTGAAAGTAAGCAGCGGGAATCGAATAAAACGTCAACAGGAGCAATGACGATAAGAATAAAAGAAATTTCAAATAGAGTGCCTTTTTGTGCAAAAGCTGCTTTTTTTATTAAGAATTTCAACTGAAAAGTAGAAAAATGTATTGAATAGAAAAAAGGTATTTGCAAATCGTTATGCAAAAACTTATTTAATTTCGTTATGGGAATAATATTCTGAAGGAATAAAAATGTACTTTATTTAGCCCAACTATAATAGTGTTACGTTTTAACCTTTTTGAAACCTTTGAGTTCTTTTCAATTGCGTCAAAATAAAATCAATACCACGTTGATGTTGTTTTATAGTTTTTATTGTTAACTTATTTATCCTGCACTTAATATTCGTTTATACAACACTTTTATTTACGCCTAAGCACGACTTTACTTAATGACTACAAGACGATAAATATACTCACCAAAAGCAATGCGCCATCTTTTATAGCAATTCATTATCAATGTCGAATATTCATTCTATTCATTTACGTTAAATTCAAAAGATGTAAAACTTTAATAAAAAAAAAGAATCGAACTGGCATTACTGTTAAACATTAAAAGTGGTAGCACTCTTACCAGCACAGACAATTAGCTCTACAAGAGCCTTGACACAAACCAATAAAGTTTATAGCTAAAATCTCACCATAGAGTCCCTGATGTGGTGTATTTTCTCTTTAGGCACTTTTACTTTCGTAAAAATATCTAACAAATAATCTTAAAATTAATTACTTAGAAGAGGTATTACTTACATTTGGAATTGTATGATTAAAGAAAAATGTTTTCTTTTCTTCTTGGTAACGTCGATCGTTTATGTGTTATTAGTTTACCTTAAACAAAATCAAGTGCTGCCCTGTTCCCGTTTAAAGTTTTCTATCTCTGTGTGCATATAAAAAGTTTCATTCAAAAATATTTCTGTTAATTTACCTTAACTATTGCTATTGTTAAAACTTTACACTTCAAACTTTCATTTTTATAATTTTATGGTTATTTGTTTATTTATTGTCTTTGAATTTCGTAAGTATTCAACTGGGATTTTTTAGATTTTCTACAACTTGTGTATATTATTGGAAATAAAAGCATTCAAATATTTATGAATTTTATTTCCTTTTCTTTATTTTCAAATTTGTTTTAGTCTTTAGGAAAATTTGATTTTATTTAAGTTAAATTGCATAGTTCTAGCAAAAGACAGTATTAGTGTTGATATCATTAGGTGATTATGTTGACAACCAGTATTGGGTTTTAATAAAAGATTAATAGAAAAGATACTAAAAATTACTTAAAGCAGTTTGCAGCTACAATATGTATGTATGTCGATTTCGAATTAAAAAAAGTTTTTGTAGTTCAAACATGCAATACTATGTATATGAAATTAAATAAAAACGTATGTATTATGTATGAAATACATAAGAAATAAAATACATTGAAACGCGCAATGCTTCACATCTTTTTGAACATTATAAAGGGTGGTCCATCCAAAACGCGCGATGTTAATTATAAATAAAACATAAAGTTTTCAGAGAATTATCTTAATATTTTTTCTTATGATTGAAGGATGTATGACAATTATGTGCGAAATGAAATATCGACCAAATACTCGTCACGGCTTCAGCGGCATACCTCTAACCGTCGGTCCATATTTTTAATGTTTAAAGTGATTCAATCTCGTTAATGTGCCGAATTATTTCATCCTTTAGCTCTTGAATTATTCTTGGCTTATTGACGTACACTTTTTCTTTTAAATATCGCCAAAGAAAATAGTTCAACGATGTCAAATCACATGACCGCGACAGCCAATTAACATCGCCACGTCATGAAATAACACGGCCATTGAATTTCTCTGGCAAAAGAGCAATTGTTTCGCTGGCTGTGTGGCAAGTGACACCATCTCGTTGGAAACACACATAGTCCAGGTCCATATCTTCTATTTCTGGCTACAAGATGTCCTTTATCTCCTCGCAATAACGAACACCGTTTAGAGTAACTGCTTAGTCGACTTCATTTTTGCAGAAGTACGGCCCGATGATGCCGCCAGCCCATAGACCGCACCAAACAGTTATTATTTGTGGATTCATCGTCTTTTCAGCAATCACTCGTGGGTTCTACAAATTCAAATCTTTATTGAAAATTCGCATCAGTAGTGTTCGTGCGATGTTAAATTGTTAGGCACGACGACGAGTCGATGTTAATGGCTCTTCTGCCACACTATTGCGAACAACAGCAATGTGTTCCGCAGAATGAACTTGGCGAGCATGCACGGGTGTTTCCACATTTTCTGTTTTGCTGAGATTTGTACACAATTCTCCCGATTGTGGACACATTTGGTTGATTAGGCTGACCAAAAATCCACGATGTAAACGAAATGCATTTTAATTTAAACGCCCATCTTAACGCGCTGCTTAATTCTGTACCCTTCCATGGTTGAAGATGTCAAACATAGAAAGAAAGAAATGTCAAATTATGTTGGGCAAAACTCTTGATGTTAAGGTGTGACTCACAATTAACATCTTGCATTATGGTTGGGACGCCCTTTATTATATTTTAACTGCCTAACGGGTGGCTTTAATATTAAATTGATAAACTAATTTCAGACATGTTTGTTAATAAAATGTATACATTTTTAATTGAATATATGCCAATTATAATTGAAGTATTTGCTTATTCAGTTAAAAAATTTTAATAAGCAAATGACAAATGAAATGCAATAGATGTTACAATATAAAGGAATTGTGTATATATATACTAAATTGGTAAATACAAACAAAATAATTCCAATTAATTTCTTAATTAAACACATTATGAAGAGATAATTTAATTTGCTTATATACTCTCATTAACTTGAGATCATAACTAAAAATGATTTGTATTATATTGCAAATAAAATTGTTCTACAGGGAATACTTTACAACACATTTTGTATGATATCACTAAAAACAATATATTTGTGTCAAATTTGGTTGTATTCAGGTCAGTTGTAAAGGTGATAAAATTAAAATTCATTAAAATAATCTAACGCTTGACAATAACGACTTTGAGTCAAAATCGTTCACCATGGATTTCCTTTATTTTATAAGAAAATATCATATATTTTCTCATACAATAACTCAGATTTTGAACGTTGCTTCTCGCAAATGTTTACGTAGTATATATAGTATCTTACCATACTCTTCATTTCATTTCAACACTTACTTACACATCTTCTCTCGCCTATGAATTTTATGGCCCATATATAACTTTCTTAGCTAAGATGTTGTTTATTTTAAAAGCAAATGTCTTTTTTTATTTTTTATATATTTTTTTCATACGAATAAAACAAGAAACATTCACTTACTCGTACATATGTAAAACTATAAATTTTTTTTAACAAAAGTTTTGAAAAGGATATCAAATATACATATCGCACACTAAATCATAAACAGTCACAACTCAACAAACTAACAGCTCAAATCTCTATCTATCACGAAAATTTCTCCTTCAGCACTGTCTTCATAAACTGGGAATATACAGTTATGTCTGTTTTTATGTTATTTGTGTCGAGTAAATTGAAAATTGAGATTTTTTCACATGAATAGTATTATTTCACATTGTGACGTTATTAATGATAAAAATTTTTAAGTCTTTTGGTACATTATTTAGAGTTGTTAGTGAGCAACTTTTATTTAATTTTTTTGTATATTGATTTTTGTAAGTAGACTTGCGATATTTTTTGCGACAATTGTTTTGGTCAACAAAACAATAAATACATTGAGAGTACAATGTACGCTTATGCTGTTTGTAAATATAATTTACAAAGTATTACACATAAATACCCTGTTCACGGCCACTTCCAAAATGAAGGGGACAATGTGCATAGCATCATTGAAAACCAAACAGAAAAAAAAAATGATATTAAAGTTCCAGTCCTAAATACATGCCAGAGCGAGTCAATAGCAACTGCGAAAGAGTCAAGCCCATGAAAACTTCTACGATTTCAAGGCTTTCGAATAAGAGGGGACACAACTTCTCTACAATTGAATATAATAAAAAAGGTGTGTGACGTGACATTAAGGTCTTGCATATTAATAAAGAAAATATAAATTCGTTTCTTATAAAACATCCTATAAAGAAACCACTTTTCGAGAAGTGAAGTGAGTGTAGTAAAAAGTAGTTCTACGCCTCCTAAAACTATAGATTGTGTCAGAGTTAGTTAAGATATACAATCATAATGCAATTTTATCATTAACTTAATGTATTGTGCTACAATATCATATTGTATCATCTATTCAAGCTTTTTTTTCTCCGTCACTCCTCTAGGCAGCATATTGGCTTTCCACAAAGCATTTATTTCTTAGTTTCAGTTTCTTTAATCAATTTGATATTTCAAGCTAAGTAGATGATTAATCCGCTGTAGCTTCCTCTATTTAATTTTTTCTTTTTTTTGTGTAGTGGTGAAGTTCCTTGCTAATTGGTGGTGATCTTTACTTTAGCATTGTAATTTTTTCCCAGTAGGTGGCGGTTGCGTGTGTTTTGAGTTGTCTTTTTTTTATTATTAAACATTCGAAACCACAATTCAATTTTTTCTTCGTCATGTCCTCTACTGAGGCTCGAAACTGTGTCGTTTGTGTTGCTTTACGTGCGCTCTAATCACTACACCATGCCACCCCCCTATTCTAGCTTACACTCAGCTTAGTTAGAAAGGCACTGTTATCAGCAATACGGCAACTACACATAAAGGAACTAGTCGATAGAAATCAAATTTCTAAAAAGTTCTATGAGGCTAATTACAGCAACTTTTGCCTCTCCTGAACATATGAAAATTTTGAGTTGTGACTGTTCATGATTTAGTGTGCGATTTGTATACACAAAACATTTTAGGCATACTTCGATGGAATACTATAAAACAAAAAGTTTTTATTTTTGTTGTAGGCAAACATGGTTAAAAATGCAAAAATGGTTAAAATGAATATGTATAATTTTACGCTGACACGAGTAACACTGTGGAATATTAAAACAACATGTCTAACTATCGATTTAATATAAAACAACGTAAAGAATTTTTGTTTTCAGAAATTTACAAAAATTAAAATTGACATTTATTCATATTGATTTTTCGTTGGGTTTTTTTCTATGTGTATTGCTTATCACTTTTTCTTGTTAAAAACGACTACAACATTTGATTATTATTTTTTTCCATAAGAATATGGTGAGAGTATATACTGTTAAGAGCTGATTTGAATCAAAAAATTATAATAAAAATGTTTATTATTTTTTACAGCAGCAATATGGTATCCTTTAATTTTTTTTTTTTTTTAGAATAGCAACTATAAAACTGTTTAAGGGCGAAGAGCAAAAAGAACTTTTCAGTCCAAATTTAATGATTGCATAAAAGTTCCTGCGGGTCGCGGTATGTACTATATCTTATCATATATTTTGCTTAATTTAATTCAATTTTTTAAATTTAGTAAAAGACTTAAATGGACTGATTGTTTTTATTTATTATTTTTTCTTTACAAAGAAATTAATGACATACATACATATGACCATAATTACATACATCCATTTATCAAGCGCTTAGCAAGTTTACATAATTCAATTCTCCATCGATGCAATCTTTATTCATTAAAGTGTCATATTTCAAGTGTAAAACATGAAATTCGTTGTAAAGTGCAATGCATGACATCAATTTCTTTAAATTTTAATACATTTTATATCTCAAAAATATTTATAAATTTGTGTGTTAGTATACCACATATACAGTATATATAAATTTTTCAGAAGATACATTTACATATTATCACCGATTATCTATACAAAATAAAATGCAAAGGAAATTCTAGGTATTTTTGTATAGCATTTGCAAAATTAAAAATAAAATTTTTATTTACATATGAGCGCCGATGTACTCTGAATGGAAGCAGTTTTTATTTTTAAATTACGCATATCATTTAAGGCTACTATAGTACATGAAATCCTTAATAAGAATTATAAGTCTTAAGATTTTATTTATTTTTTTTTTTTTGATAATGATTTTCGTAGCTGGGGTCGAATACATGTTCAGTTCTGCTGGTGTTGTTGTTGCATATTCCTTCATGGTTGTCAATTCTCTTGTATAAATCATTGGAAAAAAAAATTTTCTGTTCACTTGCAAGAGAATTTAGTATTGATCTCAAAGCAAAAATTAAATAATTACAATTGTAATTTTACCAAATCAATGAAGACTCGAACTAGGATCTCCGGTTCGAATAAAAATAATTCAATGCTAGCTACGGCGAGCTGTCTCTTAACCACCTCAGCTACATACTATGTGCACGATTTGATGTCGGCTATCTAATGGCACTATATGGTATGGAGTTAAAATAATGTTGTTATACCTTCAGACGATGTATGATGGTAGAACGAAACAATGATAAAAATAGAATGACATTGAAGGAACTTGATGGAAGAACTTCGGCTCACTCAAATAAATAGTTGATGTTCTAGAAAATTAATATGCACAACACAAAGATGATGATGAGTTCTGTAGCTGTGGTCAAAAACATGTTCAGTTCTGCTGGTGCTGTTGTTGCATATTCCTTCAAGTTTGTCAATTCTCTTGCATAAAACATTGGAAAAAAACGTTTCTCTATGCACTTGGAAGAGGATTTAGTATTGATCTCAAAGATAAAAATTAAATAATTTCAATTCTTAAAATTTTTTATCATACATTTTAAAGAACGATATGAAAGCATTCGCATTTTCTAAGCATTCACCCATTCTTTGGCTCTGCCATGCTCTCTTTCCAAAACGATCAAATCGTTTTCTGATAAAAATTTCTTGTATTTTCCTACACATCAGAATCATTGAATCTTTTCCCAACAAGAATATTTATTTTAATTACCGAACTTTGTTTGTAAGCGTTCGTACTGTTTTTATATTTACATTCATATTCAAAAACGTCTTGAATTAGCTGAAAACGATAAACTAACTTCAAACATAAAATGACTTTAATCATCTTCATTTAATGGGATTTGCTAAAAGAAAGGAAGCCTAGGGTCCTCACGACTTTAACGAAAACAACATAAAATACGCTCTTCAATTGTTTCTCAACATCTTGTCGGCCATAAAGTACTTTATTAGTACAGAATTGCAACGGGAGATGGGAAATGGTGTCTATACACAAATCTGAAGAAATGAAATGCGTGTGTGACTCTAGGAGATACGCCTACGTCTGGCATCCATCCAACTAAGATCAAAATCAGCGTTTGAGACGACGCCAGACCTCTTTTTACCAAAATTGACAAAATCTCACGCCAAGAGCTGGAGTGAAGGATCTTTAATATTCGCTATATTCTTCGGACCTTGCACCTACAAATCACCATGTTTTTTGCTATCTGACAAACCGTACTATTGACGTCACCTTCAGCAATAAATTTAAAAATTGCTGGACAAATTCTTTGATATCAAACCGCAATATTTTTGTCAAAACGATATCGTGGAGCATAGATACCATAATTGATTAATTTATTAACTGATTTCGTTTGCTTAAATAAACGCAAAAACTGAAAACGTTAGCAACTATAATCCAACCAAAAGAAACGTTTTTAAGAAATATTATGATTGATTTTTTACGCCGGAATAAAAAACAGAATCTATCCGAATAAATACAATTAGACTTTTTTCATCTGTCTATTCCTTTAAGCACACGAACAAAAAATTCTTTTAAAATTACTTTTAAACAAACAAGAATACTTGGAAAAAGTTTCCTTTACAAATAAATAAAAAAATTGTTTTTCATTAATTCCAATTTAAGTAGAAAGAAAAACATCAAACAAGAGCAATAAAATAAAAGTTCTAAGATGACACACTAAAAGTAAAAACTCTTAATGTTAAAAAAAACTGGGGAATATTAAATTTTTGGTAAATTCAGAAAATATTTAAAATTTAAAAAAAAAATTGAAATGGCTTTAAGGAAGTAGATTGCAGCATAGCTTACTTCAATTGATGAAATTTTAAAAATAAATTTTTTATTTTTGTTTTTAAACTCGTCTTTTGCGAAATAACAAATGCAGTTATTGCAAAATATGTATGTGTTTAGAAATCGTTAACCTTAGAAAAATGATTGAAAATAACATTTCAAGGAAAACATATAAATGAAGAAAAAAATTTTTTTTGCCTGCCAATAACGAATATGTCAAAACATATCGCATATGTCAGCTGTTAAAATGAATATGATTTAATATATTAAACTGAAATCATTCATAGAATTCTTCTGATTTGCCTTTGTTCACAACCCCAGTAGCATAGAGATAAAAACATAAAAGAGGATTTATAATAAAAGAAGGAATCTATCAGTACGAAATGTTTTTGATTACTGCCTTTATCCTGAGAATTTCACGTTCCTTTTATTGTCGTTTTTATTTTTTTTTTTCTACAACTTATCCAGAAATAAAGACATGTAAGTTTACATATGTATAATCTGAATTGAGTATCTTAGATGTCAATAATGTTGTTATTGATTACAAGAATTTTTAAAAGTCTTAGATTCGTTTTCAAATAGCCAAGATAGTAACATAAGCCAAATTAATTCAAAGTCTCTTTTGAATTTCTTAGGTAACATATAACAGAACAGATACTAGAATAATTAAGAAATTTTTCAAAAATGACTGAAATTCTTCAAAGCACAAATGACAATATGATATTTTAGAGAAATTCTAAATCTATATGGTCATATGCAAAAAAAATTAAATAAATAAATAAATAAATCGAAAAGCAGACTTGAACTGCACGTAAGTTAGCACACATTTTAAGCTTAACAAACATTTGTTAAAAAAAACGTATGCAAAAACCCTACATTAGCTAATGATTGCTTTACTAAATTATAAGTTTTCATGCTGGCAATACCATGATTTTTTTGTGTTTGCGACACAAGAAAACGAATGACACACATACGAATAATCGAACCAAAAAAGATTTATTTTTATTAATTTAATATAAAATCATATTTTTCAATAAATCCGTTTCAGTTTTCATTACCTTTCAATATATTATTTAATGATATACTTACACATTTATTGCAAAAATTCTTCAAATGCTAAAAAACTAAGGCAATTAATTTTATTGGTGGATTAATAAATACCTGAATAACGAGCTTTATGTAGTTGTTTTGATTTTATGTATGTACATCACTAAACCAAAACTGTTTTTATTGTGTTTACGTGAAAAAGGTTCGAAAATAATGCCAGCGATGATAAAGTGGATGTAAAAAATTATATACATACAGTGGGGTGCAAAACCAAGTGCGTGTTTTGAAGTTCCTATAAAATCTTAAATACTCAATCAAATAAGACAAAACTGCACACATTTATTCACTGTTGGGTCCTTTAAAAAAAGCATTAACAAAACAAAAACAAAAACTTAAAAAAAATCTAGTCACATTCATATTGCATTCGTTGCCATAGCTTCAAAATGTTCCACGAGATCTATTTATACTTTTTCAGGCGTTTATTTACCATTGCCTTAAATTTCTCCACTGGATTGGAGTTAGGGCTTTACGGTGATCACTAATTTACCTAAAATTTCTGTTGCAACAGCCATTCTTTGACAATTTTATCTGTCTGGCTTGGATCACCGTCTCACTAAAAGATGACTCTTTCTTTTGGGTAAGGTTTTATGCCTCCAAAAATTTTCTTGACGCCAAAACATGCTATTTTTATATCAAATATTCATAACATAAATGTCACTTTAAGTACTTTTAATATTTTTAAAGTTAAAGTAGGTTTAACATAATGACTGAGCTAATAATCTTTTTTGCATACAACATTAAAGAATTTTTCTTAACAAAGGTGTAACAAACTTTGTTAATTTTTTTTGCATATGGCCGATAGACTTTAAATTAAGAGATGTCATATATTTGTTTTTAATATATTTGGTTGCTATAGTTTTCTTAACAGTTTAGGATAATACGAAATTAAATATTTATAAATTTCGCCATACTTTTTCATTCTTAACTACTTACAAGTAACTCGCAGTTGTAGTAGAGAGCGCTATAGTGAGATGTTTTTTACACATGTTGTATAGTTGAGAGATGGCATGTGTGGCAAACAAGCTTCAACAGTACTGACAGTTGACGTGTTATCAGTAAAGTGTATATTGTATTTTGTGTTTGAGTATTACACTATAAAATTTTAATGTAAATTAAATGCAATTAATAATATAACATGTTTCAGAAATATATATGTATCTTCTTTAACCGCAAAAGCTTATTTACATAAGTGTGTAACTATAAGTCCCTTTTTTCAAATTTTGTCTTAAAATTTTATCAAATTTTTCATTACATATGCGCTACAGGCAATATTTCATAAAATGGCACCTATTGTGTAGATAACTTTTTTGTATTCAAATATTGTATCCGTTACATTTAGATGCCTACAGCCTCTGTCGCCTCAAGGACTTTTATTTATACATGTTAGCACATGTATGTTCAATACAGATATTAATAAAACATTAATATTACTCATACCTATATACATACATACATACATACATACATACATACATACATACTTTCTGAGTGGCAAATACCATAAGAGTGTAAGCTTTGTTATTAAAAACAAAAAGCGCCAAGAAAAACCTACAATAAGTAGTTCTTTTATTACACTTTGAAACATATGAACATATCGCGCCGGAACCGCCAAAAAAGCTTAATATTTTGCAAGAGGTTTTTTTAAATATCTTTGATTTTTCTTCAGTTTTTCCATGCAATTTAGTACGTAAATGTTATTTTCCCCGATATACCTAATACAGATAATATTGAACACATTTCAGTATAATAACGGTAATTCTTGTCACTTAAGCTTTTTTCACTGTCACTCATATAACCTACTGATGATAATTGTGTAAGTTGAGCTAAAATTTTTTTTAAATAAATAAATATATATTATCTATGTTTATGTGGTATTTACATATACAGTGGTGGACATTGTGTTAGCACATTATCTATAGATGCGTTCTTTTTGGAATCAAAAATTTGTGTACGTGTTTATTATTTTAATAATTTCTATGCCTTAATGTATCACCTGGGGTCCAAGGCATACGTAGCATTATTTTAATATGGTTTCGTTAGTTTCAATTAATTTATTTTGTGTTAAAATATTAATTAAGCATAAATTAAAAAAAAAAAAATTATTTTCAGCAAGAAAAAAAAACCAATATACTTATTTGTTTTATTTAAAACTAAGTTGTTGGTAGGATAACCCTTTTTCTTAATAATATCTTCACATCTCCTTGGCATACTGTCTATAAGTCCGACGCATAGTTCCTTTGGTATTGATTAGCGTGTCTTTCCAATTTCTGTCCACAAATCACTAAACAATAATGTGTTGTAGAGCAACATCATGGGTTCACTACAGGACTAAGAGCTGGCGATGAAGTTGGCCAATTAAAAATTTCGATTCCAGTTTGCTCTAAGCAACACTCCACTGCTCGTGTAATTTGTTTTGGATAATTATTTTGCATAAAATGCCATATAAGTGACATATTTTTCTCCGTAAATAGAATCATTGTATTCACAAGTGCTTTGTTCTAAACGTACTAATTCATGTGCATATCTATTTCGATTAAAGGACTAACACCGTGTCCTGAAAATGCTACACGACCATCGCATTTCCGTTACCATGTTTTACTGTCTTGGACGTGTACCTGGGGTTGTGTTGCATGCTTGAAGAACGCCATATATAACATTTTGTATCAGATCCAAATCGAAAAAATTTAGATACGTTACTCCAGAGGAGATTTTCCACAAAGAACGCTTGCTTTACTATATGGTCAAGGAAAATAATATTCGGAACTTCACGTTTTTTTTCGATACGTGTACCTTGTTGCACAATGCATCCTAGAAATTTTTTTTCACATTTCCTTCTAATTGTTCGCGAGGAGATGTCAATAAAAAATTTTGTTGAAAACTCTCTTCGAATTGGAGATAAGGATTTAAAGCGACATGCAAGTAAGGGTTTTTAAATGAAGGAGTCCTTTTTACGAGTTGTAGCGCACTGTATAATACTTTTATATGTCCAATGGGCTCGAATATGAACTAATACGTTGTACACCATCTTTTTGTAGCAGTTTAATAGTGACGCACGTCATGAAAGTTTCTTTCCAGCTTGTTTGATAAATAACTTTACACTATGCCTTTGCCCACCCTTTGTCAAATTTTTTTTACTGCTCACAAAATTTTTAAAGAGAATTTTAGCTTAACCCACAAGCTGCTATTCTCAAAACTGTAAACAAACAACAGTGTGAATTTAAGCTAAAATTGTTTTTGCTACAAATTTGTAACGGTACTTTATATGACAATGACATTTGAAGAGATGATGCAGATGTTGTCAATGAATTCATTTATTAAAAAAAAGAAAATCAAAAATTATGTTGGTTAAGCTTTTTTGGTGGTTACAGCGCGATATGTATAAGATATGTATATAAGTTGTAAATTTGGCAATTAATTATAATAAATGTATTGTTTTTGTTTCCAATTATTTGGAATACCTGTTTTTGGGTATTAATGTCACAATAAATTATATATTTGACATGCAGCAAATTTTATTGTAACATACAAAACTAATTTGCCATAACTATGATTTATTGTTTGAAAATAATTAATCACTGGCATGGTTGCACTGAACTCTGATTTCTTGAACATAAGGATCAGTCGACTATACAAATTATTATTTTTTTTTTAAATTGTAAAATGTTTAATGATTATCGGCACAAAGTAATATTCACAAAACTGAATTTAATCAGAAAAACTATTTTCTTTTCTATTACAAGTACTCTTCTCTTTTACATGATAAAAAAAAATTTGTAATATAACACGGAAATAAATCTATCATATATAGATATGCCAGAAAAATACTTTCCAATACTTTTTTCATTCTTATTATTTGTTGCAATGAATTTTCAACAAATTTTTATTTTGAAATCTAAAAAACAAAGCGAAATATTTTTTTTATATTTTAAAAATACAAAAAGGAAAAACATAAAGTTTAATTACATTGTACACTCATATCTATTTATACGCCTGGACAAGATCTGAAAATGTAGACCTTAAATTGAAATGCCGTATAACGAGGTGTGTTGCTTGTGCTTCACTTACACTTTCTCAACGGTTTTTTAGCCCTATTACAAGGGAATTTGCGCTGTAAAGTGAACGCGTTTCATAACTTTTTCTGACTTAAATGAAATGTTGTTGCATTATCTTAATTAACTGTTGCTTTCTAAATTATGTACAATATTTCTTTGTTGTGGAATTCAACTACTTTTTTAACTGCATAAGTTAGATTAGTCACTTGTTTTTTATTTCAGTTAAGAAAAAGAAAAATATTCTGTAGTCGTTAAAATAGTTAAAAGACTTGCAAATATACACATTTGAATGACAAACAGTTCAAACAGAACTCATCAATCAGGCTGTTTTTTTATCATCAAATAAAATCCCATAAGAATGATACAAAACATGCAAATATGACAACGAACGAAAATAAATATAAAATGTTCGTGAGTGGTCATCAGTAAAATAGGGCAGCTTTCTTTACTTTTTATTTAAAGGTTGAAATAGTAAACGTTGCGATAAAATACATAGATAATTGAAAAATAATAAAATAAAAAGAAATTCTTTCAAAACCGTCAAGCATACATATATTAATCAAAAGTACGTCAAGTACATAAGATTGGGTCAAAATCTAAACCTTTTCCACAATAATTTTGAAAACGAGATCTATCTTTGTAATATATTGTATTCACACACAAAAAAAAAACAACGTAAAATTAACATGAAAAAAATGTTATTTTTAATTTTTGTAAATTTCCGAAGAAAAAAAATAATTTTGTTAACACTGTTTCATATTCAATTAACAATTAAATATGTTGTTTTAATATTCGACACTGTTGTTCGCGTCAACATAAAATTATACATATTAATTTAAATTTTTTTCGCAGTAAAAATAAAATGATTCATTTTTAATTTTACATTGTTGGTATAAAACAAAATAATAATATTTTGTTTTATATCATTTCATCGTAGTATGCCTTAAATTTGTTGTATATTTGTTTTTCTTTTCAAAATTTTTGCCAAAAAATTTTATATTTTCACATGTGCGATGTGTGAATTATTCTTGTTTCATTTCTCTGAATAAATAAACAAAAAATAAAAAAAAAACATTTGATTTTTAAAGAAATAAAAACTTGGCTAAAAAAGTTATATCGGGTCGGCCATCTAACGTTTTTTTTTTTCAACTAGTGCTTATTTCGTGAATGGTAACACTTAGCTCATGTCTGATTTGACAGATAATTTGTTTTATCCTTCCGCTGAACGAATATGGTTGGGTATACGCTTGAACAACGCTGGGAAATATTGCGACATTACTTTGAAAATCATGATATGTTACAGATGAAGCTCATTTTGTTTTTGGCGGGTATGTAAACAAGCAAAATTGTCGCATTTGGGGCACAGAAAACCCGCACACATACATCGAAAAGCCGATACACCCAAGACGAGTGGTGCGGATTTTGGTCCAGAGGCATAATTGGGCCCTTTTTCTTCGAAAATGAGCAAGGAGTGACCGTTACAGTCAATGGCGATGTTGAACGAACTTTTGTTCACAAAAATTGAAGAGGAGGATATTAGCAACATTTGGTTTCAACAAGACGGCGCTACGTGCCACACAGCCGAAGCTACACTCAATGTTTTGCGCCCCGTTTTTGAAGTTCGCATTATCAGCCGCAGAGCTGACGTCATTTGGCCACCTCGGAGCTGCGATTTGACACCTTTGGACTATTATTTGTGGGGTGTCGTCAAAGATAAGTGGTACACCAACAAGCCAGACACAATTGACGCTTTAAAGGACAATACTCGTGAAGCCATTGGTGAAATACAGCTGCACACAATCGATAATGTGCTTAAAAATTGGACCGATCGTTTAGGCTACTGCGTGGCCAGCCGAGGCAGCCATTTGAATGAAATTATTTTCCATTATTAACCGGAAGGATTGTACTTTCAAATACATAAAGAAATTTGAGAAAATATTCATTAGTTTTTTTTATAGCATTTAAAAAAAAAAATATTTAGCGGACCCTTTATATGAGCCATAAAATCCATGCCCGACGTGTAAGTATTTATGGACCATAAATATTCGTATATTGAATACACATATGTACATACAGATGTGTGTGAACATATATGCTCCATATATGTATGTATATGTTTATATACCTTAAAATTTTTGATATAGACTTATGTATATGGTCCACATATAACAAATTTAGCAGCGGCTGAATAAATGTGGGAGTGTAGAAAACTTTTCAAATTACAAAGAAATTTTATGTTGTTTCAACATGTTTTCATGTTATTTTAATATGACCGTCATATTAATTTCAAGTGATTTCATAGTTAATGAAACTCATGTTATTTTAAGTTTTAATAGTTTTGTTTCAATAAGATTTTTACATTATTTGAACATGATTATCACTTTAATTAAGCTAGAATTCCTATATTAATTTAGCGTGATTTCTAGTTGTTTTTACATGAAACGATAATAAAGCAAAATTATTATTAAAAAATGTTGAATCAACTTTGTTTTAATTGAGTTTACAATGATTTTTTCTGTGTGTAGTGATACCCACGTACACAGTATGTATGAATGAAGACTAATAATGCTAACAGATGTTATTTAAGAAAAAATAAGCAGTTTCGAAACAAGCTTCTCTTTCGACAAACAAAAATCGCAATGCACAATACGCTAATATCTGCATGCTATACAATTTAAATCAATCAATGGTCAAGAGCTATTTATTATTTTATGTATATTCTTATAAGTATTTAAGTTATGGGAGTACATCAACATTTATACTTTATAACTTAAATTTGAATTATTTTTTTACTCTAAATAAACTCCTTTGACAAACTCCTCAATTTAAACGGTTGCACTTAGTAATTTACATACACTTTTAAGTTCGCTTAAATTGCATTAAAATAAAATAAACACCGCTTTATTTTTGTTATAATTTTATTTATTTTACTACTAAATAACTTTTATACTGTTTGTCTTAATACAACACTTAATATTCGACAGCCACACGATAACTAACTCACCTGTAGCTAAAACAGCCCTTTATATACCTAATTGCCTACATTTCGGAAGGTTCAGGAAATATCGACCATCTTCCATATCCGATGTCAAATTGACAGGGTGACACAAAATCTACCTAATTCCCACAATGCAGTGTGGAAATTTTATTTTCGTAACAATATTATTTTTCAGTATGAACATCTTACATGTGATTGCAATTGTTTCATTCATTAACTATTTGTTCTTGTTCGGCTGGCACATTTTGAATTCATTTTCATTTTATTAAATTAGGTTATACGTTACGTATGTATATTAGGGTGGTCATTATTTTTCGATAAGCGTAACTCCCACTAAAAATGTTAGTTATGGTTTAAAAATATGATGTGCAAAATATTATCACGATTGAGCCTGGTTGAAAAGTGGCGCATCGCACTTGAAATTTGATTTGAAAACTTTAAAAATAAAATTGATTTGTTTATAAAAATTTAATTTCCTCACATATATGTATATGTTTAAGTGCATAGTACGTACATAAATAAATGAAAATTAATTAAAAAAAAATAGACAGAGATATGTTGTATACTATTTTTTCCAAAAAACGGTCAACTTGAAAGGCGATGCGCTACGCCTACCTTTTCTCCGACGACCATAACTATTTGCATCACATATTTCTTCACAAAACCACACATTTTAAAGGGGAACTTACGGTCTCTAACTTGAAAAATAAAATTCCATACAACTGAAGACCACCCCAAAGGATGTAAATTGTGCCGCTGTGGTATGGTAGGACAGAAAATGAAAAAACTTCGAGTATAATGTCAACTTTAAAGGAATAATTCTTTTTTAGATTTGTGTTCTTAAAAGCGATTTCATGAATAACGGTTTTTAGCCTCATCCTATGCGATATCTAAGACTTTAAAAAATATCTTTGTGTATCGATAAACTGGATCATTTATTATTGGCCACAATTTTCTTGCTTTTCTTGTTGAAAATAGATAAGAAAGGCGTTAAATTTTTATAGACAGTTATCCTTATTTTTATTATTATTTTTTATTTTTTGTCTCAAGATTATTACTGAGCCGTATTGCGATTTAAGTGCATTACTATTATTTTTTTTTTCAATTTTATTATTGCAACTGTCATATTATCTCACAAAATGTCTTAAAGTAATCAAAGCTAAAACAGATAAAAATTATTGTGCAGCAAAACATAATATATTATAGACAATGACATAAAAGGATTTATTGTGCTGTTTTATATGATTCTTATTTAGGAGTGCCATTGCTATTTTATATATAGGTTTTGCTCCTCTTTAAAAAATAGATTATTTTTGCCGTTTAAAGTTACAAAAAAGGCTTAGTTTTGCACTTTTATTCCCGAAAATTTGCAATTTCATTGTCTTTTTTTCTAAAATGTAAACGCTTATGCTTCTTTTAAGCTTTTCGTTAATGACCTTTTTTCAATATCCAAAAATTTACTTTAAAATTCAAAGGTTTTAAAAGTGAGTTTATTTAAAAAACTAATTTATTATTAAAGAAAAAAAAAACCGATACAACGATAAAAGCAAATATTCTAGCACTTATTTCTGTTAAAAATTTGCTATTCTTTTAATAAAAGCTTTAAAAGCTGCTGCAACTTTGGTATATGTATGCCTCTACGTATAAGAAAATAAAAAAATATTCAACAACCTTGGTAAATGGAACATGAAACATCTGCTTGAACAAGTTTTTATTCTTATTCACGCACACGATATTCATTCAATGATATAAAAAGAAACAATACTGCCTTGTTTTTTATTATAGAGCCGCTAGTCCATAGTAAAATTAAAATTCAAAAAAAAGTTTAAGTATGACATTTATTTTGGCTTTATTTCAAGGTTAAATTTAAGAAAATGTACATACGAGCACATAAAAGTTAAAGACTTATCTAAAGCTGTGTATATTGGTGTATATTCAGATAATTTGTAAAGTTTTATTATTTTTACTGTTTGCCCTGGTAAGCTGGTTTGTAGTAAACTAGTTTGCTAGCTAGCCGTTCGTAGGTTCGATTGCCAGCAGAAACTCTGGTCACCACGCTTCTTTGTAATATTTGACATATAACACGGTCAGACGCAAAATGAGCGAAGTTGAAATACCTGGGAAATGATACTACTTTTCTGATAAGCGCTGTCGAGTAGAACAAGGATCTGTTTTTGGAATTTTCAAAACAACTCCAAAATTTCGAGTTATGGGTAAAAAACTGGCTTTAAGGACCTTCATGCACTTATAATCCAATAACTTAGCTCAATGTTGCCGATAGATGGCCCACTCGATAAAACATTGACTTTTTCATGAGTTCCATTACGATAATGCTTAATAACTCTGTCGATTTCTAATGGATTTCTAAGCCAAAAATCTAATTTTATTCAAAACTTAATGTAATCCCTTAATTAAGTCACCAATAGTACGGTTCTTATATAAAATAGTGCGCAAAAACGCATCTAAACTTGAAAAATGTGGAAAAAATTGGATGACAAATGTGTTTGCTTAAGAAATACACTCAGATTCTTAAAGGACATATATATCATTTAAAAGGTCTGTTTCTTTTCTTTTCAAATCCGGCATCAAGTAGTACTGAGCTAAGTTGTTGGCTTATAAGTGCATGAAGGTCAGAATCGTTAAATTTTTCTTATGAGGAATACATTTTATGGGTAGACAACACAAAGGATCCCAGCAACGCGGCAAGGGTTACTCTAGTAATATACTCGTATTTGTATTTAGATGCATATAATATTTCAAAGGTATACATATATCAAGTTTTAAAAATATTTTCATTGTAAAATTATCTATTTAGATTTAAATTCTGAATGATTTAAATTAAATTTAAGCTCTAATTAGATCTACACTGTGGTGCTAAAATGAGGCAATGCAAGTAAAATTTATGTAAATGTTCTTATATTTCTCTGCTTGTTTTAAAAAAAGATGACTTTTTGTACTTTTCAAGAAAAGATTTTCGGGATTCAATGTTTTTGGGAAATAATTTAGGCTTTTTCATTTTCAGAGAAGCTTTGTATCCAACAGGTTTAAGAACCATCTGGACATTACAGGCAAAAGCCGCCTCTTTCGTGCTATTTATTTTGTTTGAAGCCAAAGAACGTCCAAGGGCTCTGAATCCAATGTCAACAATTGCTTTCGGACTTAAATTATCTGGAATGGAATTCAATCAGAATTCAATATTTAATATCCTATTTTAAAAAAATTTCAATATTTCGAGTTGAATCGCCATTTTTTGCTTTTTCTGAAACTGCGTCTTTTAAATCAATAGATAACTATTTATTTAACAATTTTTTTTATTTTTCACATTAACACGCACAAGATTTTTAAGTTTTCCAAACTAATAATGTTAAATGCAAAAATTTTTCTACTCTAGCGCAGTTAATCCGGTATTTTTTGGCTGCTGCAAAAGTGAGGTAATACAATTGAGTTAAGGAGGTCGGTATATTCTCAATAAGAGAACCGAATAAAGTAATGTTTTTTAACTTTTTAAGAGAGGACACAATAGCGAATAAAAAAAAGTTTTATTCTTGTAAAACAAGCAGAAAAAAATAGAGAACATTTACACAAGTTTTACTTACATTGCCTCAGTTTTGCACCACAGTGTATTTAAAGATAAAATAATTAATTTTGTGTTTATTTTGTCATACGTTCCTATCATGTTACAAATTCTTTATAAAATAATCAATAAAATTATTACTGTTTCATGTCACTTAAGCATGTGAATAGTATTATACGTTAAACAATAAGTATCACTTACAGTTTTGTCAATCAACGCTCTAACTATAAATCCATCTAAACAGATATTTTCCTCTGATAAATATACTTATGTGTAGTATAAGAAAAATTGGATATTTTGGTCACATATTAAACTAGACAGGCTATTTGTTGATGGTATTTCTTTTAATAATATTGTTTCCTTGTAATAGCTTGCGGAGGACAGACTTTAACAATAAATAATGAACAAAATCTTATTACTCCTCAAATGTGACATATTAGAAATGCCATAATGACATGCTATAATTAAATAGACCGAAATTGCTTTAGAGAAGAGGGAAGAGAGACATCTTCTTACGTTGTATACTAAAACTCATTTGAGAATATAAGTAAAAAAGCAATAAAATGATTAGTTCTTGGCACCTAAGCCGAGAAAAATTCATTTATACTAAGTTTCTCTCAGTATTAATATTTAAACAAGGAAGAGGTTGAAGTGTCGTGTAAGGTGGGTTTTTCTATTGTGCCAACTTTTTTTTTAAACATTTAATGGTTGATTTGGTTTCTATCCAATTTGCACTAGACTTGTTACTTATAAAGATCACACAATTTGTATTACACGTTCATTTGTAGCTTAGAGGCATTTCTATTTAAAAAAAACGGATTTCAATTTCACAACGAAGTCTGTGTGCATACAACTTCTTTCGCCCTTAAATATGGTCCTTAATTTTGCTTTTGTTGATTTGTAATAAAATACCTTTTGTGAAATGACTATAATCTATCTATCTATCTATATACATACTACAGTATCCCTTCCAACGTTTCTGAGATACTTTGCATTCTATACCTATAAAATGTATTTCTCATAACAAAAATTTAAGGGAATGCACTGAAACTAATGATTTGTTTTGAGTACCAAGTCATATAGACCAAGTTCAGAAACTGCCATTTTAATCGTTCTCTAGATATACATACAAATATCAATATTTACTTATTCAAGTTTGCCCATATTTCAGCTAATGATGTGTATTGAGCTCGGAGCCTTCCACTATTACTGTTCCAAAGATAAACAAAAATCAATATTCAGTTTGTATAGCAGATGCCACTCGCACTTACCCAATTCTGCCCACTTTTTAAGTGTTGTTTTATATTGACCTTAAAGCTATTTGGGCCAAATTTAGAAACTTTCACTATTATCGTTCTCTATTTACTTTGAATGATAGGTGTCACACCCATAAAAACCTTGGTATTGAATTCACCTTTTGCTTAAGGGCTTACAAAATAATAACAATCGGTTGACGCATTTCAGAGAACATCAATTAAAACGCATTTTATAGTCCTCATTTATAATATACTAGAGTAGTCCCTCCCGCGTTGCTGGGAGCCTTCGTTTTGGACCTGCTTTTTGCAAAATTACTTTTTTTTTTTAATGAACCCAAGTTACTGAACCCAAATTTAGAAACTTCAACTCTAACCATTCTGAAATAATACGAAAATCAGTATTTAATTTGTATGGGAGATGCCACACTGACGAAGTGTATTAACTACTAAGTTATTTAGACCGAATTCAGAACATTCCACTATTACTGTTCCAAAAATATATATAAAAATCAATATTTATTTAATATGGGAAGTGCTACTCTTACCCAATTTGGCCTACTTTTTTACAGATGATTTGTTATAACCACAAAGTTGCTTGGAACAAATTTGAAGACTCTTACTGTTATCGTTTTAAAGATATGGGCATATAAATGCAAATTTTATATGGGCGTGGCACCGCCCAGTTGAACAATAGTGAAGCCATACTTGAAATGCCAAAGCTTTCTACATATGCTTATTACACAATACACAGTTTTAAACATATTTTTTAACTCACAACAAATTTCGTTTTCAAGTTAAACTTACGTCAATAACCCACGAACCAATGGCCCTACGAAGATCGCATATACATAAAAACCTTCGGATTAATTTCACCTTTCGTTTAAGGGCTTACAAAATAAAATCGTTTGGCGCATTTCAGAGAACATCAATTACAACGCATTTTATGGTCCTCTTTTATATACTTATATAGATAGAGGAAGTTGTCCTATGCTCGTCGTTTTATAACTCGAGAACTTCAAAACTGATTTACAAATCAATACACTGAATGCTGAGTTTAAATTGGGCGGAAATAGTAGAGGTTTTTAGACTTGTCACAAATAACTTTGTGATTAATAAAAATCATCGGTCAAAAAGTGGGAGGAATTGTATAAGTAGGTGTGGCATCTCCCATACAATTAACTATTAATTTTTGTACATCTTGAGAACGGTAATGGCTAAAAATTATAAATTTGGTTGAAACAACTTTTTGGCCAGAGCACATACTCAGTCCATAATTGAACGAGATAGAATAAGTGGGCGTGGCAGCTCCCAATAATACTGCGCATGAAATTTTGTATGTGTGGGGAAAAGCTATTTATATGCGTATTCTTATCTATATAAAAGTCTGCATGTAAATAAGTTGCCTTGAGAAATACATTTTATAGGTATACAACACAAAGCCTCCCAGCAACGCAAAATGGTTGACTCTGGTTTTATTATATAAAAAAAGAGATTAACATTTTCCTTTTTTTTTAGTTAAAATATTATTCTGTCAAAAATATTTGGAATTTATTTTTAGTTTTTTTTTTTTTAAGTCTAAAGCAACAATCTATGCGTTAATAAAGAACAAAAGGAATTGATAGTATACAGTAGACATGTGCATGTATAAAATAACTTAATGAAAATGAAAAAATAGAACTAAAAATCAATAAATCAACTTTTTTCTTTTTCGTTCATCATTATTACTATTGTACTCTAATAAACATAATGGCAAAAGAATGGTTTGCATACTCGATTAGAATTGATTGTGTTTATTGTGATTACACTGCTGTTGTCAATAACTGCTTGAAGTATTAAAAGATATTTTATTTTTCAAAAAAATTACAGACAATGCAATAATATTCCAAAAGCTACAAAAAACAGTTTTATCTTAAAGAGATTGACGTATGAGACTAATTACTGAATAATTTAATTGATAGTTTCTAATGTATAATCACAAATTCTTAATGACAGTATTATATGTATAGTACAGAGTGTTTTTTAAGAGCTTAAGAACTTCAAATAATATTATCGGGTGATTTTTTGAGCAACTTTCTTCTTGTTGTTGTCAAAAATGTTCAATGTCAAAATTGTTCTAATTTTGCACAAAATAATTTTTTTCACAGATAAGTTCTGAGTAACTCCGCAACTGTTAAAAATATAAAAAACTGATGTTCAGGTGATTTATGGAAAATTTTGTTCCTAAACGTTTGGATGTACCTGCATTAAAATCGATCGAGTCGTTTGCAAGTTATGATGAAATATATTGACATAAATGGCATATTTTTGGCGAAAAATTTGCCACGCCCATAAAAAATACTTGAACCCGATGGAAAAAAGCTCTAAACGGTTATGTGTTCAGCGCATTTATTTTATTTTTTGTAGACCAGTGTAATGAGCGAAGTAAATCGGGTTTCAGCTAGTCTAAAGCTGGGATCACACGATTGACTCAAATACACCAATCTGAAACAAATTTTATTGTGACACAGTACAATAATAAAATTGTCCCAATTTAAAACCCTGTATTCACACGGCCAATAATTGGTCAATAATTTAACCATGAATTGACTTACAAACGAACAACGCTTGCAGATTATTGAATTTTGTCATAAAAATTCATGCTCAGAGTTCATGATTTTTTATCGGAAAATTGTGTTCAGCGATGAAGCTCATTTCTGATTGAATGGATATGTGAACAAGTACAATTGAAGCCAGAAACATTGCAAGAACTGCCAGTGCATCCCGAGAAATGCACTATTTGGTGTGGATTATTAAGACGACTTCGATGAACTGCTTATTTCACGTTTGGCTACGAAAGAAAGCGTGCGATACGCCTTTAAATTATTTTTTTTGGGGTTATTTAAGGCGCATGTTTATAGGGACAATTCCGCAACGGAAGTCAATATTCAAAAATTATTGCGTCAGATATCCGCCCATATGTTGGTGAGAGTATGCTAAAATTGGAGCCAGCGTAAGACCCATTTGAGGCGTAGCCGCGGTCAAAAGTTACATGAAATCATCTTTAAACATTGAATTATATAGAGCGCTCTATCGACTCAAATAAAGATTTCATACATTTCTCTAAATTTTATGTGTTTTTTTCTAAATCAAATCCGAAGGCTCTTATAAAATAACCCGATACAAGACAGAAATATTTTTGGAATAAAATTATTATAATCTGGTAGATAATTTCAAAGTATTAATTTTTTTAATGCTATTTTCAGCATATGTTCTTCGCAGTAACAATTATTGACTATTTTTCCCAATAAATTTGGTGGTAAATAAAATAAAATTTTGCTTTAAGAGTTACATTGCTGATTCTATTGCACGATCGAGGTGCCAGTGAACAGGTTCGCTGTTGGAAAGAAAGTTGTCAGCAAATTAATTTTACAATAAATCCTTTGTTAAGCGCGCTGTATGACAAGCTGGGAAACAAAAATATAGTCAGCGTGGCTCGATAGCGCTCGCCATTCTGGCATTAAGCGATTCATGGTGGCTTGCCAAGCCTTACTGGACGAAAAAGTCAAGATAGTTTGACATACTTAACTATTGAGCATAAAAAACACCCTATATTTGATAGCCAGATTTCACCACTTATGTTGTTTTGTTGAAATGGCATAATAATTTATTTACTACTTTTTGTATATTCTAGATAAGCTTACTAATGGTAAGCAAATTTGACAAAACCTGGGTAAAGTGTATTTTTGGAATAACTTTATTGGATTAAGAAAATAATTTCGAAACTTTGCCTTTTCTTAATTTATAAATATTTACATAAAATATGTAAAGTAATCTATTCTTATAATCTTTTTGTTTTTGTTTTTCTTTATATAAAATTAAATGTCTTTTGAAAATCTTTCAACGTTTTAAATGAATTTAAATTATTTTATTTCTTTTAGGGTTTTAAATACAATAGAAAAATGGAAATGGATTTCGAAAGGAGTACAGCTTAGGTTCAATCTAATTAAGTGCTCTCAAAAGATAAAGTTAATGGCAAAGGGTTTAATTTCACAACTAATCAGTATAAATATAAGGTCCCAGAAAAGAACAACTAAAAAGGAAATACTTTCTACTTTGTAACCCTTAATTAATTATCTCATCTATTTTAACCTTAAAAGAAGAGTGCAAAAGGTAATTATTATTTGAGAGGTGTATGGACCTGAAAAGCAGGAAAAAGGATTAAGATTTTCTTACTGAAAGAAGAACATCAACCGCACTTCAAAGTTTGTTTTTTGCTAATGAATAAGAATGTTTTTTTTTCATTTTTGCTTCTTTTTGGGCTTTTCGTCCTTTCAACTTTTAATATTAATATTTAACGTTTATCTGTAGCACAACTGAATAAATACTCCTTTACAAAGACATACTCAATTGGGTTTTTATCGTGGTTTTATAAATACAGGTAAAGAAATTCTCAAAAACTTGAATTACTGTCAATTAGGATGAGAACATAACAAATAATAATTGTATTGTAAGGTTTTTGGTTTTCGTGAATCTAACTTAAGAACTGAGCTTTAGAGCTTTTCGTATAGTTTAAGAAGCGACTTTAATTTTGTCCAAAATGAAGTGTTTAAAAAGCAGATTTTCGGTAAAAATATTTGAAAACAAATAGTTTGAAAACAAATGTAATTAATTTTAAGTTTACTTAAGCATATTTTTCAAAGTGTATTCCATTATTATATTTTTCCATTTTCATATCATTTTCTTTTATTCACAGTAGAAGCCCAAAAATAAAAATCTTTTGCACGTACAAACTATGAATATTTCTTTAACAATTGAAGAAAAAAAGAAAAATTGATCAACATACTTGCAAAGTACTCCAAGGGGTTTAATAAATAGACCACCGACTGAGAAACAACAATAAGTGTAATCATAATCATGAAAACTTCAAAAAGTATTCAGGACCAGTTTTTCAAAAATTTATTTTTGGCTAAAATTTGAAGCAAAAAATGTTGCAAATTTTCTTAAACAGCAAAAAAAAAAAAAAAAAAAATTTTGCAAAGGCACGTAATTTTATAGACTGTTGGTTATCTACAAAAAAAAAACTTAATTTGAAAAAATGTTTGTCTTGTGCTTCAAGTAAAATATAAAAATCGGATAAAGTGCTGCCAATGGAATAAGAAACACTCTCAGATTCAATTGAATGAGTATATGGAGAAAATATTTGAAGCCACTCTGATAAACTTAATTATTATTTTTTAAAAATAGTTTTGTCTTTAGAGCTCTCCACTATTTACTAATATCTTTATTTAGATCAATCATCCATCTACAAACCAAAAAAACAATCACTTGTATTTATTTCAGTATTTGTCAGAGGGGGCTTCCAAAAATGTTCATTCATTGGCGATTGTTAGAGCTCTCAGAGCGCATAATTTGAGTGAATGTATAGTGAAGTTTGTACAGGAACTTTTGACCGAAAGTTTTATTACTATTTCAATTGGAAAGGCTAAATTGATAAGAAACTTTAAATAGAGGAACTCCACAAGGGGGGGTTCTTTCGCCTTTGCTGTGGAACAGCACTGTGCAAGTTTTGTTGAAGAATCTGCAGCGAAGTGGTTTTAGGATCTTTGGTTATGCGCATGACCTGGCTATTTTAGTGTCGGCTATCGATCCGCATACCAATTCATGGAGGTGTAAACAGGCCATCAAACTTGCTATGGAATGGGACTTGTCTTGCAGTCTTAGCGTCAACCTACATTAAATGGAGTTGATGCTCTTTACCAGCCGATAGGAGATACCTATAATTAATATACCGAGACTTGATGGCATTTCTCTTTCTGTCCATAAAGCTGAAGTATCTAGGGGTCATTTGTCCCCAAGCCCATTTTAAGGAAGAACATACACCTGTAAGAGGGCCATAGGCAAAAACGCAAACCTCCTATCACCTACTGGCTTTACAGGGCCGTAATAGAACCAACTCTACTGGACTGTATGTAAGTATCAATGTCTACTCCAACGAAAATCTTATTTGTCATACCTAACTTGTTCCCTACTGATCGCATTCTAAAGCAAAGAATTAAGCTGGTGGCGGCAAGGATAAATGCAATTAACTCCTGAACTAATCTGGATTTTGGACAATCTGCGATTATTGGGTACCGCAGACATCTTCGGATCGACTACGTGGTCTCTCATAACTTTCTCGATAGAAGATTTGATTTTGATATATCCATGAAGGAATTCTGGTCTGACGGACAAGGGTTTCCTCAGAGTGCCCTTCAAGTCTGTACCGATGGCTCTAAGAAGCAGGGCAGAGTAGGGTGTCTTATATTCATGAAGAAATCTGACACTAGACTGTTTTGTAGGTTGCCTGGCCATTGCAGTGTATTTAAGGCGGAAATCATGGCCATACTGAGGGTCGTGCAATGTTTGTTTAATGGCTGAATTTTGCTGAGAATCTTCTGATCTTTTCGGACATTCGTGCTGCGCTAACATAACCGCGAACATAACCTTGTCTATCCTGGTCCACGAATACCGCAGGTTTCTTATGGAATTCTGGTTCATTCTAATAGGTTTCGGAACACAGGGATATCGTTGGGAATTGCGTTGCTGACGAATTTGCTAGGATAGGTGCTGAGCACAAAACTTTTGAACAAGGATCTTATCATTGGTGTCCCGATTATCTCGGTCAAGCTAGATACTCTCCTGCCAGCGTATGTCGACACTCGATATCGTTGGTGGCATGAGGGCACATGCGCTATTGCCAGGCTCTGCTGGACCAACATCGATGAAAAGAGGACTAAATGTTTCTCTCTCTAATTTGCGTGGCTATTCATCACACACTTGCGGTGCTAACGGGTCACTGCCTGAATGGGAGGCATGCCGATAGACTTGTCGTACCCTCGAATGATTTTTTTAGGAGTTGTGGTTCCGTGGAGGAGGAGTGGACTGTCCTTTACCTTATGTGCAAGTGACCGACCTTGCTGCTAGATGACGGAAGTTCTTGGGTTCCTATTTCTTGTCATCTTAGACTGAATTCTCCATAATAAAAGTCACCACAATTGCATGATTCATTTTAGAGACAAAATGCTTTTCTATGGAGCCTGTTTAATCCCCAATTTAGTGGGATCCTCACTAAGTGGGACTCCTTACCTCTACCGGGGTCCACCACTTTACCTAACTTAAGGTTAGTTTTTCATAAAAAATTCAGTGAATTTTATTTATTTCTCGTTTATTTTATTATTTTTTTGTAATAAAAAGTTGGTTTTGTTAACCTTTATAAAGAAAAAGTTTTTTTACAAGGCCGGATACATATGATTATCCTTGATGGCTATATTTTCTATTTGTGTGAGCAAAACTAAATACTCGAATAGTCAGAAAAAATAAAAAAAGGTTTAGAAAACACTGTGATGTGTTATTGAAAAAAATAACTGTTGCTCTTAACGATTTTACATCAATATTTTGCCTTAAAAATATTTAATTTACAGATTTTATTTGACTTCGAATTCACTACGTATTTTGATATTAAAATTATATGCATATGTATGTATGTATATGAGAATTTTTATGTTGTATTTTTGCATATTTTAATAAATTTCACGAATGTAATATTTGCCACGTTTTTTTGCACAATTAATTATGGTGACGGTTAGCCACGTAACACGATACGATGCATACACGTAATATGATGTGAGCATTTTAATCATTTATTTACTCATATACTCATTCACTTTCTTCTATGAATGCAGAATCCTCTTCGTTTTCCAAGAATATAAACACAACCTTAAAAGGAATATAGAATGCGTTTAAACGTCGTGTGCTTCGTGTGACAAATAAACATGAAAAAAAGTGCAAAATGAAAATAATAATGAAATTAATTTTTGAAATGAATTCTTTTTACATACGTTGGTGGGTGAAGGTTATATGCATATTTACGAGTAAAAGCGCAATCGATATTGTTTTTGCTAAAATTGGTTGCATGAAGAATGAAATTAAACTCAAGTTACGTTTAATATTATCGCAATTGAAAGCAATAAATTAATTTAATGCTGCTTAGAACTGCCTTATGTGAACAGAAGTGCTGCAGGAATGACATAATGACTAAATAAATTCATAATGCAGTTTGAAATTAACATATTTTTTTGTTATTACAAGATTTATAACAAAAATTACCTCTCGCCATACCTTAGTCCATTAAATCTTGAATATGTTTTCAATAAATAAATGAAAGTTTTCAATAAATAAATAAATTTCAATAATTGTTGAATGACTTTAATGTTAACAATTACTTTTCATATAATCAAATTTTTAATAATTTCTAGATAATTCAAATATATACTATAGGGTCCGCCATCTAACGTGTTTTTTTCAACTGGTGCTTATTTCGTGAATGGTAACACTTAGCTCATGTCTGATTTGACAGATAATTAGTTTTATCCTTTCGTTGAACGAATATGGTTATGTATACCCTTGAACAACGCTGGGAAATATTGCGACATTACTTTGATCGATCGACTTACAGAAAATGCCGATTTTGCCAAAAAAATTAAATTATTATCAGATGAAGCTCATTGTCGCATTTGGGGCACAGAAAACCCGCACGCATACATTGAAAAGCAGATATACCCAAGACAAGTCACTGTTTGGTGCGGCTTTTGGTTCAGAGGCATAATTGGGCCATTTTTTCTTTGAAAATGAGCAAGGAGTGGCCGTTAAAGTCATTGGCGATCGTTATCTGGCCATGTTGAACGAATTTTTGTTCACAAAAGTTGAAGGAGAGGATTTTAGCAATATTTGGTTTCAACAGGATGGCGCTACGTGCCACACAACCGAAGCTACACTCTATGTTTTGCGCCCTGTTTTTGAAGATCGCATTATCAGCCGCAGAGCTGATGTCGTTTGGCCACCTCGGAGCTGCGATTTGACACCGTTGGACTATTATTTGTGGGGTGCCGTCAAAGATTAATATTACGCCAACAAGCCAGAGACAATTAACGCTTTAAAGGACAATATTCGTGAAGCCATTGGTGAAATACAGCTGCACATAATCGATAATGTGCTTAAAAATTGGACCGATAGTGTAGGCTACCGCATGGCCAGTCGAGGCAGCCGTTTGAATGAAATTATTTTCCATTATTAACCGGAAGGATTGTACTTTCAAATAAAAATGGAAATTTGAGAAAATATTCTGTAGTTTTTTTATATAGAATTTTCAAAAAAAAAAAATTATTTGGCGGACCCTTTATATATTTAGTACATGCACATTAGGGTGCTTCTTATTTTAAAAATTGCGAAATGTTTTCTAACTTCATTCAGGATTGTTCTCCGTAGCCAAAAGGGCGTTATGGGCAATTTAACAACAAATAGGAAAACAATTTCTGATCTCGGATAAGCACTATATTTTTTTGATGCGCTATGGTGGCCTAACTTAGAAAATCATCAGTAATTGAGATTCTACGGCTAAGTTTTTTTTCTAAGATGTGAGATTTTTGAAGAGGTTGCTTTATACATTTTATGATAACTTTGAAATAACTTATTCGATTTTGATAAGTCATATGTTAAAAAATTTCAAAGTATGTGATGTTTAACTCATTCTAATATCTCTTTTTTAATATAAGCCGTAGTTTTGGAGTTATTGAGGAGAAATCATATATATATATATATATATATATATATATATATATATATATATATATGTATGTGTATATATATGTATATATATATATATATATATATATATATGTATGTGTATATATATGTATATATATATATATATATATATATATATATATATATATATATATATATGATTTTTTTATAATATTGTTCCGAAAATAAGGTTGGGCACCACAGCGTTTATTACATCGCTAAAATAAATAAATATAAGCTGCAAGATCAACTATACGTGCTGTTAGCAGAGATAAAGTAAATATCAATAAATAATACGGCAACAACAATAATTAACCAGCAAAGAAAACTAGTAACAGACAATAAACAAGCAACAACATATACTAAGAGCTGAAAGAGGTAGATGTTCATATACGCATGGCTACAAAAGAACTAAAAAGAAATTAAGAGAAAGAAATGGAATCTACCTAAAATATCGAGAGGTTCGAGAGCTTTCGATGTGTTGTTTACTCGGCCATATAAAAAGCACACCGATGCGAACAGCAATCAGTTTATGTGTCGTAAACTCAGTGAGTGCAGTTTAAGTAAAGTTAATTCAGCGAATGTGTTATTGGAGTGAAGAGAGTTTATAAGGAGTACACTCGTGAAGCCAGTAGTGAAGTAAAAACACCAGT
This sequence comes from Wohlfahrtia magnifica, assembly GCA_023159175.1. Lineage (NCBI taxonomy): Eukaryota > Metazoa > Arthropoda > Insecta > Diptera > Sarcophagidae > Wohlfahrtia > Wohlfahrtia magnifica. Next base: position 3,298,604 of record JAKWBJ010000060.1, read on the forward strand.
TTAGTTGGAGCTAACTCAGAGAGAGTTATGTGTGGATAGCCTCTGGTTGAAAAGGTTGTGGTCGAACTTAAGTTATAATTAGGATCGGGTTGGAAGATCTTTAGGAAGAATGATCTGTCGAGTAACTGTTGTTGTTTACAAAGTTGTAAACAGACAGGGTAATAAAGAATAAAAATTGTTATTGGCTGTAAAAAGATTACAAACACTGGTGCACATAACTGTGTTGAATAAACGATTTTTAATTAAAACCAAACACAAAATTAATGTTATTTTAACTACAATCTATGAACTCATAAAAACACGTTTAAAGAAAAAAAAAAACGTAACAGTATATCCCTCCTTATCTCTTAAATACGTAACAATATGTCTCTCCTTATCTCCAAAAATATTGGTTGTATTAAAAAATGATATTAGAATGACTTAAATCTCGTATAATTTGGAATTTTTTAACATATGGCTTATCAAAATCGAGTAAGTCATTTCAAAGTTATCATAAAATGCAAGAAACAGCCTCTTCAAAAATTTTACATTTTAGAAAAAAAAAAAAATCGAAAAAAAAGCTTTTCCATAGAAGTTGAAATTCTGATGATTTTTGAAGTTAGGCGACCATAGCGCATAAAAAAAGTATAATGGTTATCTAAGCGATTTTTGCTTGTTGCGTAGTGTAATTAAAGCCTTTATTACAAATATCTGTCACTTTAATAAATTATTAATTTTTTAATTAATAGGCAGATTATGCAATTATTTGTTAAAAAAGTGTCTAAAATAACCCACACATTTGGAAATGGTTAACAGAACATTTAAGCGTTTTTATTAAAATCGCTAGCGTTTAAATGAAATTCAAAAAACATTAAAATTTCTACTCATTAAACTTGTAATTTAGGTTTTATGACGTACTAATCAAATATTTGAATTTAAAAATCATTTTTGAATAATATTTGGAACTCAGACTGATTGCTTGCTTTGTACACACAAGCATGAACACTGTTTTAGATTCTTGGGGGTATAATGTAATTAAAATTGTCGAAATTATGAGCTGCAATCATTTCAATTCGATGCGAATTTAACACTAAAAGTTAATATTGGTTTTTTACAGGTTATATGTATATACGCACACATATATGGTGTAGATATCGCATACGAAATCATAAACAGTTACAACTCTATATTCACAAATACTCAGGTGAGGCGAGAAACTGTTTTCATTTGTCAAACTACACAACTAGAAATAGTACTTTTCAGTTGATGATGCAAAAGCGACACAAATAACAGTAAAACATACCATTGAGGTAAATTTTCGTGGTCGATAGATAGTCGAACAGTGACTTGGTTTGTAAAAAAAAAAATGATTTTAATAAATTTTCAGTTTAACCCGTTAATAACTTAGTATGCGATAATTTTTTACACCATTAGCACTAAGTAAATAAAAATGTTTTAATTTTGTAACAAAATTGTTGTTTTAAATATAAACATTTTAAACAGACAGTTAGTTGTAAAAAATACTTCAAAGTTTCTTTGTAGAAGCCAATTATGAAGGAAATGATTTAATTGGGTATCCGTTCATGTTTGTCCTTTTTTTGAGGAACAATTAGTGGTTTTGTTAGTATTTAATTAAAATCTGCTAAAGTATGGTTAAAAGTATATTTTTGAAAAAAAAAGCTGGAGATATGCAAACATATTTCAATAAATCAAACTAATGATGTATGTTTAGTTTAAGCAAAACAAGTGATTTAATGTTTTACTAGATGTTGTTAATCATCAACGGTAGAGAAACAAAAGAAGAATTACTAATGACCACACCAATGTGACAGCTGTCAAAACAAATGATAAACAGTTGTATTGCAACAGAGTTTCGTAATCGAAATAATGAGTCCAGTTTTACAAACATACATATGCACATATGCTCATTAAAGTAAACAAAACTCATAAACATAAGTTAAGTTGTGATATTTGCTTAAGCAATATAGTTTTGATGATTTTAAGCTGGCAGTACCATCTATGAAATATTCTTGCAATATTAGCATTTATTAGTAAAAAGAAAAAAAAATTCCATTTACAAATATAATTTAATTTATTGTTTTTATTTTAGTTCTAATGAAGTGAAATATAGGGTCCGCCATCTAACGTTTTTTTTCTTCAACTAGTGCTTATTTCGTGAATGGTAACACTTAGCTCAGGTCTGATTTGACAGATAATTAGTTTTATCCTTCCGCTGAACGAATATGGTTGTGTATACGCTTGAACAACGATGGGAATCTGGGCTTACGATCGACTTACAGGAGATGCCGATTTTGCCAAAAAAATTATCTTTTCAGATGAAGCTCATTTTGATCTTGGCGGGTATGTAAACAAGCAAAATTGTCGCATTTGGGGCACAGAAAAACCCGCACGCATACATTGAAAAGCCGATACACCCAAGACAAGTCACTGTTTGGTGCGGATTCTGGTTCAGAGGCATAATTGGGCCATTTTTCTTCGAAAATGAGCAAGGAGTGGCCGTTACAGTCAATGGCGATCGTTATCGGGCCATGTTGAATGAATTTTTGTTCACAAAAATTGAAGAGGAGGATATTAGCAACATTTTGTTTCAACAGGACGGCGCTACGTGCCACACAGCCCTGTTTTTGAAGATCTCATTATCAACCGCAGAGCTGATGTCGTTTGGCCACCTCGGAGCAGCGATTTGACACAGTTGGACTATTATTTGTGGGGTGCCATCAAAGATAAATGTTACGCCAACAAGTCAGAGACAATTGACGCTTTAAAGGACAATATTCGTTAAGCCATTGGTGAAATTGAAACCGATCGTGTAGGCTACTGCATGGCCAGTCGAGGCAGCCATTTGAATGAAATTATTTTCCATTATTAACCGGAATTTTACTTTCAAATAAAAAAAGAAATTTGAGAAAATATTCAGTAGTATTTTTTAATGCATTAAAAAAAAAAAATTATTTGGCGGTCCCTATACATAAAATCAAACTAATAAATAAATACTATTAAAAGCTATCTTTAATTATATTCAATTTTTTATCACACTATTCCATATTCTACAAGTTTATATAGGAACTGTACTATTTTTGAATTAATTAAGAAACTGTGCGTAGCTATGAATAAAATGAGTATAATTGGTTCTAAAAATCCTTTGGAAATTGACGGAGTTATTAAGCTCTTTTTTTATAAGTAAAGCAAATTATGAAAAATATGATTGATTGCATTTAATAATTCAATATGTAAGTAATTATATAATTCACTGAGAAAAAAAATAAATAAAACAAAGAAAATTATATATCGCATTATATAACGCCTTTACCCATTTTGAAATTCTATATGTAAGCAAAAAATCTGCTTTTTTCTAATACTCATTTTGTATATATTCTTCTCTTTTTATTTTTTTGTAATACAATATAAGTTCTGTAACAGTGACCACATTCAAATGACATCAATTGTGTGTTACAGCTGGTAATAATGTTTAAGTTGACCAAACATGCACACTAAACTCATTCCAATGGCAAACCATTTGAAAATTGTTTGAAAGCAAAAAGTAAAATGATATTGCTAATGAAGTGATAAGTTCTAAATGCATATTGTAAAATATTGTACAAATTGTTTTGAGATTGTATTTAATGAACATATTCTTACATTTATGAAATTTAAAACTAAATGGTTTCTCTATACTATATATGGCTATATTACAGGCTCACATTTACCTTATTCAGAACCCTAAAGTACTATTTTAGTGTTTTTTAATCGTTATGTTCAATATTTAAGTTATAATTATAATGACGTATTTCGAAATTAAATGTTAAATTCTTAATTGAATTTTAATTACCCCCAAAAATATTACAAAAGTCTTAAGTCACTTAACTATTAGTTTTTATTGATGAACATTTACATTAAATTGCAGTCTTTTAGTTTTCCATACATACTCACATTATTAACATGGAATTTTATTTATTTATTTATAAATTTGTTTTTATTTCCAAACACTTGAATTAGATTTTTGTACATTTTCCTTAACATATAGAAACATTTGAGGTAGAAACTCTAATTACAAACATGCCACATATCTTATTGGCCTATTACAGTAAATCATAAATGAAAGACTTAAAGTTAAGTTCCTTTACCGTTTTGTCTATTTCTTTTTCACACGTATTATTAAGTATTAGGTTGTGTGCCTTATGAGTTATCCCCATAAAGGCCATGGAAATAATGAAAGTTTCTCGGTACCCTAGAAAATTAGAAATACAATGTCTTTTTTTAGCTTTTCTAGAACGTTTAAGACTGCTTATGCCAGCTTATTGTTATTTATAAGCATATTATTGCCATTACAGAAATAACTCATACGCAAGGTAGGAAAGTATGTTAGTACTTCAATTTGAAAAAGTGTGAAAAACAAAACTGAAACGGAATCATTATTTGTCATGGAAACATATACCAGACAAAACACTTTAAGTCTTTGAGTTACGCCATCAACACGAATACCTCATAGGAAGTGAGGCACCTGTTAATGTCCCACAACAAACAAACGGAAGCGAAAACTAAAGGGAAAAATTAAAGTTCATACCGTAGGAGTAGATGGTGTAAATAAAACGGATTTACAGTATAGCTTTTTATGTAAATCGTATGACTATATAATAATTTTTTTTATTTTTTTATTTATTTAATTCAGGTCTATGGATTACATTTACTTGCAGACTAAAGTATGAAAACAAGTATTGAAAATTCATCACCATTAATTCAAATATAAAATAATTTTTGTCTTTACAACATCAATAGAATCACAGAAAACAATTAAATGATAAAAATTGTTAAATTTCAAGCAAACCTGGCGAAAGGAGTCGTTGTTTGCATAAACCGATCGATAATACTTCACGTTAATAGTTGATAGTTGCGGGTTGGTCTAGTAGGAACTTTGAAAATAATACGACTTAACAAAGGGTCCGCCATCTAACGTTTTTTTCAACAAGTGCTTATTTCGTGAATGGTAACACTTAGTTCATGTCTAATTTGACAGATAATTAGTTTTATCCTTCCGCTGAACGAATATGGTTGTGCATACGCTTTTTTCGCTTCGATAAGTGGGTCTGCGATCGACATACAGAAGATGCCGATTTTGCCAAATAAATCATCATTTCACATGAAGCTCATTTTGATCTTGGCGGGTATGTGAACAAGTAAAATTGTCGCATTTGGGGCACAGAAAACCCGCACGCATACAGTGAAAAGCCGATACACCCAAGACCAGTCACTGTTTGGTGCGGATTTTGGTGCAGAGGCATAATTCGGAAATGAGCAAGGAGTGGCCGTTATAGTCAATGGCGATCGTTATCGGGCCATGTTGAACGAGTTTTTGTTCACAAAAATTGAAGAGGAAGATTTTAGCAACATTTGGCCACAGCCGATGTTTTGCGCCCTGTTTTCAAAAAAAAAAAAAAAAATTATTTGGCGGACCCTATAGAAGCTCCGAATCGATGTCACCTTGAATTAAATTCCATAGAAAGAAAATACTCAGCATAGTTCTTCTGCTTTTCAAAGTAGGTAATTTAGTAAGTGCAAGCGTGCTTTCATTTGCAGGAAGTACATACGAGTTCCATTCCAGTCCTCTCATACCAACTAGAAGGAACTGTTTTTGCACCAATGCAATTCGTTTACTGTACGTATTGAAGTAAGGATCCCATATAATAGATCCATACTCAATTATCCGTATTCAGATATTTCGTTACATAAGGATCTGAAAATTCTTTCGACCAACGCTTCATAAATCAAAGTACACTATTAGCTTTATTCATCATTATTGAAATATGATCATAAAATGTTAATTAATAATCCAACAAAATCCCAAGATCCATAATATTAATTACTTTATCCAGAGCAGTTTCATTAAAATAACAGTTGGTATCAAGTTTAGAAGAACGGAAAAGCGACATGTGCTTGCATTTTTTAATATTTAAATCCAATAAATTAAAAGGACACCATTCAGTGAAATAATTAGTATCAGTTTGTAAAGATTATTAAGCGAATTAAGAATTTTAACATCATCGACATACATCAGTATATTGGAATGTAGAATAAAGGTTGGAAGATCGTTCATAAATAATGTAAATAATACCGGACCAAAATGACTGCCTTGAGGCACCCCGGAGTATTTTTAAATTTTACATGTTGGGTTCGGCATGAAAGATAAGATTTAAGCCAGCGAATTACATTATTACACTAAATCCCATGCGTGATAAGTTGCAAAACATAATATCGTGATTGACTCTATCAAACGCTTTGCTAAAATCAGTAGAGATAACATCAGCATGTCTGTTATCAATAAAACCATGATTCAGTTTAGTTGTTAGTTCCAAAATGTTAGTAGCCGTTGGACGTAATTTCCGGAATCCATGTTGGAAAGTAAATACAAAGGATGAGATTTGATGATATAAATTTTCAGTTAAAGTCTTTTCAGGAAGTTTGGGCATAGCATTCAGTTTAGCAATTCCTCTATAATTCGAAACATCAAGTGTTTTTTTTTTCTAAAACGTAAGATTTTTTAAGAGGCTGTTTCATATATTTAATGCTGACTTTGAAACGACTTATTGGATTTCGTTAGGCCATATGTTAAAAAATTCCATATTATACCGGCTTTAGGTAATTCTAATATTATTTTTAATGTAACCAATATTCTCGAAGATATTGAGAAGCAAATTATATTTATTTCTTTTTTAGAATAATAATGAAATCGATTGGTAAATATACATTTTATACCCAATAAAATAAAAGTACTTAGTGTTGAAAATGAAATATTTTTGATGTAATTGTATGTAATGTGTGTCGTATAAGTGATATTTTTGCAAGGTTCATAGATATACCTCATATGCACAGTGAAATTTTCTGCAATTACAACAAATAATTTTTACTTTATTGGGAATAAAATAAGTATTTACTCATCGATTTTTATGAACTATGGTTTGTTTTATTTCTGTTATATGCAACTGGATGAATTTACCAGTTACACTAGTAAATATTTGCTGCTTTCTATTTTTGTAAATTTTTTATACGAGGGCGGATTGATATTGAAGCTACCTAAGTAGGAAAAAACGTTTTTCTTTCAAAAACCATTCGTTTCTCAACATAGTCTCCTTTTAGCTCAATACACTTAGTGAGACGATTTTCCAATTTTTTATACCATCTGAATAATACGATTTTGGGAACTCCTCAAAATACGCATTAGTTTCGGTAATCACTTCTTCGTTTGAGATGAATCTTTCTCCTGCGAGCCATTTTTTCAAGTTTGGAAACAGGCAAAAGTCGCTAGGGGCTAAATCTGGACTATAAGGTGGATGATCAACCAATGCGAAGTGGATTTATCGTAGTTTTAGCATCGTATCTGATGCTGTGTGAACCGGTGCGTTGCCTTGAAGAAAGAGCACTTTTTTCTTGTTTAAATGTGGTCGTTTTTCCTTGATTGCATCAACCAATTGATCCAATATAGCACGATAATACTTTCCTGTGATTGTGGATCCCTTTTCGAGATAATCGATGAGCAATATTCCGTGTGCATCCCAAAATACAGTGGCCATAACCTTGCCAACCAATTTCGCTGTCTTCGCCTTCTTCGGAGCTGGTGGCAGCTTCCACCCATTGCTACGATTGATTTTTGGTTTCAGGTGTGTAGTGGTGGACTCACGTTTCATTAACAGTTATTAATCTACGCCAAAACTCGGCAGGATTATGCTTTATCATGTCCAAATACCGCTGTGAAGTGATCTGTCGAACTCGTTGTTGTTCAACACTGAGCAAACGCGGCACCCATCTTGCCGATAGCTTTTTCATATGCAAATGTTCATGCAAAATGTTGAACACACGTTCATATGATATGTTTACCATTTCAGCAATCTCACGTATGTTGACCCGGCGATCATTCGTAACGATATCGAGGGTTTTCTTGATATTTTTTTCAGTAACCATCTCTTTTGGCCTTCCTGTTGATGGTATTGTTGCCGTGATTGTTTGGCCCCGTTTAAGTTCAGCAATCCAATATTTTACCATATAATCTGACGGAGCAGATTCGCCGTAATGTTTATCAAGCTTTTGTTGTGTCTCTTTCGCCGTTTTGCCTTTCAAATAATAGTGTTTAATCACTACACCAAATTCACTTTTTTCCGTTTTCCAAGAAACACAAAAGTTGCTTACTTCAAACGACTACAACAAATAAACTAATCGATGAATTTGGCTAAAATTTTAACAGCTGATGTTTGACAGATCGTAATTTCTAAGAAAGAAAAAGTTTTTGTGTTTGTGCTGCCATCTAGCGCTAAGTAGCTTCAATGTCAATCCGCCCTCGAAATTTTTTCAAAAAATTTTTTTTTTGTAATTTTTTTTCTCCAAAAATATTGGTTGTATTATAAAATGATATTAGAATTACCTAAAGCTGGTATAATTGCGAAATTTTTAATATACAGCTTAACGAATCGAATAAGTCATTTCAAAGTTATCAAATTCAAAAAAAAACTTATCCATAGAATCTTAAATGCTGATGATATTTGAAGTTAGGCGATCATAGCTTGTCAAAAAAATATAGTGGTTATCCAAGGTCAGAATTTTTGTTTTCCGCATGTTGCATAGTCTTACTTTAATTCACTGCAACTTTCTTTAAATATTTGTTTCCGTAATGAAATTAAATGCGCTCTTGTTCAACAAATTTAATAATTAATTTCAAATATTAAACTTTAAAACTAATATATTATAGAACATAATATTGACCTTAAACCGCAGTTGATTTGATCAAATAAACTGCATTTTGCAATGGTGCGAGTAAATAGATTTTTTTGTTTTTAGCTTGTATAAGTCCTTAAAACCGAAAATTATTAAGATTTGTTTTATAAATAAATTTTCAAGTTTGTCCTGGATTAGTTCATGTCTTGTTAGAAATATTTCATAAATTCTTTTCTTGTGGATTTTCTGCATTAAGCGATTTTTATACGCTCCACAATAACAAAAATATTAAAATGACAAGAAAGGACAATCATTTCAAATCTTAGAGAGTTTAGAATATGTTTGTGCAATGGATATTGATGAAGAAACAAAATTAATATATTGCGACTTTAGTTAATACAATACTTGATATAATTTTTATTTAAAATGGTTTAATACTAGAAAGCACTAAGACATAAAAGCATTAAATCTAAAGAATTCTATAGGACACATACTTAAGTCAAAAGGTAATAACTTTTTGCATACTTTTTTGTTTGTTTCATTAATTATGGATTTTTTTTAGCTCTTAATCACTAAAATTGTTATATTATATTGTAACTCGCACAATTGAGAAAATTAGAACTCCGAGGAATGAAGGCCAAATTTGATTAAGTATTTGTTCAAAAATTATGTTTAATTTGTTAGGATTGTTTAATTTGTAACTTCAATTTAATGTTAAACAATAGGATTTTGTTGGAACGACTTAAATATAAGCCAAACTTAATCAAACCAGTTCAATAATGTAGGTAACAAATATTTATATTTATGACAAATTTTAGCTTAAACACATTATTGACGGACAAACCAAAAGTGCCAAAGCGAACTGTTTATAAAATAATTTTGGTATAAAATCGAAATCTTTTGATGCTGAAAAAAAAAAATCAAAAAAACGCCTGAGTGAGTTGCTAAATGAAAGATCATGGATGAGTCTTATTACGATTTCATAGGAATATTTGTGCATTATTTGGTAACATCATTGTGTCTATTGGTTTCAACCATATAGTCGTTCTAAATATCAAAAATGTTTTAATTGGTTAACTTTTCTTTTACCCATTTCTTCGATCGATAGTTATATTTAAAAAGGAGTGCTTTTGGAAGTAACGGTAAAAAAATTTCAGAATTGTTTGGGAATAATTTTTATATTTCGTTTGAAAAAGTGTAAGCTTTTTGAACAAAACATTTTGCTGTCTCTCTTACCAGTACATGCTTAATAAAAATTTTTCTACAACAGATTTTCTGTTAAAATTATATTTTATTATTTAGTGTTTAATTAAGTTAAGTACGTCATGTTGCTGCATGAAATAAGTTGGTCGCATGCAACTCAGATATTTACCACCAATATGAGGCAAATAAAATATACGTGGACAATATGAAATGCTTTTAAAATACTAACAAACAAAATGTCATGGTTATAATATCTTTATTTACGGCGCTTAAAGTGCCACAAAAAATTTGAGTTCTTTTTACAATTAAAAATTTGTTGCAATTTTTTGTCTGCTTCAAAATTCAAGTGAACTATGTTAGAAATACCAACAAAAAAAAAAAAAATAAAAAATAAATAATAATAATAATAATAATAATAATAATTATAACTACTTTATTCATTTCAATTTGTCAATGAAATATAAGTTTCTCTAGCTGTGGTTCCAGGACAAGAAATTAGACTTAATCGACTTGGTAAGTTGCGATATGCATTATTACTAAACATTTAATATTAAGTAGCAAACAACAAAATAATATAATAAATATCCTAGCAAGTAATTTTATTTCTTTTATCTATCGGGTGATTTTTTAAGAGCTTTCGGCTTCAATTAAAGAAACACATAAAATTTAGAGAAATGTGTGAAATCAGAATGTATCTCCCGAATACATATTTTGATATTGGCTTCCAGTGCATCAACCATTGCAGGCTGGTGCCTATTGGCATGAGCCTTAACATAGAGTTACAAAAATAGGCTAAAGGCGTTAAATCGCGCGATCTAGGTGGCCAATTGACCGGCTCCAAACGTGGAATAACTGTTCACCGAACTCGCCTCGCAATCGGGCTATTGTTTCGCGTGTTGTGTGGCATGTGGCACCGTCTTGTAGATACCACGTGTCAGCTAAGTCCAGTTCTTCCATTTTGTGCAAAAAAAAAAAATTGTAATCATCTCTCGGTGGTGCATGCCATTCACAGTAACATTCAAAGTACGATACAATTATGTCACCGGCCCATAATCCACACCAAACAGCGCATTTTTCGGGATGAATTGGCAGTTCTTGTAATGCCTCTGGCTGCTCTTCAGACCAAATAGGGAAATTTTGCTTGTTCACGTATCAATTCAACCGCTGAACACCATTTTCCGATAAAAAAGTGGATCCCACTGAATTTTGATAATGAAATTCAATAATCTGCAAGCGTTGTTCGCTTGTAGGTCAAATCGTGGTTAAATTATAGACCACTCTGAACATGTTTTACAGTAACATGTTATACGAAAACAGCTAAGCTGCCAAAAACAGTGTTGCCAAAAAGAAAATAGGCAAGAGAAATTCAATCGTTTAGATAACACAAGAAACAAGTCTACTCCGTGAGATAATGTTATCACCAAAATGACGCTTCAATAATTTTATGACTTGGTGTACAGATTCTATTAAGTTATCGTTTAATGGCATGCAGCACACTTTTTTTTATAGCCTGGTATTGTGTTCAGAATTTCGTGCGAAATGCTGTCAAATTACATATAAAAGTATTTCGTACGAAATAATTGTGAAATAATGTTGAGAAAGCAGTACTCTGTTCTTTTTACGAGAAACATGTGAAAGGTATTCATATGTCAACATTATTTTTCAACTCCAAAAAATTTCTGTCAACATTTTTTTGAACTAAGAAATAACATGAGACTCACTTATTTCGTATGAAATTTTAAGCAGCAGCAGGGACATAAATGCTACTAAGACATAGAATACATATAGTCTTTTATTATATGGCTAGTAAGAGCTGATCCAATAATATGGTTAGAAAATGTGAATTGTACTGTTGTTATAATTGTTTTAACCATAGAAAAAAATTTTTTTACTGATGAAAAAATTGTACTGCACTGGGTGTAAGGTCGTCTTAAGAAAAATCAAAACTACTCACAAAACAATAAAAACCCGTTTAGTTTCTTATAGAAGTAATATCAATAAATAAATAAAACTATTGTTCAAAAAATATTCATAATATTTTTATGTCTAAAAATATTTATATCCCTACTGAATACTATTTGTTATGTTGTTGGAATAAACATATGGTTTTTGTTAGCAAATGTAAAACCATGTAGCATAGTTTAGGGCATAAAAACGACAAACTGAAAATGTTAAATGACTACATTGATTGCAATTCAATTTTTTCGTATGGAACAAGGAATGTTGCTTAACATTTTCCACAAATTTTAATTCAAAACTTGTTTGTCTTACATGTTTAAAATTATTATGCTGTTTGTTGCTCAAAGCATTCGGTATACTGATTTTCTTAACATGTTTATAAACATGTATACAGACAATCCTATTCTAAACATTCGAAGGTGGTTTGTACAAAAAGGCCTTGAAATATGTGCATACCACTTACATAAATGAGGCTTTTCAGTAGTTGTGTGATTTTTGATGTGGTGTAAGCAAAAATTAACTTTTAAAAAGTAAATTATCAAATTTACAAATAGATGCATAAAATAGTAAACGTATACAAATTTTAACGTTATATTTCTGTTAAAATACGGTAAACTTCCAAGCCATAAAAAGATAAATAAATGTTACTTACATATCTTAGTCCTTGTCAATGTTGCATCGTTTATATGAACTTGATTGAATTTAACTTTACTGCATATTATGCAGCAGTATAAACACCTCATCATTTCTTATATTTTTCATGTTGAAACGGCATGAGTTACGACAATCCAAACATTATGTCTTCCATTAACCATAAATATCACTCAGTATGTCTGTGTATTGAAGGTAAGATATTTACGGCTTTTTTATTAAAGAAAAATAAATTTTTTATATATTGTTACCGATTTTACAAAATAAGTACGACATTTTCATTACTTGTTACCAGTACACAAAAGACGCTCTTGCCAAATGGCAAGTCTCAACTTACAAAAATGCTTTTATATTAAAAAGTGCTTTTAAGTGAAAAAATGTATAAATTCTATACAAATAAATTCTTGAAATATTTAAAAATAAAAAAGTTGTTAAAAGTTAAGTTCGATCATTTATTTTTGTCACAATAGAATCTATGGTTCACTGTGTTGTGCAAGACTGTCTGTTCAGAATGATGATGATAAGGGTCATCAATGTTGTGTCTATTATCTCATTCATCATTTTATAGTTTTTTTTTTTTTCAATTATAAGTCACTAGTTGGGAACATAAGTTTTGCATTATACTTATTACACTTTTTACACTTGACACAGAGTTTTAACAAAAAGTTTTGATTGAGCTTTTGGTCAATTATGAACGAATTTTGCAATATCAACATATACTAATACAGCTTTCATTCCACCAAATGTTTTTACAAAATGGCTACTTTTACCTTTTTTATTCTAAAACAAAAGTTGAGAAGAAAAAACTCTGCATTTCTTACAAATAAAAAAGATAACCAATTACTTTTTCTAAACTTAGATGTGTTACAGGAAATTCTACAAAGAATACAACATTTTATGTTTGATCACCTCCTTTTTTAATACCTTGAATGAAAATAAGGAAAATTTTGGCTTGGTATGTATGCAACATTGTTTAATTTTACACAAAATCGCTTTATTTTCATTAAGGAGATCGAACGGTTATTATTCGACCGGTATTAACGTTCATTTTTCGAATACCGAATAAACCGTTTGTATGTTTTTTTTTTTTTTTTTTTTTTTTTACTGAAAATATGCTCATCGTTTAACTATTTGTATAAATTTAATTATTGTTGTATATATGACAACTTTGAACGTCTTACAAAGAACGTGAAAACCAAGGTAGATCGAGAAACATATGCAATCTTGACCTATAATAACCTTTTCTCATCTTCTGTAAATAAATATCGATTTTTATATATGGAGAATGATCAACTAGACTTATTGAATGATCACCTAGACACACAAACGCTGGCTCCGAACGGCAGATATACTCGTATTAGTTAGTGAAGTTTTTCGCAGCGTAAATACACATAACCTGGCGTCAGTAATGTTGTGAGGTGATATCGCTGTTGAAAATTGTCAGATGGTGTGGCCTGGGATTGAACCCACGACTTCCTGGTGTAAATTGAAATGTTTTATTTTTATTTATTTAAATTTATTTATTCTCCAATATTATTTATTTATTGAGAATATTAATTTATTGATAATATTATTTATATCACTGAGCAAACGAGAGCTCCAGTGAGTACATAATGTAAATTGTAATTGATTAATTTTAAGGAAATGTTCCTCTTTTTATACTAAAATTTGGCTGATTTGGAAATGTCAAATCAAAAAGCCCTTAATTCTATGTTAGTATATAGGTTTGTGTGTCAGTATACCGTGGGACAAGTGGGTGCTTTATGAAACGCGTCTGTCTTCTACCCATAAGGCAGAATTCCCACGGTAACATGCGAAGAGAGCCACACACGATTATAAGCAGTGCAATACAACAGCAACATATATTATGCACATTGGGTGCAAATCAAAACAATCGTCGGCATAGGAATAAAGAATGAAATGATCGCCGCACATGTGTAATATTAGTATGGTATGGGCCGCAGCAACAGTCAAGTGGTCGCTGCCCATACAATGTGCAATTAGATACTCTTTTGTTTACAGACATTGTGTGAACATGAAAACATATTATGTTGTGTTGGCATTGACGACTGCCAGACCACGCTACACTGGTTGAAAGGTGGGTTCTTACCTAACATACCACAATGACACACACACTATTAAGTACGTGGTGCACAAATTTACATAAAGTGCTGCTTGAAATCTAAGCAAATTTTATTGTCGAGGCAATCAAGCACTCGTATATTAATAATTTAACATTTAAATTTTATTATCTTAGGCACCTACAACTATAATAACAAACCTTTAGCTACATTATTTATCAAGTAATACAATAAAAACGGTATCAGTTCCTTGAGTAGCTTTTCAAAACTTAAGCATCTTTCAGTACTTTGTGTAATAAACATTGTTTTTTATGACCTCCGCACACCCTTTTGGCATAGTTTTTATGAGATTTGTTAGAGTTATTGTTAGTATTGATTTCCACTTTAATTTTAAGTTCTCCACCAGGGTCTGCTTATTTTTAAAACGACGTGATCCAGCTCTGCGCTTCAAGAGTAAAGAAAAATTTTATTTAAATAAAAATAACCTGTTAACCGGTTACTTGAAAATATTATTAACCGCAAACCAGTTTTTTTTAAAGTGCTACTATTTGAATTTTTCGAAAACCGGTTTTTAAAAGAGCTTGTTGAAAAAACCGACAAGTGGGGCACTCGGCGGCTAAACGCAATTTAACTACGTTGAATCCAGTGGTAGTAACCGTTTTGTTACTTTCGGTTACTTTCATTTTCGGAATATACTGTTTTGTCTAAAATAAAGGAGGTTGCACAACATATGTATATTCGCGCAACTCAAAAACGGTTTATTTTATTTAATAAATTCAAAAACCGAAATTCAGCAAGAAATTTGCTGAAACTTTTTTGAAATGTACAATTGTTTTAGAAATATGTATAAATTATTATTATCCTTTCTTGCAAAATAATAGTAGGATCACGTTACTACATAAGTACGTACATATGTATGAGCGATGTTTTATTAGTGAAACAGATATACTAACTCTACGTGTGCAAGTCCCATCGTTCCGATTTGATTTTATTTTGTTAAGTTGCTATATCTGTTGTTGATATTTCCGCTAAATCTTAGCGACATAGCTTGACTTTTGTAATTCGGGTCAATTCGGTGTCTGTTGGATGGTATTTGTTGCATTTTTTGTCAAAAAATTTCGAATAATGATGGCACTGTGCGATGGTGCGTTATCATGGTGCAAAATACATTAGTTTCTGCTCACAATTATGGTCTCTTTTGGCGAATTGCTTCACGCAAATGTCCCAAATATAACGCCCAAATAATACTCCTTAAACATTGCCTTCTTTTTTGACTGAAAATGGTCTCGGCTCATTAGGTGAGCGCCATTCACTTGCCTGTTGTCTCGTCTTCAGTAACGATCCTTTTGATGAATGTGGGATAGGACTAAGCCCAGCAAATCATGTCTTTTACGATCTCAACACGGTCAAAATTGTAAAAAATCGCTAACACACATAGAGATAGATGTACCCTTGGCTACGTAGCTTTTGCAAATGTCAAGCCATGACGCTAAGATTTAGGGGGAATATCAACAACAGATGTACCAACTTAACAAAAAAAAAAAAACTTAAATCAGAACGTTCGGACCACCACACGGGGGTTATTTCCGAAACTTTTTAATCAAGATAGTATGAAGATAGCTTTCAACCTCCAAAAGGTCTTTTTTAACCTTTTTTTTGAAAATTTTAGAACTTAAAGTAAACTTACACTATACGTTTTTCCAAATGCTTTAGAGAAGTTTTCAATTGTAGTATTTAGTACTCATAACCACTAACTAACTAATGTTATAACGTGATACCACTGTAGAAAAGTTTTTTTATTTTTTCTTGTTCAGAAGGTCTGGCCTGGTATTGAACCGAGGGCATCTTGGTGGATAGGCTGGTTTCTGAACTACAATAATACAACGGCATACAAATGCATGAATATTTACCCACCTCTTCATAAATAAAGAGTACAAAGCTTTTTTAGTTATGAGGCTTTGTTTCAGTAATATAAACTGGTCAAGAAAGAATTTGTTGTTAATTAATTAAGTTAACATTCCAAAAAACTAAGTATATTGATCGTTTCGGCCAATGGAAACAGCACCATTTATATAGTTTGCTATTAAAGGCACTTTGCAATTAATTGCAATTGTTCTTATAAATTTTCTTTTATAAAGTGAAAAGTCACTTTTTCAATTTTATTTAGTTTTATCCTCTTGTAATAAAAATATTTTTTTATTCTCTTTATTATGGAAAACAATTAATTTCTTGTGGTTTTTTTTATCGGTTTATCGAATTATTGCCTACGGACACGAAAGGTCCATTTAATATTAAAAACAAATTAAATCATCAAAATCACATTTAAACACAATACAGTCGTATTATAAAAAATGTCAAGGCTTTTCTTTTCATTTTATATTTATGAGCATTTTTTTTTTATTTTTATTTTTATTTTTAATAATGGTAATGTAATTACGAGTATATATGAGTACACATAAAAACTGCACTATCACTATCACTTAGTCCTACTATGTGATACCCTACAACACAATGTACTTAAAAAAAACTGTAACATATTAATGTCGGTGGCAGATAATAATTATAGTTTACTGGAGTAACCCTTCTCCCGTTGCTGGGTGGCTTTGTGTTGTATATCTGTAGAATGTATTTCTCAGAACAACTTATTTGTATATATACATAGATAAGAATACGTATATAAATAGCTTTTCCGGTTTTCCGCGCTATTCTCTATCTCTATTCCTCATCTTGAAGAAGTCGTTTATGACAAATTTAGACATTTTTATTATTACCGTTCACAAGATATACAAACATTCATAGTTAATATGTATTAGAGATGCCACACCCACTTATACATTTCCTCCCACTTTTTGACTGATGATTTTTATTAATTACCGAATTATTTAGAACAAATTCAGAAACTTACACCTTAAATGTTCTCAGGATTGAAAAAATCAACATTTACATTGTATGGGAGGTACTGTGCCTGCTCATCTAATTTCACTCATTTTCCAACTGATGATTTGCATTGACTACCAAATCGTTTAGAACAAGTTCAGTAACTGCTATTCTAACCGTTTTCGAGATATATAAAAATCAATATTTACTTTGTATGGAAGGTGCCACTCCCACCCTTTCAATTCCGACCAATTCCCGAGTGATGATTTATATTGACCACTCAGTTTCCTGGACCAAATGCAGAAACATCCACTACCACCGTTCTCTAGATATACAAAAATCAATATTTACTTTGTATGGGAGGTGCCACATCCAGTTCTTCAATTTCGATCATATTTCGAATGATGATGTGTATTGGCTATGAAGTTATTTGGACCAAATTCAGAGCATTTCATTATTACCATTTCCAAGATATATAAAAATCAAAATTTACTTTGTATGGAAGGTGCCATTCCCGCTTATCCACTTCTGCCTACTTTTTACTGATGATTTGTATTGACTACAAAGTTATTTGGATCAAAACTATAACCATTTCCAACATATATAAAAATCAATTCTAACTTTGTATGGTAGGTGTCACTCCCACTTATCCAATTCTGCCTACTTTTTACTGATGATTTGTATTGACCTCGACGCTATTTGTGACAAGTTTAGGAACTCTTACTATTACCATTTTGAAGATATAAACATATTTATAAAAATTTCATATGGCCTGGCACCGCACAGTTTAAGCTAAACCATCAGTGAAACTACACCTTTCCAATGCAACTATTGGTTAGTAAATCGGTTTAGTGGTTCTCGGGTTATAAAATGAAGAACATAGGACAACTTAGTTTTATATATGTATGTATAGGGATTGAAATACTATCTCTTAGAGATAATTGCGCCATAGATGCTAAATTGGTATTTTTTCATTTTAATCATTTTCTTGCGAAGGTCACAAAGTTTTCCAACAGCTTGACAACCAGATCTAAAATATATAAATCAGTTAGGGAAACATTTTGATATATTTTTGCAACTTTTTTTCGTTATCATCAATTTTAAGTTTTAATTATCAGAATGAAATATGACTTCATTTAAAAAAAAATGTTTTTGTAGGAACACACTGTGTGATAAATTTTAGTTTTAATTTTAATTTAAATTTCTTTTTCTTTAATTTATTAATAATTGGATATTTGTCATATACTGTTTTGTATGGATTTTAATTTTTTAATAATTTATTATAAAATATGGATTCGAATCCTTTCTATATAAAAAATAATATTACTTAATAAAAAATATTTTTATTTTCTCCATCACTCCTCTAGGGAGCATATTGGCTGTTCACAAAGCATCTATTGGTTTGTTTCAGTTTCTTTAATCAATTTGATAGTTCAAGTTAAGTAGATGATTAATCCACTGTAGCATCCTCCATATGATTTTACGTAGTGGTGAAGATTCTTGCTATTTGGGTGGGTATCTTTACTTTAGCATAGTAATTTGTCCCAGAAGGTGGTGCCTTTTTCATGATCATTCGTCTGATGTTTGTCATCATCGGCTGAGGTATGTGAGAAGGAACAGGGGCTATTTTTTTTTTTTTTTGAATTGTCTGGAGAGAAGTAGAAGCCTTTTTTTATTATTAAACATTCTAGACCTCGATTAAATCTTTTCTTCGTCATGTCCTCTGCTGGGGGTCGAGAACCTGGGTCGTTTATGTTGTTATGCGTGCGCTCTAACCACTACACCACACCACCCCCAATGAAAAATGTATTGTATGTATTTTATTGTGTGTTCTTGTATACATATATATTTTTTGTCCTTATTAATAATTTCCGATTTAAAAGCATATCATTTTGATTTCCTATTGATTTACAAAAAGACATGTCAAATATAAAAAATGATTTTCTTTTTTCCAAAGTGAGTTTTATTTTTTTAAAAAGCTACTTTGGTTTTTTGTCATTTTTATTTTGTCAATGGGGCAAACAAAATCTATCATTTTAATAAATTCAAAACAATTTTCCATAAAATTCATATTCAATATAAAATCCTTTTTTTTAACATTCAAAATACAACAGCACTTTGATTGAAGGAATGAATAAACGCATTAACGTATGGTTGTAGCACGTACAGAAATTAAGTTTTTACACTAAAAGACAATATTCTTTAATTTTTGTATTGAAATGGGCCAGAGAAAACAGACTGATGAATAACAAAATATAAGTAAAAAACAATTTCTTTGAAAATGATTTTGTAAAACAAATAAATACATCAAAACGTTGAGTGAATAAAACTAAATATTAATAATTAAATGTACAGAGAACTTCTAATAACTTCTAATCCAGTTGATTGGTATTTTTTAAATATGAAGTCAAATGCGTGAAATAATTCAAGATTTAATCAGATTTTTATCGGCATAACAATTTTATCTCGCATTAGAAGAAAAGATAAACGTTTTTTCTGTAGGACTTTTACTAAATAAACTTAAACTTTTAATAAAGGCATTAAAGTTGAACTCTTAGAGCAAATGTACGAGGGCGGATTGATATTGAAGCTACCTAAGTAGGAAAAAAACATTTTTTTTGTCAAAAAACATTCATTTCTCAACATAGTCTCCTTTTAGCTCAATACACTTAGTAAGACGATTTTCTAACTTTTTATACCATCTGAATAATACGAATTTGGGACTCCTCAAAATACGCATTAGTTTCGGTAATCACTTCTTCGTTTGAGATGCCTCTTTTCCCTCCGAGACATTTTTCAAGTTTGGAAACAGGAAAAAGTCACTAGGGGCTAAATTAGGACTACAAGGTGGATGATCAACCAATTCGAAGTGGATTTCTCGTAGTTTTAGCATCGTATGTAATGCTGTGTGAACCGGCATGTTGTCTTGAAGAAAGAGCACTTTTTCTTGTTTAAATGTGGTCGTTTTTTCTTGATTGCATCAACCAATTGATCCTATAATGCACGATAACACACTCCTGTGATTGTGGATCCCTTTTCAAGATAATCAATGAGCAATATTCCGTGTGCATCCCAAAATACAGTGGCCATAACCTTGCCAGCCGATTTCGCTGTCTTCGCCTTCTTCGGAGCACTTCCACCAGCTTCCACCCATTACTTCGATTGATTTTTGCTTTCAGGTGTGTAGTGGTGGACCCACGTTTCATCAACAGTTATTAATCTTCGCCAAAAATCAGTAGCATTATGCTTTATCATGTCCAAACACCGCTGGGAAGTGATCTGTCGAACTCGTTTTTGATCAACACTGAGCAAACGCGGCACCCATTTTGCCGATAACTTTTTCATATGCAAATTTTCATGCAAAATGTTGAACAAACGTTCATATGATATGTTTACCATTTCAGCAATCTCACATATTTTGACCCGGCGATCATTCATAACGATATCGAGGATTTTCTTGATATTTTCTTCAGTAACCACCTCTTTGGCCTTCCTGTTGATGGTATTGTTGCAGTGCAATCCAATATTTTACCATATAATCTGACGGAGTAGATTCGCCGTAATGTTTATCAAGCATTTCTTTTGTCTTTTTTGCCGTTTTGCCTTTCAAATAATAGTGCTTAATCACTAAACGAAATTCACTTTTTTCCATTTTCCAAGAAACACCAAAGTTGCTTACTTCAAACGACTATAACAAATAAACTAATTGATGAACTTGGCTAAAATTTGAACAGCTTACGTTTGACAGATCGTAATTTCTAAGAAAGAAAAAGTTTTTGTGTTTAAGCTGTCATCTAGCGCTAGGTAGCTTCGATGTCAATCCGCCCTCGTAGAGTAGATGTCTAAATAATATATGTATGTTTTGACCTTCTTTATTTCTCTTTTGCAAGGAGCTTCTAAACTGAGCACTTCCATAATAACAAACAATTTAAATGTACAGCCTATTCGTTATTTTAGTTCATTCTTAACTTGATTTTACGATTTTTGTTTATGTTGGAAAACATAAATACGTAATAAACAGGCCACAAACTAAGTAACATTATTAGTTCTGACACAGCTGTCTCACTGATTTTTGTTGCTTTATCCCTTCTTGATTGGTTGAACATGAAATTGAATTTACAAATTAAATACTTATAAAAATAAATAAATGGAAATTAATTGTATTATTAATACTGTCCACCAAAAATTTTATGTGAATCCTTTATTTTTGTATAAAAAAATTATAGAAATTGTAACGTCCGTCTTTAAGTGGCGTGGTGTAGTAGTTAGACCGCACGCATAGCAACACAAACGAGCCATGTCGGCGCCCAAGCAGAAGACATGACGAGAAAAAAATTTAATTGTGAATCCGTATGTTTAATAAAAAGCGGCTTTTTAACTTCCTTCCAGACGACTTCATCTAAAAAATTAAGAAGAAGTCTTCCTGATCTTCCCGCATACCTCTGGCGACATGATGATGACAAACATCAAATGATTGATCAGCAAAACACGCCACCTTCTGGGACAAATTACTATGCTAAAGTAAAGATCGCCACCCAAATAGCAAGAATCTTCACCACTACGTAAAATCATATGGAGGATGCATGTATATTAAGTTTGGTCAAAATCGGTCCAGTGGTTTTTGAGCTTAGCGATCACGAAGATACACGTCATTTTTATACACATACATACTCGTATATATCGATATTTGAATTTTCTCTCATTACCAGCAATTTACACAATATTTTTATGATATTTTTTTATTGTTTGTTTGTGATTTTTATTGTTCAAATATTTAATTTATAAATTATTCAAGGACTACAGCTTAACTGGTGTTCGATACCATCAAAAATTAATAATTTATTTGCTTTTTTTCCTAATTTTAATCGGAATCTATAACTGAAATAAGTTATTGCTTTCTGGTTAATGACATATAAAGATAAAAACGTTTTATTTTATTATTTATTTGTATGTTTTTATGATAACATTTATAAAATTTGTCCCATGTTAAAGTTATCGTTGAAGAGTTTATTGTCTATGCTACTGGTTGGCTAATTTTTATACCACCGTCTTATTTCATGTCCCTCATTTTGTTGTACTCAGTTTTTACAAAGTAACAATATAATTACAATTTTTTGTCTGTCTGTACATATGTACGAGTATGTGTTGGAGCAAAGGCAATCAGAGAACCTTTGCCAGTGTTGATGGCCAGAGAAAAAAAGTTCAGTTTTTATTTCGTTTAGGGGAATCGTTAGCACGCCAATAAAAATAAAGGCAATATTTCTTGGCTTTAATTTATGAAACTTTTTGCCTTTGTAAAGTGAAAATTACATTTACGTTATGGCTTGTTTTGTTTACGTTTTATCGATTGCAGATTGGTATTGTATGTATTGCTTCATTAATGTAGTACCTATAAAGACTTTTTTATGGGTTTAAAGATTTCGACTTTTATCTCTTCGTTGATAAATAGACCTTTTAGCGCGAAAATTTTATTTTAAGAAATAAATAAAAAATATTTATAGGTATGAAATATTTGCTCTGTTTGGAGGGCAATTCTGTAGCATTTACATATATTCTACGTGGGGCATCCTGTCAGTTGAAGATCGGTGGTCGTTCTTAGGAATTTTTAATGTTATCTTATCAATAATATAAGTTATGTTGACCTTGAATTTAGCAAAAATGAGTAGCATATAAAAAATGTTTCTCCTTATTTTTTTACCAAAATTTTAAACATCGCTTTACTTAGCATTCATTGCAATGTTATCATAACATTCGATAAAATTCAAAATATTCTTAGCGACACAGTTTCAATAGTAAAACGCCTTTTCTAAAAATCTACTTCATTTTGTTAAGTAGTCTTAAAAACTGAACTTTGATAACGAATCACATCAAAAGAGAACAATTGTGGAACTAATAATCATGGTTTAAGTGATTCAAAATCAGGGTTGGCAAAAACCCGGATTTTTTAAATAAAACCCAACCCAACGGGTTTTATTGGGTTTTTAATGGGTTTTATAACTGCTTCCGAATTCCGTTCAAGTCGGCAATATTTTTTGCTTTTAGTACTATTACATTTTTTTGGTATTTAAAATGCAACTTTGCACTCTTACTGCGATCATTGCATCATTGTGTAGTTTGAGACTAAAACTCATTGATCGGAGCAGACTGTAATTACTTCGTTTAAACCATGCATTATGAAAAAACGGCCGCAATATATGGTCCGCCAAATAATTTTTTTTTTTTTGAAAATGCTATAAAAAAACTACTGAATATTTTCTCAAATTTTTTTTTTTTATCTGAAAGTACAATCCTTCCGGTTAATAATGGCTGGCCATGCACTAGCCTACACGATCGGTCCAATTTTTAAGCACATTATCGATTGCGTGCAGCTTCATTTCACCAATGGCTTCACGAATATTGTCCTTTAAGGCATCAATTGTCTCTGGCTTGTTCGCGTAACACTTATCTTTAACGGCTCCCTACAAATAATAGTGCAACGATGTCATATCTCAGCTCCGAGATGGCCAAACGACATCAGCTTTGCGGCTGATAATGCGATCTTCAAAAACAGGGCGCAAAACATCGAGTGTAGCTTCGGCTGTGTGGCACGTAGCGCCGTCCTGTTGAATCCAAATGTCGCTAATATCCTCCTCTTCAATTTTTGTGAACAAAAATTCGTTCAACATGGCCCGATAACGATCGCCATTGACTGTAGCGAATACTCTTTGCTCATTTTCGAAGAAAATTGACCCAAATTATGCCCCTGGACCAAAATCCGCACCAAACAGTGACGTCGACTTTTCAATGTATTCGTGCGGATTTTCTGTGCCTCGAATGCGACAATTTTGCTTGTTTACATACCCGCCAAGACCAAAATGAGCTTCTCTGAAAAGATGATTTTTTTTGGCAAAATCGGCATCTTCTGTAAGTCGATCGCAGGCCCACTTAGCGAAGCGTATAGACAACCATATTCGTTCAGCGGAAGGATAAAACTAATTATGTGTCAAATCAGACATGAGCTAAGTGTTACCATTCACGAAATAAGCTCTGGTTAAAAAAAAAAAACGTTTGATGGCGGACCCTATATAAAAACAGACAGACAGATAAAGTTTTCCTTTTGCATGACAACGTTCGGTCTCGCTACGCCAAAGCTGCCACACAATTGTTAGAAACAAATAAATGCCACACCCGCAGTAATCTTCGAATATTTATCCTTCTGAATATTGTCTGTTTCGATGGATACAATATCGTTTGACATGTCACCGAATCACTTCTTTTGAAGAAATATAAAACAGCTTCAAAGTGTATCGCTTAAAAAGGCGAGTAGTTTTCGGACGTTGGCTCAGAGGTGAGGAAAATAAGTAACCTGATCTGACGTGACGTTAAATTTATTCTGGAAATATCTATATGCTGTGTCTTTGTATGTTATAATTTAACCCTAACCATTGCAATATTCATATATTCGACATAACATGATTCATTGTTTTTCTTTACTTTTGCGCATAATACATGTTATTGAAGGCTTAGGGTTACTCACTTCAAATTTTTAAATTCGAGATAAATTCTAAACTGAAAGTGTAATTTTTTCCTCCTTGACCAATATCATTTTGCAAGTAACAGAAGTTTACTGTTTATTATTTTTAATTAAATTAATTTGACTCTGAATGGGTTAATTGTTGTATATCAACAACTTTTTACTTTTTATTTAATTAAATGTATTTATACTATGTTTGTGTGCCCCTGTGGTATGGTAGGTAAGACATGCACCTACCAACCTTGGTCCTTGGTTCAATACCAAAACAAACCATCTGAAAGAGGAAAAATATTTTTTTCTACAGCGATATCACCTCATAACATTAACTAATAACTGGTTATGAGTATTACTTACTATCGAAAACTTCTCTAATGCTTTGCTGTTCGGAGTTGGCGTTAAACTGTCCCTTGCAATGAGTCTAAAAATAGAATCGGGTGCAACTCTTTGACTGAGAGAAGTCTCCATGTTCCTTCATGGAATGTTAAGGGAATTATTATTATTATGTAACAGAGTAAAAACTTTCCGAAACTGTGGTAAAAAAAAAACACAACAACAGGATGTTAAACTGTCATATATTTTTTGTTGTTGTTATTAATTTGTTCGGAAATGTATCATAGAATAATTCCTATTACCGGCATTTAAACTTTTTAAAAGTTATGTGGGCTTATTGTTCAATTTTATATTACACGGTGCAACAAAAAAATACCTGCTAATGATAAGACTTTTCTAAAAGGCATTATCGAGTACAACAAGAATCTAACAAAATTTTGAGTTACGGATAAAAACCCGGTTTTTCGTTCCTTTATGTACCTATGAGGTGATAACTCAGCTAATTATTAACCGATTTTAATTTTTCATCGCATTTCATAAGAAGAGAAATCGGTCTTTAAATAATGTGTATATAGTCTAAGTAGCCTTAAAGAATCTGGGTGTATTTTTAAAGCAAACTCATTTTTCAAGTTTGTTTGCATTTCTGCGCACTAAATTATATGGGAATCGTACTATTTACGAATTAAGTAACTATGTTTAGTTCTGAACAAAATGAGTCTTATGATTTAGAAATCGGTTAAAAATTGACGGAGCTATTAAAGGTGTTAATAAAGAAACTTATGGAAAAATCATACAATTGTTAGAAAACTGACATTTTTTATCACTTTGAAATTGTAATTTTTAAAAAAAGTTGGCATTTTGGTAAGCATCCTATGGTCTTTTTATGATAGAATATGGTTCTTTTTGGAGATCATAAAAATAATAACTGAAGACATGAGGGCCTTCCAAAATATTATTATTTGTTTTTTCATTTAAAAAAACGACACGGTGCTACTCCTATTATGGTAACTGCTGCATGAAATTTTTTGCTGGACAAAAAATTGCTATATTGGAGTGCTACAAGAAGCGTTTCCTCACTTTCAGAACATTTTTCGAAGCTTACATTGGACATTCCAGCATTCATACTGCCAGGGAGGTAAAGTCATTGGTACGCAATCAAAACGTTAATTTGCTATATTCTACCCTTACTGATTGAAAATGTTTGGGGATGGCTAGCTTGTAAAATGTATGCTTCTGGAAAGCAGTATACTACCAAAGAGGAAATTATTGAAGCCAGAAAATTGTCCTTGTCGACCATTTCTTTTGATATCATGAAATCATTGTGTGACTCTATTTGTAAACGAATTTACAAAGCAGTCTGTAAAAATGGAGGGTCTACGTATTAATTACTGAAAAGGCAACATTTTCATAAAATGCAAATAAAATTAAAAATTTTTATATTTAGACTGCGGTCTCCTATTCATGTTACGCAAAAAAAAAAACAAAACCAATTTTATTGGTGTTCAATAACAACTAAATTACCTTTAAGTAGAAACAAAAATTAAGTTCGTAACACTTTTTCGTAGAAGCTATTGAAAAAATTGTGTTAGGGGGTGCTATTCATGTCTTTTCAAAGCCGATCATAGACTTAAAATTAGCTCATAAGTGCGTGATGGCACTAAAAATCGGTTTTTTACCAGTAACTCAAGATTTTTGAGGTCTTTGGAAAATTTTTAACACAGATTCTTGATGTACCTGATAGCGCCTATCAGAAAAGTAGTATCAATTCCAAAGTAATAAAAAAAAAATATCCAAAAATTTAAAATACGCAAATAAGTTTTCTATCTAAACTTAGTGTTGGTTTCTAACTTAAAAAAAAAAATCGAAATCGTAATTGTAGTTCATCAGAAACCATTGTTGCAGGTTAAAAGTTGTGATGAATAAAAATTGAATTAATTTTTTGAGTGTTTTATCCTAAACTAGTGCTAGGACACTATTATAAAACACACACTTTACATTCATATATATTGACTGGGATGTATGTTTTTATTTAAACAAAATTTACGTTTTGCCTTCTACTATCAAAGCTTCAGGAATGGCAACAAAAACAAAGAAACCGCTTTTACTCAAAACCCATTAACATATGGGTTTAGTTGGTTTCAGCCTGAACAAAGAAAACATTTACACTGTGGAGGAAAAAAGAAATACGAATAAAAAATAATGAATTACTTTATTTCATATTTGGTTTCTTGTTTAAGAAACATGTCGACATTATAAAACCATAAAATTGGATTTTAGAAATGTGGCAAATATTAAAGGCTACTGGCTGAAAGTATAGCAAAAGTTCTTCATTGTAAATTGAAAGATAAAATAATATTTAAAAATATTCTTAAATTATATGGGCTTTATAACTGTCACACTGTTTTTACATTTTTGCTTTGTGCTTAACCTTATAAAACCTTTATTGAGTGTGAAAATTGTATGCCAACCAAGAGATAGAAAATATGTTTTTTTTTTTTTTGAATATTTTATGAATGAAAATATGTGCTTCCGTTTAGAAAGACATTAAAAAAATCCATTTAATATATTGAAGACAACATATCGCACTTGGTTAACAAATTTTGAGTTAAAATTTATAAAGTTGCACCTTTTGCAAGAAATCAACTAACAACATCAATATCTATCCACTATCAAAATTTCAACGAGTTCCAATTGCTCTTTTATCGCGAAAGCCGCATTTAAAACCTTTGTCGTGATAGTTTAGTGACTACCTTCATATCACCAAAAAGTTGTATCGTATATTCTCATAAGAAAGGTAATATGGTTGTGTATACGCTTCGCTAAGTGGGCCTGCGATCGACTTACAGAAGATGCCGATTTTGCCAAAAAAATCATCTTTTCAGACGAAGCTCATTCTGATTTTGGCGGGTATGTAAACAAGCAAAATTGTCGAATTTGGGGCACAGAAAACCCGCACGCATACATTGAAAAGCCAATACTCCAGAGGCATAATTGGGCCATTTTTCTTTAAAAATGAACAAGGAGTGGCCGTTACAGTCAATGGCGATCGTTATCGGGCCGTGTTGAACGGATTTTTGTTCACAAAAATTGAAGATGAGGATATTAGCAACATTTGGTTTCAACAGGACGGCGCTACGTGCAACACAGCCATCGTATTATCAGCCGCAGAGCTGATGTCGTTTGGCCACCTCGAAGCTGCGATTTGACACCGTTGGACTATTATTTGTGGGGTGCCGTCAAAGATAAGTGTTACGCCAACAAGCCAGAGACAATTGACGCTTTAAAGGACAATATTCGTGAAGCCATTGGTGAAATACAGCTACACACAATCGACAATGTGCTTAAAAATTGGACCGATCGTGTAGGCTACTGCATGGCCAGCCGAGGCAGCCATTTGAATGAAATTATTTTCCATTATTAACCGGAAGAATTGTACTTTCAAATAAAAAAAGAAATTTGAGAAAATATTCAATAGTTTTTTTTATAGCATTTTCAAAAAATAAAAATAAAAATTATATGGCGGACCCTTTATTTTTCTGCTGAGTATGATGTATTCGGATAATCAGATTCTCTTAAAATGTAACCACAAATAGTTTTTCATCACCATTGAAAATTTTAAAATTTTGAGTTAATAACCTCTTGTTGAGCAAGTGCGATATGTATGTTTAATTAAAGGCATAATTTTTCTAGAGGTAGAAACTTATAATCACATGTAGGTTGTTCTCATGTACATACATGCGTGCATACATATATCTCATAAAGAGTATATTATTTAAGAACAAAATCTCATGTTTGATATATGCAAGCCATGTTTAGATTTCATATGCAAATTGTAATAAAATTATTTTATACATTTTGCCAAACTTACGAAATATAACAAATTTTCATTATTCATCTGAAAATGGTTTTGTGTAAAATCATGTATCACTTACACAGTATTATTATATACAATTTTATGATAACACATGTTTTCAGGTTTTGCTGTCTATTTTAAATCTGCTGTTTTATATCCTGCACTTGTTTGGTTTGAAAAATTGCTGATTATTTTATTACAAAATTATACGAATGTGTTGGAATTTTCCATTTATTTTTTTTCAAGTTTTTAATAATTTGTTAACAAAACTAACGACACCATACGAAACAATATCATCAGAGTGGTTTTTTCTCTAAAGCCTTAAAAATATCGACAACATTTTTTTATCAACGAAAACAACTTGGGATATGAAATGAATGTGAAATTCCTTTAAATTTTTTAGGTTTCATTGTATTATATTGTAAAATTTTGCGGACGTAGAGTGTAGTCAATAAAACCTTCTTTTTAATTTTATTCTCTTTAGGGAAAAAAAGGAATTTCGTCTTTATGTGGAACTTTTTAAATTGTAAATTAAAGTTTATTTTAGAAATTTACATATGGAAGGTTAAGGTTAAGTTTTCTTAAAAAATAGTTATGTTAACTTATATGGGTATGAACAGTTTTTTAAGTGAGTTACAGAATTACTAATCAATACCTATTATATTAATTCCCATAACATTCCATGAAGGAATATGGGGGGGACTTCTCTCAGTCAATTAGCTGCACCCGATTCTACTTTTAAACTATTTGAAAGGGACCTATAGCTTAACGCCGACTATGAACGGCAAATGCATTTAGAGAAGTTTTCAATAGTAGTAATACTCATAACCAGTTACTAGCTAATATTATGTGGTGATACCGCTGTCGAAAAACTTATTTTTTTCTTTTTTATGATAGTCTGGCCTGGTGTTGAACCGACGACCATCAATAGAAAAAAAATCAATTAAATTAAATTTAAAATTTGAATTATTTAAGTGCACTTATACTAGTATATAATAAATAATAATAATTCCCACAACATTCCAGAAAGGAACAAAGGGACTTCTCTCAGTCACTGAGCTACACCCGATTCTATTTCTGACTCATTGAAAGGAACATACATGCATTAGAGGAGTTTTCAATAGTAATAATACTCATAATAACCATATAGTAACTAATGTTATGAGCTGAGAACGCTGTTGACAATTTCTTTCTTTTTCAGATGGTGTGCCCGGTACGCGGGTATCTTACCTAGCCTACCACAGTGGTATGAATTATTATATGGTGTGAAAACAAGATTCGTGGCATTTGAAATGCCAAAAATGCTAAGTAATGTTTGCCATTTCACCATTAATAAGCAAGCAAACGTATAGTACTTGCAAATCATTGCTGTATGAGAATTGTGTTTCGTATCGACAAATTATCTTTAACTTCGAAGCTCATCTTTTACTTAAGAGTACGTCAAAAAACATAACTGCCGATTTTGGTATGAAGAGTAGCCAGAAGCAGCACCCTTTGGGGTGGCAGCATTTTTGTACTGTACTTCTTGAAACTCATAACATTGCATTCAAAGTACTACCGTGCGATTATTATCGACTTTTATTTGTACAAAATGGGGGAAATTATTCTTGGTTGACATGTGGCTTCAACAAGACGATACCATGTACCTATTTAGAGGCAAGTTTTAGAGCAACCCATTGACCGCCAAGGTTATGCTATTTGAGCCTACTAGACAATTAGTCAACATATTAAAGCAATAAAAAAATGTTTCCTTTTGCCATCAGTTATCCTTTTGATTGTCTTCTACTCAATATGTTTGTTCGAAATAGTTGTTCGATTTCTATGAATTTAATAAAATTTACTATAATATTTTAATAAAAAATTGGCGATTTTCGAAAAGCATTTGATAATATCAATCGTGGACTGCTAGTAATACCATATACAAAAATGTCTGCTATTTTGTCTTTGGAACCTACAAAAGAATTTAGTCTACAGCTTTTATATACAAATTTTTATTGAATTTAGTACGCTTTGCCACCACGTTAACTTCTCTGGTAAAGTAAATATTTTAAAGCATAATTTAATTTCAAGTTTAAATAGATTAAAGCGAATTTTTATTTGCCTGTAATGGTATGTATTAAATCTAAATGAACAATAAAATAAAGAAATATTTATGATTTATTCGAAAAAAAGAAAAAATTTGTGAAAATTTAATCATAAAAATATCGACTTAAAAACACATAAATTTTTATGTTATTCAGCTTATTATTGTTTCGTATTTAGCATGTATAGGGTGAGCAATTTAAAAGTTTAAATTTGAACCATTGTTTCTTTCAAATCTGGCACAAAATTCAGTATATTATCTACACTGAACGAAATGAATCGAATTACGCTTAACCAACGTTGAGATTTAGGAAGAAGAAAAGAAATATTAAAGAAAAAAAGAATAAAAACTGCTAATAAAAGGCATTAAAACAATTGATTTTTTTGAATACATACTTGATAACCATTAGTTAGTTTAATAAAATAACAATTTTTTCAATTTTATGATATCTCTTAACAAGAAATCTTACACATTTGTTTTAATATTTGAAGTAATTTTATTGTAAAAATCCTTTAAGAAAACAAAATACTGAACCATAAACCTAAACACTGTTGGTCTACAACTAGCAGAGTATACATTAAGACAACCAAAAAACAGTTTTTACAGTTTTCAAAAATGTTGTGAAATTCTCTTTTGAAATTCCAAACTGTTTTAGAAGCCAGTTTAGTAGAACATTTTCTTGCAACCATTGACAAAAATTCAAAGAAAAACCTAAAAAAAGGCATTTTTTACCAATGAACCACAAAACCAATATACCGAGATAAGATGAAACCACAATGCGTAAGTAAATTGTTGTGACACAAATTCGTAAAGATGATATTGGATATTGGAACGACAAAGAAACAAACAAGCCTTGTTTGCTTCATTTTTCCGTGGTAATTTATGCAGCCAATTTCAGTTTATTTACTTGAAGTACCATGTGAAGGAAGAGAAAGAAGCCTTACAAAAATGAACATCACGATTCGAAATACCTACAAACAAAACTTGGAAAAGGAAGGGAAAATCTGTGCTTTTTGTATAATAATGCCATTAAATTTTGGATATAAATAAACCAGTTGGTAAAGTTGTATATAAAGCAGTTGATGTTGACATCGATTTTAATTAAAAGTCTCTTTAAATAATACTATTGATGGCCGTTTTAAATTTAGTCGATTTTGGTGCAAAGTATTTGAAATAACTATGTTTTAGCACCTGTTTTAAATGACATTTCAGTTCTAAAGTAACGCAGACACAGTTTAGTTAACCCTTCAAAAAAATTTAAGATTAAAGTAAAAAAAAAATTAATGAATTAATCTTTGGATTTATTATAAGTGACGCGACTAAGCTTTTTTTTGGTGGAACCAATGAATTTGTTGTTTACTTTTATCAACATTCTGCTTTTCTTAATTTTTACATTTGAAATAATTGGTTTTCGCTTTTTCTAGGTATTAAAAAACAAAAAAAAAAAAAACATTAAATTCGTGGTGGGATAATATTTTTTTTCAAGTAAGTTTGTATTCCATTTTATTTTGCGTAAATACTTTTTATATTGCGAAGAAATTAACAGCCAAACGTCCCTGCAAATATTTAGATTTCCTGAAGGAAAGTTTATATTTTAAGTACACTAGCACACCACAGCAAACGAACAAAGAAATGAAAGACACGGATGAAGATGAACAGATGAATAAGTTAAAGAATTATTGAAATGAAAGTTTGATAAAATGCCACACTGAAATATATTGCTTAAATATATTTAAAAGGAATGATATGGATCTTAATAAAAATCTGTAATATCAGTTATTACGTATTGTACTTGTATTGTACTTGTTTTGTACTTGTATTGTACTTGTATTGTACTTGTATTGTACTTGTATTGTACTTGTATTGTACTTGTATTGTACTTGTATAAAATACAAAAGGTTACCATATGTATTGATGATTATTCCATAATTCATAAAAAAAAGAAAAAAAATATTATCATCATTGATTTTGTGTTTTCAGAGTACATATTAAAATATCGGGTCCGCCATCTAACGTTTTTTTTTTTGTCAACTAGTGCTTATTTCGTGAATGGTAACACTTAGCTCATGTCTGTTTTGACAGACAATTAGTTTTATCCTTCCTCTGAACGAATATGGTGGTGTGTACGCTTGAATAACGCTGGGAAATATTGCGAAATTACTTTGATCGATCGACTTACAGAAGGTGCCGATTTTGCCAAAAAAATCATCTTTTCAGATGAAGCTCATTTTGATCTTGGCGGGTATGTAAACAAGCAAAATTGTCACAGAAAACCTGCACGCATACATTGAAAAGCCAATACACCCAAGACGAGTCACTGTTTGTTGCGGATTTTGATACAGAGGCATAATTAGGCCATTTTTCTTAGAAAATGAGCAAGGAGTGTTCGTTACAGTTAATGGCGATCATTATCGGGCCATGTTGAACGAAATTTTGTTCACGAAAATTGAAGAGGGGGATATTAGCAACATTTGGTTTCAACAGGACGGTGCTACGTGCCACACAGCCGAAGCTCTACACTCGTTGTTTGCGCCCTGTTTTTGAAGATCGCATTATCAGCCACAGAGCTGATGTCGTTTGGCCACCTTGAAGCTGCGATTTGACGCCGTTGGACCATTATTTGTAGGGTGCCGACAAAAACAAGTGTTACGCCAATAAGCCAGAAACAATTGACGCTTTAAAGGTCAATATTCGTGAAGCCATTGGTGAAATACAGCTGCACACAATCGATGATGTGCTTAAAAATTGGACCGATTGTGTAGGCTACTGCAAGGCCAGCCGAGGCAGCTATTTGAATGAAATTGTACTTTCAAATAAAAAAAGAAATTTGAGAAAATATTCAATAGTTTTTTTTTATTTGGCGGACCCTTTACATTAAATTAAAATTAATACCTCTTGAAATCTTTTTCTGGCTCAATTTCTGCAAAGAATTTCTAAGTAATTAATTATTTAAAAATATTTTGCAAACAAAAGTTAAACTACCACAAAATCTCCGAGGCTATAAATGTTTCGTAGGAATGAATAAGATTTTAAGGAAACAAAAGAACTTTAATTAAATGAATGCGGTTTTAGAATGTTTCTCCATTAAATAAAAATACTAAGAAAACAAAAGGGAAATTGAATACGTGGAAACCAAGTTTATTTATTAAAGAAAATAAAAAATAAACAAACGAAAAAAAGTAAAATTTACTTTAAACTTTAACTTAATTAATTGAATTTAATTTAATTGAATTTTATGATAAATAGGATATCTGACACTTTTCTATAGTTTCTGTGGTAAAAAAGAAGCAAGAAAAAGGAATATATCGAAAGCTTTTTTGACTTGATTTATTGATGAAATATATAAGAACTGCCATTTGACAATCATTAATATCATTTCTGTTTCTTATGCCAATTTTATTTCAGTTCTGGTTGACTTTATACGTCTAAAATAAGGTAATTGGTTGGCCATTAATCATGCCTATAAAATAATTGTTTGCTTATGTTTAGGAGGCATCATTTGTGATGAAACAGGGGTTATTTTACTGCTACCAACTCGTCAACATGGCAAGTAAAAACATTATAATAAATTAATAGATAAAAAACTATTTTCTAAAATTCTTAAAATATTTTAAAATAAAAGAAATGAAACCAAACTAAAAGTAATTGATTTGTTATATACAGGGCAAGTTAAAAATGGCATGACATTTTTGAAAAACAGTATGCAAAATGGCACTAAAAAATTTTAGAAATGGCACTAAAAACGCATAAAATAAAACTGAAAGATTTGGATTCCGTACGATTTTATTTTATTGAATTTTGATTGCATAATACAAGCAAGTGTCTTTTAATATTTTCTAAATGAAATCATCGTCTATTGTCATATAAGACAGTGGAATACATAAAAAGAAAATCGTTCGAATTCGGTAGATGTTACTGGAGCAAATTTTAATTCATTTGATTAATTTAAAGACAAATTTTCAATATATGAATCCGACTCATTTTTATTGCAATAAATATTTTTTTTTATTTCAGATAATGTTTCCAATACCGTATTTCTCTTAATAATTTTATCGAATTCATTGATAAAATTCATTTTGTTGGTATCCTTAATACTGTTTCTCACATTATAAATAACTTCTAAGCTTTCGTTCGTCGGACTTACATCTTCAAGATCTAAGCGAATGAAATCTGCTAATCTAAACGCAAAATGTAACATCTGTGTAAATAGTGTATTAAGCGATCGAACTGCAACAACTATATCGAGCTATAACCGCCAAGAAGACGTAAGCGCCATGAATACCGATTTTTGTTTTTTGATAAAAATCGATATCATTCGATCATTGCCACCAGCACACAAAATTGCAATTATAGCAAAACCAAAAAAATCCTATGCACTATACTAGAACAAAATATTAAAAAAAAAACGTTCTCCTGTAAAATTTATTTTTTGTCGCTTACGTCTTTTTGGCGGTTATGGCTTAATATGTGGTACTGCGTCAGTTAACACTAAATAATACCATTTAGCCACAATATTTGTAAAGAATCTGTGAAAAAAGCAGGCACAGAACTGGCATTAGCTCTTTCAATGAGAGCAATATTTAAGAGATAAGAAATTCCTTTTTCTTCTTCTTCTAACAATGCAACAAAATTTGCTCTTCGCAGTCGGTGATTTCATCCAATGATACCTAAATTACTTTATTTTCCGCTTTTTTTGTAGTTCCCTAACATAATATTCACATATCGTTGTCACATATTGCCACCGTAGTAAAGACTCACTAGGTAAAGGCTCTTAATGTATTTTTCGAAAAAAAAAAAAAATTATAGCCGGATTGTTGATTTATAAAATGGTATATTTGCTACTAAAAAGGCGTTGCAGAAATCCAAAAAATATGGATTAAAATTTGTTGATAAATTCGTTAATAGAGACTGTGCTAGAGAGGATTCATATTTTTCAATTTGCTTTTTATGCTCCCACGTATTAACAATATATTAAGCGTACAATCGCATAATATGCAATACAGTACTGATGAGTCTGCTCTTAAAAGTTTGCGATACTTTTTTACCATTCGAAAATTTAAATCTTTTGCCGTCTCTTTAGTAATTTTTAATAAAAATTAAAAGCAAAGAACAAATACAATTTGAGATACTATTGTATGTAAAAACATTTTTCCCGGTACTGTACGTTACTTCAAAAGATTAGCAGTTCCTATAAAATAATTTGCAATAAGACATAAAATACAACAGGGTAATTCAAATATTATACATATGTATTCGGTGTATAACAGGGTATACGCTGTTACATGTTGCAGGTATACAACAATATAGCAGTAATTCTACAACAGCAAAAAACTAAAATATATTTTGATATTTTTAAAGGACCAAAGTTTATCATCTCATTGTTTATTCTGCGTTTTGAATAAAATATTTTACTACCAGATTGTTAAAAAGGCTTTTGATGGTACGGTGGATTAAAAATGGCTATTTTACAAAATAAGTGAAAAAATGGCAAAAAATTGCATTAAGTCGTATATGCCATTTTAAACTTGCCTTGGTTATATATAATTTCTCTTTTGTTTTTTTTGAATATTCTTCGTATTATTATTATTGAAAAAACTTCTATTATTTGAATTTGGTTGACGAAAATCCATGAATATTTAAAAGTGCTGTAACAACAAATAGGATTTTTTTCTTGGCTTTTTACCATGATTGTTAAAACAAAATTGAATGACGAAAAAAAAATAAACCTAAAATATAATCAATCATCAAAACTATATGTAATAAAAAAAAACTTTTAAAAGCTAAATTTCAGATAATGTTCAGCCTTTATGTTTTTCCAGAAAGAAATATGTTAGCATATGTTAGATTTGAAGACGTGTGAGGTGGTAATATCATTGTACTCGGTATATACATTGGTTTGCAAAACCTTAAAAAAGCTGGATATGTGACATTTAAAATTACGCCTAACAAAAGTCCACCTACGGTGTAACATTCTAACACAAATCAGAATCGAAATCAATAAATTTGTGTTAAAACTGATTCAAGCAGTCATACTGACAGATTTGCAAAAGAAAATTTTGCTAAATTTTCCAAGCAAATAAATATTCATTAAAATTCTTTTGATTATATAAGAAAAATGTCTATAAATGTCTATATAAGAAAAATGTGCGATTTGGTGTGTGTCTTGGCTAAATTTAGTGAAAAATGTGAACTGAAGGATTTTGATGTGGAAACTAAAACAAACATACACGAAAAAAATTCAAAAAAAAAAATATACGATTTTTATACATTTTTGGATAGATTGAGCGTAAAAACTGACTATGAACACTTGACATCATGGTTCTAAGCCCAGTAATACCAGAAAAAATAAAAAAATGTTGACCTATATATTTTTGACCAGGTACAGTGACAAAAATGAATGAGAACCCCTGCTTATGTGATAATTTAGTCAAATACATACATACACGAAAAAAAATTGAAAAAAATATACGATTTTTAAATCTTTTTGGACAGATTGTGCCCAAAAAATGACTTGATTCATGGTTCTAAACCCAACAACACCGGAAAAAATAAAAAAATAAAAAAATTTTGAATTATATATTTTCAACCAGTTACAACGAAAAAAATTACTGAAAACCTCTGCTGATCTGATAATTTAGTCAAATACACTGAAAAAATGACAAAAAACAACATTTAACTTCGATACACGGACAAAAAATTCGATATATAAAACATACAGGAAAAAAATTTGAAAAAAATATAGGATTTTTACACATTTTTGGGTAGATTGTGCAGAAAAACTGACTATGAACACTTGACATCATGGTTCTAAGCCCAGTAATACCAGAAAAAATAAAAAAATGTTGACCTATATATTTTTGACCAGGTACAGTGACAAAATGAATGAGAACCCCTGCTAATGTGATAATTTAGTCAAATACACTACAAAAATTAGAAAAAACAACATTTGACTTCGATACACTGACAAAAAATTCGAAATATAAGACTTACGTGAAAAAAAAATTGAAAAAAATGTACGATTTTTATATATTTTGGACAGATGGTGCGCAAAAAATGACTATGAACACTTGACATCATGGATCTAAACCCAACAACACCAGCAAAAATTAATTAACAATTTTTTTTATCTATATATTTTTGAACAGGTACGTTTGCCTAAAATTACAGTTCTGAACATATCCAACGGCACAAGATTTTTATTGAAAATTTTGATAAATTTGAATATTCATTTTATTCTTCTTTCCTGGTTTGAGGAGACATATATGCAATTGCTAATGGTCTTTAATCCATATTTAAAATATTTAATGGTTCTTTTCTGTTTATTTGGTGATTTTTAACGTGACCTTATTTTTTAAAAACAAAACACTTAACAGGACAAAAACTACAAAAGAAAACAATACATACTCGTATATATATAAAAAAAATGGAAATTTTATTTATGCAGCAGCCAAAAAACAACGAAAGTAATGAAGCAATGAAATATATTACGCATATGTAAGTGCAATAAATACAAAAATATTTGGCAATAAATTCGTTGCCGTTGTTAGTTAATGGCTGAAAAAATTCAGTTTTTAAAATACACCATAGTATTCCAAAGCAAGAGCAAAAGACATACATATCTTTCAAGGACACAAAAGAGTAGTCATAAAGTAGAATCAGCGCAACAACAGTAGTCCAACAAGTGCTATACGAGTGTATGTCAAATAGAGATATTGTTTGTTTTAACAAAAGATAGTTCAGTAGAAACAAAATAAATTACGTCGATATTTTTTTTGTAATTGTATGTAATGTCGCCTAAGTGATATTTTTTCAAAATTCATGAATATCACTCATACGCTGAGTAGAATTTTCGGCAATTACGGCAAATTTTTTTTTTTTCAAAACTAGGTACTTTCACTATATTGGGCATAAAATATGTATTTACCAATCGCTTTTCATGAATTATGGTTCATTTTATTTCTATTATATGTAGCTTTATGAACAAATAGTGAAACTGGTAAATATTTGCTTCTTTATATTTTTCGTAAATTTTTAGAAATTAAAAATATCATAATAAAATAAAAAAAATTATGATTTGTTTCTCAATAACTCCAAAAATACAGGTTTTATTAAAAATGGTACATAACATATATGGCTTAACGAAATCGAATAAGTTATTTCAAAGTTATCATAATATGTATGAAGCAGCCTCTTCAAAAATCTCACATTCTAGAAGAAAAAAAAAAATATAAAAAAAAACTTACGCATAGAATCTGAAATGCTGATGATTTTAAAGTAAGGCGAACATATCGCATCAAAAACGTATAGTAGTTGATTGAATTTTGGATTATGTTTTGAAAATTTCAAAAACATATTTTTGTTGTACTCGCTAGCGTCTATTAGCGTAATAGTATCACATCTCAGTTATTCCAAAATCATTCTTTTCGTCGCACTGTGTTTTCAATATATTCGCATAAGAAGGCAATAAAAAGGAGTAATTGTTTATATCATTTAGAAATAATTAAGCTTTGATGTATAACTCGCAAAGCTAATTATCTGCTTATAATGTTTTTGTTTTTTCCACATTATGCTAATACTGGCTAATTAGCAATTTATTTTTTCAATTTTGTAACACATTTTGTCATAATTTGCAAAAATTTTCACAAGAAGTGCTGTTGTTTTAATAACGTGACAGAGAATATGTTAACACGTTGTTATGTTTTAAGGCAGAAATTATTAGTGTAAATATGGTCCGCCATCTAACGTTTGTTTTTTTCAACTAGTGCTTATTTCGTGAATGGTAACACTTAGCTCATATGTGATTTGACAGATAATTAGTTCTATCCTTCGGCTGAACGAATATGGTTGTGTATATGCTTGAACAATGCTGGGAATCTGGGCCTGCGATCGACTTACAGAAGATGCCGATTTTGCCAAAAAAATCAACTTTTCAGAAGAAGCTCATTTTGATCTTGGCGGGTATGTAAACAAGCAAAATTGTCGCATTTGGGGCACAGAAAACCCGCACGCATACCTTGAAAAGCCGATACACCCAAAACGAGTCACTGCTTGGTGCGGATTTTGGTCTAGAGGCATAATTGGGCTATTTCTCTTCGAAAATGAGCAAGGAGTGGCCGTTACAGTCAAAGGCGATCGTTATCGGGCCATGTTGAACGAATTTTTGTCCACAAAAATTGAAGAGGAGGATATTAGCAACATTTGGTTTCAACAGGACGGCGCTACATGCCACACAGCCGAAGCTACACTCTATGTTTTGCGCCCTGTTTTTGAAGATCGTATTATCAGCCGCAGAGCTGATGTCATTTGGCCACCTCGTAGCTGCGATTTGACACCATTGGACTATTATTTGTGAGGTGCCGTCAAATATAAGTGTTACGCTAACAAGCCAGAGACAATTGACGCTTTAAAGGACAATATACGTGAAGCCATTCACCAATGGCTGCACACAATCGATAATGTGCTTAAAGATTGGACCGATCGTGTAGGCTACTGCATGGCCAGCCGAGGCAGCCATTTGAATGAAATTATTTTCCATTCTTAACCGGAAGGATTGTACTTACAAATAAAAAAAAAAATTGAGAAAATATTCAGTAGTTTTTTTATAGCATTTTCAAAAAAAAAAAAAAAAAAATATTTGGCGGACCCTTTAGTTGTGTTTAATTTAATTATAATTTAATTGCTATTCAGTTACTAATACATTAGATGAAAGTAAGAGAAAATAATGACATATACGAGTAAAACACTTAATGATTCTACACTTTTAACGTAAATTTGATTAAAAATATTAAGAAAACTCTTGATTTTAAAGTGTCATGCATACTTTTGCTTTGTCTTTTGCTTTAAAATTTAGCATGATTGTGGTGTGAAAATATTTGCGTAATGACATGCATTTGTTTTTGTTTTTTTTTTTGTTTTTCTCTTTCTGTGACAGGATTAAAGTCTTGGTTGAAAAAGTAAGCTGCAATGTGTGACAATGCGGTTTTTCCTTAGAACACGAATACAATAATGAAGGTGATCATTACTGGTGGTAAGCAAATTGTCAGCTGCGCCTACAAAATATTAATTGTGGTTGAAGTATGAGTTTGATTATCAAATGTTCATATGAGCTGATTATATATATTTGTTTTATGACGTCAAACAAATACGTGTGAAATTTGTATATAAAAGAAAGGGTCAAAATACTGTAACATTTTATTTTACAAATTATTTTTATACTCGTATATGTACACGTTGTATGTTTGTACGTATAACAAAGTGTAAACTGCCTAACAAATGAAATAGACTGGAGTTTTTAGAGAATCACTATGAGGACGCATATGCAATATTACAAAAATATTAATCATTCCTTTTAACAGTATGCATGAGTAGCTTGCAATTAAATTCGACAATAAAACAACAATAATTTAAAATACAACATTATCATGTTGATTTTAAGAGAAATTTTCATATTTATTCTTGGAAGGAATGCTCATGCCTGTTATATTACTGTATGTACTATTAGAAAAGTAATATAAATTTCTAGGTATTTTTTTTTTTGTCGCACGGTATAACTAACACCAGGCAACAAGCAAAAATACGTTTGATATTTAATATATTTTTTTGATGCACTATGGTCTATACTATAAATAAATTTTGTTTTAAGGAATTTTTTAAAAAACTGCTTTTTTTGAAGAGGCTGCTTCATAATCTTAAATCATAAAAATCCACTGAGTGATATTTATGAATTTTTAAAAAACTAAAATATTGCTTCACGACACCCATTATATACAATTGTAACAACAAATTTTTATTTTCAAAACTATGCGCTTTCACTTTATTGGGAATAAAATAAGCATTTACTCATAGATTTTCATGAATTTTTGTTTATTTTATTTCTATTATACGCAACTTTATGAATAAGTAGTGAAACTGGTAAATATTTGCTGCTCTCTTTTTTTTGAATTTTTAGAAATCAAAAATATCATAATTTAAAAAAAAGAAAATAAAATTACATTTTTTTTCATATATCAAAAAAAAGGTTCCTTTACAACTTTATATGATTAAAATCTTGTATAATTTGAAAGTTTTTAACATATGTCTTAACGAAATCTAAAGGATCATTCCAAAGTTATCATAAAATGAATGAAGCAGCTTCTTCAAAAATTTCCCATTTTAGAAAAACTCATGAATTTTGATGTTAGACGACCATAGTGCATCAAAAAAGATATAGTGGTTGTCCAAGGCTAGAAAACTTTTTACATTTGTTGCATAGTGTTAATAATAACGAAATTTTTTGGTTTCCGTTCGCCTCATACAAGTAAAAGTGGAATTCATTAGATCGTCGCATATTTTTTCATACGTATTGTATCGAATTTAATTTTTAATTAGAAATTGGTTCTTTGAATGCGCAAAACTCTAAATAAAAACATATAACTTACAAATGGAAAATAATGGGAAATAAATTAGTTCTTATAATTTCATGCAGTCCTTTTTGTATTTTAGTTTATATTGAAAATAGTTGTTGCTTGAATAGTTTATGTTTTAAATTAAAAAAAAAGATATCGTTAAATATCAATTTCCGGTATTTAAATAAATAATTCCAAATAAATTCAATAGTAATGGAAGTAGTAGCTATAAATATTTTTAAATAAAATGAATACAACAGCTACCAAATTCGTTTTTCATTTGATTACTTATATTGAATAAAAATAATAAAATAAAAAAAATTTATTTATATTTTATTGCAAATATTTACTAAAACAGAGAAAAAATTATATTTTTTCACATTCATATGCACTTTATATTGCAATAGAGCAAATTTCAGTAAATCAAATATATTTTAAAATAAAGTTTACTTCGAATAAAAGTTAATCCGAGATTGGTAGTTTTTCAACTTAACAAAATGTCATACATTTTTTCTTTGATAAAATTAAAATTACAATTATTTGAGAAGATGAAGCATCAACATCAGACTTCAAAAAATAGCTGTTATAGCAGCTAAATTAAATCACAGCTATGAGTGTGTCAAAGCTTTAATAGTTAATTACTGTCTCGAATCCTATCCTATCGAAAATAAAAATTTCTTCATAAAATTCGACAAAGATTTGCAATTAACGCATCCTTTTTTCTTTTACGGCCAGCAAAAAGTCATTCATTTATTCTGTCAGCCAGACAGCTTTTTCAGGTCTTCAACAGACATAGAAAAAAACGTAATGAATAGCAATAAACAAGTGGAATAATGAACTGATGTTAACTTTTGCACAAGCAGACACCAATTTTACAGTGACTCTTGTTGTCATATTTCCTTTTAGAAAGATATTAAAAAAACAATTTAACGTATGATTAAATACAGACAGAAAAAATCAAGTAAAATGGGTAGAAACTTAAATGTGAAGCAAATATATAGTCAAGGTCAAAACTTAGACTTTAATTTGAGACAAATTTAAAAAACTTTTTTTTTTTTATTCTCATAAAACAAATTGTAAACATTTAGGCCAAAATATAAATAAGGAAATTGTAGTTGTGAAATATAATTTTTTCAATTATAACATAATCCTTTATATCAAGGTGTCAAGTAAAATTGTAGAACTTTTCTTAAATTTTTATTTACCGTCAACAAACATATCAACATAACAGGTCATTCAATTAATCCGTAAAGTCACACATAGATAGCGTTACTACAATTTTGTCCATATGGGTATTATTTAGTATTAACCTTCAAATGATTCATTTATAAATTTGACAGCAAGCTGACTATTGATTTGTAAGTTTTATAGCATTTTTTGTGAAGCATCTTTTGTTATTGAAAAGAAGGGGAAAAAAGTGAATTTAGAGTTTTGATAAAGCATTGCTTTTTAATGATAATGAATACAGTGGAAATCCAAACAATGGCTTAATAAACACTAACCGAATTCTACTATATCGAAACAAATGGTAGAGAAATTGTTTGCTGATGGTTTCCAATGGATGCCCAAATGAGTCTGTTATTCCAGAAAACATTAGAAAATTACACAAATTGGCTATAAACGATTGCAAATTCAAGTTGCACGAGTTAGCTGACATTATAAAGTTATCAGATAGTAGTGGTTTAACCATTTTACACGAAAACTTGGGTATGCGAAAGCTCTGTACAAAGTGGGTGCCGCGTGAGCTCACAGTCAACAGCGAATTGTTGCTTCAGCGGAGTGTTTGGCGCTGTTAAACTGCAATAAAGTAGAATTCTATTGATAAAAAAAGATAGTCAGCTGAGTTGGCAACAATCGACTAACCGAATCCAAAGCT
Organism: Wohlfahrtia magnifica; assembly: GCA_023159175.1. Classification (NCBI taxonomy): domain Eukaryota; kingdom Metazoa; phylum Arthropoda; class Insecta; order Diptera; family Sarcophagidae; genus Wohlfahrtia; species Wohlfahrtia magnifica. The sequence goes on from JAKWBJ010000060.1 coordinate 3,343,114, forward strand.
AGCAAACAGGCAACAGTCGGCCGGTGAGGTGATGTCATCTGAATTTTGGGATGCGAACAGAATAATATTCATCGACTGTCTCAAAAAAGGAACCACCATCAACAGCGGTTATTACTGTGTACTTTTGGATACATTAAAGGCTGAATCCCAAAGAAACGGCCACATTAGCAAAAGAAAAAATTGTTGCTTTATCAAGACAATGCATCGTGTCGAAATGCTTACTCACCCACCGTATTCTCTAGATTTTGCCCCCAGCGACTTTTCCTGTTTTCAGATCTCAAGAAAATTCTTGCTGGAAGGAAATTTAAGTCTAGTAATGAATTTATCCTTGAAACTGAGAGCTATTCTGACTATAAAGAGGAATTGTACTATAAAAGTGGTATCGAAAAGTTAGAAAATCACTAAAAATCGTTGTATCGCCTTCTAAGGCAACTGTGTTGAACAATAAAATCGAGTTTTGTCAAGATTTTGAATGACCTGTTATATACATTAAATTACATAGAAATTAAATTAAATTATCTCGTTAAATGAAGAAAATAAACTTATTTTTACTTAAAGTTTTCAGTTTTCAGTTTTCACTATTAAGTTTATTCAATTTCTCTTAGTGGATTAGTTATCGTATGTGTGTGGGTGGTTCGAGTGTAGAAACTTTTTACTTCTTTTGTTATATTCAAATTTAAAATGTTTGCTTCTTTCTAACTGACACCCAAACTAATTGTCTAAGTGCTTAATAGACAATCTTTTGTTTCTCAGATTTCCAAAAGTTAAATTTGTGCAAAGACCTTTTAAAGGTTTTAAAATTTCCCTTTTTGTTTTATTGTACATCTTAAACGTTCTTAAGCCCTTAACAATTTTGCTGAAAGGATTTTTGAACTGCTTTCAATAAAAGCAACTCAACTAAAAATTTTATTTCTATTCCTCTTAATAGTTTTTTCTCTTATGTTAACTTAAGAAAGTGGAGAAAACAAATTTTTAAAATAAAATTTTTATGGAATTAAAGATTTATATTCTTTAAAAAATAGATTCTAATATTGTTCGTCCTTTACATTTGGAGTGTTAATTTTCAGGTCAGACGTATAATAGAAAACTAATGTTATTTATAATTCACACCAGTTTAATACGTTGGCTGCCCCATATAAGAAAGAAAATTCAATAAGAAAATTTCGACTTGTCTTAAGAAGCTTAATACAGTAAAAATAATGCCTTTTTACAAAGGTGACACTACACTGATTCAAAAGTATGATCAACAAATAAAGTAATGAAAAAAATTCGTAGCACCATCGTTGCACATGGCAGCCAACGTGTTAAGTACATTGCGATGCAAAAATATAAAAACATTTTACCATATCCGGCTCTACAGCCAATGATAACACGGCGTGATAGAATATCTGACAAATGATACTATTTTTGTGAGAGGCGCTATTAAGTAGAACAAGGATCTGTTTTTGAAATTTTCGCAACACTTCCAAAATCACTAGTTATAGGTACAACACCGGTTTTTCGGACCTTCATGCACTTATAAGCTAACAACTTAACTAAATACTATTTTAAGTTTCTTTTCGGATTTAAGAGAAGAGTAAATGACTTTTTAAATGACACATATACTAGTATCGTTTAAATAGTCTTAAAGGAAAAGTGTGTTTTTCATTCAATTTTTGTCATTTTTTTCATGCTTAGCGTGATTTTTGCGCTCTATTTTATAAAAGAACCATATTACTTATCAATTTATTAAGAAATTATATTAACTTATGAATTGGATAAGGTTTAGATATCAATTAGAAATTGCTGAAGTTATTAAGCTTTTTAGTAAAGAAACTCATGAAAAATTCATACAATTTTTAGAAAACTGGTGTTTTTGATTACTTTAAAACTTTATTAAAAAAGAAATAAAAATTTTGTAAAACGCAGCATGATTTTTTCATGACTTGTTTACATAAAATTTAAGAACTCCGTCAATTCCCAACTGATTTCTAAGCCTTAAGACTATAACCACCATTGTGGTAAACATTAGTCTTGACAGTTCATACTTTACAGTCGTGAAGTAGGGACGTGGCAAATTTATTATGGAAAAATATTCAGTAAACCAACGTGTCTTAATCGTTAAGACATTTTATCAAAATCAATCATCGATTATTGTGACGATGAGAAAGTTACGTGAAACTTCATTTTCATTTGAATGGTCATGTGAATAAGCAAAATAGTCGGTTCTGGTAATGGAAAACCCTCAAATTATTCAACATGGCCCGATAACGATCACCATTGACTGTAACGGCAACTCCTTGCTCATTTTCGAACAAAAATGGCCAATTATGCCTCTGGACTAAAATCCGCACCAAACAGTGACTCGTCTTGGGTGTATCGGCTTTTCAATGCATGCGTGCGGGTTTTCTGTGCCCAAAATGCGACAATTTTGCTTGTTTACATACCCGCCAAGTTCAAAATGAGCTTCTTCTGAAAAGTTGATTTTTTTTTGGCAAAATCGGCATCTTCTGTAAGTCGATCGCAGGCCCACTTAGCGAAGCGAAAAAAGCGTATACACAACCATATTCGTTCAGCGGAAGGATAAAACTAATTATCTGTCAAATCAGACATGAGTTAAGTGTTACTATTCACAAAATAGCCACTAGTTGAAAAAAGACGTTAGATGGCGGACCCGTTATTTCTTAATTCTAATAGAGTTTTTGCAGGGAATTTAAGTCTACAGTTTATCACAGGTACTTGGTTCTCATGAAGTTGTTTTCATATAGGATTTTTGCCGAATATTGATGTATCCCGGCACATTTTTTTGTACTCCATTAAGCATTCAGCCATCCTTTTTTTTGTTTATGACAAATAAAAACCTTTTATTGGACAACATTTTTCTCTGTCTTCACAAACTATTCACATTTGCTTTATTTTGTATTTCAAATAGTCCCTATCTAGTTTTGTACACTTTTTGTAGAGCCTTGTTAAATTTCCTTGTTTATTTCACCAGGGTTGCCAGATTATTCTATTAAAAAGCGTTGCTTACTTGATCAAATAAATACTTTGATCATAAATTGCACTATAGGGCATTAAATTGTCGTTTATTACTGTCCTTAGTATTAGTATAATACTAATCAATTCTTTATTTATATACATTTTCTATCTATAAACTTTGTTACAAAAGAAATGTGTCAATTGATGTCTTGCTGTTTTTAAAGATTTCTCTTAAACTTGTTTTCATTTGTTGTCATCTCGCTGCCATTGTAGATATTCCGTAAGATAGATATTCCGTAATGTTTTCGTACAAACAACAAATCATCAGGTCTTGATTAAATCGAATATAACACAACATGCAGCAAATCATTTGCAAATTGTATTCCAACAGTGTTTTTATGGAAATTTTCATTTTCATTATCATTTGGTGTTAAATTAAAATGATGAGCAAGCAAGTACTTCGCCCACACGAGCGTACAAAAATGGTACAAAAAATAAGGAATAAATGACATAATTTCTGGCATGAAGATGATATTGGCAGAAAGAAAAACTTATTGAATAGCTGTGTATGAATTTATAATACTCGATTTAAATAAAAAACCCTCTGAAGGCAAAAAATATATTTTATGTAAATATTTTTTTATTTGGTGGTGTAAGAATATGTAATGAATTTATTCATAATTATATACATCTATTTTTACATTAAAATTATGTTTTCTTTTCACTCATACCCATAAAGCTGTACAAAATGGAAGACATTGTTAAAAGGTTTTAAAATATATTTCAATTTTTTGTCTTTTCCTTTTTCTTTCTTTCTTATGTTGCAAGGCATTTCGATTCAATTAATTGAGAGTTACATCGCCATGATTTCTTAACATACATTGTGTTGTTGCTAAAAATAAGTACATATTGTTACGAAAATAAGGTTGGACACCACAGCGTTTATTACATTGCTAAAATAAATAAACAACAGCTGCAATAACAACTATACGTGCTGTTTACAATAACCAAATATACAAAAACAACCATTAGCAGAGATAAAGTAAATAAAAATAACACGGGTACAACAATAATTAACCAGCAAAGAAAACAAGTAATAGACAATAAACAAGCGACAACAAATACTACTCGTAAGAGCTGAAAGAAGTAGATGTTCACATACGCATGGCTACAAAAGAACTAAAAAGAAATTAAAAGAAGGAAATGGAATCTACCTGAAATATCGAGAGGTTCGAGAGCTTTCGATGTGTTGTTTACTCAGCCATATAAAAAGCACATCGATGCGAACAGCAATCAGTTTATGTGTCGTAAGCTCAGCGAGTGCAGTTTTAAGTAAAGTTAACTCAGCGAATGTGTTATTGGTGTGAAGAGGGCTTATAAGGAGAAAAACTCGTGAAGCTAGTAGTGACGTAAAAAAACCAGTTTAGTTGGAGCTAACTCAGTAAAGAGCGTTAAGTGTAAATAACCTCGATCGGGTTGGAAGATCTTTAGGAAGAAAGATCTGTCGAGTAATTGTTGTTGATTACAAAGTTGTAAACAGACAGAGTGATTAAGAATAAAATTTGTTATTGCCTGTAAAAAGATTACAAGCAGTGGTGTACATAACTGTGTTGAATAAAAGATTTTTAATTAAAACCAAACACAAAATTTATTTTATTTTAACTACAATCTACGAACTCATAAATACACGTTTTTAAAAAGTTAAAAACGTAACAATATGTGTGTTATATACGTATTTGTATATATAATTTATCATTTCACATGATTATTTAATTTTGTACAATTTTGTGGTATAATTATTTATTGAATTAATTTTTAATTCAATTGACAAAAAACTGACAGAAGGACTTTTGTATCCTTATAATTGATTTTTATTTATTACTATTGAAAAAAATTTTGTAAAATGCTTTTTTAACTTGAAAAATTGGCCAAAAATGTTTTGTAAAAAATATTTCGTAAAATTCTTTTAAGCTTGAAAGAATTGGGATGCAATCAGCATAAACGAAATAATTATAAATTTTTATCGTCAGCTCTGAGGAGGATGTAAAAACAAGATTAGATGTTTTGGCTTAATATTCCCAAGACAAAAAGCTCAACTGTATAAGTATTGCAAGCTTGCAGTAAATTTTTAGCAAACACGCATCAGTGTAGCCAATATCACTTTCATGTAATTTGCTGTTTCTAGGTTTGCTACGTCTGCAAAACCTAAAACGCCAACTTACGAAAGAGTGATCCTCACTTTGCTTACTTTCGAATTATCTTTTTACATGTGTAGTAAATAAATTATTTTAAAATTGAAATAACATTTAGATAAGTAAGTAGAAGTGGCTGCCACAAAAAAGGACACATGTAGGCCAAGAAAAAGCCCGTTGTGATACTACGTTAACCCGGAACCATCCAGAATCGCTAAGCTTCCTAATGTCCGTGCCCGATAACACCGTAAGCTTAGTCGCCCTGTAGCAGCCGAGTGGCCTCTTTCTTCTGCTGCATAAACCCACATAAAGTTTTCCGCTCCTATTCATCTCTGCAGCTTGTGCAGAATCATTGACCAGATAATCCAGTCTAAGCCGCTTGCCATGAGTGCCTATTATACAATACCCAGTAATAACACCAACAACTGCGCAGAGTATACTTCTTGGGAGATTGAGCATATATTTTGTCCGCTTGAGATCCAGTTTGGCCTGATTTGCGGCGCTATCTTGCCCACCACCGAAGCAGCCCATGTGGCTTCTACTTAGCCATTGTGAATCATAAGCTAGCAGGTTCGCAATTGAATGCCAAATGTAGAAAGTTCGCTGATAAATTCGATAGTAGTGCCATGCCTGTCTAGAGCGTCAGCTCTACAGTTTCCCGGAATTTCACTGTGACCCGGTCCAACTAAACAGGATGGGCAAATTTAAGGTTAGGAAGTAAATTGCCTGTCAAATGATGAAATGTCAAGAATTGAGCTGTCAACCGTTGACACTTATTTAGTAAAAAAATTGGGAAATATGACTATGAAACGCTAAACTCTTGAACAAAGAATTTTAATTGTGAAAATTTTATGTTTGAAAAACTGAACGAAAACAACGCATTTTTCAACAAAATCATCTTTAGTGATGAGGCCCATTTTCAAATAGGCGGTTATGAAAACAAACAAAATTGTCGCATATGGGACTCACAAAATACACAAACAATCCTCGAAAAATCATTACGTCCAAAGAATGTGACCGTATGGTGCGGTTTGTGGTTAGGCGGCATCATCTTCCCGTCTTTTTTTCACGTCTTTAATTGGCCTTAGCATTCTTGTGATTTAACGCCGCTGGATTATTTTCTATGGGGCCATTTGAAAGACCGGGTTTACGTGAACAAACCACAAACAACTGACACTCTGAAAGATGTAATTCGACGAAGCTTTGTTGCAAAATGTTGTTAAAAATTTTGTGAAAAGATTGGACGTCTGCCGACGTGCTAGAGATGGACATTTACGGGATTTAGAATATTATCCATTATTAATTCCCATATTTCTATATTAGATTGGTATGAGTAAAACTGAATCTGTCAAAAAAATGTGGTTTTAAGCCAATTTACTGCCTAACCTCAAATTTGCCTACCCTCTAATATGAATATTATGCTGCTCAGCCATCTCATTAAAAGATCTGTGGCAATCTATAACGGTTCTTGAGGACAACATTTGAGATCCCAGAGTTTTCACAGCCTCCTGGCTATGCGAGAATAAGCTAATGTTTCTCCTAGAGCTGCTGCCCTTTCCTATAAAAATATACGATTTTCCGATATTTTATTTTATTTCTTCATATGAAAGTTTTAGTTTTAAAGAAAGTAAAACAAACCCTTCTACTGTTAGCATAATAGTGTAGAAGAGAAATATTTTTTTCTCTTACCATTTGTATAAAAATTATTTGTTTTGCATATTTCACAAGATTACTTAAGCAAATAAAATCAAAGAGCAAAAGACAAGATGACAGAATTATTTTTTACTGCAAATATTTTCTCATTTTTCTTTTGTTTTTTTGTTTATTGTTTGTAATTATCAAAGTGAAAAATTTAAATAGAAAAAGTATTCGATTTAGCTGAACGACAAATATTTGATGTCAAAGAATTTTCTTTTTTCAAAACAATTCACAGAGAAAATGTTTCTTTTCAAGATTTTGCTTTCAGTTTGCAAAAGGATTCTTTTGCATATAAAATGATTATGTTAAATTCATAAACTTAAACGTTTATTCCATTCGACTTACAATGTGGTTTTGAATTAAAGATATTGATTTAAAATGGTGGGTCTCAGTTAACTTTTTCAGAGCGAGTAATAAGCAACAGAACTAGAAAAGTACTGCCTCTGTCGGTGGATAATTGAAATTGTAAATGTTTTGTAAAAGTAAAGTAAGTAAATAATTTGCTTGTGTTTTACTTCTTGTAACTTTAGTCTGTTGGCTATTTACTTAAAAATTGTTGCAATTATTAAATTGAATACAATTTGTAAAAAATTATGCAATAAATTTGGAGAAAGTTTCTATATAAAGAACATGTCCTATCGCCTGCCAATCATATGTTTTTCTTCTTAAGAAAAAAAAAATATGCACCAAACATTGTTTAAACGCTTGAGTAAATGAAAAGAGCAAAAGAAACGAAAGGAATTTTTAGACAAGTTCGCATACAAAAACGAACATACATATGCACATGCAAATATGTAGATTTTGATTCAATTATTTTCCAACTGTCTAAAAATGAATTTCTGAAACATTGTTCTTAAAAAAACCTATGAAACCAGAAAAAAAAAGTATATTTTTTCAGTTTTTTTTTTACATAAAAACCACATAGAAAAATGTGAAGTTTTTTGCCCACTAGAAGTGTAAAATATATTTTGGACACAATTTAATTTACATATGAAGGATCATTTTTTGTTTTATTCACTGGTTCAAATAAAGGGTGGGAAAATTTGAGGTTAGGAAGTAAATTGGCTTAGAAACTCATATTTTTTCGGCAGACGTCCGCTCTTTTCACAAAATTTTTAACCACATTTTGCAACAAAGCTTCGCTTATCTCGTTAATGCAGTGCCGAGTTTCAGCCTCCAGAGTGTCAGCTGTTTGTGGTTTGCTTACGTAAACCCGGTCTTCAAATGGCTCTAGAGAAAATAATCCAGCGACGTTAAATCACAAGAACGTGGCGGCCAACTGAATCGAGAAATTACACGACCCGAAAATTTCTCATGCAATAACTGAATTGTTTGGCTGGCTGTGTAACTTTTGATGCCGTCCTGCTGGAACCAGAGGTCACTGATGTCAACATTAGCCAATTGTGTTCACAAAAAATTGGTTATCATGGATTGGTAGCGCATAGAATTCACGCTGACGGCGTTTCCTTGCTCATTTTCGAAAAAATACGGACCGATGCATTTCATATACCTTCACTAACCGGCTGGCAAAACAAATGTCACTGGTATAAAATCAAAATGTAGATAACGTGTTACACCACCAACCGACCAACTGGTATCGGATTTCTCAGCTAAAGCATTGCCATCTCTCTATAGATCTTTGCGATTACGTTTGATATTCTTAACTAGCAAGTCCTTGCGGGACAGCTCATAGTGATTCGGAAAATGATTGATCATTTGATTGTCATTCATGCGATAACCGCTATCCACACCACATTGCGGCAAGTTTGTACGCTAGCCCAATAAAAATTCCAATCCTCCTCACCGCCAACTTGATGCCAACCGCGTTTTTCGAAATTATTCACCAACACAGACTTTTCGAAATCTGTGCAAAAGAAGACTTTCATGCGTTCATGGGCCATAGTGTTGCTGACTCTTGAACGACATTTAGTAATGTAAATACATATACGTTTTTAACAAAATCAAAAGATTTACCTGCCATACATACTGCTATTGTATGTGACGTTTGACCTTTTCATGCCGCCTAACCACAAACCGTAACATGTGAGACCCATATGCGACAATTTTGTTTGTTTAGATAGCCGCCTAATTGAAAATGGGTCTCATCACTAAAGGTGATTTTGATGAAAAATGCGTTGTTTTCATGCAGTTTTTCCAACAGCCATTTCACAAACGTTCGACACAAGCAATGGTCGGCTGCCGTTCCATAGTTAAAATTTCCCAATTTTTACTAAATAAGTTTCAAAGGTTGACTGCTCAATTCTTGACAGCCAATTTACTTCCTAACCTCAAATTTGCCCACCCTGTATAAGAATTAAAGTGAATTAAAAACAGTTTTGAAATATTGTTTGTAAGAAAAGTGTCATGTATGTCAAATTTAAAAAGTTTGCATTTAATAAATAATATTTATTAATAATAAATACAGTATAAAAGATACAGCCCAACAAACTTTCGGAAATAGGAAAAAGTTGGCCTTTTTCGTATAAAATATTTGTTGTGCCAGAACTTTATTAATAAGAATCGATGGGATATAAAAATAAGAAACTGAAATAGTATAAGCCATTCCCGTCAAAACTACTATATTCCCAAAAAACTATTCGAAAATAGGAAAAATTCATATCTCATTATAGCTTGCTGGCCTGTTTTTGTATAAAATACTTGTTGTGTCGGATCATCAATGCATTTCAGCGTTAAATAATATCTTAAAAATCTAATAATTTTATTTAATCACAGACATATTGCTATTCAAAGTATTTCGTATTGAAATGAAATTCATTTCGATCCCTTTAGCCTTTCGTTTAAAAAAGATGAGTAATGTTTTTGAAAAATATTTTCAATTTTTATCAATTGAAATTAATTGATCGTTTAATCGAATTTAAATTGATTTGGTTTTAATAAAGAGAACGGATAATTGAAAATTTAAAGGCTGTTTATCATAATTATTTCAATTTTCACAAAACAATGATTTTGTTTTATAACTTTTCTAGTTAAACACATAACTTGTCATATTCCAGTTTTATGAACTATTGTGAACTATTGTGAATGGGGAAGGTAGATTGTTGAGCAGAAATTTAAAATCGTTTGGAGTCTAATTACTTAGTACTTAGAAAGCGTACAAAAGAAGATAAATGTATTCAGATTTTATTTATAATGAAAAACGGAAATACGAGGGATACTATTTATATTTAGAAAACTGGCAAAACTAAAGTCAATAACTGAAATATGGCAACGCAATAATAAAGTTCGATATTTTTTTAGAACAAATGTTCTCACAACGATTTGATGTAAAGATATTTCGTTTAGAGTGAGTTAAGAAAATCAATTTGGCCTTAAAATTGAAAATTCAAGAGAAGGTTTCCGTTGGATTATTTTTCATAACTTCGACGTGGATTATCTCAAGCAGAATGCCAGTTCGTTTTTATGGCAATAAAGCACCATCAGGAACCAAAATATATCGCTGGTATAGTGAATTCAATCGTGGTCGTAGTTTGGTTGTTGTGCCACAAAACATTGATTCCGTGCATGAATTGATAAATCAAGATCGTCATGTGACATATTGTAAGATAGAGGCATCCTTGCACATTAGTTTCACTGCAGTACATATGATTTTGCATGAACATTTTGTTCTCGTTGAATGCCCCATAATTTATTAATCGCTCAAAAAAGGCTCGCGTGGAGTGGTGTAAGGAAATGAATGATAAGTTCGACCGTGGTGCTTCAAAAGACGTGCATAAAATCGTGACAGGTGGCGAATCATGAATATATGCGTATAAGCATTAAACAAAACAGCTATCGAACGTGATATTCCAAGACGAGCTAAGTCCAACAAAAGTTGCTTGTGAAAAAAAACACAACGAAGCAAATCGTTACCTGTTTCTGTAGCCACTGTTTCGCTTGAACAACGTAGGACGATCAGTTGTGAGTAGTGCATAACCATTTTTTGTCGAAAGTATTCGGAGAAATTTGTAAAACCCACCGCCTAAGACAAATCATTTTTCATCAAAACAGTGTTAATCTCGTCAAACGGTTGAATTTTGAGCAGTCAAAACATCGAACTGAAGTCTTATCCTCGGTACAGTCATGATTTGGTACCCAATGAATTATTCTTGTTCTCGAATATTAAAGGTAAACAGCATGGTCAACGATTAACGAGCGCCGAAGAAATAGTTAAATCGTTCAAGAACCATGTTTGGGTAGTGTCTCAAGAAAAAATGGAAAAACTGCTTTGAGATATGGTTCGTACGAATGCAAGAGTGTATTGATCATCAAGGGGAATATTTTGAAAAATAATGAAGCCATTTTCACTTAAAAACATGTTATGTTATTATTTGCTATTTGCTATTCGCGAAATATAAATATTACCCTTGTAAGCTCTTTTTTGCAGAACGAATTTTAAGTTCTATGCCAACATACGGAAAGGAAGTACATAATGTTGTACCTAATGCCTGCAACTGTCCATGACCGTTTTCAGTAATCGTCTTTAAGAGATTAAACCTTTAATATACTGATCAAAAAATGTTGTTGATAATATTTAAAGATTTTTTATTTTCGCAAAGACATTTTCTTTCTCAAGAAAAATTTTTGCAAGTTACCTTCACTAATGAACTTAAAGTTTGCGGCTTTAGCTGGAAGCCACATACAAGTGTTTAAATAGCGTTTACTGCTATTACTTCTCGTTTAAATTATCGAAAAGGGTATTTTGCAAAATCTATTGAACAATTCAATTATATCGTAATCAAAGTTGCTTTAAGGCAACATGTTAATTGATTTGCGTAGAACAAAAACAGCAACGAAATTTATAAATTAAAAAAAAAGAAACAAAACAATTCTAATGGAAAACAAAATTGTGCAAAAGTTGTAAAAACCTGAAGGGCATTTAATTTTATTAAGCCTTTTCTTACTTTTATATCAATTTAAATGTGATTCATGGAAATGAAATATATTCTTAAATGTGATACAATTGTAGTATAAAAATAGAGTAAAAAACTCCAATTCAAAATACCCTTATAAACAATTTAATCGATGTAGGAAAATATCTGCTGTAATATGGTAGAGGAGGTTGTCGTTTTAATCCCAAGCCAGACCATCTGACAGTATTTAACAGTAACAACACCTCATAACATTCCTAGCGAGTGGTTATGAGTATTTGCGTTATGAAAAACTTCTCTAACTTATGTATCTGCCGTTCAGAGGCGGCGTTAAGCTGTAAAAAGTTTTTAAATCAATAATAAAAAAAAAAAAACTAAAAACAAGAAACTGTTAAAATTACACAAAATTTTTATAGAAGCAAACGAAAAAAAAAAAAAAGTTCATTGTTTAACATCAAGAAGAGAAGGGAACAAAATTAAAGGAATTATTTAATTTTACTTATAAAAGAAAAACCGGAAGACAAGTGTGGAAGATTTAAATTCAGACGAAAATTCGTTGGTATTAACTTACACTTTCCATTAGTTTTAAAATTGATATTATTTTTCGAATAAAAAAATATAAAGAAATTTTACAAAATTCATTTACGTCATCATATCTATAAATAAAAATGTTCAAATTTAAAATAAGATTTTCTTTTTTTTTAAATGATGTGACAAAAGAAAATTGAAATTTTTTGTGATTTTTATAGAGGTATAGAATTTTAAGTTACAATAAAACAATGATGAATTATTCGATTGACATGAATTTTATTTATCCGAAAGATAATCTTGTGGCATTACATCTTAAATATGATTTCTGGCATATGACCGCCACGGTTGGCGCGGATGTAGTCCAATATGGACGTCCAATTTTCGATGACTTTTCCCAACATTTATGGCCGTCTATCGGCAATAACACAGCGAATGTTGTCTTCCAAATGGTCAAGCGTTTGTGACTTTATATAGCCCCACAGAAAGTAGTCTAGCGGTGTTAAATCACAAGATCTTGGAGGCCAATCCACAGGTCCAAAACGTGAAATTAGGTGGTCACCAAACGTGTCTTTCAATAAATCTACTGTGGCACGAGCTGCGTGACATGTTGGGCCATCTTGTTGAAACCACATCTCCTGAACATCATGGTTATTCAATTCAGGAATGAAAAAGTTAGTAATCATGGCTCTATACCGATCACCATTGACTGTAACGTTCTGGCCACCATCGTTTTTGAAAAAGTACGGACTAATGATGCCACCAGCTCATAAAGCGCACCAAACAGTCAGTTTTTCTGGATGTAACGGTGTTTCCACATACACTTGAGGATTATCTTCACTCCAAATGCCGCAGTTTTGTTTGTTGACGTAACTATTCAACCAGAAGTGCGCTTCATCGCTAAACAAAATTCGCTTATGAAAATCGAGAACAACGGTAATCTCGTTTTGCGCCCATTCAATGAATCTACGCCGGACGTGAGTCTATTCATGATGAATTGCAAAACCAAACTGAGAATAAATCACTTGACAGCTGTTAAATCGGTCACCGTCTTAAAAAGTAATGCCAACTTAAAGTTCTATACCTCTATAAAAAACACGCGATACAAACAAATCATACACAACCATTTTTGGTGGAAGCTTAGTTAAGACGTGAAAAAAATCGTTTTATAGTTCAATAAGGTGTGCTTCAAAATGATAAGGTCACCTCAATATTTGCCCAATTCATCCAAACTATAAAATGTTACGTATGATCACCTTACTAAAAAGTTATACGTTTAAATAAGTGAAAAATAAGCCGGTTTTGCTTTTAGAGATGTACCATTATATTATATTTATAGAAATTTATCTAAATAAGTCCAAAATTCAATGCGTCAAAATGATAAGGCCAGTGATTAATAAGCAATTAATCTAATCAGAAGATATCAATTGTTATTATTTTTTTCTTTGTAATAATTTATAATTTAAATAATATCTGCAGGGTAGGGGTCGCGGGAAACCTCTGTCACCTTATGAACAAGGACAAACTGTAGCACTTCATAAGCAGGGATTGAGTGTGCGTGGAATGGCGAAAAAACTGGAACGATATTTGTGTGCTGTGCAAAATTTTCTCCAAAACAGAAAAAATTATGGAAAATTAAAGAGCACGGGTCGTCCAAAGGTCCTGACTGCCCGCGAAACTCGGCTAATTTTACAATAGGCCTCGAATTCCATGAAAAGAGCGGTAACAATAAAAAGAAATTGAAATTACAAGCTTCACAATGCTCAATTCTATGAGCTATCAACGCCCAGCCCAACCTTACTCGAGCAAATTAAAAAAGATTCCCTGTCTGAATAAGCAGCATAAGATTAAGCGTAAAGAGTTTGCGAAAAATATATTTTTTAAAGGTTTTAAGATATTCCATACTTTTTTGGGTTTGTAGGTAATTTTTTTTGATGAGAAAAAATTTAACCTGGATGGACCAGATGGTTTTAATTGTTATTGGCGAGATTTAAAGAAGGAGTTCAATTGAGCTGTTCTTGTATCTTTTACACATTCTATTCGATTTTTCATGGAATTAACCTATTTTTTAAGGTCATAATATGCCGGCATTTTCTGCCACTCTTTCATTATTGCAGCTTAGGTGCTGTAATAAAATCTTAGAATTTTGCATATGGCTCACGTGGGGGCTTTGCGTAATAGTGTCTTTAACTTTTTCGGAGTTATACAAGAGTCACATTCTCACTATATGCGAATTATGCTTAGTATCATTGTCCTAATAAAACTTTAATTGTGGTTTGTTGTCCCTAAGGAACCAGAATTTCTTAACATTGCTTATCACATGGCTCTATAAAATGTCTCAGTAATGCTGCACAGCCATTGTTGATTCTATAGAAGCCTAGTCTTCTACGCCTTCGCTTGTGAAACTCCCCTAACAGTTGGTATGATTCAGTTCTTTCCTAGCGATATTGAAGGTCTTCTCCCATCGTTGTAATAGATGCTACACCATTTTCGCTTCAGCACATATATCTTGTGCACTGCTCTTACTAAGTATTTATATTTTCAAACTGATTAATGATAATCAAGAACACCACAATTTGAGGGTTTGGCATAATTTTTGTAATAGTTATACGCTCTGCATGTCTACTCATAGTGAGCTTAGGGCCGAATTCCTTCTTGAACTCCAATCTTCACCTTTTGTCAGCTCGATTTTGCACATTGTAAATAGTTTTTCTTGCGACTGATAGCATTTCTGATGACTAGACAACATTCTTTTCCAAATGCTAATTAAAATAAATCAATTGAATGACGTTGTAAGGAAACTCTTTTCTTGGCATCTTTTAAATTGTGTAATTTTTAACGAAATGAGATTTTCGTAACAAAAAAAGATCGCCAAATTACAAAATTGCAGAAAACAAGAACTAACTTCAAATGTAACGAAAAAGCACATTTAAAATAACAGGTGTGTAAAGAGTTATTTGACACTAAAACAATTAAGCAGTATTTGTTTTTGTTGTGTTGCTCTCATAATTTAGAGAAATATGGTACGTTTTTGGTATTAATATCTTCAAAGTACTGCATAAATTATGTAAAAGAACAACAACAACAAAAATGCATGAAGTAACAAATGCTGACATTTTATTGCCAATGAAATTAAAAACGCTTAAAAATTTTATGTGTGTAAACTCATTCTTGACATACTGTATTTATTTCAATTATTTGATATTTTTCAATAATTTGATACAAAAAGTAATAAAATTTTGACATAAAATTGTTCAGAATAGTCTTTAAAAATAATAAATTAATATTTTTATGCTTTTCACACTCTACCAAATTAAGCGTAATTATTATGTGGTAATAAAATTATGCAGACGTATCAGTGGCTGCAGTCGGTAAAATAAGTTTCAACAAAATAAATTTTAAGTTAATTTAGCTTTAAAGTTTGTTTTGTGGCACGATATCAATATTGAGGTAATGTTCTTGGAAATATACGATACTTAGCCTTATCATATACATAATTATGTGGCAATTTTTTTTACATAAAACTGTATATCCCTAGGCGTTAAAGTAATTATAAATATGCAAAAATGTATGTCCGTGGAATTTCTGTGAGAAAATGATTTGTAATCATTAGATAACTAAGACAAAATATTTGGTTTGAGTATAAAATAAATCAAAAAATGTAACATAATTCATATAAAAAAGGGCTCTCGAGAACGAACCAAAAATGTACCAAATCATCATAATCAAGGTCTTAAATGATTTTATAAAATTACATTAAAACCAGGTTTGTTTGTTTGTTTCCTTATCGTTAAATAAAAAATAAAAGTATTAAATAAATAAAATACACAAATCATTTTAGCAAAATATTCTTCCTGAAGAAAAATGTCATTCGAGCAGCTGTAGTATTAAATATTCTTACAGCAAAGAGAAAAGTTGTATAAATTTAATTAAGACTTGACTGTATTGTTATTATACTGACAGTATTTTAAATTCAGTTACATGCTATAAAAATGAATGAAATATTTACTTTAAAAAGACGAAGACCTCATAACACATCATCTTTCTAAGTAATAACATCTCATTTTCATATGTTTTAAGATCGTTTTTAATATTTTTAATTACTCTCATAAGGGGTCTTAATTGATGTTCCCTCAAGCTATGTAAGCCTTTGTGGGTGTAGCAATTATACTTTTAAATACATGATAATGGATTATTACACATACGTGCCTATAAAACAAATGAACGTGAACGGCAGTAGTAAAATTTCTTTGTCGAATACTTAGGCAACGTTTTCAATTTTTGCATAAATCGTAAATCATAGTTAAGTAAAAAATTTTTCGAATTTTTCTTTCAGTACAAAACAACAAGAAAATTTTTGAAATTCATATCGGTTGTTGAAAAAAAGAAGAAAAATTAATAATTTCACTCATGTGTGAGCTGAACTTTAGTTCAAAGATTGAATTTTATCTGTCTTGATAAATATGTTTAAAAATATATTGTGTTTAGCCAAGAAAGTAAAAGTTTTAAATTTTTTAATTCTTTATCTTACTTTTCTACCATTATGTTATGTGTTGGCTTTAAAGCACCAACGCTCCTATAATAGCAACGCTGTTAACTATGACTTGTATTTAATTTAACTGTTTTAAAACTGAACTTTTAAGCTTTAAAATGCTACAAGAAAGAATGTTCACACTTTTTGTAAACATACATACTATTAAGGAAGAATTTACAAAATAAATTTTCAACAGCCAATAATACAGTCAATAAATTTTCTGGTTTAAAATTGTTTAAAAAATTTAGAAAAAGAATGAACTTTAAACTCTAATCTAAAGCATTAAGGTATACAAAATGGTTACCAGCTTAATTTGTTGTAATATTTCAAAAAAATTTTTGGCTAAAAAAGTTTTGTTTGCACATTTTCTGGATGCTTAATTGATTATGCCAAACAGAAGTTTACTCAGTAGTAATTATTCACAGTAAATATTAACAGAAAATCCTTGATTTATTAGAGATTTGTATGTAAAGCGTGTTTTTTATAGAGGTATAGAACTTTAAGTTGGCATTACCTTTCAAGATGGCGACCGATTTAACAGCTGCCAAGTGATTTATTCTCAGTTTGGTTTTGCAATTCATCATGAATAGACTCACGCGTGAACAACGCTTGCAAATAGTGCAATTTTCATTTTCCATAAGTGAATTTCAATTTTTTCAATTTTCATAAGCGAATTTTGCTTAGGATGAAGCTCACTTCTGGTTGAATGGGTACGTCAACAAACAAAATTGTCGCATTTGGAGTGAAGGTAATCCTCAAGTGTATGTGGAAACACCGTTACATCCAGAAAAATTGACTGTTTGGTGCGCTTTATGGGCTGGTGGCATCATTGGGCCGTAATTTTTCAAAAACGATGGTGGCAAGAATGTTACAGTCAATGGTGATCGGTATAGAGCCATGATTACTAACTTTTTCATTCCTGAATTGAATAACCATGATGTCCAGGAGATGTGGTTTCGACAAGACGGCGCAACATGTCACACAGCTCGTGCCACAATAGATTTAATGAAAGACACGTTTGGTGACCGTCCAATTTCACGTTTTGGACCTGTGAATTGGCCTCCAAGATCTTGTAATTTAACACCGCTAGACTACCTTCTGTGGGGCTATGTAAAGTCATTGGTCTATGCGGTAAAGCGACAAACGTTGTACCATTTGTAAGACAGCATTCGCCGTGTTATTGCCGATATATGGCCACAAATGTTGGAAAAAGTAATCGAAAATTGGACTTCCACATTGGACTACATCCGCGCCAGCCGTGGCGGTCATATGCCAGAAATCATATTAAGAATGTAATACCACAAGATTATCTTTCGGATAAATAAAATATATGTCAATCGAATAATCCATCGTGGTTTTATTGCAACTTAAAGTTCTATACCTCTATAGAAAACACCATCATCTGATTGTATTTTTCAGTAGATAAGCATTAATAGGTTTGCTTGCTACTGCTATGCTATTACTTCAATTAAAATTTGTTATTCGTTGTTGGATTAATTTTTTCGCATTTGCATTTTATTGTTAACCCACATGTAGGCATAAAAGGTATCAACCATTCATGCTGTAACAACTTATAGGATAAAGCTTATAAGTCAACACATCAGATGCAAACATGAAATTAAAAAAAAACACAATTTTAATTCATTTTAATTACACTGGTCTACAACAAAATGATTTTGATGCGCTGAATTCAAATCCGTTTTCAGTTTTTTTCCATCGGGCTCAAATTTTTCTTTATGGGCGTGTCAAATTTTCCCCCCTAAATATGGAAGTTATGTCAATATATTTCATCATAACTTCACTACGACTTGACCGATTTTAATGCAGATTTTCCTATAAATCAACTGAATACTTTTTTTAAAGTTATTCATAACTTAGTTGTGAAAAAAACATTTATTTCGCACAAAAATTTTTTCTTCAAAAAGTCATAAAAAAATTTTCAGAATGAAAGTTTAACATGTTAAGCACTTAAATTAAAGCTTGAAGCGTTGAGAACAAAATAATCTATAAATCATGAAAATCAGTTGGCTATTGCGGATTTAAATTCAGCGCATCAAAATCATTATATACCACATACTTTTTGTTTTTTGTAGATCAGTGTTATTTATTTATCTTAAGATATACTTTAAATCATAGCCTTATTGTCTAGGGGTTATATTTTATATATATATGTAATCATATATACTATATTAATTTCCATAACATTCTATGAAGGAATACACGGACTTCTCTTAATGCCGGCTCCGCACGGCAAATACATTTTCAATAGTGGTAATACTCATAATCACCAGTTACTAGCTAATGTTATGAGGTAATATCGCTCTTAAAAAAAGTTTTATTTTTTTAGATGATCTGGCCTGGTATTGAACCGAAGACCTGCTGGATTGTCGGTGGGTGTCTTTTCTACCATACCACAGCGGCACACATATAATTAGTTATATAATTATGTAATTGATTGCTGCTGGATTTTACTTTACACTTAAATTCAACGTTCCAGCTTTACTACTTCAACAACATCCTTTTAAGTATTAAACACAAAACCAACTGCAAGCAGCAGACAGCAAAATGTCAAAATTAGAATACATACGTTTATACGAAAAAAATTATTTTGAAAGCAGCACAGCAAAAGCCTAATCAACAATCTTTGATGCTGCTGTTAAACATAAAATAATTTCGATTTTTTTAGGCAGAAAAACACATATTAATGAAATCAGTACAATAACAAATTTTCAGAAAACAACAGTATATAATATAGTATAATTCAAAAGTTTTAAGACATAATTTCATTCATATTTATATATTTGAGTAATATTTTAAAAATGAAAAAATGTTTTCCTATAACAAATATTATTGCTGCTGCTGCATTTAAAATATTTATGAAGTCGATAGCATAGCAGCAAATGCTGCCAACAACAACTTGCTGCTTGCTTTCATGCTGCTTGCTGTCGCCTATGTATTTAAAGCATTAACTCTAATAACTGCAAGTCAACTACACAACTTTGGTTCAACTCTTCAACTATTCCACTTCAACAACTTTGATTCAACTATACCACTTAAATTCAACTATTCAACTCTATCTTTAGACGATCTAACCGTCTATTTATACATCATCATCCACTCGTCACTTGTCCGTCTGTCGAATTCCCCATAACAATATAGTTGTCCTTCTTTAACCAATAGTATGCTTTCAAATACAAAAACGGACAAATGTCTACGTTAATTAACCGGACCATAGTCGTCTAGGAATTTCTATAAATAACGGATTGACTAATAAAAAATAAAAATTATTTTTTACACAGTAGTCTATTTCGACTCACATCCCACCTCAATTTTTCCATATACTTTTTTACTTTAGAAGACAATGATTGCTGGATCAAACTGAAATCCTTTATTAATCGTTAGGAGTGTTGTTTTTCAGATACCATGAGACACTTCTTAAGTATATCTCTCTATGGATCTCTTCCGCCATAATTCGAACATTTTATTTAATCGTTATTTAAAGAAAAAGTGTTCTGAACTTTTTACTTGCGCCTTATATTAAATTAAAAAAAGTTATTGTATTATTTTTTGTCTATTCCCTGGTCAAATACTTACTTGATATTTCTTTTAATAACTCAGTTGACCCAACAAATAAATAATGAAAGAAAAGGCGAAAAGGCACAAATCTTAATTAAATTTAAATTTGCGACTAAAGTTGTGATAGCAATAAAAAGAAGTGTAAAAATAATATAAAAACTTTTTTAAATTTAATTTCTGATCTTCTCTAAAAAGGAAAAAAAGAAGAAGAGACAATAAATGAGGTCATAATTTACCTTTTTAATATTATTGTTCTATTACTAGAACTCAGGTTGTATTTTACAGCTGTGGCTTGGTAACAGAGGATACTGCGGTTTGAGGTATTTCTCGTAAGAAGTGCATAAATAAGAGGCCGAAAATTATCTGAAAAAGTAATTAATATCTCATAATTAAAATATTATAAAAAAAACCATCTCGTTTAAAGGTTAATAGTGTTTTGAACTTAGAAAGACTCATTATATTCTAAAGTAATTAAATGTTAAACAAAAATAAACAAAAATATACCAAATGCTTATACGAGTATGTACGAGTAAGTAGGTACATACAAAGCAATTTTTTACTATTTATAAAATTTCAAATGAATTTTAATTTTATTAAATAACTTAAATTAAGAAAAATTTGCAAATAGAACAGTTTCTGCCACCTGTTTTCCTTTGTACCTATAAAAATATTTTATTTACAGCTATTCTTTAACGTTCCTATGGTCGTATAAGAAGGAAGAAAACTTTATGGAAATATTTTTCTGTTATTTTTTAGTTATTGTTGCAGCTTAATTTTCAGTTCATTTATTCTAAGGTATAAAGAAATGTTTTCAGGGCAAATTTCCATAAAATTGTTTTATCTTTTGTACTCTGGACAAGATTTTTACAAAGATAAACAGAACTTCAGACTGACCGAACAACAAGGAAAAAACATCAATTTTGTAGTTTTACAAATATTTACTTTAAAAAAATATTTTCAATTATACTTGAAAAAATTTGTGGGCAAGTTTTGTTCAATAAAATTATATTTAAACTTGTTATTTGGCTTTTTAATAGTGCTGGCCCATATTCATAGTCGAAAATAAAGTGTTTTTTTTTTCTGAAAGTCGACTCTTAGAGGGCGGATTGACATTGAAGCTACCTAGCGCTAGATGGCAGCACAAACAAAAAACTTTTTCTTTTTTAGAAATTATGATCCGTCAAACGTCAGCTGTTAAAATTTTAGCCAATTTCATCGATTAGTTTATTTGTTGTAGTCGTTTAAAATAAGCAACTTTTGTGTTTCTTGGAAAATGGAAAAAAGTAAATTTCGTGTAGTGATTAAACACTATTATTTCAAAGGCAAAACGGCGAAAGAGACAAAAGAAAAGCTTGATAAACATTACGGCGAATCTGCTCCGTCAGATTATATGGTAATATATTTGATTGCTGAATTTAAACGGGGCCGAACAAGCACTGCAACAATACCATCAACAGGAAGGCCAAAAGAGGTGGTTACTGAAGAAAATCATCGATATTGTTATGGATGATCGCCGGGTCAAAATACGTGAGATTGCTGAAATGGTAAACATATCATATGAACGTGTGTTCAACATTTTGCATGAACATTTGCATATGAAAAAGCTAAGCGAGATGGGTGCCGCGTTCACTCAGTGTTGAACAAAAACGAGTTCGACAGATCACTTCACAGCGGTGTTTGGACATGATAAAGCATAATTCTGCTGATTTTTGGCGTAGATTAATAACTGTTAATGCAACGTGAGTTCACCACTATACACCTGAAACCAAAAATCAATCGAAGCAATGGGTGGAAGCTGCCACCAGTTCCGAAGAAGGCGAAGACAGCGTAATCGGCTAGCAAGTTTATGGCCACTGTATTTTGGGATGCACACGGAATATTGCTCATCGATTACCTTGAAAAGGGATCCACAATCACATGAGTGTATTATCATGCATTATTGGATCAATTGGTTGATGCAATCAAGGAAAAACGACCACATTTAAACAAGAAAAAAGTGCTCTTTCTCCAAGACAACGCACTGGTTCACACAGCATTAGATACGATGCTAAAACTACGAGAAATCCACATCGAATTGGTTGATCATCCACTTTATAGTCCAAATTTAGCCACTAGTGACTTTTTTCTGTTTCCAAACTTGAAAAAATCGCTCGCAGGAGAAAGATTCATCTCAAACGAAGAAGTGATTACCGAAACTAATGCGTGTTTTGAGGAGTTCCCAAAATCGTATTATTCAGATGGTATAAACAAGTTGGAAAATCGTCTTACACTTAGAAAGACGATTGAGCTAAAAGGAGACTGTATTGAGAAATGAATGGTTTTTGAAAAAAAAAAAAATGTTTTTTCCTACTTAGGTAGCTTCAATATCAATCCGCCCTCATACTTATTCAAAGACAACTTTAGCTATGGTTTAAGCGTTGGTGTCGACTCTAAATTCAAAATCACTTTATATATACACTTCCGATTTCATGCAAACAAATCTAAAGGTGTCAAATCGTACGATCTTGGTGGCCAATTTACTCCTTCTCTATGAGAAATAATGCGATTTTCGAACTTACCTAAATACATCCCGAAAACTTTTGCCATTTTCAAAAGATATTGTTTTAATAAAAACACGTTGTTCCTTCGATATTAACTAACCGGAATGTATTTAGAATCTGAAAATAAAAATTTAGAATGAAAATTGCAAGTAGAAAAAAAATGGCAACAAAATTAAAATGATACCTCAATTTTGGGCACCTTTTATGTACATATGTATATAAAAAATTTATGAATAAATTTTGGATTGCAATAAGGGTTTGAAACCCTCTGAATAACCCAATTAAACCAACCCAGGGTGGTTTTTTATATAAAGCAGTTCCTAGTTTAATTGCAATGAAAATAAGTCTAATTTAAGTGTTGGCACTACAAATTAATTCGGTCACTTTTTTAGCTCAAAATTAAATCAATCAAAATAAAAATGTATGAAATCACTGCTTGCGTCTTTTCGCCACCTCTAAGCCAAATTCCGAAACCCTTTTGTGAAAAAACTTCTCGTCTTTCGAGGTGATCCAATTGAGTCCGAATTATTATGAATTATTCCGAGGAATAATACGACAGTTGTGGCAGTTGATCATTTCTGACAATCATTTGGCAACTTTTGTCATGCAAAAGAACAAGTTTATCATTTCAATCTTTGTATTCTTCCCATAATGCACGGTTTGAATGAAGTAAGTAATTGCAGCCAAGTTTTACCAGCTCATAGTACTCAACATCGCCTTGATCCCACTAAGAGTGAAAAATTGCATTGTAAATACTAAAGCAACGCAGTTGTACTAACAAACAAAAAATATTGTCGAAATGGAAAAATCCAAAAACAAAAACCCACCAAAAACCTAAAAAACCCGCAGATTTGGGTTTTTTTGAAAAACTGGGTTTTTGCTATTATTGATGATATTGAAGAGAAGCTAAGTGGTGAATGCCTAAGATATATTAAAATGGTTTACGTTATTTTCGCATTATAAGTGCAACAAAATAACAGTTCGCTTTTTACTAAAACTGTTGAATGATTTAAGGTTATTGATGGGAGATTATATTACCAAATTAGGCTTTGACACTTCCGATCTTCAGCATGTAATGGTGATGCATGAAATTGATAGCATGAATGATAACACTGAGCGTTGTTAGAGCTATGAGCGATATATGAGCTCGATGGAAAAATAGCCTATATGATGTGAGAAACCAGAGAGGTGAGGATATTGGTTATGATCAGCATCTATTCGAAGGATAAAATTGAAGATAAAACATTTCCGCAACAACGGAAATAATATACTTTTAAATTAAGATTATCTTTATATCGTATGAAAATCTATGAATACCTCCGGGGTAAACTTTAGAAACCTGTACCGATCAACAACATTCAAAAGAGTTGGAACATCGTTCAGACAGACTTAATGAATATTTTCATAAAGTTCTCCCTGGAGTGACTGATAAAGCATGTATACGTAAAGCTATGCCCCGAACAGGCGGGACATGTGTCGATCAGAGTATTATCATTAGAATAAAACTGAGCAGGCAGTTGAGATGAATCTCCATTAAAAATCATCTTTATGGACTATGGCAAAGTATTCGATTCTATTCATAGAGAATGTATGTATATAAACAGAGTTTAGATTTAAAGATGTTCCACTAAAATATGTATGTTTTAATTTATATAAAGGGTCCGTCAAATAATTTTTTACTTTTTTTCTGAAAATGCTATAAAAAAACTACTGAATATATTCCCAAATTTCTTTTTTATTTGAAAGTACAATCTTTCCGGTTAACAATGGAAAATAATTTCATTCAAATGGCTGCTTTGGCTGACCATGCAGTAGCCTACACGATTGGTCCAATTTTTAAGCACATTATCGATTGTGTGCAGCTATATTTCACCAATGACTTCATGAATATTGTCCTTTAAAGCGTCAATTGCCTCTGGCTTGTTGGCGTAACACTTATCTTTGACGGCACCCCACAAATAATAGTCCAACGGTGTCAAATCGCAGCTACGAGGTGGCCAAACGACATCAGCTCTGCGGCTGATAATGCGAAAAAACAAAAACAGGGCGCAAAACATCGAGTGTAGCTTCTGCTGTGTGGCACGTAGCGCCGTTCTGTTGAAACCAAATGTTGCTAATATCCTCCTCTTCAATTTTTGTGAACAAAAATTCATTTCAAATGGCCCGATAACGATCGCCATTGACCGTAACGGCCACTACTTGCTCATTTTCGAAGAAAAATGGCTCAATTATGCCTCTAGACCAAAATCCGCAACAAACAGTGACTCGTCTTGGGTGTATCGGCTTTTCAATGTATGCGTGCGGGTTTTCTGTGCCCCAAATGCGACAATTTTACTTGTTTACATACCCGCCAAGATCAAAATGAGCTTCTTCTGAAAAGTTGATTTTTTTTGGCAAAATCGGCATCTTAGTAAGTCGATCGCACGCAATATTTTCCAGCGTTGTTCAAGCGTATACACAACCATATTCGTTCATCGGAAGGACAAACTAATTATCTGTCAAATCAGACAAGAGCTAAGTGTTACCATTCACGAAATAAGCACTAGTTGAAAAAAAACGTTAGATGGCGGACCCTTTACATACATACATATGCATATAAATATATTTATTAAATTTAAGCCTAATTTTTAAAATTTTTCGTTTTGAAAAGTTATTTTTCTCTTAAACTAAATTAAAAGCAAACAAATCAAAAGCGATTCTTCAAAGTTGCCGCTCCAAATATTTTATTTCAAATTCTATATAAACATTAAACAAATAAAAGCTGACACCTATTTAAAATCAGTTCAATTTAAAGTATTTTTTATTTCCATCCATCTATATGAAAAAGGTACCCGGCTAAATGTTTGCTGCTTTCTATTGCATGTGAATTTTTTGAAATCAAAAATATCACAATTTTTCCAAAAAAAGTTAGTTTTTTTATAATTTGTTTCTCAATATCTCCCAGAATATTGGTTACATTAAAAATAATATTAAAATGACTTAAATCTGGTATAATTCAGAATTTTTTAACATATGGCTTAACGAGTTTGAATAAGTGATTTCAAAGTTATCAAAAATCTTACATTTTCGAAAAAAAAGTCCTGAATAAACTTATCCATGGAATCTGAAATGCTGATGATTTTTGAAGTTAGGCGACCATAGTACATCAAAAAAATATTGTGGTTATCTAAGGTATTTTTGCTTGTTGCATGGTGTAATTGTTTCCAAATGTGTGTATATATCAGACGAGATCTTTTACAAAATTACAAAAATTTAATTATATGGCTTATATTTTACTTGATGCGGTTGTAGTTCTAGGAAAATTAAATATTTGCGCTGTTGTAGTATTCGTTTATTATTTCTATGTCTAGATATAAAATGTTTTCGTAAATAATGAAAAAATTTACACCAAAAAAAAAAAAACACAATAAGTGTGCAAAAAAATAATATTTTTTTAAAGCATTCCTGTCTCTACTCGCCATTAATGAAAAATTACAAAAGCCAATACTTAAAAGCTTTCCAAACAAAATTGTGAGCGCAATTTAGAAATATTGTAGAATTCTTTACAAAGAAAATAAAATTCTTCCTGCAGAGTAGGATATAAAATTGTTACATACAAGTTCTAAATATATCCACTTTTAAGTTCTCACAGTTTTACGTTTATGTATTTAACAGGAGGGCAAATTTGAGGTTAGGAAGTAAATTGGCTGTCAAATGATGAAATGTCAAGAATTGAGCTGCCAACCTTTGAAACTTATTTAGTAAAATATTGGAAAATCTTAACTATGGAACGTTAAACTCTTGAACAAAGAATTTTAATTGTGAAAATGTACTGTTTGAAAAACTGAACGTAAACAACGCATTTTTCAACAAAGTCATCTTTATGTAAACAAACAAAATTGTCGCATATGCGGCTCACAAAATCCACAAAGAGTCCTCGGAAAACCATTACATTCAAAGAAAGTGACCGTATGGTGCGGTTTCTGGTTAGGCGACATTATCGGCCCGTATGTTTACGAAAACGACGTCACCGTGTGTTCTCTGCGCTACCAAACCATGATAAACAATTTTTTGTGGCCACAATTGGCTAATGTTGACATGGGTGACCTTTGGTTTCAGCAGGACGGTGTCAAAAGCTAAACAAATCAATTATTGCATGAGAAATTTCCCGGTCGCGTAATTTTTTTTTTTTTAAAGACCAGCACCCAGGGGATGTGCTCGTACTAGGAAAATAGGTGCTGGTACTAGGAAAATAGGTGATTGGAAGGAGGACAGAGGGAGTAGTATTTATGGACGTTAGATTTAAATTTACTCATGTCGTAAGTGGCAGGAAATACTTTCGCTGGAATATTATTCCACAACCGAACAGTGCGACCAAAGAACGAATTCTCACTATAATCCATTGTGCGATTTAATGGACAATCAACTACAAAGGGATGATTTTTAGGAACTAATTCCTTAATTTCGTTAGAACACATTCCGTTATAGTACCGATGGAACAAAGAAACACACGCCACATTGCGACGGTGCTCCAATGAATCGATAGAGTTGGCTACCCTACCGTCATTGATGAGCATCTTCGCCCTCTCTTGTACGCGGTCGAGAAGCTCCAAAATAGACTTTGAAGCACCGGCCAATACATGAGAGTTGTATTCCATTTTGGGACGGATATAGGTCTTCTAAATATTAAGGAGATCAGATGGGGTGAAGTATTTCTTGCACCGTTTCAAAAAAATCAAGGCACTTGAATGCTTCTTTCGACACTTGTGATTTAACGCCGCTGGATTATTTTCTCTGGGGCCATTTGAAAGACCGGGTGAACGTGAACAAACCACAAACAACTGACACTCTGAAGGATGAAATTCGGCGCTGCATTGACGAGATAAGCGAAGCTTTGTTGCAAAATGTGGTTAAAAATTTTGTGAAAAAAACGGACGTCTGCCGACTTGCTAGAGGTGGACATTTGCCCCATATCTTATTCCATTATTCCCACATTTCTATTTTTTATTGGTATGAGTAAAACTGAATTTGTCAAAAAAAAATATGCTTTTAAGCCTATTTACTTTCTAAACTCAAATTTGCCCACCCTATATTTGTAATTTAGTGAAAAGTAGCTCTTAAGCCGTCTTAAGCTACATAAATCGTCTTAGAATTAGCTATTGATTAAGCGCTAAGCACATAGCAAGCCATCAGATTTAGAATATTCGCTCTTATATGGCAAAGACGATTATAAGGAGGACATTGCAGCTATAAGCCTAAACAACCACCGTTGTAGCTGCTGTCAAGGTAATTCTAAAATCTAATTTTAGACAGAAATAAAAAGCGTTAAATATACAAAAAAGAAAAAAAAAGATTTATAGTTAAACAATAACTTTTAGTTAAATCGACTGATTTAGAATCACTTTTTTAAAATTGATGGAGTATGTTCCTCCGTTAATATAATATTTCAGCACAGCAATTAAGTAAATAAATATTGATAATTAAAGGAAAAAAATGGGTTTTCAAAGAAAAAGGTAATTGCTGGCAGCATAATACAAGTGTGAAGTGAAGTGAAGTGTATAAATAGATCTGAATAAAACATAAATGATTAGCAGATACTTAAATAAATAATCAATAAATTGCCACCATTAGGCAGAAAATGGTAAAATTATATGATTTAACTTTTAGCAGAAATACAAAATTTTTATTTTATAGCCAATTGTTGGTTATATGCTCAAAAGTAATTTTAAAATATTTGTAGAAGAGAAAAAGTAAAACTAACAAATATAACATCAGCAGCAGCCGCAGACATATTTTTTTCAGACCCCGAAAACCACAAGGCGTTCTTTTCAAGATTAATTTGAGAATATTATTGCACGTGTAGAGGATTTTCAACAAACACTCGAATGAAATATATAAAAAAAAGAAAATCACAATAACGTTTAAATAAATATCTCACTTGCAGCAATATTAAGGTCAACATTTTATAATGGATTGGTTTTGATGTTTTAAAGAACCCTCTCTTAACCAGAAAATATTTTTTGAGGGATAGAGTTGGTTATTTACAAAAAGAGAAAGCGTTGCTGTTTTAAAGGCATTTATTAAATTTAAATTAAGTCAGAAATTATGGTGTCATGATGTGATATCAATTTTTAAATATAAAAGCCATTAAATGCAACTTAAAATGGAATTTAATTTTAATTACATAACTCTTCTTTCAACTGTGTTTTATGTTGCTTACAATTACCTCCCTTATATCCTTACTTACTTGAGTATTTTTTTCGAATTTGTTGTTTTTTCAATACTACGAGAATATTTTGATTTTTTAACAATAAATATTGATAGAAGTCATCTGAGTGTAAATATTTGCAAATATTTTTTTAAGTATTTATTTAAGCTTTTGATTATAATTTTCTTATTTATTTTTATGGCTTTTCTCTGTATATTCAACAGTTCTTTGAATAACAAACCATATTGCGCTGTTGGTCTGACCTTTCGTAAAGAGTAGACGAACACGTAATACGGGAACAAAAACCAAATACAAAAATATTATTTAAGCTTCAATGGAAGGTCATGCAAATACAATAAAAGAGCCAAAACAAATATGGTGGTTAAGTGGTAATAATGGAAACTGTATTCGAATTAGATAAATGGTTAAATGAATACTAAAAACTGTTTAATTTATTTCATATATACTTACATATGTATACAATATATGAAATCATCCAAACTGATACAAAAATAGTTATTTTTATGATAAAATCTTTATAACGCCATATGTACCTATATTTTTTGCACATTTTCTAGCATCAATTGACAATAAAAAGCCCCTGTTATTTCAATTATTCTTATATGGTTTTATGGCTTTCACACTATACCTATTTCTGGTCCGCCTTCTTAACCTATCTCTGTATATACTTACCTACATATATGATTTTTAAACTCTTATTTGGCTTCTTTTCTAAACCTTCTCAGAAACGTTTTATTAGCTGATTTGTTTATCTATTCACAAAACTGGCATTACGATTGTTATTTCTTTAACACTTGATTATGTCCTTGAAATTAATGCGATACAATATTACGCCACATATATTCAGACACTCTTCAGGAAAAACAAATTTATAAAAAATTAAAAAAAAAAAACATTGAAAGTCCTTAAAAAGAATGGCTGGCTGGCTGGCTGACTACTTGTTAAATGCAATAGCAAAAAACAATGTCTGGCCATGAATAATAATATGTAATGGCGAAATATGATAATAAAGAGTAATTAATGGAAATGAGAAGAGATATGTACTCATTTCAGCAAAAGATGGTTAGTGGGTAATTGAGTAGAAAAATATGAGATAACAAATAAATGCGTTTATGCATTATTTCATGTTAATTTAAGTGTTGGCTTATGTCGTGTTCACACATAAGCTTTAATTAACAATTAAGGGATTTTGGACAATTAAGGCCTTAATTGATCTCAATTTACCATGCAAAATCACAGAATATGTACAGTATGCAAAATCTTTATTCGTACAAATTTTCAAGTGGAATTTTTTTAAATCACTAGTTTTTAATAAAATAATAAATAAAAAAAATTTTATACGATTTTAAACAAAGAAGTTTTATTATTTAAAACAAATAAAAAACGGCATTTGAGTTAATTTTTTTTTTTTTTTTTAATAAAATGAAACTTAATTTTTGTTGTTGTATGAATGCGGATTTCGCACAATAGCGTATAAGATATATATTGTTAAAATAAAAAAGGAAACAAATATTTTGTGTATTGTGTTTGAGTTTTTCCTTTACATTTTACGCTCTATTTAAAGTCAAAGTTTTATTATTTATTTGATTACCTTGTTTCAATTTCCCTAATTTAAGTTTTCACGAATTAAATGTATGTAAGCATTTTCAGTTGTCAAATGCTAAATGAACAAACTTAATTGCTCTATATGTAAACAAACAATAGTTCATCAAAATCGATAGTTAAATGCTTATGTTATTCTCAATAAAGTAAATGTAAGAGGTTTTGAAAAAACAAATCTGCTGTAATTCCAGAAAATTCCATTATGCGTGGGAGATATTTTCGAATTTTGAAAAAAAAAATATAATCGCCTATACG
Source organism: Wohlfahrtia magnifica (assembly GCA_023159175.1). NCBI lineage: Eukaryota > Metazoa > Arthropoda > Insecta > Diptera > Sarcophagidae > Wohlfahrtia > Wohlfahrtia magnifica. The sequence continues at coordinate 3,374,073 of JAKWBJ010000060.1, forward strand.
ACACCCATTACATACAATTACAACAAAAAATTTTGTTTTCAAAACTAGGTACTTTCACTTTATTGGGAATAAAATATGTATTTACCAATCGATAAACAGTGAAATTGTTAAATATTTGCTGCTTTCTATTTTTGGTGAATTTTTAGAAATAGAAAATATCTTAATTTATCCCAAAAAAAAAAAAATTTTTTTTCTGATTTTCTCAATTTCTCAATAACTCAAAAAGATGGGTGTTGTTAAAAAATGATATTTAATATTTAACATATGGCTTAACGAAATCGAATGAGTCATTTCAAAGTTATCATAAGATGAATGAAGCAGCCTCTTCATTCATAGAATCTGAAATGCTTATGGTTTTAGTAGTTAGGTGACCATAGCACATCAAAAAACTATAGTGGTTATCTAAGATAAATAATTTTGTTCCACTTGTTGCATAGTGTAATTAAAAAAAAAGAAAAATTCAATTTTTAATTAAACTTAAAGTTTATTTTACTTTTTTGGGGGGAGTTCAATAAAATCCAGTGTTTAAATCCAAATACAATCTTAAGAAATATTACAGGTATGGAGCAGACTGGCAAATTAAAGGCGATTCACAAGTTTTTAATTTGATAATTATAAATTCATTAGTTAATTTTTAAATTTTAATCAAATGAATGTGAATGTTTGTCTGCAAGTGCTGCCAGTGTTTGTTTTGATTTTGTTTTTGATTCAACCGATATTATTTGGCAGCTGTTGAATACGGCTTTCGATAAAATTTGAATAAGAGTCAGACACTTGAGCTTTTTTTTGATACTTTTTTTTAAATATCAAAAGCCAAGTGAAATAATTTAATAAGTCGCTAACAGTTGTTTCATATTAACTTTTTGAATTGAAATACAATATTTTTATGATTTGAATAACAAAAGTTAATGAGAGGGTTCTTCGAATGTAGATTAAGCATATTGTTCCCACTTGTAAGATACTTACGTACATATGTATGTATTTGAATATTATCATTTAGAAATTGTTTGTATAAATATATGAAAAACTTGTAAAACGATAAACCCTTAGGTAGACGTTTTATCGTTACTGTGCTTGCAAAAACTTTCTATTATTGGGTCTACAAGTTAATAATGTCGAATGTTTTGCTTGAAATATTTATTTATTATATTAACCAAATGAATTGATACATAACTCATGGTGTTGTCCTTCGTTAGCCACTGCTTTTTCTCCTTTCTGGTAGCATATGGATTCTGCAACAAAAGAACTGCTCTGGTTTTAAGATAAAGAATGAATCAAGCCAATTTTTGATTTTTCAACGTCTCTCGGCTTCAATTCATATGGAACCCACTTCCTTGCTTTTGAATGAATCCGAATGCTTTTAAGCGTATAGAAATGGCTTGTTGTGTGACTTCCAATGATAATGCAAGTTCTTCTTGCGTTTGACAACAATCTTCGTCGAGTAATGCTTCCAATTCCTCATCTTCAATCTTTTTCGGCTGACCAGGCCTCTCCTTGTCTTCTATGTCGAAATCACCGCTTTAGAATCGCGCAAATCAACGTTCACAAGTTTTTTGAGGTAAAGAATGCTAAACGTAAGCTTCTTCCCGCAAAACATCTTTTTTAGGTACAAAATTCAACATTATTATAGCGATTGAAAAAAATGTGTGTTTACACTTTGGCGTCTATCGAATACTGAATTCTAGTGACAGATGTTTACCCTTCAAATTACCATATTTGTTATTATTGACACAAACCATATGTGATAGGTATGCCATATATTGTTCAAATCGACATTATTAACTTGTGTACCCAATATAAGCCAGTGGGCTATGTTAGCCTTTGCATAAACAATAATTAGACAACCAGATGTCCCAATAGAGCACATCTTTTTATGTTTCTCAATACGTTTTACATCAAATTCAATAGAATGGCGTTGTAGCATTTATTAACAAAAGATATTTCTGTAGGTAAGGTGTAATAGAGTTCTAACTTGAACTTGAATTTAATATAAAACAACAACAAATTGAATACATGCTCTATGACATTAACATTTATACAGCCACCCTAACAAGACAGTTTAATTTTTGACCACTTTTACGTTAAACGGAAACTACTTAAAATTTGTTGAGCTGTTAACGTAGTACGTAAAGCGCATTACCATGTCACCAAAATGGGATTTAAATAATTTGATGATCCCGAGAACATATGGTACACAGTTATCGACTTTTGAAAACATTTTACTCATTAAGCATACGAATATATAAGAATATTCGTTATAGGCGTACTCGTATGAACGCTTAGCGTATAACGGACAGGTTTTAGTTTCAAGACATTTCTAAAGAAATATAGATGAACGACTTCAATAACTCAACGAAATTTAAGTCTGAAATTTAATGATGATTTGTCGAAGCTTCTGCTATAAAAAATATATATGTATACGGCTTGTAGTTTAATATTTATTACATAATAATCTCTTCTGAAATATCGGACCAGCTAAGGGGATAATAACTAGTACTCGTATTTAAACAAATACAAAATTAAAAAAAAAAATTATTGTCAAAAATGTCTGCCGTTTGATTTTGACTTCTTTCAATTCCGTATACTTAATAATAATATGCAGTCAAGCATATTTATTGCTATTAAGTGCCACATTTGTATTTTTAATGATGACACATATGTATGGATGTATGTTTGTATGTTTGTACATATATTTTATACTTCGTGTTGTACATAAATAAAAATCATATAAAATTTTAATTTTGATGCTATGAGTCCTTTATATTGAAAGTGGGACAAGTCCACTTTTCATAAAAATCTTAATAATTGTAATTAGTGATACAAATTGTTGTGATCTTAATCGTTGTTCGATTAATCGAATAATTTTTTGGTCATTATTTTTATCGAATAATGTAAATAGCGCATTTCGAGTAACAAATAACTCGAATAATGTATGTCAATTATTCGAGCAACTTTTGTATGTAAAATTTGGGGTGTAAAAAGCAAATGTTTATGATAATTTAGTTTTACGCCTGTATTATCTGCTTAAATTGTATTAACAAATGAGGCACTTTTTTTGTTTTCATTACACACTTTTCGAACATAATTTTGCTTGCTTTCAGGTCAGCAAAATGTTACTGATTTGTTAGAAATTTTAGTTAAAGTCTTCAAAATCAACCCCAATTCCGCACGGTTCCAAAAAAACGATAACTTTTTAAAATATATTTCCATAACCAAAAGTAAAGAGATTGCAATCAAATCGTGCAATTGATTGTTTAATACTAAACCTGACCAAAATGTACCAGACGATGATCTTTAAGAAGAAGATGTGGATCTAAATGAAAAAAATCTTCTGGAGGTGTTTAATAAAACAATACAAAGTATTGCAAATTTTTATATTTATGTATTTATACAAGACAAAGAAGATTAGCAAAAATTTTTAATGTAATTTTTCGCTATCACCAACATCGCACCGCCAGGTTCTGTTTTTTTTTCTTATATTTCTTAACGACTATCTTCCTACTGCCAATCTTCTCTACCCTTTCGCATTCCCTCGAATATAGGCCGAGCCTTTTGGAGATCGGGTCGAAAAAGATGAATATGATCGACACATTCTCAAGCGAGCTGGCGAAAATCTTCGAGTGGGGTCGTGCGAACAGTCTCGTTTTCAATGGAAGCAAGACCAAATGTTGCTTTTTAACACTCAGACGTGGTGGTGTGTTGTCATCTGTTTCCATGCTTTTGATGTTCTGGGAATGAAAATTCACCGTGGCATTCGTTTGAACGATCACATATTTTATGTGTCGAAAGAAGCATTCAAGCATTAAAACTTCACTTCATCTGATCTCCTTAATATTTATAAGACCTATAACCGGACCAAAATAGTATTCAACTCTCATGTATGGGCCGGTGCTTCAAAGTCGTACAGGAGGAAGTGAAGGTACTTTTTAATGACGGTAGAGTAGTCAAAGCTATCGATTCGTTAGAGCATCGCATCATGTGTGTCTCATGGTTCTATCGGTACTATTACGGAATGACTTAATAAGGGAATTAATTCATAATAATCACATATTTTCACGTAGTACTAGTTTTTCTCTTCGAGCGTATCCCTTTGTAATTGAATGTCCAATGAATCGAACAACGCACACCCCAAACCCCACAATTTTCCAATATACCTAATTCTCTTCTATTGAGGTACCATTCCCTTCTAAATTGATGTTCTTATCGCTTTTCTCAGTATATTAAACTGAATAAACACATTGTCAGAGGTTCTCAGTCAACTTTGTCACTGTAGAAGCTGATCAAATACGTATGGGTTCGAAGTCATTCCCTTTTGTCCATTTTTTCCACTAAAAATGCCGTAAGAACTATGATGTTAAGAAGAAAGAATTCGTATTTTTTCCCGCACCCTGCGTCTGTGGAACGATCTTCCCCCGACAGTTTACCCAGCCACTTACGACATGAATAGATTTAATTCTAAAATATTGGATTCTATCCACCTTCCCGTAGCCTATTTTCCTAGTACCTACATAAGTAGAGGCCATGCCTCTAAATTAAAATTAATTAAAAATTAATTAATTTCTTACTCGAACAAAAGTGAAAGTCGAATAATTGGATACTCTAATGGTGTGTATGTCTGGGATGAAACTAGTGCATACCGAATAGCACACGAAGTAGCATCTTGCCGTTTAAATCACGTACAGACTGTGAAATCCCAAATACACAGTATAACTTATAGTGACATGTGCACTAGTCAAAATAGAAAAATCTGATCAAGAAAGTTTAAAAGATGAAAAGTGTTTGGAGTGGTAGAATTAGCAATCCGCAAAACAAGTTTCTTATATGCTCTACAGAATAACATCAATATTTAGTCCTTGAAATGAAACATTTTTTCAACTCAACCTCTGGAGAGAGGGCTTAAAAAGAAAGAATGGAGAAGCCGTTAATTGGTAGTTCGAGGTGCTGAAATTAAACTTATGTTCTCAAAAGGCTGATAATGAAAATTGTTAAAAAAAAACTCAATTTACAAAAAAAAAAAATTTTTTATTTTGAAAGTGAGGCAAGTACATTTAGTAAATAAAAAAGCTCGACCTCTTTTAATCAGACCACAAATACTATTCGATTATAAACTTACATTCTCTAGGATCACAAAATACTAAAAGCATATCTTCTTTTAACACTTATCCGTATTTTTATATTTAATGAAATGTAAACCTTCAAATATATTTTGAAAAAAAAAAAAAACTGGACTTGCTCCACTTTCAAAATAAATGGCTGATATATGTCTGTAAATAAAGCAATTTTGTTTACTGTTAAATTTTTTTTATGTTGTTAATATTGCATGAAACGATATAATGTATTCGATGGTCATAAATGTCATTTTTGTTTCTGACAAGTGGCGCATACTAAAAGTAAAAAAGAAAAAAATTTTTAAACATTTGTTATTCTAAACAATTGCGTTTAAGTACCAGCTATTTGCATTGCGTTTCTTCCTTTTTTTTAAATTTTGTTTAACATAAAAGTTAAGACAAAAACCATTTAAAAATTAAGAAAGAGAAGGATAATACAGAAATTTAAAAAACTTAATGACTTATAAGAATTGTAAAAATAAATTACTACTAATGAAATCCATTATTATATGTCTCAAAGATATACTATATGTACGAGTATGTCAGAAAAACTGCAGTCTTCTTAATTTTTATTTTTTTCTTATTTATTCCTGTTTTTAATGATAAAAGTTGTAGACAGGGCTGCCAGATGAAATTCGCAGAAAATCGTAATTTTTCCGATAAATTTTAAAAATATACTCAAATCAGTTTCGAAAAATCGTTAAAAAGATCGTCAAAGAACTCGTAACAAAAAACAATCAAGTTTTTAGTGTTTTCAACTTTTATATATAGTACCTAAGTATACAAAGGGTCCGCCATCTAACGTTTTTTTTTTAACTAGTGCTTATTTCGTGAATGGTAATATTTAGCTTATGTCTGATTTGACAGATAATTAGTTTTATGCTTCCGCTGAACGAATATGGTTGTGTATACGCCTGAACAACGCTGGGAAATATTGCGACATTACTTTGAAAATCATGGTAAAGTTGCCGAATGTGTGCGATGTGTTCAGATGAAGCTCATTTTGATCTTGGCGGGTAGGTAAACAAACAAAATTGTCGCATTTGGGGCACAGAAAACCCGCACGCATACATTGAATAGCCGATACACACAAGACGAGTCACTGTTCGGTGCCGATTTTGATCCAGAGGCATAATTGGGCCATTTTTCTTCGAAAATGAGCAAGGAGTGGCCGTTACAGTCAATGGCGATTATTATCGGGCCATGTTAAACGAATTTTTGTTCACAAAAGTTGAAGAGGAGGATATTAGCAACATTTGCTTTCAACAGGAGGCCCCTACGTGCCACACAGCCGAAGCTGCACTCGATGTTTTGCGCCCTGTTTTTGAAGATCGCATTATCAGCCGCAGAGCTGATGTATTTGGGCACCTCGGAACTGCGATTTGAAACCGTTGGACTATTATTTGTGGGGTGCCGTCAAACATAGGTGTTACGCTAACAAGCCAGAGACAATTGACGCTTTAAAGGACAATATTCGTGAAGCCGTTGGTGAAATACAGTTGCACACAATCGATAATGTGCTTAAAAATTGGACCGATCATGTAGGTTAGTGCATGGCCAGCCGAGGCAGCCATTTGAATGAAATTATTTTCCATTATTAACCGGAAGGATTGTACTTTCAAATAAAAAAAGAAATTTGAGAAAATATTCAGTAGTTTTTTTTATACAAAAAATAAAAATAAATTATTTGGCGGACCCTTTAGTACATATAATAAATTACATATTTTTAATGCGTGCTCCATTAAGTCCACTTTTAGGAATTTAATATGCATTTCCTACACAATTTGGTGTTTATTTTGTTACAAAATAGACATATTATTCTTGGATAATAATTCTATAAGTTTTTGTTGAGGTTATTTGACAACCATAAAAAGGGTGGCCAAATTTGAGGTTAGGAAGTTTATAGGCTTAAAAACACACTTTTATTTAACAAATTCAGTTCTATCCATACCAGTATAAAATAGAAATATGGGAATTAATAATTAAATAAGATGTCAAGCAAATGTCTACCTCTAGCACCTCGGCAAACGGCTGATCTTTTCACAAAATTTTGAACCACATTTTGCAATAAAGCTTTGCATATCTATATATAATATATATAATGCACCGCCAAATTTCATCTTTCAGAGTGTCAGTTGTTTGTGGTTTGTTCACGTAGACCAGATCTTTCTAACAGCCCCGGAAAAAATAATCCAGCGACGTTAAATCACAAGAACGAGGCGGCCAATTGACATCGCCAGATCTAGAAATTACGCGACCGAAATTTTTCATGCAATAACTAAATTGTTTGTCTGGCTGTGTGGCTTATGGCCACAAAAAATTGTTTATCATGGTTAGATAGCGCAGAGAATTCACGGTGATGGCGTTTCCTTGCTCATTTTCGAAAACATACTGGTCGATGATACCGCCTAACCACAAACTGCGACATACGGGTACTTTCACTGGATGTTGTAGTTTTTCGAGGACTGTTTTTGGAATTTGTGAGCCCATATCCGACAATTTTGTTTGTTTACATAACCGCCTGATTGAAAATGGACTGGGAAAAAGCTGCTCGAATTTTACGAAGTGATACAGTATAATTTTCACCATTTTGATGTTAAATTTTCACAATTAAAATTCTTTGTTTAAGTAATAGCGTTCGATAGTTAAAATTTCCCAATTTTTTATTAAATAAGTGTCAAAGTTTGACAGCTAAATTTTTGGCATTTCATTATTTGACAGCCAATTTACTTTCTAACCTCAAATTTGCCCACACTGTAAAAAACTTCGATATTTTGTTTTTTTTTTTCATTTTTTCTTGCTACACGACTAACACTACTACATATATCAAAATCATCATTTTAGAAGCAAAAAACGTCAATCGTCATTTTGCCAAAATTTTGTTAAAAAATCGTCAAAATGACAATATACGAGTTTATTGTCAAATCTGGCAGCTATGGCTGTAAAGCTTTACTATCTTTTCTTTTTTAATATGAAACTTATACTTTCTAAATATGTCTTCGAAATGTTATCCTTTGGCTAACTGGATTTCTTAAAATAATCATTATCGAAATACACACGCACATACACACACATACACACACATACATATATTATAAAAAACAATTTCATGTTCAGGATAATGAGGTTGAAATTTATGATTTGGGTTGACATAAATGATTTCGGTATCGTTTTATTACTCGTATTTACGACCATAATTGTCTCTTTGTCTGAAGGGGTTTTTATGTCTTTAAGTCCCAGGAGGGTTTTTTCTCCATTAAAGTATATTAGAATGTAATAAAATGTTAATATAAAATTATTAAAAAGAACTGTAATACGATAACAAATTGTTAGCAAATATTTGAAGAAAAAAAGAAGAAAAAAGCGTTAAATTTAAATTCACTAACCTACCCATGATATTTTAGTAAAATGAAATACTTTTGGCAATATCACAGTGTCATAGACATATTATCAGTCTAGCGAATAATGCAAATTCAAATGGTTTTAAGATTTTTACAGAAAAACTAAACTCAGTTAAATTTAAATAATATTACCAATATTTGTTGGTATAGAGGCAATAAGCCTGTAGATATCAACTTCTTTAACTTAAAATTGTTATCAACTTTAATTGTTATTTACAGGTTTGTGTTCTTATTTTATGGATGAAGATACTTGATTAGTCTTAACCTTTGTCAACTCATATACTACCTTGATCAAAAATTTCCCGGAATTACTCCCGTTTGGCGGTCCCATCTTTCCGATTAAATTTTTTTTGTTAATTTGTACATCTATTGTTGAAATTCTCGCTAAATCTTAGCATCACAGCTTGACATTTGCATTTTTTATATTCGGTTTTCTTCGATTTTTCCATTATTTCCTCTCGGCTGCTGAAACTCGTTTCCCGTAATGGTTTTTTAGGGGAGCCAAATCAGCTGAATTCTGTGGCTATGAGATGATATTTGTTGCATTTGTTGTCAATTTCGTAAATTTTTCGGCGGTGCGTTTTCATGGTGCAAAACCTACGAGTTTTCTGCCCACAACTCTGGTTCTTTCGGCGAATTACTTCACGCAAACGTCTCATAACGCCCAAATAATACTTTTTGTTTACTATCTGGCCTTCTGGTAAAAATTCATAATGGATTACACTTTTGTAATCTATGGAAACAGTGAGCATTGCCTTCTTTTTTTGACGGAAAACGAGGTGGTTTTTTTGGTCTCGGCTCATTTGGTGAACGCCATTCACTTGCCTGATATCTGGATTGCGTGTCGTACTCATAAAACCGTGTCTCGTTTCCAGTAATGATCCTTTTGGTGAATGTCGGATCGGATTCAGCCTCGCCTAACATGTCTTTTGCAACCTCAACACGGTCAAAATTGCAAAAAATCGCCAACACACATAGAGATAGATGTACACTTGGCTAGATAGCTTTTGCAAATGTCAAGCTATGATGCTAACATTTAGCGGGAATATCAACAACAGATGTACCCACTTAACAAAAAACTAAAATCGGAACGATGGAACCGCCACAAGGGGGATATTCCGGAAACTTTTTGGTCAAGGTAGTATTCAATTTATAAGACTGGTTGTGTTGTTGTTTAATACTTTTGTGAATATGAGTTCAAAAATTGTTTAATTTGCGACTCGAAATTAATTTCTCTTCTACCCTTTCTTGGTTGCAATATTGCCGTAAAGAAACAACTTCAATGAGTGTTCGTAAGGTAATCATTTTAAGAAATTTTCTGTATTTTTTGTTAATTCCCCAAATTTCTTACCACTATTACATACTCGTACATATTTATATTATTCCGCTTCCATTTAATATATGGAATTTCTCACCCAATTCCATGGGGAAATTTAAACTCATTCAAGAGCAATTTGTTTTGCAATTTCCCTACAAGAGCTTGGCAATAAAAAAGTGTTTAATTTAATATGATTTACGGGTAAAAATAAAGAAAACATGTTCACTGTCCTGATTGATGATGATTTGTGGTGCTTATGAAATTCATTGAAATTTTTTGATTAGGAAGCAATTGCTTTCACACAAATATTGTTTACGAGTGAAGATATATTTTCCTGCTTAATATTAAATTTTTGCTATCTCCTTTACTGCAAAAAGGAATATTTCATAAATAATCAGGTGATTGAATATTTGTTAAGGGTTACAGGAATTTTTTAAATTTTTTATTTTTATTTTTTATTTCTTTGTATGGATTCTTTTTATATTAACAAATAATAAATATATCTTGCAAAGCATTGTTGAATTTCATATTTTGATTGATTAGATTCCCAAGTCACAGGAAACCTTAGAATTAGCGAAAGTGAAAACATAATTTTTTAAAACTTTCTACAAAAGCAGAATATATATAGAGAGGATGCCATTTTATGCTATGTTCGCACGACACCAGTTTTTCGTCATTCGTTCTCTCATTCAGATAACAAACCTCGATTATGATTATTAGTTATATAAATATCCATACAAAATCTTTCTGTTACCCTTTGTATTACTTCAAATTCAGTCTCCCTAATTTTTATAGGACGTAGATCAAAAGAGTTTGGCATACTTTTCAGCTCTTAATCATAATGTTTTAATTATAGATTTAACTTAGCAAATTTATTAAATTGACCTCCCTAAAGTATGCTGTCAGGTACAAAAGATAAACAAAAAAAAGTAAGCGGAATAAAGACAACAAACAAAACAATGGCCGCTCGCTACATTGACTTCATATGCTAGCTGTCAAAAGGTGCCGTGCGAACGAATTAAGTAGTGAAAACAGAGAATGAAGTAATCCGAAGTCTCGTGCGAACGTAGCAATCTCTCAATTATAATTATTACTACACATCACAATCTAAACTGTAATTAATTTTTACACTTCCTTTCTGTTAGCTTGGCAGCTCTTTCGAATTGTTTTGAAAATGTGTGAGTTCTGTTCAAAGGAAACTATGGTTTGGAAATTATGCTTATTTTTGATTGAATGGGAACCTCAATAAGCCAAATTTCCAATCAAATTAACTGCGTTGGCACTACATCCATAAAAATAGAATATTTTTTGTAGATTTTTAACTGCTGGTGTGCCTCTTTCATATTCAATCAATTTCAGTTTCCACGAAATCAACAACTTGTGTTGGTTAACAGAACTAACTTACGCTTCGAATATCATGTCATTAAAATAACACCAGAAATTCTTAAAAATGTAGTCAATAATTGGATTGACAGACAGCTAGTCATTTATCAAATATAATTTCATAAACATTCATTGCAGTTGAACAGTCACACACACACACTTGAAGTTTCTCACCTTAAGCACCTAAATCTTTTTGAAAGCCTTCTTATACTCTTAACAATTAAAAAAAATATCCCTTCATACTACACATAAAATTATGACAAGTTTAGTTATGAAAAAAAATATTTACTCTGACAGCTTATTTGTTACGGCACGCGTGCTTGTGGTAACTTAAACTATAAAAATTTTAAAAGTAAAAGAAAAAAAGGCCAAATTTTTCGAAATATGCGTTTAATGCACGATTTAAAAAATAAAAACAATAAAAATCTTACGCTGTCAGTGTTATATGTTCTCATATACCGAATAGAAAAATTCACGAGAATGCATTTAAAGTTTCATATAATCATATAACTGTCATAGAGAAGGATAAGAAATTTCTTGAATCTTTTAATAAGATTTACTAAATAAAGAAAAATGGTCAGTCTATTTACAATGAGATATTTATCTACAATAACAATAGAACTTAAGTTTTAATAATTATCACAAAATACGTTCTTATCAAGGGTGGGCAAATTTGAGTATAGGAAGTAAATTTGCTTAAAAACATTTTTTTTTTTAAATTCAGTTTCATTCATTTCAATATAAAAAAGAAGTATGGAAATTAATAATGGAATATGATGTCGGACGAAAGGCCACCTCCAGCACGTCGGCAGACGTCCGCTATTTTCACTAAATTTTGAACATGTCAATGAGCACCGAATTTAATCTTTCAGAGTGTCAGTTGTTTGCGGTTTGTTCTTGTAAGCCCGGTCTTTCAAATGGCTCCAGTGAAAATAGTGCAGCGGCTTTAAATCAAAAGAACGAGGTGGCCTACTGGTATCGCCAAACCGAGAATATCGCCAAATCATGCAATAACTGAATTGTTTAGCTAGTTGTGTAGCTTGTGGCGCCGTCCTGTTGAAACTAAAAGCTACTGATATCAACATTTGCCAATTGTGGCCACAAAAAATTGTTTGTCATGGTTAGATAGCGCACAGAATTCACGTAGACGGCGTTTCCCTGCTCATTTACGAAAAAATACGGGCCGATGTTGCCGCCTAACCGCCTAACCGCTTACCAATCACTTTCTTTGAATGTAATGGTTTTTCGAAGACTGTTTGTGGATTTTGTGCGCCCCATATGCGACAATTTTGTTTGTTTACATAATCACCTAATTAAAAATAGGCCTACCTCATCACTAAAGATGATTTTGTTGAAAAAAGCTTTGTTTTCGTTCAGTTTTTCAATCAGCCTATTTCCAAATGTTCGACGCAAGCAATGGTCAGCCGGCTTTAATTCTTGAACGAGTTCAATTTTATAAGCGTGAAAAATGTTGCGCAAAATTCCTCTGGTGATGCCCAGGCTTATTTTCAACACTTTGTTGTACAGCGGTTATGTTTGTACCACTACGAGCGTATTGTTTTGATCTATTGTCGGCAACAGTACCGTGTGCCTTGAATTTAGCGATTAAATTACGCACAGCGGTCTCAGTAGGAGCCTGATTGCGAGAAAACGCTGCTCGAATTTTACGAAGTGATTACTGTATCACTTCACCATTTTAGTATTAAACTTTCACAATTAAAATTATTTGTTCAAGAGTGTAGCGTTCCATAGTTAATAGTACCAATTTATTTACTAAATATGTATCAAAAGTTGACAGCTCAATTCTTGATAGCCAATTTACTTCCTAAACTCAAATTTTCCCACCCTGTGTATTAAAATAATCTTGGTGTGTATAAAAGCCGGGTGTTAGGTTTAATGTAAATAAAATCATAACTTCCTGCAATCCAAAAACAAAAGCTTACTTTCTTGTAAAATTTTATAAATTTCTGTAAAAAATATATAAATAATTCATAGAAAAGCATTTACTTCGTGGAATCCATATCCATAATTGATTACCAAAAGAGTTGTGAAAAACGTTTTTGGCATTTTTTAAGAAATAAGAAAAATCATGAAATATTCAGTTTAATTTTTGTCTTGAACAAGTTAAGCAAAAAATGTATTGAAAAGGGGTTGCTCGTAACAAAGTATTTCAATTATGTTGGAGATACGAAACAATATGGATTTCATTTCATTTCATGTTTCATAAATCCCTAATAAACATCTGTATCCGCAAAATATTTCTTAAGAATTTGTTGCTGCGGGCAACTTTTATGCGTATAGCAACTGATTAATATTTAATTTAAAAAATAAATTATATATACATATTGTCACCTAAAACGCAAACGGCCCTATTTAACATTTTGAAAATTTTACAGGAGAGGCAAAAAACTAATTAAAATAAAAAGTATAGTTTTAATCAGCGAGATTTTTACCAATATTTGAGATACAATTTTTATATTTTGTTTACTTTTACTTATAAACCAATATCGCGTTTTGACAATTGACAATGTTATGTATTATTTGCGTTTGCCATATAATCGCTTTTGTAGATAGGGCCGTTTGTTTTTTGGTAGTAAAATCGCTAATTTTAGTCGGAAGAGTCCAAATTTATTTGTGGTCCTTTGTTTTGATGAAATACCTCAGAATTAATGAAAAAGTCGATTTTGAATATTTTGTTAGTTAGGGCCGGTTGCATTTTAGGTGACGATATGTACACATATATATAGGGTCCGCCAAATAATTTTTTTTTTTTTTTTGAAAACGCTATAAAAAAAACCACTGAATATTTCCTCAAATTTCCTTTTTTATTTGAAATACAATCCTTCTGGTTAATAATGGAAAATAATTTCATTCAAATGGCCACCTCGGCTGACCATGCAGTAGCCTACACATTGCGTTCAATTTTAAGCACATTATCGATTGTGTGCAGCTGTATTTCACCAATGGCTTCACGAATATTGTAATTTAAAGAGTCAATTGTCTCTGGCTTGTTGGCGTAACACTCATCTTTGACGGCACCCCACAAATAATAGCCCAACGGTGTCAAATCGCAGCTCCGAGGTGGCCAAACGACATCAGCTTTGCGACTGATAATGTGATCTTCAAAAACAGGGCGCTAAACACAGAGTGTAGCTTCGGCTGTGTGGCACATAGCGCCGTCCTGTTGAAGCCAAATGTTGCTAATATCCTCCTCTTCAATTTTTGTGAACAAAAATTCGTTCTACATGGCCCGCCATTGACTGTAACGGCCACTCCTTGCTCATTTTCGAAGAAAGATGGCCCAATTATGCCTCCGGACCAAAATCCGCACCAAACAGTAACTCGTCTTGGGTGTATCGGCTATTCAATGTATGCGTGCGGATTTTCTGTGCCCCAAATGCGACAATTTTGCTTGCTTACATACCCGCCAAGATCAAAATGAGCTTCATCTGAAAAGATGATTTTTGATTCTGCAACATTACCATGATTTTCAAAGAAATGTCGCAATATTTCCCAGCGTTGTTCAAGCGTATACACAACCATATTCGTTCAGCGGAAGGGTAAAACTAATTATCTGTCAAATCAAACATGAGCTAAGTGTTACTATTCACGAAATAAGCAATAGCTGACAAAAAAACGGTAGATGACGGACCCATTATATATATAAATTGTTTATATGCAGATTTAAATATAAGCAAGAAAATTTCCAGTGAAGAAGACAGCAAAAAGGTAAAATGCTTCATAAAATCGAGTAATAACCTTTATTATTCCTACCTAAGCCCACATAAATGACAATTTACTTATACTTTTTTGCCATCTTGACAGAATTGGTTAACGACAGAATTTTACTTCCGGCAGTATATTGATTAGAAAAGTTACATTTTATCCATAAAAATCTTTTAGACCGCAATTAATAGAAATAAACTCTTTTATTATCTTATTAACATACAGCCGTAATTAAGCATTTTCTTGGTATTAAAATTATTTTCTTACCCCATATGCTTTTTATGATTCTTAAGGGTTTTTGGAAAAAAAAAATTTTGTTTCTTGAAACTTTCTTCTGTTCTCTACGTTGATTTGACACTGACACTCTAATTTCACATCAATCATACGCCAAAGTATCATATGCCTCCTGGGAGTTATTTAGCACTTCAATCAAACGCCTTAATCTACTAAAAACAATAAAAAGAATTTAAGTAGAAAGCAACAGTATTTTCATATACATTCTTAAAGATTAAAGATTAAATATCAATTGATAATAATAAAAAGAAAAAAAAAATAAAACAAATATTTTCTAACAAATACTGCAAAATATTAACCGTAAAACACACAATGTTTTCACATTCTTAAGTTGGCAGTTTTCTTCAATTTTATTTTTCTGTGTAATATTTCGTTAAGTTTGTCAAACTTATAAGTTATTGAGTAACTTATATATAAGAATTTATTTATTAAATGTCAATAATTTAACATTTACACACATAAATATCAAATATATAAGTCAAATAATTATATGCACATGTATGTAGCTTATGACATTATCATGCGCAAATTTGCATAATTTGCACAAGTAGAAGACACGTGGTTTTACGTTTTTAACTTTACTGTAGTGTTGTGGTAGAATAAAATAAAATTTGTCAGAAAAATTTGTACGTAATAAATATGTGTTCTCTTACATGTGGACCATTATATTTAAGAAAAATTGTGAAACAACCTAAGGCCTCTATAAAGCGGTCTCATACATTAGAGAGTTAATTGTAGGAAAACACTTAAAACCCAATTATTATCTTTGTCATGCAAATATTATCTGTGCAATTGTTTAAAATATTATAACAAAATGTAATTTATAATTATTATTTTATTACCTTGTTATTATCAGGTATAAATTTATTTTATACTTTCAAATGTGGTATGTGTAGGGTAGTCCAACCGTAATGCACGATATTAATTGTGAGTCAGACCTAAACGTCAAGTTTTTTGCCCAACTTAATTCGGCATTTCTTTGTTTCAGTGTTTGACAAATTCAACCATGGAGAGATACACAATTGAGCAGCACGTTAAGTTTGTTGAAGCCTTTTACAAAAATGGGCGTTCAAACAAAAATGTATATCGTGCACTTCGTGCTTTTTTTCGTCAGCACGATCGACCAAATGTGTCCACAATCGAGAACATTGCGCACACAATTCGGCAAACCGGCTCTGTAGGAAATGTGGAAACACCTGTGCATGCTCGCCCAGTTCATTCTGCGGAAATCTTTGCTATTGTTCATGCTAGTGAAGCAGAAGAGCCGTCAACTTCGACTCCTGGTCGTGACCACTAATTAAACATCTCACGAATGTCACTACTGCAAATATTGAATAAACACTTGAATATAAACGATTTTTCTCCGTCACTCCTCTAGCTGGCGTATTGGCTTTCCACAATGCATTAATTTGATCTTTCAAGCTAAGTAGATGATTAATCCGCTGTAGCTTCTTCCATATGATTTTGATTAGTGGTGACGATCCTTGCTAATTGGTGGCGATCTTTACTTTAGTATTGTAATTTTCTCCTTGTTGGTGGCGGGTTTTACTATTCATTCGTTTGATATTTGCCATCATGGCCAGAGGTATGCGGAAAGATCAGGGGGGCCTCTTCTTTGTTTCTTTAGATAGAGTTGTTTGGAGGGAAGTCGAAGCCTCTTTATTAAACATTCGAAACCACAACTATATTTTCCTTCGTATGTACTCTGCTGCGGCTAAACCCTGGGTCATTTGTGTTGTTATGCGTGCGCCCTAAACACTACACAACGCTACTTCCACGATTACAAGGTTTAATTGACTCAAGAGCTGAAGCCTACTGACCATTTCAAGCGTCGTCAATAGGCCAAATGGTTAGTTGAACAGACAGAATTGTATGGTGACTTTACAAAAAAAATCAACTTAAGAGACAAGGCACACTCTCGTCTCAGTGGATTCGTTAACAAGCAGAAGCAAGAGATTATTGAAAAGCCTATGCATCTACAAACAGTAACTGTTTGGTGCAGTTTATGAGTTGACGAATAAAACAATCACTCTTTTGCGTGAGAAATTCAATGGCCGTGTAGTCTAATGTCGTGGTCATGTTAATTGGTGGTCACGATCATGTGATTTGACACCGTAGGACTTTTTTCTTTGCGGATATTAAAAAGAAAAAGAGTCCGTTCTACGGAAAACTTTGCTATTGTTCATGATAGTGTAGCAGAAGAGCCGTCAACTTCGACTCGTGGTCCTGACCAATAATTAAACATCTCACGAACGTCACTACTGCGAATTTTGACTAAAGCCTTGAATTTAAACGATTTTTTTCCGTCACTCTTCTAAGTGGCGTATTGGCTTTCTACAAGGCATCGATTGCTTTGTTTCAATTTCTTTAATCAATTTGATCTTTCAAGCTAAGTAGATGATGCTTTCTTTGAGGATATTAAAAAGAAAAATTTTTCGTCAATAAGCCAAGAACAACTCAAGAGCTGAATGATGAGATAATTCGGCACATTAACGACATTGAGCTGCAATTATATCTCAGCATCATTGAAAATATGTATCAACACTACCAATATTTATTTCGCACACATTTGCTATAGACCCTTCTATCATAAGAAAAATTCTCTGAAACTTTTTGTTTCATTTAAAATTAACATCGTGCGTTTTGGTTTGACTACCTTTTACATGCATGTATATAAGAACTAGAATTCAAAAAAAGTTTCATTTCAAATAATATTAAAAAAATAATACAAAAATATTTTTACATTTTGCCAAAATTGAATTTCTCTTTAATGGTTTTTGGGAAACTCATATTTATTTACGTTTTAGTGGTCCTACTTAAGGTTTTTGTTTTTAATTTTACCAAAATACTTCAGTTTTTATTTATTTTTATTTTATTTTTTGTCTACTTCAGATGTAATTAAAATAAATTTATTATTTCAGTATAAGACAAAACCAACTAAAAATGCATAAATTCATTTCTCCTACGAGATTTATTATCAACGGAAATATGTGTGTAAACTTGAAAGTTTTTGTCCAAATAAACTTGTGCTCTGTTGCGGGCTTAATAACAATTGTTGCAATTGTCGTATTTTTTTCATCGTTCAATTAAAACAAAACAAAGTTAATTTACGTTCAGCTCATAAATCTAAAACGTTGTAATTTTATTAAAACAACACCATAGATATTTATACATTTTTGAAATAGAAAAATTGCAAACTCTTGCCATAGCGATATTTGGATGACTTCCGTTATGGTAGAGAGCACACAAATATCTAGATAAACCAAGTCTAGAAATAACGAACACCGTTAAGCAAAAGCTACAAATATTCATCAACAAGTGCCTTAGAATCATATACAGGGTAATCTGGCCCAACAATATTCTGAATATCCTTAAACCTAACTGAAGAGTAAGTTATAGCACAACAAATAAAACGTAGAAAATGAAGCTGAAGAGGTCGGTTAGCATCACAAGTATGTGCAATAGAGTAGAATATTTGGTGCTCAAAATGCTGTGTCGATTACAAAACACTTAGGGATGCATAAGGACAATACGGTTTTACATGGGAATGCACTTGAGCAATACTGACAGCGCGATTAAAATGGAGATGCTGCACACGATTTCATTTTTAGGCTCATTGAAAGGGACCTACAGTTTAACGCCGACTCTGAATCGCAAATGCATTAGAGAAGTTTTTAATAGTAGTAATACTCATAGCACATTTACTAACTAATGTTATGAGGTGACACCGTGCTGTTGAAAAACTCTTTCTTTTTTCAGATTGTCGGGCCTGGTATTGAACTAGAGACCTTCTGGTTGGTAAGCGGGTGTCTTACCCACCATACCACAGCGGCACAATAAACAAAAAAAATCTGAAAGCAATGTTGAAATGTATAGCGTGTTTTTTATGCAGGTATAGAACTTTGAGTTGGCATTACTTTTCAAGATGGCGACCGACTTAATAGGTGTCAAGTGATTTATTCTCAGCTTGGTTTGGCAATTCATTATGAGTAGACTTACGCCCGGCGTAGATTCGTCGAATGGGCCCAAAACGAGATTGCCGTTGTTCCCAATTTTCATAAGCGAATTTTGTTTAGCGATGAGGCGCACTTCTGGTTGAATGGCTACGTCAAGAAACAAAACTGCCGGATTTGGAGTGAAGGTAATCCTCAAGTGTATGTGGAAACAACTTTACATCCAGAAAAACTGACTGTTTGGTGCGCTTTATGGGCTGGTGGAATCATTGGTCCGTACTTTTTCAAAAACGATGGTGGCCAGAACATTACAGCCAATGGTGATCGGTATAGAGCCATGATTACTAACTTTTTCATTCCTGAATTGAATAACCATGATGTCCAGGAGAGGTGGCTTCAACAAGACGGCGCAGCATGTCACACAGCTCGTGCCACAATAGATTTATTGAAAGACACTTTTTGGACTTATAAGTTGGCCTCAAAGATCTTGTGATTTAACACCGCTAGACTATTTTCTGTGGGGCTATGTAAAGTAATTGGTCTATGCGGTAAAGCCAAAAACGCTTTACCATTTGGAAGACAACATTCGCTGTGTTATTGCCGATATACGGCCACGAATGTTGGAAAAGGTCATCGAATATTGGACGTCCAGATTGGACTACATCCGCGCCAGCAGTGGCGGTCATATGCCAGAAATCATATTTAAGATGTAATGCCACAAGATTATCTTTCGGATAAATAAAATTCATGTCAATCGAATAATCCATCTTTGTTTTATTGCAAGTTAAAGTTCTATACCTCTATAAAAAACACCCCTTATTTGGTTTTTGGAATTTATTGTTTCTGCTGTTTAAGAAATAAATAAAAAAGTTATTAAATTAGTAACTATGCTTTAAACTCATAGACGACAGCAGGCTACGGACTACTAGCTACAGCTGCTTTTAATCTTGATGTCGTTTCCAATATATTTAAGTGGCTGCCTACACGTCTACAAATGCTGCTAACGGCAATTGTAGTCGTGCAGCCTGCTGTCGTCTATGTGCGAAGTAGCCAGATATTTAATTGACAAAAATAGTACATTGGGGAAAAATGAGCAGTACAATTAATAAAAAAGCACATTATTTTTTAAATCAAAACGCCTTAAAAGTTCATTAAATGGAATAACAATTAAAACATTAAAGAATGTGTGTACCGCTGTGGTATGGTAGGTAAGACAGCCGCCTACCAACTTGAAGGTCCCTGGGACCATCTTAAAAAAAAGAAAAAAGTTTTTCGACAGCGATGTCACCTCATAATATTAATTAGTAACTGGTTATGAGTATTACTTACTATTGAAAACTTCTCTAATGCATTTGCCGTTCGGAGCCGGCGTTAAACTATAGGTCCTTTTCAATGAGTTTAAAAATATTATCGGGTGCAGCTCATGTTCCTTCATGGAATGTTATGGGAATTGATATATACATTAAAGAATATAAAAATACGATCATTTGCTATAGAAAGTCTAACGACTGGTTAGCCAGAGTGTACCCGTACGGTTACATTGAGGTACATATTGGCCAAAAAAGCGTAAGTACTACTTTATATAAACATTTTATAAAACCATTTCTTTTTATGTCCAAATTTTTACAAAAAAGATTTCAAACAAAATATAGTGTAAAAAATACAAGATATTTTAATAAATAAATTTGAAAAACTAAATGATAAAAAACAAATCTTTGTATTTTTCGTCTGAGAGTTTCCACAATGTACCTGTGGTTCACAATTTAGACAATTTGATTTTACCACATATGGTATGAATTTTGAAGCCACATTACTCTATTAATCTTAGATTAATAAAATTATGAAAAAAGTGTTATATGGGCTCTAAAACGGCGTCGTAAATATGTATTTTATCGGTATGTTTCAAGCTACTTTTTTCCTGGGCTAAAATACTTATGTTTTATTAAAAACGTCTAACAGAAAAAAAGTACAAAAAGCTAAAACAGAAAGTAATTTAGCGTACTTTTGTAGCTGTTATGCAGAAAGCAGTACATTGACTAAAAAATGTACGCGCACTGCTGAAAAAAGTACGTCTGGCTACCCCATCTATATGTTTAATGTGGTTTAATATTCTTTTTATATTTTTTAAAAAATAAAATAAATTTAAACAAATAAAAAGGAATAAATAGTACCTTTAATTATATAATAGTTACTTTGTGAATAATATTTATTATTTTATGAAATCAGCATCAAAATACATTACCTCTGAATATATTGCTTAAAAACATACAGACACACAATCACACCATACAAAATTAAATGAAATTTGCTGCTATTATAACAAACAACAATGAAACTGTTTTACTTTTTTAATTAAATACATATTCAGAATTTCATTTCATTGAATATCTTTGAAAAATTCGATTGAAAAATATTTTCTATTTATTTACAGTCAATACTCAATAAAAGAATTTAAATATTCTACCATGTAATGCGTTCGTGTAACACATGTAATAAATATGCAACAGACCTATTGGTAAAAGCTCTTGTTTGCTAATAAATAACTACAGTGAGAGAAAGAGAGAGAGAGAGAACTGTATTTTTAATTTTATGATATGTAACGTTTAATGGAGGCAATGAAATCATTAACATCAACCATTTAACTGACAGACACCTAATAAGGTGTTTCACTTTTACAACTGATAAATGTACCATAAAATAGTAGTAAATTTTTGTGTAGTTGTTATTGGTCAAGTTGGAATTTATTGCTGCCAGTGTGTGTTAACAAGCGAGATCTTTCTTGGGTTTTAATGCTTTTTTATTCTGTTTTAATTCTAAGTGCAAATTAAACATTTTTGAAATATGCGTCACTACGACGAAAATAGTCATTATTTGTATGCAATTTTTTTTTTTTAATAAGTTTCAAAGTGGCAGGATAGAGAGAGAATTTAAATTGAGAAGTATGCCTTGTTTGAAAGAAAATGGTGAACAAGCCTACATACATCGTAATATGAGAAGTAAGCTATGATATATTATTTTTAATGATTTCAATACGAGACAGTACTAAATAGAAATATCTTCTCTTAATCATTATTCTTATGGCTCATTGTTCTTATGGCAATAAAAAGTTTTTTTTTTAATAAAAATAAATAAAAAAGAAGATAATGATTTTTCCTAATTAAAATAGAAGAATTCCACTATTTATTAAACACTCAAATAAAAACGAATTAATATTTCTATGCACTCATTAATATCTTTAATAATTAACAAAATAATATAAAGATAAGCATAATGGATCACATCCGACTGACTAATTAATAGAACGCAGCACAATAAAGCTATATTTGTAGTTTGCGTGACTGTTTTTTTTTTTTTTAGCAAAATTCTTTACAAAGATATCGTGCCGTAACCACCAGAAAGGGTTAACCAACAGAAATAAAATTTTACAGGAGAAAGTTTTTTTTTAAATATCTTTGATTTTTCTGCAGTTAGTACCATGAAATTTAGTACGTAAGTGTTATTTTTCCCGATATGCATAATACAGCTTATATTGCTTACATTTTATTATATTAACGATAGCTCTTGTCACTTAAGCTATTTTTGCTATCAATTTTACAACCTATTGCTGATATATGTGTCAGTTAAGCTAAAAACTCTTTTTTTTTTTTAAATAAATGTATGGTATTTATATTTATATAAACAGTGGTGGACATTGGGTTAGCACATTATCTAATGTACTTTTTGGAATCAAAAATTGTTAACGTGTTTATTATTTTAATTATTTTTATTTCTTAATATATCACTCGGGGTCCAAGAAATATGTAGAATTTGTTTGGTCTTGTTAGTTTCAATTCATTTATTTTGTGTTAAAATATTAATTAAGCACAAATTGAAAAAAAATGTGCTGCAAGAAAAAAAAACAAAAATACTTATTTGTTTTATTTAAAACTAAGTACTTGGTAGCATAACCCTTTTTCTTAATAACATCTTTACGTCTCCTTGGCATACTGTCTTTAAGCCCGATGCATAGTGCCTTTAGTATTGCTTAGCATTTGTTTCTAATTTTTGCTCACAAATCACTAAACAATAATGTGTTGTAGAGCAACATCATGGGTTCACTACAGGACTAAGATGTATTGATGAAGTCAGCCAATTAAAAATTTCGATTCTAGTTGGCTCTAAGCAACACTACATTGCACGTGAAATGTGTTTTGAATAATTATTATGCATAAAATGCCTTATAAGTGTCATGTTTTCCTCTACAAATAGGATCATTGTATTCAAAAGTATTTTCTTCTCAGCGTACTGATCCATGTGCGTTTCTATTTTGATGCTTTACTATCATGGACTAGGATTGAATGTCATATATATAAAATTTTCCATCAGATCCAAATCGAAGAAATTTGGATTAGTCACTCCAGAGGAAATTTTTCCAAAGGAGTGGTTGCTTCAGGGTGTGCTCAAGAAAAATAAAATTCGGAACTTCACGTTTTTTTTTTGATTGGTGTGCTTTATGTTGCATAATGCATCCAATCAATTTTTTTCCTTCTTCTAATTGTCCGCGAGGATACAATCAATTCCAAATTTTGTCGAAAACTTCCTTTGCATTGGAGTTGAGGATTTAAAGCGTCCTGCAACTAAGGCTCTTTAAATAAACGAGTATTTTTTACGAATTGTTTTCCTAGGCCCAGCGCACTGTGTTATACTTTTATATGTCCAATGGGCTCGAATATGAACTAATACGTTGTACACCATCTCCAGCTTATTTGATGAATAACTTTTAACGCTATGCCTTTGAGCACCCTTTATAAAATGTTTTTTTTTTTCTAACTGTTCACTAAACTTTTAAAGAGAATTTTAGCTTAACCAACAAGTTGCTGTCCTCAAATCTGTAAACAAATAAACAGTGTGAACTTAAGCTAAGATTGTTTTTGTTACAAATTTTTAACGGTACTTTGTATGACAATGACATTTTGAGAGATAATGCAGATGTTGTCAATGAATTCATTAAAAAAAAAAAAAAAACGAAAAACGAAAATCCAAAATTATGTTGGTTAAGCTTTTTTTGGCGGTTACGGCACGATATATAAAATAAAAGTTTGATTATGTCAACAACAAACTAATGAATTATTTCAAATGTATATTTTATATGATGAAAATGATAGATATGATGAAAATCACTCATAGCGCATTCTGTGAGTAAGTCATCAATCATTTCTTTAAAAATTTCTGGCGTTAGTCTATTAACGGCATAAAGTTTGTTGGTTTGAAACTGCTCAAAAGTAGCTACGTTGTTAACATAACACATTGGTAAACCTTGATTCTTGCAACCAAAATTTCTTTCGTCCCACCTTAATTTGGAAAAATAATGGACTTATGATCCTATCGTTGACTCATAATTCTTTATAAATAAACATTTTAGAACGCAATGCTGCCTTATTTTGCTTGTCTCATATAATTTAGTTAATTTGCCACAATTGGTAGCTAGACACTGTTTCAGCTCACTGGGGTCCAGTACTGATCCCACTGTGATGGCCATAGAATGTAGCGTCAAAGCTGACCTATATATACGTCCTGGACCGAACCGAACACACGAGAGTCATGCACAAAGGAAAAAAGCCCGCCGACATTTACATCAGCTACAGACTCCTTGGCAGTCCTAATACCCTAGAAATTTAGACACTGCCATAGGAAATGTTCGACAATCTCCTCCTCTTCCTCATCCTGACACTCCTGCAGTAATCATTGAAAGGTAGACCCAGTCTTATACCGGTTCCCAGTGATAACAGCCACCAGGATTCGCAGCCTATGCAGCGGCAATCTCTAGATAGGCTCCGAACGCAACCGATCGTATAGGGGCAGATTTGTCTTGATACAGAGTGTGGGAGTTCATTCACCCACCGTCTTTGTATTGCTGAATCCGGAGACTGCAAGAGGAAATAGGCACTCCAAGTAGATGGTCAATCTTCTGGTTGCTAAGGAGAGATTTTTACCCCTCTAGTTTGTATGCCACAAAATTCCCTCGAGTTTAAGAGTAACCCCTCATCAAAACAGTCTCTGAATGTCTCGACATCTCGTTTAGAGGCGACTGGATTTCACAAACCAGCCACGAAGTCGAGTAGACACCGGAGAGCGTCCTGATCGCAGCCTGACTTTCTGTACAGATCCGTATATCCACATCAAATACCCTATAGTACATCAACCAGTTCACCGATATCTTTAAGGCGAGACCTCCGCCTGTACGACATTGCCGTGGTCTGGAAGTTTAAAGCATACTCACACCCCATATGCGGGAATAAAGATGCCGCACTCGACACCTTACGAGGACTTCAACCCAACCATGTATACCTCAACAGAACTAGATCCAATTACCGACTCTGGTGGGATGCTCACAGAGAACACTCTACTCAGGAAGGGTTTGGGTGTACAGTAATTCACTCCACTAAGAATTGTATCCAAATAGCGTAAGATGCCCACAGGCCCATGACCCTAGTCAGGCAATGCCCCAGCTAACCTCAACCTTATTGCAGACATAATTGGCATCTGTTCAGCTTTTAGGGCCTCTGAGCATTACTCCTTTCAAAGGAGCACACCTGAGCGCCCCTGTAATCATCGTTGCCGCAATTCGTAGAACTCTCTCACACAAGCGCACCATACATAAGCATGGAGTTTAAGTCCATTCAATCAAAATTCATCAAAACTTGCTAAAAACAGAAAAATTCTTCAGTCGGAGGTACATAAAGGGTGGGTAAATTTGAAGTTGGGAAGTAAACTGGCTTAAAAACACATTTTTTTTTTGGCAAATTCAGCTTTATTTATACCAATATAAAATAGAAATATGGAAATTTGTAATTGAATATGATGTCGGTCAAATGTCCACCTCTAGCACGTCGGCAGACGTGTGCTCTTTTCACAAAATTTGGAACCACATTTTGTAATAAAGCTTCGTTTGTCTTGTCAATGCAGCGCCGAATTTTATTTTTCAGAGTGTCAGTTGTTTACGGTTTGTGCACGTAAATTCGGTTTTTCAAATGGCCCCAAAGAAAATAATCCAACGGCGTTAAATCACAAGAACGAGGCGGCCAATTGGCATCGCCGAATCGAGAAATTACGCCACTAGGAAATTTCTCATGCAATAACTGAATTGTTTGGCTGGCTGTGTAGCTTGTGGCACCGTCATGCTGAAATCAAAGGTCACTGATGTCAACATTAACCAATTGTGATCACAAAAAATTAGTTATCGGCGTTTCCTCGTCCATATCCAAAAAAATACGGGCCGATGATGCCACCTAACCACAATTAAATTTCTTTGTTCAAGAGTGTAGCCTGCCATAATTAAAATTTCCCAATTTTTTGCTAAATAAGTGTCAAAGGTTGAGAGCTCAATTCTTGACATTTCATCATTTGACAGCCAATTTATTTCCTAACCTCAAATTTGGCTACCCTGTGTATCTAGTAGTTATCTCTTATGTAAGATGAGACAAACAAAAGTTTATATCTAAAAACGATATCACTTAGTTAGACATGATTTCATTTAATTCAAAAAAAGTAACAAATTATCACTTATTGTTTCCAGTGTATTCTAGGTCATCATTAATTTTTATTATGTAGTATCAATTTCTTTTATTTCCTTAACTTTGCCCTTTTTACCACAGAAAAGAAACAAATAATAAAAGTACCATTCTCACGTAGTAAATATGAATATTCTTCTAACAGAATACAAAAAAAAAAGAAACAAAAATAAATTATTTCATAAAAACTTATGCATGTACGAGTACTGCTAAAAGCAACAATATCTAGAAACAAGTGAATAAGTTTATAAATAATAACAACAATAATAATAAGTATTATTAGTCAATTCAATGAAAATTTATTTCTTTGCCTTAAATTTTAAATAAAATAGTTGAGATAGTAACTGTACGTGCTGCATAAAATTGTTAAATTGGTAACAAAAATAAATAAACTCTTATTATAGCCGGAAAAAAAAAAGTTAGTCGAAGATGACAAATACTCGTAAATAAAAACACATTTAAAAGACAATCGACAGAAGAAGAAAACTGGAATTGATATTGGAATTGGTCTTTTTTGAGCCCCAGCTATCGTAATATTTTGCAGACCTTTTCTAATACATGGTTGTTAATACATCTATTGTTACGTTTTAACCTTTTTTAAAACGTTTAAGTTCTTTTTAATTGCGTCAAAAATAAAATAAAACCACGTTGTTGTTGTTTTACAGTTTTTATTTCCTCATTATATCTTTACAGTGTTTATCTTAATACAGCAACTTATTAAGTGTTGTGTAAACGAATATCCACGCTTATACAAAACTTTTATTTACGCCTAAAAACGACTTTACTTTATGATAGCAAAGCTGTCTCAACCGTTCTCATATTCTCTATCTGTTAATTTAAAACATGTAAGATGGTTGAGTTGAATGGCAAACACATTATCAACTTTTAAACAAACCAATGGACAATAATCCCACTATACATATATATATCCCTGATGTTATGTATTTTCTTTACAGGAATTTTTATTTTCGTAACAATATGTGATTTAATAAAAGAGCGAATAATTTCGATTGAATAATTTCGAATTTACTACAAAATAATTGAATGATGTATGATGTTATAAACTAATGTCTATGTTAGCTTTACATTTATTAAGATTTTCAAGCAAAATCACTGAAATAGTTTCCAAATTGCTTTTATAATTCCATTGCCGTTAAAAGTGAACTGAAAGTATGAATCTAAATTTGCATCAGTTACTTTATTTTGGCAAATAAATTGTTATTTTTTTTATTGAAATTTGTGTTCAACTAAAACTTACAGAAATATTCCACTTGTTCTTGCAAAGTAATTTATTCATAATTTATTATTTTGCTTGCCTCTTAACTTCCAAACTATTAAACTTTCAAAATTTTCTTTTCGCTGTTGTTGTTGTTATTTTAGTCACTTATAAGTTCAAACTTCAACATACTGTTGCAGTCGATAAATTAAAAGTAATCAGCGTGTAACGAAGCAGTGGAAAATAAAAAAATATTTTTCTTTTAAACGAGAGCTTTTATAAACGAAAAGTCAATTTTACAAGATGAACAACAAGCAAAAATAACTCGGACAACTACTATATTTCTTTGATGCTCTATGGTTGCCTAACTTCAAAAATCATCAGCATTTCAGATTATATTTCTTTCGCTCTAAAATATGAGATTTTTGAAGAGGCTGCTTCATACATCTTATGATAACTTTGAAATGACTTATTCGCTTTAAGTCACTCTAACATTATATTTTAATATAATCAACATTTATGGAGATATTGAGCAACAAATTATAAGAAATTATTTTTTATTAATGTTTCTGAAAAGTTATGATATTTTTGATTTCTAAAAACTCACAAAAAATAGTTTCACTATTAATTCATAAAGTTGTATATAATAGAAGTTAAGTAAACTATAATTCATGAAAATCGATTGGTAGATATTTATTTTATTCCCAATAAAGGAAAAGTTCCTAGTTTTGAAAAATAAAATTGTTGGTGTTCTAAAGGGTCCGCCGTCTAACGTTTTTTTTTTCAACTAGTGCTTATTTCGTGAATGGTAACACTTAGCTCATGTCTGATTTGACAGATAATTAGTTTTATCCTTCCGCTGAACGAATATGGTTGTGTATTCAATGCGTTTTCGCTTCGCTAATTAGGCCTGCGATCGACTTACAGAAAATGCCGATTTTGCCAAAAAAAAATTATCTTTTCAGAAGAAGCTCATTTTGATCTTGGCGGGTATCTAAACAAGCAAAATTGTCGCATTTGGGGCACAGAAAACCTGCACGCATACATTGAAAAGCCGATACACCCGAGACGAGTCACTGTTTGGTGCGGATTTTGGTCCAAAGGCATAATTGGGCCATTTTTCTTCGAAAATGAGCAAGGAGTGGCCGTTACAGTCAATGGCGATCGTTATCTGGCCATGTTGAACGAATTTTTGTTCACAAAAATTAAAGAGGAGGATATTAGCAACATTTGATTTCAACAGGACGGCGCTACGTGCCACACTGCCGAAGCTACACTCAATGTTTTGGGCCCTATTTTTGAAGATCGCACTATCAGCCGCAGAGCTGATGTCGTTTGGCCACTTCGAAGCTGCGATTTGACACCGTTGGACCATTATTTGTGGGGTGCCGTCAAAGATAAGTGTTACGCCAACAAGCCAGAGACAATTGACAATTGACGCTTTAAAGGACAATATTCGTGAAGTACAGCTGCACACAATCGATAATGTGCTTAAAAATTGGATCGATCGTCTAGGCTACTGCATGGCCAGCCGAGGCAGCCATTTGAATGAAATTATTTTCCATCATTAATCGGAAGGATTGTACTTCTAAATAAAAAAAGGAATTTTAGAAAATATTCAGTAGTTTTTTTTATAGCATTTTCAGAAAAAAAAAATAAAAAATTATTTGGCGGACCCTTTAGCATACTTTATTGCTAGAAACTACAGCATGAGGCAAAATATATCAATTTTATTTAATAATACAACCAGAAAAGAATTTTAGTAAAATGAAAGAACCAGTTAACCGGTTGTTCGCTTAATCTCTATTCGTTAACTGGTTTTTGAAATAATATAAGTTTTCGAGTTATTCGGAAACCGGTTTAAAAAAAATAATCGAATAATCAATCTCCCTAATAAATAGATGTACTCTGAGCGTCGAAATAAAGTGTTCAATCTTATTCATTAAATTTAATTCTTTATTTCAGCCTTTAAAAATTCGATGAATTTAAACATTTTACACTTTTTTAAAACTAATGGTCATATGCAAAAAAATTTAACAACGCTAAGCCAAATTCCTTAATGTTGTATGCTTAGAAGATTATTGGCTTAAAACCTGCATTAAAAGTACTTTAAAGTGACATTTATGTTATGAATATTTAATATGCAAATTAAAACAGCATGTTTTGACGCCAAGAATAATTTTTTTAGTAACATGGTAATCCAAGTCAGACCGCTAAAATTTCTAAAGAATGGCTGTTGCTACAGAAATTTTAGGTAAATTACTGATAAACGCAAAGCCCTAATTCCAATCCAATGGAGAATTTTTGAATTTTATATGAATCTAGTCCTAGATTTCTCTTACCTTTTTAAGTAATATTGTAGAGAAGCAGAAATTCTACAATAGTGTTTAAAAATATAAGATCATTTCTATTTAAGCGAAAAGTGCCAAACTAAATGCATGCAGATTACTTTATATCTTAGCTTTTCTCACATTCCACAGTTTGAATATCATAACTTTTGTTATTTATTTATTTTATTAAGCACTCAACACTGAAGAAATGTGTGAAGTTTTGTTTTATTGATTGGGTATTAAAGTCTTTTTAAGAATTTAAATTCAAATTCAAAACATGAATTTGGTTTGCACCCTACTGTATGTATACAACATTTTACACTAACTTTATCATCCTCGGCCTTATTTTCAAACCTTTTGCTTCTAAAACTAATGTTTTCCTAATAAATTTTTTCATTTAAACACAATAAAAACTCTTTCGTTTAGTGATGTACATACATAAAATCAAAACAACTACACAAAGCTCGTTATTCGGGTATTTCCTATTCAACTAATAATTAATTAATTGTGTTAATTTTTCAGGAGTTCAAAATTTTAATAAAAACTGAAACAGATTTATTAATATATGATTTTATATTCAATTAATAAGAATACATCTTTCTGGTTCGAATACTCGTATATGTGGCATTCGTTTCTTTGTATCGCTGACGTAAGTAAATTCACGGTATTGCCAGCATGAATACTTCTAATGAAAGTAGGGTTTTTGCATATATTTTTTTAACAAATGTTTGTTAAGCCTAAAATGTGTGGTAACTAACGTGCACCATAAGACTACTTTTTACAAAATTCCTGCAACAACTAAAGTTATGCAACAAAAACGAAAGGTATTATATTTTTATGCAACAAAAAAGAATGATGTAGAAAAACCGGGCAGTGATAACATTTTTCTGATAGATAATACCGAGTACAATAAGAATCTGATTTTGAAATTTTTGAAACACTTCAAAATTTTCCACTTACAAGTAAAGAACTGGTTTTTGTGCTTTGGTGCACGTTTCACTGAATATTAACCTATTGTAAGTTTCTTAGCGGATTCGGAAAGCAGATGGACAGGTTTATTAAATATTGTGTTCTTTACTTAAGTAAACTTAAAGAACCTGTGTATTCGTTCAAAATTTTCCAAGCTTAAAGACGTTTTTACACTCTACTTTATACAAAAAAGAAGTACTATGATATTTCATTAATAAAACTCAGATGAAAATTGACAAAGATATAACACCTATTGGGTACTTTATTTTGACGCTCATAGTATGTACATATACATACATATATATTATAAAATTCTTTCTTTATGTGTTTGTGTGTCCGCGAAAATCAATCAAGTGAAAACGGCTGACACTATTTTGTTGTAATTTGAAACACAGACAGAATAAAAGCGAGGAAAAAAGGAAGATTTTTTCAACGATTTTTTCTTTTTCTTTCTAAAGGAAAAATTTTTTCCTAACATTTATCATCTATTTAATAATAATAAAACGTAAAAGGAGAATTTATGGTTTAGGGAGACTTTAAACTCTCCACATTGTATTCGATTATTCAGACGTAGATTTCTTCGCATTAAGAAAACCATCAAATTCTCAAGTAATATTATTCACAAATGAATGCACTAAAATTATGGAGTTTCTCTTTCTTTGCTTTTAATAAGTTGTATATCCACACATAAGCAAGGCAATCGCATCCAGCGTCAGCAGTACTTTTGCGTTATTCGTCCAAGGGGTATCTGATGGTGTGTATGTGTGTCTCCTAATTGTCTGTATTCATTTGATTTTTTAACTCAACATTTTTAAAAACTCGCTTTTGTTTCCACAACTAACATTTGCCAGCACACAATTATTTATTTCTATAAAAAAAAAGTGTATTTCAAAGCTACGCAATTCGTTAGCTTGTGCACCCTCAGTTGGTATGCTACTGTTAGGCACGGCTTAAAATGGGCTTTTGAGAATGTTTAATAGTGTAATTAAATAAAAAGATAAAATAAACAGATTAAATGAGAAGATATTGTTAATTGCCAATGTGGTGTGGGATTAAATAGAAACTAATTTCTTCTTTGTTTTATTGTTTCATTTTATTTATTTATTTATTTTTTTTTTTTCAGGAAAATCAGAGACCTTTTTTGTTTGTACAACAGTTTGAAAAAAATAATTAAAACAAAAGAATAGTTATATCCTTAAATTTTTTTAATTTTTTGTTGGTAAATTAAATGAGTGTTTTTGTACAGACCGGATACAATAATTTTGTAGTTTATCTTTAGTCTTTCGTTTGTTTTGTATTTTCAAAAGAACTTTAAAACTGCGATTAATGTAAAAAATTTAAATTTACAAATTTTATATAAAAAAAAAATAAATAAATTGAAAAATTTTTAATTATAAAAATTAATTTTAAAAGTTTTTTTGAAGAAAAAATTTATTGAAGAGCCAGCATAGAAAGTATAGTACTTTCGTGTTTGTTAAAGAACACCATCGGCCGTATCCATAATAAAAATCTGGCAAGTGTCTAGCATAAGTATGATTTTTAATACACTGGCTGCAATGTTTGCTAAGATTAAAATCAGCAAAATTTCAAAAACTGGCATAAATTTGACACATATCAGTGTCAGTGAGTCATATAAAAAAGTATTCGTTTTTAAAAAAACGGTTTTTTTTATAATTATCCTCTATTATAATTATATTATTTCTTAGAAAGTTTTTTGTCGGCTTGAAGTACCTTCCCCACTACTGCATGTTGTCGGCAATGCAGTGTTTATTTTATCACGTGTGTTAATACAGGGTTGTTTAATATAAATGTTAAAGTTTAAAGGTTAAATTGCTCTCAAGACAAACAAACATCTTACAAACATCTTCTTTACTACTGCATGTTGTCGACAGTGCACTGTTTGTGTTATTAGGTGTTGTCATACTGACCCATTCATACCCCATATATGGGAGCAGATGATGTCAAACTTTATACCAGTAGCATGGACGGTTATTGCAGTTAACCTCCTATGAAGCGGTCGAACATTACATTCGGTGTTCAAAATATGTGTACCTGCCTTAGACATATCGGTCTCATAGTTTCAGTCCCACACATCAAAACAGATCTCATCATTTGGGATGATATTTCAATGGTACCCAAGCCTGCATTCAGCTTTGTCGATCGCCTTTTAAATAACGTTATGAATAATAACTTTCCTTGAGAAGAAAAAAAAATCTGTTTCGTCGAGATTTTCACCAGTTGTTACCAGTTGTGAGTGTGAATATAAGGTTCTTGATAGGTTTAGGTGGTGGTGTTTAGGTGGACATAGGGCCTCACTGGGTGACATATTCGTTATTATGGTTTCAGATCTCCTGCTGTTCATTAGAAAGGCATCAGATCTGCTGAACAAACCATAGACAGGAAGAGGCACAACAGATACCGTGGGACGCAGTGCACGCAATAGCGCCTCGTCGGGGATGGTTATACTCATTCGTTATCTGAAATAAGATATTAAATGATCCTCTTTTTATGAAACGGTTGTTAGAATTCGGCAACGGTGACTTAGAAACTCCAACAGGTTACAATATTGAAGCGTTTAAGATCCAGAAGTATTGTTATTGTAGTTGTGATGCAATTTTTACCACCATTCTTAACGTAAGATACTCGACGTCAACTCTGCTCCTAAAATCAATTATTATACAAACATCAATTAACATATTATTTCTAATATGTTACTTCGAGGCGAAAAGATTTGCTTCAGTTCTGATTGTGGTGAACAGAAAGAAACAGGCAATGAATGCTCAGTTGTACTCATCAGAATTTTCAAGTACAATTAATCCATCCGGCTTACCACATCCCAAATTGCTTTAAAAGAACAACCCAATTATAATTTTAATTGGAAACCTTTATGTTGAATATAAATTAATAAATGGTACAAAGCTAATCCTAAAATACTTCGGTCAGTACATTATCACTGCAAAAATTATTCATTTCGATAAAACTGTACTCAAACCCCGAACTAACTTTTTAAATTCTGATCAACTGTCTTCTGTTAATATGAAAATATGTTCCAAGGTATAGGATCAAAACTTTTCAAAAGTGAGGATTTTATTTATCCGAACATGTTTTTCCTCATGAACAGTTATACGAAGTTTTTCACATCTTAAAGATTTGTACGGGCAAAAATAAACGATAATCACGTCATAACCTCAAAGATTGTTTTTAAAGAAATATAAAATTATTTAATAAGAAATAAGAATTATTATCCCTTACAAACGATTGGCTTTGTTTTTCTTTTATTTATTTTTTAAATAAATATAATGAAGTCACTATTTAATATCCTCACTTTATTATGTTACAAAAATAGGTGTGCGGAAAATTCGCACGGGTCATCTAGTTGTTAATTTTAATTTAAATAAACAAATAACTATATAAACCAGAAGAGGTAATAAAAATTAAAAAAAAATTAATAAATTGGAAAAAAGCCTTATCAAACTTATAACATACGCGCTATATGATGTTTAAATAGCAACAGAAGGAGTAACTTAACTGCATCAAGTTTATTTCTGTGAGTTAATTGAGAAGCTTAGCTGTAAAGATATTAACTCACAGCCGCCATTTCTAGCTGTGTATAACAGTTTGAGTTTATATTTTTGTGTTGCTAATAAGTATGACAATAACATAATTAGAATGTTGTATAACAATTAATGGTAGTCAAGAAAGCTTTTATGTTTATTATTGTATTAAAGCATGTTGATATGAACATTTTACCATATGTGTGTATAAACATGTATATAATTATACGCCATCAACATTTGTATATTCAATTTATCTCTATTTAGTGTTGAAAATATTGAACGTTTTTTTTTTTCGTTGAAGTTCAATTTCTTTCATATTTTATGTGGGATTTTATACATTTCAATAATAAAACATACCTGCTAGGCAGTAGTTAATGTTAAAAGCAATCGACTTAACAAATCTTAATTAAAAAAAAAACAAAAACTTTAAATAAATAAAAAGCAATTGTTAAGCAAATAATTATTTAAATGAACAAAAAATTAAAATTTGGTGGGAAAACCTTTTATTGTTTAAATTTTAAGCATAATTTTTGGCAAAAGATTGTCTTGACTGACTTTTGCATGGCATATCGTATCAGTCCAATGCTTGATTACTTTTCCCAGAACTTCTACTGTTATTTCATCAATTGCAAGAATTTTATTGATAAACAATTGCTCAAGAGCTGTAAAAACGGTCCTTGCAAATCTCAACGTCAACAACTGTTCTGGACCGGATGGCATACCAGCATTGGTACTGAAGCAATGCTCTTCGAGGCTTGCTCGTCCATTAGCCAACTTTATCAGTGGGATATATGGCGCCTGTTTTTTGCCATCTTGCTGAAAGGTTGCTAATATAACGCCAATCCCTAAAAAGGGTGAAGCTACCAACACTGAAAACTACTTCACAATTGCAGTCTGTTCCGCACTCTGCAATGTTATGGAGAGTGTCAAATATTTGGAGTCCAACTGATGGGTGGAACAAATCAATTCATGGTTTTGGTGAGAGCAAAGTTGTGGCTCTGGATATTTCCAAGGCATTTGATAGAGTTTGGCATAAGGCACTAGTAAAGAAACTAACTGCCCCTTTTGTGTTGGTAGTCACTTCTCTCGATTTATATCAAACTTTCTCAGAGATCGTTCTATAAGAGTGGTTATAGATGGGCTCTCATCCGACGAGTTCAGGTAAAATTCAGGCAAGACTCTCTTCTTTTTCCAACTCTATACTTAATATTTCTTAATGACTTTCTTCTTCTCACTTCCAATCCTATCTACTCTTTCGCAGACGACTGAAACATTTGTCACTCGTACTCTTTTGATCTTAGGCCGAGCCTTCTAGAGATTGGAGCGAAAAGACGGAATATGAATGACACACTCACAAGCGACTTGGCAAAAATCTCCGAGTGAAGTCGCGCGAATCAGGTCGATTTTAATGCGTGCAAGACCCAATGTTGTTTTTTGACACACAGACGTGGTGGTGAGATGTCGTCTGTAACTATGGGTAATGTAGATAATGAGGAGTCAGATGCTCTTGATGTTCTGGGCATGAGGATTCATTGTGATGTCCGTTGGAACGATCACATTTTCCGAGTATCGAAAGAAGCATTCAAGCGTCTCGGTTTTTTAAGATGGTGCAAGAAATACTTCACTCCATCTGACCTTCTCAATTTTTACAAGATCTACATCCCACCCAAGATGGAATACAACTCTCATGTATGGGCCGGTGCTTTAAAGTTTATTTTGGAGCTTTTCGACCGCGTACAGGAGATAGCGAAGGTGCTTATTAATGACGGTAGGGTAGCCAACTCTATTAATTCGTTAGAATTCATCGGAATGTGTTCTGAGGAAATTAAGGAACTAATTCCTAGTAATCACATATTTTTACGTAATATTCGTTTTTCCCGTAGATTTTATCCCTTTGCAGTTGATTGTTCAACGAATTGCACAATGCATTATAGGGAGAATTCATTCTTCAGCCGCACAATTCGTTTGTGGAATAGTCATCCAGCGAAAGTTTTTCTTGTCACTTATGCTATGGGTAAATTCAAATCACTATCCTCCTCCACATAACCCACAATGCACTGCAAAAGTAGGGGTTATGTTAAAAAAAAAAAAAATATTTATGACATAACATATCATCAAAGTTACTTTTTAAAAATTTGTTCGTTGCATTAAATGTATGTCACTTAGCACTATCCTGTTGAAACTTCAAGCTGTTGATGTTCATCTCATTAGGTTATGGAAAAAAGAAACGATTCGACACTTTTGATAGATCAAATAGACATAAAGAACACCCTTGACATAGTTTATTAATAAAATTGTATCGAAAAATGGAGTCTGGGTATTCATTTTGAGTAGAAACAACTAAAAAATTGTCTTAAAATGTTTTCAATACAAAACAATAGCAAAGTTTATTGTTTTGCAAAAGATCCTTACATTTCAAGCTATTTGATTATAAAAAACAGGTTTCCAAAGAGACATTCGTACTAATTTCCAACGCAGTATAAAATGCTCAAGTATCCATAGAAACTTAGAGAAATCGATTTAATACTAATGAAGAAAGTAATTGTGTGAGAAATCTTAAGAGAATATTTAGTAAAATTGTTAATGGAGATATTGTTTGAAGTATGCTCGTTTAAATTAATTTAAGCCAAGTACATCTGTAAGTATGTATGTAAGTTTGTAAATGTCTAAAGGAAATAGAATTAAGTATCTTTTCTTTTGAAAATTGTTTTCAATTGGATGCACGCGGGAAATTTTTGGTTTTTGTCTGTTAATAGTTCAACCAAAATATGATGTGCTATGTAATTGAAAGTCCATTCACACGAAGTTATTTTAAAACATTGTTACGTTTTAGGCTTTTTAAAAACGTGTATTTATGAGTTCGTAGATTGTAGTTGAAACAAAATAAATTTTGTGTTAATTTTTAATTAAAATCCTTTATTCATCACAGTTTTGTGCACCACTTCTTGTAACCTTTTTACAAGTAATAACAATTCTCTATTTTTAATTACTCCGCCTGTTTACAACTTTGTAAACAGCAACAATTACTCGACAGATCTTTCTACTTAAAGATGTTCCAACCCGATCGTAGTTACAACTTAGGTTCGATCACAACCTCTTCAACCAGAGTTTAACCACACTGAACTCTCTTACACCGAGCTTAAGCCAATAACACGTTCGCTGAGTTTACACCAAATAAATTGATTGCTGTTCGCATCGATGTGCTTCTAATATGGCTGAGTAAACAGCACATCGAAAGCTTTAGAACCTCTCGATATTTCAGGTAGATTTCATTTCTTTCTTTTTAGTTCTTTTGTAGCCATGTGTATGTAAACATCTACCTCTTTCAGCTCTTAGTATTTGTTGTTGCTTGTTTACTGTCTGTCACTTGTCTTCTTTGCTGCTTAATTATTGTTGTTGCCGTGTTATTTTTATTTACTTTATCTCTGCTAATGTTTGTTGTTATAGATTTGGTTATTTGTAAACAGCACGTATAGTTGTTCTTGCAGCTTTTGTTTATTCATTTTAGCGATGTAATAAACCCTGGGATGCCCAACCTTATTTTTGTAACAATAATTTAGCAATTCAATAACCCCCATATGTTTTAGGCATACAAGTTAATAATGTAATAATTTGAACAACATATGGCATAGCTATCATATATGATTTGTGTCAGTAATAACAAATATTGTATTTTGGAGGGTAAACATCTGTCATTATAATTCAGCGTTCGATAGGCGCCAAAGTGTAAACACAAATTTTTTTCAATCGCTATAATTATGTCAAATTTTGATAAACTTCTTTCATTTGAAGAAAACAGCTGCTGAAAGTTATAGATTGTTGGTAGAAGCTTATGGTTAACATGCACCAACTCAAAAAACTTGTGAATGATGGTTTACGCGATCAAGAGTGATGATTTCGACTCAGATGACAAGGAGAAACCTGGCCAGCCCTAAAGGTTTGAAGATGACGAAGGTTGGTGTCAAACGCAAGGCGATCTTGCGTTATCATTGGAAGTCACACAACAAGCCATTTCCCGAAGTAAGCATTGGGATTAATTCAAAAATAAGAAAATTGGGTTTCCTATGAACTGAAGCCGAAAAATGTTGAAAGTCGATTTTGCATGTCGGAAATGATGCTTGAACGCTACAAAAAGAATTCATTTTTGCATCATATTGGTACAGGAGATCAAAACTGGATATTTTACGATAGCCCCAAGCGCAAAAAGTCATATCTAAGGATCGACCAACCAGCCGAATAGCTATTACGTCAAGGTAATGATCTGTAGTTTATGGAATCAGAAGGGTGTTTTGTCTTATAAGCTGTTGAGATAGGACCAGATGATCACAGGAGACCTGTACCGGTCACAACCGATTCGCTTGAAGAGAGCAATCAACGAAAAACGACCAGACACGAGGCCATAATCTGCCCTCATAACAATGCTCGGCCACATGTTGCAAGACCGATCACACACTATTTGGGAAACAGTAGATGGTAAGTTTTGGCTCATCCGCCTTATAGCCCAGACCTGGGCACTTCTGACTACCATTTGTTTCGATCGATGCAGAACGCCCTTACTGGAATACGCTTCACTTCAGAGCAGGGTATTGTCTTGATTCATTCTTTACCTCAAAACCGGAGCAGTTCTTTTGGTGGGAAAAAGTAGTGGCTAACGATGGACAATAATTTAAATAGTGTAGCAATTCACTTTGCTGTTATGATAAATGTATTTATGAAGCAAATCGACAGACAAGCAAACAGGTTTTTTGCAATCTCTTTTACGCCTGCTCTACTGCACCGATTTTGAAAAGATATGTATGGTGTCCCAAAATTAACGCCAGAATCTAATTTGCCGTCAGTTTTGCGATAAATTGTTGGCAGCCCTAAAAAACAGCAATTTGACGGCTAAGAGTTAGTAAAAATGACCATGAACAACAATAGAGTTCATGTAATAGATTATTAAACACTAGCAAGTGGATGTTAATTTTCCGAACAATGCCATCCTAAGCTAGGAAATAAATCTTTACCTTGATTGAATTGGATGCTAGTGATGTGACCAATAGGTGCTTTTAATAAATGTTTCTTCTTATGAGGTTTTTTGAAGTCAAAAGTCTATTTCAACATGCCCTCAGCTAACTGTGTATACGACAGGAAATAGAATGTTGCTTCAATGAAATTTAGCCACAATCATGAAAAATGTATACGTTCTAGCAGAGATGTTGCGGCCATTTGCCCGATGTGTTATTACATAAATAATCATATCCTATCGTATCTACTTTATGATTCAACTGAATTTCCTATTTATTTCAAATCTTGCGTTAATTTTGGAATACCCTTTATGTGGTTTTAAAAATTTTCCTGCACTGGTGTTCGCACTCTTAATTCAATTTTATTTTGTTTAAATCGATTGTATAGACTGCTGAGTGTTCTAGTAATAATAAGCCATGCCAATCGAGAAATTTGACTTGTAGGTTTGCTCTTCGAAACGCTCTTTTTTGATGTTTTATTTAATTATTTCTTTACTCAAAAGGCTTTTTAGGGTTTTCTTTAAGAAAAAAAAAAAAAAACAGTGTAACTGCTAAGGGAAAAAATTGTTAAATACCAAACACGTTTGGTGTTTCAAATATTCATTGAAAATTCTAAACGAATATGAAACAAAAAACATTTGAATTGTAGTTGCTAGAGAAGTTTGTTTTAGGAAAAATACTCAAACATAATGATTAATTTCTGGAAAATATATGAATATTTTAAAAGCTTAAAAGAATTGTGATTGAATGTTTTCATATGGTCTTGAGTATGTTCTTTAAAAAGAGGGATTACCTTTCTGAAATTTTTTTTCACAACTTGTATTTCACACAAGTATATATAAAATTTATACTTTAAAATTCATCGTTTTTTAAATCACATATTTGTGATGAAATACTAAATTGAAAACGAAAAAATCTCTACATTTCCAATATTCCATGTTATTTTTTGTTAATATTTTATCAGAAATTGAATTACAGTTCCAAAAAGTTTCCTTTTAAGATGGAAGTATGCATACCCTACTTTAGGAAAAGATGGTTCGTTGTGTACAAACTACACAACAATAATAAAAAACATCAATTTTTATAATTCACTGTTATTTTACAGCTTTTGAAATAATAAAAATTTTTAAATATTTTTTTCTGTTTTATGCAGTGTAACCACACATTGCATACTTTCATTGCAAATTTTGTGCAAATGTCATTTCATTATCAGAGTTGTGTCTTACGAGTATCATATGAAAAAATTTTAAAAAGTTCACTGTTATTTTACAACTTTTGACCATTTCAATTTCTTAATTTTAAATATATTGTTATTTTTTTTTTGTTATTTTACATTAACTGGTTTTTATTTTTTATTTATGACTAACTTTGAAATACTTTTTGTTTTAGTCGCAGTGAAATTGTATATTGCTTTGAAATTTGAAAACAATTTGCATTTAAATTGCTTATTTTGTGGTTGTAATATATGAACACAGTATTATATAAGAAGACGGTAAATATTAAAAAAATTTAATGTTAGCTAAGCTATAAAGAAAGATAAGTCGAAACCAACAATGTGTTGTTAAGCTCTAACTTTATTTAAAAACAATTAAGTCCGTAGGAAATGTTATATCTCATCACATATCCATATATAGGGGCTAATTTTAAAACTCTTATTTATATACAAAATACATACCTAATTAAAATAAATATTATATGCTAGAATGCGGCTGAACGTATCAGCCGCTGAATACGCTAGTTTAATTAAATTTCTTAATTTTTCTAAAAAGTTTATAATTAAAATGTCATCGTTTACTTGCTTTAAATAAAGGGTCCACCATCTAATTTTTTCTTCAACTAGTGCTTATTTCGTGAATGGTAATACTTAGCTCATGTCTGATTTGACAGATAGTTAGTTATATCCTTCCGCTGAACGAATATGGTTAAGTATACGCTTGAACAACGCTGAGAAATATTGCAACATTTCTTTGAAAATTATAGTAATGTTGAAGAATGTGTGTATGTAAACAAGCAAAATGTCGCATTTGGGGCACAGAAAACCCGCACGCATACAGTGAAAAGCCGATACATCCAAGACGAGTCACTCTTTTGTGCAGGTTTTGGTCCAGAGGCATAATTGGGCCATTTTTCTTCGAAAATAAGCAAGGAGTGGCCGTTACAGTCAATGGCGATCGTTATTGGGCCATGCTGGACGAATTTTTGTTCACAAAAATTGAAGAGGAGGATATTAGCAACATTTGGTTTTAACAGGACGGTGCTACGTGCCACACAGTCGAAGCTACACTCGATGTTTTGCGCCCTGTTTTTGAATATCGCGTTATCAGCGGCAGAGCTGATGTCGATTGGCTACCTCGGAGCTGCTATTTGACACCGTTGGACTATTATTTGTGGGGTGCCGTCAAAGATAAGTTTTACGCCAACAAGCCAGAGACAATTGATGCTTTAAAGGACAATATTCGTGAAGCCATTGGTGAAATACGGCTGCACACAATCGATAATGTGCTTAAAAATTGGACCGATCGTGTAGCTTACTGCATGGCCAGCCGATGCAGCCATTTGAATAAAATTATTTTCCATTATTAACCGGAAGCATTGTACATTCAAATAAAAAAAGAAATTTGAGAAAATATTCAGTAGTTTTTTTTATAGCATTTTCGAAAAAAAAAAAAATTATTTGGCTGACCCTATATAACACTCTTTCTTTTTTTAATTGTACAAAAATAATATTTTTAATTATTTATTTTATTAAACAATGGTCCTTGAAAAGGTATATAAATATGGATTTTGCATACTGTAATTTGAAATGAACAATTAAATAAAATTATGAAACTTATTGCTTATTTTATACAATGGTGGCTACAAACTGAAGCAGACCAAAGTGCTTCAGTGTTCATTACATAACACAAGTGGCAATAAAAACAAGTGAGTAATTTTTACACGCTTACGTTATCGCACGCACTCATTTTCTTTTGCGCTTGTGTCTATAAACTGAAGCCTTCATAGAAACCCAATAACTAGAAACGAAACGAGGTACCACTAAAAGAACACAAACGGTAATGAAACACAAGTGTTTCGTCAGGCTTGAAAAAAACCCGGCTTCTTCTTAAAATCCAACCCAAAGGATTTTATTAGGTTTTTTGATGGGTTTTATTGGGTTTAATAATTGCTATCAAATTTCGTTCAATTCAACAATATTTTTTATTTGTTAGTAAAATTACTTTGTTTTGGTATTTACAATGCAATTTTACACTCTTGGTCGGATTAAAATGGCATTGTGTACTATGAACTGCTAAGGCAGACTGCAATTACTTCGTTTCAACCGTGCATTAAAAGAAAAACTGCCGGAATACAAAAACATAAGTGATTAAGTTCTACTTTATCATAACAACGCTCAGCATCACGCACCCGCCTTATTCTACGAACACTGGTCACTCTGATTATTGGATGTTTCGACGGATACAATATCTTTTATCATGTCACCGAGTCGCTTCTTTTCAAGAAATACAAAATCAGATTGAAAGTTGGACCGCCTCAAAATACGAGAAGTTTTTCTGAAACGCGCTTCGGAAATTGGCAGTGATTTGATACTCTTTTTAATTCATTATCTTTTTGAGCTAAAAAAAGAGCTGAATTAATTTGTACTCACAATAACTAAATTATATCTATTTTTATTGTAAATAAAATACCAACAACTTTCAATAAAAAACCTAACTGGACTTTCTTAAATTTAACACCTAATAACACCCGGGTGGGTTTGAATAGGTTACCCAGTGGGTTGCCAACATTGGTTTTCGTACAACCACACAGTGGGACACAAATTTGTGCTAAAAAGTTTACGTTATCGTTCGCATTTATTTTCGTTAGACTTGTCGTACCG
Organism: Wohlfahrtia magnifica; assembly: GCA_023159175.1. Classification (NCBI taxonomy): domain Eukaryota; kingdom Metazoa; phylum Arthropoda; class Insecta; order Diptera; family Sarcophagidae; genus Wohlfahrtia; species Wohlfahrtia magnifica. The sequence goes on from JAKWBJ010000060.1 coordinate 3,417,761, forward strand.
AAAACTGTTAGTGGGACGCAAATCAGCTAATCCTTAACAAAAAAATTCTTTCTATATTTCGATATGTTCTGGGATCCCAAAGAGCTGTCTGGTTCGTCAGACTAATATGCCATATGAATGCCAAGTGTACAGATGCGCTTACATAAAAGCATCAAGTTTTCATTTGTATGATGTTTGCGAAAATATTAATTCTTTTGTTGAACAAATTTTTTGTAGTTTTCGGAAAACCTCATATTTGCCCACTGGTAAGTAAACTTACCATCTCATATCTCAAACACCAGTTGTTCTATTTTCTTCAAACTTGAAATATATCTTAATTAGACCTAAGAACCACTTCCTACAAACTTTCATTAAAATTTCATAACGTTTTCGGTTACCGGGCAAAAATTGATTAAACAAAGTTATACTCGAATTTACTACATTTGCTAAAGGATGCTTAATCATATCTTATGGGCAAGAAGAGAGCTTTGCTTTCCTTGCTAGGTTTTATCAATTCCTTTTTGAATATCAAATATAAATGCCAAGTGTTTGAAAATCTTTTTCTCTTTGTTTATTTTTGTCAAATTCTCTTTTGACTTTCCTTTGTTTTCCAACTACAAAGAATAGTTTCCGTTTAAGTGCACTTTTTAATAACAATTCGAAACCCATTTTCTTTTCTTACACAATTTTTTGTTGTTTATTTCTTTTGTACTATTCAGAGCTCTTTATTAAGTATTTAAACAAAGATCTTAGGGGAAAACACTAACTAAGCTATTGTTAAACCAGCCCATCTTATCTTTGACGTCACCACACAAATAGTAGTCCAACGGTGTCAAATCGTAGCTCCAAAGTGACCAAACGACATCAGCTCTGGGGCTGATAATGCGATCTTCAAAAACAGGGCACAAAACATCGAGTGTAGCTTCGGCTGTGTGGCACTTAGCGCCGTCCTGTTAAAACCAAATGTTGCTAATATCCTCCTCTTCAATTTTTGTGTACAAAAATTCGTTCAACATGGCCCGATAACGATTGCCATTGACTGTAACGGCCACTCCTTGCTTATTTTCGAAGAAAAATGGCCCAATTATTCCTCTGGACTAAAATCCGCACCAAACAGTGACTCGTCTTGGGTATATCGGCTTTTCAATGTATTCGTGCGGGTTTTCTGTGCCACAAATGTGACAATTTTGCTTGCTTACATACCCGCCAAAATCAAAACGAGCTTCAACTGAACACATCGCACACATTCTGCAACATTACTATGATTTTCAAATAATTCGTTCAGCGGAAGGATAAAACTAATTATCTGTCAAATCAGACATGATCTAAGTATTACCATTTACGAAATAAGCACTAGTTGAAAAAAAACGTTAGATGGCGGACCCGATACAATATACAGTTGAGTTTCTCTGTAATGAATTTACATACGCCCAAAAAACCATAGCGTTAAATGGAAACTATATTATAAAGAAATCCTATTTTATTCTTTTGATGCGTTTTTTAATATATTTAGGGATTTAATAACATTACATCGTAGAAGTTATTTCAATTGAAGCTGAAACACATTCCAATGTAGGTAGCAATTGTAGCAGAAAACTTTTTGACATAATTCATTCATTAAGGTCAGATTTATATCTGTAGAATTATTTCATTATGAAGAAAAATTCACTCTATGGATTTTCATTCTTTATTATAAAAAGAGCTGTGTACCTAAAATAACTTCATTGTATAGAAGTTCACTATAGAGAATTTCGACTGTATTATGAAATAAGTAGTCTTTAACCATATTAAGGGACAATTCCCAGTTTACCGACAGTAATATACATATTGCTGCGTTTTTACTTTTTAAAAACGTTTATTTATGAGTTCGAAGATTGAAGTGAAAATAAAATAAATCTTGTGTTTGGTTTTTAATTAAAATCCTTTATTTAACACAGTCTTGTGTTAAACCTCTTCACGAGCAATAACAATTTTCTATTCTTAATTGCGCTTACTGTTTAACGCTTTGTGAACAACAGCAATCACTCGACATATCGTTCTACCTAAAGGTCTTACAAAGTTATCGCTTATGTTCGATTACGAATACTTCAGCCAGAGTTTAACCGCACTAAACTCTCTCTACTGAGTTAACTCCAATTTCACGACTCGCTTCATGAGTTTAATACTTACAAACAATTTTTATACCAATAAGCTCTACTGGCTGAATTTACAACACAAAAACTTTGTACTTGAAACCTGTGCAATGAGTTTCCACCAACAAACTCTTTTCACTATGAGTTTGCAGCAAATAAACTGATTGCTGTCAGCATTGATGTGCTTTTTATATGGCTGAGTAAACAATACTTCGAAAGCTCTCTAATCTCTAGATATTTCAGGTAGATTCTCTTTCTTTCCTTAAGCTCCTTTTAAGTTCTTATGAAGCCATGCAAATGTAAACATTTACTTCATTTAGCTCTTGTTGTTTTTTGTTACTTGTTTACTTTTCGGCCTGTTTTTGTTGTTGCCATTTTATTTTTATTTACTTTATTTCTGCTAATGTTTGTTGTTGTCTATTTGGTTATTTGTAAACAGCAATTTAAAAAACGACAGCGTTTCCCAAACTTGACTTTCGTAACAAAGTAAAAGTTAAATTGACACAGTTCTCTGTATACCAGTAGCATTTGTTATTTTAAAACTTGTAAGAGATCGCAATAAGACTATGTACTTGAAATGAAAGACTGATTCTAATCAGAAAAAAATATTAGTTTTTGAATCACAAAACACTATTCTGAGACCAAAAATTAGACAAATATACTTAAAGTTTTATTTCTTACAATTTCATTAATTGTTTTAACATAATTGTTGCTTGGATTCTCATAATTAAGCAAATTTCTTTCTTGTTTGTTTGTGTAAAGTTTTTCAAAGTAAAAGGCATTATTTTCAATTTGAAATCCAATAAAAATCACTAAGCAGCCACAATAATTTGGTTATAAAATTGGGACATTTTCTATATACGTTTTCTATCTTCTGCAAAATTCTTGGTTATCTCACAAGCCAAAAATAATGTTTTGACGTAAAACTAAATAAATTTATTTATTTAATTAACCAACAAACGGTATGATATGGATTATACTTAACCACTATATTGTACATACCCTCAAAGAATAGTTCAAGCATAAAATGTAATTAAAAAAATAATAATTTTTGATAATTTTGGTTAAGATTTAAATGTTTTTCACCAACGGCACTGCCTACAACATATTCTAAAATATTGGTCAGATATATTGAAAGGAATTTTCAACAGAAAAGCTAACATTGAAATGTTAGTCTTCTTAACATTGCATGTGTTAACTAATTGTTTTGTAAAATAACTTGATAGGAGTGACCATGGCCATTTTCATATGAATTTTGTGTGTATGTATGTAAGGAAATATTAAAATATTACAATCTGTTACAAATTCTACAGAAGTTAATGTGTAACATACATATTGTACTTACATATGTATACACAATAACTGAACAAAAATGCAAGTATTACAACACAAATATAAAATATTCTTCTAATTTTTTAATAATATGTTAAGATTTTTGTATATATTTATTTTACTTAAAAATTTTCCTTATAATTTTTTCGTTTTGCTTACGTATCTGCTTAAGCAAAATATAAATAATTACCTCAATAAGCAATATTCGTTTTATTATCTTTCAATTTTCTTAAGGTTCAACAAATTACTTTGCTTGCAAGATCAGTGTGAGACAATATTTCTCTCAGCTGGATATAAATTACTTTCATGTTTTCTGATGTTAATCCTGATTGCGTTGGACATATCAAATTCATATTTTCGCTGCTTGAATTCTTCGTTATTTTCAAACAATTTTAAAAATATACTTAAATACAAACGTGTGTATATAACTTATATATAAAAATGAATGTGTGTTAGTAAACCAATTTCCTTAAAATTTTTACAGTATCTCTCTGTATGTCTGGAAGGTACTATGGACTATAAACTTTTCAAAAATTCCAACTGGGCGGTGCCACGCCCATGCAAAGTGTATATGTATTTATCTATATATGCAAGATGGTAACAGAAAATTTTTCTAAATTTGGCCCAAATATATTCACCAGTAAAAAAGTGGGCGGACTTAAATAAGTGAGTGTGGTACCTCTTATATAAAGTAAATATTTATTAAAGCATGTCTTGAAAACGGTTAAAGCAAAATCTTTTGAATTTGGTCTTAATGACTTTATAGTCAATTCAAATCATCACTCAAAAAAAGGTCGGAATTCAACAAGAGGGCGTGGTTCCTCTCATATAAAATAAAAGTTAATTTTTGTATATATTGACAACGGCAATAGTAGAAGTTTCTAAATTGGGTTCAAACAACGTCGTGAACAATAGACAGCATCAGTCAGTAACTACGAGAGATAAGATAAGTGGGCGTGTCACCTTCTTTCTATTCATATTAAATATTGAAACTTTTATATGTTGAGAACGTTCTATATCCACATTAGCTAAAATGCGGGAATTAAGGAAATCACACTGTAAAAGCAGAGGGCCATATCATACAAATGCAGCTTGAAACTATTCAGAGGAAACTGTTGATGAATTTTTCATTGGTTTTCTTTTGGTTTATGAATACGCAACTCATTTTCATTTATTGTAGGATATTTTCAACAACTAAAATCAGAAGTAAGTAATTAAAGTAACATTTTTATGGTATAATTCATCTCAAAAAATTTATAAAAATATTATGTTAAATGGTACAGCAGTCATTTTAAAGTGATTTGATAGGAGTCTACTACATAGCAATTCCAAGGTCATTACTCAGTTGGTGCAGATAATATTTAACACTAACTGTCAGTAAAAGGGGGGCGATATCCTAATGACGCGCAGTGTGTATACAACATGTGGGTTACAAGTCAAAATAAGTAAAATGTAATAAGCAGATCTATATTTATGAAAAATAAGTCGATTCTGGGCTTTTATATGTCCTCGCAATACGCTCAAACGCCTCAATCGATTTTAACAAAACTTGTAAGTATTGGTTTTATGTATTTGGTTTATATTAAGTTTAGTTGAAATTAGAAAGGTCATGTAAATATTGATTTTTGTACGAGTATATCTTTAAAATGGTAAGCAGTTAATAAAAATCATCAGTATCAAAGTAGACGGAATTAGATAATTGGGTGTGGCATCTTCCATAGAAAAAAATATTGATTTTTGTACATCATTGCTTAGATCAAGAAAATACCCATTATCAGTTAATAATTGGATGAGATTGAATAAGTAGGGGTGGCACCTCTCATTCATACAAAATATCATAATAAAAAAGAAAATTCACACAGTATGCAATATGCACATTTGTGTCTAAGAAAGTTTTGTTTTTTTTAGCAAAAGTACAGTGGGATCAGATTACATACTATGTAAGTAAAACTCATTTTTGCCCAAATATATTTCTAAACCACTACTCAGATTAAAGAAAGTTGCAGTCTCACTTAAATGTAATTTTATTGCGGAATTCCGAATATTTTACGAGTAGTTTATTCAATAAACTGAACCGAATGGAGTTACACAAATATATGTTGTGCACCCTCCACCATTTTCAAAATAACCTAAAAACCTAAGAAAACGGTTAGCATCACTGGAGGGCCCGGCTTGTCGTTGTGAATAAAAAATACACCATGAAATTAATTTCCTTAATTCACTTTACTTCCTTTCAAATAATTTCCTTGATCATCAAACGTTTAAAATGATTGGCGTAATTAAGTTTTATTTGTCTTTAAAAAGTTTACTTGATTTCATAGCAAAATTTACGCACATATTCATACGAATGCATAGTATTACGCCGAAGATGAGCATAAAGAGAAATATTTTGCGGAGTAGTGTTAGTGCATTTTTGCTATGTGAGCAAAAAGGTAAACAACAACACAATGAAGGCACAAATTTTATAAATTTTAAAATTGTGCTCACGAGTCGAGTAAAAAAAAATGTTAAAAAAAATATGTGTCGTGCTCACGGCTTAAAAATAGAACTCAAGAACACGAGTCATAAAACGAGAGAGCCAAAGAAAATTTTGCTTATGAGCCGAGTCTTTACGTACTATGGTAAAAGTTATCTATGTATGTACAACAAAGACTAAATGCCCTACAAGAAATGAACGACCGAAACTAACACAGAAACAACTTTTTTACTAACACATTTACAACTTTTTTATATTTAAACATTTGAAAGAGTGAAACAACAAGAGAAAAAGTGAAACAACAAGCGTTGCAGGTTGTGCTAAAATTAGAAATGTGGCTCAGTAGATATTCTTGATAAAATACAAGATAGCCATCAGTCTGTCTGTTAACGACTGGTGAGATACAGGACAAACATCGTGACGAAGTGGCATGCATGCCGCAATTTATGACACTACGGATAGAAAGTAAAAGGTAAAACCACCAGATTTTGCTCAGATAATGGTAACAAACACAAATTAATACTTTATTATTTTAATATTTATCCTTCTTTACAAACAACATTCGAGTAATGTTTGCAGACAACCTGCTTAGAAGTACTATTGAGAAAGGAGGTGGAAAGAGCAATATTGTAAACAACAACAATTACTCGTCAGATCTTTCTTCCTAAAGATCTTCCAACCCGATCGTAGTTATAACTTAGGTTCGATCACAACCTTTTCAAACAGAGGTTATCCCCACTTAACTCTCTCTGAGTTAGCTCCAACTAAACTGGGTTTTTACTTCAGTACTAGCTTCACGTGTTCACTCCTTATAAACTCTCTTCACACCAATAACACATTCGCTGAGTTAACTTTACTTAAACTGATCGTTGTTCGCATCGATGTGCTTTTTATATGGCTGAGTAAGCTATACATCGAAAGCTCTCGAACATCTCGATATTCAGTTAGATTCCATTTTTTTCTTTTAATTTCTTTTTAGTTCTTTTATAGCCATGTGTATGTGACCTCTTTCAGCTCTTATTACTTGTTGTTGCTTGTTTATTGTCTGTTACTTGTTTTCTTTGCCGCTTAATTATTGTTGTTGTCGTGTTATTTTTTATTTACTGTGTCTCTGCTAATGGTTGTTGTTGTAGATTTGGTTATTTGTAAACAGCACGTATAGTTGTTCTTGCAGCTTTTGTTTATTTATTTTAGCGATGTAATCAAGGCTGGGGTGCCCAACCTTGTTGTCGTAACAATATATTTTTAGTTTACTAAATTATTATTGTAAAAAAAAAGATCGTCTTTTATTACAAAAAGTGTAAACATATCAACTTTGACGGGTTTATACATCAAATATGATAAGTCAACTTTGACTAACATTCACATCATCTTCGATAAGTAAGCAGCAGCAGAGTGAGAAGCTCAGATATATGTTTTATAGTCGACAGAATTCATAAATTAGAGAAGGATGGAAAATCACATGTACACAAATGATTCGGTCATTTTTTTCCATTTTGCCCTTAATAACTTTATAGAGAGAAATGATAGATATTTCGGTCACAGTGCCAGTCAATTGACAGGTCAAATGCCTGTCACTGTTCTTGTAGGGTGTGTTAATAAATTTTTTGTATGTACATATGTTTTTTTTTTTTTTTTTGAGATCTATATATAATTTTGTCCAAGTGCGATATGTAAATGTTTGTCATCGTGTCTTATGATGACTAGTAATCAATGAAAAAGTTTTGAAATAAATGCTGTCAAATTGAAAAAACTACAAACTTTTATATTTTTTTTATTCATTGATTAAGATTAATGATTACTTTTAAATTATGTAGTGTGGAAAATATTCATTTTCCTTTTTTTACTTTGCAATAATATACGCACATGTCTTTTCCGGCCACATATGTTTATGCACATTTTCTTAAATTAAATTAATGAAGCTTTGGATTTTAAAAGTTTGAGATTTTACTCAGAAATAGTTTCGTATCTATTTAGTTGGTATCCGAAAACAAAAATTTCTTCTTAATAATTTAACTTTTCTTAAAAACTGTTACCGATGCTTTGACCGCAAGAGGCAGAGGTTCAGAAACCATTCCATTCCAAAAGACGTGCTTGGGACAGATGTCATAGTACTATAGAAAAACAATTTCCAATAATTTTTCTCTTTATAAGTATGAATAAAAAACTTCTAGTAAAACGTGGCACCAATTATGTAAAGTTATTCATTAAATAATTACATTTATCACTTCTCTTTTTCATTTTATTACAGTCCTAATAGTAGTTGATGTGTACAACAAGCGTATGTGTGTCATTAAACGAACAACAAATTGATATTAATTATACGTCAAGTTGTTTTTGTTACAGGCACGTGCATGCATATAAACAGGAAATTATATTCAACCTCGTAAAATCTATTTAAACTTAGTAGGGCCATAAATACTGTTACAGATTAAACATATCTTTTTTAAATTATAAGGTTATTAAAGTTAAGCTTTATATCGTTAGTCTTTAGCGAAAATTTCATATTTATCAGCTTTCACCGTATTTCAATGCTGTATTCGTATGACATAAAAAAGCCCTCCTTTCGGCATTAGTCGCATATACCTCAACAGGTACATAGAATTATTTATGAAGGCTGAATATATAATAGAGAGCCCCCAGCCGGTGGACGTGCCATCTAGTTTTCAAAAGCAGCACAACATAAAATCCGGATTTAATTAAAATCCCCTCCCAGAAGGAGAAAATCTTGCTCCATGAGATTCATATCGCGCGATGTTGTATTTGGTGAATTATTAAAAAAACATGGATATTGATTTTTTTAAATGTTGAACTAAACATTTGTTAACTGCACCTTAAAAAAACAGGTATAGAAAAATCCAAATTTATTTTGTTAAAATACGCTTCCAGAGAACGTTGTTTGACACCAAAGATGTCCGAATTTTTGCAACTCAGTGCGTGCTCCAAGGCCAAGACTGAGCTATCGAATGACACTCAGTTATCACTATTTTTCATATTTTTATCCAAAATCTGTGTTGCAGTATTTATGACCCTACTACGAAAAAGTAAAATGATTCAACAAGAAACGAATTAACGAAAAACTAAAAGTTAATTTGCAATATATTTTTTTTTTTGTAGTAATAAAGAAAATTGGTGACAGTTTTTTTTTACTGTAGACTGTTGTTCAAGTAATTCTACTTAAAATTGTTAGTGACACGTGGAAATTAACCAAAACTTAAGTAATTTCCTTTGTTCTCAAAAAAAAAAAAAAAACAAAAAAAAAAAAAAACTGTAACAATTTTGATAAACGACTTTAAATAGTTTAGAATACGAGCAGTTTAAGCAATGGAACTTGTGCGGTAGATTCGATAACTTAGATTTTGTTAAATCTGCTGCAAAATTTACATTATTAAGTAACAAAATTTATTATTAAGTAACAAAGTACGTTTTTATTTTATCAGAATTCGAAAAATATGAAATTACAGTGTCAAGCAGAAATTAATGTTTTGTTTTTCCGTTACTCCTCTTGGGAGTATATGGCTTCCACATAGCATCTCCATCTAACACGGTTTACAGCTGTTGACTTTGCCTCTTCCCACGTTAGGTTTTTCTGTCTCCGTTCTTGGATAATTGTGCGCCTCCATATGTTTTGTGCTCGACCACGATTTCTTGTGCCTTGAGGATTCCACTCGAGTGACATTCTAATGAAACTTTCTGGACTTTTTTGTATAGTGTGACCTATCCATCCCCATTTTCTTTTCCTTATCTGTTTCAGTATGGGTTCCTCATTAGTCATGCTCCACAGTTCTGTGTTACTTGTGGTGTTAGAATATTTTGCATATGATTCCGAGGCACTTGTTAATGAATACCTGGAGTTTCTGTGTGATGTTATTCAATACAAGCCAGTCATACAACAGTACCAATTTAACACATGAGTTGAATATCCTGAGCTGAGTTCATCTGGATATATGTGAGCTTCTCCATACTGACTGCAGTTGTCAAAATGCCGTTCTCGGTTTGTTGATCCTGTTATCTACGTCTGTTTCTGCGCCACCGTTTGTAGTCATTGTACTTCCTAGATGGCAGAAGCTATCTACATACTCGACTGGCTGAACCTGTAGCATGATGTTTTCCGTGCTCGTATTGTTTATTCTGCGCAACACTACGAGCCAATCTTTCTAGGTCCTCCAGTTTCGACTGCATATTGGAAATCTTATGCGAGAGTCCAAGTCTTCGATTTGGCGTGAGAGACTCCATGTGATCCCCTTTCTTTTCGAGCAGACTTTGTTCATTAATTGTCATCCAGCACAATGGTAAATAGCTTAGGTGATAGTGCCCATTCTTGTTTAACTCCAGCATTGGTGTGTAATGGTTGTCTGATATCAACCAATTAATGTTACTGCTGTGATAAATACAACCTTTAATATGATTTTAACAAAACATTTACAAAAGTAAACAAATTTCTGTTGGTTAGAGAAGGAAATTAGTTTTTGCACGATTTTGCACAATATTAAGGGAAACATAAAATACAGTGCGCTCGGGATAACGTCAACTAATTAACCGCGTATGTTGACGTTTATGAATGTAAAAATTTAATATAAAAAACATATTGATAGTGTGTAGCCTAAAGCGTTTTTATTGTTAATGAACCGGAAAAAAAAATATTCAAAGAAACAAAAACGGATTTCAACGAGAACAAATCACCAACAGATAACATTTGTAACTTCATTTCTGTAATAGTTATAAGGAGAATATTCAAAATTCGGAACCAATTTCGTAAAATAAATTTATGTCCGTGTATATATAACAGATACTGAAACTGAAAATATGTTTTATTTCGAGTTGATTTTTTAAAGCTTTGTAGCTTAGTTGACGTTCTAGAGTAGACAATATTAGAAAAAAAAAAATATTGATGTTTCAAAATGTTGACGAAGACGAGTGTTTTCGTTATCCAGAGTGTATAACATAGACCTACTTTAAGGCTAAAAATCGATTTTAATTTCTGAGTTATGACAAACATAATTTTCTAATTTTTTAATACAGGGTGTACGCTGGGAAGGTATATTACTTTGCTTGTTTATAATTTTTGCTTATATGAAAGAGAATGGATCTTATATTGATAAACGTTTTATTTAATGTCGCTAATTATGTATGGAATACGTTATCAGATAAACGCCTGCCTCTGTTAGCCTCACAAATGCGAGCCCTTTTGATCACATTTTTCATTATATTCTCACACATTTCAGGTGATATTTCATTAATTTCATCACAAATATTTTGTTTGGGTTGTTCCAGCTTTTCTGGTTTGTTTACATAAGCCCTGCGTTTTAGATATGCCCACAAAAAAAACTCGGGAGCAGTCAAATCACCGCGGAGGCGAATCAACACCATTCCTTGGAATAATTTGTTGTGGAAAGAGGTTTCGCATTGTAATCCTGGCTGTATGCGATGTGGTACCGTCTTGTTGAAACCACATGTTAGTCAAGCCCAAAGCATGCAGTTGTGGCTTTAAACAATTTTCAATCATACCATGATATCGCTCCCCATTGACAGTTACCGTTACGCCGTTTTCAGTTTCAAAGAAGTAAGGTCCAATGATTCCTCCTGACCAAATTGCACTGATGAATAATTTGAGAGTTTTCCATTGCCCAGAACCGACTATTCTCTTTATTCACATAAGCAATCAATTGAAAATGTGCCTCGTCACTCAGTATGAATTTTTCATGAAAATCCACGATTGATTTTGATAAAATTTTTCAACGAATCAAACACGTTGGTTAACTGAATATTTTTCCGTGACAAATTTGCCACGTCTCTACTTCATGATTGCCAAATATGAACTGTTAAGACTGATATACATATATTATAAGCTCAAGCGTAACTAAATTCCTTTAATTTCGATGGTACAGCATAGTAAAAGCTCATAAGTATTATAATAAAAATTAATATAAAAACTATTTTTGACCTAAATAATCGAGAGTTGAAATATTTTAGCGACCGAAAAAAAAAACAAAACATAAAACAAAGGCCATTAATGTCAGAATAAAACTTTTCGTTGATTTATTTTTTATTTTTATTTATTTTTTTTAACGACCGTTTTCAGAGAATTTGTTCGCTTTGACTCTCTGGTGAATTTGACAAATAAATAAAAAACAAACAAACGAAAAATATTGCCAAGAATTGGATGAAAACACAAGCAATAATCAATATTCGCAAAACAACGTTGACCAACTTATCGCGACAAAAATAAGTCATAATAAAATAGAAACCTACCTGATCGAAAAGTTTTCGTAATAACTTCCGTTTTTTTTTTTTTTTTTTTTTTTTGTTAAGTTGGTACATTTGTTGTTGATATTCCTGCTAAGCCTTAGCGTCATAGCTTGACATATGCAAAAGCTACGTAGCCAAGAGCACATCTATCAATTTGTGTGCTGGCGATTGTTTAGAATTTACTTAACAAAAAAAAAAAAAAAAAAAAAAAAAAAAAAAAAAAAAAAAAAAACGTCAAATCGAAAAGATAGGACTACCACATAAAGGTCATTGCGAAAACTTAATCATTATGATATTAAACCAAAAATATGCAAGTTTAGCAAAATTGAAGCGATGTTTTTAATTTTCAGGCTTTCTATTCCAAACGAAAAGTATTGCTTCTTAAGTTGGAATCACCCAATATTGTTCCGAAACCATTTTTTTATATATAGTTTGACGTTTCTCTTTTTGAGAGAGAGAGAGAGCGAGAGAGAGAGAAAGAGAGAGAGAGCGAAAGAGAAAGAACGAAACGTGCTCGGAACAATTTCAGCTCGAGTTTGTTTAATTTTTATTTTTGTTCCGTAACAATTGAACTGAGCTGTCAGCTACTTTAATTTTTTAAGCAAAGTTGAACTGAGCTGCCACATCATATTATATGTACATATGTATGTATGTATAATACAATACATACCACTTGTTTTGTATTGTTTGTTTTAAAAAGTAACTGTTGATTAATTTTATTATATTAAAAATAAAAACAAATAAATAGTACCATACATTGAAGCTTATTTCAGAAATAAAAAAGGCGGAGAGTGCATGTTTGTATGATGTGAGTAATAAAAGTTACAAAAATAATTATATGAAGCAAGGTGTGTGGTTAACAATAGCAACCTATCTTAGAATGGAAAGTAAGTTAAATTTTGTATATAATTATCAAAGCCATTCAACAAGTTGTTTTTAATTAATTGCAGGAAGCGAATGCCAAGCACTCTGAAAGTGTTTGCGTAGAAGGTATAAAACAGCTAAAAGCAATTAATTTACAATTTGTTTATTACAAAATAACTAATAAAGTGTGACACAAAGAAAACAAGCAAATTGCAATCATCTGCCACATTGCTGCTAAATTGAAATACTAACACGCCTCGTTTATAAAAAAATTTGATATGGCACCATTGTTTTTTCAGAACAATTGTTCGAGGTGGGTGAATCGTTTCAGAACAAACTTTCAAAAAAATAAAACTGTTTCGGAACAAAATGCTTGTGGGTGAATCCAGCTTTAAAGCCGTTATTACAATAAGTGGATAATTTACAGACTATACGTTCATACATATTTATACACATATTATGTCTTGTTTAAAGCCTAATTAGATTTTAAAATATCAGAGCATACATCTGCATTAATTTCGTGTAAAGAAATACGAACAAATTAATTTGAGTTTAATTTAAAATCCTCCATATGATTTTTTTTGTGTGTAGTGGTAAAGATCCTTGATAATTAGTGGTGATCTTTACTTTAGCATTGTAATTTTTTCCCAGTAGGTGGCGTGTTTTTCTTGATCATTCGTCTGATGTCTGTTATCATAGCCAGAGTTATGGGGGAAGGTCAGAGAGGCTTGTCTCTTAATTTTTTTAGATGGAGTTGTCTGGAGGGATGTTGAAGCCTTGTTTTTTTTATTACTATTATTAAATATTCGAAAACCACAATTAAATTTTTTCATGTCCTCCGCTGGGGCTCCAACCCGGGGTCGTTTGTGTTGTTATACGTGCGCTCTAAACACTACACCACGCCACGGGCAATAACCTTAGAAACGTCATATTTATATTTTACTTGTTGAGTTCTGTCAGAAAGATACGAATTAAACCAGCGAATTAAATTGTTGCTAAATCCCATGTACGAGAGCTTAAAAAGTAAAATGTCATGGTCAACTTTATCAAAAGCCTTACTAAAATCGGTGTAGATAACATCAGTTTACTTAGATTTAATCAAACCTTTATTTATATCAGTTGCTAGTTCCAATATACTATTGATTTTTGAAAACCATGTTGACATGATGATAAAAGTGATGAAACTTGATGACAAACACTGTCGGCTAAAATCTTTACTTAAAGTTCAGACAATTTTTTATTAGTCCCTCAACACATTTTAGTGAATTAAGAATGTTAGTAAAGAAAAAAGCCGGCTTTAAGAAGAAAAAGTAGGTGAAATTTCAGATGAAAAGTTATTAACTTAGATCGTTTTCACCCGATTTCACGGCACCTGCTTTAGCTGGATCTGCATATACATATGGTATATCTGTGCTCTAAATTTTAACAAAATAGATTAAGTCAATTACGCGTGGTTGACTCATAAATAAAATAATTTCTCAAATGATCTAATTCAAACTATTTTCTCCCGCTTTTAACACTTCCCAGGTCCTCGGTTGAAAAAAACATATTCAATACCACTTCCGTTAGCAAGATCTATCTACGTATGTTCAAAACAAACAAATGTTGTGAAAAGAAAAAAATGTCATTTTAGAAGACAAGTGACTTATTTTGCCTTTTTTTTAATTTGCACTTTTTTATATAAATCCACTAGAATAATCCCTCCCGCGTTGAAAGAAAGCTGTAAATGTCATCATTCTCTACTCATGCAAGTTCCATAGTTTTTTATATGATGGTTCGTATTGACTGTCAAATTATTTAAATCAAATTTAGAAACTTCAACTCTAACCATTCTCCAGATATAGAAAAATGATTATTTAGTTTGTATGGCAGGTACCATCCATACTGCCATACAGCAGTACTGATTTAAAACATGAGTTAAATATTCTGAGCTTAGTCCGTCTGGATATATGTTAGCTTCTCTATACTAACTGCAGTCGGCCAAATGCCGCTCTAGCTTTATTAAGCCTGTTATCTACATCGTTTTTGTGCCACCGTTTGTAGACATTTTACTTCCTCGATAGCTGTAGCTATCTACATACTCGACTGGTTGACCTTCTAGCATGACGTTTTCTGTGCTTGTATTGTTTATTCTCATGGCCTTGGTCTTCTTGGTATTCATTAACTATTTTGCTAGCTTTTTATTCGAACAATTTTATAGGGAAATTTCTTAGTTATTAAAAATATTTTTTTCTTTACGTACAAAGCATTTTTTCTACTTAATGCAAATATAAAATATTTTCAGTCGTGATACAAGAATATGGCAGGTAGTGCCACTCTCTAATTTTTTCTGACATATTACCATTTGACAATAAAGGCGAACTGACATTTATGTTGAAATTTGTGCTACCATAACCCTGTACTCAAAATTCCATATTTCACATAAATTTTTTTTCCTTTTGATACTCGTATAAGTCAAAATAAAATGTTAGAAGTGCATACAAAGAAAGAAATGAAAAAACATCGACTTAAAACAAATAAAGCGTGTTTCTTATAGAGGTATAGAATATTAAGTTGGCATTACTTTTCAAGATGGCGACCGATTTAACAGCTGTCAAGTGATTTATTCTCAGTTTGGTTTGGCAATTCATCATGAATAGAGTCACGCCTGAGCAACGCTTGTAAATAGTGCAAGAGAGAGATTACCGATGTTCCCGATTTTCATAAGCGAATTTTGTTTAGCGATGAAGCAGACTTCTGGTTAAATGGCTACGTAAGGTAGTAAGGTAATCCTCAAGTGTATGTGGAAACACCGTTACATCCAGAAAAACTGACTATTTGGTACGCTTTATGGGCTGGTGGAATCATTGGTCCGTACTTTTTCAAAAACAATGGTGGCCAGAACGTTATGGTCAATGGTGATCGGTATAGAGCCATGATTACTAACTTTTTCATTCCTGAATTGAATAACCATGATGTTCAGGAGATGTGGTTTCAACACAACGGCGCAACATGCCACACAGCTCGCGCCACAATAGATTTATTGAAAGACAAGTTTGGTGACCGCCTAATTTCACATTTTGTACCTGTGAATTGGCCTCCAAGATCTTGTGATTTAACACCGCTAGACTACTTTCTGTGGGGTTATGTAAAGTCATTGGTCTATTCGGTAAAGCCACAAACGCTTGACCATTTGGAAGACAATAATCGCCGTGTTATTGCCGATATACGGCCACAAATGTTGGAAAAAGTCACCGAAAGTTGGACGTCCAGATTGGACTACATTCGCGCCAGCCGTGGCGGTCGTATGTCAGAAATTATATTTAAAATGTAATGCCACAAGATTATCATTCGGATAAATAAAATTCATGTCAATCACATAATCCATCGTTGTTTTATTGCAACTTAAAGTTCTATAGCTCTATAAAAAACACCCTATAAAACCTTCAAATTTTCCTTTCTAATACATAGTTTTACTTTTGGTTTTTATTCTGAAATAGCCTGGGTTGAAACACATATATACATGATATATTCGAAATTAACGTTTTTAAAAACTTGATAAAATTACAAAAAAAAAAAAAAAATGGAAAATTTCTGGGAATATTGATCCTTTTTCTTCATGTAGCAACGTTCTCGTTTATTGTCAAATAATTTTGAGTGGAACTACCTTCCATTTATTATGTCGTGTTTTCACCTTTTATATTTCTTACAATGAAAAAAGCTGTTTTGAATGATTAAAGTGATTCATTAAGTTTCACTTTAATTATTTCTAATGATGACTAATTTGCATATGTTTATATTGAAATGACAGCTGTCAAAATGACAGATTAATAATTATATTTCAGTATTATTAACAAATAATTATTTCACGTATGGAAAAAAGATTATTGTTATGAAAACATGTTTATGTTCATTAATTATTTGTAATCCTTAAATGTGATATTTTAATTTGTTAGTAATACGAGTATATTGCTTACATTTTAAGCACAATATGTATTGAAAAAGAAAAGACACAAACAACAAATTGCTGTTTGAAACAGGTGTTGCAGATGAAATAGGCAATTCATGCATGTCATTTCATATTTGAGTACTTGTCGTTGTCCTAAAAATGTTGTATCAACTTTTAAATATATTTTTGTGTTGAGACGACTTGTGAGATGTGTAACAAATAAGTTTTATTAATTAAAAAAAAATGCTTAAATATATACGTACATATATAAAAGAGGACTATAAAATGCATTGTAATTGATGTTCTGTGAAATGTGCAACCGTTTTCATTTCGTAAGCCATTCAACGAAAGATGAAGTCAATACCAAGGTTTTTATGACTTTAACGCCCTATAGAGATTTTTCGGGGTCTTATTTGTACTTTAGATATTTATCTCTACGAGTAATCGAAAAACTAACATTTAGTACAATAATTATTGTAAGTTTCAATACAAAATCAACAATAACTCAATTTTTTAAACTCAACACATAATCGGACAAGGCAAAGTTTGAATCACCAAAAAGCAATAATCGACCAATTGGTAAAAATTTGCATATCCTTTGTAATCTTGCACAGGCATTACACGTCTTAGAATTGATTTTGATATATTTCCGACTCTATAAAGTTCAATATTGCTAATAATGTCACATTAAGCTAAACAAGGGTGCAAACCTTTTTTTTTTGAAGAACTCCTCTAGCCAATTCCTCCCAAAAACGTTCAATCACATAGGGTTATGGACTCTACGCTTGTGTTTCTATAAACTCGAAACAACTAAAGCTATGTGATACTGATGTGTGCTTGAGATTGCTATCTTCATAGAATTCGTGTTTGTTTGCGATAACCAATGGCGTGGTGTAGTGGTTAGAGCGCACGCATAACAACACAAACGACCCAGGTTCGAGCTCCAGCAGAGGACAAAATTTTAATTGTGATTTCGAATGTTTAATAAAGAGACTTCAACTTCAACTTCACTCCAGACAACTCCATCTAAAAAATAAAGAAGAAGCCCCCTCTGACCTTCCGCGCATACCTCTGGCGATGACGACAAACATTAGACGAATGATCAGGAAAACACTCCACCTACTGAATGTTAAAGTAAATCACCACCAATTGGAAAGAATTAAAGAAACTGAAACAAAGCCATGGATGCTTTGTAAAAAGCCAATATGCTCCCTAGAGGAGTGACGGAAAAAAATATTTATATAAATATATATCTATACCTTCAAAATGCTAGGTAGTAAGAGTCACTAAATTTGGCCCATATAACTTTAACTTTGTGGTCAAAACAAATTATCAGCCGAATTGAATAAGTGGGAGTAGCAAGAGAAAGATTAGAATGAAAGATTCTGAATTTGGTCTAAATGACTTGTCAGATAGTACAAACTATCAGTTAAAAAAAGTGGTCGGAATCGGATAAGTGGACATGGTACCTCAGATACAAATGACATGATGATTTCATTCAATATGAAAAAATATGGAATCACTCAAAAAGCAGGTACAACACAATACAATGCGGGAGGGATTACTCAAGTAATACTTAAAAATAATTAGAGACTTGATCTTATGTAACACTAGCATTAAACGGATAACAATGTTGGATTACTTTTCCTTAGTTTTTTCTTTTTTCAATTTAAGCTATTGTACACACTTTGGGAAAATCATTTCGAAATTGACAGTCAAAAAAATTTGAAGAAATTAATAACTACTTTATTAAAATTTCTTTTTTTGTCATAACTAAAACTAAAAATAAAGTAAAAGTTTCTTTCTAAAACTAAATATGTAGTTCCTGTTAAAAAAATAAAAGAAAAAAATTCCAAGTTTTGCAAAAATATTTTTCTCACTTTCAATAAAAAAAGCAAACATGGTGGCAGCCAGGATAAATATTTTCCTTGTTAAAATAAAAAATAAAAATTTTTTTATTTCTCATCATATTGTTTATGTAGAAACTGTAAAATCTATACAAAATTCTTGTTTATAGATTTTAATTTACATGGGATATGTTGTTTTATTAGGAAACATTTTTTTGTTTTCTTCTTTTAAAAAATTCTACACTGAATTTAGTGTGGAATGGAATTTTTGAAATGGAATTGCTTTTGTAAATATTTGTGATTGATGTCAAGAGTTTTTGACCTTCTGCCTACATTGCCAACATTGCTGTTTAACAAACAACTAAAATGTACAAGAATATGGTCAAAACGTAAATGTAATAGCAAGGAAAGGTTTACAGAAACAATTGAAATTTTTATTTGTAAAGGTTAGGAAAAGAAAATCAAACGTGGATTTTGAAAAAAGATTAAAGCGGATAAGTAAAGTTATAGAAGTAGCCTCAAAGGACGCAATGAGATATTATTACCAGGTCAAGTTAGAAAAAGTTCAGAATGACCCTAAAAAATGTTGGCAGTTTTTAAATCGTAGTCTTGGCAGGGACAAAGTGTTTGAAATAAAATTAAAGGATCTGCAAGGGAATACAATAAATAATGGCAAAATAGAGGCCGAAAAACTTAATTCTTATTTTATAAACTCCATACAAGACTTGAAGTAACATATTGCTTCGACGTCATTGTAATGTTTTTAGTCTTCAGCATACTAACATCAGTGAAACTCGGAAAAGCTGAATTTGATAATATTGTTACTTTTTTACCTTTTAAAAACGTGTTTTTATGAGTTCGTAGATTGTAGTTAAAATAAAATAAATTTTGTGTTTGGTCTTAATTAAAAATCCTTTATTCGACACAGTTTTGTGTACCACTGCTTGTAATCTTTTTACAGGCAATAACAATTTTTATTCTTAATTACTCTGTCTGTTTACAATCTTGTAAACAACAAAAATTACTCGACAGAACTTCTACTTAAAGACCTTCCAACCCGATCGTAGTTATAACTTAGGTTCGATCACAACCTTTTCAACCAGAGGCTATCCATACTTAACTCTCTTTACTCAGTTAGCTCCAACTAAACTGGTTTTTTTACTTCACAACTAGCTTCACGAATTTACTCCTTATAAACTCTCTTCACACCAATAACACATTCGCTGAGTTAACTTTACTTCAACTGCACTCGCTGAGTTTACGACAAATAAACTGATTGCTGTTCGCATCGATGTGCTTTTTATATGGATGAGTAAACGACACATCGAAAGCTCTCGAACCTCTCGATATTTCAGGTAGATTCCCTTTCCTCCTTTCAATTTATTTTTAGTTCTTTTGCGTATGTAAGCATCTACCTCTTCCAGCTCTTAGTATTTGTTGTTGCTTGTTTATTGTCTGTTACTTGTTTTCTTTGCTGCTTAATTATCGTTGTACCCGTGTTTTTTTATTTACTTTGTCTCTGCTAATGGTTGTTGTTGTAGATTTGGTTATTTGTAAATAGCACGTATAGTTGTTCTTGCAGCTTTTGTTTATTTATTTTAGCGATGTAATCAACGCTGGGGTGCCCAACCTTATTGTCGTAACAATATTTTATCTAAATTAATTGTTGAATGCCGTGACGAATTGGGTCCATATTGGGTCAATAATACCATTAATATATCAATTTTTCCTGAGTCATTGAAAATTCAAAGGATAATTCTGATTCCGCAAGAGCCATCCGCAAATACAGTCGAGAAATAACGCTCAATTGCAGTTCTATCAATAATAGATAACATTTTTGAAAAACTTGTCTGTAAACAATTGACAGCATATTTAGAAGAGGAAAATCTTCTAGCAAATGATCAATATGGCTTCCGCAAAGAATGTGGTGCTGATGAGGCTGTTATCAATGTCATAAACTATATTTGTGTATGTCTGGACAAGGGCTACGCTGGTGTTGGAGGTTTATTCTACAATTTTACCAAGGCATTTGATCTAGTATGGTCTTACTGGGCGTGAGCGTGCATACTTTAAGAGCTATCTTACCAACAGAAAACAATATCTTGAAATCAATTCGAAATGTTAGTTCTATGGAATATGTAAAGTTTGGGGTACCTCAGGGCAGTGTTTTAGGTCCATTGCTATTTAAAATTTATATTAATGACATACAGACCATCGGATTACAAGGAAAAATCTTTATGTATGCAGATGTCTTATGTATTTTGTAACCATACATCATTTCTCATGATGCAGGATTAATTGCAAAGTTCGCAAGAACTAATAAGCTTGTCATAAACTCTAGTAGAACAAAATTCATATGGTTTGGATCACGTCAGTGTCAGAGTGGTGATTGTGTGGTGATAATAGATGGGAAGCAGATAACAGAAGTAAGCGTTGTTAAATACTTAGGGGTACACCTACAAAGTAATATTGTTGGCATTTTATACAAACTTCGAAATAAACTTAATGAAAGTTCAAAACCGATGAAATTTAATTCGTTGATACAGATCAATATTAATAATCTGCCTCTTGTTAAGGACATAAAAGGAATGCCGATTTAAAGTCCTTGCAGATTTTACAAAACAACGCTTTAAAAAATGTTTATAAACTGCCGAATACATTTTCCATCTTGCTTCTATATAAAGATGTGGCGCGTACTGTTTTGACTATTTATGGATTGCACAAAATGCAACTTCTTATTTACGTATATAAGTTTATGCACAACATCCTATACCACACGAATAGATTGCAGATGAACAACAAAATGTAAACAAATGTAAGCAAAGATCCAATCTACAGACAGTCAGGTGACGTTTGGAAACTACTAAACAACAAATTCATTTCTATATTCAAAAGAAGATTGAAACAATATTTGTTACAACACGTTGATATCCTTCTACTGTAGAATACTCCTAAAATACACGTATGTATGTATATCTTATAATAGTTTTATTATAATAACCATATGTACAATATGTGTATATGTATGTTATTTTTTTATTTTATTTTTTCTTTCCTTTATTTATTTTTATTATTTCTAATATTTAACTAAGTATATATTTATTATTACTTGCTGCCGGATCGCCTCAATAATGCCTTAATGGCGCTGAGGCCTATAATGTATGATTGTAATTGTAAATGAATTTGAAATAAAATGATAAAAAATCAATAAATAAAAAATATATTATATATAATATATGTGTATGTAGATTTTTTACTTTTGCATGATTTTACGCTTTATTTCTCACAAAACGGAAAAGAAGGAATATTAATCGTATTTTAAATACCTTGAGGTTAAAGCGTTTATATTAACTAAGAATTATGATTATCACTAAAAACGGTCTTCTATTTCTAAATTGTATTAAATTTTATTTGAATACAGCTTAGTATTTAACACAAAAAGAAATTAAAAACCCTTTTTCTGCGTGCAGACGTCATAAGTTGTCTCGTTTTAACGGATATTAGACTCATGTTAAACACAGACTTTTATAATTATTTTTTATTATCGTAGCTGTCAGCCATAATTGTACACATAACAGCATATTATTAAGTAATTAAGGAATGAAAATTTAATTGTGTTGTGAGTCAACAATAAAATTTGCGAAAAATAAAGGGTACGCCATCTAATGTTTTTTTTTCAACTAGTGCTTATTTCGTGAATGGTAACACTTAGCTCATGTCTGATTTGATTCGTTCGCTAAACGAATATGGTTGTGTATACGCTTGAACTTCGCTTCGCTAAGTGGGCCTGCGATCGACTTACAGAAGATGCCGATTATGCCAAAAAAAAAAATCATCTTTTCAGATGAAGCTCATTTTGATTTTGGCGGGTATGTAGACAAGCAAAATTGTCGCATTTGGGGCACAGAAAACCCGCTTGCATACATTGAAAAGCCAATACACCCAAGACGAGTCACTGTTTGGCGCGGATATTGGTCCAGAGGCATAATTGGGCCATTTTTATTCGAAAATGAGCGAGGAGTGGCCGTTACAGTCAATGGCGATCGTTATCGGGCCATGTCGAACGAATTTTTGTTCACAAAAATTGAAGAGAAGGATATTAGCAACATTTGGTTTCAACAAGACGGCGCTACGAGCCACACAGCCGAAGCTACACTCGATGCGCCCTGTTTTTGAAGATCGCATTATCAGCCGCAGAACTGATGTCGTTTGGCCACCTCGGAGCTCCGATTTCACACCGTTGGACTATTATTTGTGGGGCACCGTCAAAGATAAGTGTTACACCAATAAGCCAGAGACAATTGACGCTTTAAAGGACCATATTCCTGAAGCCATTGGTGATATACAGCTGCACACAATCGATAATGTGCTTAAAAATTTGACCGATCGTGTAGGCGACTGCATGGTCAGTCGAGGCAGCCATTTGATTGAAATTATTTTCGATTATTAACCGGAAGAATTGTACCTTCAAATAAAAAAGGAAATTTGAGAAAGTATTCAGTAGTTTTTTTTATAGCATTTTCAAAATAAATTTTTTTTGGCGGACCCTTTATATCAAATTAAATATTATCAGATTTTGAATTGCACTAAATTTAAAAGGTATTTCTTAATATAGACAAAAAAAATAAAATAAGAAATAAAAAAAAATATAAAAAATATATTTTAAACTGCTGACAATAATCATATGTTTTACAAAACTAAATATTTTACAAAATTTAATTTTTTTTAAATTAACATTTGGTTATAAACTATATTAAACCCCCTACAATATGAGCCACTAAGAAATTCATTAAAATTTAAAGTTTCCTTAAATGATAGTTACTTTCTGAAGTACATATAAAAATTATAATTCTGTTTCACAAGCGTAAAAATTCCCTTCAAATTCCCTTTTGAATTAGAGCCGATGAAAACAAATTTTAACGTTATTTGTATCGCTGAATTTGTATCGAATCCGTGTTTGGTTTTACAAGATTGGTTCTAGTTTTCGAGTCCTCGCCTATCGGCAGCATTGCACTGTCAAAACGACAAACAGCTGTTGGTATCGTTAGAAACATCCTCGCGATTGAATTTCTAAAGTTCTTTTTTGTTAAAAAAAAAATCCTGTGAAAATAACAAAGAAAAGGCGAATCTGAATATTTTTATTATGTTTACGGATGTTTCATGAAACGAAAATAGGGAAATTGGTGACTACCGAAATCAATCTTGGTCAAGTAGTATATTTTCCAGAAAACGTTGTCAAATATTGTTATTTTTGAGTCATGAATATTTTAAGTGTCCAAACCAGTTCCCTGTATGAGCAATCTCCTTTGGCAAAATATTATAACATAAGTGCAGACTCCATGGCAACTTTCAGTTGATCGCCGATGAAGAGTCCATTATCAAACGCAGATTTTAACATGGAAGCAAAACATTAAAATCGCAAAGTCTACTGAATGACGGGATTCATGATTTGGATTTATTGAATTAAAAAGCAGAATTGCTCACACCACGGTTTAAGAAGAGCAAATATCTTGACACTCAAACAAAAGTCAGAAATAAGGCGAATTTCAGGCAAATGAACGACAATTTGTTGCAAAATTATCGCAAGATCGAATGCTTTTAAAAAATAAACCCCACCCAGAGATCACAGAGGCCCATTGTGGAGAAACAGATACAAAAATTTAGCAAAAAGTAAAAGACGATATCAAGGTCATGATGAGCGACTACTGTTAGACTCTAATACGTAAAACCTTTCCCTGACAATATAACTGACTCAGACTACTCTTCGCACATTTCTATTAATTTATTAACTATCTAAAGCCCGGCATGCTCGCTGCCCCCATCTTAATTATTATTCTAAATGCTGATTTAATTAAATTTTTGACTCTTTTTCCCCATTTTGTCCCCTTCAGATCATAGTTCAATCCTATTTTACTTTCAGAACGGCACTATAGGTTCTGCTATTTAGCCGTATGCAGTCTTCAAACAAACACACATTCATTTTTATATAGTATATATCCATAGATTGCTTTTATCCGGTGTGCTTTGTTCAATTCCCGCTTCTTGGCTAATGTGAATAGATAACGAAACGTTAATAGTTGTCGGTCGTCACATATAAAAATTCAATATTAATATGAATGGAAATTGCCACGCCCACTTATCCAATCTTAACCAGTTACTGGTTGTTGATGTGTATTGCTTTCACAATGAACCTAATTTAGAATCTTCTACTAATACCGTTCTCAAGATATACACAAATTAATACTTACTCTGTATGGGAGTTACCATGCCAGCTTTATAATTCCGTTGATTTTTTGACGGATGATTTCTATTGACTCTGAAGTCAGTCAGACCAAACACTGAAACTTTAGCTTCAACCGTTCTCAAGATATAATGAAATTGATTTTTAATTTGTATGGGATGTACCACGTCCACTTGTTCAATTCTGCCCGCTTTTTTTGGATGATAGATGATAGATATATACTTATCATAGATATAAATGTATTTAAATAACATTTAGAAAACTGTGCATATTTCTCAAGCAATCAACCTTTGCATCCAATTTTTCACACATTTGTCAAGCTTAGATGAGGTTTTGCGCACTAATTTCTTTTGATTTAAATTTATTTAAAAAACGTCCTTAATTCGAACAATTTCTAAAGTTATCCAACTGTAAAAGTTTTAATCTGACATTAGAGGAACCAAAAATAGATAAATTTTTAAGGTCTTTATTTGAAAGATTTATTGTTTCATTTACACATTTCCACCCTTAGAAATTACTTTGATGCAGGCTGGTACTTAAATTAATAAAACACATCAATGATACGACACATTATTTGTCATGACAACAAATACCAAACCGCTTAAGGGCTCTATATAATGTCATCTACATTAAGATCTCGTGAAAAGAAAAAGCGAGAAAGCATGTATTCAAATTGTTGACAACAAAAAAAAAAAAAGTAATCGAAAATGGAAATTGGAGTGGGAACAACATCAAAAGAAATATTTGTAAACAAATATATTTAAAATACTCTACGCCCTCTAATCGCACGGATATTCTTTTTTATTTAAAGAAAAACCATTAAATGTATTTATTTTTATTCAGTTTTCCCTTTTTTTTTTTTTTTTTTCTTCAACACGTGCATCCGTTGGCCATACACTTGCACAAAATTTGAGGTGTTAAGTTTTTTGGGCTGGGAAATTTATTAATAGGCATGAAGAGAATTCTTAAAAAATATTCCAAGTTTTTATGAATAATAAAATAAAAGTAAGTCAAAGGATACAAATAAAATTCCTTCAACATTTACTAACGCCTTCTCTTGTTATGCCTGTAACATCATGTCTACCGTGTGATTCTAAATCCATCAAATATTTGAAGGCACTAAACGTAGGAGGATTTGTTGTCACCCCATATATACAAGTGTTTTATTAAAAGCAAACAATTTGTATTTCCCTAAACGGAAACTCCCGCAATTAATTTTTGATTGCTTTTAGAGAAAAAAAATTCGTATGTATATATAATGTAAAGATTAACATTAAAAAAATAAAGTTAAGTTTAGTTAAGCTTGGTTATCGAACACCCTATATATCACTCTATACTTATTGGAATACTAAAAATACGAAATATATGCGAAATAGTAGGAATAATAAAGGACTGAATATTAGGGAGATCGATTATTCGACTTTTTTCAAAAACCGGTTTTCAATAATTCGAATAGTAACACTTTTTTGAAAAACCGGTTTTCGGTTAATAATAATTCAAATAACCGGTTAACCGGTTCTTTTATTTAAACAAAATTGTTCCTAATTCTTGAAGCGCAGAGCTGGACCACGTCGTTTCAAAAATAAGCAGAAGCTGATGGAGAACTTAAAACTAAAGTCAAAAACAATATCAACAATAAAAAACAAAGTTTATTACACAAAGTACTGAAAAATTCTTAAGTTTCGAACAGTTACTCAAAGAACTAATTTCGTTTTTGTTGTATTACTTGGTAGAGAATGGAAGTAAAGATTTGTTATTGTAGTTATAATTTATGTGCCTAAGATAACAAAACTTAAATGGTTTACTTTGAATAAATCTATTAGTCCTTAATTGCCTCGACAAGAAAATTTGCTTAAATTTCGATCAGCACTGTATGTAAATTTATGCACCACGTATTTCATAGTGTGTGTGTCACTGTGGTATGTTTGGTAAGAACCCACCTTCCAACCAAGTAGTC
Organism: Wohlfahrtia magnifica; assembly: GCA_023159175.1. Taxonomy (NCBI): domain Eukaryota; kingdom Metazoa; phylum Arthropoda; class Insecta; order Diptera; family Sarcophagidae; genus Wohlfahrtia; species Wohlfahrtia magnifica. The sequence goes on from JAKWBJ010000060.1 coordinate 3,444,766, forward strand.
GTCGGTTCAATTTTCAACAGCGATATCACCTCACAACCTTACTAGCGACTACTTATGTATATTTATGCTGTAAAAGACTTAACTAACTAATATATCTGCCATTCAGAACGTTTGTGGGCTTTCAAGAAGTCTAGTTGATCATTCTTCATATAAAAAAATAAATATTTATTTACAGAAGATGAGAAAAGGTTATTTTTGCTCAAGAGTGCATATCTTTTTCGATCTACTTTGGTTTTCACGTTCTTTGTGAGACGTTCTAGGTTGTCATATATACAAAAATAATTAAATTTATACAAATAGTTAAACGATGAGCAATAAAAAAAACATACAAATGTCTAAAAATTATACTTATTTAAAATAACCGGTTATTCGTGTTGAATTAACCGGTTTTTTCTGAATTTGAAAAATGAAGATTTTGAAAAAAGCATATTAGACAAAACCAAAAAACCGGTTAAAACCGGTCGAATAATAACCGTCCTATCTCCCTACTGAATATACAAAGCATTTGCAATATATATTTACGATTACACATACCATACCATGTTAGTATTGCAACATTTTTAATTACATATATCCCTCAAAGTAAAAATCCAATTCCAACTCTGTTTCGGGTGGTATACAAAAATATAGTAAAACACATCCACATAGGGGAGACTACTCGACAACAAAAATAAATCATTTCAATATCTCTCTGAAATGATTGCATTTCACTTTTTTATTCAAGCAACAGAAAATTAAACTTATGTTTCCAATAACAATAACATACAATATGTTTCGTATTTATTTAATGATTGTTTGTTTATGCAGGTGTGAAATGCTTAGTATAAGTATTTGTCACACTCATATTTATTAATGCACAGAATATACGTATATGCAGAAGCTAAGTCTGATAACTATGGCTAATCAATAAGTATCAGTTTGTTTAAGTGTTTTGATCTGCTTTTAATTTTGATGAAGTAAAAATTTTATCCTGTGTATCAGTAGAACTTTCAGGTTTGGTTTCTATCTATGGATAATGTGAAAACTATTTCCACACAAACAATGATCTTAAAATATGTATTTTGGCAAATTATTATCTGCTCTTTTCAATTAATTCTTCAATTATATTACTCAACAAATGGAAAACAATTTTTCTGACCTTGGATAACAATTATATTTTTTTGGTGCGCTATGGTCGTCTAACTTCAAAAATCATCACCATTTCAGATTCTATGGATACGTTTTTTTAGAATTTTTTTTTTTCTACGATGAGAGATTTTTGAACAGGCTGCTTCATAAATCTTATAATAACTTTGAAATGGCTCACTTGATTTCGTTCAGCCATGTGTTTAAAAATTACAAGCTATACCAACTTAAAGTGTTTCCAATACTATTTCATAATATAACCGGTATTTTCGGAACTATTGAGAGAACAAATCATTAAACAAAAATTTTTTTAAATTATGATATTTTTGATTTCTAAAAATTCACAAAAAAAATAGAAGCAAATATTTACCAGTTTCACTAATTATTCATAAAGCTGCGTATAATAGAAATAAAATGAACCATAATTTATGAAAATCGATTGGTAAATAGATATTTTATTCCCAATAAAGTTAAAGTACGTACTCGTAGTTTTGAAGAAATGTACATTTTTGGCTGTAATTGTATGTAATGGGTGTCGTATAAGCGATATTGTTGTTCAAAATTCAAAAATATCACACCATACGCTCAATGGAATTTTCTGCAATCACAACAAAAAATTTTTTTTTTTTTTTTTTTTTCAAAACTAGATAGTTTTGCATTATTGGGAATAAAGTGAGTATTTACCAATCGATTTAAATTATGATTTATTTAACATATATTACATACAACCTTATGAATAAATAGTGCAACTGGTATATATTTGCTGCTTTCTATTGTTTGCGAATTTTTAGAAGTCAAAATTATTATAATTTTTCAAAACAAAAAAAAATTTTGTTTTATAATGTGTTTCTCAATATCTCCACAAATATTGGTTAAATTAAAAAATTACATCAGAAGGACTTAAAGCTGGTATTATTTCGAATTTTACAACATATGGCTTAACGAAATCCAATAAGTCATTTTAAAGTTATCATAAGATGTATGAAGCAACCTCTTCAAAAATCTCGCATTTTAGAAAAAAAAATTATAAAAAAAATTTATCCCTAGAATCTCAAATGCTGATGATTTTTGAAGTTAGTCGACCACAGCGTATCAAAAAATATAGTGGTTATACAAGGTACTTTTGCTTGTTGCATAGTGTTATTTATAAAACTTTTAAAGTAATTATGTCAATTCATGTTTAATCAGGTCGACTCTATCAAAGTGTTTGTTCTTAATATATTGGCAATCAGTTATCACACATATCCTACAATGAACTTAATATATTCTATTGAAGTCTGAAAAAATAATCTTAAGAAAATGCGACAATTATTTTAGTCACGTAATCGTAAGTATACGCATACACTCATACATGCCAAATATATATATTTTTTAATGAGACAGGAAATTAAGAAAATGGAAAAAAAAAACAAAATAAGCTTGTTATGACAAGGATTTACATTATTTTTTGTTTCGTTATTCAAATAGGAATTACAAGTTAGGCGTTATTTTAAAGGCTTTTAAAAATCAAACGCTTAAAACTTTTTAAATTTATTTGGTTTCTAAGGTTTTATTATATTCGTATATAACTAACAAAACAAAAAAAGTGTATTTTAATTTTCTAATGATTTCTTTACTTTAAGTACTCATATTGTGCGTTAGGATCGGAGGAAGCTAACAAGTATCTAAAAATGCACATGCATATGAGAAGTATATGAGATCACCTGACGACCATTGTTGGTGAGAGCATGTAAAGGCTAAAATAAAATTTCTATAGATTTTTTTAGATTCAAAAACATCTAAAAATATCTTAACAATGATTTATATTCCAATATTTCTTTTTTCTTCGTAATAAGTGCAGGACCTTTTGATATACTACCACGAAAAAAATATATATCAAAAGAAACTAAAAATAAAACTACGTGTTGGCTGTCAAGGTCACTATTTGGTTAAATTGCATGTGTTGGCACGTTTTCTTTCATATACTGACTATAAAACAAAACTAATGCCACAAAAACATTTCTATTCTATTCCTCTTAAATACTGCAACAATTTAAACGTATTTTTTTAGTTTTACTTCATTTCCTTTCTCAATTTTATATTTCTAAAAACTATAATTAATTTATTAATATTTAGTTATTAAAAAAGAATTATCAGTTGTCTGCTAATGATATTAAAAATAATGATGAAAAAGTATTTCAGAGGATATTGGCTTTCCACAAAGCATCCATTGCTTTATTTCAGTTTAATTAATCAATTTAATCTTTCAACCAAAGTAGATGATTAATCCACTGTAAACCCCTTCATATGTTTATGCAGTAGTGAATATCCTTGCTATTTGATGATGATGCTTACTTTAGCATTGTAATTTTTTTCCAGTAGGAAGCGTTTTGTCCTGATCATCCGTCTGATATTTCTTATTATCGCCAGAGGTAAGCAGGAAGCTCTGGTGGGCTTCTACTTTATTTTTTAGATGGTGATGTCTGGAGGAAATTTGTAGCCCCTTTATTCGATACTCAAGACAACAAAAAAATTTTTTTTTCGTCATGCCCTCTGCTGGGACTCGAACCTGAATCTCTCTACACCATGCTTTCCTCAAAATATATAGAAACACGAGCAGATGTACGTTCTTTATGTTTTCAAACTGCCACAATAAATAAAATACCCAACAAGTTTTCTCTAACGAAAGAATACGCTGAAAGGTAATGTTAAAGGGCTTTATTAGCCGACATCGTAGTATCATACGATTGTCGTAATGCAGCAACAATTAGTTTATTTCATATGCCAATCGAGTGATTACACAATTTATTGGCTCATACGGCAACTGACAACATTATTGTGCTTATATATCCCAATCAAATGCAAGCCTGATGCGACTATCGTGTGTAAGCTTTAAATGCAATCAAGCACCAATGCAAATAACAAAAATACAACAGTATATATTGTATTCTTGCGCGACAATTAAGGATGACAATACTCACCAAATTTTATTTTATATTGTTTTCTTTTTGAAAAAACACATGTTTGTAAGGTATTTATAATTGTCATCCCTTAAAATATGCACTTTTTAATTACTTATATGTAAATTCCACCACAAACTTCTACCATTTTTCTTTTATTATTTTTACTTTTTTTCTCATCTTTACTTTAGAAAATTTAATATAATTTGTAATTATATTCCAATTTAAATAAATATTGAAATGTAAACAAAATAAAATTTGCCATATAGTACAACCGCTGTTGCTCACATTTACCTTATACTAGAACAATCGTGTGACTGAAAGGCGGCAATTTTTACATTTAATCGTTTTAAGCTAATTTGCGACAGTCAATTTTATATAAACGTGGGTAATCATGTGACTGCAGAGAATTAGATTGGATCAATTTCTTTATTGTGCTTCAATACCGTACAGTTGATTAATTGCGTTAATCATGTGATTCTATTTTTAGACTTTAAACGGCCAACTGGGACTAGTGCAGGCCATGTTCGTAATTTGTCTAGGGAAAATTTCAATCCCTTTTTATAATTCATTTGAAGAAGTGTACACATATCTGCAATGTAGACGAAATCGGGAGATCAGTGGTGCCGTCACTGTAATCACAATTTATTGTCAGAAAAAGGAAACAGCAAATTGGTACGATGACATCAAACGAGCGAGATCGTCTGGTTACCGTCATTACTTGTATCTTCGTTTTTTTATATTCCCACTGTTAAAATCACAACCCATTCCTTATAAAGGATGCTTCGCTTGGTCTGAAGTGAAGCGTGTTCCAGTAAGGGCGTTCTGCATCGAGCGAAACAAATGGTAGTCAGAAGGGGTATATTATGGCCTCGTATCTGGTCGAATATTCTGATTTCTCTCTTCAAATGGATTAAATGTGTTCGGTACAGGTCCTCTGTGATTGTATGACCCGATTTCAATAGCTCATAGTACAAAAAACCCTTCTGATCCCAACAAATACTTCGGCGTTGATTTGGCTGGTTAGTCGAGCTTTACATATGACTTTTTACGTTTCGGGTTACTGTAATGTATTAATACAATGCAAAAATGACTTGTTTTTGTAGCGCTCAAGCATTACTTACGACATTTAAAAGCGCCTTTCAACGTCTCTCGGCTACAATTCCTATGGGTCCAATATGAATTTCCTTGCTTTTGAATAAATCCCAATGCTTTCAGACGTAGGGAAATGGCATGTTGTCTGACTCTTAATAATAGAGCAAGACAACATTCGTCGGCAAGTAATGCTGCCAATTCCTTATCTTCTACCAATAATCGATACTTGTAGCAGTCGTTTTCTTCATATGAAATAAGGTTATCAGACTTCCCCGCAAAACATCTTTTTTAGGCATAAAATTCGACATTAAAATAGCGATTGATAAAAAATTTGTGTATACACTTTGGCATCTATCGAATATTGAATTATAATGACAGATGCTTAACCTCCAAAAGGCGATATTTGTTATTATTGACACAAACCACAAGTGTTGGTTATGGCATATGTTGTTCAAATCGATATTATTAACTTATATACCCAATATTTTCCATAACCTTTTATTCATTAGGAACATTTTCTAATCTTATAAGCTAATACATTTTTTTAGATTGTTTTTCTGAAGCAAAAAAAGGTAGTTGTCTGTACATTACAAAAGGCTGATTATCTAATAACATTCATAATTATCCTCAATTATATATTTCCTTTTTAAATATCTTGTTAACACATCATCAAATTTGCGATAGTAATTACTTATACTTATTTTAATTAAACTCGATGCTTAAATATTTTATATAAAATTTTAATATACACTGTTGGACAAACTAGAGTGGAAATTAATTGATGCAAATGCAAAATCTTTGATGATAACCGCAGAAATATGAAGGGATATTATATATTCGGCATGTTTTTTTCACTGAAATGTAAACGAAATTAATAAATTCAAATAATTATTTAAAAATAATATTGAGTTTTTCTCTTTTTTTCTGTGACGAAATATAACAAAGGTAATTTGCACTCTATTTTGTCCAATAGTGTACATACTCGTACATACATGACATTTTGCTATGAAATGAAAATATCAAGACGTTGTATGAGTATTATATTATACTCACATGTGCGCTTTTAATGAAAACAATATTGCTGATACGTGCATTTCCTTGAAACTTATTTGAATTTCTTTGCGAATATTATTCTTCGAAAAATCTTCAACTTACTCGTATATGAGCAAATTTATATCTCTATAGCAAATACGTATTAATTTATTTATTTAAGTATAATGATTGGTAAAGAGGAAAAGTTTATAAGCATTGTGTAAAAGTGCGTCAAAAGACTACAAGATAAGAATGAGAAAATTATATGCTTCAGACGAAAAGCCTACAGCTATTAAATTCATTCTTAGGCAAGGGGCTTGGATTAAAAAACAAAAATTAAATCAAGAGACTACGAAATTCGATCATGACTGAATAATGCTTAAGCATAAGAAAGAAATAAATTCATTTCATCATTAAGTCCTTATAAGTTATATTTATTTTATATTCTATAAGAACTCAAAAATAAAGAATAAAATTTAAAAAAATTACCTTATGCTTTAAACACATAGTCGACGGCAGGCTACCGACTACAAGCTACAAAAACTAAAATACATACGTTTATATGGACACGATTATATTGATACCAACACAACTACACGGCTACACGACTACTGTTTACTGCTGCCGCCAACTTAGGCTTATTTCTATTTTGTTCGGCTAGAAAAGTTAAAAAAAATTAGAATTTAAAACTGAAATGCTAAGAGATATTTATAAAAAAGAAGTGTTTAAAAAAATAATGTATTTGTTCCTTTATTACAATAATTTTATATACAAAAATAAATGTGTTTATTGGTTGCTTGTTAGGCAGCTAAACGGAATGAACTATAGGCTATATAAAAAATTCCAAGTGGGCGGTGCCACGCCCATACAAAGTTATTATTAATTTGTCTATATCTTCAAAATGGTAACAGAAAGAATCTCCAAATTTGGTTTGGCCTAAGTAAATTCGTAGTCAACACAAATCATCAGCCAGAAAGTGATTTGAATTGTACAAGTAGGCGTGGTACCTCCTTCCATCAAACAGTAACTGGGCGAGATTCGATAAGTTAGCTTTACACCTTGCTTTAATACCAAATATTGAATTTTGTATATGCGGAGAACGATAATTATTTAAGCTTTGCTACCTATACATATTAGCCGAAAATGGGGTAAAAAACCTATCTACGTACACACATGTTATGTATAAAATTAAATGTGTGTTTGTGACTTTCTGAAAGTAACTACAGACTATTTTAAATGTTTGATCTTGAAGCGGGTGGAGATAAAATGGGGAAAAAGGGAGTTAAAAATAATAACTAAGATAATAGTTAAAGAAAATAAGAAAGATATGCGTAGAAGTACGCCGGGTTTTAGCCAGTAAAGAAATAACGAAAGGCGTGCGCATTGAAAGAATTTATTGCAATTGTAAATTTAAATTTTATTCATAGAAATTGCAATTTTTTGATTATTTGCTTATTATGATGTCGTTTCCAATATATTTAAGAGGCTGAATACACGACTACAATTGCCGTTAGCAGCATTAGCAGCAGTTGTGTAACACGCCGTCGTCTATGTGTTTATAGCATTAAATGAAAATACTTTGTTTTTTATTAAATAATAATTAAAATGTTGTTGAATGTCTGAACAATTAAAAGAGACCCAAACTGATTCATTGAACAAAAAAATGTTTATCTCAAACATCTGTTGCGCATATTCGATTAAACTAGAAATCGCATTTACGAAACCATGCTAAGTTTTAGACTAAAATGAAAAAATAAGGAATTCACATTTTAAAAAGTACTTTCAATACAAACACATTTAACTTAATAACGCCATTAAATTAATTGTTATGAAACGTTAAAGTTTTGCCATATAGAACATAAAAGAAACATGTTTTGTAAAATATTTCCAGCCCCATTACATTGTCATTCATTATCAACACGGGTCTCATCTATCTGACCACAACTTTGTAAGAAAAAGCCAAAGATTCAAAACAATAAAACTAAAGCAAAATCATTTAAACAAAGATGTTCTTTAAAATGATTTCGAGACTCAAATTAGCCACATAAATGTGTATGCAATTTAATTTAATTTTATTTGTTTGCCGAAAACCGCATACAATAAATTACGAAATATGATATTCTTTGTACTGCTGCATACTAACTGAGGAATGCAGTAGACAAAATTTTATTCACTGTTTAGACACATTAAGGACATCTCCTTAATGTTAGCAACTAAAATTTGTATATTAATTTCCCGTTTAAAGTACCATGTTAGACGCTTAGTTGGATAAAATAGACTCAGTTTCTGAACATAATATTCAACTATAAAATATAATGAGAAACTCGCGGATTAAGTCTAATAATCTGATTAATAGCTAAAAACATAAAACACATGATTCTTTTAATCATTTACGAGTAATAAGTTTGTAGTTTGCAAAAGAAAATCATCTTCGTTCAATTTATAAAAGAGAAATAAAGTGACTCGTGTTTATTGTTAATTTTTATTAATGTCAGCGTCAGTTAAGCACACAAAAACACAGAATTTGTATTATATTGCTCAGGAATATACAAATTGGAAATATTTATTTCAATATACCCTTCAGTAGGATTAAATAACACGGTGCAACAAAGATGAACGAAGTTAAAATACCTGGGTAAAGATATTACTTTTTTGATAGGCGTTGTCGAGTAGAACAAGGATCTGTTTTTGAAATTTTCAAAACACCTCCAAAATCTCGAGGTACGGCTAAAAAAGAAACCCCGTTTCGTCGTATCTTCATGCACTTATAAGCTAATAACTTAGTTGAATATTACCCGATTTTAGGTTTCTTTTTGGATATGGACAGAAGAGCTACAGGCCTTTTAAATGATATATATGTATGTCGTTTAAGTAGCCTTGACTCTGGGTGTATTCACTCAACTTTTTCCATATTTTTAAAGTTTAGATGCCTTTTTGCGCACTATTTTATATAGGAACCGTACTATTGATGAATTAATTAAGGACTTATATTAAGTTATGAATCAAATGAGGCTTAAGGTTTAGAAATACGTTGAAAATTGTCGGAGTTTCAGCAAACTGGTATTTCTTTTGTTACTTTGAAATTGTATTTTTAAAAAAGTTTTCTGAAACGTAATCTGAAAAGAAACTTAAAATCGGTTGTTATTCAGCTAAGTCATTAGCTAATATGTGCCTGAATTACCCGTAACTCGAGATTTTGGAGGTGTTTCGAAAATTTCAAAAACAGATTTTTGTCCTGGTCGGCAACGCCTATTAGAAAAATGACATCACTTCCTAGGTTTTTTTTTGTCGCACCGTGTAATGAATATCAAGAAAATTTATACTTGTTTCCACAAATTAAACTAATCGTTAACATTTTAGAATGAACATGACCGAATTATTGAAGCGTAGAGTTGAGTGCTTGTTGCTGCTAACGTTAATGCATACCCGTTCCCCAGTATTTTTAATAACTTGTTTTATTAAGTTTTTAAATATAAATTTTCGCTACAATTTCCAGCATTTTAATAAGAAATTAAAGACTTTTCATGCTTAAAATTTTCATGTTAACTTCTAAGAGTCTTGTATACCTTGAGCAAATGTAAACAAATATAAATGAATTGAATTATATATTAAAAAACATTTTAATTTGAATAAAGTTATTATTTCATTCAATACGAGAAGCATCCATATTTATTTTATAAATTCCTTTGTAAGTTTATTTTTGTAATTGTCTCTTTGTAAATGACTGAACCGGTTTTGTTGAAATTTGGAACAAAGTTAGTTTTAGCTAACGAAAGCTTTTTACAAAATTCGAACTGAAAGTGGATAAACGTACCAAATTGGACCCCTTTGGGAGTATGTTGTACTGTTTAGCTCCTGATTAAAATGTTTTTAACGTTGAAAATTTTCCTGAAATTTGAAGCACAGATAGATCTAAATAATTAAGTTTTACAGGCTATAGTTTTTTTCGAATTTGGATCGGGGAAAGGTTAAAATCGGGGGAAAACGGGTAAATTACTTCATATGAGAATTTTGACTAAATCGGTCTTGTTGAAGCTCAGAGCACAGTTATATAGAACCAGCAAACGACGCAATAGGATGTTTTTTGTTCAAAATTGGATCTTGGTGACATTAAAATTAGGGGAAAACGAAATGATATGCATTCCTTCTTCTTTTTATCCACTAAAATGTGTTGCACAAGAGTACATTTCCAAAGTTGAACTTTGAAGGACTAATTAGGGCTAAGAAAAGAATTTTTTAAAAGATAGAGTCTTCAAGTTGTATATTAAGTTAAACAATTAACTTCAAAGGAAAAGAGGGCGTGGCATTTACCATATAAAAAATAAATATATCAGCCGGAAACGTCAAAAGTCATCTTGGTGTTTTTTATTATGAACAGGCAGGTTGCAAAAAACAAAACGGATAGAATTAGAAAAAAAGGATATTTATATCCTGTTTATACATATATGTATAATGTATGTATGTACATAGATTTCCAGAAAACGTCGGATGTGTAAAGCAAGTATTAATTAGTATTAAATTTTTTTCTCAAAATGCTTTTATAAAAGCTTTTGACTTACTCTGATATTCTTATTTATCTTTTAAATTAATAAGTTTTAATAAAAAACAACTTCTTATGCCTTATTTTGCAATATGGCTCCGAATCATTTACTCGCTTAGTCATTATCATTGAAAAACTTAATTATGATTATCATCATCATCATTCAACACAACGTAATGCCACTGATTAAAAGCTCTTTAAAGAAACTTTATACACCGATGTCATGCTATTACTTTGGAACACTCTGCAGCGTGCCATTAACTTGACAAAGTGTCGCTTAAAGACGGTAAAGATATGCGTTATAAGGTATGTTGAAAACAAATTCAAATCATTTCGTTTTAAAATATTTTGTCGCATTCAAAATTAAACTGAATGCAATAAAGATTTTTTATATAGATATTTAAGAGATATTGAAATCTTTAGAAAAGAAACAATATGACGCAGCTCTAGGAGCCAATAATTACATTCAACATATATTTTAACTGAAATCGTAAAAATAAAAGATGAAACATACATATTAACTTATTTAGTTTTCGTTCTTAGGAGATTGATTGCTAGAATTATTATTAAAAAGAAAGTCAAATAACATATGCTGCTGTCATGCAAATTTCATTTATTTCATTATTTCATTATTTCATAAATTTTTTATGAAAAATATTTGGATTTAAACATTTCACGCTCACAACTAATTTTATTTATTTATACACTGCGTGTCATTAAAATTTCTGGACTTAAAATTAAATTTCTATGTAGTAGACTTATCTGGATATCTTCACTGTTCCAATCCATTCAGTTCGATCAGTAAAATAGTGGATTCATAGCCAAAAGCCTAACGCTCTTGAATGGCCACCTTATTTGCCCGGCCTAAATACGAAAGTGTATGAGTGCGAAAGACAATAAAACACAGAAATGGAATTAATGGAAGGAGTCATACACACTTGGTCCGCCATTTCGTTGAATTATATTGAAAAACTTTATATTTTAATTTCCAATTGAATTTTCGAGGATATTTTAGACAAACAGATGACAGCAAAATTTGTCATTCATATTCTTTTGATCGTAGACCGAGCCTTTTGGAGATTGCGGCGAAAAGGCAGAATATGAACGACACGCTTACAAGCGACCTGGCGAAAATCTCTGATTGGAGTCGCGCAAACAGGGTCGACTTTAACGCGCGCAAGATCCATTGTTGTTTTCTGACACACAGACGTGGTGGTGTGTTGTCATCTGTATCTATGGGTAATGTAGATATTGAGCAATCAGATGCTCTTGATGTTCTAATTCTGAGAATTCACTGTGACGTTCGTTGGAACGAGCAAATATTTCGAGTGTCGAAAGAAGCATTCAAGTGCCTCGGCTTTTTAAGACGGTGTAAGAATTACTTCAGTCCATCTGATCTCCTTAATATTTACAAATACCGACCCAACTACAAATAAAACTCTCATGTATGGATCAGTGCTTCAAAGTATATTTTGGAGCTACTCGACCGCGTACATGAGAGGCCGAAGGTTCTTATTAATGACGGTAGGGTAGCCAACTCTGTCGATTCATTAGAGCATCGTCGCAATGTGACGTGTGTTTCATTGTTCTATCAGTACTATAATGTAATGCGTTCTAACGAAATTAAGGAACTAATTCCTGATGCTCATATATTTTTACATTTTTGTACTCGTATTTCTAGTAGAGCGCATCCCTTTGTAGTTGATTGTCCATTGAATCGCACAACGCACTATAGGAAGAATTCGTTTTTTGGTCACACCGTTTTTCCTGCCACTTACAACATGAACAAATTTAATCTATCCATCCTCCTTCCCACAATCTCTTTTCCTAGTACCAGCACAATGCACTGCATGAGTAGGGGTTATCCTCTGAGTGCTGGTTCAAGAGAAAAAAAAAAACAAAGCTGGTCCTACGCATTACTTAATTCCTTAATACAGTTTAAAAATAGTATATAAAAATTAGAACTCTATATAGTTACTTAAAATACTGATTAAATTGGAAATATAGCGGATGGCACTATCTTGATGACTAATTTTTTTTAATACGTTTTTAGTATAATTTTTCTAAAAAATATTAATTAAAATATTATCTTAAATTGTACAGCAGTCATTGTACGTAGAAATTTGAAGACGATATATCAATTGGTTCAGATAATATTTAACATTAACGGTCAGTAAAAGGAGGACGCTCTCCTGATGACGCGCAGTGTATATTTATTATAACAAAACATTTTTTGTTTTTTAAGTTTCTATCAATGACTGCTACAAGAAGTGACCTTTTTCTCTTTTTTTTTTAATAAGAACATAATAAGGCACTTTGGCTTTAATTTTATTTAAAAAAGAACCCATTACTTAAAAACGTAAAATACAATCTTTGGCCTGGATTAGAAAGTGTTTTGTTAACAAACGCTGATAATCATTTGGTTTTCCACTTGAGGACATTTAACTTCTTGGCTTCAAATAAGCAAAAACAACAGCAATAACAACAAATTCAGATTTAAAACAGGCCTTTAGAAATTCAACACTTTTTACCTCAACAGACTTAAAAAAGTTTTATAAATGAACTTTTTTTGTTGTTGTTTTTGTTTTCAGATATAAAATTATTTTATTTAAAATTTATAATGACTTTGAGGATTATTTTGAAAAGATTTACTGAATTTCTATTTGAAATAAAAAAACTGGCTTTGAAAAGCAATCAATTAAAACAAAAAACTTTAAGTTCGTCTTTAAAAAATGATGATTTTCATCCATAAACCATTATTGGCTGGTGAAATATTAACAAAAAAAATTGTTATGCCAACTCATTCTTAAGTACGTTATTTCGTTACGTAAAATCGTACTTTACTTTTTGCTTTAATTTTTTGTCCATATTCATTTGACCAGAATACACTTTTTCAGATGTTACCTTTTATATTCACATTCTGTGAGTTTCTTATACTCCCATTACCAATAAATTTTAAATTGAAATCAAAAGCTACTAAACTATGGAGTCATCCTTACACGTGTAAGCATTTTGACTTCTGAAACATGTATTTTAATCTTGACATCAATATTCATATTTTATAAGTTTTCTACATTCAATTAATACTTTGTGTTGTAGTTCTTGTACGGATGCATTAAACATATGAAAGAATTTCTTAAGAAATTTCTAGGAAATAAATTAAATTTCTATTAAATTAAACATAAGAGACATAAATGTTAATAAATTATTGTTTTTGGTAAAAAATATGTTCAATTCATTTGATTTGACAAAAAGACCATAATTAAATAAACATTTTTTTTATTAAAATAGAAATTCAAGACTTAATTAAATTAAATATATGTATAATGGGTCCGCCATCTAACGTTTTTTTTTTAACTAATGCTTATTTCGTGAATGGTAACACTTAGCTCATGTCCGATTTGACAGGTAATTAGTTTTATCCTTCTGATGAATGAATATGGTTGTGTATACGCTTGAACAACGCTTCGCTAAGATGCCGATTTTGCCACAAAAATCATCTTTTCAGAAGAAGCTCATTTTGATATTGGCGGGTATGTAAACAAGCAAAATTGTCGCATTTGGGGCACAGAAAATCCGCACGCATACATTGTAAAGCCGATACAACCAAGACGAGTTACTGTTTGGTGCGGATTTTGGTCCAGACGCATAATTCGAAAAGAGCAAGGAGTGGCCGTTACAGTCAATGGCGATTGTTATCGGGCCATGTTGAACGAATTTTTGTTCACAAAAATTGAAGAGGTGGATATTAGCAACATTTGGTTTCAACAGGACGGCGCTACATGCCACACAGCCGAAGTTACACTCGATGTTCTCAAAAAAAAATGTATTTGGGGAACCCTATAATACGCATGTATGTACTTGGTGGCAGGGTGGTGTAGTGGTTAGAGGGCACGCATAACAACACAAACGACCCCAGGTTCGAGCCCCAGCAGAGGACATTACGATGAAATAATTTAATTGTGGTTTCGAATGTTTAATAATAAAAAGGCTTCATCCTCCTTCCAGACAACTCCATCTCAAAAAAAAAAGAAATAAGCTCCCTGGCCTTCCCGTATACCCCTGGCAATGAAAACAAGCATCAGACGAATGATCAGGAAAAACACGCCATCTACTGGGAAAAAATTACAATGCTAAAGTAAAGATCACCACCACTTTATGACTCACCACTACGCAAAAAATCATATAAAGTAAGCTACAGCGGATTAATCGTCTACTGAGCTTGAAAATATCAAATTGATTAAAGGAACTGAAACAAAGCAACATATGCTTTGTGGAAAGCCAATATGCTCCCTAGAGGAATGACGGAGAGAAAAAAACATATGTACGTAATATGCTTACGTAGAAGCAAATATTTTTTAAATTATTACGTATACAGTGGTGGAAGATATAATAGGGGCACAACAAAATTTTCTTAAATTTTTATTTAGCATTTCAAAAATTATATAAAGAATGCTTTGCAATTGATAGGAGTTCGTACATACGATTTTCCATCCATCCCAAATAAAATTCTCTTCATTTCTTCGGACCATAGCACGTTGTTCTGTTTATTAAAAGAAAATTAAAGTGTCCCTATTATTTCTTCAACCACTGTATATTATACGCAATAAACAAAGTTATAATGATAATCTCTGCTTGTGATGTTTAATTATTTTATTAGCAATTCAAGTAATGGAAAATCTGTCTTCTTCATAAGAAGTATATTGTGTTTGAGAAATTGAATGTATCATGTTTGAAATAAATTGGGATACCAAAATATTAATATGAGTAAGATAATGCACTCTTGATTCCTTATATATTGTAAAGCCTGTTTTAAACAATTTAGGCAACAAAACAAATTCATTTATTACTTTTTTAGCATTTTTCTACAAGTTTAGTGTGTTTGAAAATATTTAGTAATAAATTGTCGGTCGATGGAACTTAAGTGTAATATCTCTGGTAATATTAATTTCATCAGGCAACACTGCCACCTTGATAAAAAATTTCCCAGAATTTATTCAGAAAATTAAAAATACAAGTTTGTTCATCTAAATCTATATTCTCTTCTTCAAAGTAATTTACATCACCTGCAAGACACTTATGCCAGCGCTTGATCCAACCATCGAAGCATTTTTTATATTCGGTTTTCGGTATATCCATCAGTGCTTTCTACGATTTTTCCTTTATGTCCTCTTGGCTGCTGAAACGTGTTCCCCGTAGTGGTTTCTTAACTCTGTTGAACAGAAAGAAGTCACAGGGGTCAATATCAGGTGAATTCGGTAGCTGTTGGATGGTATTTGCTTCATTTTTCGTCAAATAATTTTGAATGCTGATAACAATGTACGAATGCTGATAACACTGCGTTATCCACAAGTTTCCTGCCCACAATTCTGGTCCCTTTCGGTGAATTGCTTCACGCAAACGTCTCATAACGCCCAAATAATACTCTTGGCTTACTGTCTGGCTTTCTAGCCGTTGTAATCCAGGAAAACCGTGAACATTGCCTTCTTCTTTGATTGAAAATTGTCTCGACTTATTTGACGAGTGCCATTCACTTGCCTGATGTCTGGATTGCGTATCGTACTTAAAAACCCACCTGTCGTCTCCAGTAATGATCCTTTTGATGAATGTGGAATCAAATTCAGCATCGCAAATTATGTCTTTTGCGAGCCCAACACAGTCTCTGTTTTGCATGAAATTGAGGTCTTTTGGTGCCAATTTTGTTGCTACATGACGGAGATCCAAATCATTAATCAAAATACCTTGTACGCGCCCATAGGCAATGTTCAAGTCCTTCGCCATCTCTCTGATGGTAAATTTGCGGTTATTGACCAACATTTCTTTTACTTTATTAATGTTTTCATCGGTTTTCGATGTCAATTTAATATTTAATTTTTTCCTGTTATTTTCTGATAAATAAAAAAGCTATTTTTACTTTTTATATAATATTTTATATTGTATTAGAATCACTAGTTTTTGTTTTGTTGGTTGTTGTCTAGGCTTTTGCTCTGCTGCTTTTCAAATAACTGTTTTCATATAAGCGTATGTATTCTAATTTTGATATTTTGCTGTCAGCTGCTTGCTGTCGGTTATGTGTTTAACGCTCAAAACGGCATATATTTCGTTTATTTTATTTACCAAATTTGAAGTTAAATATTTTCACTTTTTTAAACACCAATATTATTTCTATTCGATATATTGTCGATATATTTCTATTCGACATATCGTATATGTATACAATAAATTTGTATATTTGGTTGCAGTATAGGGTATCAAAAAATTGGTTTCAGTTTTTTTTTTTTTCTTCTCATAATTAACATTTACTTTTCTCTTAAATAACATACATACTCGTATGTTTCGTAAATTTGTACCATCGTATGCTAAAATAATTTAAAATTAAAACGTTCAGAGAAAAGACACATCTTTGCCGTTGTTTGCATTTAGAAATTCAAAGTCGTTATTTATTTATCATTATTTAGACATAAGAAATTTAAAATTATTTTCATTTTATTTATTTATTCATTATAATGTCGGTTTAACACACAATTATCTCTGTTCCTTTTGTTTTAAATATTTGATGAGAATGTGAAATGCGTTACCAGGGATAAAATAAAGATAATGAAATTTTAACCTGGATATGAACATATATCGCATACTATTTGCAGCAGTGTCATATTTAAAATAAAAAGTTATTAGTTACAGCACTAAAAGCTTTTTTTTGCTACAAAAAAAAAATCAAAAAAACATATATTTCAGATATTGAATTTGAATTTTTAAAATAAAGGGTGCGCCAAATAAATTTTTTTTGAAAATGCTGTAAAAAAAACTACCGAATATTTTCTCAAATTTCTTAATAATGGAAAATAATTTCATTCAAATGGCTGCCTCGGCTGGCCATGCAGTAGCCTACACGATCGGTCCAATTTTGAAGCACATTATCGAGTTTGTGCAGTTATCACTGTGTACACTTACCTTTGACGGCACCCCGCAAATAATAGTCCAACGGTGTCAAATCGCAGTTCCGAGGTGGCCAAACGACATCAGCTCTGTGGCTGATAATGCGATCTTCAAAAACAGGGAGCAAAAAATCGAGTGTGGCTTCGGCTGTGTGGCACGTGGCGCCGTCCTGTTGAAATCAAATGTTGCTAATATCCTCCTCTTCAATTTTTGTGAACAAAAACTCGTTCAACATGGCCCGATAACGACCGCCATTGACTGTAACGGTGACTCGTCTTGGGTGTATCGGCTTTTCAATGTATGCGTGCGGGTTTTCTGTGCCCCAAATGCTACAATAATGCTTGTTCGACATGGCCCGATAACGATCGCCATTGACTGTAACGGCCACTCCTTGCTTATTTTCGAAGAAAAATGGCCCAATTATGCCTCTGGACCAAAACCCGCACCAAACAGTGACTTGTCTTGGATGTATCGGCTTTTCAGTGTATGCGTGCGGGTTTTCAGTGCCCCAAATGCGACAATTTTGCTTGTTTATATACCCGTCAAGATCAAAATGAGCTTCATCTGAAAAGATGATTTTTTTTGGCAAAATCGGCATCTTCTGTAAGTCGATCGCAGGTCCACTTAGCGAAGCGAAAACGCTTTAGATGGTCAGTTAGCTTCAACTCCTGGACCAATTGGACTTTGTATGGCGTCATACCATGGTCTTTATGCAAAATTCGTCTCAATGATGTCTCCGAAATGTTCAATTGTTGAGAACGACGGTTAATTGATGTTAATGGCGGTTCACGCACACTTTCTGCCACACCTGCAATATTCTCGTGTGTTCGCACTATTTTTGGCTTTTCAAGCTTTGGTTTATCGATGAGGATGCCAGTTTCTTTAACTTTTTTCACAAGATAACTAACATACGGAGCTGACGGTGCTTCTCTTCTTCCAAAATCCGTACGCAATTTTCGCACACATTCTGCAACATTACCATGATTTTCAAAGCAATGTCGCAATATTTCCCAGCGTTGTTTAAGCGTATACACAACCATATTCATTCAGCGGAAGGATAAAACTAATTATCTGTCAAATCAGACATGAGCTAAGTGTTTACCATTCACGAAATAAGCACTAGTTTAAAAAAAAAACGTTAGATGGCGGACCCGATATAATTCAGCAAGTAATTTTATTTATTTATTTATTTCGGTTTTATTATAACACTTTTGCAATAAGGGAGCTATAGGTTTTTATATTTATTATTTTGAGTATGTGTGTATCTCCCTGTATAGATTTATAATTTCTTTAGCACAAATAGAGGGGAATAAATGTTCTTTTTCTCCTAAATCTATTTAAAAAACACCCTTATACGCTTAATGTCTATATTTGCTTATAGGCATAGCGTATAGAGAACTGCCTCTGGTATTTCAGACGGCTTATTTCATTTGTATTTTTATAAATTTAAAAGCCTTTAATAAAGTTTTAGCCATGAGTTTTATATAAGAATGTCTAAGAAATACTTCTTAAATTAAAATGAGAGCATTTAAAATATTTTTTAATCATTTTTGTTTTTCTTTTACACTGTAGCAATACTTACACTTTCGAAAATGTGAGAAGGCTTGTGATTGATATGAGTTGCTTAATAAAAGATGTCCCCTTAAAAATATAAGAGATTTCGAAGAATGTTGTTATTTTCTTTAAATTGTTAAAAGTATTTTTCAAGAACAACGAACTTCAGCTTAAAATAAAATAACAAAAAATTAATGATTTTACTGAAATTTGTATTATCAGGTGTACCGGTATGAAGTGAGCGTCGAGATACAAATGTCTCCATAGCATAGCATTGAGCAGATACGCTCATATGAACCTTAACTGAATGAGAATTATTTACAGCGTTTATGCGTACAACCGAACGAAAATGAGCAGATAATAACAAGATAATAAAGAAGGCAACATATATTATTTAGTTGTGGAATAGATCTCAATGAGAGCAGACGTATGTCGCTTTGCTTTAAAAATTGTTTCTTTGTGTTGTTGTTTACCTTTTTAAATTTTTTCTTCAACGCACACAGCGAAAATTCAGTAACACTGCTACACTACTAATTTCTTTTCTTGGACAACCTTGCCTCACAGGGAACATTTATTGTTAACGAGTCTTTTTTTTGTGTTGGCAGTAATCACAAACAACATCATATTTTTTATCGTGTTAAAGATGGCGAATTTTGTTCATTTGAAGAAAAGTGCTGCAGAGTCGCATCGCATGCTTGTAGAAACATATGGTGGTCATGCTATAAACGTAAAAAATCATGTGTTAATCAGGTACAACCATCAATCTCGGTTGCAAAACCAGATCGATTCGGCAGGAATACAATGTTGAGTGCCTGGTGGGACAACATATGATCGAAAAACAAACAGAATAGCCACAAGTCATCTGCACACAAAGCAAAACTGGTTCAGGGTATAATCAAAGCATTAGGCTGTAAGCTGCTACCCACCCGCCGTATTCATCAGACTTGGCTCCTTCTGACTGCTATTTGCATTTGTTGAGCAGCATTTCGATTCCTATGAAATTTGGAGGAAGTCAAAAATTGGATGTTTAATTGGTTTGCTTCAAAAGAGGAACAGTTTTATGGCGTGGAATCCACAAATTGCTGAAAGATGGGAAAAATATGTGGACAGCAATGGCCAATAATTTTGAATAAAATATATTTTGCATTTCGCTTAAATATTAGTGTTTTAGTTTTACAAGCATACCGGTACACCTGATATGCTTAAAGGGAAGAAATGTTAATAACACTATGCAACAAATGGAAAAAAATTTTCTGGTCGTCTAACTTCAAAAATCATCAGCATTTCAGATTCTATGGATAAGTTTTTTTTCAGAATTGTAACGATACGTTTTCCGCCCGGATGCTGGGGTAGGTCAGCGCGGTCCAGTGTCAAACAGAAAATAAATTAAAAGACTTCTATTTCTAATTATAAATAATTTAACAACGTAAATAACAAAGCTATCACTTATAATCATAAATAGTTTTTTAAAACATTACTAAGAAATGAATACTTAACACTAAACAAACGTTTGTTTCTTTAAAAAAACAACTAAGTCAGTCTGTGGTTTTAAGTCGCGTTAGGAAAGGCTGGGTAACTCGATCAACACGGATACCCAGTGTTTATCGGGTTACTTAGCCGCCAAGTGACGTATCGGTCGGAGTGGTTCACCACACTCCGACAGAGCCTCACCGTTGTTCCCTCAGTCACGTCTACTAGTACTGTCGTTGTGGAAAGTTTCGATGCCTGAGTCACCACGGATATCAAGACATCTCGTCGCTGGGGTAGTCTCAGTCACAGCGGTTTACTGCACTGCGACGAAAAGTCACCCTTGTCCCCGTCGTCCACGAGTTGATGTCGAGCATAATAAATATTAAATTTACTTCAAAATTGATTATTTAGTTTGGCTCGGAACACCGCAAGCAAAACTAAATTTACCCTTTTGAAGCTGAACACCAACTCTCCTTTTGCTTACTTTACTTTATTTATCCAAATACTCTGTTCTTACATAGTTTATCTTAAGCTAATTTATCATGTAGATACTTCTTCTATACGTAAATGATACTTATCATAGACTTATCAACTAAAACTTAAAATACTGCAGAATAGCCGCAATCCATCACCAAAACAAATCAACTCTTATACTATATTCCGCAAAAAAATGGAAAAACAGAAACACTCATATACTTAAAACTTACAACTATCCTTTTGCTTGGTTTGTTCGCCCTTTTATACCTTTGACAATGGTATGAGATCGAACATGTTCGCACCGACAGCGATGTTTACAACATCATACCAATATTCGCGGTCGTGAGAGTGAGAGCGAACATCCATCAACACACAATCGGTCGCAACACAGTAAGATCACGTGTTGACACCGTTATCCCAGTCTGTGTGTAGTCTAATTTTACTAATAATGCTATAAAGGGTAATAATAAAAATTTTATAATTATAACAATAAATCTGGTATAATTAATAATTCAAGAATAAAAACAAAAACTGAATGTATGATGACCCAAAAACGAAGCCGGCTGACTTTTGTTGTCACAGAATTTTTTTTTTTTTCTAAAATGTGAGATTTTTGACGAAGCTGCCTATACATCTTATGATGACGATTTCTTTAAGCCATATGTTTAACAATTCCAAATTATATCAGCTTAAGTCATTCATCATATCATTTTTCAATATCCTAAAAAATCGCACGTTAATTGTATATAAGAAAAGAAATTTTCAGCAAAAATGACATCTTACAGCAAATATTAAATTTTAGTCACATTAACTACTTAACGTGACTACCAATTTTACGTTATTTTTATTTCTTCAAGTATTTTGGAAGCAACTTAATTTAAAAATTATTTAAAATCTAATTATTGTCTAAAGAAAAAGAAAATGAAGTCTAGTAAAACATTTAAATGTACCGGTATTGGAAAGATGGGCAGTAAAAGATTCCAAGAATTAAATGGTAATTCAATTAAGCAATAACAAGGAATTATAATAAAAATATTTTTCGATACAAAATCAATGAAAATAAACTAAATTCAATAATTTTTTTAATTAAGAATTTTTTCACTTGATTTAATCTTAAATTTCAAAATATTTAAAGTTTTTATTTATTTAAGAATTATGAATTCTTGGTCCAACAAATCTCCCTACGCTATTGTGCATGAAAATATTTTTGTTTTATTTTGGCATTAGAAAAGCCATTGCAAATACATCTGAAGACTTTGAAAATAACAAATCAAAACTCATAT
Organism: Wohlfahrtia magnifica; assembly: GCA_023159175.1. Classification (NCBI taxonomy): domain Eukaryota; kingdom Metazoa; phylum Arthropoda; class Insecta; order Diptera; family Sarcophagidae; genus Wohlfahrtia; species Wohlfahrtia magnifica. The sequence continues at coordinate 3,467,217 of JAKWBJ010000060.1, forward strand.
TTATTCCCTTGAGGAATGAGAACAATGTAGATTCAGTAGAAAAATATTTTTGTTCATTTCAAAAACAATTCACAGTCGTTAACCGCTTTGAGGTCAGCTACCCCACTTAAATTTTCATAAACAACAGAAAAATACAGGAGTTAAGCAACCGCCTTCGCAATAGCAAAACATAAAATACTTTCATTGAATGAAAAAATTTCATAAAAGATTAATCTTAGAAGAAATAATAATTTTGTTTCTCATAGAAGATATAAAAAGAAACAATAACAAATTAATAACAAATTGAGCAAATTATGACAATAATTGTCAATATAAAATTAATTCGTTTTTAAATTATTCAAAAATTTAGCATTTTTAGTATAATAAATTTGCCGTACGGCTACTCCGAACTTCGATAGAATCTTTGGTACTAAAACACCTACTAGGGACGATTGGGCAGTGTGATCTATTCTACGGGACGATGCGATCTCAATCTATACCGATGTCTTGAAGACAACGACTGAAGTAGAAACGGCTTTTTACTCTGATGAACTTAGCATCTTGTTCTCTCTCAGACTTCCCGATGATTGCACTGTCTTTTAGGTCAAGGTTTACGCTATCGATAGGGCCGCTAGGTGTGTCCGTAAATTAAAATTGAGTGCGCAACTAGAGAGTAATCTATGAGTCTAACTCTTGCACAGGGGGACATATAAATCCAGGATCCTAAGGCCTTCTGAGTCAATTGAAAGGACTCGAACTCTCCTGATTTTTAAGAACAATTTTATTACATGTCTTACGAGTATAATTAATGGGCACTATGTGTTAGGACGCATGTCTGAACGTATGGGTTACCCTTCAGGAGTAGCAAGAATTGATACAGCACCTTCCTTGTGACTGTCCTGATCTACGGGAGCTTATACAAAAGTATCTTGTTGCACGTCTCTTAAATGATCAAGGTTGTCTCACTGACGAATCTGATCAAATTTGTCAGGGATATTGGTTGGCTATCGCGAGAACCATGTGTTTTGCACTTTCAAGTTTATGGAGGACTCAACTCGATACATCTCGCCTCTGACTTTCTGTTCTTGATCATATGGCATCCGAAAGTACTCACTAGCCGGGCGCGACCCATGGAAGCTAACTTATGTACCCTAGGCAATTAGCAATTAGTTCGTGAAGGTCATTAGCTACAAATAACTTTATAATACTTAAACATATAAATAAAACATTTGTTAAATTTTTTTTTTCTTAACTTTTATCTTAAAACAAGTTTCATTTGTTACGAAAATAAAAATGTCTAAAAAGAAAATACACCACATTAGTGCCTTTTTGACTGTATTGTGGGATTTTTGTCTATTATTTTGTGTAAAGGTAGATAATGTATTACCCTGGTTTTGCCGTACTGCCGATATGTGTATTTGACGGTATTGCGAATATGACCATCTCTGGGTAACACAATCTTACATGTTTAAAAATTCACGGATATAAAATAGAGGATATTAGGGCGTTTGAGCGTTTCTGTAGGCAATTATGTATATAACGATGCTGATTTACCTACGTCAAGTTAGTTAGATATCGTTTGGCTGTCAAAAAGTAAAGTCGCCTTTAGGCGTAAATTAAAGTATTGTATAAACGAATATTAAGAGCAAGAAAAATAAGTTACTGTATTAAGATAAACTGTATAAAGATAAAATGAGGAAAATGAGGAAAAAAACTATAAAACAACAACGACGTGGTTTTATTCTATTTTGTCGCAATTAAAAAGAACTCAAACGTTTTAATGAAGGTTAGGTAGGTAGGTAGGTATGAAAGGCGGTACCGAAGTAGAGACTACAGTGGCCTATTGTGGCCCAATGTGACCTTTCCTTTCCCTGAAAAGGAATGAAGAGAGAGGATGGACGGAAAAGAGAGAGGAAGGACAGAGAAAGAAGAAAGGAATAGAAGAAGAAAAAGGGTCAGAAAGAGTGATATTTCCCTTACGCCAGCATGCCCCGGAACCCAGCACAATTTAACACTGCACACATCCAGGAGCGACGTGAGTATACTCTTGCACAATGTAACCAGCCTTGAGCTGACATGACGACCAGTCATAGCCGCCTCACTGTCCAGGTAAAAGACCACACCATCCTATACAGCAGTCAAGTCGAGAAAACTCTCAGCTGCTCTGAGGACAGCGAAGATGGCGGCCTGAAACACGCTGCACTCATCATCAATGCTAAAGTCGCATTCCCTGACCCTATAGACCGTAGAACCAGCACAGGTCACAGAAAGCGCACCCCACTCAAGTCCCCTCAAAATGGCAAAGTGTCGATAACCCAGAATCTTGGTCAGGCCTCCTACAAAACTCCTGAAGAAGCTCCTAGCAGCCCTTCTCTTCACTGCAACCTCAAGGGAGGTGAAGCCCAGGATAATGCCCAGCGCTGCCTGAGGAGTACTTCTAAAGGTACCAGATATGCCCATAGCAACACACCTATGCACCTTATTTGGAAGCTTTCTCCGACTGGCATTTTCTAAAGCTTTCCACCATAAAGGTACCAGATATGCCCATAGCAACACACCTATGCACCTTATTTGGAAGCCTTCTTCGACTGGCATTTTCTAAAGCTTTCCGCCATACGATACAGCCACAGGTGAGGACAGGTATGACTATGGAGTCATAGATCTACTTCACCATGACTGGGCGAAGATCCCATCTCTTGCCAATGGCACTTCTAACCATATAGTAGGCACTGAAGCCCTTATTCATCCGCAAAAGGTTATCTTCCCTCTAACTAAGTTTCCTATCCAAGAAAACTCCTAAGAACTTGGCCTCCTCAGACAGTTTAGCACAATCCCATTTAGCATAGGGAGTTCAAACTTTTCCAATTTATATTTCTTGGAGAAGAGAACTAGCTTCGAAGGGTTGATGCTAAGACCTCCGGTGGACGCCCAGGAAGATAGCTTGACAAGCGCCGACTGCAGGATCTTATCAACAGTCGGGAGAAACCTACCCGACACGAGAATCACCAGATCATCCGCTTAACAAACCACATTCCTATCTTCCTCATCAAACCTCCTAAGGGTGTCATTTACAACAAGATTCCAGAGTAGCGGCGAAAGTATACCTCCTTGAGGAGTACCACGAGACACTAGTCTCTCGAGGTGTACCTCACCAAGTTCCAAGCGGACAATCCTACCCCTAAGTACGTTGATTATCATGGACGCCAAAGTCAACCAGTGCCTCCCTAATCGCACCTTCAATATCCAGCAAGGGTAAAAATCCAATAGTTCAGACCATTCTCAATGTAGCCGAAGACCTCATATAGAGCAGTCTCAACACACCTACCCCTAAGGTAGGCATTTTGAGCCCCACTGAAGGTCCTCCTATCTATTCTGCTCTTCAAGTGCAAATTTACCACTCTCTCCATCGTTTTCTGAAGCTGAGCCTGCTGGGTAACAAGACTCAGATTCAGTAGAGCCAGCGCGTTATCCTCTTCCAAAGCCAGTCCGTCATCAGATATTCCAATATTATCCAACTTCAATTCTAAAATATCATTCATTTCTGATCCCACGAGAAGGCCGTAAAGGGATGGACCATCCACGCAGTGACGGCGTACGTGAACTAGACAACAACTTACAACTGGGGAGCTGTTAGCTACCTGTTGCCTTTATACACACAACTGACCATAGAGCTTCTCGGCACAGCTACCTACCCCTTGACCTTAAAAGTGTTGGATATGCCTTAGTATGCCAGCCTTTATGGAACCAACAATTAGTGGAGCCAAAACGGAGCCTGGCCCAAAAATAGTCCACCGACGGAAGCATTAATTGAAGGGACTACAGCTGACACTTAAAACGTAACGATATTAAACAAAAATACAAAAAAAAATTTGATACTGTTATCGTAATAAGAATTTTTCTAGGCGAACTATTAAAAAAAATAAAAACATATTTAAGAGTTAAACAGTAAACCACTTACAAGTTGTAACAAACATTGCTCATCTACTTTAGCTGTCATGTATTCTTACTGTAAGGATTTCAGTAGATACCATTTGAAATATTTTAGAAATGTTAACGACCTAATCGTATTATCCTGTTTATGACCTAAAATTCAATTTATCAACAAACAAATATGTATTTTTGTTTTCAAAATTATCTTATCTTTCAGGTATTTTGTTTTAAAACTTTCTTTTTTTCTTTTTTTGTCTAGTGAAAAAAAATTCGACCCAAAGTAGTTCAACTTGAATAATTTTTGGGATACAAATCGAGCATTTGCTTTACATTATTTCGCATGTTTAATATTTTGTTTTTCAATTTTTTATTTCTAATTTTTTGCTAAAATTTTCTTTCATTTTTCATGTCTTCTTTCGTGTTTTGAATAAAAAAGCCATCTTCAGACAACATGTTTTGTAAAAATTAATCATGTTGCCTTATCTTAAAGCACTTTTACTTTATTTTCTCTAAATATTTTAATGCACGTGATGTACCTTTTTCACTTGTTTTATGTTTTAAGTGGGGAAAAACAATTTGCCAAAATGGTTTAACGAAAAAATCTCTGTATCCAATTTAAAAAACGACTGTTTAAAAAAGTGTTTATTGAATTTTAAAGCTTGCCTTAGATTGATTAACTACTTTAATATATATTTATTTATTTTTTTTTTTTTTTTTGTTGAAATGCAGTTGGACATTTAAATGTGACAGGTTGTAGGTTAAGTTGTTTTGAAAGCACTTGAATGCTTTTGTAAGTGAATGTTAGGATTTAAAAACTAAAAAAAAATAGTTGAATACAGGAGAACTACAGAGCAGATGAGATTTTGGACGAATATAGGAGTTGTAAAATATGTTAAATATTTTAATGGACACTTGTGATTTATTCTATTGAAGCTCTTACATTTCAACAATAATGTCATATGATATTTTCTTATTTATTTCAAAAAATTATGACTTCTATGACATGCTATTAAGAATGTACAAAAATGTTTCAATAAGATAATGATAAAGACAAAACAGTTATCAGAGTTTGATTTGTAATTAGCAGGGAAACCAGAAATATGCTTTTAAAAAAGTGATTTATGCACATAAAACATGCAGTAAAAATCCGAAAATATGATTTAAAAATTTAAAAATATGCTCCAAGAAAACAAGGATTTCTTCCTTGTTGTTCAATAACTCAATATCTTACGAATAAAAACCAAAAGTTGTATTTCAATTTCCTAACATAACAGTTTTTGCCGTTTTTTAATTCACTTTTCAACTAAGTCGACATTTGCAGCAACAGAAATTTACACACTATTTAATGCGCTAAAAAGTTCTATAATTTGTTCATAATTGTACATTCAGTAATTGATGGCCGCAAGCAAAATTCTTCAACGGAAGGTGTGAATAAATTTCTTTAAAAATGCAACCCTATTTGGATCTTTCAAGGACACTTTCGTTACATTTGCAATAGCCTTTTATACATTTTTGTGTTGATCTCTAATATGTTCTCATAAGTGACGCAATATATGAGCAAACACCTTTAATGCAAATTTCAATTTACGTTCAATAACTTTAAAGAATCGACAAAAAGTTGTACAATTGTAAAGTGATTGGTTTTGTCTATTTAAGAATATTGGGTTGATGCCTCTTTGTCGCAAGGTAGAATAGGATACAATAGATCGAGTGGCATTGCTATTCTTTTCAAATTTGATAAGGTTTTGTTATTTTTCCTTTTTTCTGTTTTTCTTTTATCGGTTAAGATAACTTCTTCGACTATTAAAAACTCAAAATAATTGTCGCCTTTGAAGTTTTAGTCGATTTTAATTTCACTCGCATTCGGCTTATAGAACATGCATGCTTGCTAAGAGGAAATAAACTTAAGTGAGATCTAGATGTAGTAGAATATTTAATTAAGGAAACCATGACCTGGTCAGAATTTAAAACAAAAATTTGTTTTTTGTTTTTTTTATATTTTAGAGCATAAAAAATTCAAATATATGCTAAAAAGGCTTAAAATGTTCTTTAAATACGAAAAAATTACGAAAACATGCTCTCAAAACTGAAATATGCAAAAAAAAGAAACGACTTGATTGGTTGCATGAGAAAAAACATGCAATTGTCTACTTTTAGTTTTGTCTCAAATTTTATAATTTAGGTTTTGTTATATACACGTATACACGTGTATAAACTAAGTTCACAAGCAATACTTATCTGCTAAATGTAAACAAAAAAATTTTTTTTTTTGAATTATGATAAATATGACTTCTTTGTTAGAAAAATCCATGTTGACTTTTGGAATAATTCTTGCTTTTTTTATTTAATTTTTTTAACACAAAAGCCACAACAAAATTTTAAATAGAAAAATATGTGTTTCCCTTGCAGTCAACCTGCCTTTCGTTCGTAAGATAATAAATATCTTCCTAAAAACATATGTATAGGGTACGCCATCGAACGTTTTTTTTCCCAACTAGTGCTTATTTTGTGAATGGTAGCACTTAGCTCATGTCTGATTGGATAGATAATTAGTTTTATCCTACCGCTGAACGAATATGGTTGTGTATACGCTTGAACAACGCTGAGAATCTTGGCCTGCAATCGACTTACAGAAGATGCCGATTTTGCCAAAAATCATCTTTTCAGATGAAGTTTATTTTGATCTTGGCGGGTATGTAAACAAGCAAAATTACCACATTTGGGGCACAGAAAACCCGCACCCAAGACGAGTCAGTGTTTGGTGCGGATTTTGGTCCAGAGGCATAATTGGGCCATTTTTCTTCGAAAATGAGCAAGGAGTGGCCGCTACAGTCAATGGCGATCGTTACCGGGCCATGTTGAACGAATTTTTGTTCACAACAATTGAAGAGGAGGATATTAGCAATATTTGGTTTCAACAGGACGGCGCTACGTGCCACACAGCCGAAGCTACACTCGATGTTTTGCGCCCTATTTTTGAAGATCGCATTATCAGCCGCAGAGCTGAGTTCGTTTGGCCACCTCGGAGGTGCGATTTGACACCGTTGGACTATTATTTGTGAGGTGCCGGCAAAGATAAGTGTTACGCCAACAAGCCAGAGATAATTGACGCTTTAAAGGACAATATTCGTGAAGCCATTGGTGAAATACCGTTGCACACAATCGATAATGTGTTTAAAAATTGGACCGATCGTGTAGGCTACTGCATGGCCAGCCGAGGCATCTATTTGAATGAAATTATTTTCCATTATTAACCGGAAGGATTGTACTTTCAAATACAAGAAGAAATTTGAGAAAATATTCAGTAGTTTTTTTTATAGCATTTTCAAAAAAAAAAAAAATTATTTATTTGGCGGACCCTATATATGGTACGTCTTCAACTAAATTTTTGATATTTTTTCAATCAATCAAAAAATTGACGAATTTTTAGGAATGTTGACCAATTGTCTATTGTCTAAAGGGTGTTCGATATTTAAATGGCAATAGGAATAACTATGTATGTACATAAGGTGTGCTGATAAGGTCACCTTAAACTTTGCTCAATTCATCCAAACTATAAAATGTTATGTATGGTCACCTTATTCAAAAAAATTCTACGTTCAAATAAGTGAATAATAAATAAGTGCAAAATTTAATGCGTCAAAATGATAAGGTCGGTGATTAATAAGCAATTAATCCAATCAGAAGGTATCACAATTGTTATTATTTTTTTTTCTTTATAATAATTTATAAATTAAATAATATCTGCGCGGTATGTGTCACGGGAAACCTTTGTTACCTTATGAACAAGGACAATTTGTGGCACTTCATGAGCAGGGATTAACTATGCGTGGAATGGCGAAAAAACTGGGACGATCTCTGTGTGCTGTGCAAAATTATCTCAAAAACAAAGAAAATGAAATATAATTTTACGAAAGGCCTCGAATTTCATGAAAAGTGCGATACAATAAAAGAGGAATTGAAATTACAAGCTTCAAAAAGCACTATTCTAAGAGCTATTAACGCCCAGCCAAACCTTATTCGAGCAAAATTAAAAAAATTCCCTGTCTGACTAAGTAGCATAAGATTAAGCGTAAGGAGGCTAAGGCGTAAGCCTATAAGATATTCCATACATTTTTGGGTTTGTAGGTAATTTTTTCTGATGAGAAAAAATTTAACCTGGATTGACCAGATGGTTTCACTTACTGTTGGCGAGATTTAAGGAAGGAGCCCTTGTCTTTTTCCGAAAGGAATTTCGGCGGTGGCAATTTGATTGTTTGGGCTGGCTTTAGCACACATGGTACCCTGGAACTCTACTTTCCTTCCACTCGAATTGATAGCTTAGAGTAACAGGGCATTCCGTCTGAACGTTTGCTGCCCTTTTTGGCCCAAAATGCTGATAAAACTTTTACCTTTCAGCAAGATAACGCAGCAATTCAAGTCAGTAAGTTGACCAGACAATGGTTTAAGGAGCACAATATTAAAGTACTTGATTGGCCAACACCTTCCGCCGACTTAAGCCCCATAGAAAATTTGTGGCAACTGCTTGTGCGTAAGGTTTATGCAGACAACAAAACTACTGGACAAAAGATGATTTAAAAGTGGCAATCTGCAACAGCTGACGCGAATTCCGCTTCAACGTTCTATACAATTTAGTAAGTGCGATGCCATTCCGTATTTTTAAGACAATAGAATGAAATGGGAACTGCAAAAATTAAAAATAATTGATTAATGCTGAGCTTAAGTAAAAGTTCAGACGCAATGAATCACTGACCTTATCATTTAGACGCATTGAATTTTGCACTTATTTACATAAATTTCAATAAACATAATATAACGGTACATCTCTAAAAGCAAAACCGGCTTATTATTCACTTATTTAAACTTATTTTAAAATTTTATTTAATGAGGTGACCATACGTAACATTTTATAGTTTGGATGAATTGAGCAAATATTAAGGCGACCTTATATATGTACACACCACACTTGTATGACTAAAGTGAGTGGTTATATCTACCCACTGTAAAAATCTTCTTCTTCATTTTCGCTACTCTTTCACAAAAAAAACACATATTAGCCCTTTTTATGATCAGTTCGACGAGGTTGTATAGCAAAACCTAGTCTGCCGACTTCATCTTCAGACCTGCCTTTTCACTGCGGAAATTTACGTTTGATACAAAGCAATGTATTAAGCTGGAATCACACGATTGTCGCAATGCATTAATTATTGGTACGGCAATAAGTAATAATGTGACAACGAAAATATCAAAAATGTGCCAATATTTATTGTGTTCTTGTGCAGTTGTGTAGTTGACAATACGTACCAATATTTAAATTTTAAAATTTATTTTCGCAGAATAAATTGAGACAATTATGATATTTTGCGGCAATGTAGCACAATCGACATTTTGTCATATTGGTATATTTGCGACAATCGTGTGATCCTAGCATTAGAGGCCTAGTTTTAATGTGCCTTACGTCTGCCACAACAATAACTGATCTACCGAATGATTTTCGATACATATTTCTAAAAACACTACTTCTTTTCCAGACCCTTACATAGAGGTTAATAGCACTTAGAATAGTTTTGTTGCTAATATTTCATTTATAAGAATACTGCAAAGCTTTTAAAGCTTTTTTGTTCTTAACGTATTTAAACAACGAAAATATATTTTTTTTCATTTCTTTCAGAAAATAGTCCACTTATACTTATCGGCTTATAAAGATTTTGTGACAAACAAAACTGCTTAAGCTTTGTCAAAGTGACTAGCTTATTATGACAACTTGCTGCACAAGACAATTAGGGCATTCACTGTATCACAAAGAAACAATAACGAGTTGGTGTTGAGCAAGATTCTACAAATTTTAACGAGAATAGTTAGAAAGGAAAGATTTTCTGGCTTAGAATTTTCAAACTTGTTATTCCAAACTAAAAAGAAAATCATGTTTCTTAACGTTTGATGTCAACCTCGTTGCTTCTATTGTAATTTAGCTTCTTTGCATTGTCAAGGGCTTTTGTATGGCACTTCCTTATAGTTGCCGTTCTTTGTTGCTGCTTTGAAAATTGGTTTCATGTTGTTGTTTTTATCTGCTTACAACACATTTAAAAAAAAGCATTACAACGCTTCTCGTCATATCCATTACACATTGTTTCGTTGTTAGTTGCCATTGTCACCAATGGTTCGCACATTATTTGAACTCATTCATCTGTCATTTATCATTTGCACTTTGTCCAAAGGAGGCTCAACACAGTTTTTTTTTTTTATTCTTCATGACTTAATCCGTGATTTATGTCACTTCAAAACAACAGAATCTTATTCTACGACTAGTTGCTCTGACTGAGCATGCTGACGCATGTATATGTCTGTATGTCGGTATGTATTTATGTATGTACATATGTATATAGTATAGGAATAAAATAAGAATTTGAGCACAAAAATAGTCTGTTTTAAGTCAATTCCTTGGCTTTCAGCAATATTTCGATGAGGACAAAACTTGACTTTGACATTGACATTATGCGGAAATGTGTTTTTCTTGTTTTTTGTTATTCTCTGTTCTTCTTCATAATTTTCTATATTTATTTCCTTTTTATTCTTACACTTTGGCGGTATTCTTTACATTTTTTGTCATCGTCTTTTACAAAAATGACCCCTTGTTTCTTTAATATTTTTAAAGTTTAATCTTAATTTAGACTTTTTTGTTTTGACGCGCAAAGCCTTATGGAAAATCTTACAATAAAAATTAAAAAAGATTTAAAAAAGAATTTTTCTTTTAATATAAAGTTACTGTAACCATTCTTCGTTAATAATATTTCTAATTGAATTGAAGTCATGAAGTTATGATTCATGTTTACAGTTTTAGCGTTTCGTTACTTTTTTGTATAGAAATGTTAAAAATATTAATAATTATTATTATACAAAAGGCTCTGTTTTAAAATTATTTAAAAATATTGGAATATTTTAAAATATTTGCGTGTGTGATTACAGCGTACTACTTGGTAATCGTATATAGAAATCTGATTACAACTGCCTTAGGCAAAATTACATGGCATGTTAATGGCCAATTTGTATAATTTAAACAAGATTGGGTGTTAATTTGAAGTTTGTTGAATTCGAATTCCAAAAGAGTCTAATTCACATTTGACATTTCACGCAACTTTTTAATACACTATTAACGCTTATGTGTGTGACAGGGTACCCGGGTACCTTTTTGTATTTTAATTGCCGTTTTCTTTGAACTCTTAATTTTTGATTATATTCCTTTTTGTTTTATATTGATGACATATGCGTTTTAGCTTAGGAGGAAGTGTAAATTATTTATATATTATACACCCTTAACTGGATGATAGGGTACCCGGGTACCATTACATAAAAGATATTAAAAATGTGAATTTATGTGTTTTAATTTTGGTTTATAGTTTTGCAAAACTACTATAAGCATTCAAATTCATACCTATCTTTATGAGGCAGCATATTTGATGGCAGAATTTTTTTTCATTGTTCCTACCAGTGTAAGATTACATGCAAGTTGCAGTGAAGTAAAAAAATTATCTGTAGTTATATATCAGCCCGACATTTTACACATTACATTTCATTGACCACCACCATCAGCTGGTTTATTCATAAAATTTTGGCTTTTGAGAGGAGCAACACGCCGCGAAGGGCTTGATACCAGACCTTTCTGTCTTCGATGTCATGTATTGTTCATCACTTGTAATACTCTCGCCTGGCTTGTAACTTTTAAATATATTCTCATGGAATATGGTACAAATGTATCTAATGGCAGCACATTTATCAATTTCAACTTGTCTTGCTCGAGCTTGTTCATTATTCGAGCAAATAAAGGCGTAAAAGTAGTCTAAATCTAGCATGTTTCAGTTTTGTCACTTTAGCTGATCATATATGTATGGGTGAGAAATCATTTTTTTGTTTAAATTTTTTCCACTAAAGATGTCGTAAGAACCATGATGTTAAGTGTTCATAGTCATTTTTTCGCACAATCTATCCATAGATGTATAACATTGCTGCACGAAATAGTGATAAATGATTTGGATTCCATAATTCTGAAAGATGCTCAGAGTTTGATGTATATACTCCACAAAAGATTAGTATTCCTGAAAAAGCGTTTAGCTCTTTTTCTGTAAGTGGTATAAATACTTTGTTTGGTGAACGTACACAGGGATTCAGATACTTTATTCCAAATTATACAGTACTTTTTATTTGCACCTTAACATATTTTACTTTATGACAGCCAAAAGATAACTACTACTCCAAACGCAATTCGGCACCTTTTATAACATTTCATTATCAATTTCGAATGTTTTTGTAGTTGCTATAAAATTCGATTTATATGCGGTAAATTTAACTGGTGAAAAACCAAAATACACCAAAGCAAATCGAACTGACAGCACCGTTACACATGCAGACGCCAGTAATCTTAAATAGTACACACAATTATGGTAATAATTGCAAATCTTGACACAAACCAATAAAGTTTATAGCTAAATTCCCACAATAAGTCCCTGATGTGGTGAATGTCATTTTCGGAACAATACTTTTAATACATCTTTAAATATATTTATATTAGCCAGGTTCAGGTCCAAAACATTGGCATAAAATATTTCTCAGTCATCAAAATCGTATGAGTCACATCAAATTCTGTCCATCTATTTTGCTCTGCATCAGATACTTTCGATGCTACATCACCAGTTACTGAATTTCCGCATTTGTTTTTATATTACGCTGAACAAAATATTTTTCGCAGTAATACGAAACGGCATATATTCTCTGTGTGATACTCGGGTATCTTGTCACCCTGTTAAAAGTGTTTTTTTTTTTTGTCACACACATAAGTTTTAAAGTGTGCACCGCAAAATGAAAAAAAAAAACATTAAATAAATCCTTTTCATAATATTAAAAAAGAAAAAGTAATTAAAACTGAAATATTTGCGATTCGAATAAGCTTCTGCATAGCACTTGAAATGGTTTTGTCTGAAATATATTAGCACACCTATCATACAATACCATACTACCGATGTTAGTTTAGATCAGTCTACTTAAAATAATTACTTTCGATGGAGACACATGTATCGTTTTTTGTTTTTTTTTTTTCTGGTAATTATCACTTTGGAAGAATTTTTACGATTTAAGTATTTTATTTGAATTTAATTAACATTCTTTAAAATCTAGAATATCTCTTAATTTCCTTTGTCATATTTTTCATTTTTACTCTTTACGTAAAACATTTTTTTTTTTTTCAATATTTTCTACTTTGGCTATTTACCTTACAAAGATATATCCTTTGGCTATTCTCATTTCTAAAATAGAGCAAAAACGAAAAACACTTTTATCTTTTAAAACATACGGATGCAAAAGTTGTCAGTTTGTTTTCAATAAAAACAACGTAAAATGACACGTTGATTTAGAGACGAAATGGAAATCTAGAAACTGTTTTTATGGTGATAAAAACACACATTTTTTCGAGCAACTAAAATATGTTTAATAAAAAAAAAGCTGTGAACAGTTTTAAAAATGGTACATTTCAGTCATCGCAAAACACAAAAAAACAAAAAAAAACAACAAAATGAGATAAAAGTAAAATACATTATTCAAGAATATTGAACATTTTTTTAAAGGAATTTCAACGCAATAGCACTATTATTTGTTACAAAAAATTTAAATGAACTCGGCTTAAATCTATTCGTGTTTGAATTAAGTCTTTACGTTAATTATTCAAATTAATTTCACTTTATCGACCTTATTAAACGGGGATTTGCTGAAAGGGTTTGGATTTTTAATGCAAAATATATAAAAACCTTTAAATTCTTCTTACAACAACAGCAAACACATTGAATTTTGTTTTGTAAATTTATTAAATAATTTTCTGTATACATACGTAGAGATTTTAGTATTCTATCTATGAGATTAAAAAAAAAATATAAAAATAAATTTTTAATTTTCATATTGAAAAACATGAAGAATAAGTAAGATATTAAATTTTGAAAATAGTTTTTTGAAAGATGGACAGATATTTTTTTATTTGTCACATATTCATATATAACTGCCAATATTCCTTTAATTCATGATTTTTCTGAACTGCTATTTCGTGAATTTATTACAGTTGGATGAGATTCGATTTTAAAGCATTTGTATGTTGTCGAAGTGTTTCAAATGCAGATAAAGAGCCCAGCTACTTAGAACGGTTAGGGTTTATTTGACCCCTATGTATACTTAGGCGACAATAGTTTATTTATTATTTCTGTTTTTGTATTTTTGTTTGCAACAAAAAGTGTCAAATTGACAGTAAATTGTCTTATCCAGCAGCTGTGTTCTTGAGTGTGTATATCGGGTGGGCCATCTTTTGATTTAAATTTGCACCAGCGATTATTTCAGTACTTATGTCATCTGGTAATACTATTTTATCACATAATGCAGCATATTTTCTCCGCTGAACGAAATGAATCAATTTACGCTTGAGCAACGTAGGGATTTATTGAAAATTTATTTACAAAATAAAGACAATTGGTCGGAAATTGCAAAAAAAAACCAAAAAATTGCAAAAATTATCGTTTCGGATGAAGCTCATTTTCATCTTGGTTTATAAGCAAAATTGCTGTATTTGAGTCGCAGCAAACCCAAACGTAGTCTTACAGAAGCTAATGCACCCATTAGGAGTGACTGTTTGGTGCGGCTTGTGGAGCGGAGGCATCATTGGCCCATATATCTTTGAAAATGAGAACGGCGCAATGGAGACTCCTATCGCACCATGATAGCCGATTTGTTTGTGCACGCTCTTCACGGTATTGATGTGAAGGATGTTTAGTTTCACACATCTCATGCCAAAATCCATTCATTAAGTCAAACGTTTGATGGCCGTTTAATTAGTCCAAAATGGGGATGTAAGTTATCCGCCAAGAATCTGTGGTTTGATACCGTTGGACTATTTTCTGTGAAGCACCGTTAAAAAATGTTATGCCGACAAACCAGAGACAATTGAGCATTTGAAGACCAACATTCGTGATGCCATTGCTGAGATACCCCATACAATCAAAAAAGTTATTGGAAATTGCTCCGATCGAAAGGGGCATTGTTAGACCATTCGCGGGAGCCATATGAATGAAATAATATTTTATTTCTAATTATACTTCACAACAACAACAAATTTCGCAAAATTTCAAACCGTTTTTGTTTAATTGCATTTTTAAATTCAAGCTCAAGGAACTCAAACGGTCCTGTTTGGACTATTATGTTTGATTTCTTTTCTAGCTTCGACTGATCTATTTGATTTCGAATTCCATTTGCGTTTATTCCTGTGTATTCGAGTCTATGACGCTTATTGCTACTACTTTATGTGGTTTTCAAAGCATTTGACTAATCCAACACTATTTGCGTTCAAAAATTTAGATGCGAATTGTGCGATCGATTGTTTTCACAGATGTTGTTTGGCCAAAACTATACTATTATCCTTCAAAGATGAATACGGACGGCTGATTTTACTTAGGAGTTAAATATGTTGATCTTGGTTTATTTTGTGGTAGCAGTCGATTTCAACATAATTCTTCTTCCGAAACATCACGTCATCGCTACAGGCAGGAGTGAAATATACAGGACAGGACATAACCATACTATCTAATAGTCAGGCCGACATATAAGGTATGAGGCTACTTTGCGAATGTCTGGGCAGGGACAATAGGGTCAACTTATGCTGAGTCCCGGGTCATGTAGGATCTCCGTTGAATGAGAGGGCTGATGAACTTACCAGAAATGGAGCTTCCACTCCACTGATGGGTCCAAAACCCTTTCGTGGACTGGGAAGAGAGGCCTGGGAGGGCATACTCAGACTTCTCTGGCCATACGGGGCTGAAACAATCTGAACTTATGTTGGGTAACTATAAGAGAGATTTTAATCCTGCATCCAGAGACAACCTTAGAATACTGACTGCGCTTTTAACAGGTCATTGCAGGTTAATTGGACATCTGAGTAAAATGGGAATAGCCTCAAGCCCGGAGCACTTACTGGGTATATGCCTATCAGATACTAGGTACTAAGTTGTCGATATTGGTACCAACCGAAATCCTGAATTTTGTAAGGTATACGAGGTTGGTGAAGATATTATAGAGAAGGCCTATGGGCCGAAGTACTTTTATGCCTTAATGACAATAATAATAATACAGGCACGAGCCTTTGTTAAAATACTCCCAAGGTAATCGAAGTTACTAATCTCTCTTCCTACTCAGTATTATGTACCCACAATTTTGTGCTGTTAGGAATATTGCAGCGCATTATCTTACATCTATCAACGTTGAGCCTCAGTCCCACCTTTGTAGCTTCCTCTCCGGAGATTTGGTTTAGGAGATATGTAACTATAGCTGTGTGGTAAGATGCAAATATAATCGGCATATTAAAAGCATGCAATCTTTTGACACTGTTGATTGTTGTAACATTACGAGCGATAGCACCAAGAACTATATTAAAAGGAGCTGAGATAATATGCATCACAGTCGCATTTGCCTGTTAGCTTATACGCAAGTTAATTATGTGCTACTCCGATTTTCATTATAAGAAAAATACATCCTTTTGCCTGATATAAATGGTTTCACACAATACGTAGCTTTTATGGAACGTAGAAGGGTGTCTATCCGTTCCAAACGGTTTGTTAAGAATACAAGTAAACTGAGGAGTTTTTAGCTTTGATCTCGGTTGTGTATAAAAAAAATGTATATATTTTTCATTAATGTTTGTGATATTTCGAGACTGAATAAACAAAGTTTAAATTCTTCGCTTCTAGAATTATTTTAAAATTAGTTGGATCAAATGGGCCTTTTCTGTCTTTCTAGGTCAACAAACCATAAATAAATTACTTGTTTAGATATCTTCCTTTCAACCTCACACATACATATTTATTGTAGAATTTGGTATCATTACCTAAGGAACTCAGGGCAACACAAATATAAAACAATATATTGAAATCTTTGCTACTTGTTTATAAGCATGTTGAGAAGCTAATGTTGCTTTGAATGAGTATTAATTAACAGTTTTATCGATTTATTTCGCTTTTAAATATATGTGTCATCAGCATGTTGATATACATCTGCATGTTGCGAGTGGTGAATTTAAAAAGGCGGTATTGTTTTTAAGGATTCTAAAACTTATGAATGGGTGGTGCTATCTTTGCTTTATTTTCGATTTCATTTTTAAGTGATTTTATATTATTGACTGCTGCAGCACAAACAACACATATCAGTCGACAACGATAAGCGTAACTAAACACAACGAGTAAAAACTAATAACGATTAAAAAACGATTTTAAAATACAAACGTGAAGCTTAAAACAAATTAAAATTTAAGAAAATAATTATCAAAAACTAAAACGATTGAAAAAGTTTCAAAAAAAAAAATTATTTAATTTCTATTTTGAAAAAAATATCATAATATTTAGTAGAGCAAACAAAAATTTTAAAAAAATACAAAAAATCGTCTGTTAAACTAAACAAAAAAAAAAGTGTGCTTGTGTACGTGTTTCAAAAATCATCTTGGATTTATTAGCATCACGCCAGGAGCTTGCGACTTTAACGTCGTGGCCCATTCAGTCAACTGTTTTGGCTTTTGCCTCCAACGATTCTTTCGTAGTCACTGACAATGTTACAACAACGATTACATTCAACAATGCATTCTTGGCCTTTACGAACTTGACCCCAAGTAACTTTACTGCGCATCCAACGAGTGCACCGGCATTAAGTAATAGTAATACCATAACCACCACCGCCACCCTAATACTGCTTACTGCACCCACCACTATTACTTCGTTTAGCAATTCCACCCAGCATCAACGACAGACAACGCGTAACAATGCATTCGAGGTACCCATATGGTTGATATTCTGTTACATTGTAATATTACTGTGTGCCATTGTTGGCAACCTGTTGGTTATTTCAACACTCGTACAGAATCGTCGTATGCGTACCATTACAAATGTATTCCTTCTTAATCTTGCCATTTCGGATATATTACTGGGGGTACTCTGCATGCCGGTTACATTGGTGGGTACACTGCTGAGACACTTTATATTCGGAGAATTCTTCTGTAAACTAATCCAGTTCTCACAGGGTAAGTGTAGTTAATAGTTGCAATTTACTGTAACAATAGCAGCCGACAGATGTCAAGGGCATCACTTGATGTTACAATTGTTGCAACACAAGATATATGCACTTGGAATTTATTATTAAGAGAATTTGCTGGTGGTAAATTGATAATAAACACTTATGCTTTATAATGCTTTAAGGATGAATGAAAAAAATTTCTTTGACTTACAATTACACGGTGCGACGAAAAAACAAACTGGTGTGTGTTACTATTTTCCTGATAAGCGCTGCCAAGCGTAAAAAGTTACGGTTTTTCGGCCCTTCATGCACTTATAAGCTAATAATTTAGCTGAATATCAACCGATTTTAAATTTCTTTTCGGATTTATAAAGAAGAGAAACCCTTTTAATGGTACATATTTCGCTTGATTCGCCTTGAAGAATATGGGTGTATTTCTCAAGAAAAAACTTTTTGCGTCAAATTTTTTTCACATTTTTCAAATTCCTATGCGTATTTGTGTAACATTTTGTATAGGTATCGCAAAAACAACCTCTGGAAAAATCGTTCGAAATATTTATTCTGGCTGCTAATCTTAGCTCTACAAAGTATCTGGTTAATAATCGTAGACTAGGGACTTGAGAAAGAATTTCAAAGTTCACACTATTGAGTGTTGCTAAATGCCATAACACCAGTTGAACATATTGCTGTAACACAGCTCTGGTCAAAGCAAAAGCTGCTTATTTTACACTTTTCATAAAAATTTATAAGTGGGCGTCCGATAATTCGGTCTCGTCATATCATTGTAGATTTATTTGTGGAATTTTGTTGGCGAGTCGACCAAGAGATTGACATGAATTCTAACAAGATTTTGATTAAAATTATATTTGGTTTATATATATATATATATATATATATATATATATATATATATATATATATGTATATATATTTATATATTATATATAAAAACAGCTCGTAGCTTTTTATAATAAAAGGAATAAAAACTAAACCAACTAAATTACTGCTTCATAAAGCGTGTTTTTATAGAGGTATAGAACTTTAAGTTGGCATTACTTTTCAAGATGGCGACCGATTTAACAGCTGTCAAGTGATTTATTCTCAGTTTGGCTTGGCAATTCATCACGAATAGACTCACGCCTGAACAACACTTGCAAATAGTGCAATTTTCATTTTTCATAAGTGAATTTTTTTTCAATTTTCATAAGCGAATTTTGTTTAGCGATGAAGCGCACTTCTGATTGAATGGCTACGACAACAAACAAAACTGCCGCATTTGGAGTGAAGGTAATCCTTAAGTGTATGTGGAAACACCGTTACGTCCAGAAAAACTGACTGTTTGTTGCGCTTTATGTGCTGGTGGAATCATTGGTCCGTACTTTTTCAAAAACGATGATGGCCAGAACGTTACAGTCAATGGTGATCGGTATAGAGCCATGATTACTAATTTTTTCATTCCTGAATTGAATAATCATGGTGTCCAGGAGATGTGGTTTCAACAAGACGGCGCAACATGTCACACAGCTCGTGCCACAATCGATTTATTGAAAGACACGTTTGGTGACCGCCTAATTTCACGTTTTGGACCTGTGAATTGGCCTCCAAGATCTTGTGATTTAACACTGCTAGACTACTTTCTGTGGGGCTATGTAAAGTCATTGGTCTATGCGGTAAAGCCACGACCGCTTGACCTTTTGGAAGACAGCACTCGCCGTGTTATTTCCGATATACGGCCACAAATATTGGAAAAAGTCATCGAAAATTGGACGTCCAGATTGGACTACATCCGCGCCAGCCGTGGCGGTCATATGCCAGAAATCATATTCAAGATGTAATGCCATAGGATTATCTTTCGGGTAAATAAAATTCATTTCAATCGAATAATCCGTCGTTGTCTTATTGCAACTTAAAGTTCTCTATAAAAAACATCCCATATTATATGACTATGAGACACCTTTTTATTAATTTTTGAATATTATTTGTGCCAAAAATAAAAGTTTTTATTTACATTTACACATACATTTAAAAATTTATAATCTGTTTGGCAAAAAGGAAGAAAATTAAAAATAAAAATTTTTCTTGGAATTTCGGGCTAAATTACAATTTTCTTGAGTGAAAAACAAGTAAACAAACAACTTAAAAGTTTAATTATTTACTATAGAAGTATAGATAGACATACACCAGTACCGGATATATTTACAAATAGTATTAACAGTTAAATATTAAGGAGGTTCACAGCAAAGTTTTTTTTAATTTACTTAAATTTTACAATCTTACCAAAATTGTTCACCAGCCTAATGATTTTTCTTCAATTGATCGAGTACATGATTCTGTGAGTAGACGATAAAATAAAAAAAAAATTGTTTTAAAATTAAATATTGTAATACAATATGTCTACTGCACCAGTTAAAAAAATTAACTTGAAAAACATTTCTTTAACACCCACGTATTTATGGAGGAAAGTAAAGCAAAAAGTCGAAAATACATAAAAACAAGTTTTTTTTTAATTTTTAGTATTTGACTATATTTCCGTTGAGAGCGAATATTTGTAATATTTAAATTTAACCGGAATACTGTTTTAATATTATTTTGCGTGCGCAGGCATATCCTGTGTGAATTGTTAAATTGGCGAATAGCAATTCATCACTTTAAAAATGGTTAGAGAGTACGATTAGAAAGTTGTTGTTTCCATAGAAGTATCCGAACTTTTATAAAAGTTTATAAATTTAATTTGATTTGATTTTTACACTGAAATTGAATTTTATTTACGTTCTAACAATAATATCTAATAATGACCAACACGACATAGCTCATCTAATAACGGATGATTTTTTAACCCTTTAGGTTTTGAAAAGAAAACAAAACGAAGAAAAATTCACAGAAATGAATGACATTTTTATTTGGAGCAATAAATGAATGCCTGCCACTTACTTGATTACTAGAGTATACCTTCCCGAGTTGCTGGAAGCCTTTGTGTTCCACACCTATAAAATGTATTCCTCATAGGAAGAATTGAAAGCAACGTATTAAAACTAATGGTTTGTATTAAGCACCAAGTCATTTTGACCAAGTTCAGAAACTCCTATTCTAATCGTTCTCTACATCTACAAAAATCGATATTTACTTATTCAATTTTGCCCATTTTTCAACTGATGAAATCAGAGTCTACACTATTACTGTACCAACGATATACAAAAATCAATATTTACTTTAAATAGCCATCAGATGCCATTCCCACTTCTCCAATTCCGCCCACTTTTCAAGTGATGATTTATATTGACCACAAGGTTATTTGACCTAAATTCAGAAACTTTCACTATTACCGTTCTCTAGATATAGAAATGAAAGATGCCACACCCACTTATAGAATTTTGCCCATATTTCAAAATTTATAAACTCTCACTACTACCGTTTTAAAGTTGTTGACATATAAATAAAAGTTTTATATGGCTGTGGCACCTCCCAGTTAAATAGAAAACATTAGCGAAAATAAACCTTTCCAACGCATCTATTTCTCGATTTTTCGGTTCTCGAGTTATCAAATGACAAACATAAGGCCACTTAGTTATATATTTTATTACAAATACGTTCACTCTGATGGCAATAACTTGCGAAACAATGGACCTACAATACCCGCATTTCAGAGAACTTCAATTACAATGAATTTTATAATCCTCTTTTATATTTAAAGATTATAAAAATCTGATTGGACACCCCTGTGTTTATTACATAAGCCGCAAAAAGAACTATACGCGTTGTTTACAAATAAAAATAAAACGGCAACAGCAAAAACTAACAGAAAAGAAAACAAGTAATAGGCAATAGCAAACAACAACAAATACCAAGAGCTGAAAGAAGCAGATGTTTATAATCGTATGGCTACATAAGAACGAAAATTAAAGTACGGGAAAGAGATAAATATATAAGAATATGCCTGAAATATTGACAGCTTTCGAAGTGTTGTTTACTCAGCCATATACAATCAGCTTATTTGATGTAAACTACGCGAACGTGTTGTTGGTTTGGACTCAGTGTAAAGAGAGTTTAGTGTGGTTAAACTCTGGTTAAAGAGGTTGTGATCGAACCTAAGCTGTAACAACGATCGAGTTGGAAGATCTTTAAGTAGAAAGATCTGTCGAGTAATTGTTGTTGTTTACAAAGTTGTAAACGGAAAGAGTAATTAAGAATAGAAATTGTTATTGCTTGTAAAAATGTTATCAGCAGTGGTGCACAAAACTGTGTAAATAAAGGATTTTAATTAAAAACTAAACACAAGACTTATTTCATTTTAATTACAATCTACGAACTCATAAATAAACGTTTTCAAAAAGGTAAAAACGTAACAATAAAAGAAAAAATTTCATGTAAATGTTGCCGCGGCTCCGTAGGCAATCCGTTCGTAAACTTCAATTTCGGCATACATTTTTGAAATGAAAGCTATAGTATTGTCTTTCATTTGTTAGTATATCCATGGTAAAATGATAAACATTACTGAGTATTTTAGACATTACCACATGTCACGAAACATTTTTTTGACACCGAAAAGTTAAATAGAAAAAATCAACTTTTATTTAAAAAATTTTTCAAGAGTTTCAAAGTTATATCACTTATAGTAAGAAGTATGTTAACCACACATGGGCCTAACTTGCTACCAAGACCCTAATTAAGGAAAGTTAAATGGTGCTATCGTGGAGACTAAGTAACTGATTAATTGGTTTAATAAGATTATAACTTTTCCATAATTCTATGGTTTCGTAAGATGTATGTCACGTGGCATATATGTATGTATGGATAACACATATACACCTTACATCGTCATATCGAAAAAAATATGGACACTTGATACCATTAGCTGGCCATTAATGCTAAACAATTAGTTTTTGTGATTACAGTGGTACCTCATGGAATTGATTAAATTGTTTTCATTCCAATTTTTCATTTCCAAGTATATAAATTCATTTATTTAGAATAAAATCCAATAATACGACGATAATGAGAAGCTTAATGGTCATCCTAAGTGCACTCAATCAACATTAGAACAGTATGTTTCATAATAAATTTCGAAACAAAAAAAAAATTCCTCTCTTGATGACCCAATTTGTTCCAAAAGAAAGAATGAAAATCCTATAGTTCAATCAGTCTGACAAATTAATCCTACCCTTTAAACCACTCTGTCTATTTTTTTATACTAAAAAATATAAAATCTGTGACACATGTTTTAAGAAATGAGAGGGTTAAAGATGAAAAATGATTATTTTTGACCTTGACATGATTGTACCAAAAGGAAGACCGAAAAAAGGTGAAGATATGTTCGGAAAAAGGATATTTCAATTCCTTTGTGTGTTTGTTACCAGATATGAAGAAAATTTTTTCCTTTTTTCTCTTTTTTTAAATTTTCTTTTTAAGAAGTTTGGTTTTTAATTTTGTTCTTTTTTGTCATGTGTTTTTTTTTAACTACATGTGTGGCCTGAGTAACAAATTCAATTTTTAGCTGAGGATAATATGAGTACTTCGCTTGTGATATATACGTATCTTCTTCTTTTTTTCTTACTTTTGTACAGCAAATTTTTCTTTACATTTTCGTCAGCATAATCATTATCATCATGATAATCATAATGACATTTTTAAGTTGCTGTAGTCTGTTACAAGACTTCAAGTTGCTTTTGAAAAGGTTAATCGAGCTTCCTTTACGGAAATTTTGTTTTTCATGGCTTAACGCTTTTGTGATGAAGACAGTCATAAAATTTAAAGGTATTTTTTATACAATTCTGTACGGGACATATAGTACTTTTTTTCGTATATTACTTTCAACGTACATTTGATAAATATTGGGTATGTGCAGAAGTTAAAGTTTAAAAAGATTTATACGAAACTAATTCAACGTTTCCGTTGTGCAATGTTACTCAGAAGTACTTCTGTTATAGATTTGGAATATAGGACTAATTACCAACATAACTATGGAAACCTAAAAAACGGTTTTATGATATTTTTAATCTTCCTCTCAAGCGACCAGATAAATACATGTTGCTCGTCAGCCTGAAAGGGAATCGATTCTAATTTGTTTGTTCTACTTATCCATGATTATGTTTCGAAAAATTATCTTTAACTTGATATTTTCTGTATAATTTCCGCTGTCAGTCGGGTAAGTACCTCTGACACATCTTATCGCAGGAACATTTTCACTCGTATGTACGATATGTCATAGTCACCGTAGTATTTGTAATTTTATAAGCCTAGAACATCAATGTATCATTATTACCCAGCAGTACAAAAGCATGTCAGTAGGAAAAATTTAAATAAAATCTTTAAACACATTCGAATAGCGATCCATTTGGATGAGTTTCATTCACAAATTGTAAAATTAAATGTACATTAGAAGTAAAAAGCCATCGCACTGGCATCCGATTTGAATGAGTTTGTAATGCATTACATTGTTACTGTAGTTTTGATTAGGAATTTTGTTTGTTTTTTGTTGCTATTTTTCCAATTGTTTTCCTAACGTTTCCGAATTAAAATGGAAAGAAAAGAAAAACTTAAAGATGTAAGTAGACCGTATGTGTGGTGAATAGAGCATTCTATATGGAAGCGATTATGACCTATAAACTGAATTTTCATTATTGAATTTGTGATAAATATTTAAAAAAAGAAAAAACAAATATTTGATAATTAAAGCCCTTCCGACGTTCATTTACAATGTCTGTAGTATTGGACCCATCAAGTAGTTCAGGCAAGTAGTTGTCTCTGTTCAAGACCAAGAACAATTTCATCTGTTACCAAATTTCCACGTATGGGCTATACAACCACAGCAAGGGTAGTGACAGAGTATTTGCACGAATTAAAATATCGAAAGCGGTCTTTTATCGATATATCGACGTATTTTTGTTGAGATTTTAGCAGGACTTGGAGTGCACAAGATGGGAAGATATGTTGATACGCTCCAACTATCTTATTAGTTTTTACCTAAAACTCTCGCTGGAAATAGAACTTATACCTCTATAATAGAGGAACAAGGTTTTGACTAGTTTTTAGGACAAACGATGGTCACAAGTTGAGGTCGGCGCCTTATTAACTCCATGCAGTAAGAGCTCATCCCAAAGCAATTCAGCACACTCGCTGTATTATACTCCAGACTCCTCTCATTGATTTTGTCTGCTATTGCACTTTTTTGTGCAATTTTCAAAGTTTTTTTTTTCGAATCCTTGACATCTTGTTTCTCCTATTGGAAAAATCTGAATAATGTATATTCGACATATTTCTGAGATTATTTCTAAAATGTCATCAGAAATTTATTATCTTAATAAAATAAATTTAAATAAATGATCAATTAATTGAATGATTTAATGTCACTGTCATTATATTTCTCAAGTACCTGTACGAAGTTGCCACCATTAACAATCGTTTAATGGCAAAACGCCCTCAAACGTAATATTTATGTGTCTGGCTTATATATAGCAGAACAGTCACTTTAAATTATCTTAACTGGTGGGTGTTTGCAGGCAAAAGGGATATGAATAAAATGATGATGGGTTTCACTTGAACAGAATAGAAACAGAAGAGGTTACAACTATGAAAGTGATGATGCCACATATTGATAAAGAATGCTGGCAAGTCAAGGGCATTGATTACACTTGAGACAATTGCATACATTGAATTGCAATCTGGTTTACAAACAAATGCGTTCATATGATAATGTGTATGCTTTAAAGAATACTAATTAATATAAATTATTCAGGATATATTTTATGAATATTTTCAAACAAACTTTTGTTGTGGTGGGGGAAATAAAAACGAGAATTTAGTTAGTGCTGTTCCTTATCACAAAATTAATTTCCAAAGTGTTTTATTTTTGGAATAAAAGAAAAAAATTGTTTTTAAGAAGCAGTCCATGACGTTTTACTTAATGTTTAATCCCTATATTGAAAGTTAATTATAAACGATTGTTTGAGTTCTTGTTTTATTCAATGTTTAGCAAAAATATACTTAGAAAAGTAGCAAAGAATTTTTATTTACAAAAGTTTACTCACTAATTAGAACGTAATAAGAGCTTTCTATTGATTTTTTATTCGTGTCATTTAACTTCTAATTTCTCATTTGATTTTTGTATTGATTGCTTTCAAAATATATTGTTTATTGTGTAGGAATAGAGTGTTTCCATAATACGCTACGTTTTCAATGTGAAGAAGCTTTGTCTAGTTACGTGAGGGACGTCATTACCAACTAAGAGCTGGTCTTCCATTCTAAGGCTAACTTCGTTCAAAACAAAATTATGATTACACACCATTGGACAAAATAAAGTGAAAATTATCTCTGTTATATTTCATCAGAGAAAAAAAGAGACAAAATCAATATCATCAATTGAATTTATTAATTTTGTTTATATATATAAACAATCAATGAGATGCAACCGATTCTATTTTAAACTCATTGAAAGGGACTTACAATTTCACGCTGGCTCCGAACGGCAAATGCATTTAGAGAAGTTTTTTTTTAAGTAGTAGTTATACTCATGACCAGTTACTAGCTAAAGTTATGAGGTGATACCGCTGTCGAAAACTTTTCTCTTTTAAGATGGTCTGGCCTGGTATTGAACCAACGACCTTCTGGGTGGTAGGCGGGTGTCTTACCTACCATACCACAGCGGGGAGGCGTAGTGTAGTGGTTAGAGCGCACACATAACAACACAAACGACCTCAGCAGAGAACATGACGAAGAAAAAATTTAATTGTGGTTTCAAATGTTTAATAATAAAAAAAGGCTTCAACTTCTTCCCTCCAGACAACTCCATCTAAATAAAAAATAAAGAAGAAAACCCCCCTGACCCTTCTCGCATACCTCTGGCGATGATGACAAACACCAGACGAATGATCAGGAAAAACATGCCACCTACTGGGAAAAAATTACAATGCTAAAGTAAAAATCACCACCAATTAGCAAGGATCTTCACCACTACACAAAAAAAATCATATAGAGGAAGCTACAGCGGATTAATCATCAAATCATATCAAATTGATTAAAGAAACTGAAACAAAGCAATCGATGGTTTGTGGAAAGCCAATATGCTCCCTAGAGGAGTGACGGAGAAGTAAAAAATTTCGTTTACATTTTAGTGTAAAAAACATAAAAACTTAAATATTTTCGTTAAACTTTTTCAGCAAAGCAACATAAATTAAAATGCTGCTGCCAACGGTTGAACAAAATAAAGTGCAAATGCAAAGTCCTGGATGATAGCCTCAGAAATATAAAGGGATATTATAATAATCAGTGCCTAGAAGCTCTCCCTTTAATATATATAACCTCAGAGAGTATTTTAGGTATACTTGAAGTCAAGATTTTCAAGAATTTTTATAGGAATATATCTCAATTCGGCATGCATTTCACTTCAATATGTTTAATCTTAGTCCGACATTTCATGGGAATATTATCATCTAATTTGGAACACATGTCTTCTACGGTATTCAGATCGGTGCTCTGAGCCGGTCATTACAGTGTTTCGGTATAGTTTTCTCGAAAGTCGTTCTTTGTGGTATGTATGTTTGTGGTGATTATCTTGGTGGAATATAAAGTACCACAACCCCATGACCATAGCCCTACTGACTATTCGACCCACTCCCAAGAAAGAAAACCAGCCCTAGATTCAATGGTTAGATTTAAAAGGGCTCACACGCTACTCTCTTTACATGTTTTGAATTTTTTAGTATATATTTCGACTCATCTAGGCAAATCATTCGATTCAAATACGACTTTGGCAAAGGCCAAAGGCTTTCTTATACTTGCGTGTCATAGCAATGGTTTTTTCTTTGTGTAGGACCTTGTTAGACTGCTCTGGCTAAGCTCTCTTCGTGTTGTACATAATTGAACACTTAAAAAGAAAAAAGTATTTTTGTCTAGGATTGTTATACGATCATCTTTATGTTTTGTAGTCTTGAGCTTTCTCTCAGACATTTTTAAAACTTCATTTGATTTTCGAATCCTGTAGAGCTCGAGGACTATTTTTGGTTCTGATATTGAATATGTCTTTTTTTTTGGGCAATTCTTTGTATTTAATTTCATTTTCCCATTTAATACTAACAGATTCCTAATAGTTTTCGACAACTACTTCGGTTTTATGTCCTGTGGAAATGTTTGAGAAAATGGCAATTTTTTTCGGCAATTTCGTCAAAGACTAAAAGACTAATATATTTTGTGAGGTCATAAGTATTTATTATAATATTCGAGATTAGATTTTGCATTTGCATTTTATTTTGCCCAACCGTTGGCAGGGAGCATTTTAATTTATGTTGTTTTGCCGAAAAATTTAATTAAAATATTTAATTTTTTATGCTTTTTATACTAAAATGTAAACGAAATTAGTAAATTTAATTACATTTTTAACAATAATATTGATTTTGTCTCTTTTTTTCTATGATGAAATATATGAAAGGTAATTTGCTTTATGCCATGTTAGATATGTTAGATACTATATTAAGAATGCAACTTTTATGATTACCCCGATAGTACCTTTTGATGAATGTCTGTATTTGATTGACATGCTTGACTGCTATGATCCAAAACAATAACCAACACGAATAAAATATACTAAATTCCCTGTAGGAAGATACATGAGGAGACCTTGTTTAAACGGCCAAAAAAATTGACTGCTTAAATTCACTATATCTTTGATGTAGGCACTGGAATTGCCGGACGTCGTAAGAATGCTCACAAGTTAGAAAAAAGGTGAAAATTACACAAAATTTTGATTATATGTTACAAAGCTTACAAAAACTCTGGTGCACACTGCTCTGCCTGAGAGTATTTGAGAGTAATTTTTTGACAACAAGAGTAACAAATTTTATAAAACAAATAAATAATATCGTTATATATATGGTCTTTATCGGCATCCCTTAGGACTTTGTAACACGCAATATAGAACAAAAAAGTAGAGCAATTGATAAAGGCAGAATGTACAAAATGGTGTCAAAACCATTTTTTATTTGTAATTCATTTTTCCTAAATTTATTAACTGATTTAGAATAGAAGCTTTATCTTCACTTCATATTGTAGGAGTCAAATAGACATTGTTTTTCGTTTAAGAACGTACCCGTAGTATAATTATGAAAAAACATATTTTTTATGTGACACAGGGTAATAGTGATGCGTCTACTATGTTAACATTATCTGCTCTATTCCATTAATTAAAAATAAAAAACTAATGGGGAAAATGA
Source organism: Wohlfahrtia magnifica (assembly GCA_023159175.1). Lineage (NCBI taxonomy): Eukaryota > Metazoa > Arthropoda > Insecta > Diptera > Sarcophagidae > Wohlfahrtia > Wohlfahrtia magnifica. Next base: position 3,496,406 of record JAKWBJ010000060.1, read on the forward strand.
AACACAATGAAACAGAAAGGTTTTTCATTAAGCAATTGAATAAAATAAACAAACTCTTTATTGTTATTGTTGTTGTTTCACAAATTTTGTTAATACAAAGATGTATATCTGAGAATGAGAATAATAGTGGGGTATAGGCAAGGAAGAGTAAAAGAGAGTAGGTAACAAAATAAACAAAAGATTTTAATACATTATCTATAAACAACAACAATGATAAAGCAGTTTATAACAAAATAAAGAGAGAGAGAGAGAGAGAGAGGGAGAAATAAAAACTTTTTCTCTTACACACACCACAAAATCAAATATTATGTTTTATTCTTTTAGCCCACTCCACAACACGTGTTGTGTTTTTGTTGTTGAGTATGTAATAGTTTTTATAGCGCACACTAATACAGTTTTACGCACTCCTGTAACGAGCAAACAATGTAAACAATACACAGAAACTTTTTTCAATGTAATAACATCACTTTTATATTGTTGTTGGTAATATTCTTCTTTCATATCTAGTTGATGGGAATTTTTCTGTGTCACTACTACATATTGCAAGTAGTTGTTTAAATATTTATTTTTTTATATACATATATGTAGTGTGTGTGTGCGTGTGTGCGTGTGTGTATGACCTTAAATAATATACGCTTTGAATTTAGTAGCATAGGTACAAGTGCTTACGTCGTTGTGTTATAACAGTTATAAATTTCGACCAAATTTTTTATTATTGGCAATATGCTGAGTATCTTTTAATAATAAAAGGAAACTAAGTAGGCTTTCTTTCGATGACCATTTTATTTCCATTCATTTCACAATATAAATGAATTCTCGTTCTTAGTTAAGCAAAAGTTTGCAATTTTTGAATACTCAGATCAAATAAAGACAGTCTGCAGGCATTTCGTAATGTACTTTAAAACAGATACACTTAAATGTCTTCCTTTTCTTTAATGGTGAAGAGTCATTATAGCTTATAAATCGGTGATTGTGAGTCTTTCCATGATTTATAGAGAAAATATGTTTTTGACTTTGATTTTAATTATGACTGTCTGATTTCTAGACATAGAAAAAACTTATAACTTTTAGGGCATTAATAAGGTGGACTAAATCTCTTCCTCTCTAACAATTTTTTTTTAAGTTTTAAATAAATTGTTGCAGTTAAAACATGTTCTGCCATAAAGAAACAATTTAGCAAAATAATTTATGTTTCTGCATTTACTTTATTAAAGGAATATTCCTCAATTTGTTCATACAAATTTTTTATAGCAAAAAAGAACAAAGCACAAGACAGACATTATATTTAAATAACAATAAAATAATAATATTAAAAAATGTGGGACTAGAGTAAACCATATAGACACATATATACATATAAAATAAATGAAATTCATGCCTTTTATTCTATACTGAATATAGAAACAATGATGGTATAGCAGATGCTGTACAATTGTTTGCAGAGGTTTGCCACAACTAGGAATCCTTTATAAAGAGAATCTCGCAGTCAAAAATATATATTTTTTATGGTTTTCAAAAGCAAGCAAAAATTTAAAAACAAAATATTTTCATGTGTTTGAGGTATTACATGTATATTATATGAGTTGGAGAACTAAACAAAACAAATATAAAATTATTTATGGAAAAGGTTTTCTGTATAAAAGCAGGATAGAAAAATGTATTTTTGAATAATAAAATAAAATATTATAAGCAATTTATGCTTAAAAAATGTTGTTTTTTTCAATTTGGGCTACCCTTTTGAGCAAAAATCATCTCAATTTCAATACTTTGACTTAATATTTTAAAATTTTTATTATACATTCAATTTGCATTTCTATAGCAATGAATTTAATTACTTTTTTCTTTATACTTAGAATTGTTCTTTTTGTGTTTCTTGAAAAGCTACACAACTTGAAGCAATAAATGCTTTAAAGGTATACAACTATCCAGAGAAAACAAAAGTAGACCAACATTGCCAATATATTACCAATTCAGAAGAAATAAAATATTCAAATGAAAACTAGCAGGTCAGAAATTTATATAAACAAATGCAAATACTCCAAAAAGAATATTACAAAGAAAATTAAAATTAAAAATTAAAAATTAAAAATTAAAAATCACTTAACAGGAATATGCATATATTTTTCCTTAACAAAATTGTGTATACATATGTATGTATGTATGTATGTATGGTACATATGCAATATATTTATTTAAAGAACCACAAATAAAGTTTCACAGCAGTCTTGTAAAAACAAGCAATTAAATATTTATTATCCATTTAATTTAAATGAAATATAAAATAAATATTTGCAAATTGTAAAATTTGCTAAACTATAAAAATGCGCTTATTTTATAAGCAGATTAAAATTGTATGTGTTTAGTTAAGGCGGATCTATTTTTTATATTAGAAAATAAATAATAAATAAATACTTTCAGGCTAAGTCACGCAATTAAAACAAAAGTATTTAACAATTTTTCTATATACATAAGAGGATACAATATCATACACATATACACATACTCATACATACACGTACTTAATATTATAAAATTCGTATTTCAAATAAAAAACAAAATTTTTGAATATTAAAACTGAACTATAACCATATCGGAAAATTTTAATAGAAAATAGACAACAAATTTCAATTAAAAACATTGTTTATTTATGATTAGTTAAAAACCGGCGTGTTTCGCAACCCCTATCTTAACTGTTATCTTAGTCACATTAAAAAAAACACTGCAGGCAAGGGTGCCGCCAGATAATTTTGATTAAAAATCGGCATATTTAAAAACTAAAATCTGCATTATCGGCACTTCGCTTAAAAAAAATCGGCCAAAAATCGGCAAATTAAATGCTAATGATATTTTTATTAACAAAAACTAACAAAACAGAACAATTCAACATATAAAATAATATAAAAATAACAAAATAAAATTAAAGTTATACAAACATATTGCCTTTTATTTTTAGTATAATGGTCACATTTTCTTATCTCAATATTTGAGAAAAAAAATATGTAAAACAAAGTGCACGGAAATTGGGTATAATCAACAACAGTGAATTATATCAACATAATGACCTAAAACACACGTCAGGTGTCACAAAGTTTTCGTTGATCTGTAACTATTCCACACTTTAAGAAATACCCGCGCTGAACCCAGAAGTTTATGTAATTGAACATTTTTTGCATGAATTGGCTAGGGGAGTCCATCCAAAAAACCTGTTTTTTTTTTAACCCAGCCAATGTTTTATTGAGTTTTATTACTGCTTTTAAATTTCGTGCAATTCTACAGTACTTTTTTATTTGTAAGTACAATTACTATGTCTTATTGTTAATTATGTTTTATTCTTTGCAACTCTTGATATGGCCAAGGGAGCGTTATATATTACGAGCTGCTAAAATCACGTAATGTGTACATTGCAATTACTTTGTTTGTACCTCGAATTATGAGAATAATGGCCGGAATATAAGGACAAATCTGATAAAGTTATCATCTTGTGTGACAACGCTCGGTTTCACGTCGCAAAAGTTCTAAAAAAAAATTTTAGAAACGACTAAATACGATATCTTACCGTATCCGCTCTATTCTCCGTACATTGCTACTTCTTACTACTTGCTGTTTCGACGGATCCAACATGATTTGTGGGTCATTGCTTCACTTCTTTCGAAAAAATTAAAAATTGGCTTCAAAATTGGATCAGATGTCTTCTGTATACGAGAAAATTATCTGAGAGGCGGGGTAATACTTTAATTTAATTGTCAATTTATTATTAAAAAAAAAAGAATTATTTTTGGAGTTAAAAAATTCCTTTGTGGCGTGGTGTAGTGGTTAGAGCGCACGCATAAAACATAAACCACCCAAGTTCGAGCCACAGCAGAAAAGAAAAAATTTTATTGTGGTTTCGAATGTTTAATAATAAAAAAGGCTTCGACTTCCCTCCAGACAACTCCATCTAAAATTTAAAAAATTATGAGAAAAAGGCGCCACCTACTGGGAAAAAATTACAATGCTAAAGTAAAGATCCACCACCAATTATGATCTTCACCACTACACAAAAGATAAAAAAATAAGAAATCATGTGGAGGAAGCTACAGCGGATTAATCATCCACTTAGTTTAAAATATCAAATTGATTAAAGAAACTGAAACAAAAACAATTGATGCTTTGTGGAAAGCTAATATGCTCCCTAGAGGAGTGACGGAGGAAAAATTTAGTTTGTAAATAAATACATAAATTATATTTACTTTTTTGTAAATATTAAATTGTACAAAAAAGCTTAAAATCCTATCACCCAGTGGGTTTCTAACGATGGCTTAAAATGACTTTATTAGAAATACTGAACTTCATAGAGCCAGAAGTATGACGAAATTCGTCAAAATCAATTCTGAGAAGCAACAGAAATCTCTTCTAGATTACAAATCATATGGAAATTGTTACTAATTGACCGATTATTGTAGTTTAAGTATTCATACGTTACTTTATCCGATTATGCGTTGAGCTAAAAACATTTGATTATATATGTCGCAGGTATATCAGTGTATCCGGAAAATCGACATTTTTGGAGCAAAAATCAGCAAATCGGGATTTTGACAATGTTAAGGCAAAAAATCGGCAATTATGGCAGGCCTGACTGTAGGTTCTGTTTTCAGCTCTAGGTAGTCTTCAAGCAAACATACATTAATTTTTATTTAGTATACGTATACAGATAGCTTTTACCCGGTGTGCTTTGTATTTGTATATTACCCCCTTTTCCGCTGATGTAGATAAGTAACGAAACTTAAGTTGTTACCATTCATCACTTATATAAAATTCACACTTAACATGTATGGAAGATACCACGCCTACTTTTTCAATCCAGCCCAGTTACCGACTGATGATATGTTTTGTTCACGATATTGTTTTAACCAAATTTAGAAACTGGCGCAATTTATTAAGAGGAAAAAAATCTGAAATTAAAAATCTTCTTCATCATACAAGTAACTGTCAAGTATTTGTAAATCTGTTGTTAATAAAATTAAAATGAAATTGGATGAAAAACAGCCCATTACTTCAAAGAGGAAAGGTAATAGTGGAAGAAAACGCATTACCATACCACGTACGGACAGGAAAATTCATGATATCTGCCTACAGAAATGAAAGAAACGTGCGGGAATGTTAACACAGTCGATCCAAGTGCTTGGCATTCCAGTTTCTGAGAGAACAGTGCTGAGAAGATTAGCCATCGTACTGCAAAAAACTGAGGCAATGAAGATAAAACGTCTCTTCTGGGCATGAGCACCGTCAGATGGCTATTGATGACTGAAATAAGGTAAATTCGCAAAAATTTTGTTATGGTGTATCAAAGAAAGTTTTATTATTACAAATTTTAAAACCCATATAACTCTTTTCCAACTTTGGTTTTTCAGATGACTCAACCTTTGAAATTCGAGCCGATAAGACTATCTTTGCCAGGCAAAGCCCAAATGAAAAATACCACCCTGATTGCATCAGAGGAAAGTTAAAAAATTCTGTGAAAATTCTGTGAAATTCTGTGAAGTAATTCTAATGGAACCAAGTAACTAAATCAGTACAGACAAGTTTTACCAAATCTTATGGAATCGTTTCCAAATAAAAACAGTGTGTTATTATGCATTATTCTGCACCATTTCATAAAGCTAGACGAGTAACCAAAAGGTCAACAACATTCCAGTTTTACCTTGACCTTGCAATTATCTTGACATGAACCCTATGGAACATCTGTGGGGGATCACGAAGGCAAAAAGGCCAAGATAAAATATATTATTGTTTGACATCACAACCCAAAAAAAGAAAATCAAAGCAACCGGCTTTACTATATGTATGGGTTTGTTTAACTAAAGATTTGTGTTGATAACGAAGTCATCTAGACCAACTAAAACCGTTTTCAAGATATACAAAAATCAGTATTTAGTTTGGATGGAAGGTACCATGCCCACTTTTTAGCGCATCATTTGTGTTCAATATGAAGCTGTTTTAACCATATAAAGACAAACATATATTTACTTTGTATGGGACCGCCCATTAGGAAAATTTGACATTTTTATAGCCTGTAGTTCTCTCCAGACTTACAAGAGCTACAGTATCTCTTATATTTCAAGATATTCGGTTCAGCCACATAGCTGTCTATACTCGTCAAACAGACACAAACATCCAAACAAACATTCATTTTTATATATAATATTAACAAATATATCTGAATGATTGTATCAAAAGCAAAGCATCAAAACCAATTTATGGCATACAAGCTTACCTTTAGCACGTGTACACCTTTTTGTGGCGAAAATATAAAATTAAACAAAAACCATTTAGTGTTAACATAATAGTGAGGATGAACGTAGGTGCGTGAAAAATATTTACTAAAAAAAAATATAAAAATTTTAATTTTATTTAAATCCTGAGTGAAATAAAAACATCAATTCAAATAATTTTCTTTTTTATTTTCTATGCAAATGCATCAAAGTCCTACGCATGTCGGGCGAAGCTCGTTCTCCCACATTGTATAATTACGCAAATTGTAAAGCGTGTTTAAAATAATTGAAATTTATTTTATTTTATTTTTTTTTAATTTTTTTTTAATTTTTATTGTCGTATGATTAATTATTTATTTTATTTAATTCTTCTATAAATAAATATTTATCTTTGTCTTCTTTTTTCTTAATAATTTTTAAATATAAAAATGTCAATACTAGTTGTTTCACTGTTATTTATACGTATTTTTCAGTCAACTATGTTACAAAAAAAAAAAAAAAACATAAAAAACATAAAAAGTAAATAAATAAATAAATGAAAGCTTTAAAAATAGAGTCTTTTTTCAAACCAATTTTATCTTTATGAATTGACCATAAATAACAAGTTGCAAACAAAATAATAATAAAAGTTTATAATTTTGCTAAATCAACGAAAGTATTGTTTATTAATGCAGTAGGGAGAAATAAATTTATTGTTCTGAACAAAAAGTTATTTATTTAAGCAGAAAAAGACCTTTAAAATAGTGGATTACGTAAAGCAAAAACTTTAGCTGAGACCAACATATTTTTTATTTTTTTATACTAAAACCCATTTTGAATTTACTTAAAAAAATGCTTCTCTGTTCGAGAAATGCACACAAGTGTTTAGTGATAAGGATTATTAAATATTTGATGTAGTTTGGCGGCCAAATGCACCCCCGGTTCATACTTCTTTCCAAAAATAAAAAAATTACAAAATAACTTCTCCTGAGTCTCATTAAACCGACAATTTGATTTAAAACTTAAAACTTTATATTATATTTCACTTGTTCGCCATTGTTAACGGTGCGTATGACTGATGGAAAAATCAATAATTAAATATTAATAATGCGTACTGGTGCTAAAAATTCATTTAATTACACACTGCTACCAAATAATGCTTTTTGCCAAAACTTTAAAAGTGAGCTTGGGGAACTTGTAGGCCCCTAGGCCTACATGTCCTCACTTAAAAAGACGTAGAAAGCCCGTTTTTAAAGATTTTGAAACACTTTCCAAATATTGAGATACTTAAAAAATAACTGTGTTATGGTAGATCTTACCACCCACACATTTTGGAAAGGCAGAGAATTAAACTTTCATTTAATGGTCGCATATTCTAGGAAATGAGATAAAAGTTTAAAAATGTTTATATCCTTTGTTGTGTAATTTTTTAAATTTAACAATAGTTAAGTTAAATTTTTCTATGACAACCATTTTGTGCAGTGTCTTAAAAACAATTTTATATAAAAAACAAACAATATATTACCTGTTAAAATCGGTTTATATTTACATTCGCAAAAGTTATTAAACTTTTTAGTAATGCAACTCATGAAAAAATAACACGATTTTTATCAAATTGTAAACTTCTTTTTGTGTTTGCTTGAGAATAACGCTCAGATTCCTCAATGTTACTTAAATGACATATGTATCATTTGACAAGTTCTTTTGAAATCCGCTAGAAAACTTAAAATCGGTTAATATTTAGCTAAGCTATCAGCTTAAAGGTGCATGAAGGAGGTGTTTCAAGCGCCGCATCATCAACATACGAGGGCGGGTTGATATTGAAGCTACCTAAGTAGGAAAAAAACATTTTTGTGTTTTCAAAAACCATTCGTTTTTCAACATAGTCTCGACGATTTTCCAACTTTTTTATACCATCTGAATAATACGATTTTAGGAACTCTTCAAAATTCGCATTAGCTTCGGTAGTTCCTGCAAGCCATTTTTTCAAGTTTGGAAACAGGAAGAAGTCACTAGGGGTTAAATCTGGACTATAAGGTGGATAATCAACCAATTCGAAGTGGATTTCTCGTAGTTTTAGCATCGCATCTAATGCTGTGTGAACCGGTGCGTTGTCTTGAAGAAAGAGCACTTTTTTCTTGTTTAAATGTGGTCGTTTTTACTTGATTGCATCAACCAATTGATCCAATATTATGCGATAATACTCTCCTGTGATTGAGGATCCCTTTTCAAGATAATCGATGAGCAATATTCCGTGTGCATCCCAAAATACAGTGGCCATAACCTTGCCAGCCAATATCTTCGCCATTTTCGGAGCACTTCCACCAGCTTCCACTCATTGCTTCGATTGATTTTTGCTTTCAGGTGTGTAGTGGTGGACCCACGTTTCATCAACAGTTATTAATCTACGCCAAAAATCAGCAGGATTATGCTTTATCATGTCCAAACACCGCTGTGAAGTGATCTGTCGAAGTCGTTTTTGATCAACACTGAGCAAACGCGGTACCCATCTTGCCGATAACTTTTTCATATGCAAATGTTCATGCAAAATGTTGAATATGTTTAACATTTCAGTAATCTACGGATTTTGACCCGGCGATCATTCATAACGATATCGAGGATTTTCTTGATATTTTCTTCAGTAACCACCTCTTTTGGCCTTCCTGTTGATGGTATTGTTGCAGTGCAATCCAATATTTTACCATATAATCTGACGGAACAGATTCGCCGTAAAGTTTATCAAGCTTTTCTTTTGTATCTTTCGCCGTTTTGCCTTTCAAATAATAGTGTTTAATCCCTACACGAAGTTCACTTTTTTCCATTTTCCAAGAAACACAAAAGTTGCTTACTTCAAACGACTACAACAAATAAACTAATCGATGAATTTGGCTAAAATGTTAACAGCTGACGTTTGACAGATCGTCATTTCTAAGAAAGAAAAAACTTTGTGTTTGTGCTGTCATCTAGCGCTAGGTAGTTTCAATGTCAATCCGCCCTCGTATACAAAGATCTTAACAGTGCTGATTTATGTGAGATACGCCAGATTGTAGTGTTTATAGAGAAAATTTATATATATTTGTAACTCGCCCAGATAAAAAAATCTACTCTTTCATTTTCGGCTTTAATTTAATCAGTTTATAGATTTGTACTATGTTTTAGCAGCATGTTCTTGTTCTTGGCACTTGTTCACAACATGACTTTAGTCTTGTGTAAACGGTTTTATTTCTTCTTGCCAGAGCAATACAAAATGAAAATTCTCGGTCTTTCTATGTATCCCACCTTTCAAGTGCAGACATCCTCAAGTATTTTTATATATTCAATTTCCTAAATTAATTATTGTTTCCATACCTCATCAATTTCCCCAGTAGATAAATATAATCTGAGCTGCATTAAAGTATGTAGTATAGTGTTGTTAAACTGAGTGTAGGAAGGTTGAAAGTGTTAAGAAAAAAATTGCAACATGTGGGCAAACAACTTGCGTTCCATTAAGTTTATGTTAAATGAAACAGTAATTAAGTTTATTTCAAAGTTAAAAAAGGAAATGAAAAAAGAGAAACTAAAAGCAATGGAAATTATTTAACGTTTCAATAGTAAAATTTTATTAAAATTCAAAATGCATAGGACCCACGAATAACAATTTTTTATTTAAGATACTGCATCAGAATTCTTAAAACTTTTAAATTAAAACATATTTTAAGAAATAAACATGTTTCTACAAATTATTTATTTTTATTAGGAAAAGGCAAACAAAGTAGTGAATTACGTGAGTTATTGATTAGTAATAATTTGAAATATAAGTTGACTAGGGTTACCAGATTCATCAATGAAAATTCTTAACATTTGTAGAAAAAATCTTGACAGAAAAACTTCATTTACAGATTGCCGGTAGATGGCTCTATTATATAATATCTCTGGTTATAATAATTACATCAGGCAACACTATAGCTTGTTTGATAGCTCCAATTGATTACTAGCGATGAAAAGTGTATCACGTGTGGCAATAACGTATCACGAACGAAGCAAAGTGAAGCTAGACAGGCAGATTGATTAAAAGAAAGGTAATGACGTGTGCCTTTCGGGAATGGAAGAACATTGTTCATTAGAGGATTCTACAATCTGGTCAAACGAATGTTTACTTTAAGCTATTAATGCGATTGAAGCATGCAATTCAATCAAAAGCGGCCAGAACTGAGCAACAGGTGATTTGTGTTCTACACTCATCTTTGTTGGCTTGACAAAAACGGAAAGAGTTTTGATACTTCCACCATATTGCCCGGTGGATTGACCTTGAGCTCATGTTCTCTAATGCACTCTTAATGGTAAAACTTTAAATTCCGAAGAGGTCAGAAAAATGCAATTGGAACGGTTTTTCTAAGAAATTCTACAAGGACAATGACAAAACGCACATATTTGGTTTAATTCAAATATAAGAAAAAGGTATTTCATAGGGAGATCGGACGGATATTATTCGATGGGTTTTTTGGTTTTGTCGAAATTTCAAAATGTTCATTTTTTGAACCGAATAAACCGGTTAATTTAACACGAATAACCGGTTAATTTAAATAATTATCATTTTTATACGTTTGTACATTTTTTTTATTGAAAATATGCTCATCGTTTAACTATTTGTAAAAATTTAATTATTTTTGTATATAGGACAACCTTCAACGTCCCACAAAGAACGTGAAAACCACAATAGATCAAAAAAGATATGTACTCTTGAGCAATAATAACCTTCTCTCATCTTCTGTAAATAAATATTTATTTTTATATATGGAGAATGATCAACTAGCCTCATTGAAAGCCCACAAAAACTGGTTCCGAACGGCAGATATATTAGTTAGTGAAGTTTTTTACAGCATAAATACACATAACCAATCGCTAGTAATGTTGTGTGGTAATATCGCTATAGAAAATTGTCAGATGGTGTGGCCTGGGATTGAACCGACGACTTCTCGGTGGAAGGTTGGTGTCTTACCTAACATACCACAGTGGCATACACACTATTAAATACTTGGTACAGTGCTGTTCGAAACCAAAGCAACTTTTCTTATAGAGATAATTAAGGACTCGCATATTACTAATGGATTTATTCAAAGTAAAACATTTAATTCTTGTTATCTACTGAATTATAACTATAATAACAAACCTCTAATTCCATTCTCTATCAAGTAATATAGGGTCCGCCATCTAACGTTTTTTTTTTCAACTAGTGCTTATTTCGTGAATGGTAACACTTAGCTCATGTCTGATTTGACAGGTAATTAGTTTTATCCTTCTTCTGAACGAACATGGTTGTGAATACAACGCTGGGAATCTGGGTCTGCGATCGACTTACAGAAGACACCGATTTTGCCAAAAAAAAAAATCATCTTTTTAGATGAAACTCATTTCGATCTTGGCGGGTATGTAAACAAGCAAAACTGTCGCATTTGGGGCACAGAAAGCCCGCACGCATACATTGAAAAGCCGATACACCCAAGACGAGTCACTGTTTGGTGCGGATTTTGATCCAGAGGCATAATTGAGCCATTTTTCTTCGAGAATGAGCAAGGAGTGGCCGTTACAGTCAATGGCTATCGTTATCGGGCCATGTTGAACGAATTTTTGTTCACAAGAATTGAAGAGGAGAATATTGGCAACATTTGGTTTCAACAGGACGGCGCTACGTGCCACACAGCCGAAGCTACACTCGATGTTTTGCGCCCTGTTTTTGAAGATCACATTATCAGCTGCAGAACTGATGTCGTTTGGCCACTTCGGAGCTGCGATTTGACACCGTCGGACTATTATTTGTGGGGTGCCGTCAAAGATAAATGTTACGCCAACAAGCCAGAGACAATTGATGCTTTAAAGGACAATATTCGTGAAACCATTGGCGAAACACAGCTGCACACAATCGAAAATGTGCTTAAAAATTGGACCGATCGTGCAGGCTACTGCATTGTTAGCTGAGAAAGCCATTTGAATGAAATTATTTTCCATTATTAACCGGAAGGATTGTACTTTCAAATAGAAAAAAAAATTGAGAATATATTCAGTAGTTTTTTTTATAGCATTTTCAAAAAAAACATTTATTTGGCGGGCCTTTTACAACAACAAAAAAGAAGTTTGCTCCTTGAGTAGTAGAAGAACCGGTTATTTTAACACTTATTAACCAAAAACCGGTTTTTTAATTGCTACTTTTCGAATTATTCGAAAACCAGTTTTTGAAGAAAATTGAATAATCGAAATCAAGGCCACTTGGCAAGCCTGATGTACACAGATATAGCATATATTTAATAATTCATAAATAAATTGATAGTTTTTTCATTGAAAACATGAACCGAAAACGATTTCAGTTTCAAATTTTTTTAAAGCCTTTAAAAAATAAAATAAACTAGTGTACGTAGCGGCTGACACAATCAGCCGCATTCTAGCAACTAACATTTCTTTCTTTTTGTGCAAATATGTATAAAATTTAAAATTAGTTTTATATGCATTTCATTTCAAAATCTTTTTATATAAAAGCCTAAAAATATAAAATAATTTTTTCCAAAAAATTTTTATTTTTTTTTTAAATCAAAACAAAAATATATTTTTATATGACAAATGAAAAAGTATACATACACACATATTTACGTATTTCCTTTTTTTACTTGTAGTTACCGACATTGCGCACATCTGCTCAGAAAAACCTTTAAGCCCATGTATATTTTTTCTAAATCGGTACAGTAGAACGGCGTAAAAGGCATACAAAGAAATGTCTTAGCCTATTAATTACATACTAGATAAAACACTTTAAATATGCTTCTTTAAGTGCCCCTTTAGACCAGTGGTTAGTGTGTTAGTTTACGATTTCCGATAGACATAGTCACTTTGCTCGTAACCATTAAAATATAATTTGCAGTTGTGCCGTATTTCAAAATGAATTATTAAAATAAATCTTCTTTTTACCCTCCTTTAAGCAAAAAAATTAAATTTTAAAAATGAACAAAAAACAAAGGAAACCTTTTAGTATTTATTGAATTAAGATTTAAAAAAATCATAACAAAAAAATTATATTTTTTAGCTGCATCTGTTGCTGTCTCCTCTTGGACTCTGGTGGCCATATCATGTGAACGTTATTACGCTATATGCCATCCTTTACGTTCTAGACGTTGGCAAACTCGTAGTCATGCATATAAAATTATAGCCTGCATTTGGTGTGGCAGTATGTTGTGCATGTTGCCAATTGCCATGTTTAGTCAATTGATGCCAACAAGTCGACAAGGTAAGTGCAACAAATTTAATAATTTTTCTTCTCTCTTTCTTTCTCTTACAACCTTATTGCCTGTTGTATGCTTTTTGTTTAAATAAATTATGTCATGTGCACAGAAGATAGTTCAACTCGTCCTCTTTGGTGGCGGAGTTCCTAAATAGGTTAACTTTTTGCCATTACATAAAAATTTCATATTTTTGGTCTATAGTATATACATTTCAGAATCACGAAAAAATTATTTGAAACCCAGATGAGTATAGAATGCAGAACGTGTATTGAGCGTAAGTCCAAGATTAGGAAGTTGGCACTCGATTTGACTTTACACTCTAGACTAAAAGCATAGCTGTATATAATGGGCAGTGTTGAATCTAATAAATGTAGCGCATGCAAGAAAGACATTGAGACTCTCGAACATTTGATCTGTGCTTGTCCTGCTTTTGCCGCAGTTAGGATAGCGTTAATGAACAATAGGACAACATTAATTGTTATCCTTAATGATCAGTGATGAACATGTGAGGTTTTAAATCATCTTTAGTTTTGGAGCGCATGACAAATCTCTTATGGCTAATTGCCTTACCAAACTTTTAACCACTAAACGAATTTATGCAGTACACTCGGAATAACGTCAACTAATTAAGACCACGGCTGCTGACGTTTATCAAATTGTTGACGTTTATAAATATAGAAATTTATAATGAAAAACATACTGATAGTGTAGTTTAAAGCGTTTTCATTGCTCATAAACTAGAATCAAACAAAAGCAAATACAAAGAAACAGTGAAGGACAATACATACGAGTACATACATAACTTTATTTCTATACTAGTTATAAGGGGAATCCCCAAATTATGAAATAATTTCATAAAATAAATGTATGTACACATCTGTATGTGTTTTAACTATAAATGAAGCTAAAATTTTGTTTCATTTCGAGATGATGTTTTAAAGCTTCGTTGTTTTGGTTAACGTTTTAAAATAGACAATTTTAAAAAAGGGTTAATGTGTTAGAATGCTGACAAAAGCGAGTGTTGACGTTATATCCAGTGCACTGTACTCAGATTTTAGATCGCTGTAATCATATATTCAGAACCCTTATTAGTACCCAAGGTAAAAGGCAGCAGTTTTAAAAAACATTGGTAAAGAATTACTTCAAAATCAATAAGACCTTCCAATTTAAGAACACCTAGTTTTAGACAAATTATAAAAATTTCTTGGAAATAATTAATAAAACACTATAATTTTTTAGTAGTCAAATTAATAGTTATTAAATATAATATTGTTACGTTTTAACTTTTCTAAAACGTTTGAGTTCTTTTTAATTGCGTTAAATGAATAAATGAATAACACGCATGTTTTTGTTTTACTTTATGCACTTTTTTATTTAACTTCCCCTTATACAATTCTAACTACACAGCTTATTTATCTTGCGCTTAATACTCGCTTAATACACTAATACTCAACACTTTTATTTAAGCATAAGCACGACTTTACTTTATGTCTTACAACTTTACACAATGACTTTCAAACTGTAACTAAACTCAAAAATGCATAAGGCGCCGCCTGTTATATACAATTTAAATAACTTCCGAGTTTTCTTGTTCTTACTACAATGTTCGATTCATTTCCAATAATTTCCAATGCAACACCCAAAATCGGTGCGGTAACACCGCTCAATACACAATTGGTAACACCATTAATAACACAAATTAAATATGGCATTACCAAGGTGGCATATTGAGAGCCTTGACACAAACCAATGGACTAAATTCACACAATAATAATAATAATAATAATAATAAGGGTATTCATTTGGGACTATTTTTCTGTGTGTGGAAAAAATGAAAAAAGCGAAAAAGTGTAAAAAAGGAAAACAAAAAAATTGTCATAAAAAGTTGCACTTTTATCATACCTATACCCAGTGTAAAAAATCAGGGTGAAAAGTTTTAATATTCCACTACAACCGTCAAACGGAAGATGTTACCAGTCTTAAAAAAATAGATCATTTTTACTAAAAAGTACTAAAAATTATATCTCTTTCACACTTCTTTAAATTGTGCAACTATAATTTCATGTATGATTTTAATTTAAATGAGTTAATGTAATAATACATACCATATGTACATACATATTTTTACGAAAATAAGATTGGGAACCTCTGCGTTTATTACTTCGCTAAAATAAATAAACAAAAGCTGCGAAAACAACTATACGTGCTGTATATTAGTTTTATTAGTTTATTTGTGGTAAACTTAGCGAGTACAGTTTATGGGTCGTAAACTAAGCGAGTGTTTGTTGGCCTGAACTCTGTGTGAAGAGAGTTTGTAAGGAGTAAACTCGTGAAGCTAGTAGTGAAGTAAAAACCAGTTTAGTTGGAGCTAACTCAGTAAAGAGAGTTAAGTGTGGATAACCTCTGGTTGAAAAGGTTGTGTTCGAGCTTGGGTTATAACTAGATCGGGTTGGAAGATCTTTATGAAGAAAGATCTGTCGAGTAATTGTTGTTGTTTACAAACGTGTAAACAGACGGAGTAATTAGGAATAAAAATTGCCTATAAAAAGATTACTATCAGAGGTGCACATAACTGTGTTGAATAAAGGATTTTTAATTAAAACCAAACACAAAATTTATTTTATTTTAACTACAATCTAGAAACTCATAAAAACACGTTTTAACAAAGTAAAAACGTAACATAATTCAAGAAAAGAATATATTTAAAAACTAAATAGAAATGAGATCGGAAAAATGGTCGAACACTGAAGATAATAAAATAATAAGTAATAAAAAATTATTTTCCGTGAAATTTTTTTTTCAGTAGAAATGTTTGCACTTTAAAAAACAAAAATAAAAAATAATTTTACACTCTTCCATTTTTCCAACCAAAAAAAAAAAAAAAAAAAAAAAAAAAAATCTGAAATGAATACCCTTAATATAAAAATAAAGAAATTTTCCAATTTCTCCTCGTAACTTTGGTTCGGCTTTTAAAGGGAAATTTCGTATATGATTACAAAAGTTGTTTAATCCTCACCAACGGATGAAGCATTTTTCTATTTCATTATATATTAGTTAAAGTATATACATATTGCTCTCATATGGGAAGCCCCTCATTCAAATAATTTGAGTTTTACAGGAGAAGATAAAGGTTTTAATGAAAATCAAACACAAATTTAGTGTTTAGGTTACAACTTTATAATACGTTTAGTGATTTTTGCTTAAAGAAATTCAGATGAGTTAGGACATTTTATACAACTTCTTGTAAAACCGTTATTTCTAATACTATTGCATTAAATTTGTGTGATAATGTGTATTTATACATTGGAATCACTACAACACTCAAAGAGTGAGTTAGCGCCTTTCTACATGAGAGTATGGACATCAAAATTTATTTTTTTTTAATTTTACTTCATTTAGAGTTACTTTAGGTCCTTAAACACGTGTTTCATTGAAAAATGAACATTAATAAGAGAATCGAAAAATCTTAACAAAAGCTGTTTTGCTTTTTCTTATATCATTTTACGAAACTCAATTAAAACGCCTTTTAATACACGCAAAAAAGTACAATGAACTTTATAAGAAATCTTTAACAAAGCAAATCTTCTAACAATATGATATATAAATACCTTTTTTTTTGTTGCTGTATCTTTAAATAAAATTATTTATTTTATAAATAAGTACGTTTTAAAGTTGGTCACAAAACCTCGTTAGAACTAAACATACTTTTTCATCGACAAAAAAGAACAACAAAATATTTTCATAATACGAGTATGTTTTAAAATTATTACTACTTTTTTACTACTACTTTTTTTCTTTTTTCTACTTTTCTTTTTAAGGTTATCGTAAGTGTCGTGAAAATTGGCCAAGTTATGCTTTACCTTATGAACGCACCTATAATCTGTTTCTTGACCTGATTCTATTGGTACTGCCTTTGATGATATTATCTGTGGCCTACATACTAATCACGCGTACACTCTACATGGGTATGCGCATCGAAAAAGCCATGATATTTGGCGGCAGGCAGGAGGAAATGCAAAATTCACCATTTCTAAGAAAATCGCACAACTATGGCAGTGGCACATGTTTATTGGGCAAATCATCATTCTTGTCAACTTCTTCACTGTCAACAACCACAATGGCTTCTTCGTCACGCTTAAAACTTAATTTATCATTTCGTTGTCATGGACCAACAACTACTGGTTATAATAATACGAGCACATCATGCACAACTACTCTTAAAGGTAATTTAGAAAGCAATACAAAAGAAAAGGATATATTTTATCAGCAACAAAATAATAATCATCATCATCATCATCATCAACAACATAATCACCAATTACCAGCACAAAGGTTACATCACCAGCAGCACAATTTTCAAAATTACCATCACCAACAACAACAAATTGTTCTACACGAAGAAAATCAATGTGAACGGGAACAACTACAACATCTGCCAAGCAATCATCATCAGCAGCAGCATCAACAAGAACAACATTGTTGCGGTAAGTGAAAATATTAAAGAAAAAAGTAATTTGCACTCAACTTTCAGCAATAAAAGCAATAAAAATTACGAGTATAGGCCAAACAACACTAATGGCCAACTACAGTGAATGTAGATAAGAAAAGTGACAAAAAATGTTGCAAAATCAAGTTTTTATATGCTTGACGTAGTATAGGTATAAGTGGTAAAGTTCAAATCATCACATATGTGGACACACGCGGCTTGATATTCCTACATGCTTCACTACAAAGTAATTAGTAGTCGATTATGACAGATATATGGACTAATTCTAATATAGTTTTATTCCAGTGGGTTGCCAACCCACTGTGTAACATAACTGAACCCAACAGTGTTTTAGGGGACATCATACTATATTCTAAGAAGCCTGGGTGGAGTATAATTTACATATTGGGAGTACAAATTAATTAAATCCATTTTTTAGCTCAAAAAAGAGAATAAACTATGAAATTTATCAAATCACGGTTTACATCTTTTCTATGAGGCAATTTCCGAGTACTTTCTCAGAAAACCTTCACGTCATTTGCGGCGATTTTAAACTTCTGCAAAATAAGTGATCGGTGTCATGCCAAAAGATATTGGATCCGTCGAAACAGCCAATTGCAACGTAAGGGACGTAAAGCCGAGCCTTTTTATACAGAAAAATAACTTACTCATATCTGTCCTTATATTCCAGCCGTTTTTCGCATAATGCACGGTTCAAACGTAGTAATTTCAGTCTACTATGATCACCGAGTTTTATTGCTCACAATACACAATGCCGCCTTGATCCCATCAAGAGTGAAAAATTGCATTATAAATACTAAACAAAACCTAATTGTGCTAATCAACAAAAAAATATAGTCGATTTGAAAGATTTGATTTGTGGAAGCTAATAAAGCCCATCAAAAACCTATTAAAACCCGGTGGATTGGGTTTTTTCCAACCCTGTTTTATTCATTTGTCATGGGTTATTATCACTCAAAATTCACCATTTTTGATCGTTAATGTAATTTTTTTTTCACCGCCACTCCACTAGGAAGCATTATGTTTTTTCCCAAAGCATCCATCAGTTTCATTACTGTAGCTCCCCTCAATATATGATTGTGTAGTGGTGAAGATTCTTGCTAAGTGGTGGTGCTTATCTTTGCTTAGAATTGTAATTTTTTCCCTCGTCATCGTCGCCAGAGGAGTGCTGGAACATCAGGGAGGCTTCTTCTTTTATTTTTTAAATGGAAACTCGAAACCGAAATAAAATTTTTTTTTCGCCATGTCCTCTGCTGGGGCTTAATTTTGGACCGGATCTGTTGTTATAACCACGACGTACCCTTGATATATTCATTTAATTAAACTCAAGCAAGTCTATTCAAAAATATTTTTTTAATTAGTTAATGTTCAGGTCGACTAAATGGTCGGTCACAATTTTCTTGACGGGAAATTAGATTTCGAGATCATTACTAGAGACTTCTGGTCTAAATGACCAGAGGTTCCTTTAAACGCCATTGATGTCTATACCGACGGCTCAAGGATGTTGGCAGGGTGGGCTGTTGTGTATAGATAGGGAGCTCTGACATTATACCGTCTTATAGGACGCCTGACCACTGCAGTGTATTTTAGTTGGAGGTCACGACCGCGCTGAAGACTATGCAATACTTGTTGTGTTTGGCAAAATTTTCCCTGGAAAATTTCTGATTTGCTGCCGGAAATTTCTCATGCAAATCTCGAACCATTCGAAGGTAACTCTTATATGGGTTCCGGGACACAGGGATATCTTTGGAAATTGCGTTGATCATTAACTGAACGGGAACCTAACACTGGTGTTCCGATTCTTCGGTTAGACTATACATATTCTCCTGTCTATGTGTGACGACGCCCAATTTCATTGACGACATAAGGGCATATACAGTATTGCTAGCACTGTTGGACCGATCTGGATAAGAACAAATTTAAATGTCTTGTTTCTCTGAATGTCATGGTTATCCAACGCACCATTTCATGTTGATAGATTCGGCATTCATCGCACGATTTTTGCATAAGCAATGGTTTTAAAAAGGTGGAGGTGACTATCTCTCACCTCATGTGACAGTTTCGAGTCCTTACCATCAAGCGAATTTCATTGGCGACATAAGAGCAAGTGCAGTATTGCTAGCACTGTTGGACTGATCTGGATAAGAAAAAATTTAAATGTCTTCTTTCTCTGAATGTCATGGTCAATTAACGCACAATTTCATGTTGATAGATTCGGCATTCATCGCATGATTTTTGCATGAGCAATGGTTTTAAAAAGGTAGAAGTGACTATCTCTCACCTCACGTGACAGTTTCGAGTCCTTACCATCAGGCGACAGAAGTTTTTAGCCTACTATTTCTTGTCACCTTTGACTGAACTGTTCAAAATGAAAGTTACCACAATTGCGTGATTTAATTTAGAGTGAAAATGGTTTTCATGTAGATAAACTGCTATTGGTCTAAGTGGTATCCTATCCTTCTAATAAAATATAATTTCTGACTATATCAAAAATATCAATTTCTGACTATAAATTTTGATCAACATATTCTTCACATATTAAAACTTACAGCACTGAGTGGCCCTAATAATTTTGCGCATTATTTCTGATTTACTATATCACGGAAAAACTTTTTAAAATTTCTTTCGGCTTAATTACTGTTTTCTGTAACTAAAGAATGGTTGCTTTAAGGCAAAACGCCTACAAAAGCTTTTTTATTTTTATGACTGTATTAAGCCTCTAGCGTTGTTAACGTATTGTTGTATTATAAATGATTTTGAAACATTTTTCAAATAAAATATCATTAATAATTATGACATGTTTTCTACATAAAAGTTAAAATTATACTATTTTTTTTTTAGTTTTTATAAAAATAGCATACCAAAGCGAATTTAATAAGGTGGTCTTAAACTAAAAATGAATACAACACTGTAAAAGAAAAGTTCGGTGTGTCAATATAATGCAACACTGTAGTACGCAAAAAGTTGTAGCATCAAAACTATTTGTTGTCAACAAAATATAGAATGTTTGGGTTTTTTGACATACGCGAATGTATCAGCTGTTGCTTACTTAGTAAATAAGGGCCACCTTATTGAATTCGCCTTGTAGCATACTATTTAAAAGTTGATTTTGTTGTGAAAAGAGTGTAAAGGAAAATGAATAAATTTAAATGCCTACTCATTAATCAGCAAAATTTCATAGACACAAGCTTGAAACCAAAAGACGTTCAAAAATGATGCTCATAATTTGAATTCTCTTAATAATTTATGCGATATTTCATCTCAACTACGAAATACAGAAAAAAAAATCATTTTCAATTGAAAATATTTGTTTAAAAATAGATTATAATTCACATGCAAGCAGCACTTGAGCCCACACTATAAAGTGTTGGTATTTTAAGAAGATTGAAAAAAGAAATTTTAATTTTCTGACTTATTTAGGATTCCTGGCATTTTCTATTATGAAACGTGTCCTTAAACATGAAATAGTTATTTTCTGCTGTTCTGCTGCAATGTGTTTTGAATTTTGATTAGTGCGCTAGCAGACAGAAAGATAAATGTTTGTGCATACATATGTATGTATATACAAAGCCAATTTAATCGTATGATATAGTAAAAATAAAATTTGGGAAGGATTTTCAAACATTCCTCTAAATAATCAATCTAAGTTATTAGTTGGCATTAAGACTGATTAGAATCCATTGTTTTCAAACGAGTCATTTAACTTAAAACTTCAAATACTAAATGTTGAAGGCTTATTACTAACATTTAAATGGCACCACAACTATTTTCTGCCAGTTATACTAAACAATTTTTATTACATATTTGAAATATTAAAAACATATGTATTTTATTTAAGACTACACAAAATTTCGGGTGAATTCCAATATATATTTATATAAATTAATCAATAAATTTCGTACAATTAGTTAATTGTACCACCTTGATCAAAAAGTTACAGGAATAAATCCTGTGTGGCGATATTGCCGCTAAATCTTAGCTGTACCAACTTAACAAAAAACTTAAATCGGAACGATGGGACCGCTACACGGTGTAAAATTTTGAATATTTAATATGAATTTACGACAATTGCAAAATACTGAAACTATTTCAGAATTCTTTTGTGAAATATTTAAAATTCAAAACTACAATATTGTTACGAAAGTAAAAATACAACACTGCATTGTGGGGTTATGGTATATGTCAAGTTGGCAGCACTGCCACATCAACTATCTTAACGTTACATTTGAATTAAGTGATATGGATATAGAAGATGGTCGATATTTCCTGAACCTTTTAAAATGCAGACAATTAGGTATATAAAGGTCTGTTTCACCTACATGAGAGTTCAGTTATCATTTGGCTGTTAATAAGTAAAGTTTGTTCAGGCGCAAATAAAAAGTATTGTACAAGCGAATATTAAGTTGTTGTAAACTGTTTAAAAGTTATTGTGTAGTAAATAAAAATATAACTGTAAAACAATAATAATAGCGGTCTTTATTTTATTTTAACGCAATTTAAACGAACTCAAACGTTTTAAAAAGGTTAAAACGTAACATTATACTCGTACTTCTCATTTCTTGATTACACTAACTTACAAAGTTTTTGTTCGCAGTTTAAAACGTGTATGAAGCCATTAATTTAATATAGGACGTCAAACTTTTGATATATTTATAAAGAATGAAAATAGTAACAGAGTCATCCAACATACCCTAGTTCCCAAAAACTTGCTCAGACGATTCAAAATCTTAGTGAAACCGTTCACGAAGCTTCTCATACATTCTTCGAAATTTTTTAGTAAATCAGCAAAAATTTTCGCAACTTGTAGCTTTTTAATTTCGTAAAAATCCTCGAACAACAAGTACTCAAAGGTCCAAGCAGTCGGATTATCGCCAGCTAAGGGATTCCCAGATTTTGAACCATTAAAAGTTTTCTTAATTTGAAGACCCAGAGATGTTGCTAGATTCGGATAAATTCTAAAACAGACCGCTTAAGTATCGAAACACCCATTTTGTCTTTTCCATAGTCTTCACAAAAAATGTTTCCATCAGCAAACTGTGACATGTACGTGGTCAAACAAAAAAAGTGATTTTTAATCTCCTTAGGTAGCCATTCTTAAAATATATATGTTTCATTCAATGAATAAAAAAAAAGAAATATTTTTGTAAACTTGTGTTAGTAAATAAGTTCTTGATTACACTGGTCTACAGCAAAAAAGCCTTTAATGATTTTGATGCGCTAGTGAATCATTTATGGTCTATAACCTTTTATGGGTTATTTTACTTTCAACATATCTGGCTTTTATTAAAATGCTTAAAATGTAAAATTTATATTCTAAGAAATTTTTTTATAACTTTTTGCGATTCCACCAATTTTGCAAGAAAAATTTTTTTCGCTAATTTTGGCTAAAGTTAGGTACGTACCTGCATTTAATTTTGAATAAAATCGGCAATAGCCATTGGCTATTTTATTCTCAAAATTTTAAGTTTTGATTTAAGTACTTAACGTGTATAATTTTCACTCTGAAATATTTGTTATGACCTTTAAAAAAAAATTAATTAATAATTTTGCGCAAAAAAAATTCTTTTTTACACAAATAATTTATGAATAACTGCGAAACTGCTGAAAATACAAAAAAGTTTTATTCTGTTGATTTATAGGAAATTTTGTTTGTAAACATTTGTTGGTAACTGCATTAAAATCGGTCAAGTCGTTTTTAAGTTATGATGAAATATAAGAAAAGAGAAAAATTTGCCACGCCCATAAAAAATTTGAGCCCATCAGCCCATCATTCAGCGCATCAAAATTATTATATTCCCTACAGTTTCATTTAAAGGCCGGAAATTTTTTGTTTTTTGTAGACCAGTGTTAGTAGTATTGTGTTTTAAAGTATGTACTCGTATATATGAAACAATTAAATATAGATATGAAAGGAAAGTAAGTAAGTGTTGTCACCACCTGTAAAAGAAACATAAGTATGTATGAAAAGTCAAGGCATGATTTTATAGCTAATCAGGGTTGGCAAACACCAGATTTTTTTAAATAAAAACCCAACCCACCGGGTTTTTTTTTTTTTGGGGGGGGAGGTTTATTGGGTTTCATAACTGCTTCCGAATTTCTTTCAAGTCGTCAATATTTTTTGTTTTTAGTACTATTACGTTTTTTTAGTATTTTTAATGCAATTTTGCACTCTTAGTGCGATCAAACTACATCATTGCGTAGTTTGAGCTACTAAAACTCGGTGATCGGAGCAGACTGTAATCACTTCGTTTAAGCCGTGCATTACAAAGAAAACGTCCATAATATAAAGACAGATAGACAGATAAAGTTTTCCTTTTGCATGACAACGCCAAAGCTGACAAGCAATTACCCGCAGTAATCTTGGAATATTGATCCTTCTGAATATTGTCTGTTTCGATGGATGCAATATCGTTTGACATGTCACCGAATCACTTCTTTTAAAGAAATATAAAATAGTTTCAAAGTTCGGACATTGGCTCAGTGGTGATAAAAACCAGTGATTTAAGAAATTTCACTTTGTTAAATTTGTTAATTCTTTTTGAGCAAAAAAAAAACGGACCGATTTAAGTTATACTCCCAATATAAAAATAAAATTTAATTATTTTTGTTGTAGATAATTAACGAAAACCAACCATCCCGGGTGGGTTTAATTGAGTTACCCAATGGGTTGCTAACGCTGCTGCTAATGCAAAGCATATAATGATATAAGATATGGGTGTCTTTGAAAGATTTCGTTTTCATTGACAAATATAACGAAAAACGTAAAATAAATAATAAATAAAATAATTTTATTTTATTCAGATCATTAAGTTAATGCAAATAATCATAATTATTTCAAAGGTTACAACACACATTTATTAATATTCTGATACATTATTATGTACTTATTCGCCATCACTTTGTGTTTCGTAAGTATCTTCGTCATTGCTTACGTTGGAATCCACCTTATGAGATGATGAAAGGAAAAGACATTTGTTTGCTTAGCACAACCATTTGTTTTGCTTTGGCAGTCTTGAGAGTCTTGCCGTGACTACCGCTTCTAAATTTATTAACAGAAAGTTAAAGATATTTCCTGAATTATTAATCGTATTACATTTTCCTGCGTTAGACTCTCTAACTTTTTTTAAATATTTTATTACGAGGTTCTTGCGCTTCTTTAGACAAAGAATCAACATGTAATTTTAACGAACGTTTCCACATAGCCATACACATACACATACATATTTTTTTATTAGGTAGACATATATCCTATATATTTTTGCTGAAATTTTGTACTGCCTAATTACATTCATCACTGTAATTACCACCACCAGCCTTTAGCTAAATTATGTATATGTAGTCTAAGAGTTGTTTAAACTTTCCGAACTTTCAAGTGCTTGGGAAAAACACAGATATTCTTTAAAGCTGATTAAACGAAATATACACACTGCGCGTCATCAGGATAGCGCACCCCCTTTTACTGACAGTTAATGTTAAATATTATCTGAACCAATTGAGATATGGCCTTCAAATTTCTATGTAGTAGACTCCTAACAATTCTCTTTAAACTAAATTAACAATGACTGTTGTACCATTTCAGATAGTATTTTAATTAAATATTTTTTAGAAAAATTATACTAAAAACGTATTAAAAAAATTTAGTCATCAATTATAGCGCCATCAGCTATAATTTCAATTTAATAAGTACTTTAAATAACTATATAGCATTTTAATTTTTAAGTACTATATTTTAAACGTATTAATGATAATTAGTATGGCGTGGTATCGCCTTTTTCCGAAATATTCTCGAAAATTCGATGGGAAATTGCATTTACAATGCAATTTAGTTCAACGAAATGGTTGACCAAGTGTGTATGACTCCTTCCATTAACTTCATTTTTGTGTTGTATTATTGTCCGGACTCGGAAACGGTTGGCCATACAAGGGCGTCAGGTCTTAGGCTCTGAATCCATGATTTAACGGATCAGACTTTGCAAGATTTTGCAAGATTCCCAAATAAGTAGAAATGGCGTTTTCGAAACACTATTGTAGCTCTCTGCATTCATGCGCTATGCTAAAAATCGCTAAATTTTAAATCGCAGGTGCCATAATAGCATTTTGCTTCTCATACTATCACGACCCTTTCATCTTCTATTGCGTTTTAATTTCCTGTAGGAGAGATCACACCTAATGATTCTCACAAGAAATTATAATGGAATAGAAGATAAGGTGGAAACTGAATACTCCTTTAGAGGGGGAACCATTTGAGGTACACGGAAGGGTCAAAGAAGGAAAGTGGTACAGGCGCGGTAATGCTAAGCCCTAGGAGGGAATATTCGGAACCTATGGGAAAAATCGCCAGCATATTCGGCGGAAGTTGATGCTATTGAGGGATGTGCTCAATAGTCGACTAATCGATGTGTCCACACTTGAAACGGTTAAGAAAACCCCCGAAAAATGGTATTGGATGGTGGGTGCCACGCTTGTTAACCATATTCGTGAAGAAGTAGATGTTCACCGCAAAAAAGAGAAATTTTAGAGTCGACTTGTAACCATGGAATCATGGCGTCATTTTGATTCAAAATGCTGGGTCTCGGGTCGTGTAGGAATTCTGGGGAATGAAAGGGCCGATGAACTGGACAGAAAGGGAGCTCCAACTCTACTAGTTGGGCCAGAACCATTTTTTAGACTGGTAAGGGGGCCTAGAAGGGCAAACTCAACAAAAATGAGGATAATTAGAGGCGGATAATGCGTCTCTGCAAGCATTTGCGATGGAAGTAGAGAAGTAAAGCAGCTTACATACCCAGGAGAAAACCAGCCGCTGATAGATAATTTTAAAACCGAAGCCTTCGTTAACGGCATACGCGACTCGCGTAATGTTCAACACAGAAGACAACCTTTGCAGAGACCAAGCAATGGCCAAGGAGTCCGCTCGCAGGAATTCTATGTCACAAGTAAACAAAGTGCGCAAAATGAAAGTCGCGGGGAAGAAAATGCCTTTTAAATGAATTTAAAGAGATAATTACGTATCTTCTGGTCGTACGGATTTGAGACGATCTAAATTTTTGTTAGGGAAATTTTTAATCTTGCATGGGCATGTTCAGAGACAACCAGAAGATACTGACCGGGCTTCTGAGCGGTCATTACAGGCTAAATTTACATCTGAGTAGAATGGGATTAGTCTCAAGGCCGATGTGCAGATTATGTCATAAGGAAATCTAATCACCAGAGTACATACTGTGTACATGTGAGGCATTGATGCACCCTAAGAGCAAGTATCTGGATGCTTAACAGGTACTAGGTAGGGAGTTATCGTAGTTGGTAGCAAATGACATCCTGAATTTCGTCAGATCGACGAGATTGATATAAGGAAACCCTAGCACTTTTATACTTTAATGATATTTATAATGACACAATGACGTCGTAACCGTAACTATGATCGAGACAACCACAATCAAAGTAATCGGTTATAGCATTCATCAGCGTTCAGCTTTAGCACTTA
Source organism: Wohlfahrtia magnifica (assembly GCA_023159175.1). NCBI lineage: Eukaryota > Metazoa > Arthropoda > Insecta > Diptera > Sarcophagidae > Wohlfahrtia > Wohlfahrtia magnifica. The sequence continues at coordinate 3,523,871 of JAKWBJ010000060.1, forward strand.
CATATATACAAACTCGTATATAAAGCGCAGAAATATTGCTTATCTCATTTGCTTAAATATGCTATTTATGGTTTCGATTATTCTGCATGCTCGATGTGCAGCATACATCATTTAAGAAATGTATACTAAATATGTTTTTTGAATCCTCTTTTTGGCTTCTAAGTAGTTTTGAGATTTGAAGTTTGTAGAAAAAAAAGTTTATAGCTTACAAACAACCCATACTTCGTAGGTATTGTTTTTTCACTTCAAAAAAAAAAAAAAAAAAAAAAAAACGAATCTCCAAGGACAATACTTTTTTTATAAAATCGCTCTACATTTCATATTTTATACATATGATGGTGTATATCAGAGAACATATTTAAGATTTAAATGAAGAATAATAAATTCATAAATTCAGTGTATTCTTGGCTCTTTTTAATCAAACTCCATTTTGTTTTAAATTTATTGTGTTCACAGAAAAATAATTGCATAAAATGTAGTTGTACGAACAATTTGTTTTATATTTTTCTTTTTAATAAAATATTTCAAAAAAAAGAGGTCAAAAAGGGGTTGACATTTTTTATTGTAGTCACAGCAAATAAATGAATAAAAGTTTTCTTTTGTTCTCTTTGTTTAATCAAAACATAAAACGCAAGGAAGTTAAACGTTTTGAAAAAATTACTATTTTGCGCTTAGACAGGTTTATATGTTATAATCGTATAAGAGTTGGTGGATATTACGTGCTACAGGTATTGTAACATGCTATTGTTGAGATTGTACAGTATGGTAAAGGTATTATAAGTAAAATGCTTTACTTTAAGCTCGAATCTAGAGAAGGATTGAATATTTCTTTCTGATGTTTAACACAAAAAGAAAAGTAAAACATTTACAAATTCTTGCTATGAAAACTTGCTCATTCAAGCAGTTATAGATCGATTTGCTTTTTTAGTAGTAAAAAGTGCATATGTTCTGGTATCACATGGTACAATTTCTTTCAAAATTTAATACACTTCTGACCAGGGTTGGCAACCCACTGGGTTACTCAATTAAACCCACCCGGATTTTATAGAGTATTGGGACTACAAATTTATTTGTTCCGTTTTTGACCTCAAACAGCTAATGATATAACAACTTTATCAAATCACTGCTTACATCTTTTCTCCACTTCTGGGCCAATTTCCAAATCCTGTCTCAGAAAAACTTCTCGTCTTTCAAGGCGCTCCAACTTTGAAGCCGATTTCGTATTTCTTAAAAGGAAATGATTCGGTGGCATGTTAAAATATAAACTCATATCTCCTTATACGTCCTAGATAGTTTCTGAAAATGTGGGCCATAAATCTAAATGCCTTTAAACGATAAGAATATGTGTTGCGTTTGTTTCCCTTACACTTTTTTCAAAAACGGAGAATCCACGTTTTTTAACCGTAGAACGAGATAAATTCCGCTGAAAGTAAATGTGGTTCATAATACAAACAGGCCGTTTAGCGAAAAGCCATATAAAGAAAGCCTGTATAAAGAGGTGTGAGTATATTGTGTTCGTCGCAACAGTTGACAGAGCAATGTTCAGAGAATACGGCGTTTGCGGCATTTGATCGTTTCTAATAATTGCTTTGAAACTTTTGCGACATGAGTTCGGGTATCTGTCTGTCTTTATACTCCGGCCGTTTATCTCATAAAGCACCATTCAAGCGAAGTTAATGCAATCTGCTTCGATCACCCATTTTTAGCAGCTCATAGTACACATAGTGACGCCTTGATCCCACCAAGAGTGCAAAATTGTATCAAAAATACTAAATTAACGTGATTGTATAAACAAGCAAAAAATATTGTCGACTTGAACGAAATTTGGAAGCATTTATAAATCCCAATAAAACCCAAAAAAAAAAACTATCAAAAACCCCAATAAAACGCAGTGGATTGGGGTTTTTTTAAAACCCGGGTTTTTGCCAACCTTGCTTCTGACACAAATACTATAGGAGACATTAGTGTATAAGAGAAAAAGAAAACCATAGAGGATTGTTTTAAATTCTTAATGGCGTTGTGCAGCATATTGTGAGAAATTGTGCACAAGTGAACACATTTTGTTTAATCAAGCAAACACACTTTTATCTTTAATTAGCTAAAACCCGGTGTAATTCACTACGCCCATCTTAGTTATTACCTTAAATGATATTTTAGTTAAATTTTTTACTCTTTTGACTACTTACGGTCAAAATCCAATCAATTTTTTCATTCTAGAAAGACACTGTAGGTTCTGCTTTTTAGCTGTAAACAGCCTTCGAACAAACATACATTCATTTTTATACAGTAGCATAAATTCTACCTCCAGTTTCAGCCCCGTAACGGCTCTAGACTGTTCGCCGGTAACGCGTAGCATCGACAAGTAATGTCGTGGTTTACATGAGTATCGCCGCGCTGGCATCCACCACGGTGCCCGAGGTACGGGTGGAATAACGTCCCCACTCCCCACCCATGATAATCACAAGTGAGTACCAAATTCAAAGGCCCGTTGTTAGGACACTAACCTTCTTACCTTGGAGACCATCTAAACTCCTGCAGTGGTATGAGCCACGGCACCCGGTTGAAAGGATGCAACACCACGCCGAGCTGTCACTCTGCCTGCGTTTTAGGTTTAAGACCACAGCCACCACGAATCTCCCACAAGGGGGCCGACCCAAAGGATGGGTAGCGACCAAAGTTTCTGGTGTTTCCGACTCCAGTGGCATAACACTTATCTTTGACGGCACCCCACAAATAATAGTCCAACGGAGGTGGCCAAACGACATCAGCTCTGCGGCTGATAATGCGATCTTCAAAAACAGGACGCACGTAGCGCCGTCCTGTTGAAACCAAATGTTGCTAATATCCTCCTCCTCAATATTTGTGAACAAAAATTCGTTCAACATGGCCCGATAATGATCGCCATTGACTGTAACTGCCACTCCTTGCTCATTTTCGAAGTAAAATGGCCCAATTATGCCTCTAGACCAAAATGTATGTAATTCTCACTTGCCGGAGAGCGTTTAACCACTGCGCGAACTTGAAAGAGTATCAGTAACTATGCCTAGTAGTATATTCTTTCGAGCTCATGCTGTAAAAAGGGTCCTTGCAAATCTTAACGTTAACAAGTCCTCTGGGCCGGGTGGCATACCAGCACTGGTCCTGAAACAGTGCTCTTCGACGCTTGCGCGTCCATTATCTCACCTTTTCAGTGCGTCATATCGAGCCGGTATTTTTCCATCTTGCTGGAAGGTTGCTAATGTAACGCCAATCCCCAAAAAGGGCGAGGATAGTAACGGTGAGAACTACCGTCCAATAGCAGTTTGTTCCACACTCTCCAAGGTTGTGGAGAGTATGATTAATCACCTCCTTGTGGGATATCTGGAGTCCAACGATTTACTTAGCGATCGTCAGTACGGTTTCCGAAAGGGCCGTTCTACTGGTGACCTGTTAGCGTTGCTCTCGGACAAGTGGAACAAGTCCATTCATGGTTTTAGCGAGAGTAAGGTTGTGGCTCTGAATATCTCAAAGGCGTTTGATAGAGTTTGGCACGAGGCTCTCATTTCGAAACTTAATGCTTTTGGTGTCGGTAGTCACTTCTCTCGATTTATAGATGGGGTCTCATCCGACGAGTTCAGGGTAAACTCAGGGGTACCGCAAGGCTCTGTTCTTTCTCCTACTCTTTTTATAATATTTCTTAACGACTTTCTTCTTTTCACTTCTAATCCTATCTACTCTTTTGCGGATGACAGCAACATTTGTCACTCATATTCCTTTGATCGTAGACCGAGCCTTTTGGAGGTTGGGTTAAGAAGGATGAATATGAACGTCACACTCACAAGTGACCTGGTGAAGGTCTCCGAGTGGGGTCGTGCGAACAGGGTCGATTTTAATACACGTAAGACTCAATGCTGTTTTTTAACACACACGCGTGGTGGTGTGCTGTCATCTGTGTCAATGGGAATGTGACGTTCTTTGGAATGATCACATATTTCAAGTGTCGAAAGAAGCATTCAAGTGCCTTGGTTTTTTGAGACGGTGCAAGAAATACTTCACCCCATCTGATCTCCTTAATATTTACAACACTTATATCCATCCCAAGGTGGAATACAACTCTCATGTATGGGCCGGTGCTTCAAAGTCTATTTTGGAGCTTCTCGACCGCGTACAGGAGAGGGCGACGATGCTCATCAATGACGGTAGGGTAGCCAACTCTATCGTTTCATTGTTCTATCGGTATTATAACGGAATGTGTTCTAACGAAATTAAGGAATTAATTCCCAAAAATCCTATATTTTTACGTAGTACTCGTATTTCTCGTAGAGCGCATCCCTTTGTAGTTGATTGTTCAGTAAATCGCACAACGCATTATAGGGTGAATTCGTTCTTTGGTCGCACTGTTCGGTTGTGGAATAATCTTCCAGCGAAAGTATTTCCTGCCACTTACGACATGAGTAAATTTAAATCTAACGTCAATAAACACTACTCCCTCTGTCCTCCTTCCAATAACCTATTTTCCTAGTACCAGCACAATGCACTGCATGAGTAGGGGCCATCCCCTGGGTGCTAGTCTGATATGGAGAAGAAGAAGAAGAATGCGTGCCGGATTTCTGTGCCCTAAATGCGACAATTTTGCTTGGTTACATACCCACCAAGATCAAAATGAGTTTCATCTGAAAAGATTTTTTTTTTTTTTTTTGGCAAAATCGGCATCTTCTGTAAGTCGATCGCAAGGCCACTTAGCGAAGCGTATACACAACCATATTCGTTCAGCGGAAGGATAAAACTAATTATCTGTTAAATCAGACACGAACTGAGTGTTACCATTCACGAAATAAGCACTAGTTGAAAAAAAACGTTAGATGGCGGACCCTTTATTTGTCTAAACGTAAAAACCTGTAAATATTGATTTTTTATTTTATTTTATTTTATTTTATTTTATTTTATTTTATTTTATTTTTTTATTTGTTTTATAATACAATACTGTCACTAATATGAAAAAATTAAGAGTACTAGCTGCTAGGACTTTTGACTCCGCTATTTATTAAATATTGAAATAATGTCAATAAGCTTGGTTTATACGATAAATTTTTATATTAATTTTATATTGTTTGCACAAACATTTTTGCGGATGTCAGTTGGCGTTTTTGATCCAAAGATGTTTACTCTGTGGTTACTGTACGCGAGACATTCATCTAGCACATGGGAAACATTAAGTGATTTATTGCAGACCTGGCATTGTGTGGCATTATTTTTTTCCAATACTTATTTGTGGGAGAATGTTCAGCGTCCAGACGGATTATTGCAGATGCCATTTTTCTAGAATATTTCTATGGAAAAATAAGAATGTTACCTATGGGGTTAATTCTTTTTGTAGATGTGGACCTATGCTCCTATTTTGAGGATCTGTGCGTTTTTTGATGATCATATGCATCATTTAATAATTTCTGCGGTTCCTATGTTAAGAATTTTAGTAGGGGGCGAGTCTTGGCTTCGCACGCAGCAGAATCGGCATGTTCATTTCCAGGTATTCCAACGTGAGAAGGAACCACATTATTTTAATTTTGTCGAAGTGCTTCATACACATAGATCTAACTTGGTTTAATAAAGGTGAGTGTTGAATAATCCTTTGATCGAAGAAAGACTGTCGGTCAGATTTTTGAAGCATACTTTACTGTCTTGAATATGGCTAATACTTCGGCGGTGAAGTTGGAGCAATAGTTTTCAATCAAGCCGCAGTTGACTATGTTACCATTTGGTTCTACTACCGCAAAACTTTTAAAGTCTGCTGTTTTTGAGCACATTGATTTTTATATATGGAGAATGCTTAACTAGACTAATTGAAAGCGACCCACAAACGCCGGTTCCGAACGGCAGATGTATTAGTTAGAGAAGAATTAATGCACATAATCAGTCGCCAGCAATGTTGCGAGGTGACATCGCTGTTGAAAATTGTCAGATGGTGTGGATTGGGATTGAACCGACGACTTCTTGGTTGGAACTATTAAGTACGTGGTGCATAAATTTACATACAGTGCTGCTAGAAATCTAAGCAAATTTTCTTATCGAGGCAATTAGGAACTCGTATATTACTAATAGATTTATTCAAAGTAAAACATTAATTTTTGTTATATTAGGCACCTAAATTTTAACCATAATAACAAACCTTTAATTCCATTCTCTAATAAGTAATACAACAACAACGAAATTAGCTCCTTGATTAGCTGTTCGAAACTTAAGCCTTTTTCTGTACCTTGTGTACTAAACTTTGTTTTTTATGGCCTCCGCACACCATTTTGGCATAGTTTTTATGAGATTTGTTAGTATTGATTGCTAATTTAATTTTAAGCGTGGTCCAGCTCTGCGCTTCAAGAATTAGGATTTTATTTTATTTAAATAAAAGAACCGTTTAACTGGTTGTTTGAATTATTATTAACCGAATACCGGTTTTTTTTTAAGTGCTACTTTTCGAATTATTCGAAAACCGGTTTTTGAAAAAGGTTGAATAATTGATCTCCCTACTAAATACTAAAGAACTGAGCAAGACGGAAACACAGCATCTAATGTCCTTAGAGAAATGTAAATATGCTATGCTGTTGATAAAAAAGTAGGAAACAACTATAGAGATAAAGAGTCTTAAAGAATATTAAAACACTTTCTTTAATTAATCGTTTGTTTGTTTTTGTTTTTTTTTTTTTTTTTGGCGAAAGAGTACCTGATATCGAAGAAGTTATTCGTATACAAAAGAAACTTAATTCATTATTTGTAAGACTCAATAATTGTTAAACGGTTGTTCTACGATAAAATCAATCGTAAAACGTATAAATTGAGAGTAAATTTTTAAATATTTTTACTGAACATATTCCCTTGGTCATTTTTATTTGTTTCCACATACATATTGTAAGGGGTGTTTTTTTATAGAGGTATAGAACTTTAAGTTGCAATAAAACAACGATGGATTATTCGATTGACATAATTTTATTTATCCGAAAGATTTTTGGCATATGACCGCCACGGCTGGCGCGGATGTAGTCCAATCTGGAAGTCCAATTTTCGATGACTTTTTCCAACATTTGTGGCCGTATATCGGCAATAACACGGCAAATATTCTCTTCCAAATGGTCAAGCGTTTGTGGTTTACATAGCCCCACAGAAGGTAGTCTAGCGGTGTTAAGTCACAAGATCTTATAGGCCAATTCACAGGTCCGAAACGTGAAATTAGGCGGTCAACAAACGTGTCTTTCAATAAATCTATTGTGGCACCAGCTATGTGACATGTTGCGCCGTCTTGTTGAAACCACATCTCTTGGACATCAGAGTTATTCAATTCAGGAATGAAAAAGTTAGTAATCATGACTCTATACTGATCACTATTGACTGTAACGTTCTGGCCACCATCGTTTTTGAGAAGGTACGGACCAATGATTCCACCAGCCCATAAAGCGCACCAAACAGTCAGTTTTTTTTGGGTGTAACGGTGTTTCCACATACACGTGAGAATTAGCTTCACTCCAAATGTGGCAGTTATGTTTGTTGACGTAGCCATCCAACCAGAAGTGCGCTTCATCGCTAAACAAAATTCGCTTATGAAAATCGAGAACAACGGTAATCTCGTTTTGGGCCCATTCGACGAATCTACGCCGGGCTTGAGCCTATTCATGATGAATTGCCAAACCAAACTGAGAATAAATCAGTTGACAGTTATTAAATCCGTCGCCATCTTGAAAAGTAATGCCAACTTAAAGTTCTATACCTCTATAAAAAACTCACATATGTGTAGATTCAACGAAAATTCTATGAACAAGATATCTATGTCACAAGAATAAAATATGCATACAATAGTTTAGACTTATGTAACTTTTAATTTCTAACCCTCATTTTTAAATTATTCAACAACATTAACACAGAATTGTGTTGCAATGACCAGGTTAAGTACTGTTTTGGGACATGGCAGATATTAGAATGCAATTTGCTAAATCCCAAACTAATTATGCAGCACGTCAACCAAGTAAAACATGAATTATGGAAAAATGTTGCATCAAATGCAGGTACAGACACAGACTCGTTTAAGCTTTAGAAGTTACATTTTGCTTGACTATACTTATTCTGTAGTGAAAAGAGAAAAGAAAAACACATAAGCTGAGGAAAGTTTATAAAGTCAGAAAGACATTGAAGAGGGTTGTACAGAAAATTGCAATAAAATGAAATATTTGTTAACAAGTAAAATATATTCAAGCATGACTATTTGATATTCGAAGCAATTTCAGACAAATTATATTACAAATTAGATTTTTTTATTACACAATGCACGAGTGCTACCAAATATCTTATAATGAGTTTAACTCTTTAATTTAATTTCAAGTTCTTAACATACTTCTCTAAAGCTCTTTGCAAAGTTAAATTCCCCTAAAACGCTACACAAGCTTAAATGCTAAACTACTAAACCATTCCCTCCCCCCTCTTGAGACCTAAATACCACAGGTGAAAAATTTAAGAGAATCCAATAGATATAAAGTTTTATTAACGATGACACACACAAAACCACATGCATATACGAGTAAACTTTTCCTTATAATGCATTTGATGCACTTACTCAGGCAACAAGGGGATAAAACTCAAGAAAAATTTAATGACAAATACTCGGAGAAAAGAAAATTAGACATAAAATTGTTCGCATAAAAGTACAACAAGAGCAACGTTCGTTGTTTATTCCACATGGTTTTGAAGAAAAATTCGATATTTGCTTCTGCTTAAGAATTTACGAAAGTTTTTCAATGAAAGAATTTAAAAGCATATTTATCTTTATGTGTATGATGGTCTTGGCTTAAACTTAATCCAAATGCCATCCTTAGCAGCTGTTAAAAATGTTGTTGTTGACATTTCTAATGCTTTTCCTTTAACCTTGTCAGCCAAATGCACCGAAAACTGGGACAAGAGCATAACTAAGCCAGCTTTTGTTTGAGCCAAACCGAAACGACCACCTTAAAATGAAAAGATAAAAATAAAAAATAAAAATAATAATAAAAATTGAAACGATGAAACGTAAGGCGACACATACCAGGACACATACGAGGACCTTCACCAAAGCCTAAAAATGAACAGCTTGTTCTGCTTTCCTTGTCAAATAGAAAACGTTCCGGTTTAAAGGTGTAGGGATCGGGATATATTTCAGCATCACTTTACCAAAAAAAAAAAAAATATTTTTATTCCTTATTTTTTACACATTTAAATGAAAAAGTACTCTACTAGATCTACTTATTTATTTCAGCTTGTGACTAGTACACAGGGGTTGACTCCTACTGATGCCGCGGACTGTACTGCTATTAGGAAAATAGGTTGTTGGAAGAAGAAAAGAGAGAGGGAAACGAATAGTGCGACTAAAGTACGCATACTGCCTATCATACATTGTGGGATTCGTTAAACAATCAACTACAAAGGGATGCACTCTACAAGAAATACGGGAACTACGTAAAAAGACATATCGCTCTTGATCAACATGAGGGTATTAACTTAAAATTTTTTTAATTTCACTTTTTGCAAGAAATCAACTAACAACATCAATATCTATCTATCTGCTGCAAAAATTTCAACGTACTCCGATTACTCTTTCATCCCGAAAACCACATTTAGATCATTTTAGTGATAGTGTAGTGACTACCTTTATAACACCAAAAAGTTAATATTTTAAATTAATACAAAAGTGGAAATAGAAATGTATCGTATATTTTCATAAAAAAGGTATAATATCTTTGCTTTCTATAATGTGTCCGGATTTTCAAACTCTCTTTAAATGTAACCACTGAAAATCTTTAAACTTGAGTTAATACCCTCTTGTTGATCAAGTGCGATATGTGATTATTAGCAATTAATCCTTTTCTTTCATCAGAAAACATTCGTTATAATATCGATAGAACAATGTAACACTCGCCATACTGCGACGATGCTATAATGAATCGATAGAATTGACTACCCTACCGCCCCTCCTGTACGCGATCGAGAAGCTCCAATATAGACTTTGAGTCACCGGCCCATACATGAGAGTTGTATTCCATTTACTTATAACACTATGCAATGAGTCATTTCAAAGTTATCATAAGATGTATGAAGCAGCCTCTTCAAAAGTCTTACATTCTAGAAAAAAAATTCTAAAAAAAAACTTATCCATAGAATCTGAAATGCTGATGACTTTTGAAGTTAGGCTACCATAGCGCATCAAAAAAATATAGTTGTTATCCACGGTATTTTTGCTTTTTGCATAATGTAATTTGTACTGACTTATTTTTTGACATAATTATCTATCTAATAATCAGGTTTGCGCACCGTCAATGAATTACTATTTGCATTATTTGTAATGGCTAATTACTATTTGCAATTGCTATTACAAATAATGCAAATGGTAATTCATTGACTGTGCGCAAATTGCAAATAGTAATTAGCCATTACAAATAATGCAAATGGTAATTCATTGACTGTGCGTAATCAGCCATTACAAATAATGCAAATGGTAATTCATTGACTGTGCGCAATCTTGATTATTAAATCGATATTAACATACAAATTACTTACTAATGAATAGCTTTTACAGGCACTACAAACACCATTCCCTCTGGTACCTTAAATACTTTTCCATTCTTATCTTGGGCAGGCAAATTAAACGATTTGGTGCAGTGTTTCAATAAAGCTGTCATCGGTGGATATAAGCGTAAAGTTTCTTAATATAAAAAAACAACAAAAACAAAAGACTTCATTATATACCAAATGAAACAACAATATGTTTAAATTGCAACAATCCTACCATATAAAGATGCCTCGAAATATGTCATCTCTTGTAAGGCATCATAACATAATTTGCCACCATAACGTTTCAAAACTTCATCAATTTCCAATAACACTTTGTGCTGCTCCACAGGATTTGTGGCATACTACAAACAGAGAAAAAAAATCTAAAATTGAACATTCATTCAGTCATTCATTGTTTAACAGATACCACCTCATACATGGCAAACGCCATTAAAGATGAAGACGTTTCAAAGCCTTCCAGTAGAAATGTACCACAATGACCAACAATGGTAGCACGATCTATGGGTTCATTCAGTTTCTGTTTATTTTCAATTAACCATTGAATAAAATCCAAATTGTCGTCTTTCTCTTTACCATCACCACTTTTCTTATCTAATCGTAATTTCAAAACATTATGTATAATCGTATTCAACCATATCGCTACACCATCTGGTATATAACTGCAATGGTAATTTCATTACACTTCCATAGATATTTCCTTTGAGGTAACATTTACTACTTACGCGTAATTAATGAGTTTGCCTAGAGCAGGCGAGAAAAGCAAAGCAGTTGTTTCCAACAAACTTAGTGGCTTGGGTAGAAACAAATTCTCCACCAGTTGTGTGAACTCGGAATTACTATTTGTGAAGGTTTGTGCATCCAGACCATAAGCCGCTGAGGCCACAACATCCAAAGTATATTTCGAAAATAACTATTTGTAAATGAAAAAAGTAAAAGTTTTTTTTTGTTTTTTTTTTTTTTTTTTGTTCTTTTGTTTTTAATAAAATTTCCATATGCAAAGGAAAAGTTAAAAGCAATAAAATAAATAATATGGACACAACCGCTGTTGTCAGTATTATTAAAAGTTTTACATTTTTGCTTAATAAAATCGCCTCAATATGAATTACAATTTTATATGAGAATTTAAATGTTTAGCTGCTGTTTGATGAAAAAAATTGATTTTCAAGCAGAAAGAGTATCGCTGAAGAAAGTTGAGTGACGCCAAAAATTATACTCTTTTTCTTAATAGGTAAGGTAGTATCACACTATTGTCGTAATGTACCAATAGTTTATCTATTTTATATGCCAATCGTGTGTAAGCCAATATTATTGTGCTTATTTATCCCAGTCAAGTACAACCCCGGTGCGACAATCGTGTGAAAGCTTTAAAGGCAATTCTGCATCAATATTGTCGCCAAAAAAATACCGATAATTTTTGTAGTCTGATGCGGCAATTGAAGAAGGCAATACTCACCAATTTTTATTTTTAATAGATTTATTTCTAAAAAAAAACACGTGTTTGTACGGTATTTATAATTGTCATCCTTTAAAATATGCATTTTTTAATTATTTATATTCAAAATGCATCACAAACGTCTAGAATCAAAGCCGATGCAATTTTTATTTATTTGGGGAACAAATCTTTTTAACTTCAGAGGATTAAATATAATTTGTAATTATATTCCAATTTAAGTAAATAAATATTTAAGTGAATTAATTTTTTTTTCAATTTATTGAAATGTTTTTTCATATGCACCATCAACGGCCCTTCTTGTGACTTAATCTCTGACCCACACACTTTTTTTTCTTTGTATTGTATTTTCTATTTATTTGTTCACTAAACCAGCTCAATATAACTAAAGAGAACATAATTTTCTTTTTTTTAAGAACAACACCAAAAAAAAAATAAATAAATAAATAAATAATTTACTACAACAACTGATTCACAGAATTGCCGTAAACTAGAACAATCGTGTGAAAGCGTTAGCACAATTATTGTCAATACATTGTTTTGCGATGTCTTGTGACAATAAATTTTGTATAGAATTTTTAATTGGGACAATTTTATTATTGTGTGCCAATAGATTGGGGTACTTAAGGCAATCGTGTGATCGCAGCTTTAGGTTTGAACCATTTTGGTTAATTTTGTTTTTTGCTTTTACTATGGCAAGGTTCAACATATTAAAGTAAAACGTTACCTCTCGTTGTATTATTATATTTTATTATTTGAACGAAATTTTTAGGGTTCTATGATGTAAAGGAAGATAACAAAATAGAAAGTTGCAAATTTTAGGTATAAGACCATTTTGCTTTGTTCATGTTGATCGATTTATGAACTAGGTTTACAGAACTAGTACAAAAATTAAGTTCTCTCTTCACTTGGTCTTGCAGCAGCTGCACGTCCCTCGTTTCCTAATAGGTGATATTTTTGGTACGTCGCAATAAAACAATGTTGCAATTTCATTGAAAACGAATATTGATGTGTTTAAAGGAACTTTTTTGATTAAATGTTTTTTTTTTCGAACTGTGCCGATGTACATACTCGTACATATGTGAGCTTCCATTCAACAAGTTTTTTTACTAATTCAAAAGATGAAAAAGGTATCAGAAATGATATTTTGAGCTTTAAAACAGCCATGAGGTCGCGTGGTGTAGTGATTAGAGCGCACAAACGACAAACATCAGACGAATGATAAGGAAAAACACGCCACCTACTTGTGAAAAATTACAATGCCGAAGTAAAGATCATCACCAACTAGTAAGAATAATCACCACTACACAAAATCATATGGAGAAAGCTACGGCGGATTAATCATCTACTTAGCTTGAAAGATCAAGTTGATTAAAGAAACTGAAACAAAACAATGGATGCTTTATGGAAAGCCAATATGCTCCCTAGAGGAATGATGGAAAAAAACAATTAGTGAAATCCAAAAGGGCCAGCTTCACTTGATATTTTTTAGACTGTTCACTTTTTAATTTCCCAAGGTATGGTTTGACTTTACACATATATCCTAATTTTGAATAGACAGCCAGCCAAAATTTTCGGTCTTACGTAACATGTTTTGAAGTCATTTATTGTCAAAAAAAACAACAACCTCACAACGGTCTTTCATATCTGGAAAATGAATGAATTTATAATTGCATGTCTCTGCCTTCCGGCCGCAGTTTCGTCTAAGCTAAAAGCACTTGAAATCATGTTAAAAATATTTTCCCTCATTATTTCTCGAAAAATATGGTGACCAAAACTTGCATCGGAATATGTTATAGCATCTGGAAACGGCAGATTGTGTTGCTCCTGGATTTGTGGATATGATATTATTACCTGAAGTTCTAACGACACAGTGTAAAGAAGAAAAAATTCATTGCATAAAATTTATTTTCTATATATCACCGATCGGATACATCATCTTCTTTATCTTCTAAAGAAATTTGCGCATTAAATTCATATTCACTATCTTCATCCAAAGCCCTACAAATTGAACTTCGTAGTTACTGAATACCAGTTATATTATAAAGTTACAGAAGTGGAACTTTTAATAATCCTGCAACTGTATGAATTACAAATAAATTTTATAATAAAAATTGAAAATCATATTTTGGTTCATTTACGTTCCAGTAGTAGCCAAATAAGAAGGTCAAGTGAATTTTTAAATTTGTCAATAGCGTATGGTGTACAGGGCTTATACTACCTCGACTGTTTACTACCTCCACTAGTTTATAAAAAAAAGGGAATTCGAAATGATTAAGAAAATATAACCGATTCATATAAAAATCAATTTCTAAGCATGATGCTTTAAGACGTTGGAAACCTATGACGGACACAACATGTAACACACCTTAGAACAATCCTCGTATCACCTTTTTATTTGAGCACTTCAAGCGAATAAAAGAAGATTCAATTAAGATTGAAATTCGTTGGTATATATTATCACCAGATATCGTGCTGATGATGATGTTATCGAACTGCTAGGCGAAGGCTAACAAATAACGATTACCATTGTTCTACCCTTTTTGATTTTCTCGCGTGATATAAAGACACTTGAGTAGAACTTAAAAATTATATCATCAGATACTCATTAAAAAAACAACATTTTATCTCTTTCTTTTATGCCCAACTACACCTCAACTACCCATAATCGCCTACATTATCCCTTACGCATGCAAACAAAATTTCCTTAACATTTTCTCTTAAAATAATTTCATTTACTTTAATACTTACATCTTTAGCTTCAAAGCAATTTGTGTTCATATTTTTCAAAACATATGCCTTCAGTTTCCTGCATACATTCTCAATATGGGGAAATGAAGACTTAACCTATAAAACAGAATAATTGATTATCAGCCCCGCAAAAGCACACATAAAAATACCACAAAGACAAAGTGATAAATTTAGTTTGGCTGCTTTATTCTTACCTTGTTGGGCGTAAATATGGGTACGAGTTCGTTACGCATATGGCGCCATTTTTCTCCCTTGGCAATGAATGGATTACACATGGCCACTGTATCACGTTTTGCATGTACCCATAAAACATTATCCTGGAAATATTGAAAACTACGTATCATCACCTCCTTAAGCATTTCGGAACTACGTAATAGTATACAGGGTTCATTAAATAGCCGATAAATACCAATATAAGGCAAATGGTGATATTCGCTAGGAGATACGAAAAACAGATAACATAACACAGTGGAACAGATATTTCTAAATACACGCTTTTCAGCTCTTAATTATGCTGTGCTTACTTGTATATGTCCTGGTATACATCACCATAATGCTGACGGGCAATGAAAAAGCTCAACATATTACCTACAATAGGTAATCCTTGAGGTCCCTTTATACCATGTCTTCTCCAAAAACTGAATTTCCAGGCAAAGTACAAGATTACAAATGCAACAGGAATACTTGTAATTACCAACGTCAGTGTGGAAATCATTTGTAGATTTAAAACAGAGAAAACTGTGAACTTCACATGAGCTGTTGTGATTTATTACTAATTGCATGTCGCTGCATATCTGATACAATATTGCAAAATTTCGATAGGCATTAGTGGGATAGCTGCTTTATAGTAGTAGGGTGGTACAAATTCGTAAAATATTTTGCGTAGATAATATAATGCTTTTTAACATAGTAAACACAAAAATCTCACATTGACATATTTTTTTTTTTTTGTCTATGTCACTCCTCTAGGGAGCATATTGTTTGAGTTTCTTTAATTAATTTGATCTTTCAAGCTAAGGAGATGATTAATCCGCTGTAGCTTCCTCCATATGATTTTTTCATAGTGGTGAAGATACTTGCTAATTGGTGGTGATCTTTACTTTAACATTGTAATTTGTTCCCAGTAGATGGTAGGTTTTTCTGATCATTCGTCTGATGTTTGTCGTCATCGCCAGAGGAGAGCTGGAGGAGAGGAGAACATCAGGGAGGCTTCTTCTTTTATTTTTTAGATGGAAACTCGAAACCGAAATTAAAT
Source organism: Wohlfahrtia magnifica (assembly GCA_023159175.1). Lineage (NCBI taxonomy): Eukaryota > Metazoa > Arthropoda > Insecta > Diptera > Sarcophagidae > Wohlfahrtia > Wohlfahrtia magnifica. The sequence goes on from JAKWBJ010000060.1 coordinate 3,539,887, forward strand.
TTTTTTTTCGTCATGTCCTCTGCTGGGACTTTTTTTTAGATGGAGTTGTCTGGAGGGAAGTTGAAGCCTCTTTATTAAACATTCCAAACCATAAATAAATTTTTCTTCCCAATGACTACATAACAATAATGAAAACATAGAATTAAATAAAATATGACCATCGAGCAAGTAAAAGGTGGTCTAAAACGAACGATGTTACTTGTAAATAAAACACAAAGTTTTTAGAGAATTATTGTAACATTTTTTAGTATAATAGAGGGATCTATGACAATTATATGTGAAACCAAATATCGGCCTAATACTTGCCACGGCTTCGATGGCATACATCTATGCATCGATCCATATTTTTAATGACTTTGAGACATAATTGAGGTTCAATGTCGTTAGTATGCCGAATCATCTCATCGTTTATATTTTGAATTGTTCTTGGCTTGCTAACGTACACATTTTTTCAAAGGGAGAAGTCCAGCAGCGTCAAATCACATGTTCGTGGCGGCCAATTAACGTCGCCGTGACATGAGATAACACGGCCATTGAATTTCTCTCGCAAAAGAGCAAATGTTTCGTTGGCTGTGTGGAAAGTTTTAAAAACGCATATCGTCCAGCTCCACATCATCAATTTCTGTCCACAAGAAGTATGTTGTCACCGTTCTCGGCAACTGCTTGGCCACACTATAGCGAACAACAGCAATGTTTTCCGTAGAATGAACTTGGCGAGCATGAACAAGTTTGTCTACATTGTATTTGCGCACAATTCTCCCGATTGTGGACACATTTGGTCGATAATGCTGACCAAAGAGATGACGAAATGCACGAAATGCATTTTGATTTGAACGGCCATTTTCGTAAAAGGCTTCAACAATCTTAACGCGCTGCTTATTTCTGTACTGAACGAAGATGTTAAATTAAGTTCGGCAAGAAACTTGACGTCAAGGTGTGACACAATTAACATCATACAATATGGTTGGACCACCCGTCATTTTTATCTTAGTTTAGAATTTTCATATTCCTGTATATGGCAACCTTTAGATATCAAAAATACAAATTTCAACTCTACAGGCCACCTTTTTTCATTTCGATTTTCTGCGCAAAAGTTCAAATGTAAATTGTTAAGTTCTATTGGTATGTCATACACATTTACCACCCTGTTATTTTATACATATGCATGGTGTGTACTTATAGTTTCTACTTTGTAAGTGATTCCTGCCACATGACACCATGCGTGTCATTAATTTCTTTAAATTACAATTTATTGTTTTTATTGTTGTTGTTCGTGCATTACATTTAAATCTCGATTACGTATAAAATAGGAACAATCTGATGCCCGTCTATCAAATAATTTTATTGTGATTATTTTGATCAAAATAGATAAAATCATTTTTATAATCGAAAACACCAGTATAAGTATAGTGCGTTTGTGCTGATAAGTGTAACGCTGCTAAAAACTAGATTTTCAATCATGGAGTTCAAATGATTTCCTTAATCTAATAGAGCTTTTCATTTTACTAATTAATGAATCTGGCAAATTAGTATTTTGCTATCTTACGAATTAGTTAACGAGAATCTGTTTGTGATTCTAAGTTTCCAAAGAGTCGTACCACTACGTAAAATCCTTACAATTTTATATTTCCACAACAAGAGAATATTCGCAGGAAACTTGATGTCATGCAAATTCTTCTCAAAAATGAGGTTTTCTGCACCGTTTTATCACCAATTTTAAATTCATATTAAAAACTTGGCGCATTCTTATGATTTAGGGTATAACATGTTGCATATATAACCCACATGTAACTGTTTTACCTCTTTTATCTAAAAATTTTGTTAAAAAGGCGGCTAAATAAGATTCAAAACAATGGCAATAATGTTAACAGGAAAATAAAGATGAGCACAAATGATGATTGAATTGCGTGAAACTACTAAAATGAAATACAAATTACACGTAATATTAATGAAAACAACCAACAGTGAAAATAAGTGATCGTGTACTTAATTTACACGCCATTGTACGTGCACGCATCACAATGTTCCTTAAATGATTAGAAACAAATTGCACAATGACGTCACTCAGTATGAGAAAATGTGAAATATTTTTATTTTATTATTTGATCTTTAATTAGATTTGGAATCTGATTTATTTTTCATTTTTTCTTGAATACAGATGATGTAAAAGTTGCGTTTACTAAACTGAACTCTTTTTTAATCCAACAACGAATGTCTCATGATTATGTCGTATGTAACGTACAAAAAAATTTTACGGAATACTTCTCTTTAATTTCAGAACAAGAAAAAAATAAAAAAAAGGTTTTAAATTTACTCTTAAGAGGCAAATTAAACTTAATTGAATGGAAAATTATTGACGAAAATTGTTTAGCATGGCGGCAGAAACATAAACAACGAAATACCTTTATCGTTGTTTAAACCAAAAATCTCTTTAAGGCTGTGTTAGCCAGACTGTTTAAGAATGCGCATATACTCGTAAGCAAAAAGTTAACAGCAAATTTGAATTTTAGAATATTGCAGTCAACTTAAGAATCCCTGGCGGAATTTATAACCAAAGTAAACTTTTTTGCTTGATGTTCAAATTTTATATAATTTGTTTGTCCTTTCCTTTCCTTTCTTTTTCATTCTTTTTTTTATTATAGAAACGCTTTCCCGTTTATGTTGTAAACGTTCAACATCCTCTTCTTCGGGAAATACTTACAACGGACGTCCACACTTGTATTGTATGCGTTTTGCAACGTTAAAGACAACACTACCGGATAAAGATGCCTCTAAGGCCTGTAGCAATTTTTGTACAACAGATTCTTGCAGTAGTAGCAGTGGTAATGCAACAGCAACAACCTTAAACCATAGTAACACAAATATGACAGCAACGTCAATGGCATTAACAACATCACCATCGTCATCATCATCAACAATCGCACCAGTGGCAACATCGACATCCAATTCGATCATGTATCGCTATCAGATGCAACCACAATTTCACAACCATCACCAACAGCAATCATTAAACAATCATGGCCGTTGCTATTGCATGCACCAGGTTTTGCCACAATTTAATAACAAAACGGATGCCAAGAAAACGTTTGGTAGTAAAAGAAGTCTAAAGGTCACAGAATCCGTGCTGAGAAGGTAAGTGAAGAAAGATGAACTCGCTTATACACTAAATTTACAAATAAAACTTGACCTTTCTAACTTATTCTACCTTATGTTTGTCCCTTTTGATACCATGAAAATAGTAAAGGATCATGTTACTTGACCAATTATAATGTATTGCATTTAAATGCCCTCAATTTTATTAGACATTCAAATATGTTCAGCATATTGTTATATACAGTACCGAGCATAAAAAATGCAACGCTAAATAATTTATATAATTTTCATTAATGAGGTAGGTAGGTAGGTAGCTGATACAAACACCTCTTATTTAGTGGCCGGTGAATATAATTTGTGCCATCGAAGCTGAATAAATAAGCACCTTACTCAAATCCTCTGTTGCCCAGTTTAAGTGACGCTCTGCAAAGTCAAGATGACTTCTCTTCTTAACTCTGTTTATTAGTGGCTTTTAACAGGGAGGTCTGGCAAATAAGTTGACTTCATTAAATCCGTATCTAGCGTTATGTACGCTAAATGGGATGCACATTTGTGTTTTTGCTTAATTAGCAACATATACTGCCGTCTTTCTTGGATCAATTTTTATTGACCTTAGCCACTTCTCGGTCCTGACTTCTTAGTTTTCTGTCCACACTTCCAGAAGAGTGAAATTTTGAGAATATTCGACTAACAGCTGATTTGTCTGTTCCGAATAGGACACCAACTTCGCTCATCACCATTCCTTCCTCCAAAGCTTTTATTAATGCCACTTTGCTATCTTTTGATGACTGTTTCTTGAAAAATACAAAAAACTTTTACTTTAAAACTATTTTATTAAGCAATTAATATGGTTGGCTTACTAAAACTGCACGTTGCATTTTTTGCTCGCACAAAATGTTCACTTTTTATAATTAATAAAATATTGTGATCAAATTAAAAAAAAGATAATATCAAGTATGCTTGGATCTTCGTATAAAGAATAAAAAATGCAATAGAAAATTTGAATTGGATACCGTCGTTAGTGATAAAATGCAATTTCAGATTACGAAACGCAGTGTTGCATTTTTAATGCTCGCTATTGTATATTAATTTATGTGTATGCACAGTACACATATGAGATACATACAAAAAATGTTTTTTTTTTCAATTTTCATTGTATTATCTTTGAAAACTAATTTCTTACCCTAAAATCAACAATTTCGTTAGCTTTAGAGTCCCCCCAAAAATGCAAGAAATGTTTTTCACCCTCTCATGTACCAAACTTTCTTAGGGCAGCAATATATTTTAACTTTGTTTACAACTACATTGGGCTCAAATAAGATAGAAAACGAACAAAACTTCAGTTTTACTTGAAGAGTAGTTTTTAGAAAATGTTACACACATATAACACAGACATGGCGGGCATGTCGGACAGGGCATACGGCCATCTTTAGGTATTTGGATACGATCCCTGAGGCGATCGGTGTCTACTCGACATCACGACTGGTGTGTGAATGCCGGGCATCTCTCAACGAGATGGCGAGACATTCAGACCTGGAGATTACCTTGGTAAGGGGTCACTCGGACATCCGGGGGAACTGTATGGCGGACGGAGTTGCGAGGGCTGGCTCTCTCCTCAGAAATGAGGAGATTGACTCAGCTGGGATGTCACTCTCCTCCTTCAGAGTTATGATCATACGGTACATGTTGGGTAGGGCACAGCTACGGTGGGATGATGAATCCACGTGCTCTGTATCGAGGCGAATCTGGCCCAAATATGATCGGGCTCGCTCGGAGTCTATTATAGGGGTGCCGCGACTTAGGCTGCGAACTTTTGTGTTTATGATTACTGGGCACTGGGTGGTTGCTTCGCACGATAGGAGATTGGATCTGCCGTTCAATGATTATTGTAGGGATTGTCAGGGTAAGGAGGAAGAGGAGATTGTCAAGCACTTCCTATGACAATGCCCGACTCTTTCGGACATTAGGACTGCTTTCCTTGGCAGTCCGTTTCTGGATGGCTTGTCGGATCTGGCCGGTGTGAATATCGGCAAGATCTCTTCTTTTGTACATGCGTGTGGATGGTTCGGATCTCACCGGGACGTGGACATATAGGTTGTCCATTTTCTGGATTACTGATGGGTGTCACAGTGCGTTCAATACCAGGGATCCAGGTGGGCAGGACGTGTCTGGCTACCTGTCGTAACTAACTAACTAACATGGCGCATAAGTGAAAATAATAGATTTTTATGTTTTTTAATAATATTTGATGTATTTTGAAGTATTTCATGTGGTTTATACTTCTACATCGCAATCGATAGAATTATTCCATTGCTTTAAGTATTTAAAGATAACTCTTGGAAACTCCACCTCAATTTTAGAATCCTCAGAAATTGTAATGTCTCTTTCCTCAATTACTCAATCACCTCAACACTATTCATAAATATCATAAATGCTCACTTCGTCAGCAGGATTTTTTATCAATGATATTTCTGGTTCTGCCTCAGCATCAGAGTCATCTCAATTAAACTTAGGAATTTGTTCCATTTCTCTTGTTAATAAGGTTATGGCTAAAATTCTCAGCGACCAAAAGGATGTTTTGTGCAGTCCCATAAGATTGAGGCTACGAATAATGCCAGTAATCATATTTGGTGAGAGAAAAAGTACCTTTTTCGGAGAAAGGGCATTGTGCCTTATGAACCTCATTCTCTGAGCCAAGATAGCTAGACACTCACAAAGTACATGTTAAGATGTTTCAGCACAGGTCACGTAGAACCTATACCGATCATCCGCAACATATCACTAAATTCACTGATGGTATCTTAATCTACAGCGCCCGGTAAATAGACCCTTTAGTACTCTAAGCTCGCTTTTATTGAGGGAATTCTGGATCCACTGAGAGAGAACGACCATTTCTCTTGCTGATAAATACTTTTATCGCTTTGTGGTTGACTAAATATACACAAAAGTAAGTAAAGAGCCGGAACTCAAATTGCAATACAAAATATTAAATACTACGTTCATGCGCCATGTTGTATATATACAATAGATCAACTATAGTCCCACAAAATCGTCTGGTGAAAATGTTTACCTTTTCCTTTGTTATATTTCAGTTCTTTATTAAGTATTGTAACCAATGTTGCCACCAACTGTTTTATGGTTTACACACAACCGCCAATAAAATTACACATTTCGAGAAAAATTATACACAATCTTTGTGGATTTTTTCCAGCATTACATATTGGTCAAAATGCAGGAATTAAAAGCAGCCGTAGAGTTGTCTCTTATTGCTGAAATTCTGTCTGACTTGTCCCTGTGTACGAGAGACTTCACGTATCCTCACAAAAAAAACTCATCTTTTGAAAGGTTTATGATATAGTGTGCCGTGTGGCACATTATTTTGAGCAAAAAAAAGTACATTCCAATGATGTCGCCGACTGACAAACCGTACCAAACATTACATCTTTCAGCGTACATTGACACCTTTTGAGCTGGCTCTAGCTGCTCTTCACACCAAATTTGGAAATACTATTCGTTGACTTACACATTGAGCCATTCATAGTGAAATGGCAAACCCTGCAAACTGAACATTTTTGAAATTGCCACATGCCATGAACTTTTTTCTTGACAGTGAAAAATCAAAAAGTAAAAACACACCCTTTATCAGTGCCATATAGTTACCAAGTATATGCTCTGACAATTAAAAACCTAAGAAGGATGCGAATTTTCCTAACCGAACATATTATCGATCGCCGAATTGTAAGCACAAGTCAATCAAGTCTTGATTGATAGCCAAATCCTAAGGAGGAAATAGGAAAAAAGTCCACAAGACAACATCACACGTAGTGCCATTGATTGGAACCAACTTATAATTAAAAAAAAAGAAACAACGGCTTATACATGTAGAAAACAGCTTAAAGCCGAAGTTTCAAGAAACGGAACGGGAATGAAATCAAAAGTACTGAATTAAGATGTAACGATTGAAAAAACGTTCAAAATCGACATCAGCTGCCATACATATCGATCAGAATATAGCGAATAAAGAATGCAGCAGAACAAAAAGTATAATTACGCACAAGTTACATATGAAGCTAATTACACACGAGCTACACACACAATATGTGTAATTACACACAAGTTGGCAACACTGATTGTAACTGGAAATAAATTAAAACTTAATTATCCCACATTTTTCTAAATAAGTTGGGCACTTATTTATAAAATTATTATCAAAAAAACAGAAGACCTGACCGATCGAAAATAATTTGGAATAAAAAAAATTATTACGTCAGCAAAACTCGGAGCCAAACTGTGTTGTTGCTTTTATAACTTTATTTAAAAATAAAATACCGTTAAACATAATAAAGTGATCTTGAAAAGAGTTGTTGTATACAAACAATGAATGCATGAAAGGGTTAAGTAATCAAGTAACAGTCTACACAAGCAAATATTTCAAGTTTTTTTTTTTAATCTTTCAAGATTTTTACAGGAATTTGTTTATTTGATTTTAAACTAGAACTCACATGTTGATTTTTTTCTTCCTCTTTTCTTACAGAAACAATATTGCAAAAAATTTGGAGAGTAAAAAACGTGTTGTGAAAATGCTTTTTGTATTGGTGCTGGAATTTTTCATATGCTGGACTCCTCTCTACGTTATCAATACAGCGGCCATGTACATTGGCTCAGCCATATACGAGTACGTTGATTACACCTCCATTAGTGTATTGCAGTTGCTGGCATATTCATCATCCTGCTGTAATCCAATCACATATTGTTTTATGAATGCAAATTTTCGACGTGCATTTTGGGACACGTTCAAGGGTATGCAATGGTGTGGCAAACGTTTTCAGCGCAAACCTTCAACACCATCTAATGGCACGAATTTATGTTTGGCCGGCAGTATACGTGTCAACAGTTGTACTGTACAAACAGTAATTGACAGTCCACGTTTGTAAAATGAAGAAAAATAGAAGAAAAAAAGAAGAAAAATAACAAAAATAACAAAAACCCCAAACACAAGAAGGGAATTTGTATAAATTCATTATAGCAATTGAATTTTTATTGTGAAAATTTGTGAAAAACCAGCGAAACACATTCTATAGATTGCACAAATAAACTTAATGAACGATTTTGTTGTAATTTCTGTGAACGCAAAAATAAAACATTTCTAACTGTGACCGAAACGTACTAAAAATATTAAAGAATCAAAATTCTATTTTAAATCATTATTATTCCTAAATAATATGTTTTCCTCCTTTTCACATAATACATATGTACGTCTTAAAAAGTTATTATAAAATTTAAGAAGTAAATACAAACATACATAAAGGGTGGCCAAATTTGAGGTTGGAAAGTAAATTGCCTTAAAAAGACATTTTTTTTTTTTTGACAAATTCAGTTTTATTCATACCAATTTAAAATAGAAATATGGGAATTATGAATGGAATATGCTGTCGAACAAATGTCCATCTCTAGCAAGTCGGCAGGCGTCCGCTCTTTTCACAAAATTTTGAACCACATTTTTCATCAAAATCATCTTTAGTGTAAACCAACAAAATTGTCGCGTTTGGGGCTCAGAAAATCCATAAACAGTCCTCGAAAAACCATTACATCCAAAGGAAGTGACCGTATGGTGCGGTTTTTGGTTAGGCGGCATCATCGGCCTGTATTTCTTTTTTCAAAATGAGCAAGGAAACGTCGTCATCGTGAATTCTCTGCACTACCAAACCATGATAACCATTTTTTTGGGACCACAATTGGCTAATGTTGATATCAGTGACCTTTGTTTTTAGCAGGACGGCGCACCAACCTATACAGCCAGGCCAAAAAATCAGTTATTGCCAGAGAAATTTCCCGGTCCCGTAATTTCTAAATTTGGCGATGTCAATTGGCCGCCTCAGTCCGACGTGAACAAACTACAAACAACTGACACTCTGAAAGATGAAATTCGGCGCCGTATTGTCGAGATAAGCAAAACTTTGTTGCAAAATGTGGTTCAAAATTTTGTTAAAAGAGCGGACGTTTGCCGACTTGCTAGAGGTGGACTGACATTTGCCCGACATCATATTCCAGTATTAATTCCCACATTTCTATTTTATATTGGTATGAATAAAACTGAATTTGTCAAAAAAGAAAAAAATGTGTTTTCAAACCAATTTACTTCCTAACCTCAAATTTGCGCACCATTTACATAATTGATTGTAAAATAAATAAAACAAATTTTAATAAATTTAATAACGTTATCTATAAAGATATACATACATACTACATACCATACCATACATACATATCGAGCCATAACCGCCAAAAAGACATAAGCGCCAAGATTATCGAATTTCGTTTTTTGATAAAAATCGATAACATTCGATCATCCCCAACAGCTCACAAAATCTTATAGCTGTAAAATGTACCCTTAAGATTTTACAGCAAGGAAAAGAAGTACTACACTAGAACAGAAATTTAAAAAAAAAAAACCTTCTCCTGTTTAATTTGTTTTTTGTCATTTACGTCTTTTTAGCTTTTATGGCTCGATATATATGAGCATTTTGTTTAATTATTGTTGAAATAATCGATTACTTCGTTTGATAACTCGCAAAAATTTCTTAAAATCTCTGGGTCAAATGCATTATAAAAATCTAATATGAGTTCTAAGCACAGGTTTGTATAAGAAATATGTAAAGGGTGGTCCACCTTAATGTTTCAGTATTCGATAAATTCAAATTGAAGATTTTCATGAAAATGGGCGTTCAAATTAAAATGTATTTCGTCAGCATAATCCACCAAATGTGTTCACAATCGGGAGAAATTGGCGCAAATTTCAACAAACTGGGTCTATAGGAAATGTAGAAATGCATGTGCATGCTCGCGCAGTTTATTCTGGGCTGGCAGCGTAATCGGGCCGTACTTTTTCGAAAATATGGTCGACCAAACAGTTACCGTGAATGCTGTTTGCTATCGCGAGATGATAACAAACTTCTTGTGGCCAGAAATTGAGGTTATAGAGCTGGACGATATATGGTTTTAACAGAATGGTGCCACTTGAAACGCAGCCAACAAAACAATGCCTCTTGGGTGCGAGAGATTCAATGGCTGTGTTATCTCATGTCGTGGCGATGTTAATTGGGCGTCACGATCATGTGATTTGAACCGTTGGACTTCTTTCTTTGGGTATATTGAAAAGAAAAAGTGTACGTCAATAAACCAAACACAATTCAAGAGGTAAAGGCTGAGATAATTCGACACATTAACGACATTGAAACTCAATTATATCTCAAAGTCATTGGAAATATGGACCGACGTATAGAGGTATGCCACCGAAGTCGTGGCGAGCATTTGGTCGATATTTTGTTTCACACGTCATAGGCCATTCTATCATAATAAAAAATATGCGATAATTTTCGGAAAACTTTTTATTTTATTTACAATTAACATCATGCATTTTGGTTGGACCACCCCACCCCAAATTATTGTAAATTTCAGTCGGCACAAATAATTGAAATGAACACATTTATTGAGTAGCTCCTGTTAGGTCAACTGATTGCCAACGCTATTAAACTTAAATTTAAAATTCAATGCAGGGTCTTTCTAATGAATTTTGCTAACATTAGTTTATTAAAGATGGTTTTATGAGAGCATCTGAGCTTTAATTTAAAATAAACAGAGCCATTACAGATGGGAGCACCATTATCCTTTGACCTAATACGGTAGACCAACCAACTGTTGAGCTGAAAAACGGAAACTGAAAGATTTAATAAACAAACACCACGGCATGCTTTTACACAGCATTTACTAATTTTTGGTCACTTATTCAACAACCCCTTATTACAATAGGATATGAGTTTTGTTTAGATCAACCTAAACTTTAGACAGGTCCTAATTTTGTCATTGAATTGTAGTATAGGGTAACATAAAATATAAGATGTTTTCAGGGAAATTAACGAAAAATTTTAAAAAATACAATAAAATGAAATGTGTTGCAAATAGAAATTTAGCTTTTCTTATCTCTCCATATACACGGTGCAACAAAAAAGAACGAACTAGAAGTACCTGGGAAATGATACTACTTTTCTAATAGGCGCTATCGAGTAGAACAAGGATCTGTTTATGGAATTTTCAAAACAACTCAAAAATCTCAAATTACGAGTAAAAAACCGGTTTTTCAGCCCTCCACGCTCTTAGAAGCCAATAACTTAGCTAAATATTACCCGATTTTAAGTTTCTTTTTGGAAGAAGAAGAAGGTGGTTTTCTCAAGCAAACACATTTTTCAACAAATTTTTTTCACATTTTTCAAGTTTATATGCGTTTTTGCGCACTATTTATGTTTAAGCTAAGATACTACTTTTAGTTATAATCAAAACGAAACTTCATGTTTAGAAATCCGTTGGAAATTGTCGGAGTTTTTAAATTATTTAGTAAAACAACTCATGAAAATATCACGCTATTATTTTAAACTCTTTTTAATAATACAGTTTCAAAATAATAAAAAAAAACACACACGCACCACTTCACTGATCACTTTTTCCATGAGTTACTTGATTAAAAAGCTTAATAACTCAGTCAATTTTCGTTTTATTTATAACTAAACATAGTTTCTTAATTAAATAGTACGGTTGCTATACAAGATAGTGCGCAAAAACGCATATAAACTTGACAAATTTTTGAAAAAATTTAATGAAAAATGTATTTGCTTGAAAAATACACCCTGATCCTTCAAGACTGCTTAAACGATGTATACAGTGTTGGAGCAAATAATAGGGACACTTTCCTGTTCCAATATGTCATAATATTTGATGTATTAAGGTTTTATTGATGGAAAATTGTTCAGACCATGAAGAGCTCCAAAACTAAAGTATGTCAGTCCAATAAAAGAAAAATGCAGAGACTTCTTTCAAGTCATCAAATAGCCTGAAAAATTACTTTATGGCTCAAGTCGTCAATAAGAAAAAAACTTGTGGAGGCTAGACTTATGGATAAGAGTCCTTGCAATGTACTCGTATCTTTTCTCAGCAAACGAAAAAAACATCTGCATCGAAATAATTAGAACAACAAGCTATGGTCCGACGAAATGAAGATCAATTTGTTTGCGTCAGATGCAAAATCGTATGTACGGAACATATTTTAATTACAATTCATACGTTATTTGAGTTTAATAAATAAAAATTTAAGAAACTGTTAAACTGTTCCCCTATTATTTATTCCACCACTGTATATCATTTAAGAGGTGTGTTTGTCTTCTATCCAAATTCGAAAATCAGACAAGATTTGGACAATATTCAGCTAAGTTATCAGCTTACAAGTGCATGAAGGTTCGAAATAAAGGTTTTTTACGCATAACTCGTTATTTTAGCGATATTTCGAAAATTGCAAAAACAGATTCTTGTTCTACTTATTTTAGTGTCTTTTCTATATGAATTTAAACTTTCAACCAAAAACAGTTCTATTTTTTTTTTTTTTTTTTTTAACATGTATCTTATATTTATTCTTGACTAAAAATAGGCCACATTATTTATATTTTGAATATGTATACATATACACATACATATACATGTATAAGTAAGTATATTATTGGCATATATTAGGGGGTAAAACTTAAATACAGTGGAGCATATATTTTTTAAAACAAGTTACCTCAAGGCTTACGTTGGGTAAGTCGTAATTATTTTCACTTCTTCATATATTCGCATTCTTTTATTGATAATAATGCCTTCATAATAAAGGTTAATAGAACTGAGGTTGCACTCCAAATAAATAATTGCGGTCCAAAATGAAATCATCCAATATCAACGATTCACTTTAAATTTATTCTTCCAGAGAGTAACTTTAATTTTTTCACTTAGTTTTTAAATTTTAAATACTTTTCCATTTCCGTTTAAAAATCAATACGCCAGTTTTTTCAACAGCTCTCAAGTTTCGGCATAAAAATTTGCAGAGCTAATGTACCATAAAATGAACATTTTTTGTTGTCTTTGTATTTGTTTTCACTTTACTGATAAAATTCTTTTCTCTCAATATTTTCGTTCGTATAACTCTGTGTGGTATTGGTATCAGAAGACACTTTGAATTATGAATAGCAAGGATGCTGTGGCTTTAGTTAAACATTTGAAATTGTTTGTCGTGTGTTGAAAGTATACCAGGAAATTCTAAAAGAAATACAATAACTTGAAAACAAATTTTTTCTGTTGCTCTGAGTAGTTGTAGAATATAACCCGAAAATTAGGGCAGTACATATTTGTTAGAATAAGAAATAATGGTTAAATGATTGCGCGCTCTAATTGTTCGCTTCGAACAGATCTTTTGTGTCTTGTGTAGATGTTATGAGCATTAGGTAAATAGTTAACATCTTAATAACTCTTCATGAAAATGCCTTACAGACTACATGTTGTTGATATCAAGAGAAAACTCTTCTGTTTAGGTAAATAATTCTCTATTCCCTCTCCCCTCCCACAAAACGTCTCGGCTATAAAAATATAAGCAAGTGATAAATAAACTGGTCGACAGACATTAACACACTTGCTTTGTAGGTTTGTGGCACGTGTTTGTATGAGAAACACAAAAGTTATGGAATAACGACTGAAAGGACTAAGCGACAAAAAAAACCTTAAGAATTTTAAGGATGTATACAGACATTTATCAGCTCCGTATAGTTTGCAGCGAGTGAAGGAAAATATATGAAAATGTTTTTTTTTTCGGACCATCATCAGTTATAACAATTCTGAGACCATAAACGAAACAACACAAAAACTTTGCTACTCATTTAAGTTGAGTTTTGAATTGTTTTGATTAAATTTTGGTACCAAAAGGAGAAAAAGTTCTTGGAATTGTTTAAGACCAAAAGTAGTATCTACGTTCATAATGCGTTTAATATTTGTGAATGGCTATTACGAAATGTAAACAAAAAACATATTTTTAACGTAATTATCATACACTCTCACTCAATTGTTTTATTTTTTTTTTTTTTATTTAAACTTCAATAAAATTTTTTTTATATCCACTATTAATTACTTATTGAATACATATGTGTTTCGCATTTTTGCGATTTCAACACATTTTTGTTTTTAATTTTCTTAAATCTGTTCGTGAGTGTTTCTTGGAATTTTAATCAGTTCATGGTCAACAATTGCGAATAAATAAACAAAAAATTGTGAATTAAAAATAAAGGGATTTAAATAAATACAATGAGTTTTTTATTTTATTTATTTATTTTTATTCTTTGATTTCACATCAGTTACACACACATCACATCAGTATGCACTCAAGTAAACAAAACTGTAAAATTATCTGCATCATTGCGGATTATTGTTGTCAAATCGAGCCCCTTTTTTGAAAAAGATCGGCTAAAAATAGCTGTTCGAAAATAAGGAGCGGCAAACAATGTTAATACTTTTGTTTTTGTTTTTTTTTTTTTTGGCACACAAGTCCCGAGCATTTGTTGCAAAATGTTTATGATCTCGGCGATTTTATGTTGCCGAAAAAATTTTATATATAAAGTAACTCGATGAAGTATTTGTGTATAATAAAATATCGTAAATCTTTTATACTGTAATGTGTTCTATCCAAACCACTGTTAAGTTGATTTCTCGCTGGCTACCGCTTACATATCTATCGAACTGTCTTTCAAAGCATTCAAATTTAAATTTTTTTAAAGTTCTGATAATGCAATCTAAGTAAAAATTCAATTGAGTGGTGGCTTTATAATATTTATTACAAGAGCACTCTGTTTACGTTTAATTTTCTTAATCCTTAAAGCTCAGGATGTTCAGTATGAATTGTTTTATTTTTTATTTATTCTTTTATACTCGTATTATATATACTTTTTCTTTATCGATTCTGTTCATTTATTATCTTTTATTATTTATTTATTTTTTTTGTTCTTAAGCGTCATAAACCATTTTGGCATTTTCATTTTTAATTAATACGAATGCTGTATTGTTGTGGCAGCAGCCGATTATTGTGTGAAACCAAGCACTGCCATAATATACAGTGTTTATTTTCTTATAACGATAGGATTTCAGAGGGTTCATTGTGGTTGCAATGCTTGCTGACACAATACATTACATGTCATGTCAGCGTTATGCTACACCTTTATGGACGTGTTTTATTTAATAAATTGTTATTTTACTTAATACAAGTTAATATTAAAAAAGAATTAAATCCTTAAACATTTGGTAGATTGATTTCAATTCAAATGAAATTAATTGAAAAGTTCTATTAAAACCCTCAGTGGTATCGCTAACAATTTTAACCCTTTTTAGCCATCATTTAACTTTTACTTATCGCTTTTGGTTTAATTTGGTTTTTTTGCGCTCCAAAAAGTAATAAAAATCATGTACTCGTAGTTTGCAACTAAAATGACCCTCAAGCATATTTGCATAAATACCGAAATGCGTAGAAATACAAATGGTTACCGCTACTTCCATGTAAAATTTAGTCACGCGTTTATTTTTTAATGCATATGACTAATCTTTACAATGACTCAAAACGAATAAATTCGAAAAACCAATTTAGAAACAAAAGAAAAGAATTTTAATAACTAAAAACCAAAAAGCAAACGAATATTATCTAAGGTCAGTACAAATAATGCAAGCATATATACATACGTACATAAATATCTATCGTAATAACAAATGGAGCGTACTATTGTGGCAGTGATTTTGAAATTAAAACAAACAAAACAGCGGCTACCAACAACACTGCCATTTTAAATACCGCTGCCGTTTTGTTTCTTTTTCATAGAGTTTTTAGTTTTTTAAGTGGCAAAACACGCACGAGTCAATAAATTAAATGTTGCACATATACACACGCAGTTACCACTTCCATTACGCTATGAAACTTTAAAGGGTAGCTTGTATAACTTGTTAAAACCGTTAAAACATTTTGTAGTTTTAATTTTAACTAAATATCTACCTGATAAGCAGTTAAATAGACACAAAACCAACACAATAAAACAAAAGCAAACAAAAAACAACAACAAAAAACAAATAATAATAATATTATGCAATATTATGAAAAGTACAGTACGGTTAGGCACGATACAATATGGTGCTATAACGGTCAATGATAAGAGAGCACACGCAGTCGTTATCCAGTACCCAGTATTGAATAACCACACACCCTTTTGCCACTTAAATGCACTGCTCACAGACCATAAATAAATTTAATATGAAAATATTTACATTTTCGGATGTGCACAAATACGACTTTAAAGCAAATGGATGAGAATTAAAGTTGTATAGTTCGCCATTGTTAAAACAGAATTGGAAAGGTATGAAATCATTTAATGACTACGAATCGATAAACTTATAAAAATTACGTTCATATTTTTTACCATTATATTAATCCTAAGTGGTTCACAAGTGCATTCTTTAATTACACGATTTAGCTTTTTGTCGCTCATTAGTCAACGTTTTCAAAAAAAGAGTCGAAAACAAACAAACTTGGAACCCCTACATTACCAAATTAACTAAGCGAACTATTCTTTTGTAAATTGAAGCTTAAAAAACAAAATCAGTGTTGCACTGCACCAGTTAGTCAAGTCCAACTAGTTGCCTCACAAGGTGATTTGACCTATAGGTAGCTTGTATTGGTGCCAGTTAAAATGTAAATGTACCCTTTCGGTATAAGTTTTAAGCAGATGACTTATATCTTCCGATTTTTTTATATTTCATCTCCTATTGGCCTCAGAAATAAAATCAATGAATCAATCAATAAAAATAAAAAATCTATTCCTAAATAGGGTTTTTGGGATGCCCACCGTAGGTACAATGCAAGTCCGTACGGCTTTTTAAATACATTAAACAAAAAAATTTTTAATACAATATATTTAATTATAAGGTTTTCTGAGTTTTTATGATGTTTTTTGTAAAAATGATCTTAGTATAGGGTGGGCCATCTATCGGTTTAATTTTGAACCAGCGGATATTTCGAATCTGACAATACTTATGTTATTCTATTCTGTCACAAAACTCAGTATATTATCTCCACTGCACGAAATGAATCGATTTAAGCTTGAGCAACGTTCGGATTCAGTGGAAATTTATCATCCTTTAAAATCATCTTTTTGGATGAAGCAAAATTTCCGTATTTGGGATTAAGGACACCCAAAGGCGGTCTTACAGAAGCTAATGCACCCATTACGAGTGACTGTGCGGCTTGTGTATTGATGTGAACGTATTCGGGGCTCAGAAAAGCCAAACGTGATCTTACAGAAGCCAATGCAACCATCAATAGAGACTGTATGGTGCCTCTTGTGAAGGGCAGGCATCATTGGCCCATATTTCATATTTCGCAACCATTACGGTGAATGGAGACATCTATCGCACCATGATAACCGATTTTTTGTGCCCGCTCTTGATGGTATTGATGAGAACGTATTCGGGGCTCAGAAAACCAAAACGTGGTCCTACAGAAGCCAATCAACCATCAAAAGAGACTGTATGGTGCGGCTTGTAAAGGGCAGGCATCATTGGCCCATATTTCATATTTCGCAACCATTACGGTCAATGGAGACATCTATCGCACCATGATAACCGATTTTTTGTGCCCGCTCATGATAGTATTGATGTAAACACTGTTTGGTTTCAACGGGATGGCGCAACTTGCCACAATCCAATTATTGCGTCAAACGCTTAATAGCCGTTTAATTAGCCAAAAGGGTGGTGTCAGTTGGCCGCCAAGAAGCTGCGATTTGACACCGTTGGACTATTTTCTGTGAGACGTCGACAAATCAAAGACAATTGAGCATTCGAAGGCCAACATTCCTGATGCTGTTGCCGAGATACGATGTCATACACTCAAAGAGTTCTCGAAAATTAGTCCGATTGAATAGGGTACTGTGAGGCCGGCCACGGCAGCCATATGAATGAAATAATATTTCATTTCTAACCGGAACAATTGTGCTTCACAACAAAAGAATAAATTCGACATATATAGCGTGTTTTTATAGAGGTATATAACTTTAAGTTGCAATAAAACAACGACGGATTATTCGATTGACATGAATTTTATTTATCCGAAAGATCTTGTGGCATTACATTTTAAATATGATTTCTGGCAAATGACCGCCACGGCTGGTGCGGATGTAGTCCAATCTGGACGTCCAATTTTGGATGACTTTTTCCAACATTTGTGGCCGTATATCGGCAATAACACAGCGAATGTTGTCTTCCAAATGGTCAAGCGTTTGTGGTTTTACCGCATAGACCAATGACTTTACGTAGCCACACAGAAAGTAGTCTAACGGTGTTAAATCACAAGATCTTTGAGGCTAATTCACAGGTCCAAAACGTGAAATTAGGCGGTCACCAAACTAAATGATCGTTTGGCTTCAATTCTTGCACGAGTTGGATTTTGTAAGCACGTAAACCAAGATCCTTCCGCAAAATCTTCCATAAAGTGGATGGACACTGATCCAATTCCTATGCTCGATAGCGGATGGACTCATTCGGGTCTTCCTCAATTCTACGCTCTACAGCAGCATCTGGAGATGCCAGTTATCAATAAGAGTAAACGTGGTGCGAAAACGTTCCATGGTTAATCGAATTAACTGCTCTGGTGGACGATTTTGTCGACGATAAAATGGACGTAGTGACCGATACGTTTTCCGCACAGAACCATTATTTTCGAAATAAAATTGCACTATTTGCAAGCGTTGTTCAGGCGTGAGTCTATTCGTGATGACTTGCCGAACCAAACTAAAAATAAATCACTTGACATCTGTGAAATGGGTCGTCATCTTGAAAAGTAATGCCAACTTAAAGTTCTATACCTCTATAAAAAACACGCTTTATTTTTCTCCGTAAATGCTTTGATATATAAAGGCTTATTCGTAGTCCCTTACCTCGTACTCATCTTACCAAATAATATGTATTTTCAGTTTTTCCGTTAACAAAGACAATAAATGAAAAAAGAAACCACAGTCTAAAAAGTGGATGAAAAATACCAAAAGGGTTAAATACAATATTTCCTGTTTAATTTTTGTAAAAAAGAGTTGCAATGGGTAATTTATTTTTCATTTTTTTTCATATTTCATTACAAAAGTTTCTTAAAACAGATTTGAAATACATTTTATTCCTTTGTGAATTGTGTTATTGGTACGGCAATCGTGTGATCGCTCAATAAGTAATAATGCGACAACAAAAATATTAAAAATGCGCCAACATTTATTTGTGTTCTTGTGCGACAATCGAAGTTGACAATATGTACGAATATTTAAATTTTGAAATTTATTTTCGCAGAATAAATTGGGATAATGTTGATATTTTACGACAATCCAGCACAATAATATTCCCCGGTTAACAGGTTGAAGAAATTATTCTGGCTGGCTCAGCTGAAATAGTTCGTACTATTAAATCTGGTAAACTTTTATTCGTAACTTTTTAATTTTGTTTTAACAAAATCCAAATTTCATGGCTCGACAAAGTATGCAGGAGTCTACTAGTTCATGGTATTTTTCTTTAGTTTTTACATACGAGTACATACAAATTAAATTTATTCTTTTAAATACCTGCAAAAAAGTTTGTATGTGAGAAAAGATTGTCTAACATTGAACTACTAACGGTTCAACGACATTTTAAAAAGTTTTGCATAAAAATTTTTTTATTTGTGTGTGTGTGTGTTTTTTTTTCTTTTTTGAAAACAAGCAAATATTATTTTTCTAAAATATGGTAACATTTTTGGGCCAAGGTATAGCCCACAAGCTCTTGTTTTTTATAAATTCAGGGATACTAATAAATAAATACAATACCTTTAAATTCATGCATTTAATGCATATAATTTACCCAAAAAACAACAACAACAACAACAACAACAACAAAACGCAATTTCGCAATAATTTTGATAATTTTACACATAAAATAACAGGCAATAAATAAAATCAGAAAAAAGGGAAATTCAAAAAAAAATTAAAAAGAAATATAAAACTGTTACCGAGCGAGTGGAGAATAATGTAGAATGACGATGCCATTTTACATTTTTTATTTTTTACCAGCCATACAGACCTTGACCAGATATGTTTTATAACTGTCAACGCTCAACATCGATTAAACAAATTATGACAGATTTTTGTTTATAAAAACGTATTAATTTTACTTGATAATGTTTTTTTCTGTTTTTCTTGAAACTGGTTTTCTCTAGAAAAAAATAAAATAAATAAATAAAAAATACAACAACAACATTATACGCATTTAACCACGTTCACTTTTTTGAATGCAATAGGCCTGTTACTGTTTAAAAAAAAAATCCGAAAAAAACAATTATTAATTAAATAAATAAGTAAATAAGTAAACAACAACAAAATTTAAAAAATAAATAAATAAAATACAATACTGTTGTTGTACATTTGCGTAAACAAAACAACAGAAAGCGTGCTGGTACATTTTTAATTTCAAAACAAAAACAAAAACAAAAACAAATAATTTAATTAAATTCAACATCATCCACACTTTAAGGCAACAGCCCACACCACCAGACACACAGATAGATAGCCAGCCAAACGCTTACAATAGACAAATATCCAAAGCAAAAATCAGTATGACATGCGGTATTTGCAGCACGTAATTTTAAGACAGCATTTATAACCAACCACACACAACACGCTTATCCGAAGCTTTTTAAAATCGACAAAATCAGTTCTTTGTAGCAACTGCTGGCAATTACTAAATACTCGTAGGTGCCATTTTTAAATATTTAAAACACGTTCTGACGGTTCGTTTTAAATTTGCAGTTGAAGGAATTCTCGAGAAACTTACAGACAGACTGACTCGGACAGACAAACAGGCCGTTTGACGTATTTCGGACATGTGTTGTTTATTCCAAAGTATATCGGCAGAATAAAATATATATTTTTTTAAAAATTTATTTTAGAAAAGAAACCTTGATGTTTAAATAAATAAATTCAAAAATGTTTCTTTTCAATAATTGCTTCTGAGAATTGAAGAATAGAAAAACCAAACATATGTAAATCTATTCACAAAATAATTAAATTGTTGTTCGATTCGAAAAATTCAAATTCTTTAAAAGTAATATTCACGACAATCAAGCAATTGTGATTCAATTCTGATGAATAATGAAATGAATTCCTAGTAACTTCTACGGTACATATGCAAGATATGTAGTGGTGACCTCTAACGGTAATTAATGGCGATTGTTATGAAATATTAACAATCAGCTTAGCTTAGAACAGAACCTTTTTCTTGTTTCTGGCTATTGTGAATGAAGCGAATCCATATAAAATGTGTATTTCAGCTAAAAACACTTTTCAGTTTACAACCATGACACGAAAAATATAAGTTTTGAAAAGAAAAACGAACCAAAGCTGTATCATAACGAAAAGTTCTAATTTTAAGCAAAATTTCTTCCTTAACCTACGAACATATGCAAAACGTTGGCTATTTTGTTATTTACTTTAATCCCGTTCATCACCTTTAAACGCTTTGGTATATTACTTTGAGCTTTCATCTCGAGTTTTATCATTAAAAAAAAAAGATTATATCCTATATATTAGGAGCTTAACGTGAAGCTGTACTGAGATATATAAAGAATATTATAATCTTAGATTTCGGTTCATTTAGTCCAGTATATACCTATTTTTATTGCATTAAAATGCAAATACAAAGTGAAATTTGATTTTCTTGATTTGTTTTCACTATATTCTAAAAAAGCTACGAAGCCAAGAGTACATCTATCTCTATGTGTAAAACAGACACACATGAACTAGTTCATTAGAAGAGCTAAACGACCCAACTGTACTTTTAAGTGACACAAGGAAAAAATAATGTTTCGTACAGTCTCGCTTATAACTGACAATCTGCGAAGCGGCGGGTACTAGTACCCGCACCCACTCATAGTGTGTTAATTGTTACAGACGGTAGTAGTCGATAGCTTGCTACCAGGTTGCCTCATAGAGATGTTGGTGTAGTTGGTGATGCTAAAGACCGTCTTAAATATGACAGTACTTTGTGTGACCTCATAGGCGGTTGTTGTACTTTTTACAAAGAGACTATATTTTATTTTAGGTACCGCCATCATTTTTTCTAGATTAGAGGTTAAACAATTAGGGGTCATTTTGAACAGGAACTAGTACATCGATGCTATCCAGACGAAGGTGCCAAGGCTCTTTGGGCAAGTGGAGAGTCTTTCGCCGAGAATAACATGGATATATGTATATCGCCATTACCATTAAGTCAAGTGTTTGAAGTACCGGACCGGAAATAATTGTATAGTGGGTGTTTATTTTGAGACGAGTTTAATCTGAACTGGTATACCGATGGATAGATAGCTGTGAGTGATGATAATAATAATTATTAACAGACTATTTAATTAGATTTATAAAAAATATACTTCAATACTTTAATTTTTAATGAAACATTTACTGTTTTCTTTACTTTTTAAATCTAAGAGCAGGGCTAAAACAACATTATTTGAAAGCTTGTTGTTTTTCTAAAAATGCTTTAAAAAATAAATGTTATATAGACAGTAGCAGTAGGTCTTTTCTGGTCAAAAAAAAAAAAACCAATAAGTTTTTTTTCAAGTAGATAAAGTAGATTGTACAACTGGAATAATCGCTGTTATGAAAATAGTGTGATGGCGAGTCTTTAAGTCATCGGCAAGAAAAGTTGCTGATGTCTTCAATATATGGACAAGCTGATGTCAAAATATCGCTCAGATAAGGCATCTTAATGGATCTTTTAGAAGGAGGCGATCAAGATTATACTTTTTAAAACATGGTGTTAATAATAGGAGAAGTGCTGCAGGAAATCGAAAAACTTTGACAGTATATTCCGCGTTCGGCCAGTGGCTATTAAGGGCTGTAAGGCCTCAGAACCAAAGGACGTTATAAGAGAAAGAGGTTAATTCGAAATAGCAAAATCGTTGCAATAGCAATCTCTGATTATTAAAAAAAAAAATTCACTTGTATTGAATCACGCGAATACTTAAATAGGAACGCTAGAACGCTTGGGTGTTTTAAAGAGTATTACAATATAGAGTAACCAGAAAACGTAGGCGTGAAAAACTTTTTGCTTCATTCGGGAATCTGTATATCTATGAATTCGTAAGAACGCTTAAACTTTTTGGTCTTGTTATATGTCTTAGATCCCTATAATACATTATAACAAAAATTTGCATTAAAGAAAGAAGGTAGTGTCATTGCCAGGCAACATAATTAAAAAAGTGCATTTATTTACTCAGCAAAAATCTGCGTACACGTCAAATATTAATCTATTTCGTTGTTCTTTAATTTATAGTTTTTAATATCGTTGCATTTTTAGTCAAATTTGTGTATTTTCTGTAAGAAAATTAAATTCAATTTGTGAAATAACATTTTTTGTTTGTTTTTGCAATGGGTTCAAAAAGAAAAGCTTTTATCCTGCCGAAAGAAAATTTATTATTTTTCTCAGAAAGCAAAAAAAATCATAAGGGAAATTGCGCCAAAGGTAGAGAAAATGCATTCCTCTATCTAAAAAACCATAAACTTTTACAAAGTAACTGGAGGCTTTGCATCAAAATCTCTTTCTGGTCGTCCTTCAAAATTAGTTTTAAGAGAAAAGATACATCTCATCAACTCTGTGCAGCTGGATCCCGAGATAATAGCCTCAAAAAAAAAAGCTGCAAAACAATCGATAGTACTATCGATAGTTTTGTTTTTGGTTGATCATCGATAGCTTTTTTTTTACTATCGATACTATCGTCGAATTCTAAGAGTAAATACGGAGGCCACTAAATGTAGTCAAAGTCACATTTGCAAAAATTTGTTCCACGCAGGTTGTTAGCCGTCTATAAAATTTTATAGTTACATAGGGACACAGTTTCTTAAATTTTTATTTATTAAACACAAATAAAGTATGAATTGTAACTAAAATATGTTCGTACATACGATTTTGCATTTGACCAAAACAAATTAATCTTCGTTTCGTCAGACCATAGCATGTTGCTCTGACTATTACGGTGTAGGTTTGGTTCTGACTATTACGGTCCGTTTGCTGAGAAATGATATATTTCGAAGACTCTTACCATAAGTCTACCTATCATAGGTTTTATTTCTTATTGCGCGACTTGAAACAGGAGAATAAGTTCATTTTTAGGCTTTTGATGGCTTGAAAAGATTAATCTTTGAAGTACGAATTAAAAGTTGACAGGTGTTCTACGCTTTCTTCACATAGTCTCTGCAGTTTTCTCTCACTGGATCTTATTAATTACTTTAGTTTTGGAAACTTCAATACATTAAACTTTATTACATCCTGGAAAAAAATTAAGTGTCCCTATTTTTTGTTTCTACACTGTATATTTATTCTTATTCTTTCCCTTTCACTTAAATTCTAATATTGTTGCCACTAGTAGTACTTAAAAGAATCCGATAGTATCGATAGTATCGATAGTTTTTTGTCCAACTATCGAAACTATCGAGTGATAGTATCGATAGTTTTTTTGCCAACTATCGAAACTATCGAGTGGACTGACTATCGATAATTCCACAGCTCTACTCAAAAGTGGCTAAAAGTATTAATATAAAATTGAATAGGAGTATATGTGAAGATATCAGAAATATCTTAAATCAAATCATTAAAAAGAGTCAAAAAGAATCTTGTTCAGTAGAGAGCTATTAAATAAACCATTAGGAATCTGGGAAAGGGTTATATTTGCGAGTAAGATGCGAGTAAGTATTGTGTTTTTATAATAAAAAGTCGTAAGTTTGTGTGGAGAAAAGCTAATTTGTGTGATACGGTCATACACGGTGATGGAGGTGTAATGGTTAGAGTATATGTGCCGGCTACGGGGAATACAATTTGAAGGTTATTGAGTCTACTGCGGCCAAGAGAGCTGACTTAGGCATTCCAAAAATAAACTGGAAGCAAAATTTAACGAAACTGGGTTTTGCAAACAATGTTATATTTGAATAAGGTAACGATTCTAAGATCGCAGCCGATATTGTAAAGTTTTAGATGCTTTATAATGTTCCTAATAATTTGCGCATGCCACCACAGTCTCCAGATCTTAATTCCATTGATGATTTATGGGATATGTTGGAGCAAAACCTTCTCCGTCATGTTACTAAAAAAGTTTTGCCAACTGAATGGGAGGAAATATCACTGGAAGTCACCACAAGACTGGTTTACTCCAGGAAACAAAGATTGGGTGTGGTTCTGGAAGAAAGGAACATACCATCCAACTAAACACTAACTAATGCTGTTATAAATATCCAAAAAAAATGTATACACTTTTGTACGCAGACTTTTCTACGTATTTTTTTAATACAATCTTACTATTTTGTAATTAATTTGTCTTAATTTGTATTTATTAAAACTATGCAACATGATTTAATAATTAATTTTTATATTCTTAAGAGTTGTTGTTGTGTCATTTTTTTATTATCTTGGACATAATGATTTTTTACGCAGGCTTGTTCTGACTAGTGTAAGGTATTTAAATGTTCAACTTGATTGACTATTTTATCAACTCATTATTTGTTTCCCTATGTAAAGTTTTTTTGTTTTTTGTTTTTTGTTTTTTATTATAATTATTTACAAAGGAAAAATATTCTAAGACAACAGAAAAAAGATTCGATTTTACTACTATTACAATAAAAAAACAAAAAAAAATATTCATTTTGTGTTTCTTTTACAAAACTCTTCCGTATTCAATAAATTACTATAAAAATACTACGAAAATTAATAGAAATTGTAGCTGCCTTGTGAATTGTTATTTAAAGTATAATTAACCCATCGATAAGTCATTTACACTAAAAATGAAAATTGAAAAGTCATCAAAACAAATTTGAATGTGATTAACAAACTACGACTGCACGCTATTAATTATTATTATTTTTGATGGAATTTACTATTTAAAAAACACACACACACAATATAAAAAATATGTAAATGCAAAACATGAGCAACTACTAAAATACCCTATTTTTGTAATATTATTGCAAGTGGAAAAAGTTGAACTTAGCAGTTGTTCGTATAAGTATGCAATCACTTAAAGCATATACACATTGGACAAAACAAGCTAAACACTGATCTGGCAGGGCGCAAATTCTTAAGCTGGAATCACACGATTGACTCAAATACACCAACCTGATACAAATTTTATTGTGACAAATTAGCGCACAATAATAAAATTGTCCCAATTAAAAATCTTTATTCACACGGTTGTCTTATTTTATACGAAATTTATTGTCACAAGATGGCGAGAAACGATGAATTGGCCCAACGCTGTCATACGATTGTTCTAGTTTACGGCAACTCTATGACTCAGCTATTGTTGTTTGAAAAAAAGAAAATAGCGTCCTTTTTATATATATTGAGGTCGTTTAGTGAACAAATAAATAAAAAGAAATACAAAAAAAAGAGAAGAGCAAAAGTGTGTGGGTCACACATTGGTTCACAAGAAGGGCCATTGATGGTGCATATGAGAAAACATTTCAATAAATAAAAAAAAATTAATTCACTAAAATATTTATTTATTTCAATTGGAATATAATTACAAATTATATTTAATTCTCTAAAGTAAAGATGGTTTGTTCCCTAAAAAATAAAAATTGCATCGGCTTTGATTATCAGGTATCCGCTTTATATTACAATTTACATATATATAATCTAAATGATGACAATTATAAATACCGTATAAATACGTGTTTTTTCAGAAGGAAATCAATTAAAAAATAAAAATCGGTGATTATTGTCTTTTTCACTTGCCGCACAAGAATACAATAAATATTGGTGTATTTTTGGAATTTACATTGGTGCATGATTGTCGATAAAGCTTTCATACAATTGTCGTACCAGGGTTGCATTTTATTGGGATAAATAAACACAATAATATTCTTAGTTGCCATAAGAGCCAATAAATTGTATTATCACACGATTGGCATATAAAAAACACTAATTATATACAATAATATTGGTGCATTACGACAATCGTGTGATCCTACCTTTAAATATGAAAAATATTTTGTTGATAGCATTTTATTATAGTTTTAGGTGCTTAGCTATAGAGCCAAAAATGTGGAAATCTATACATTAAAAATTGATCTTTTTTTAATATTGAATTAAAACAGAAAACGTGATAATTTAGTATTTCAGACCATTCATAAATATGAAAATGAAATACAATTTCTTATAAAAATATTTCATCATTGTTCACCAAAAATTAAAAAACCGATAACATTTTAAACCGTTCAATAAGATAATTTTGTTTAATTATTCTATTGTATTGAGCGATAATATAAATATAATTTTTTTTTATTTTATTATTTTTGACGAAAAATCAATGATCTCTGTAGGTGTATGTGGGTCAGGAGCAATTTTAAAAAATAAACGCAAAAGAAGAAAACGTCTGCCTATTGCTCTGTTGCATGTCCTAAATTATAAATAATTATTATGGCCATTTTATTTTAAGACTAACGAAAAAAGTACCAATTCCTTGAAATTGTCGTCACAGTCGCAAGTCAATGGATTTGAACAAAAAGCACTTCTTTTTTTTAGCTCTCTTTGTTTGAGTTTTTTGATCTCTTGTATGCAAATATTTTTTGCTAGAATTACAATTCAAATAAATAAATTCGTAAGTAATATGATAATTTTGCTTGAGATATTTCCAAAATTCATTTCAAATATCAAATAGTAATTCTTATGGAATTTTTATAAATTAAAGAATATTTCATACGCGAAGAGTCAATACTTTCAATTGTCGCCTAGTGTATAATGAGATTGGAAGGATTCTGTATATGCACATAGTAAATTATTATGAGTTTAATAGAAAAGACAATTGAAAATAAGGCGTACATTAGTGTGGTTCATGTTTAGTTGATTCATTTTAAAACTCACATCGCTCATTCATTACTGGGCATATCAAACACATGCTTTTCCAATTGTAACTACTGCAGTTGTTGTAGAATAAAACAAAATGGATCATTAAAATTGGTGTGTATAGAACGAAATTGTGCCTTCGAAAGACATCACTCTCTTACATGCGGAGAAAATGCAATGAAAACATAAGGCCGCTAAAAAGCGGTTAGAGGTTTAATATTATTACTCATTTCAATATTAGACAATATTTGCGCTCGAAAAAATCATTAAGCTTTGGAATCATCAAATCTGAGATATGCAGATTAATATTAATTGCACTTAAGCCTTAGTACAAAGAAGTCATAAATTCATTCTCCACAAATCATCTGCTTGTATTATTCTACGAAATGTTGAATCAACGACCCATTCATTTAATCATCAAAAGCTAATTTGCGACGCATGCATTTTTCATCAGTTCTCATAAAACTTTTTCTTGTCAATTCATTTCTGGGCCACTCTTCTATTTGAAGAATCAGGTTTCTATTTAAGCATTTCCTTGAATTTTTAATATAAATTTCACACAATTCACTTCTGGATGATACTTTGACAGACAGACAAAAAAAAAAAAAATTTGAAATTTTTTGCTAATCTTGCAAAAACAAAATTTAAAAATAATAATAAAAAATAGAACCTGAATGCTTTCTTTTTCAAGATGATTAAAAAAAATATCACAAACAATGAATTAATTGAACAAAAACCTAACGGACAATCACTCCTAATGTGAATGACTTTATTCCTCAGAAATGAATCGAAGAAATACATACTAACATACATACATACATACATGTGTACATACTTATTTACAAACAAATGTAAAACAGTATGATTTTATTTTGTCTACGAAATAAAAATTAATTTGTATTATTTTTTACAGGTGTTTGACACTTGAATGTAATCGTAGTAGCAGTGGGAAACCTTGACAAATCATAAACAAAAATTTAACAGAAATTTAAGAAGATTTTTTTTTTTTTTTGTGTAAAACTGCATTGTCAACAGGAAACAGTGATGACATATGCATGCTACTGCCTTTATTGATATCATGATTATGGGTCATGACGTTAATGGCAATGACCCAACTTTTGTAAAGGGTCCGCCATCTAACGTTTTTTTCTCAACTAGTGCTTATTTCGTGAATGGTAACACTTAGCTCATGTCTGATTTGACAGATAATTAGTTTTATCCTTCCGCTGAACGAATATGGTTGTGTATACGCTTCGCTAAGTGGGCCTGCGATCAACTTACAGAAGATGCCGATTTTTCCAATAAAAACATCTTTTCAGATGAAGCTCATTTTGATCTTGGCGGGTATGCAAACAAGCAAAATTGTCGCAGTTGGGGCACAGAAAACCCGCACGCATTCATTGAAAAGCCGATACACCCAAGACGAGTCGCAGTTTGGTGCGTATTTTGGTCCAGAGGCATAATTGGGCCATTTTTCTTCGAAAATGAGCAAGGAGTGGTCGTTACAGTCAATGGCGATCGTTTTTATTTTTATTTATTTATTTATTATCGTTTTATTTTTATTATTTTCCATTATTAACCGGAAGGATTGCACTTTCCAAAAAAAATAAATAAAATTTGAGAAAATATTCAGTAGTTTTTTTATAGCTTTTTAAAAAAAAAATTATTATTTGGCAGACCCTTTATATTAACGATTCACTACTGTTTCAAAATGCTTAGAAATGCAATTTATTTACTCATTATTAATTAATTAAGTAATTACAGCTGACAATACTTAATGCCTATTGTATTAATTAATGAATTATTGAGATTTTCTAATTACAGTCCTTTTTATGTGCAATTTTTATAAAAGTAATCAGTTCGTAGACAAGAAGCATTAAAGGTGAACAAGTGTACATACATACTTATCTATATATGTATGTATGTGTGTATGTGTGCATGTATGTATGTATGTATGTATGTAATTGAAAAATGTAGGGACTAAATGCTTGTTAATACAAATAAAAGATCGTCTTCTTAATGCAGGTTGTTGTAATTTAAACTACCGGACGATGTTGGCATATTTGTATTATTGATCTTACCAGTTGTATAAACAATTGACAATAATTAGACGATATTGGGTAACATTTGAAAGAAAAAACAATTTGATAATGTTTGTAAAGTCCATAGACTAATTCTCAATAAATGAACATGAATTTAGAGATAATTCGATTGAATGAATTCAGTAATCAAAATGGGATAGGCAACCAAAAGAATACATATGAGTTAAATTTAACGCCAATAAAATATTACATTTTTTTTAATTTAATTTACTTTGAGATACGATTTTTATTTATCTCGTAACATAAAATTGGTTTAAATCAAAAGTAAAATAACCATCATCTATAGATTTGTTAGTAACCATACAAACATATGCATATATATAGTCATACTTTAAACTTCCTGACTCGTAAGTATTGGTTTTCGACACATTTAACATTTAAAGTTGACATGATGACGTATAAAGTTATAACTATTGGAATGACGTAAATTACTTAAACACTGCGATTTAGGTAAATCGTTATAATGACATGCTAAATATTAAATTTTACTTAAGTAATACCAAAAACAACATGTTTATACCATCCATTCAATTTATAAGTCTATCGGGTTTGTCTTAATACTTTTCGATACTGCAAGTGTTGGCTTTAGGGAGATCGATTATTCGACTTTAAAAAAAAACGGTTTTGGAATAATTCGAAAAGTAGCACTTAAAAAAAACCGGTTTTCGGTTAATAATAATTTAAATAAACGGTTAACCTGTTCTTTTATTTAGATAAAATTGTTCCTAATTCTTGAAGCGCTGAGCTGGACCACGTCGTGTGAAAAATAAGCAGAAACTGATAGAACTGATACAATACTAATAACAATTCTAACAAATCTCATAAAAACTATGCCAAAAAGGCCATAAAAAACAAAGTTTATTACACAAAGTGCTGAAAGTTGTTTAACTTTCAAACAGCTACTCAAGGAGCTAATTTCGTTTTTATTGTATTACTTGCTATAGGATGGAGTTAAAGGTTTGTTATTATAGTTATAATTTAGGTGCTTAAGATAGGAAAAATGAAATGTTTTACTTTCAATAAATTTATTAGTAATATACGAGGCCTTAACTGCCTCGACAAGAAAGTTTTGCTTAATTACGAGCAGCACTGTATGTAAGCTTATGCACCATGTATTTAATAATGTATGTGTCACTGTGGTATGTTAGGTAATAACCCACCTTCCAACTTAGAAGTCGTCGGTTCAATCCCAGGCCACAATCAAATCCAAATATCTGGTATAAAAACTAACACAAAAAATTTTTCGCATACGAAAGTTCAATGCTTGACTTTAATATTTAAAAATGATTTCGGGTAAATTGCCATCGCAGCTGTTCTTAACGCATCGCATCCTGGGCATCAAATTTTTGCCCAATTTTTTTAGCATTTCTGTTCGTTGTTACGAATACGAGTACCACGAACACTGTTGGTCTCCAAGAAGTCAATTATTGCTGGTTTATCAGCAAGAACCAGTGGTTTTACTTGGCCGCAGGAAATAATCTAGACGTATCGAATAACATGAGCTTGGACACAATCACTTTCAGAAGTTATCGTCAAATTTAGGTTTCAATAAATTGACGGTTACGTGCGACTTATGTGCCATTCTCAACAAAAGTTCATTGATTATAGTACGGTAACGGCTGCGTTTTGAAGAAATAAGGTCCAATGATGCGCCAGTGATAGGCATGCGCATGCATGATGTTTTGCCAGATTATACCGATAACACGGTGAGACGAAAAAGAAGGCAGTTGAAATAGCATGGAAATAATACTACTTTTCTGATAGGTAATATAGAGTAAAACAAGGACCTATTTTTGAAATTTTCGAAACACCTCCCAAAAAATCGAGTTACAGGTAAATAACCGCTTTTTCCGACTTTCACGCACTTACAAGCTAATAACTTAGCTAAATACTAATTTTCTTTTCGGGTTTGAAATGAAGAAAACCTTTTAAGTTTAAGATACGTTTTTTTAAGTTCGGATGCATTTTTGTGAAGAAGGCAGGTCTAATAACCGATTTTTACCCGTAACTCTAGATTTTGCAGGTGTTTCGAAAAGTTCTACAACAGATTAGAAACTGGTAGCGTCTATCAGAAAAATAGTACCACTTACCAGGTTTTTTTGTCGCACCGTGTAATAAATGTCAAAATCTCATTAGTGGTGGTGGTTGGAGCGCAGGCATACAACGCAGAGACCATGATGAAGCAAAAATTAATTGCATTTACAAGTGTTTAATAAACAAACTTCAACTTCCCTCCAGACGATGATGACAAACATCAGACGGACGAAAAGGAGAAAACACCACCTACTGGAAAAAAATTACAATGCTAAGTAAGGATCAACACCACTTAACACTGGTGTTCACTACTGCACACAATCATTTGGAGGCGAACTACAGTAGATTAATATTAATCATCTGCTTACCTTGAAAATCAACTTGATTACTGAAACGGAACAAAGTAATGGATGCAAAATATACAGTAAATTGTTTTGTACCGGTTCTGGATGATACAACTATTGACAGTCAGAAACATAATGCAGACGCATTTTTCCATTTGTTTTTTTTTTACTTCTCCTTGTTTATTTTTTGCCTATGCGTGCGAGTACGTACGTGTGAAAAGAGAAGAAAGGAGCAGCTCTTTGCCTCAATCTGCTATACGAACACTTGTTGTCCCTAAATAGCTGGCCACCAGTGTACATAATCTTCATATATGTAAGTAATATACTATATAGTATATTTACAGCTATAATCGTAAAAAGTCGATTTTCACAAACGCCCGCATTCAGCGGGCTCGTTATAACAAAAACTGTAATATTGACAAAAAATAATTAAAATCTGTTACAATTTATAGTTTTTATTTAAATGCACAACAATTGAAAGTTATTGTTAAGAATTTTAGAACAAATCTTTGATTACAAAGTCTTTGGAAATACCACTGATCAACTTATTCTATTCAATTGATTAGCAAATGCAGTTTATACCAGTTGCACTGCTGTACTGTGATTTAGAAAACACTACACTATCCTCTCTATATATTGCCTTCTGCTCAAAGTAACAGTCAAAGTCAATTGTAAAAATGTTTTTTTCTGAATTCTTTTTATATTCGTATTGAATATTTTTTTTTTATATTTTTTTGTTCTTCAATAAAAATCAAAGTTATATGAAATAGTGGTAGTGATGATGATGATAACATTATGATCTTTTGACAGGTGCACTCAATTGCACTGTAATATTCTAATTCAAGATCGCAATTGATTTCAAATGTTTTTCATTCTTTTTTTTTGTCTGTTTGTTTATTTTTTTTCATAAATTTGTTGCGTAAAAATAAAATAAAGAACGAAAGTGAATTACAATCATAATTGATAAAGACAAAGTGCGTTTTTGAATGAATAAGTGAATTCAAAAGGAAAAAGACAACAACAATTTAATAAAAATAAAAAAAATTAATTGTATTTTTATATTTTTAACACTAAAACTCGGACAGTTTTAGTACTAAAAAAAATAACAGCACTGATAGTGACGCACGCTGGCAATCATGAGTTGTAAACGCAATAGAAAGAAGAAAAACATACTTAAGGGATTAAAAAAAATAAATAAACAGAGGGTGTCCGCCGGGAAGGTATACTACTTTATTTGTTTATAAAATTTGATTATATAAAAGAGAATGGATCTTGTATTGATAAATGTTTTATTTAAAGTAGGCAATTATGTATGGAATACAATATCAGATAAATGCCCGCCTCTGTTAGCCTCTCAAATGCGAGCCATTTTGAGCACATTTCACGCGGTGCTTTTCAGACATCCCCAAAAAAAGAAGTCCGGAGCAGTCAAAGAAGTCCGACCGTGAAGGACAATCAACATCACCATTTCTTGAAATAATTTGCTGTGGAAAGAGATCTCGCAGTAATTCCATTGTAATCCTAGCTGTATGCGATGTGGCACCGTCTTATTGAAACCACATGTTAGTCACGACCAAAGCATGCAGTTGTGGCGTTAAAAAGTTTTCAATCATATCACGATATCGCTCCCCATTGACAGTTACAGTTACGCCGTTTTCAGTTTCAAAGAAGTAAGGTCCAACGAATGAAGTTGTACACCAGACTGTCACTTTTAATGGATGCAAAGTCGACTGATGAATAATTTGAGGGTTTTCCATTGCCCAGAACCGACTATTCTGTTTATTCACATAACCATTCAAATGAAAATGAAATTTCACGTAACTTTCTCATCGTCACAGTAATCGACGATTGATTTTGATAAAATGTTTTAACGATTAAAATATGTTGGTTTACTGAATATATTTCCATAATATTTGCCACGTCTCTATTTCAAGACTGCCAAAATAGGGTCCGCCATCTAACGTTTTTTTCTCAACTAATGCTTATTTCGTGAATGGTAACACTTAGCTCATGTCTGATTTGACAGATAATTAGTTTTATCCTTCCGCTGAAAGAATATGGTTGTGTATACACTTCGCTAAGTGGGCCTGCGATCGACTTACAGAAGATGCCGATTTTGCCAAAATAAATCATCTTTTCAGATGAAACTCATTTTGATCTTGGCTGGTATGTAAATAAGCAAAATTGTCGCATTTGGGGCACAGAAAACCCACACGGATACATTGAAAAGCCGATACACCCAAGACGAGTCACTGTTTGGTGCGGATTTTGGTCCAGAGACATAATTGGGCCATTTTGCTTCGAAAATGAGCAAGGAGTGGCCGTTACAGTCAATGGCGATCGTTATCGGGCCATGTTGAACGAATTTTTGTTCACAAAAATTGAAGAGAAGGATATTAGCAACATTTGGTTTCAACAGGACGGCGTTACGTGCCACACAGCCGAAGCTAAACTCGATGTTTTGCGCCTTGTTTTTGAAGATCGAATTATCAGCCGCAAAGCTGATGTCGTCTGGCCACCTCGGAGCTGCGATTTGACACCGTTGGACTATTATTTGTGGGGTGCCGTCAAAGATAAATGTTACGCCAACAAGCCAGAGACAATTGACGCTTTAAAGGACAATATTCGTGAAGCCATTGGTGAAGTACAGCTGCACACAATCGATAATGTGCTTAAAAATTGGACCGATCGCGTAGACTACTGCATGGCCAACCGAGACAGCCATTTGAATGAAATTATTTTCCATTATTAAACGGAAGGTTTGTACTTTCAAATAAAAAAAGAAATTTGAGAATATATTCAGTAGTTTTTTTATAGCATTTTCAAAAAAAAAAAAAATTTTGGAGGACCCTTTATGAACTGTGAAGACTAATGTTTACCAAAATGGCGGTAAAACAAAGTAGTATACCTTCCCAGCGGACACCCTGTATATACAATTAATTAATTTTTTTTAATTGTTAATGAAAATTGTAGAGAACAAAAAATTGCAAAAGAAACTTGTGAAATGCGTAGTAAAATTTCTAATATTTAATCTCACTTTTTACCACTGCTTTTATCATTGGATCAACAGCGCCACGAAGATGACAGCAAATTTATTGAATGTGATCTGATATGTAATATTTATCTCATATTATTTTTATCTAATTAATATATTCTTAACTCAACTAAAAACAACGAGGTTGGAAACAAAAAAGTTGCATAAATTAACTCATGTGAAATATTTGCTAAGAAATTTAAATCAAAAACTCAAACTAAGATGGGTCAATGGACATGAAAATGAGAGTAACCTTGAAAATAAATAATTTAATAATAAACAATGCCGATCTTTAGTTACTCTATAAATCTTTTCATATTAAGTAGTACTCTTCAACTTCCAATCTTATCCACTGTCGATCTGATACTTAATGCCTTCTCACCTTAATAAGGCTCTAACGTCCGATCAGTGACGTTATAACCCTACACGCTGTACGGACTAAATAGTTGCAACATCTCGGCATGCTTTAACGAAACAGACAATATTCATGGAATGGGCCTTGTCCGCAAAGAGATATTTTTAATAGTTTCCTTATAATTTTCAAAAATTTCTTAAGCGTTTAACGATTTATGTTTAAATAGTAAATTTAAAAGAACACTCCACACAGCTTGAACTAGAGAGTACCAACGTTTCACTTACTTAATTTTGTCTTAAAGTGGTATTATAGGGTGCTTAAAATTATGCGTGAGCCAAAATTCGACAACTTATCAATATTTATAAATGTAGAAAACAATCATATTGAAATTATTAGAAACAAATTATTTGAAGATTAAAAGCGTATTAACCCTTTCACTGCCAAGCCGAGATTATATACAGCTATTTTCATTGCCATTTACATATGTATATTCCGAGTAATATTCTTTACCAAAGTTGTATTATTTCTTGAGAGAAGAACATATATTATCATTTACATGTATCATACTCGTATATGTAAGTACGTCAAAGACGAGTAAAGTCGTCATTGGCGATGAGGACTCGACATCTTTTTTGTATACGTTCTTTGCGTACGCTTAAGAGCGAAAAAGGTTAACAAGTGTACACCGGTTAACCGGTACTTTTATTTAAACAAAATTCTTTTCAATTCTTGCTGTTTTATTAAATGATGAGGTTTCTGATTAATAAGTATTATATGCCAAAAAAAACATTCCGCTTTTTCAGAGCCTTAGGAGACATCCCGTCCTCGACAACACAGTGTGCTAATATATCACACACTAAATTATTTTTGCAAGAGTATTATATGCCGACGACTCGGAACTACTTAGTATAGTAACAAGTTTTCCTTGCTGCACAATTACGTCAATGTTATGAACATATTTAAAGTGGTTAGTAAGTCCTAGTGTCGAAGAGCTTTAGTATGGTCTCTTCGAGGGTGAAATGGGTTCTCACTCTAGAACCGAGTCTCTTAAAATTTTACTAGACTGTGCATTATATTCCAAGGACAAAAAACAGGCTGTGAGACACGGGAAAACTTTTGCAATGGTATTTCGAAACGCAGACTCAGGCTATTTGGACCCGACTTTTTCGGAAAAATTTTTTTTACATTTATCTTGCTCTTCCTTTCCCACTTCTTTTCTCTTGTCTTATTTTTCTTAGTTCTTTTATTTCATTTCTTGTTTTCGTGGTTTTTGTTCACCTTTCATTCTTTCTTTTATCTCTCTACTGAAGGTATACAAAATGAAATTCTTTTGGTCCCTGAGTGAAGTGCACCAATTTCGCGCCTGTTTTATTTTATTAAAAAGAATACGTTTGAGCCTTGTTTTCGGAGTTATTACCATGAACCTATAGTTCGTTAGGAGTCATTGATATCAGAATGTAAAATTTGTATTTTATGACAAATTAAATGTTT
The DNA here is from genome assembly GCA_023159175.1 of Wohlfahrtia magnifica. Classification (NCBI taxonomy): domain Eukaryota; kingdom Metazoa; phylum Arthropoda; class Insecta; order Diptera; family Sarcophagidae; genus Wohlfahrtia; species Wohlfahrtia magnifica. The sequence goes on from JAKWBJ010000060.1 coordinate 3,577,120, forward strand.
AGACTAATGCCTTCCATTACTTTTCGAAATATTTTCACACTTTACCTTTTCAATTACAATTGTTTATATTTATTAAAACGGTTCCAAAGCCGAATTGCACAGCTGATCGTCAGAAAATGAGTAAAAGTTATTGTTTAGGGACATCGATTATTCGACTTTTTCCAAAAACCGGTTTTCGAATAATTCGAAAAGTAGCACATTTCAAAACACCGGTTTTCGGTCGTTTTAAAAAAAAGCAGAAGCTGATGGAGAGCTAAAAATTAAAGTGGCAATCAATACTAACAATAATGCTAACAAATATCATAAAAACTATGCCAAAACAGTGTGCGGAGTCCATAAAAAACAAAGTTTATTACACAAAGCACTGAAAAATACTTAAGTTTCGAAGAGCTACTCAAGGAGCTAATTTCATTTTTGTTGTATTACTTGGTAGAGAATTTAATTAAAAGTTTGTTATTATAGTTATAACTTAGGTGCCTAAGATAACAAAAATTAATGTTTTACTTTGAATAAATCTATTAGTAATATACGAGTCCTTAATTGCCTCGACAAGAAAATTTGCTTAGATTTCGAGCAGCACTGTATGTAAATTTATGCACCACGTGTTTAATAGTGTGTTAGTGAGTCACTGTGGTATGTTGGGTAAGAACCTACCTTCCAACCAAGAAGTCCAATCCCAGGCCGACTGGCTATGTGTATTTACGCTTCTCTAACTAATATATCTGTCGTTCAATATTTATTTACAGAAGATGAGACAAGGCTATTTTTGCTCAAGAGTGCATATTTTTTTTGCGATCTACCGTGGTTTTCACTTTCTTTGTGGGACGTTCAAGGTTGTCCTATATAGAAAAATAATTAAATTTTTACAAATAGTTAAACGATGAGCATATTTTCCATAAAAAATATACAAACGTATAAAAATGATAATTATTTAAATTAACCGGTTATTCGTGTTAAATTAACCGGTTTATTCGGTATTCGAAAAATGAACATTTTGAAATTTCGACAAAACCAAAAAACCGGTCGAATAATAACCGTCCGATCTCCCTACTATTGTTGCTCAAGTGTGCATATCTCATTCGTTCTATCATTGCTTCGACGTTCTTTGTGATTCGGTCGAGGTTTTCATAGTATATAAAAATAAGAAGTTATATATTAAACTTCAACAAATACATTAATTATGAGCATATTTGTAATAAAAATAATTTAAAAAAAAAACGTATACAAATTATACATTTTAAAATAACCGGTTTTTTCGGTATTCGAAAAATGTACACTTTAAAAAGACCATATTCAGCAAAACCTAAAAAAACGGTTAAAATCAGTCGAATAATAACCGTTCGATCTCCCTAATACTAAACTTAGATGCCAATATAAATAAAAAGTTCGCAATAAATCGGAATAGGGCACTATTAGGAAACTAACAATATATATCTGTGTCGATATGGGATAAATCAGTGTCGGTTAGTAAGAATGTCTTAAGTCTTTTTTCGTCTTTTTTCGTTAATCAGTGTAAATAGAAGTGTAGTCGAAATGAACTTAAAACCAATATATACTCACACTTTCAATTTATTAAAATGAAATCAGAAATCAAAACATGATTAGAAAAAAGAAGAAAATATTTTGCAAAAATTTTATTAATTTTAGAACAACAAACAATATGATAACAACAAAATAATTCCAAGTAATACAATCAACATACGCTTCATTCATTCAAGTGGTTAAGCGTAGAATTAAACAAAATAAAATAAGAAAACCGCCACGTTTGTTTTCTTCTTTCTTAACTATTTTATAATATTGTGAGTATTCGCAAACTCACTTGATCCATCCACCTGAGTTATAGAGTGTGCATGAAAGAGTTTTCATTTTAAAATAATAAAATTTTTCACAAACATAGTAATTTGCAAAAATTTATCGACTTTTCAGCAACAGCTACTAACTGGTTGCGTATCTGCAATTGTGGATTTGAACATCTAGGACCTATTTTTCACAAATATTGTAAAGTTATACCTTTTTTTCCCATATAGATCTTTGAGTAAGTTTAGAAATGATAGAAGATCTGCAAGACAAATCTAAATTAATGCCAACAAGGTTTGATACAAGACAATATTTGATTCGCAGACCATTCATGTAGAGCTGCAAAACAATCGATAGTATCGATAGTTTTGTTTTTGCCTGACCATCGATAGTTTTTTTTCACTATCGATACTATCATCAAATTCTAAGAGAAAAAGTTGTTCGACGCAGATTGTAAACTTTTATAGTTACATAGGGACACTTCTTAAATTTCTATTTGTTAAACTCAAATTAAGTATGAATTGTATCTAAAATATGTTCGTACATACGATTTTGCATTTGACCCGAACAAATTAATCTTCTTTTCGTCAGACCATATACATAATGTTGTTCTAACTACCACAGTGCAAGAGTTGCTTCCATTTGCTGAGAAATGATACATTTCGAGGACTCTTACCATAAGCCTAGCTTCCAAAAGTTGTTTTTTTTTCTTATTGCGCGACTACGAAACAGGAGAATAGCTTAATTTTTGAGACTTTTTGATGACTTGAAGAGATTAACATTTGAAGTACGAATTAAAAATTGACAGTTGTTCTACGCTTTTTTCCCACAGTCTCTGCAATTTTCTTTCACTAGATCTTATTTATTACTTAAGTTGTGGAGCACTTCAGGGTCTGAGCAATTTTCGCTATATATAAGGATTAATCTTTCATCAAAAAACTTCAATACATAAAATTTTATTACTTCCTGGAAAAAAAATAGTGTCCCTATTTTTTGTTTCTACACTGTATATTTATTATTATTCTTTCCCTTTCACTTAAATTCTAACATTGTTGCCACTACTAGTATTTAAAAAAATCCGATAGTATCGATAGTTTTTTTGCAAACTATCGAATCTATCAAGCGGGCCGACTCTCGATAGTTTTGCAGCTCTATTTTGATGGCATGAGTAAAAAACTTAATCCGTGTTAATACTTTGTTTTTAACATTTCTAAATGGAATATAACTTTTAGTAAAACATAAAGATATATTTACGTATATATGTATGTATGTATGAATATATATGGTTGTATAATTAATGAATGTTTACGCACTTCACTATTGTGGATAATAGTAGCAATATCGTAAAAGTATTCATAAAATTATCTTCTCATTAAAAGGTTCGTTAACACTTTTAATTCATGCAAAAATTATTTTGTTTTGATTTTATTATAAAAACGTTACTATTATTATTATTATTATTATATTAACCCATTGGGAGAAAAAAGATGTGAAAAATATTTGAGTTCTGTTATTAAACAACTACAAATAACATAATGCGGAATTGAATAAAAATCGGTTTACAACAATATATACCGGAAAATGTCGGTAAAAATTTACCCAAAAAAAAAAATCTGCTTCAAACAAATCAATATTAATGATAGGCACTAATTGCAGGTGCAATCATTAGTATTGACTTGGCTTTTATTTTATAATGAAGTTGTTTGAAGGAATCATTTGTACTACTGCCACTAACTTTTATGGGTTAATAATGCCGGGCATAACTCTTTTGCATTTAAAACATTGTATTCCAGCATCGTGTGATGTTTATTTTTTTGCGCGTTTCCAAATATCAAATATTTGTATTAAAAAATCATTTTTAAGCTGTCCGTCCAATCACTGTCGCTTTTTTATATTGACACACGCAGCTCATTATAGTGGCTCATAAATATTCTCAAATGAGCCAAAATTGTTATCCATTCTATAGCCAAATGACGTTTGCTGATTTTAAATATTATTATGAAGGTATGATTTTGTACAAAGGAAAACGTAAGGCTGTGTTTTTAACATAAACGTGGATTAAAAGTATGTATTAGTAAAATAAAATATATTCGATTAAATTATTGGGAATTTAAAAACAAAAGAATCATTAAAATATTTGTTCGGAATTTCAATCTATTTTTGCTGAATTCTAAATTATGATTTAATAACAAAATGTTTTGCTTATGGGAATGAGCTTGTTTCTGTGAGTATTTTGCTGGTACTATTGATTGATTTTTTGTTTTTTGTTTTTTTGGGCATAAAACGAATAAAATATATATTTTGGAATTACTTATTGCAATTAAAGAACTTTTAAAAAGCAAATAAATAACTCTATTATGTAGCACTTTGAGCCTAAAAAATGCCTCAGAAACGTTTGATTTCATTAAGTATATTTTGAGTTTCAGCTATAAGTTTGGTTTGCATAGCAATAGAATTCTTCTTGTTTCAAGTTCATTATCAAAAAATCATAAAATTTTATGATTTTCGAACCCTAAATAAAACTCATAAGATAATCTAAAAAAGTAATATAAGTATTTAATAAAATTTTATGGTATAAAAAGAAAAATTAATCGAAAATACATATGTACAGGCATACACACATCTCCTCTATAGCAAGCAAAAATATTGGGAATTTACATATCGAATTCAATTTTAAATTCAAAATAACTGACACTAAATACATATGTATATGCTGGTTAAAAAGAGTAGAAAAAGGAAAATTATTTTCAACAGAAATTGCAAAAGAAAAATATGCAAAATTATTGCAAATAACTCTGTTGTCTGGATGTAGTCAATGAGCTCATCGGCGAGGATGGAAACGAAAACGAAAACGAAAACGAGAACAAGAAGATGTCAAGGTTAAGAAAAAGCAGTACAAGACAGAAATGCTGGACCCAGATTAAACAACAAAAAAAAAAAAAAAAAACAACCGCAGCAACAACAACAACAACAAGAACTTAATTATCACTTTCGATTTTTAACATACATTTGTTTATATTTTGCTTTTTTCCTTTTCTTTAAAAATGAGAACACAAATATCGTTAAAAAAAAATAAATTTCGAAACGGGAACATGACGATAATCACTTTTGGAACAAAAATTTTTGTAATTCCTAAAAAAAAAAAAAAAAAATAATTTCAGAAACATTTAATAAATGAATCAACAACACCCTGTCAGAGATTTGCCATAATGACCACAAATGATTTATGCATTTTTTGATAATAAAGTCCAAAGACAAGATTGATTTCATTTCTTCAGCTTTGCCAACAAAAGAAAGTACCTTTACATCGTAATACAAAAAGACACTCACAAAAATCTATTATTTTTCTTCATTTTTAACTTCATTTTCCATTTCACAAGAATTATTTATGAATCTCTTCTATTTTCTTTTTACTTTTTACTTTTTTCATGCATAAATTAAAAGTCATTCACACTTTGTTTTGCAGATTTATAAGCAAAAAAAAAAATATTAGAATCGAACAATAACAATAATAAATTATATCATTTTAAAGTTTGTTTACAAACATTTAAATGAAAAAAAAATATTATTTTTTTCTTTTAACCAAAACAATAATTTGTTTCTTTTCTACGCAATTATTTTTCACGAGTTTATTGGCTTTTACTTTTACAAAATCACCAGAATGTTAGAAGACGGTAAGCTATTGATTTGAAAAAAGTTCTTTAGCCTTGAAATACTTTTAAACGGAACAAATAGTAGGCGAATTTTATAAAACCACTATAATTGATTTATCTTTAGCTTGTTTATCATTTCTTTTCACCTTGAAAACATTATACTTGAATAACTCTTTCAAATTGTACGAATTTATTCTCAATTTCAACAGTTTGTTCGATGAATTTAAAGATTAGAATCAACAGACCATAGGCATCTACTAAATATTTGATGTGGATTGTTAGCTAACGTCATTATAACAACAATCAGCTGTTGGCGTCGTCAGAAACATCATCTAAATTTCATTCTTAAAGTTCTTTTTTGTAAAACAAACCTGAGAAAATGCAAAGACAAAAATGAAAAGATGATTTCAAGTGCCTTTGTTATGTTTGCGGATGTTATATAGTATTTTATGAAGAAGTCGAAAAAATACTGCAAGTGTGATGAGAGCTGCATATATTTATTGGGTATACACGTTAAAAATGTCGATTTTTTTTTTTTTTTTGCTTGAAAAATACATTTATTATAATAACAAAATGAATTGATCCATTATTCAAAGCACTAATTTTTCCCATCTTTCTGGTAGCGTATGGATTCCGCACTAAAAGAACTGCTCCGATTTTAAAGGAAAAGAATGAATCAAGTCAATTTCTGATACAAGCAAATAGCAGTTAGAAGTGGCAAGGTCTGGGCTATAAGACGGGTGAGCCAAAACTTCCCATTCACTGTTTGCCAAATAGTTTTTGACCGGTATTGCAACATGTGGCCGAGCGATGTCTGGATGGAAGATTATGGCTTTGTGTCTGGTTGATTGATCTCTTCAAACGAATCAATTGTGATCGTCTAACTCGATTTCAACAGCTCATAATACAAAACACCCTTCTGATCACACCAAATACAGAGCATTACCTTGGCGTCATGGATATTCGGCTTCGGCGTTAATTTGGCTGGTTGCGCTTGAGGTTATCGTAATGTATCCATTTTTTATCACCAGTAACAATACGATGCAAAAATAACTTCTTTTTGTAGCGTTAATGCATCATGTCCGATATGCAAAATCGCGTTTCAATGTCTCTCAGCTTCAACTCATATGGGACCCAATTTGCTTGCTTTTGAACGTAGTGAAATGGCATGTTGTGTGACTCCCAATGATAATGCAAGTTCTTCTTGTGTTTGGCAACAAATTTCGTCGAGTATTGCTTCCAATTTCTCATCTTTATACTTCTTCGGCTGACCAGGTCTCTCCTTGTATTCTGTGTCGAAATCACCATTTTTGAATCGCGCAAACCATCGCTCACAAGTTTTTTCGATAATCGATAACATTCAGCAGCCGTTTTCTTCACATGAAAGAAGGTTATCAGACTTCGCCACAAAACAACTTTTTTAGGCAAAAAATGCGACATTATTATAGCGATTGAAGAAAATGGGTGTTTACTGAATTATAATGACAGATGTTTACCCTCCAAAATTCCAAATTTGTTATTATTGACACAAACTGTATGTGATAGTTATAAATCGACATTAGTAACTTGTATACCCAATATTATTCTGGTTTCTCTGCAAACACAAACAAGCCCTAAATACTGAAATAATTTTATAACGCGTGTAGAACAAAATTGTCCAAGTAAGTGACTTAATCAAGAAGTATACTTTCCATGTTCCGTTGGCATTTTATGGACACAGCAAAAAAGTAATATCTATAGATGATTATTCTTTTTGCTGGATGAATGTGGTCGGTGGTGCAAAAACAAAACTAGAATAGTTTAAATATCCTGACTATCAGCAGTGTCCAAGCCAGCTACCCATGAGTGAAAGTTGCATGAAAACTTTAAGTTCATCACCGATAAGGAGTTCATCATCGACCGAAGATTTTAACCTGGAAGAAAAACATTCAATTTCGCAACAAAATGCAGAATTGCTTGCATAATGGTTGCAGGAGTGGAAATGCCTTGAAGTAAATAACCAACAGTTTGTTGCAAAATTATCGCAGGATTAAATACATTTTCTTCATTCCCATCTCAAATTATGCCCTAAAATTATATGTGTGATATATTATATGAGATTTGGCGAGGGCAGGATTGTGACTCGAATGCATGAAGAACCTAAAAATAGCCTTCGAAATAACTTTTCATTACTCTGATCCAAAACTATGTGCAATTATTTATTAATTTTAATGCATAAATGCATACAATTTCATTACATTTTTATTTGTTCTGTCTTATACTGCAAATCGAGACTATTAATTTTTGAGATTCTCTCACTATCTCATTTACAAACTACACTACTCTGTTGTAGGGTGTGAAACCCAAAAACTAACATAACATTCATTAAGTGCGTGCTCAAAAGAAAAAAAATATATAATAAACAAAACAAAGTTTATTAACATTGCTTAGCCATAAAGACCAGAAGTAGCAACAAATTAAACAAACAAAAAATTGGGAAAAATATGAAAAAAAATTGCATTAAAAGTCAAAATTTCAGAAAAAATAAAAAACGAAAAACTAAAATGCATAAGAAGCACAATATACTGTATACGGGATATGAGTATAAAATAATTAATTATAATTTATACATACATACATACATACACATGTACATACACATACTCAAATACGATAAACACTTTTATTTTCAAAAAAAAAAAAAACGAAAACGAAAACGAAAACGAAGAGTAGAGAATTTGCAGGTGAACACGATAAAATCAAAATATACTCGAGTTATGCACACACCTTTTTCGTGTGAAAATACAATATGACAACGTTTGTAAGTTGCAACAGCAACAACAATACCGATGAACTTCGAAACAAATATTGAAATTATATAAGAATGTCCGGGAAAACAAAACATTAAATTATGTAATTAATTATAATGCGAATTTTTCAATTCGTTACATTTTAAAACCATACGTATAACGTGTGAAATTAAATAAAGACAACATCTAAACAGTCATTTCATATATGTCTGTACTGCTGCGGCGAGTGTAGTAAAAGTCAGTCAGAACTTCAAGTATCATATATGCAGCGTTGCCTATTGTGCAGATTTATCTGTATTTTAAAGTTTTTTGAAGCATTGAGTAGTTTTAAAGCTGTTGGCTTAAGAAATCAGTTTTTCTGTTAATTGGGCAGATTTTGAAGTTTTTAATATTTTAGTTTTTTACTTGCAATTTCGTTATTTTGTTTACAATTTCTAAGATAAGTATTTCACCACATTTGATTAATATAACTGTGGTGAGGTGTTTGCTCATACAATGTAACTTTCCCTTTTTTGGCCAGTGTGTGATACTCACATTTAGGCCTAATAAAGTTTCGTTTATTTTGTAAAAGTGGTATCACATTACGTACTATGTAATTAAAACCACTCCCACTGTACGCAGAATAAAAAATGTTTAGCCTTACTTAAGGGTTATTTAATTGCGGAGTTCTGGATGTTGTAGTTTATGCAATAAACTGAGTTACGCGATATAACGTTTTTGATATAACTGGATATATTTTGAAAACAAGAGCTAACCTAAAAAACGGTTAGTACCACTAGATTCAGCGAACTCGAATTCAGTATACCCGCTGTGGGCCCCGCTTGTCGAAAAATGTCTTAAGTTCGGGCACAGTGTCATTATATCATATCATTTTTGTATATCACTTTTAATTTGTTGAGAATAAAATAAAATACTATGAAATGAATTACCGGGTATGTTCTGTAAACAGAAATCTAGTGAAATTGAAATCGAATAAAACTTCTAATTGCTACAATTTTCAAATGAGACAAGATTTTATTATTTTTTTTTTTATTAATTCACTTAATTATCTTCCAAATAAAGGGTCCGCCATCTAACGTTTTTTTTCAACTAGTGCTTATTTCGTGAATGGCAACACTTAGCTCATGTCTGATTTGACAGATAATTAGTTTTATCCTTCTGCCGAAAGAATATGGTTGTGTATACACTTCGCTAAGTGGGCCTGCGATCGACTTACACAAGATGCCGATTTTGCCAAAAAAGAATCATCTTTTCAGATGAAGCTCATTTTAATCTTGGCGGGTATGTAAACAAGCAAAATTGTCGCATTTGGGGCGCAAAACACCCGCACGCATACATTGAAAAGCCGATACACCCAAGACGAGTCACTGTCTGGTGCGAATTGTGGTCCAGAGGCATAATTGGGCCATTTTTCTTCGAAAATGAGCAAGAAGTGGCCGTTACAGTCAATGGCGATCGTTATCTGGCCATGTTGAACGAATTTTTGTTCACAAAAATGGAAGAGGAGGATATTAGCAACATTTGGTTTCAACAGGACGGCGTTACGTGCCACACATTCGATGTTTTGCGCCCTGTTTTTGAAGATCGCATTATCAGTCGCAGAGCTGATGTCGTTTGGCCACCTCGGAGCTGCGATTTGACAACGTTGGACTATTATTTGTGGGGTGCCGTCAAAGTTAAGTGTTACGCCAACAAGCCAGAGACAATTGACGTTTTAAAGGACAATATTCGTCAAGCCATTGGTGAACTACAGCTGCACACAATCGATAATGTGCTTAAAAATTGGACCGATCGTGTAGGCTACTGCATGGCCAGCCGAGGCAGCCATTTGAATGAAATTATTTTCCATTATTAACCGGAAGGATTTTACTTTCAAATAAAAAAAGATATTTGAGAAAATATTCAGTAGTTTTTTTTTTATAGCATTTTCAAAAAAAATTGTATTTGGCGGACCCTAAAGCTTCGTTGATTATCAATAGGTAAAAATAATTAGAGTTTTTAAGTTTTATTAGTCTTAAAAAAAATTACTCGATTTCAATTTCCCTCGTTTTCGGTTTATAAGACGTACCCTATACGGGTATATTGTACATAAATTTTGTTTACTTTTTAAAATATGTGCAGTTTTTTTCACTTGAAAATCAGTTTTTTCTTCTAAATTTTCAGTTTTTCTAAAAAAAAAATATGGCAACACTGCATATACACAAGTAGTCATGTGTGATATTTTAAAAATTAAATTTAATCGCAATGGTTTATCTAACTGATAAAATTTCTATAAAATATTATTGCCAATATCACTAAACACACTGTTAATTTTCAATTGATTTTGAAACTTTGAAGCACATGCTTACGCTTTTTTTGTGGTTTTTTAAGATTCTGAAGAGTTTAAAAAAAATAATAATAATTAAGTTAGTAATTAAATAACTACTCGAAGCTTGATTTTGATTTTGATTTTCATTTCAATTTCGAGATTAAATTTTATTTTTATTTTTAAAATCTATTTTTAACACTACTTAATGAAACATTTCTGAAAAAATAAAGCAAAAACAAAAACAAAAACAAAAAAAAACTTGTTATTCAAGAATACTATTCTTTTATTAATTTTTCATTTAAGTTCATTAAACTTTTTATTATTTTTAATTTATTGTTTGAATAACATCGCAACAGTATTAAAATTTAAAGTTCAAATAGAGCAGAGCCAACGAGATGTTTAATAATTATAGAAATTAATTTTTAATTTAGTTATTATCCGGAGATAGTTTGAGTAACTTATGGAATGAAATGAATAAAATTATCAGTCGCAAAATACAACGTTTTGATTAGCAATTTATTTCTTTCCTTTTTTTCAGATGTAGGACTTATATACTATAGGGGCCGCCATCTAACGTTTTTTCGCAACTAGTGCTTATTTCGTGAATGGTAACACTAAGTTCATGACTGATTTGACAGATAAATAGTTTTATCCTTCCGCTGAACGAATATGGTTGTGTATACGCTTGAACAACGCTTCGCTAAGTGGGCCTGCGATCGACTAACACAAGATGCAGATTTTGCCAAAAAAAATAATTTTTTCATTGAAAAGTCGATACACCCAAGACGAGTCACTGTTTGGTGCAGATTTTGGTCCAGAGGCATAATTATTGGGCCATTTTGCTTCGAAAATGAGCAAGGAGTGGCCGTTACAGTCAATGGCGATCGTTATCGGGCCATGTTGAATGAATTTTTGTTCACGAAAATTGAAGAGGAGGATATTAGCAATATTTGGTTTCAACAGGACGGCGCTACGTGCCACACAGCCAAAGCTGCACTCGATGTTTTGCGCCTTGTTTTTGAAGATCGCATTATCAGCCGCAGAGCTGATATCCGTTGGCCACCTCGGAGCTGCGATTTGACACCCGCTTGTGGGGTGCCGTCAAAGAGAAGTGTTACGCCAACAATCCAAAGACAATTGACGCTTTAAAGGACAATATTCGTGAAGCCATTGGTGAAATACAGCTGCACACAATCGATAATATGCTTAAAAATTGGACCGATCGTGTAGGCTACTGCATGGCCAGCCGAGGCAGCCATTTGAATAAAATTATTTTCCATTATTAACCGAAAGGATTGTACTTTCAAATAAACAAAAAAAAATTGTGAAAATATTCAGTAGTTTTTATAGGATTTTCCAAAAAAAAAAAAATTTATTTGGCGGACCCTATATATGATACATATCGCACTTGTACCGCTAAAGTGAATCAACTCAAAATCTTATAACTTTCAGTAAAGGCAGAAAACTTTTCTATTTAATATGAAATTATGTCACAAAAAGGGGTAACAAGTATATTTTTAGTTTTCCGGAAAAGTAGAGAAAGTGATGTAAAATTTTTACAGTGGGTACTCTACCGTTTTCTTGTAAAAAGTGAAAACTGAAAAATTCTGAATTAACTAAACCAAGCTAAAACAAGTGCGAAATGTATATCCGAATTCGTTCTTGAACCACAAGAAGGCACTTGAACAGATTACCTTATATCAAATATAATCTGCGCTTTGATGACGATTACCTGAAATGTATGGGTCTAGGACTAAAATACGTAAATATTTAAGTACATATGGATATATGGCAAAAAAAAAAAATTGGTGTGAGCCCAATTGAGCCCATTTATACTATTTGTCCATTATTTTTTAATAGATGAATTTATTTTGCGATTTAAGAGTCAAAGAGAAGGGGAAAAACAGTAAAATAAGCTCAAAATAAAGTGAATTCAAGAGATGTATAGCTTTTGTTGTGGACAAAAAATAGGTGTATACAAAACAACTTAAAATTTAATTAAACATTTGAACTCAAAAATTATATTTTGTAAGTCAGAGGTAAATGATATTCACCCCTATTTCGCGTTTCGATTACGTTTGCGCATTTAATTACGTTACGATCAAAAACTAGTATTCCGAAAAAAAAAAAACGGAATCGAAAGAAAAAGCTAAAGACAATAATGTTCCCAAAAGCATAGGAACTTATGATATAGAAACAGAAAAACAAACATATTGTGAAAAAATCTGTAGGTTCAATAAGAAAGCACTCACCTTTTGTTTGAATTTTTTCACTTTGTATTTAATAAAAATAAATAAAATAGTAAGAAATTTTAGCCAAACGATAAATTTTGGCCTAAGAAAACAAATATCGAAAGAATCTCCCCGTTACAAAATGAACAACTTATAACAACTTAGCTACGATCGTAATGCTGAAAACGAAAAATGAAAAAAAAAACTGAACGGATTAGAAACTTAGAATACCAGATTTACCAAACAGAGAAAATTTCGATTCGAAGCGAAATACATAATAGGGGTGATTATGAATATCCTGTATAACTGCCATTGTTTTTGAGGAAAGGTTATATTCTTCGAGGCATAGAAGAAATTAAATTACGGCAAGTCTATATCCGATTATTGTACCACACATTTTGAATATTTTAACATAATTGGTTTTTATTACTGCAAGGTTTTTAATTCTCCCCAGAGGTTATCGATTGGGTTCAAGTCGTAGGACTAACTTCATCATTCAACAACGTTTAACTTTTGTGAACTAAACCATGCACTCACAAACTTTGATGAGTGTTTTGGATCATTATCCTGTTGAAATTTCCATATCAGAGGCATATTTTCTTCAGCAAAGTGTAGCATGACTTTCTCTAATAAATCTTTGTATACAGATTTGTCCGTTGTTTGCTCTATTCAATGAATTGGGCTTATTTCATACCAGACAAGCAACTCCATATTATGACATTACCTGCTTCATGCTTGATGGTTTTTTTTTGTGTATTTTTTATCCAATTCTTTACCTTTGGCAGCCGAACATTTCTTTTAGTGTCACTCCAAAATTAAAATAAATTGTTTTTAGTTTCGTCGCTTCAAAGCATATATCGCCACTATTTCCTCCCTCTGATCCACACCAATCTCTGTGAGCCAAGGCAAAAATTTTCCTCATCTTTAAATTATTCGTTCTAAGCAGAGGGGCGTTGTGAACTATCCCACATAATATGCTTGCCTTCTGCAATCTTGTTCGCAACATTCGTGATGACACTATATTTTCGATTTCTCTAGCAATCGCCTTAGATGACTTAAATGGGTCCCATTTTTATATACTTTCACTAGCTATGACAAGGATATAGCAATGTTGATACAACGTTAATGTGTGTGTACTGTGCAACTAAGTGGCATCAGAGGACTAAATAAGAGATGGTCAAGTTAAAAAGAATTTTAATAAAAAAGAAAAATATTAATTTGTTGCTGTTGTTGCAGTAAATTATAGTCAGAAACAATGTATTCGACACAAGACAGAGCGTTTAACTTGTTATCCCTTTATTTTTTACTTCATGCCAACCAACATACTCGTTTATACGTAGGTAAGTACATACGTACGTTAGTAAAAAAAAGCGGTTTTGACGCCCTTTTTTAACATGTTGCTGCTGCTGATTCATATTATCCACCAGTTATTCAAATAACTGTCTCTGTATACGTAGTGTGGAGTAGATCGAAAAGGGTTCTTATTATAATTTTTTTTTATTTTTTATTTTTATTTTTTCTTTTTTGTTTTAAGTAAAAATTTCGGGTGATTAACATTTAATTAAATATTTTATGAAATCATCTGGCGGGCGGGCAGGCATGGTGGATACACACACGTCAATAAACTCTGTCATTATGTGAGTAGTGGAATAGATTTGGTTATTGTTGTTGTTGTTCACAACACTCTCTATATGGTAATATATAATGATATTGGAATTTAAACTATTTTTTATGAATTAATTTTTATTTCTTAATTAAATGAATGATCATTATCATTATAGTTATTATTATGTTTGGTCGTTTAACCTTGAATTTGTTTATTGACATTATGTTGTAATATTTCTATTTTTTTTTTCTTTTGTTTTTGTTTTTTTTTTGTTTTTTTTTTTTTTTTTTTTTTGTCTACTGTTTTGAACACAGAAATCGAACCAAAATAAATAAATAAATGAACGGGTGATGTTCTTAAAATGTTAATGAGCTTCAGCGAAATCAAATTAACATTTTAAATGACTGTATAATAAATCTTTTGGAGAGGTGACAGTATAAGTGTTAAGTGGTAGAAGCGCAAGCAAAACAAAACAAGTAAAACTGTTATAGCCAGTCGGTCAGGACTGACTCTATGATACGCTGGGCCATAATTCAAATTTGTAAAATAAAAGTTCATTTTATACAGCGACAGTATTCTTAATTCTAAAAAAAATTTTCATTGGAAGGGCTAGTGCTAATTACAGTATCAATTACTTGGGGTTAAAATATCTTTGGTAGAACTAATTACTGAACAGTTTTTTTTTTTAATTTCAATTTCTTACCGGTTTTCCAATAAAAGTTTATACAGCATAATCATTTTGGAAAATATCCAAGCACAAATGAACCATGAATGTACACTGTCTTACAAAAGTTTACATACACCCAAAAAAAATTATTTTTTATATAAAAGATTAATAAAAAATGCTCCAATATTTTTTATTTGCTTACATTATATTATATATTAATTAGAAAAAATAACATAAAAAATTTCAGTTTTAGTTTTTTGGTAAATTTGAAAAAATTTACATACGATCAAAATAATGGATATTAACAAGAATTAGCTTTAGCTTTTATAAAAAATATGTTTCTTTGTTTTTTCGGAGATAATTTTTTTACCACTCCTGTATTCCTTCTTCAGAGCTGAAACTGACGTGATATGACATTGCTCTATGATATTTAGATGGGCAGGTTGTGGTGGGTGTTCCAGATTGTTTTTAACAATGTTTAGCAGTCTCTTACCTGCTTTAAACTATGATTTGGATCATTATCTGGAAGCAATACAGAATTTTCACCTAAAATTTTACAACTTAGCAGATACATAGCCTTATTCATGGTGCCCTCAATAAACCTCAGCTTGCCAACTCCATTTGCTTCCATATGTGATGGTTGGGTTAATAATATCTGTTTATAAAGCCGTATTATATTTTGGCCAAACTTTTGACCGAACATCACCTCCAAAAACCATAAACTTACATTCACCAGTGAATATTACACGTACCCAAAATGTTGGATCATTTGTGTGTACTTTTAGGTACTTTTAGGCGTATTCCAAACGCTTCTTTATATGTTCAAACTGAAATTAATAAAACGTATGTAAACTTTTGTAAGACTGTGTACGTTCACTTAAAGATATATAACGACTTTGTTTCATTATTATTTCGTTAATAAAATTAAAAAATATATTACAAAAATCTTAGAAAAACGTGATTAAGAATCAGATGCCTCAAGAACATTATCGTCTATTTATTATCGTTTTGTTTTAGTGTTGAAGAGAAACTTTTTTATTAGAATAAGACAGTGTTGCCACAGATATTTAAGTTGTCTATAGAATTGTATTAAAACATAGTCCCGCTTTATTGTATTTGTTAAATGCTTTCGATTACAAAAAAGTCAAATGAAAGAAATAATTTGGACGTTTTATAAATCAAAGCTTTAAACTTTTTATCGTATTTTTTGCAAGAAGTTCACTTTTTTTTCTAATTTTCCCACATTGTTGATTCATACATTAGATCCCAAAAACAAAGACAAAAATTATACATTTACGACGTGTATTCATAGTATTAAAAAACATAAGAGTTGTTCTATAAGAGCTTAGTCTTATAATTGAGATTGATATTGCATTACGGCTGCATGTTATTCTTGAAATCTAGATGCTCAAAATCATTGTTCTGCATAAGCTCCCATCTCATGGGCATTTAATGCTAAGAAAATTTAAGGACTTTGATTTGCAGACAACGCCAGTAATCAATAAAAGGTCAGTCGATATCTAAGAAAGGATCTTCTGCAAGCCAAACAAAATACACTAAAATGAGTGTAATTTGATAAACAACGCGATTGTTTCTACTGCCAGTGGCAAAATTGCTTAAAATTAAGAGATGTGTTTAGTAAAATCACTACCTAACTGTAAAATATGTACAATTTGTCATTGACTTTATACGTAAGATTTTTTGAAATGAGGTTATTTTCGGCATTTATAAAGCGCCATATTTTTTATTCAGTAATTTCATTATTTGGCTTGGCGTGGTTACCTTCAACCAGGAAGTTTTGAATATAATTTTTTATTATGTAATATCTAGTAGAGCGAATATTGAATATTTCTAATAAAATTAAATCTAAAATAAATTGAATTTATGATCCACCTAAACAATCAAGGAGTTTAATTCGTACTATAAAAATGGGCCTTTGAAGACTGGAGTGTCTTTTTAATAATTTTAGGATGGTTTTTGCATCAGATGTCGGTACAATTATTGTGACTCTTTCGTTAAAAAATTAACTTTAGGTGGTTGTTATCGATGTACAATGATCATAAAAGCTCTTCTAATGCCAATTGCAATAATTAGATTCTTAACTGTTTTTAAAAATAGCTACACGGCTCTGAATCTAAAAAACAAGTTAAAAATATGAGAAAAAGTTTAGCAAAGTTGATGTTGACTTTTCTATGCCATCTGTGCAAATATAATGTGTCGGCGACGTAAATACGTCATAAAAGTGAAAAGAGCTTCTACGAGATAGCAAAAAAACTGTCAAGTTTTAAGTTAAAAATTATTTTGGGAAATATTGGCAAATTGGCTTGTTCCCATTATTTTTACCACCACTGTATATATACATATATGTATGTATGTATATTATATGTATATTATATACATACACATTGAATAAGTGGGAATGGCATTTCCCATACAAAGTATATATTGATTTTTGTATATCTTTGGAACGGTCAGAGGTGAAGATGCTGAATTTGGTCTAAATAACTTCGTAGTCAATTCACACCGTCAGTTGAAATATGGGCGAAATTGAATAAGTGGGTGTGGCACCTCCCATATAAAATAAATATTGATTTTTATATATCTAGAGAACGGCTATGAGTTAAGTTTCTAAACTTGGTCTAAATAACTTTCCTCCCACACAAATTACATATTGATTTTTGTGTATCTTTGGAACAGTAACAGGGGAGAGGTCTGATTTGGTCTAAATAACTTGGTAGTCAATACACATCATCAGCCAAAATATGGGTGAAATTGAATAAGTGGGTGGGGCACATCCAATATAAAGTAAATATCGCCCGTTTATATCTAGAGAACGGTTAGAATGGCAGTTTCTGAACTTGATCTTAATGACATTCCTTTATATTTTTCTTGTGAGAAATACATTTTATTTATAGGTATACAATACAAACGCTCCCAGCAGAGCGGGAAGGGTTACTCTAGTATACATATATAGACAAGTTGGTTTATTTAATTCTAACCGATTCATATTACGTTGGATTTGTTTACTCTCACTAATGGCTTTCGTTTTTTAAACAGGCGGTGCGACGCCTATACAAATATTTATTTGTCAATATCTTAAAAACGGTAAAAATAAGAGACTTTAAATTTGGCCCAAATAGGTTAGTAGTCATCAGTCACAAAGTAGACGAAATTGAATAAGTGGGCATGGTGCTTCCTATACAAAGTAATTTTTGATTTTTCTACGTCTTGAGTCGGTTAAAGTAAAAGTTTCTAAATTTGGTGTATATGACTTCGTAGTTAGTACTAATCACAAGTCAAAGAGTGGCCTGGAATCTGCCATAATGAAGTACACTCGATCAAAGCTATCCATATACATATGTATGTGTGAAAATGTGTTTTTGAATGTATGCATGTACATATATGTAAGTACGTTTTATCAAGTCTATACATATAATTCTGAATTTTTTAGCACCGTCAGGGCATAAAATGGGGAAAAAATGGTAAAAATTATAATGAAGATAGGGCCAGGATGGATGGATTTGAAAACAATTAGAACTTAAATACGAAACATTTTTTAAAACTATTAAGCAAATCATGAAACAAAAAAAATATTGTCTATTTGCTTACCACCCACCATTAAGATATTTAAATAACAAAAAATTTTCTGGCCTTTGAATAAAACTATTATTTTACTTTCAACATATCTGGCTTTCATTTAAATGCTTAAAATGTACAATTTATATCCCAAGAATTTTTTTATAACCTTTTGGAAATAAAAGAAAAAAAAACAATTTCACTAATATTGCAAGAAAAATTTTATTCGCTAATTTTAGTCTAAGTTAAGTAACTGCATTTAATTCTGAATAAAATCAGCATTAGTTAACCGATTTTCAAGATTTATAGCTTATTTTATTCTCAACATTTTAAGCTTTAATTTAAGAACTTAATATGTAAAATTTTCATTCTGGAAAATTTTTTATGACTTAAAAAAAAAATTAAAAAAAAGTTTATTTTACAACTAAGTTATGAATAACTCCGAAACTGTTGAAAATACAAAAAAATGCTATTCAGGTGATGTTTATTCCTAAACATTTGCTGGTACTTGCGTTAAAATCGCTAAAGTCGTTTTCAAGTTATGATGAAATATATTGACATCATAGCTACCATATTTTGGGCGTAAAATTTGCCATGCCCATAAAAAAAAAAATTTGAGCCCGATATATAGCTTTGTTTAAAGGATTTATTTGTTGTAGACCAATGTAAATGCTTTTGATATTAATTAAAATCGATTTCGATTATCGATTTACATTTTGCATTGAGTAGTAATCTAAATAGGACGTTTAAATTATACCAGAATCTTAATTTACAAGTTCCTTTGTTAAGTTTCAATTAATTCCTCTATCAGCCAGCCATGCCAGCTGGTTTAAAGTTTATTTCTTGGGATATGTCTGTATGTATATATGTATGTATGTATGTATGTATGTGTTAAAATTTTCTAGTCTTTTCTTTCGATGAATAACATATGCCGCGGTAAAGTACGTGCCAGTTGACATTTTTATTTAAATTCCCTTATGGGATAATGTTCATTCCATCTCAAGGAGCTTATAAGTTGATTTTATTTATTTATTTATTTATTTCAATTCATTTCATGTATAAACCACGTGGAATAGCATTACAACAATAACAATGACAATATGTATTAACAATTTTTCTTTATATGAATCATTCATACAGCTTTTATTTCATATCAAAAATAGTTCGTAATCAAGAAAAAATAAAAAAGGGGACAAAGAGGGATGAGAGATATTGAATTGGTATGAGTGGAGTACTCTATGAATACGTTTTGCAATGCTGATTATTTTTCTTTCCTTTTTTTTTTTTTTGTCATGACCATGATAATGACACAAATGTTGCAACATGCTTGTCTCTTTTTTTTTTGTAATTCATTTAAGGAATTTTGCTGTTACTGTTTATGTGTCATCTGTTCCTATCCCCATTCTCTCATGAATGAAATGGAAAAATACTTGCTTGAATGAGAATGTTCCACTCACTACAAATCAAATTAAAAGATTATAATCAAACCGTCCTAATGATGACTATCATTATGATCTTTTTGATCATAATGAAATTGTGCAAGTTTGAAAGGAATGTTGCGATGTTCGATGTACGCGCATAACTGAGATAACCGATAATATCACAACACTTTAGGATCAATGTTATTAAAATTTCTTATAAATTCATAAAAAAAGATCTCAAGGTCTTATTATACAATGTTGTGAAATCATTGAAATGGGGATGAATAATGAAATTGTTTGTTTGAAAAAAAGCTTTTGTTTTGGCATCCTTTAAAAGGTCCAACAAAATTTCGTATTGTTGAAACGGAAATTCCTTAAAAAACTGTTTGTCTAAATTTAAGAACGCAAATACATTCCTGTTTACAATATTATACAGAATTCCACAAAAAATTCTAGAGATTCATAGATTATTCTGTACACAAGAAGCAAATGCTTTGCTCATACAATGTTTATGATTGTGTTGCAAGTGTTGTTGATGATGGAATTTTGTAGGCTTCAATGCTAAGCGTTATTTGCACGTGTGACTGTATTCCTTAAATTCTGGAATTTCCTGATGTCAACGACCATTTCAAGGCTACATTTTTTTCTATTACTTGTTGCTCGTAAACAGCAGCTTATGCAGGGATCCTTTTTCTTGAAACATCTTCCTATTTCTTAGCGCTCAATTTTATAGTTTTCTTCGAATTTTCTAAACACTTAAAAGGACTTTGACCCTTTCGCATGATTTGTCTCATGTTGTTTTTTGACTACGAGTACCTATGTTCTTATGCAAGTTTCAAATTTCTAATTGTTTCTAATTGTTAAAGGAAAAAAAAAACATTTTTTTGTTGCCTTACCATTAACTAGCAATTTAGGCAGCAGATCTTATTTTGGAAAAATAAAAACATGTTTACCTTTTTCTATTATAGTTTTGATCCCTTTTTTTTGTAGTTTTTGTTGAACTGATCAAATGACAATGGCCGTTTTCAAGGATACATTTTTAAAAGTCATGGAGAGCGTGTGTAAATTTTTGAGTCTATTTTCAGTATCTTTTTTATTTTTTATTCTTAAGAAATCCTTTGCTTTTTCTTTCTCCGACGCCAGTAACTAAATTTGAAAGAATTGTAGTTGAAAAATTATTTAAGGGGTGGGTTTACAAAAAAAAAAAAATATTTCCTCAAAGGTTGATTTCAACTTCACATCACCCCTTGCGAGCCTGTATGTTCTTTGATCGAGTTATGCTTTAGCTTTAAGCTCACGCATAACAACACAAGCGAACCAGGTTCGAGCCCCAGTAGAACACATAAAGAAAGAAAATGTATTGCGGTTGCGAGTATTTAATAAAGAGGATTTAAATTAACTCCAGTTAAAGAAGAAGCCCCCTGACATTCCAGCTTATCTCTGGCGATGATGAAAAATATCAGACGAATGATGAGGAAAAACGCCGCCTACCGGCAAAAAAATTACAATGCTAAAGTGAAGATCACCACTACCAATTAGCAACAATCTTCACCAATATACAACAATATGGGAGGGAGCTACAGCAGATTAATCATCAATTTAGTTTGAAAAATCAATTTGATTAATGAAACTGAAGCAAAGCAATGGATGCTTTGTGGAAAGCTAATATGCTTTCTAGAAGAGTGATGCAGAAAGCAAAAAGCACGATAATAATAAGAAAGATGTTCTATCGAACCATCTTTTTTTTATCATTAGGATCATGCCTGCTAAGAACAAAATGTGCAGTTATTACCCCCATAATTTTTGGCAGTTTCAATACTCGCCATTCTTAATGATACAAAGTAGTAGAAACTAGTAATCTGTCTCTATGTTCAGGAACCTACTTAGGGGCAACCATACATTCATCTCGTTAGTTTTTTTCAGTTTTATATGGGCCTTGCAAGATCTTGCTACCAGTAAACATTGTATGGTAATATCATTGTGCAGTTTGTAGAATGCTTCTCTGGTCTGAAATCTTTAGTGACGGTCTGATACCTAGTAACTCTGGATAGTTCTATACCGTGTTTTGATTTTTTTTGACTCATCAGTGTATATGTTCAAAAAGAAAACGACATTTTTTATAATATTTTTGTGTATAGTTACGGTGACCATAATTCGTAAACCAAAATACAGAACAAGGAAATGTTAAAGAAACAACAACTATCAAATACAAGTAATAAAAAGATGCGCGGTGCAGTGGTTAAAGTGCTTACTTACATAACCTAGGGAAGACCATGATCTGTGGTTGCACTGGGAAAAGCTCAAAAGTAGTGTCACGACCAACAAGGAGTTCTACATAGTCCAGCTACACTGTGGGAAAGAGGACTGAAGGACATACTATACTGCCATAACATTTGAGGGATGTTATCTTCAATGATAAAACAACCATAAAAACTGGCTGAACAGCTTCTAAGATACCAGACCAGGAGTATCAGCAGATTGGTCGAGGGGTGGGAGGAGGTCGTTATCAGCAACAGTGATTACATATTTGCTTAATTTATTGTAACAACTATTCATTTTTTTTTTATAAAAATGCTACAAGTGAACGCAACATATTTATTCTCCAACCCAATAACCCAGATGTCGCATCTTTTACATACAGTTTGCGTTGTATGACATTTTATAGAGCAAGTACTTCTCATTTTTTGTCATTTAATCATTGAACAAAATAGTTTAAATAAAATTTATTGTTTTTCCTTAGCAAATGGAGAATTTGTACCAATAAAGCTTCATTTCGGTAATCTTTGCCTTACTTGAATTCAGTTTAAGAAAAAGTGAAAATAAAACAACGATTTGTCAATAATTGATCTCGACATGCAAAAAATAGTTTCTGCGATTCAGATTCGGTGATAACACCCCAGTTTAGCCTTAAAATACCAAAGATGGTGGATTTGAAAATTATTGTAAAACTCAAGAGGAACTTGCGTATGTAACTTTGATTTCAATAAACAAAAATTTTTAAGAAATTTATGTTCTTTCACTCAGAGACTATTTACCTTGGCTTTCCCCATATATCAGCTTCCAAAAAATCCATTTTGTTTACAGATTATCTCGAATTAACTTCAAGTAATTTCAAATATGTGAAACGATACATAGTTGTATCAATTACAATTTAAATGCAATTATGAATGCCAGACGTACACGTACTTTTTTTACAAACTGTACTCTAAGAATATGAAAGAAATCTAAAAAGTGCTCCCTTTTAACTACTATACAGTATGGTAATTACACAACCTCCATGCCGTTATTGCCAACACTCTAAACGATATCTAATGTATCGGGTGATTTTTTAAGAGCTTAGCGATTTGATAAAAAGAAAACAAATAAAATCTTTATTGTGTCGATAGAGCAATCTATACAATTCAATGCTTAAAGATGGTTTCATGTAAATTTTGACCACAGTTCACTTAAATGGTTCATACGCTGGGTCCAATTTTGGCATACTCTCTCCAACATATCGGCCTGTACCTTACGAATAAATTCTTCAATATTGGCTTTCAATGCGTTAAATATTGCGGGCCTGTCTCCGTAGACATAAGCCTTAACATAGGCCCACAAAAAATAGTCTAAAGGCGTTAAGTCTTACGATCTAGGCGGCCTATTAACCGGCCTCAAACGTAACATAAACTGTTCACCGAACTCGCCTCTTGGGCCATTGTTTCGGGTGTTGTGTAGCTCGTTTCACCGTCTTGTTAAAACCACATGCCAGCAAAACCCAGCTCTTCTATTTCGAGCGAAAAAAAAAATTAATCATCGCACATTAGCGCTCGTCAATGAGGCCACCGGTCCGTAATCTACACCAAAGAGTGCTTTTTTCGAGATACTCTGGCAATTCTTGCAATGCTTCTGGCTGCTCTTCACACCAAATACGGCAATTTTGCTTGTTCACATATCCATTCAAACAGAAATGAGCTTCGTAGCTGAACACAATTTTCCGATAAAAAACTTCTCAAACGGGCATGAATTTTGATAATAAAATTCAATAATCTGCAAGCGTTGTACGTTAATATGGCGATTCATGGTTAAATTATAGATGAAACAGAATATGTTCGACAGTAATATGTTACACGAAAACAGCTGAGCTGAAAAAAACAGTGTTGCCAAAAAAATTCAGTCGATATTTAATACATCGTTTTAGATGGCATCCCTAAAAAATTCTCACAAAATAATTTATGCAAATTATTTCACCGGAATTTGTACACGAACTTAAACCAACTGGTGCTTTTATAAACATGTATAAAAGTGCCTAATTTTTAATACATTTTAAAAAACAAGAGGTATTTAAATGTTAATGGAGTTCATAAATGAAAACAAAAATTCAATATTCCACCATCAATGGTCTTGTTATACAAATCAAACGCAAAAATGCAAATGACAGGAGTCTTTTTTTAATCATTCAATTCAACCCTAACTTTCATTCACAACCTTATGGAACGTTCATATTAAAAACTTTAATTAACTCAAGAAAACTTGTTCGTTAGAATAACGAAAACACGTTCATAAATCTTGTGACCTTGACTTTGACGTAAGAAAAGACATAATTCTTTGATTAAATATGCTTCTAAATACCATTTCTCTAAACTTTTTACGAAAATATGATAATAAAGTCGGTGACATGTGAGAAACCATACAAAAAAAAAATAAATAAATAAATAAATAAATAAATAAATAAAAAATAATAATAATAAAATTTAAAAAAAAATATTTTTAAAGTAATTTTATGTATTTTACGCATAATTAAAAATTCTTAACATATACTTTAGATATTTATTTGATTATTATTAATTTTTATTGCTGATTTGCAAATATTTGCCAGCCGAGATAATGGCCAACACGCGACATATTCTACAATAGATTACCAAAAACAAAACAAAAAACAAATATACAATGTTTTTCTATTAAAAAAATACAAATGAAAATAAAATAATGCTTTTTAAGAGTTTTATTGTTGTCATTTTCATTTTAGAAATTTTTCAAGGTTAAATCCAAAATGCAGCATTTCTATTTCACCAGTCTCGACATACATAAATCACTGACTTAATCTTATTAAAAATTAGAATTATACTCATACGAGTAGTCAACGTAAACAAGCACATTACCGTAATACTTGTGATAAGTAGTAATAGAGAATTTTTGACAATGAATGGTGGTGCCCTACATGTTGTGTTGTCGTTAAATCTCATAATGTTGATTGCTATGAACAAGACTGCCATGCATAGAGAGAGATTGTTTTAAATCTTTTCTAAATGACTCAAACATAAGATAAAAACGGTTAACAAAATAGATCAAATTGATCCTACATACCTGCAGAGTAAACTAAATTTCGTCAAAGTCAGTTTATACAGGCCGTTTGGGAACGACTCAACAAAAAACCTCTGTCCTAAACACGTTACAGATTCTAGTCAAATTCAAAAAATTACTGTCCAATTCCCATTTATTCTCTTTCAAATTTTCGGTTAATCTTTGCCTATACATATCCACCAAGTAGGGTGTACCCTCTTACAAAAGCATTTCATCTCAATGATGGTCACAGACTAATTCAGTACGTGTTCGAATCTTTTGTCAGCATTCCCACTTAATAAAAAACTAAAAAAAAATTTTTTGTTAAAGTATTTCTGGTACTTATTTTTCTCCCAAGGCCACATAATTTACGTCAAATCATTAAAAACGCAAGTGTTGCATCATTATTAAACAAAGAACAAAAAAAAAATTAAATTAAATTAAAGAAAAAATAATCATAAAAAGCTATACATTTTAAATAGAATATTTTATTTTTATTTATTTAATTTTTTATGCAAAAAATAATTAGAATTGCTCGCCAAGTCTTTTTTTTATGAAATTCACTAAAATGCATTAAAAATCCGAAAAATTACTTTTTTATTTATGAACTGGTTTTAAGAGCCTCTATAGCGATTGGTAAGAGTATTATGCGAAACAAAAAACAAACAAATAAAAAAGAATTTAAATTTAAATGTATGAATTGCGAAATATTAAGATTTCATTAAAAAAAAAACGATAAGAATTAATAAAATATGTATATTGATTGAGAAACGAAGCAAATTCTAAACACGTTCTATTGTGGACTGCACATGATTACCTGAAATTGCAGAATTACGAGAATTTTTTTTTTTTTTTTTTTTTGTGTTAAAAAATGTTTGAAATTTCAAATTTATAATGGAATATTCCAATACAACTCACCAGGAGAGGGAACACCTTAAATTGATGTACATCGATATGACAAATATTTTTATATAAATGTTATTTTTATTATTAGAAATTACGTTTTGTATACGAAACAGCAACACGAAAATTGTGCTCACCTGGTTACAGAAATTAAAGCAGAACTTGTTCATTAACAAAAATTTATTCGGCAGCTATTTATGAAATAATTGAATGCATATGCATGGCATCGAAATTTAGTTTTTTTTTTTTTTTTTGGGACACCAATCGTTAAGTACATAATAACAGGGGATGCGCTAGTATTCTGGAAGCTATTACTTGTAATCCCTACATTGACAAGACGTTAACGAAATCCTACCTTAATCCGAGCTCATAAACGATATGCCAGACAGATAATACAATTAAAAAAGTCTTCTACCTGAAAATTAAAAAATCCAGCTGCTTGGAGACGAAAAACAAATTTAAAAAACCTTAAACTATCTTTGATAGCTTCGCATGCACAGAGACTCTACGATGAAAAAGAAGAAGATTTTCCTGAATATCTTTTTTTTTCTTTTCTGCATTTCGGCTTAAGGCAAACATTGCTTATTTAAAAAATATTTCATGACTAGAACAGTCTAGCAGCAGACGATGCGAACAAGATATGTAGGGCTTTGATAGGATGGTAATACCACAGGACCTACTCATGCCAACGAAAAGCTGTTTAGCTTTTAACAGTTGTCTACTTGCAATGGCTCTCAAACACCAACAAAACCAAACTACCCTCGTACATAGAACTAAGCAAGCCAAAAGTATAATGCTCTTGTATATATATTCTAACTTGTTTGTTTTTATTATAATTTATTTAAATGAAAAAATACCCGCCAAATTAATTCATAAAATATGTTTTAAATTTAAATTTTTAAATTATCCAGCATTTGCTTATGCATCATCTTGTATCTCACAAGATACAAGTATTCAAACAAAAACACAAAAACAAACAAAAAACTTCTTTTGATTATCCCAAAACAATTATGTATGAAATTGATGTTTTTTAATGTTTTATAAGACAATTAAAAAAAAGTTAAACCAGAGCAACAACTGAAACAAGTTGAAAATGTTGAAATTCTTTTTAACTCAATTGCGATTTCGTTAATTTATAATTAAATTTATTTATAGCAGTGGCCTTGAAAAAGTGAAATGTTGTCATCATCATCATTGCACAAAAAATACACGTATAAACATACCTGTATACATACATATGTACATACATATGTCGATACATACATGTATATTATATTCTATTGTGTTGTGTATAATGATAGAAATAACAAAAAATATAAAATTGTATCCACATACAAAAAATATATATAAAAAAATGAAATTTTTAAATGATCAAAATTAGTAAACGAATTATATGATTAGACAGGCAGACGTTTTAAACCGACAAACGAAAACAAGTCAGTCAGTATAAGAACGAGAATAAGTATTTTGATCATTTTTGATAATCATTACTGATTTGAAATCAAATATTAAAATTGTTGCCTTTTTTATTAAAAAAAAAAAAAATTTATACATACTCGTACATATGTATGTATTTATATAATAGAATAATATCGTACGAGTATATGTATATACATATGTACATATGTATGTATGCATTTGTGAATATACTCGTATATGTGTATTTTAAAACAATAAAAAAAATAACAAAATGCAATAATTAAAGTTTATTGACACTGAAGAAACATCATTTTAGACAAACACTTTATAAATTTTTATTATTATAAAAATAAAAAATCAACAATTAGTTTATTTTTAAATCAAAATTTTTAATAAAATTTGCCTCTGTCACGTATGGTACGTATGACAAGTACTCATAGATACTGTTTCATTTGGTTTTATAAAATTTAAAAAAGTCTACATTCAATTGTGACTTAAAATAACGCCATAGTTGCAACACAACCAACCAACCTTATGGGCAACAATGGCATACGGTAACGTCATAGCCGACCAATTTGAGTTTGGTTGTCTCGACTATGGTTACGGTTATGACGTTATGTTAAGTCACGTCTAATTGGACCTTTAAAAAAATATGAGGCGTTTCAATAATGATAATTTCCATATTGTATGTCACACCTTATTTAACCTTCATAAGGTGTACGGGTCAATTTTGAGCCATTTTTGGAGAAAAACATTTTTTTTTGCATTTTTGCAAAAATATATATGCAAAGACATTAATTATAAATTTTTTACACTTCAGGTGTTCGGGTCAATTTTGACCCAGAGCAAAAGTTGTGAATTTGTGTTATTCTGAATAGCACAATTGGCAACAATTCGAGAATAATGAGATCTTAAAAAAGGACGAGGACAGTGATCGATTAGTTTTAGATAAGTTTGAACCCATATCTGAATTGTGAAATAAAGGGCCTATTGGCATATTGCCCAAACATCGATGAGCAGCTGGTGGTATTTATAGGAAGATGCTTGTTCCGATTACACATAACTTCAAAACTATATAAATATGACATACAATTTTGACCGCTTTAACAATTTGCTAATTGTTACCACCATAATATATAGGCAAAGATATATGAACTATGGCTGCAAGAAACCGAAGTAGGTGTATAGTTCACGATCTTGCAGTTGGTCTGAGACATCGCAATGAACATTTTTAGAAAATCAAGTGAATGTAGTAGGAATTGCACTTAAAACTAAGATTAGCCACTGAAGCCCACCCATCCCCCCGATCTTCCCGCTTACTTCTGGCGATTATAACCAACATCAGACGAATAATCAGGGAAACATGCCACCAACTGGGAAAAAATTACACTTATGCAGTAAGGATCAGCACCAATTAGCAAGGATTTTTACCACTATGCAAAATCTTATGGAGAGAGCTACAGTGATCAATTTGATTAAAGAAACTGAAACAAAGCAATAGATGCTTCATGGAAAGCAAATAAGCTCTCTAGAGGAGTGATGGAGAAAAAAAAAACCGCCACAGATATTGCCAATAAAAGACGTATTTGTATTTTCGTAATTTTTTCATCATCTTTTCATATATTTGAATAAAAAAGAAAAAAATAGTATGTGATTCTTATCAGTACTTTTTATTATAAGTTGTGTCATATTATACTAATTGGCTGAGCAACATAAAAGATATATTCGCTTACAATGGTTCTATATTATTTACATTGGTTAACCATGGCTGGAACAAAAATAGTTTGCAAAACGTCAATTTTTTTTAGAAAATTTCGGTTTGCAACTTACCACGGCTTGTACAAAGTACTGAAAAACATTACCAAGAGCATAATTTTTGAAATAAATTGCTCAAGAACAAAGCGATAATACTAAACATGATTAGCAGCCTTCAATTTTAACCAAACTCGAACTGGGCTAACGAAGTCTCTGCCAACTATACTCCAAAATAGTCAATAAATCACCTCTAGTGGCAAAAAATGTATATGCAAACAGCACTGTAATATAATTATTTTATGTAACAATGCCAATACCTATATTGCTAGAATTAACTCTTTTACCTCACTGTACTGCTACATTTACAATAAATATTAATAGATATACTTACATAGTGGATAGATAAAGAAAGCTTTAACTGTTTAACTCTACACATGCTTGATTCCATTTTTTTTCAATGATGGTTTTTATTGATTGCGAAGAGATAAAGAAATATCGTTATTTAATATGATTGGATGTACTATGCCCACTTATCCGATTCCGCCCACTTTATAACTAAGAAGTCATTTAGACCAATTTCAGAACCTTTCAATCTAATTGTTCTCTTGGTACACATAAATCAATATTTATTTGTATGGGAGATGTCACACCCACTTATTTTAATTTGGCCCATATTTCAACTGATGATGTGTATTGCCTACGAATTTATTTAGACCAAATTCAGAACCTTCCACTTTTGCCATTCCAAAGATATACGAAAATTAATGTATTGTCCAAGACGTTGTTTGCACCAAATTAAGAAACTTTTACTATTACCGTCCACTATTACACACCCACTTTTTGACTGATGATTTGTATTGTCTTCGAAGTTATTTAACCCAAATTTTGAAACTTTCGCCATAACCGTTTTCAAGATAGACGAAACTCAATATTTACTTTGTATTGGAGGTGCGACTCCTACTTATCCACGTTTTGAGTGATTTTTTGTACTATCTAAGAAGTCATTTAGACCAAATGCAGAGCCTATCATTCTAATTGTTCTCCAGATATACAAAAATCAATATTTAATTTGTAAGGGAGATGCCCACACCCACCATTACCAAAGATATACAAAAATCAATATTTATTTTGTATGGAAGGTATTACTCCCACTTATCCAATGCGGCACAATTTAGGCTTATGATTTGTATTTGACCACAAAGTTATTTGGGCTTAATTTAGAGACTCTTACTATCACCGGTTTCAAGATATAGACATATAAATACAATTTTTATATATACATGACACCTCTCAGTTGAATAATTATGAAGCCACGCACCAAATGAAAGCTTTCTATATGCATAGGCTTTTTATACACAAAGTTTTAAAAATATTTTCTAACTCACACAAGGTTTAAATGACGTAACAAATTTCGTTTTCAAGTAAAACTTATTAAACACAAAAGTGGTTCACTCTAACGCCAATTACTCGCGAACCAATGAACCCACAAGAACCTTATATAGATAAATTTCTCTGTCCTCCTTCCAATAACCTATTTTCCTAGTACCAGCTCAATGCACTGCATGAGTAGGGGCCATCCCCTGGGTGCTGGTCTTATATATAAAAAAAAAACCTTGGTATTGGGCTTACCTTTCGTTTAAGGGCTTAAGGTAGGATCACACGATATTCGTAATGCACCAATAATTAGTCTATTTTATATGTCAATCGTGTGATTATACAATTTATTGGCTCATACGGCAACTCATAATATTACTATGCTAATTTATCCCGATCAAATGCAACCTTGGTGTGACAATCGTATGAGTGCCTTAAAGGTAATCATGTACCAAAAATACACCAATATTTATTGTATTCTTGTGCGGCAATTGAAGAAAACAATAGTCACCCATTTTAATTTTTTAATTGATTTCTTTCTGAAAAGACACTTCTTTGTACGGTATTTGTAATTGTCATCCCTTAAACACAAACTTTTTTTTAATTTTTTTTTTTATTTTTACTTTTTTTTTTATCAATCGGACACACGATAATCAAAGCCGATGAAATTTTTTTTTTTTAGGGAACAAATCATTTTTACTTAAGAGGATTAAATATAATTTGTAATTATATTCCAATTTAAATAAATAAATATTTTAGTGAATTAATTGTCATATGCAATATCAACGCGCCCTTCTTGTGATCCAATTCTTGACCCACACACTTCCTCATTTCTTTTTTTTGTGTTATTTTTTAAATATTTAGTTAATCACTAAATGAGCTCAATATAAATAAAGAGGACTCTATTTTCTTTTTTAAAGAACGAATGATTTTGAATATCAAAAAAAAAAAAATTAATTTACCACAACAGCTGATTCACAGAGTTGCCGTAAACTAGAACAATCGTGTGACAACGTTGGGACAATTGTTGACAATACATTGTTTCGCGCCAACTTGTATCAATAAATTTTGTATAAAATAAGACAACCGTGTGAATACAGAGTTTTTAATTGGGACAATTTTATCATGAATCACAATAAAAATTGTATCATATTGGTGTATTTGAGGCAATCGTGTGATCCCAGCTTAACAAATTTAAATCAGTTGCCACATTTCAGAGAACATCGCATCAACGACGCATTTTATAGTCCTCTTTTATATATAAATTATAAATTATTATTTGCTATTTTTTCACCTTCTAAAGGTTAAATCAGTCCAGTGTTGAACTTATGTGGTTATAAGGTTCACTTTTGATTAAATGGATAAGTCAAGAACCAAATTTAAGGAAAATTTAATGAGAGACCATGAGGTTGGATTAGATTCAATTGGCAATTTGGTCATATTGTGTTACCACGTGCCATCCATTAAACAAAAGTCCCTGCATTTAATAGCCACATATTGATGACAGTCACCGATGCTTTCAATATCTCCATATCCAGAAACCCAATTAAGGATAACTATCGAATATCTGGCTATCTTGTCCAGAGACAGCTTTTATCAAAAAAAGCCGATATGTTATCTACTCGTTTATTAATTCTCGAAGAATATTTTCATTTCTGTAATGCTTTTTATTCACTCATAGAGTACTCTTCCTCACATCATACATATCTTATACGTATACTATTTGAGTTATAAAAAGGTTTTTTTAGTTTTAGTTTTATAAATAAAAAAAAAATAGTTTTGGTTTTTACCAATGGCTGCCATTGACGTCACTGCAACGGTTTTTATATTCGAGTTATGTGCAGTTGAAAATGTAAAAAAATGCAAAAACCTTCTGAAATATATGTATGTACGTACGCATATATAAAAAATGAAATAAGAAACTATGTTTTTTTTTATTTTTTTTAGATCTGTTTTATATCTTTTATACTTCTTTTTAATTTTTTTAGAGAAGTATTTGCATGAAGGCTGTGTCATTGACCTCAAATGCAAATTGTTATTAAATGTCTTTGTTTCGAATAGTTATTCTTTATTTTTATTATGATTATACGAGAATTTTTCTTTCGTTTTTTTTTATAAAAAATCTTTTTATTAACTTCCGCATGCATAGCGTTTCGTCGTTGGCTATTTAAAGTCTTACATCGTTGCTTCATTTTAGTTTAGAAATAATTAATTTTCATCTCAATTATATTAATATTTCAAAAAGTGCTCGAAACCAAGTAATACCGGGTGGAATCTCATTAAAAATATGCTCGTAATTTGTATAATTTTTAGGGTATAAATGAGGTACGTGTATACAACAACTTTCACTTTTGAAGAGTGAAATGGTTAATTTTTAATATTTCATTTTAATGGAAACAATTTTTTTTACGGTCAATGGCAATAGGATTACAAAATGCAATTGGATAAAGAACAATAGTTGCAAGAAATAAATAAATATTTAAAAAGGTAAAGGAAACTAGTAAAAAAAATAATCAGTCCAGCCGAACTATAAAATACCCCTACAACAGAAATGTATATAAAAGTTTTGGATAAAAGTTGTAGCCACGGTCAATTATGGATTTAATAATAATAATTCACATAACATTACATGGAGGAACAAAGGGTTTTATACTCATTTGAAGCCAGTTTCGAACGACAACTGCATTAAAGAAGTTATCAATAGTAATTATATTCATAAACCAGTTGCTAGCTAATGTTATGAGGTAATACCGCTGTAGAAAAATTGTTTTCTTTTACAGATGGTCTGAACTGGTATATTACAGAGAACTTCTTGATACCTACCTGCATGGCATCTTGAAGAGCTTTTTAACCGATCAAAGCTTTATATGACACTTTTTTAGATCAAATTTCGTTTTATTTACCTTAATGTTACCGTCTATTTACAAGTTATTTTTTTTAATTTTTTTTAATTGGATTTTTTTCTCCGTTACACCTCTAGGGAATATATCGGCCTTCCACAAAACATCATTACTTTGTTTTAGTTTCAGTAATAAAGATGATTTTCAAGTATATTATTAATCTACTGTAGCTTGCCTCCATATGATTGTGTGTAGTGGTGAAGATTCTTGTTAAGTTGTTAAGTTGTGGTAGTGATCCTTACTTAGTTTTGTAATTTTTTACCAATAGATGGCGCTTTATCCTGATCATTCGTCAGATGTTTGTTATCATTGGCAGAGGTAAGCCAGAAGATCGGGAGATTTTTTAGATTTGTTAGTCTTTTTATTAAACACATCGAAACCGCAATTAAATTTTTTCGTCATGTCCTCTATTGGGATTTGAACCTTGGTCATGCCACCCAAGATGTAATTATGACAGAACTATTTTTATATAATTCGGCCCAAATTTGTTCTAAGTCCACTTAAACTAATTTGAAGTAATATTTTTAGTATACAGTGATGAACTAAATTATTGGCACAGTCAGCTCTTTCAACTTCAAAGGTGATTTAATGTTCTTATTAAAGTGATTTTTAGATCAACTAATATATTTATTTACTAGATAGAATGATAAAAAATGCAATTTATTTCATTCCAATAATGTCATTACATTGCCTATTAATACAGAAAAAAGCAAAATACTTCATTTAATTGAACGAAATTATTGGCACATTTTATTAGAAGGCTCTGTTCTTTCTCCTACTCTTTTCCTAATATTTCTTAACGACTTTCTTCTTCTCACTTCTAATCCTATCTACTCTTTTGCGGATGACAGCAACATTTGTCACTCATATTCTTTTGATCGTAGACCGAGCATTTTGGAGGTTGGAGTAAGAAGGATGAATATGAACGTCACACTGACAAGTGACCTGTTGAAGGTCTCCGAGTGGGGTCGTGCGAACAGGGTCGATTTTAATGCACGTAAGACTCAATGTTGTTTTTTAACACACAGGCGTGGTGGTGTGCTGTCATCTATGTCGATGGGTAATGTGGATATTGAGGAATTAGATGCTCTTGATGTTCTGGCATGAGAATTCACTGTGACGTTCGTTGGAATGATCACATATTTCAAGTGTCGAAAGAAGCATTCAAGTGCCTTGGTTGTGCCTTGGAATACAACTCTCATGTATGGGGCGGTGCTTCAAAGTCTATTTTGGAGCTTTTCGACCGCGTACAGGAGAGGGCGAAGATGCTCATCAATGACGGAAGGTAGCCAACTGTATCGATTCATTGGAGCACCGTCGCAATGTGGCGTGTGTTTCATTGTTCTATCGGTACTATAACGGAATGTGTTCTAACGAAATTAAGGAATTAATTCCTGAAAATCATATATTTTTACGTAGTACTCGTATTTCTCGTAGAGCGCATCCTTTTATAGTTGATTGTCCAGTAAATCGCACGACGCATTATAGGGAGAATTCGTTCTTTGGTCGCACTGTTCGGTTGTGGAATAATCTTCCAGCGAAAGTATTTCCTGCCACTTACGACATGAGTAAATTTAAATCTAAACATCTAAACACTCCCTCTGTCCTTCTTCCAATAACCTATTTTCCTAGTACCAGCGCAATGCACTGCATGAGTAGGGGCCATCCCCTGGGTGCTGGTCTTATAAGATATTGGTTATAGCGTAAAAATTAATATTAATAGCGTTTTATTTGCTGACAAATAATGTTACACTTCGTTTGTTCTTCGCCATTAAACATCGTCAAAAACTAAGAAATACCATCAATTTTTAAAAGCAAAAATTTTTGAGATAAACACAGCAGCCTTTCTTTGTATTAATTTTTTTTTTTTTTAACGAACACAAAAAAGTAAAGGCAACAAAGTGCAACATTTTTTTTTACCGAAAAGAAAAAGTTATAAGTTGTTAATCGTTTTGTTTTATAACTACAACCAGCTATTTTGGAATAGAATTCAAGAACTTTTTGGCGACCTCTGCCCCAATATTTTGCAAATTTTCGACGAATATCTGCTCCATTTCATACTTTTTGTTTAATGCCCGCTTTTTTAGTTATCTATCAAACTATTTCCACAAATTCACTATCGTATTTAATGCTGCCACATACGCCTAACATGAGCCAAATGTTAAAGTTATTACGTGTAAGAAAGCGAACTACGCTGGTAAATTTAATTTTTTGAGGTTTTCTTTTAAAATAGTCAAATATTTTATTTTGTTCATAATTTCGCCAATGAATAAAAGCTCGCCAACCACTGCAGTGGGAACTTATCACACCTTAACGACCATGTTTCACAGTTGCAGCATGGTTACGAATTTTCTAGCTAAGTATTTGACTTTGTCCACACAATTTGGCGGTCAGTGAGAGATTTTAAACTTGCTTTCATCTGAGAATATCACTTTGCCTCCAAAATCATTTGGCTTATTTAACTACCTTTTGGCGTATGCTAAACACTGTTTTTAGTTCACTAATGTTATAAAAAGTATTTTACAATGCAATTATATGTTGTTTTATACAGTATCCTTCGGACCGTAAATTCAAAAAAATCTTTTCTTAGCTATTGTCTAATCTCAGCAGAGATCAGTGTTGGGATTATTTTCAAATTCACTTTGACTTTTCGGACTATCTGGGTACAATCACAGCTGCTTAAAGACTTAACCGGCCTATATGCATTCCACTTTCGAAGGCTTAAACTCCTTTGAAACACTACACATTGCTTCGAATGAAAATCCGAATTCTACAATCTCAACATAATACAAATATTTTTTGAAAATAAAAGTATTGTTACGAAAATAAGATTGGGAACCTCTGCGTTTATTACTTCGCCAAAATAAATAAACAAAAGCTGCAAGAACAACTATACGTGCTGTTTACAAATAAATCTACAACAACAAACATTAACAGATTTAAAGTAAATAAAAATAACACGCCAACAACAATAATGAAGCAGCAAAGAAAACAAGTAACAGACAATAAACAAGCAACAACAGAGCTGAAAGAGGTAGATATTTACTTACGCATGGCTACAAAAGAACTAAAAAGAAAGAAATGGAATCTACCTGAAATATCGAGAGGTTCGAGAGTTTTCGATTGATTACTTACTCAGCCACATAAAAAGCACGTCGATGCGAACAAGGATCAGTTTTTAAGTTAAGTTAACACAGCGAAAGTTATAACTACAATCGGGTTGGAAGATCTTTAGGAAGAAAGAACTGTCGAGTAATTGTTGTTGTTTACAAAGTTGTAAACAGACAGAGTAATTAAGAATAAAAATTGTTATTGCCTGTAAAAAGATTACAAGCAGTGGTGCACATAACTGTGTTGAATAAAGGATTTTTAATTAAAACCAAACACAAAATTTGTTTATTTTAACTACAATCTACGAACTCATAAAAACACGTTTTTAAAAAGGTAGAAAGGTAACAATATGATATGCAAATTGCGAATTTGTAAATTTCGCCAAAAGTGGACACAAAGTCGCCATAGTATATATTTTATTAATTTTTATTTAAAACAGTGTAGAAAGTGTATACTGTTTACATTATAATATTATTCGTTTTTCGACTACATTTCATGAGAATTAACACTTTTTCAGAAGGTGCTCAAAAAATGAAAAAGGCTGCCATATTATACTACTTACATAAGAAAAGTTTTTAACTGAAATGGTCTTAAATACATCATGCTTAAGAATTTTATACATAAAAATACCGATGTCGCCAAACTGAAAATTACGTCGCCAAAATTAATTAAATCACCACGTTTGGTGAGAAATCGCCAAATCTGATAATCGTGGTGTTACCTTCTGCTTTTTAGCTACAGTGACTTTGTTTACTCTGACATATGAAAACTGTTTAATTAAGTAGTGTATTAAGTGGCTTATTTTTGAAAAAAAGTCGCCAGATCCATGAAATTTTGTGAATTTGGCTAAGTGTGCAAGTAATTTAGTTCAGTGAAATTTGGTAATTTTTTTCTTTTATTTATAAATCATGCGATAATATTTTTGGAATGAAACATAGTAACTTTTGTGAGAAATTTATCATTCTATCTATTGAATATGTTAGTTTATAAAAAAATCTCTTTAATATGGTCATTTAATTACCTATGAAGCTGAAAGGGGCCACTGTGCCTATAATTTAGTTCATCACTGTATATATTTTTAACATGTTAAACACAGTGGTAGAGAAGACAAATCTATCTGGATGTAGCTCATCTAATTGCCAAAGGAATTAAGGACTTTTTTTTTATTTTTTTAGCAAACATTTAAATGGATCAATTCCATATAATTTTAGCTGTGTTCTTGAGAGAAAACGATAATATAGCAGGCATTACGTAAGATACGGGCACATTTATCAAATATTTTACGAACAAAAAAAAAAAAAACGTAACCATTCCTTTATAGAAATATTTATTTTAATTTTGTAAATTGAAAATTTAAATATTTTTTGATACTATTATTTGTTTTTAAATATTTTTTTTAAGAAAGTTGGCATAAAAGAAAATGTTTCAATAAAATAGTAGTTACGTTTTTTTGACAAATGTGACCGTAGCTTAAAAGCAGGCAACTTGTAACTTTTTTACAAGGTTAACGTAGACAGAAACGAGTACTCAGAGGATTATGTTTTATTTTTCAGAAAGTCATTGGTTCTGAGCCGATGGACTGTTATTTTAAGGTACATATGTATGTAAATATTACAAACATCAGCTAAACCCTTCGACTAAAAGCATTCAGTGAAAGAACTTGTTAGACAAACCGAAACACAATTAATGCTCGTGCCCATCGAATTATTTGAGTTTTAAACAATTTCGCTGATAAAGCTGATAAAGTAACCAGTTTCAAAACCAAAGAAAAAACAAACAACTTTCTGGCACGTGCAACACCAATAGCCCTTTTCTTTCATAATGCAAGTAGCTGATAAGTCTGAATTATTTTTATATAAAAAAAATCAAATGCATTCAACAAGTTTACCTACATTTGTTTTCATATATTTTATTCATTTTTAATCTTTAAGAAATAATATTATAAACGAAATGCTATGACTTCATTTAACTAATATACATACATATGTACGTATGTAGTTTGTGTATTACTACTACTCTCAAGTGGTAGAGTATTAAAAATGTCATAAAATAGAAAATATTAATGGAAAATAAAATAAATAAAATAAAATAAATATATTAAGAATTACATATATTTAGTCAGTGCGTAATTTATATTGCAACATACATATACCAGTTAGCATCGCTTGTTTATATGTAATTTGAAATCTAAATTAAACAAAAGTTGATAACGACTTTAGTATACTCTACAAGAATGAGTTTTTAGGCTTTAGCGTAGGTGGTGGTACACACTATTTAAACTCTAGCTTTTCCAGAGCCAGCGTTGCCAGATGAGCAGATTTATCTGTATTTTGCGGATTTTTGCTTAAAAAATCAGTTTATAAATTGTGCAGATTTTGCAGTTTTTAGCGTTTGCGTATTTCGCTTTCAATTTTGTTATTTTAATTACAATTACTGAAGTAAGAATTTTCCCCCATTTACTGTGGTGATCTTTACTTGTACATTTTTTTATGCGACCAGGTAATTATCCCTTTTTTTTGACCATTGGTCACAAAGGAAAGAGAGAAATCACACAGTGTGTGGTAGTCATCTTTAGCTCTAAGAAAGTTGCGTTTTTCTGCGCAATCGTTTTAGAAATATAAATTTTTTGACAAAAGAACAGTTGGATAACATACTATACTACGTAGATAGATACATATGTACGTACGTATGAGTTATATATCTGATAATCTCGGTATATCTCGGAAACAAAAACTAACCTAAAAAGCGATTAGCATCACTGGATTCAACCTACTTGTATCCGGTTTACTCGCCGGGTGCAAAGTTTGTCGGGAAAAAAGTGTCAAAATTAAGTGTCATTATATTATTCATGTATTTAAGTATGTATATCACATTTAATGTGTTATGTTTGAATAAAAAATACACTATGAAATAAATTATCCGGAATGTTATGTAAACCGATATCGATTGAAATTGAAATCGAATGAAACTTCAAATATTTTTTTTTAAATTCACTAAATTACCTTTCAAATAACTTCTTTGATTACCAAAAGCTTAAAATGATTGGCGTATGTGTATATTTTTTTCTACTTTTTAAGTAAAAATATACATATGTACGCACCCTATAGTATTTGGTAGCTAATTTCCCCCAATAACAATTTTTTAATTCGTTATTTATATTTTGTAGGCCATATTCATTTTAAATTTAAATTAACCAATCCTTTAGAATCTTTGACGTATGATTTCTGTTGTTGCCTTGTTGGATGTACCAGTATCCAAAAAGGCCCATTTTGTTCACAGATTGGCTCGAATCATCTTAAAATGTGTTCGAATATGTGAAAGGATCCATAATTGGATAATTACCAACCCCAGTTGCGGATATGCAACGAATTCGCCATAACGAACCATAACGAACGAAATTGAAAACTTACTAAGAAGAATTCGCTCTGCTCATTAGATTTTTAATTTTTTCGAACTAACAAACCTTTAAGTGAATAAAAATTGTCTTTAATTGCTCATGTAGCATATCAATAATAAATAATAATTTATTTGCTGATAACGGACTTACTATTTATTACGCACGAGGCAGCATTAAAATTCATTTGTTTTTAACAAAAAAGAAAAAGAAAACAAACAAAAAAATACTATAAAATGCACTCCATCGCAGTGAAACGGTAAAGGGGAGCGGTATGGTTTCACTATTTATACGAGAGGCGAGCAAAAAATTAAAATTAATATGATAAGCAAGCCCCCAACAAAAAACGAGAGAGTAAGAGAATAAAAGCGGACAAGAGTCTGCGAGCACGACTTTTGTATAGGAAAAAATGTAAACAGAGAGCCAATAGTGGTTTGAGTTTATTTTTATTATTATTTTTTTTATTTATTGTTTGTTTTTTAATAATAATATTAAACAAAAACAACAATAACAATGATGAATGACAAGAAATCATAATAAAAATTAGAATATTTTCAAAAACTCATGAAACAAGTTGTATCAAACATGTTGGGTGTGTCTTTGAAAAAAAAAATAAATAAACGAAGCTTAGCTTTATGAGTGCGTTTAAGAAGAAAAAAACACAATATTTTCAATGAAAAGAATCAGAAGACCGGTTTGAAGGTTTCCCACTAAGCGACTCTTATTTCTTCTTCTTCTTTTTGCGACGCTCTTACGATCGCATTTACGCTCATTTACTCAAACATGATTTTAAAATTGAAATGTTTGTCGTTTTTCTTTTTGTTAGGGGAGCTCGTAGCGTAACCAAATTGAACTCACATACTGAAACGTAGGTTTAAGGTTTGCTAAGAATGACTTGTGCTTAGATCGAACACTTCGCACGATCACCGCGTACAACATCGGTCGTGTGGTCGGTTGTTATAAAAGTCGCAAGGACATAACGGCGAGACATTAGTCGAAATCTATAAACGCAACGCGCGAAGTCGTCTACTCTTAATACTGCGTAAAATAAGAAAATAAATTTTAATTCAAAAAAAATAAAAAAAAATAATTTTTCGTGAATATTTAGGCAAAAACAAAATTGAGGATATAAATAAAATATTGAAAAAAAATTTTTTTTTTGAATAATAAAAATACAAACTATTGTGAAAATGTGTGCCTAACTTAAAAAACTATAAAAAAAATTTACGAATTTTAAAAACCTGAAAAACATTTTTTTTTAATCAAGCAGGATAAAGACTTTGAAAAAAAAACAATGAAAACTGTATAGAAAACAAATGAATATAAAACTAAATTAAAAAAAAACTAAAATACAGGCTAAAACTAAGAAGTGTGAAGAAAAAAATAAATAAATAAATTTGCTAAAAAATTAGTTAAACAATATTTTTTGTTTGTTGTAAACGGCTTAAAAATGATGAACGATTCATATTTTATAACATTTTTGGTGCGCCAATTCAAGACAAATGACATGCAACACTTATTGTTGGTGTTTATCACAATCCTGACGGCCATTAGTTTTTTGCAATGGCTGGTAAATTTATATCGTGAATTGCGTAAATTACCACCTGGTCCATGGGGTTTTCCAATTATCGGTTATCTCATGTTTATGGGCAATGAAAAACATACGCGTTTCCTGGAGTTGGCTAAAAC
Source organism: Wohlfahrtia magnifica (assembly GCA_023159175.1). Taxonomy (NCBI): domain Eukaryota; kingdom Metazoa; phylum Arthropoda; class Insecta; order Diptera; family Sarcophagidae; genus Wohlfahrtia; species Wohlfahrtia magnifica. The sequence continues at coordinate 3,619,032 of JAKWBJ010000060.1, forward strand.
ATATGGTTCTCTATTCTCTACACGTTTGGGTAGCCAATTGACGGTAGTGATGAGTGATTATAAAATGATACGTGAATGTTTTCGCCGTGAAGAATTCACCGGCAGACCAGATACACCTTTTATGCAGACATTAAATGGTTTTGGTAAGTTCATATTTAAATTTATTTATTTTTTTTTTAAATTCTTCCAAATTCGGCTTCTTGGTAGTAAAATAAAGGTTTTAATAGAATAAATCTGTAGGAAAATATCATATTATTGAAAAAAGGTTTTCTTTTTGCACAAATTTAATAGAAAACGAAAACTGACAATTAAAATTAAGCTCTTAAAACTAAAAAATTAAATTAAATTTTAAAAACTGAAAAATAAATTTAATGTAAATTAAAAAATTAAAATTTGATTAGAAAGTGTTTTTAAAAAAAAATTAAGAAATTTTAGAGATAAAAAAATTTTACAATTTTTAAACGGCATCTTAATAAACACAAAATATTTTTAATAAATATTGCGACCCATATAAAAATAAAAAATTCGATTTGTTTACAAATAATAGTTAAAAATTAAAAGGAGTTGCTCTAAAGCTAATTTTAAACACAGAAAAATAAAAATAAAAACTTTTTTTTAAGGTTAATTTAAATCCGAATTTCAACTAAAAATCTTGAAATGGTTTTATATTTTTTTATTAATTAATTAGATATAAAATTAAATTATTGGAGGCATATAGTTTTGTTTTTTTTTTTTTTAATCTACACGTATTACGAATTAAAAACTTTTTTATTGTGTTTAAAGTTTCTGAAATAAATAATGAAATAATTTATTTTTCATTATTTTTTTTCCCAATTATTATATTGCCATCAAATGTGCAAATATTTATATGAAAAATAATAGTAATAGTTTTGCTCATTAAAAGAAAATTTACATTTCTGTTAAAACGTTTTGTTTTCGAAACTTAAAAAAATTAAACATTAATTTCATTTTAAAATCTTACAAAACATTATTATCAGCCATCACAAAACAAAATCAAAAAAAAAAAATTCTGCATTCAACGTAATTAAAAAAAAAAATATGATTTTTGGTTTTTTTCCTTGATCAGTGAAGTTATTTATTTATTAAAAAAATTAACAAAAAATAATCACGTTTTTTATAGTGTTGTTTTAAAAACAATTAATTTCTTTCACAATTCGCATTTTTTTTCTCGCTTCTTTTACTTCTCTGATAAAGTTTTCTTTTTCGTTTTTTTTTTTTTTTTTTTAATAAAAATGCAAAAAAAAGTGGAGGAATTTTTTCCATGTTTCTTTATTTTGTTTAATTGTTTGCATTGCAAGAGTATAGTAAATATTTTAATAAGTAGGTTAAGTCTGTGAGATTTTATGAAAGAAAGAAGAAAAAAAATGTTTTCGCATTATTATTTATTTTTTATATTTTATGGTCAATAATTGTTGGAATATATTTTTTTTTTGTATAAAGATTGCATTAAAGAGGAGTAAAAAGAAAAGGAATAAGAAAAATAAATTTTCAAGATAATTGTGTATTTTTTTTTTTTTTTTTTGGTAATATAACCACCATAAAAGATAAAAAACGAATTTATAAGAAAAAAGGGTTTTTGTTTACTTACTTTAGCAAGAAGCCTACCTCAATTAAAAAATAAATGTGCAAAAATTTAAGAAAATATGGCGAATTTAATGAGTAATACAAAGAATTGTTTCTTTTTTTTTTTTTTTTTTTTTTTTTTTTTTTTTTTTTGTTAACCAAAAAAACCCACGTAGCCGTACAGAACTAAATCCAAAACAACATTAAATTACAAAAAACAAAAAAAATAAAAAATAAAAATAACGTTATTTTATTTAAAACCTTTATAGCTTCCAAAAAAATATATATATAAAGATACTGTTGTTCTGAGCTCAATTAGCGACAAAAATAAGTTGGAAATTTCAGTTTTTCGGTATAGCACGTGCCTCAGTGTACGCATTTAATAAAACTTTTCCTTTTGTGTCCAAAAATAAAAACTTGTACTTGGCGACCCATAGTTAGTATGTGGTATTGCTAGTTTTCCATAAAAGTGTATCAATATATTGAAAAATTGACTTCATTTTCGTGTTCAGATAGTCGAAAGTTTTGCGCATTACCGTGCTAACATTGGTAATAAAAATGTACATATATCAGCATCACAGCACTGCATTATCGCATTTAGCGCTTTAAAACAACCTAAATTCACATTCATTTGATTTCAAAATTTGTAAATGCAAGTCAAAGATAGTGCTGCCACAAATTTATATACATTAATAGCGCATCATTCTATTTTCTGGATTAAACATTTGCCGTCGTGAAGCAGCGCAGTGATGCATTTACGAACAGGCCCATAAGTTAACAACCGCTTTGCATTCCTTATTATCTGATATGAAGTGTTTAAATGAAAGTCAAAGAACATACTCGTACTTAGCTGTTGTAACATTTTATGGATAAAATACTTTTAAAATTATTTACACAATACATTCTACTTCAATCAAATGAATATCTTTTCGTTGTTCTTGATTTTAGGCATTATCAATAGTACCGGTAAATTATGGAAAGACCAAAGACGTTTTCTGCATGAGAAATTACGTCAGTTTGGCATGACTTATATGGGCAATGGCAGACATATCATGGAGAAGAGAATAATGGTAAGTGTCTGTCTACTTGTCAAATTTATTCCTTTAATAGGGTTTTTTTTTCTTTTTTTGTTTGTAATGAAATCACAATAAAATTTTCTCTTTCAACTTTTTTTTTAGACCGAAGTTCATGAGTATATGCACAATTTGAACATATCCGAAGGTAAACCTATGGATATGGCTCCTGTCATTTCTGTTGCTGTGAGCAATGTTATTTGCAGTATTATGATGTCGGTACGCTTTTCCATTGACGATCCGAAATTTAGACGTTTCAATTTCCTCATCGAAGAAGGTATGCGTTTGTTTGGTGAAATCCATACGGTGGATTACATACCCACCGTACAATATTTCCCCAGTATTCTAACGGCCAAAACTAAAATTGCCAAGAATCGTAAGGAGATGCAAAAATTCTATCAGGATGTTATAGATGAACACAAAAGAACCTTTGATGGTTCAAATATACGTGACTTGGTCGATTTCTATTTGGCTGAAATTGAAAAAGCTAAACAGGAAGGCAGAGATGAGGAACTATTCGATGGCAAAAATCATGGTAAGTTGAAATTCATAGTTTACAATTTGAAATTTAATACAAAAAAAAAAAATCTTATAATTTGTTTTGTACTTTTTTATATATATTTTTAGAGGAACAAATTGTACAAGTTATTATCGATTTGTTCTCGGCTGGCGTGGAGACCATCAAGACCACTTTGCTGTGGATTAATGTTTTTATGTTGCGCAATCCTGAGGCAATGAAACGTGTACAAGATGAATTAGATCAAGTTGTGGGACGTCATCGTTTACCCTCAATTGAAGATTTGCCATATTTACCCATTACCGAATCAACAATCTGGGAATCAATGAGACGCTCCAGCATTGTACCTTTGGCCACTACACATTCACCCACAAGGTAAGTTGTGTTTTAGAGACAAACCAAAATAATAATCAGTCTGTTCGTAATATTGCCTTCACTTTGTTGAGATTAATGGGAAGAGTTCATTAAACTTTATCACCAATTCACAGAGGCAGTAAGAAATTAATCTAAGAAAAGTCACTGTTAATAAAACAGCCTCCACTACTTATACTCACTCATACATCATACCATTGATGCTGCTGCTATTCTAATGTCATTTGCACTTTGCAATCGAGAGCCTATAATATGTTTTTCTTTTTTTTTCAAAAGTATGAAAACAAAAACTAATTTTTTTCAATTAAATAGTGTGTGAGTTTCGTTGGTGGTGTGAAACTGCTTGAGCTATCGGTCGGTCTTTATTCAGTCAATGCGTACGCCGTACGTACATGAAGCACATGTTTTATTTTTGATTTCAATCTCTAAGCAATTCACTTGCTGTTTGACTGGCTCTCTAGCTGGCTGGCTAGTAAACTGACTGGCATTTATAAGATGCGTCGTAATTTGTCCTAGTTTTGCTTTTAGATGGTTTCCAATATTAAAAGCTTTAGTTTTTTCACACAATTTTTTTTGTTTGCTTTTATTATAATCGTTCAATAGCGAAAAAAAATCTATAAAAACGCCAGGCAAGGCAATATAAGGTCTTAAAGCAAAACAAGGCAAGCCAGCCATAAAGCCAGGCTTTGAATGCACTTGAGGCATTTTTTTTAAGATTTTTTGTTCAATTGTTTTTCTAATGCATATATAAAGCAATGCAAAAAAAAAAAGAAAAAATACAACAAAGAAACTAAACAAAACTCTGATTGTAAGAAAAAAATGTATGGAAATTTTTTAATGTTCGAATGTGGATGGAAATAACACGTGAGACTGTAATTTTTCAATAAACATTTGCTAATTTACTCGTATTTTTTCATAGTCAAGTCTCATATTTTTGTTTGTTTTTTTTTTGTTGTTCTTTTTGTTTTTTTTTTTTTTGTTTTTTGCTTTATAACAAGTTTATACCGGCCGGCTTTTAAATTATATACACAATACGATAAAGAAAGAGAGAAAAAAAGCAGATTTTATCTCTAAGTTACGGCTCAATTATTATTTATGATACAAGTCAAGTTTATTGAACTTAAATGCCATCTGGCAATAAAATTATAAAATAAATGTTTTGAATGAAAATGTGTGTCAGAAAAAAATTTGAAAATGAAAAAAAAGAGAATTTTTTAAGATACATATCTTCCTTAAAAACACATCAGAATAAAAATCAAAGAAATACAAGAGCAAAATAAAAGTAAAAGCTTTTGCAAAAACTCCCTAAAACTTTAAAAGTTTACGAAGCTTACAGGCTATTTTTCAGCCATTTTTTAATTTGTCATTTAAGAAAACGTTTAATTAAGTATTTTTTCTGAATTTCCCTTTTTCTTCTTCTATTTACAGAGATGTTGAAGTGAATGGCTATAAGATCCCTGCCGGTTCCCATGTTATCCCGCTAATCAACAGTGTGCATATGGATCCTAATCTCTGGGATAAACCTGAGGAATTTAATCCACGTCGTTTTTTGGACTCTGAAGGCAAAGTACGTAAGCCCGAATACTTTATACCCTTCGGTGTGGGTAGACGTATGTGTTTGGGTGATGTATTGGCCAGAATGGAATTGTTCTTATTCTTTGCCTCCTTTATGCATTCCTTCAATATCACTTTGCCCGAAGGACAACCACTGCCTAGTCTTAAGGGTAATGTTGGAGCCACCATTACGCCCGAAGCTTTCAAAGTGTGTCTAACGCCCAGGCCTTTGCAATTGAATAGCACAACAATAGAGCCTCATCATATGCGTAATGTAGGATCGAATTAAATTACAAATGATTCAATTCAAGGAGATCGATCCTTCATCAAGCTTTAAATTTTATTATGGCCTTTAAAAACAAACGAAATTGGAAACAACAACAACATATCAAGGAGAGAAAGCAAGACAATCACTTTTACAACAACCATACAGTATGATGATATTGCCACGGCTAAACATCAAAGCATAAAAGTCCTTTTATTCTATCTTATGAAATACATATTAAAGGTCTTAATAAGACAGAGTAACAGAAAGAGGTAGAGAGTTAAAAACAAAAGCTAAATACGTATATGAGAGAGAAGGCAATTAATTGCAAGTGTATGCAGAGCACGGTTTTGTTCCTGAATGGCGTTTCTAACACCAACACGTTTTTTGCCGTCAACAGTCGTAAGGAAAACAATTTATACGAAAATTAAAGCCAACAAATTCTTGATCATATCTAAAGAAAAGAATAGAGAAACAACTTAAATAAGAGAATGAGAGCTTTTATTGCAACATCGAGCTTTTGTTGAAACAAACTAAGTTTGAAAGCTAAGAAAAATATTAAATAATTTTTTATTTATATGTATATATTTATATATATATTTTTTATATAAATCCACAATTAGTTCAAAATATCCATAAACAAAAAATAATAACAAATTCTATTCTTTAACCCCCTAGAAGCTGTGTTCAATAATAACCCATGTGCTTAATTATTTAAAGCTCATGTGGACAAAAAAAAAAATAAAATTAATTTAAATATATATAAAGTTATATACATACGAGTATATGTATGTATGTATAATGTAACAAAAAAAAAAAAAAACAAAACAAAAAAAAAACAAAAACAAAATATTAATTACAATCTAATTTAAATAAACATCTGTGGTTTAGTTTTTATATAAGCATTTAACAAGACAAAAAAAAATAAAAAATAAAAAAATAAAAAATAAAAAAATAGTTTAAAAAGAAAGAGAGAGCAGAGCGTTTTCTCGCTCGCAATTAAATTAAAATTAATTAAGAACTGCGTTTGCTTGTAAATATATTTCATAACATAAATAATTCATTTTATTATTAATATTATTTTTATAAATTCATTTAAAAATACATTTTTATACAAATTATAAAACACAAACAATAAACAAAAGAATGAAAATTAGAAAAACAAAAAACAACTTTAAGATTCATAGTGCCAACACCATTAATTGTAAATTTTATTCTCCCTTTTAAATCATTTTTTATTTTTAATTACATTTTTTTATTTTTATTTTAAGTTTTAATGACAACAACAACAAATATAATATAAAACTATTGTAAATATGTTAATTTGTGTTTTAAAACAAATAATTTAAAACAAAAATATATTATTATAGAATTATTATTTTAATGCATTTAGTATTTAATTTTATGTTGTTTTGTTTGTTAAATAGTAATTAATTGTATTATTTAAGTTCTACATGACCGTCAACCCAACCCCCCCCCCCCCCCCTCTTCATTATTCTCCTCACAAACAGTTGTATTGAAAACATTTCATTTCAACCTTTTTTTTCACCCATATTAAGAAAACAAAAATTTCAACAAAAGAAAAAAATCTTTATTTAAAAATATATAAAATATTTTTTACACAAAAGAAACACTTAAATTGCATTTTTATTCTTCTTTAATAAATTTAAGTTTGTATTTAAAAGGCGACAAGGTAATGCCGCATTCACCCTGCATGTCGATATGTTGGCTTTCTTTGCTAAGAGTGATTTTGAAATTTCTTAAAACGAAGCCGCTGTACAGCAACAGTAACATTTTAGCCAATTCATCACCCAGACACATTCTTTTACCAGTTTGAAATGGTATAAACTGTTGGGGTTGTTGGTAATTGCCTTCCATCTCATTGAGAAATCGTTGTGGCTTAAATTTCTCTGGCTCGGGCCATACTCTTGGATCCATATGTATGGCCCATTGCAAAGGCAGAATCATACTTTTCTTGGCTATTTTAAAACCATTGATTTCTATATCTTTTACACAGCCATGTGGTATCCCCAATGGCACTACAGAACGTATACGTTGTGCTTCTGCTAGACAAGCTCTTAAATAGTCTATGTGCTCTAAATCATTGAGGGTTATATTTTCGAAGGATAATTTGAGTAGATGCTGAAATAGAAAAGAAAATAAAGTTCCATTCTTCGTTTTATCTAACCCATTACCTTTCTTAATTCCTCTTGTATCTCCTGCTCCTTGGCCATATACAAGAAAAACCAGCGCAATGTTGTCAATGTGGTATCAACACCAGCCCCAAATAAATCGGCCAGCAAGTGACAAAGTTGCTCTTCACAAAAGAATTCTTTGGCTATTTGCTGTTGCTTAACATCAGACGATTTCAAAAGTTTTTCTCTCTCTTCGAGAAAATATTTCAAAACACAAGAGTTTTTCTGCGCAGTTTTCGCATCAGTAAACTGATGCCTGTTTTGTAGCTCAGCTTCACATTGTCTTATAATATCTTTATAGATTTGATGAGTTTTTCTTTTGCCTTCCAATAGGAATTTAATATTTTTTTGGTTTGAGGGTAAAAATCTACAAAAAAAAAATAAATAAATAACGGAATCGAATTGTAAAAAATATCCGTCTATGAACTGAACACTCACCTTAAGAACGGTAAGAAGTTCACCACACCTGAGACGCCAATTAGTTTTAAACCCTCTTCTTGCAGCTCTTGAAAATAACGCCAAGTGACATCATCGCGTTCATATGTGATGCCAAAAACCAAATCGTTTATAATGTTACCCAAAGTATGTTGCAATGCGGGTAGAGGATCCACATCGCCATTTGTCAAATTATGAGAATCAAGATGAAACCACTACAAATACAAGAAACTGTTGAATTTGCAGCGAATATTATAAATCGCAAGCCAATTGAAATTGAAATTTCATTTGTTCCACAGTTGGATAGAAAACAAAACGAAACATTTAAAGAACACATTTAGAGTTTCCAATCCAACAACACAACTAACATAACGTTTGGTGATGATCGAAAAAAGTGCAAAATTTTAAAAGAAGAATAAACGAAAAGTGAAAGAGAAAACAATTATTTAGATCGTGTCGTTTTGCACTTCAGAGGAAAAACATTAAACAAAAAGCAAAAGCGAAAACAAAAATTGAAAGTAAACGTTTAAGATGATACTGGCAAAAGTGGATGGACGAAAGTCAACTAAAAAAAAAAACAACAACAACGAAAAAAAAACATTCTCAAGATAAATTATCAGTCAACAACCAGTAGACAGACGTTAAGGCTAGCCAGACAAGCGGAATGCCAGTCAGTTAACTGACGATCGGCCAGTCAGTACGTTAGTATATTGGATGCTTGGCAACAACACACGCGCTAAGAACGACAACGAGTGAACATATAACATGTGCAATCGGTCATTTAGTCTGTCCGTTCATACTGGATGTACACAAGGACATTCACTTTTATTTGCTCCAGACAAAAGACAACAAAAGCATATGCGGCATAAATATTTAGAAATATTTAAGCTTGAAAAAAACTGAAAAACTTAAAAACTGTTTCGTTTTCATTTGCAAACAGAAGACAAAATTTATTTACAAAAAAATACAAAAAAAAAAACGGTCAGTCAATCATGCTTATGACTCAGACGCTTTCAGTTTAAGGTGAAACAGCAAGAAAAGTAAGAACCAAAAACAAAACTTTACTAACTTTTATGATTTTCATGGCAGAGACGGACAACAAAATAACGATGACAGCATATGTCATACCTACCTGAATGCATTCCTGCACACCTTTAATGATACGCTGTTCTAAACCGCAACGTGTTTCGCTAAATTTCTTAGACATACCCAGACCCTTGAGCCAATCAATAGTATGACGTCTTTGATCCTTCCAGAGAACACCTTCAGCACAAATTAAACCTTTTTTTTTTTAATAAAAAAGATTAAAAATCATTTGTTAGGTAAAGCACGTGTGTTGCTTAAGTCTTTAGTTTTTCTATATGCACACACACACACACACACACACACGCATACTTACCATAACCACCCATTATACCATGTGTTACGTAAAGCGGTGCTCGTGCTGTAAATTCTTCACGCCTCAAAAAATCTCTTACCAATGCAGCATCTGCCAAAACAATGGTATTGATCGTACCCATTTTCATCGAATAAATTGGTCCGTATTTAAAGGACAATTGCTGTAGAGTTTTATATGGTGCCTTAACATCCAAATATGCTAAATAACCCAATATGGGTAAACCAAAAGGACCTGAAGGATGATGACGCACACTTAAAAAATGTTGTACGACTACGTAAAGCAACAAAGCGGCAGCACAGATGACGCAAATGTGCTAAAAATATACAAAAATGGAATAAATGAAATGAATGGATGAATGGATGAATGGAGAATGGATGTGAATAAGAGGAGATAATAGACAGGAAATGCCTTTTTAAATGAATATTTCATGCCTTTAAACAGGTAAAATGTTTATTTCTGTTTAAGTAAAATGTGTTAACAACTAACAAGACTTGATGTTCAGCAACGAAAATAATTAAAAGTGAAAGTTTCAATATATGATCGAGTTAAAATTTGAATTTCATTTTCCGTTTCGACTCTACTCGTATTTGATATAAAACATTTTTTTTCTAAATTTTACTTAAATTGACTTAATCTTTTTTTTCAAGTTACCGTGTAGGTTTAATTGTAAGGAAAATGGGCAGGAGTTTGTTCTATATTAGGTGTATAGGTATAAACTGAGCGTCAAGTTCTATAGGGAACATTTATTGTGAACGAGCCTGCAGTATGCATCAAATCAGTGGACAAACAACATCATATTTTTTCATCGCATTAAAGTTGGCGAATTTTGTACCCGAAAATAATAATTTGCGGAAAGCATTAGTATATTTGTTAACATTTAAAGCAAAGTGCTGCAGAATTGCATCCAAATCTTGTGTTAATCCGGGACAACCATCAACTTCGGCTGCAAAAGCAGAGCGATTTAGCAGGAAGACAATGCTGTGTGTCTGGTGGGACCAGAAAGGTGTGATGTACCACGAGCTCATAAGACCTGGTGAAACCATTATTAAAGATCGCTACCGAGAACAAATGATCAATTTGAAACGTGCATTGATCGCAAAACGACAAGAGTAGGCCACAAGTCACGGCAAGCTAATTTTGCAACATGACAATGCACCTGCTGCTCACAAAGCAAAATCCGTTCAGGATACAATCACGGAATTATGCTTGGAGCCGCTATCCCATCCATTGTATTTAACAGACTTGGCACCTTCCGACTGCTATTTAGTTTCATCGGTGTGACACGTATTAGCTGAGCAGCACTTTGATTCCTACGAGGAAGTCGTAAATTGTATGACTAATTGGTTTGCTCCAAAAGACGAACAGTTTTATTGACATGGAATCCACAAATTACCTGAATGATGGGAAAAATGTGTAGCTTTTTTACTTTCCCATTAAAAATTAGTGTTTTATTGAAACAAAAAAAAAACGCTCATATCATACCGGTACACCTAGTTAATGTTCTTCAATAATATTATTTCGATTTAGTTGTAATTTCCAGTACTTTTTCTAGCATTGAAATTCAATTTTTTTAGCGACTTCTAAAAAAAATTTGTTTTTAAGTGTTTTTTTTCGGAAAGAATTATCATGATGCCATGAACACACAGAGAACGTTTATAAATTGTAAAAATAATAATAACAATCTCTCAAAGTATTTTTTTCCTTCGCCCCTCTATGAAGCATATTAGCTTTCCATAAAACATTCATTGCTTTATTTCAGTTTCATTAATCTCAAGTTGATTTTTTAAGCAAAGTAGACTGTAGTCCCCTCCATATGATTTTGTAGTGGTGAATATCCTTGCTAATTGATGGTGATCTTAACTTTATCAGTATAATTTTTTTGCCAGCAGGTGGCGTTTTTCCTAATCATTCGGTTGATGTTTGTCATCAGAAAGGTCAGAGAGGCTTCATCTTTATTTTTTTAGATGGAGTTGTCTGGAGGGAAGTCAAAAAGCCTATTTTTATTAAACACTCGAAATCACAATTAAATCTTGTAGTCATGTCCTCTGCTGGGGTTCGAACCTGGGTTGCTTGTGTTGGTATGTTGGAAAAAAATTTGACTAATTCAAGCTGAGAAAGTAGCCTGAAAATAAGTATATCTTTCTCAAACAGAGAAAAGAAAATATTGTCCGAATGAATCCAGCCGAAGTCGAAGTATTGCAGATGATCCTGATATGATTTTCCAAGCAATTTAGGTGTAAACATACATTCGTTCACCACAAAGAACTTTGGCTAGAGATTTTGGTTTCTAATCTACACGAGCTTTAGCTTCTTCAAAGACCCTGAAGTTATATTTTTTTCTTTTACTCGCGAATTTTTGTTATGCGATGCGACTAATTTTTAGTTAAATAGATACGTCAACAAAATTGCTGGATATGAAGAGAAAACAACTTACTTGGATTATCAGACAAGAGACTCTTCGGTCCATATCCCTTTTGAAATGGGGCAGAAGCGTGTGTTATCGACGTACGTATGTATGCTCAATAGGTTTTTATTTTCAATAATCAACAGAATGATGCTAAAATTAATGAAATAAGACCAGAAGTTTTAGAAAAAGTGGTCTAAAAATGAAATTAATGATGCTTTCTGTAACACCTACTCGTGGTAATGATCTATCAAAATTTCTTTTCTAACCGAATTGATTTGTTTTTTTATATATAAGCGACTTGTTTACATTGGAACTAAATGCCAAGATTAGTCACCAAGATTAGTAATAAACGTTAAAATGTTTATATGAAATATTTATCCAAAATTACTGCAACTAAAAATTATTTCTTATCCTAAGCGATAATTTCTTCGCATTCGTTATAACTAAATTCCACTGTATTTAGTAGTAGTTTTTTTTTTTTAGATATTTAACAAATCTGATCATATTTAAAACACATAATCGCCCGTAAGCTGAAAAACACAAAAAATTACTTGTGAGTTTCAAATCGCAAATATCATACATGTTTTCGTACGTAAGATATCATCCTTTTTGCTTAAAACGAAAGTCTGGTAACACTAGTTTTTTGTATGAAAATAAAAACAGCTGTGCATTGTGAAAATCACCAATTTTCAAGTAAACAAACATAAAACGGCGATCAAATAAAAAATTAATATTTTTCAATTGAATTTTTTTACTGATTGATGTGAATGTATATTTTTAAGACAATAAACATTTCACGACTTGACACTCAATTACCGCAATATATACAGTGGTGGGCATTCGGTTAGCACATTTCATGTATGCTGCATTGAAAAGCTTATATGATAATTCTTTCTAGGCATCAAAATTGAGTAAAGTACAAGCGTTGTCTATGGTGAGCTCAGTATGTACAGTAACTACTTTTTATTTTCTTTCGCGGGTTTTGTATAAAAATGTGTAATTTATTTAAAAAACATGCAATCTGCACTGGACAGCAATTCAGCACATTTTGCAAGTTTCGTTAATCTTCGCTAATTTTTTGTTTAAAATCTTAAATTGGTTAATTTTTTAAATGTTTAATTTGAAAAGTTTTAATGAAAACCAGTAGATGGCAGACGATGGTGTACAAAGCATAGCGTGAAGTTATTCATCAAATAAGCTAGAGAGGAGCCATCGTTTGTGACATTGCTACCCTATTAAACTGCTACGGAAAGATGGTGTACAACGTACGGTCAGTACTCTTTGAACACAATGACTCCATTTGCAGACAAAAATTTGCCACTTAGATGGTTTTTTATGTCGGATATATCACGTACTGTGAAGTGCTGCTTAGAGCAATATATCAACGACATTCTTAATTGCTGAACTCAATCGTCATTCGCAGTCCTGTACTGGACACATGGAATGATGTAGAGCTACACATTGTTGTTGTTAAACCTAAAAATGTTAGTGACTTATGGACAGAAATCTAAATGAAATAGTAAGCAATACCAAAGAAATGTCGCGTTAGGCTTGTGGACAGTGTGTTAAGTAGATGTGAAAATGTTATTAAGAAAAAAAGTTATCCTACCAAGTACTGAGTTGTAAATAAAAAAGTAGTTTTGTTTTTTTCTTGTTGCAAATATTAATTATTTTTTGTTAATTTATGCTAAATTACTGTCCGGCCTTTTTTTTAGGATTTTGCTCAATTTTAACACAAAATAAACGAATTGAAACGAACAAAACTTAAGTACAGTAATTCTACGTATTCCCTAGACCACGTGTGGATATATCCTCTTCTTATCTATATACTCGTACTATACATAAAAAAATGGATTGTGGTTTGTTCGGATACTTAAAACTTGAAAACGACTGAACCAAATTGGATACTCCCTTTGCGATTTTGTTGGTAATTGCTACACAAATGTTTAGGAAAAAAGAAAAAAGTCGAAAAATACTCAACAGGTGGCGCTGTAGGTGGTCATTCCTTTATCTTTGCTCCTGTAAATATAAACGGGATTGGATAAGTGTGCATAGTACCTCTAATTTAAAATAACTATTGATTTTTGTATATCTTGAGAGCGATAAAACTGTAAGTTTCTGAATGACTTTGTAGTTAATACAAATCATCAGTTAATAGGTGGGCGAATAATAATCAAATAATCGACATGCTACTTACTTCCCATACAAATAAATGCTGATTTTGTCTATATCTTGAGAGGAGTTTTCTAGATTTTGTCTAAATGACTTGGCAGCCAATACGAATTATCAGTTTAAAAGTGTGCGTGGCATCTTTCATACATAAAAAGAAGTCGTTGTTTATATGGAGACTTTAAATTAATAAACAATCACTTGAGAAAGTATACAAATAATTGTTGCCCCTAAATAGCTCTCCACTACTGTATAGATATATAGATTCCCGGGCAAAGCCGGATGGGTAAAGCTAGTTAGGAAATATAAATTATTAAAATAATAGATAGGTAAATAAAAATTTTTGAAACCAAAAAGTACACATAGGTAATGTGCTAACCTCATGTCCTTCACTGTACATACGTAGATATTCGTCTAGAATTCACTTAATTTTTGCCCGTGACTTGAAACAGCAAAATTTTCAAATGTCAGTTTCAGCAAATGGGCGAATACGTTAACAACAATAACTTACCGATAAAGATAATTCACTGCCATTTATTAAATCCATTTTTTTTTTTTTTTTGAGTTGAGTTGAGTTGAGTTTTTCTTACTAAAAGCAATGATAAAATTTGTATCGTTATTTGATTAAAAAAAGTTAATTTTTCAAGTACTTACACTTCCTTTTTAAGTTCCCTTTTTTTGTTTCTTCTAAACTCAAATGTAAGCCAACACTTTTCTTCAGTACTCCCGTGGAATACTAACTGCCGACAGAAAAAAAAATAATAAAAAACAAAAACTGAAATTGAAAATGAAACAGACAACTTCAATTGCTATACACGTAATGTGACAGACTGATGTGACTTACAAATTTAAAACGAGTGTGGACTTAATGTGCTACTCCTCGACAACAACAATTGCAACAAAGAGGAACAAAAACCAACAAAAACAAGAATATATTAAAATACATATTGTACATTCGATAAACTCACACACACACACACACTTTAGCAAAATTACAGTGGAAAAAATTTGAAAAATTTTAGTGACTGAATAAATGTTTATCCAAATATGTTGACGATTTTTGAAATAGCAATTTATGTTTTATGTTTCTCTCTTTCAACCACCAATTTCTTTACTAGAACCACAGCCGATTGTAATTGTTATTATTTTCAGTGTAGAAACTTTTTACAAACTAAATTGAAAATAAATTTATTGTATAGCCCTATAGATGGTATAGACTTGCAAAACATACACTGCTCGCTACTTGAATAGCTTTACAACTTGGTCTTATATCTCCGAAATTA
Organism: Wohlfahrtia magnifica; assembly: GCA_023159175.1. NCBI lineage: Eukaryota > Metazoa > Arthropoda > Insecta > Diptera > Sarcophagidae > Wohlfahrtia > Wohlfahrtia magnifica. The sequence goes on from JAKWBJ010000060.1 coordinate 3,634,285, forward strand.
TAACCGCAGTAAAGCCATTATCATACGTGGTCTCCAATGATGAAAAATGCGCCACTTGAATAGAAAATCTTATTAAAACTTAGGTTAACGGTCAGACTTTTGCCGCTAAGATTAATAAGTTAGCTAAACAGGATTGTTTTTAAAAAATAACTGAAAATAAAGACTGGTGGGGGTCGAAGGGGTAAAAATCAAAGCTTATAAGGATATAAGCTATTTTATCGCGTTTAATTGGGTAACAGGCAAGATTTATGGCTTGAATTACCTCTGAAACACTCGTGTATTGCTTGGTTAATCATTCCCATACATTATCGATTTCTAATCAGAGAAGTACGTGGCCAGTTTAAAATTCCAATATTTTGGTTCTCTATACAACTTTTTACAATCATTACAGTTCGGATGGGCGCGTAGCCATTTTGAAGAATCCTAAGAAGGGTTCAAAAGAAATATGTGAAAGTCTGGAAAGCCGTTTTTGGATACTCATTGTAGAATATAGCTTCTTTCCTCCATACCATAACATCTCCTACACGATTCTATATGCAACCCATATACTATAATGCTGTGCCTTTCGAAGATCATAGAAATAATAGCCATACCCAGAATGACCTAAAAATTTAGTATTTTAGGTTATCGGAGTGTGGCGAAAGATGTTTTTTTTTTTCATTGCGTGATATATTAAGAGGTATTTTTCCTTATACCGTAAATAGACGACAGCGTTAATGTGCATTAAAAACTCACTAATGATAATTAAACTTTTACCCTCACAGACGACAGTTTGTGCGTTAAGTAAACAGCTGTTTGTTTGCCAACTATCAAATGGATAGAAAGCAGAAAGTACGATTAACAGTTATACTGTTGGTGAAATATAACTATTTATTTTATGAAAGAGCTAAAATTACTTTTACAGAAACCACTTCATAATCCATTCATCCATTTCAAATTTTTCAATTAAACATTCATTCACTATAGTGAACAATTTACTTGATTATCCATATTATTATCCATCGTATTAGTTTCATTCTTCCTATATTCTCAGATCTTAAAGTAACTTGCCGTATGGTAGTTAATCCTGCTTTCACTCTTGTTTTTTGTCTTATTTTCACTATTGAGTCCATTGAATTAGAAGTTTTTCTTAAAGAATATCTTCTGTCTGCATTAAACAACACACTGCACATAGCGTGGTTTTTGGTTTTTTTTTTTAATATGTGGGCTGATTAGACAAGAATGATGTTCTTACCCTCCGACTTATGTTAATATTTTTCAATATCTTAGCAACTGATGGATATCCTTGTTAGCTTTGAATTTTCCCTTTTTTACCTCCGGCATTGCCCTGCACTCTTCATTTCCATTTACCTATGTATATAAAGGGTCCGCCAAATAATTTTTTTTTTTTGAAAATGCTATAAAGAAAAACTACTGAATATTTTCTCAAAATTATTTTTTTACTTGAAGGTACAATCCTTCCGGTTAATAATGAAAAATAATTTCATTCAAATGACTGCCTCGGCTGGCCATGCGGTAGCCTCCACGATCGGTCCATTTTTTAAGCACATTGTCGATTGTATGCAGCTGTATTTCACCAATGGCTTTACGAATATTGTTCTTTAAAGCGTCAATTGTCTCTGGCATGTTGGCGTAACACTTATCTTTAACGGCACCCAAGAAATAATAGTCCAACGGTGTCAAATCGCAGCTCCGAGGTGGCCAAACGACATCAGCTCTGCGGCTGATAATGCGAGTGTAGCTTCGGCTGTGTGGCACGTAGCGCCGTCCTGTTCAAACCAAATGTTGCTAATATCCTCCTCTTCAATTTTTGTGAACAAAAATTCGTTCAACATGGCCCGATAACGATCGCCATCGACTGCAACGACCACTCCTTGCTTATTTCCGAAGAAAAATGGCCCAATTATGCCTCTGGACCAAAATCCGCACCAAACAGTGACTCGTCTTGGGTGTAACGGCTTTTCAATGTATGCGTGCGGGTTTTCTGTGCCCCAAATGCGACAATTTTGCTTGTTTACATACCCGCCAAGATCAAAATGTGCTTCATCTGAAAAGATAATTTTTTTGGCAAAGTTGGCATCTTCTGTAAGTCGATCGCAGGCGCAGATTCCCAGCGTTGTTCAAGCGTATACACAACCATGTTCGTTCAGCGGAAGGATAAGACTAATTATCTGTCAAATCAGACATGAGCTAAGTGTTACCATTCACGAAATAAGCACTAGTTGAAAAAAAACGTTAGATGGCGGACCCTTTATATAAAAGAGTACTATAAAATGAGTTGTAATTGATGTTCTCTGATATGTGCCAACCGATTTAATTTATATTTTATGTATATGCGATTTTTTAGGTACATTGGTTTGCAAGTTATTGACGTTAAACTGAGCCAAAAGTTTTACTTGAAAACGAAATTTGTTACAGCATTTAAGCTTGGTGTGAGCTGGAAAATACCTGTAAAACTAAATTTGGCCCAAACAGTTTTGTGATTTTGTGGTCAATACAAATCATCATCAATCAAAAATTGAACAGAAGTGGATAAGTAAAGTAAATATTGAATTTTGTATATCTTTGGAAAGGTAATAGTGCGGGGTTTTGTATTTGGTCTAAATAACTTAGTAGTTATTGCACATCATCAGTCGAATATGGGCGAAATTGAATAAGTCTTAATTAACGAGAACGATTAGAATGTAAGGTTTTGAATTTGTTCTAAATGACTTCGTAGATAGTATAAAAGTGGGCATGGTACCTCCCATATAAAATCAATCCTGTTTAGCTAACTTATTAACCTTAGCCACTAAATTCTAACCCATAACCAAGTTTTAATGAGATGTTCTATTCGAGTGATGCATTTTTTTACAGTTATTTGTAAGTAAAAAGCAAGATACCAAAAAAATTATATAACGGTACACATTTTTGTAAAAAACTTTTTCCCCAAAGAAAAGGTTAATAAATCACGAAAGACTGCAAATGATAATAATAACGATTTTGTTTAGATATAAGACGATTTTTGCAACTGCTGCGGGTGTTCTATTCAAGTAGCAAGCGGTGCTTTGAAATACGCTTTACCAAAACCAAAAAGGGTATTAATAATTCGCTCTGTATTCAATTGTCTCGTATAAAATGCGCATTTCTTTTTCTGGTTCTTATTAACATTTCATGAATTGCAGATGAAGCTTAAATTTGACAATTTGTTTTCAATTTGTTGAATCCATAATATAGTAAATAATAAAAAACAACAACAACAAATAATATTGGTCTTCTTCACTCCAAACAAAAACAAACAAATAAGTTTTAATTGTTTGTTATGTAAACTTCATAATAATGGGTGTCCAAAATTGAGGTATTATTTTAATTTTGATACCATTTTTTTCTACTCGTCATTTGTATTCTAAATTTTTACTTTAAGATTTTAAATTCATTCCGGTTAGTTAATATGGAACGTTACACGAAGGATAAACGTGTTTTTATTATTAAAACATTTGTTGAAAATGCCAAAAGTTTTCAAGATGTTATTAGGAATTTTAGAATAAAATTCGATAGAAAAAATGCTCCAACAAATCGTGCCATCAAGATGATGGTTGAGAAATTTGAAGAAACTGGAACCGTTCATGATAACATAGACAGAATTTATCAGCGTAATGGTCGTTCAACCAAAAATATAGCAGTTGTGAGCAGATATGTTGAAGAACATCCAAAAACCTCTATTCGTCATCGTTCGCAGCAATTAAACATCAGACGATCAATATTATTCAACATTTTGCATTGCAATCCCCATTTATAGGCTTATAGGTTTCAGCTGACCCAAGAATTAAAACCAGCTGACCACGCATTACTTCAACATGTTGTTTTTTTCGTTTTTCTATAAAATAATCTTTGCCGACGCAGCCAATTCCCAGCTTAATGGCAACGTCAACAAGAAGAATTGCCGCATTTTGAGTGAAGAGAATCCAAAAGTTATCATCCACAAAAAGTTACGGTTTGGTGTAGTTTGTAATCCGGAAGAACCATCGAACCATATTTTTTTGAAAACAAAAATGGAAATACGAATACGGTCAATAAAAATCGCCATTACCGAAACTTTTTGTTGCGAAAAATTGATGACTTAGACGTAGAGAATATGTGGGTTCAAGAGGATGGTGACACTTGTCACACAGCAAGAGAAACAATGAAACAGTTGCATTATTTTTTAAAACTAAAGTATACAACAATAATCCCACAACAGTTCAAGAACTTAAAACCAACATTATTGAGCAGATATCAAGCATTGACAACAGTTTATAACAAAACGTGATTGATAGTTTTGGTAAAAGATTTGGAGCCTGTCGAGCCTGTAAGGAAATATGTGAAAAAAGTATTTTTCTTATTTACATTAAAATAATACCTCAACTTTGGACACCCTTTGTAAACGGAAATATTGAGTAAAAAATGTTGTAATTTAGAGTTTAAATATTTGGCAATAACTTTACATAAAACAGATATTTACAAAATTTACTGCTTCCGAATACTTAAACAGCTGGAAAAAAGTTGAGTTTGTTTAGAAAAATTTCTTCCAAGGCAGATCGAGGAGACGCCAAAGACGAAGTGCCTGTCTCATAACTACAAAAGCTGAAAATAAAAATACCAACCGATTTTAATTAATATCAACAAACCCTTAACCACCTCGGCTACATATTCGAGTCGACTATATAATGACATTATATGTTGTGAAGTTAACTTAATGTTGTTATAGCTATCAGCTGATATATGTATGATGGTAGAACAAGACAATGATAAAAAAGAGAATGACATTGAAAGAACGTGATGACTGAACTTCGACGAACTCATTATTTCAATATGCGAACTCTGAGAAATATGAGTCGAAAACATGTTCAGTTCTGCTGGTGCTGTTGTTGCATATTCCTTAACGATTGTCAATTCTATTTCTATTCACTTAAAAGAAAATTAAGTTATGATCTAAAAGCAAAAATTTAAATAATGATAATTGTTTTTTTATCTTAAGGTCATGCAGTGCATTGTGATGGTACTAGTAAAATAGGTTGTGGGAAGGAGAATAGAAGGAGTAGTGTTTATGGACGTTTGATATGAACTCATCCATATCGTAAGTGACAGGAAAAACCTTCTTGGGAAGATCATTCCACTAACGAAAGATGCGGCTAATTGTTAATATATCAACAAACTTTGAACATCAAGTGGTATTAAACGTTGAACAGGCATGATTCTTTATATACCAACCGACCCCTTTTGGCGATAGATGAAATTTATTTTAAGACTTATTCCGTGTAAAGTCAGATTTTATAAGAATTGCGGCTGAAATCCTTTTTATTGGTTTAAAATAGAATTAAATAAATTTAAAACAGGAAATCATAGTCTTGATTAAACACAAATACTTAACTCTTTCAACTAGAATAACATAATTCGCAAAAATAAATATCAATTCTTACATCTAATAAGTATTTAATATTATCAAGATCAAGTTCAATGCCATAATTGGCAGTTAAAATTAATACTGTTTTAATAGAATTTTACTACGAATACAAACAACACTGCAATAATGGACTTTTGGAAAACTTTAAAACCATCAACCATTTTAACCATCATCATAATCTCTATCATCATTCTGTTTAATGAAGTTCATTAACACAGTTGCAGAGCGGCTGTAGTGGTATCGGAAATAAACAGATCAAATGAAATTGAATTTATTCAAGGAAAATACTAGATTTGTTCTTTACAGGTTTTTATAACTATTATTTATAACAGTTGTGGCAACACTTGCAATGCACTACAGTTAATTAATGCTTATGCAACATTTCAACTAAGTTCTTTATTCCTCTATAATTAACATACACACATTGGGTAAAATTATTTTGATTACCAATAGGCTTCTCCTTCTTTAGAAGGGTAAATAAATATAATGTTATGTTATATTGAGTACTCAATGATGCTATAAACACATTTAAGGTTACCGAGCGTCGACGGGAATAATTATTGTAACGGCAACACGACTACCGACTACATGACTACCGTTATAGCCTTTGCCAACTTGGGCTAATTTCAATTTTCTTGGCGACAACAAACAGTCTAGTGTTGTCAATATAATAAGATGTATAAAAAAAATTTATGTGGCACCACTGAAAAAGAATAATCATATGTCCACTTGCTTACATTTCTTTTGTAGCTGTGGTCGTTAAAATAATTTAGTAGCTGGTTACTTGGCTACTTTTAATCCCAGCGTCTTTTGTAGTCGTGTAGTCGATGGTTGGTAGCCTTGAATATGTTTATAGCAAAATTTCTATTCTTCTTGGCGACAACAAACAGCTTAGTGCTGTCAATACAATAAGATGGATGAGATAGGCGTTTTGATAATATAATACATGAAATATAATATATACATTAAAAACGCGAAAAAACAATTTATGTGGCACCACTGAAATGTTTTGTTTAGGTTATGTACAATGTGTCAAATCAGATGTTTATTTTGTGGCTGTAATCGTTAAAATAATTAAGTAGCTGGTCTGTTAGAGTCGTGTGGTCGGTGGTCGGTAGCCTTGTATGTGTTTATAGCATGGGTGTGTTAAATTATATAAAGTTTAATCAGGTTGATTTTTACTTTACCTTACTTACTCAACCATTATGTAGTTTAAATAAATTTTAAAAATAATTTCAGTATAATTCAATGTATGCTTTAAAAATCAACATATTTTTTGTAACGAACCTTAGCTATAACTTAAGAAACAATTGTAGCCTGTACACTTGCCTCATATGTTTTATCTTATTCAGCCAAATGAATATAATAAATGCTACTCAATCAGACGTTTATATTTTTAGACTGACCAAATAGCCCTTTGGTGTCTGCCTCTCCGTACACTGTGCACTCTTAAACTAAACAAAGAAAAAAACCCTTCTTGAGGATTTAATGAAGCATTAAACAAGACTAAGCAGCGTACAAACAAAAAATGTCTTGCGGTTGATGCTATAAAAACTTAAGGAATGTTATGATGATGCTGCAGTTAATGTTGGTAAGATAGAAGAAGAAAAGGAAACTCAACACGGTGCTGCGAACGCAAAACAATGACCCTTTCTCAGAAATAGAAGACGATTGACCGACCGACGACAGGCCGGCCGTTAACAAAACAGATCAACCAACAATACTTGAGCGCTAAGAAACAAGGAACAGAAAAAAATTAAAAAGAAAAAAAAAGAAAAAACCGTCATCCTTAATACAAAATTACCAGAAGAAAAAACTAAACAGAAATAAACGATCGGCCGGCCTGCCGGCTGGCTGGTGGTAATAAAGTCAATAGCCCTAGAAACGCAACCAAACGCATAAGACATTAGTTACTGTCTTATGTGTTCATTGACTTGCACACCAACTTGCACTACAATGGCTGGCTGTGCAACAGATTCTGTTTGTCAAGCACCAGGGAATATTGGAGATCCTTTGCGCACTAAAACAAACAAAAAAAGGTTCAATGCCTTGGCACAGCAACAACGGATGTTAGAGCAACAACAACAAGGAAGAAGGGAGAACCATAAGAGGTTTGGTATTTTAAAAATAGACGATTATTAACAATATGCAACATAAATGTGTTTCATCATCATTACTTTGCCGCTTCTTTCTCCACACTTAGGCTCAGGCTCAGGCTCAAACACAGACAAGACGGTCAATAAACTATCGAAGATCAATGATCCTTTTGAAGACCATTGGCCTTGTTAGCTATTATTAGACAAATGATCGTTCAGTTCGTATACCTTAACTCAATTGATTTTTGTTATCATTTGTTTTCCTTTTTTTTTTCTTTTTTTTCTGTTCCCAAAGACAAAAATTATTTTGCAAAAGCAGAGAACAAGAAAAATATGAAATAAAAAAATTAAATACAAATCAAGTCTTTTACTTCTGTAACAAATTAAGTTCAGTGAACGTTCTTGAAATGTTTTCAGTTCAGTCAACTTGTTTAAGCAAAAAAAAAAAAAAAAAAGAAACAAAACTTAAGATCAATGTCCTATTTATTAAAACTTACAGATCTTTTTCTGCCTTTCTTACAGATATTTTTTCCCTCTCTCTCTCTCTCTCTCTCTCTCTGTTTAATGACGGCTTAAGAGAAAACTAAATTAAGGAACAACTGAACGAAACAACTGCCGCACAACAACTGCAATAACTGCATGTCGAAAAAAGAAATGAAAAGAATGACAATCAGACAGACAGTCAGTTACATTACAAGACTGATATTACATGAGGGGGAAAAGCAAATCAACTCTTCTGGTAAACAGATGTTTACGTTGTGCTAAATATTTTAAGGATGCGCTGCGCTATGCAAGCATAGCAACAAACAAACAAAATAACATCGTTTCAAAACCTTTGCTAAATTTTTCCATTGCAATTTCAAGACAGCGGCAGGTGAAGTTAACATTAAAAAATAAACCCCAATTCTTTTTGCGAAGACTCAAGTTTAAACAGAAATTGTAATTTCTAGATACCGTTTTTTACACATCAATTATATTTAAAAAAAATTCTTTCACTATAAATGAATGGGTTAAGGGAGCCAACAAAAAAAAAAAAAAAAAAATATCATGGAATGCTCCTCATGCCATAATCGGTCATTCTGAAGTTTTTGAACCAAACTCGACGTATTTGTTAGCGAATTACTAAAACTGATCCATCTTATGATTGTGTGGTGGTCAAGATCCTTGCTAAATGCTAGTGGTAATCTTTACTTAGCATTGTCATTTTTTCCCGTTTTCTCCTGATCATTCGTCTGGTGTTTGGCATCATCGCCAGAGGTAAGCTAGATGGTCATGGGGGCTTTAATTTTATTTTATTTTTTTGATAGAGTTGTCTGGTGCAAGGGAAGTTTATTAAACATTCGAAACCACAACTAAGTTTTTTTTTTTTCATCAAGTCCTTTGCTAGGGCTCCATTTCCATTTCGTGAAATAAAATTATCACCAAATTGATGTTTCAATAAAATTCGAAGGCTTTATTAAGTATATGTATAGCACAGAATATGACGGTGCCGTTGACTGACAATCTTTACCAAATATTGTAATCGATTTTGTGTGAAAGTGATCGTGTCTTATATGTGTATATAACACACGGGCCCAACAAAGAAAACACTTTTTTTTTTTGTTCGAAATTTATTTTGTCCTTTAACGTAACTCATTCAAGAGCAATGCAATTATTCCAGCGCCGCTCAACATTTCAATACGACTTTTGTGGAACAATTTATCTTTTGTATCGAAATAGGCCACAGTTTCAGCGATAACCTCTTCGTTCGTGAGAAATTTCTTACCGGCGAGCCTTGTTTTTAGATCTGCGAACAGCCAGTACTCGCTGGGAAACAAATCTGGCGAGTATGGGATATGTGGCAGCAATTCGAAGTTCAATTATATAGTTTTGCCATTGTTTCAGAATCATTAACATTGAGTTGTCTCATAGTCAAGAGGTAGGATCACACGGTTGTCACAATGCAGCAATTTTAAACAATTTTTATTGTGCAGAATTGAGAAAAATTTTCCTATTCTCTGCAGTCACATGATTGCCCACGTTTAAATAAATTTGATTGTTGCAAATTAGCGCAAGACGATTATATGGAAAAAATTGCCGCCTGTTAGTTACACGATTGTTCTAGTATAGGGTAAATATTAGATACAGCGGTTGTACTAGATTGCAAATTTTATTTTGTTTACATGGCAATAAATTCGAAAAAAAAAATAATTCACTAAAATATTTATTTACCTAAGTTGGAATATAATTACAAATAGTATTTAATCCTCTAAAGTAAAGATGATTTGTTCTCTAAAAAAATAAAAATTTCGTCGGCTTGATTATCATGTGTCCGTGCAATTTACAAATAAATACTTCAAAAATACATATTTTAAGGACTGACAATTATAAATACCGTACAAACACGTATTTTTTCAGAAATAAATCTATTAAAAATAAAAATTAGTAAGTATTGTCTTCTTCAATTGCCGCACCAGAATACAATAAATATTGGTATTTTTTTTTGGCATTTAAATTGTGCATTAATACCTTTAAAGCTTTCTCACGATTGGCGCACTAGGGTTGCATTTGATTGGGATAAATAAGCACAATAATGTTGTGAGTTGCCGTATGAACCAATAAATTCTGTAATCACACGATTGGTATATAAAATAGGCTAACTATTGGTGCATTACAACAATCGTGTTATCTTACCTAAATGCTGATGTCAGCTAACTTGCGCAACTTTACTTTTCGACCATTCAAAACGATGTTTGGACGCACACTGCATTCTGCATCATCGGTGTCTCTAAGACCACGTTTGAAATAAGCAAACCAAACTTTTATTATTGTTTCTGATGGAGCAGAGTCCTTTTAATACTTTCTAAGCCATTGCTTCGCTTGAACAGTATTTTTTCCCATCAAGAAGCAGTGTAGAATCAAAACACAAAATTGTTTTCGATCCATTGTTCTGAAAATAATGAAAGTAGCATCACTCTTAGCACGATAACTCACAAACTAATTAATAAATAAAGTTAATTAATAAATAAAGTTGTGTAATGAAGGTCAGCACAAAGGCGAATTTAATAAAGTGGTCTTAGATTGAAAACGAATACAACGCTGTAAAACAAAATTTCGGTGTGTCACAATAAAGCAACACTGTAATAAGCAAAAAGCTTTAGTGTAAAAAATACACAGTGTTTGTATTTTTTGGCACACGCGAATGTATCAGCTGTTGCTTATGTAGTGTATTAGGGCCACCTTATTGAATTCGCCTTGTTTAGCACTAAAAATAAAACAAAGGTGAATGCAATAAAACTAATGCCATCTATGTCTTACGTAATTATCTTGACAAATACGATTAATTATTTTGCTTGTTGGTGTTTAAGCTTGATTAGAATTGGATTCTCACACTAGCAAAGATGTGTCAAACTCACCGTATTTTTATGACTCTCTTTACTACTTACCCACTGCACACAAACGTACATAATTTCCCACGACACCCCAAGTAGAAGGATGGCTTCACTCAATCAATGAGTTGCATCCGATTCCATTTTTAGACTCATTGAAAGGGACCTACAATTTAAGGCCGGCATTCATATGCATTAGTTAAGTAAGTTTTTCATAGCGTAAATACTTATAACCACTCACTAGCAGTGTTATGAAGTGATACCGCTGTTGAAAATTACCAAATAATACGGCCTGGTATTGAACGGCGGACCTGTTGGTTAGTAGGCGGGTGTCTTACCTAACAAACCACTACAGCACACACGGCTTATCCACTAGTAGGTTATATACCTGAAAAAAAAGAACAAAAAAGTTTCAAAATTAAAATAACATTAAAAAATGAATGAAAGAAAACAAATATTTAAGTCTGCTTAAAGTAAAATACCGACTTCAGCTTAAGACATAAATTAATTAGTAAAATTGCCTTCATTAAGAATAAAAAAAATTATCCAAAAACATATTTAACAAACAAATCCATAATAATTCTACATCGCAAAAGACGACAATTAATTTTTATTTTAACTTTAATTTTAATTTAAACTTTTTTTATTGATTTATTTTGTTGTTTTTGTAGTGTTGGTGTGCTTGATCGGTTGTCGTTGTTGTTATTGTTATTGTTTTTACAATTTACTATAATACGTAGTTCAATGGCTTTTGAGCCATTTTGAGATCAATGCACCTGAGTTAAGCTCTAAACTTAACTAAGAGATGCCAATAAAAACTTAAAAAAAGAAAAAAAGAAGAAAAAAAACTGAAACAAACAAACAACAACAATAACAACAACACATACTATACTCACATGCATGGCTATGATGCTGTCATATATTTTTGCAACAGTCAAACATACAAACATAGAAACAAACACAATAATCTAGTTATAATGTGTTTTGTTGTTGTATTTGTTGTTTCTGTCATTTGCTAAAGCTCTTTTTTATGATGAGACGTTGCAGCACAATGTTGCTGCAGCCGTAGCAGCAACGCTTCACATTTTCAATAATAAAACTGCAAAGAAACAGCAGTTTCTTACTAAAATTACTTTATGTTGCTGCTATTCTTATCGTTGTTGTTGTTGTTATTGTTTTATTAAAATATGTATTAAAATAAGAGGCCGGCAGGCAGCAGCATTAGTGAATTGAAATCGAGATCGTGTTGTTAAAAACCTTGCGCATGAACGAATCCATGGACATTTCAATGGTTATTGTGAATAATAGTGAATTTGGTTCTTTTATACAGGGCCGTAGCGACTTTGACTCCAACACTATATTAATAAGCATCAAACTGTTTCAAGGCCGACTTTTTCAAATTTACCGGATCTCGCCGTAATTCTTTATAAGGCCTTTTACGTAACATTTTCTGGTCAGTGAATAATTGAGAAAAGTTTCGTTTTTTATGATGATGGGTGGAGTTTTGTAGTGGTTAGAGCGAACGCATCCGCAACAAATGGGCTATGTTCGAGTCCATAGGAAAGGACATGATGAAGAAATTTAACTGCAGTTTAAAGTGCTTAATAAATAACAGGTCGCTCAATAAGTCCCTAAGATAAGTAAGAAAAAAACAAACTTTTAACAAAACTCGATATAGTTATTCAACATAGTTGCCTTCCAGGGCGATACAACGAGTATAGCGATTCTCCAACTTTTCGATCGTGCTATAGATTTCTCTTTCTCGTCAAAATTGGCCTCAGTTTCAGCGATTACTTCATCATTGGACTTCAATTTCTTTCCAGAAAGCATTCTCTTGAGATCTGAAAACAGGAAAAAATCGCTTAGGGCTAAATCCAGAGATTACGGTGGCTGAGTAAGCAATTCGAAGCCAAATTCATTCAATCTTGCCATCATTTTCATCGATTTGTGACACTATTTGTGAGCTCACGCGGCACCCACTCTTTTCGCATAACCAAATGTTCGTGTAAAATGGTATCTTTACAATATCAACTACCTCGTGCGTCTTGAATTTGCAATCTTTCATAACCAATTTATAGAGTTTTTTGATGTTTTGTGGAATAGCAGCCTCATTTGGACGTCCACTGCGCTCTGCATAAGCAAACCACTTCTCTACCTTTTGCCTCGATGGAGCAGAGTTCGAATAATGTTTCTCACGCCATTGTGTGGTTTACACTGTATTTTTTTTTTCCATCATAAAGTAATGTTTTATCAAAACTTGAAATTCACTTTTTCCATTTTTTTTCAATAACAAAAGCGTCACACAAAATGCTGTAACTCACGAATCAATAGTCAGATTACTGTCAAATTTATATACATATCGTTTAAAGGTTAAAGTAAATAAAAAGCATATGGACAAAACTCTAGTAACGCCATCTACGTGTCATCCTACGAACTTATTGAGTGACTGGATATACTTTAACCTCCTACCAGACAAGACCATCTAAAAGAAGCCACCTTGACCAACTTACCTCTAACGGCCTCTGCCTGACTTTGGTGAGACCCTCTTGTAGGAGCTAAGTGGTGGTCCTCAAACTCAGAGAGATTTTAAGCTCGGTGTGGTGTTATACTCTTAATCGGGTGCCGTAACACATAAATCGGATATGCCAGTACACCGAGACTCACGTAAAACTGTCACTTACTTACTTACCACTTAGCAAGGATCTTAACCACCACACAATCATATGGAGGCGAGCTAAAGTAGATTAATCATCTACTTGGCTTGAAAAGATCAACTTAATGCAAATGAAACAAAGCTATTTATGGTTTGTGAAAAGCCAATATGCCCTCTAGAGGAGTGACGGAGAAAAAATGATGCAAATCAAGTTTTTACGATAAAATATTAAATAATTAATCAAAACAGCAAGTTGTGAATTATTTTTAATTTAGTTAACATTTCATTTTTAATTTAATTAATTATTCTATATACGAGTATATTCATACTACCTAAAGCCCGGAGTTCTTCGCTACCCCTACCTTAATTATTATCTGAAATGCTATCTTAGTTATCTTTTTACCCATTTTGTCCCCTTCCGTTCAAAATACAATACCTTTTACCTTCAAGAAAGACGATGTATCTTCATATCCAGTGTGATTTATGTAATTCCCGCTTTTTGGTTGATGTGGATAGACAACGAAGCTTTAATTGCACTGGTCTATAGCAAAAAAAAACTTTTAAATAAAACTATATTTTGAAGCGCTGAATTGAAATTCGTTTTCAGTTTTTTCCATCGGGCTGAAATTTTTTTTCATGGGCGTGGCAATTTTTCGCCCAAAATATGGTAGTCAATATATTTCACCATAACTTGAAAACGACTTGACCGATTATAAAGCCAGTACCAGCAAATGTTTAGGAAAAACATATGCTACGCCCATAAAAAAATTTGAGACCGATGGGATAAAAATGAAAACGGACTTGAATTCAGCGCATCAAAATCATTATATATCATATAGTTTTATTTAAAGGCCAGAAATTTTTTGTTTTTTGTAGACCAGTGTAGTTGTCACTCTCCACACGTAACGCCCACTTATCCAATCTCGCCCAGTTATTGACTGATGATGTGTATTATTCACGACGTTGTTTGAACCTCATTTAGATACTTTTACTATTGCCGTTCTCAAGATATACAAAAATTTATATTTGCTTTATATGGGAGGTACCACGCCCACTTGTCCAATTTTGCCTAGTTTTTGCCTGATGATTTGTATTGACTATGAATTCATTCAGACCAAATTCTTATACTTCAGTTTTAACCATTCTCAATATTTACTTTGTATGTGGGGTACCACGCCCACTTGTGTCATTCTACCTATTTTTTGTCTAATGATTTGGCTTGACTATGAATCTATTTGGCCAAATATGGAGAATCTTTCTGTTATCATTTTGAAGATATAGACAAATAAATATACACTTTTTATGTCCTTCCAGTATCTACAGCAGAGAGATACTGCAAAAATTTCAAGAAACCGCTGAACCGAGGCTTAGCTGTCTATAAGGCACAAACAAACAAGCCAACAAACAAACATACATACAAACACAAATTAATTTTGATATATGCATACATTAACTCACAAGGTTCAAATATTTTAACAAATTTCGTTGACAAGTAAAACTTATGCGATACAGAGGGGCTCACTCTAACGTCCATAAATCGCGTACCAATAGACCTACAAAACCAGCATATACATAAAAACCGCATTTCAGAGAATATCGATTACAACGCATTTTCAATATAAAAAAATTAATTTTTTTCGTTATTGTAGTCTATGTATCAACAATATCATTCAGCTTATGCAACTTGAGCCTATGCCTTTTTATGATCAATAGGTGTGGCAAGCATATCCCATCACACGGTTTAGTCATGATTTTTAATGATCTTCAACAGACAAAGTTAGCTGGTTTTCCTGAGATCGTGAATACTTGAATCAAATAAGTTAGTTAGCCAACTATAAGAACAAATCAATTCTTTACTAAGGAAATAAAGCTCCGCTTTTACAAATTAAAGCAGCTTCAAAAGAGCTTAACAAACCCAAGTTTATTCTATCCCTTCTTTCTCCACATCATTTTTCTTACATTTCTTCCCCATTTCTATGTTACATTTTACAGTACTTAGCAAAAATACATCCATTCTATCGATTAATTGTACATTTTTACAGTTCCTCTCTACAACTATTTAACTCACCTTTATTCATTGAATTCTAGACAACGTCTATAATATGTACTACTTCCCCTCCACCTATACATATGTACATACGTAGTTAATCATATTCAAAATTAAATAAATAGAACTTAATATGAATGACAAGTTGTTTTAGAATTGCCAACTGTCAGTTTTTGTTGGACACTCGATATTTCAAGGTGTTACTAGTGATGTAATAAACTAAAATAAATACCCCCATCTATATAGCGGAGAGGTTTTGAAGTGATTTGTTTAAAATGAAAACGAATTTTTCGTTTTTAATTTTAATTTTAATTTTAAACGTGCAAATAAAAAAATCCCCTATTAGACAAAAAAAAAAAAAGAAAAAAATAAATTGAGATCGAAAATATACTGCATTGATATTAAGAAATTATCTGGTTTGCCAATTTGTTTTTGCACTTTTTCTTTTTTAATTTTTTAAATTTGGTTTTTTTATTATTATTATTTTATGTCACATTTGTGTGACACCTGCCATACAAATGCATTTGAGCGTTTTCGAATGTAGAAACATTTTTCAAATGTTGTATTTGGCTTATCGAGGTGTTGTAATAAAGACAACAAAATATTACATGTAATCGTCGTACTAATGGAAGTAAAGGTTTCAATTTATATATAAAAAAAATGTTTTTTTTTTAATTGCTTGGAATTTAATACAACAAATTTACAAAATTTACAAAATTAAAAGAATAATTCTAAAGCTCTTAAGAACATTTTATTCTTTAAATTCATTTACAACTTACATTGATTTTTATATATTTTATTACTTTATTTTTTATATATACTTGTGATTTTCAGATCTTTATTTATTTATTTTTTTTTTTACTTACACACTTTTTATTCAATGTCATTTACTCCTAAAGTCACCGACATTTTACTCTTATATATGTTTTTCATTTACAAAGTTTCTTTAGAAAAAAACCGAGAAAAAAAGAATGCGAAAAAA
Organism: Wohlfahrtia magnifica; assembly: GCA_023159175.1. Taxonomy (NCBI): domain Eukaryota; kingdom Metazoa; phylum Arthropoda; class Insecta; order Diptera; family Sarcophagidae; genus Wohlfahrtia; species Wohlfahrtia magnifica. The sequence continues at coordinate 3,650,853 of JAKWBJ010000060.1, forward strand.
CCTCTACAAATAATAGTGGAACCCAACATACATAGTACACATTGCCATGTAGATGTACAGGCACTGTTTTTTGTTTCGTTGCCGCATTTACCATATTTATACGTATAACGTACACTTAAAGAAAAATGTTGCTGATTAAAGAAACAGTAAAAAACAAAAATTATGAAAATATTAAAGTTCACAAGGTTCACAAGGCGGTTCTTTCAGTAATGACTCAGAAGATAGTCATAGATTCTAAGTCAACGAGAACGCTGGATGGGCACACATGAGTACGTTTCCATTCGAGCATTATTTTGAAGGAACAATGTTTATTTCATGGCTACGGAAAGTCTTTTTTGCTCAAAGGTGTTTTTACGTCAGTTGCTAATATCTTCTTTACTACTGCATTAAACTTAATAAAAACTAATACTAATGACGAATATCTTCTCTGCCGATAACTTGTGCGTAGCACAGCACGTATACCTCAGAGAAAAGTTAGTGAAATTAACCCTACAAGTTCATGTCGAACAAACATTTGAGTGGAAGGAATATGTTATCTGTCCTGAATATTGACAGTGCTTTTAATAATGCGAATATAACCTCCATAGTCGATACTCTGTATGAGTTGGGTATTAACCGATGGATAGAAATTTGGCTGACGAACATGCTTTGGATTAGTGCCAGGATAAGGAAGGGTGGTATGTTTTCTCTACTTCTATGTAACATGGTTATACCGGGTGGGCCATCTATCGGTTTAAATTTGAATCTGAGGTTATTTCGAATCCGGCAATACTTTTGTCATTTAATTCTATAACAAAATTCAGTATACTCTCTCGAAATGAATCGATTTACGTTTGAGCAACTTTGGGATTTATTGGAAATTTATTTCCAAATCAAAGACAATTTGTCGGAAATCGCAGGAAAATGTCGTACAAAGTTTGGTCGTACAGAAAGACCTATATGCCAGTTTATTGCTGCAGTTCGTTAAAGTGGTTTCATTGTTGTTGTGCCAAGACGTAAGCGTGCTTGTACAGTGCGTACATCGAAGATGTGGCTGAGAGTGTGCGTGAGAACCAATCAACATCAACTCGATATTGTTTTCAAGAATTGAACATTTCACGCACCAGTTTACGTCGAATTATCGGTATGACGCCTTACAAAGTTCAATTGGTTCAAGAGTTGAAGTTGCATGATCATCCGCTTCGTTTTCGCTTCGCTAGATGGGACAACGAGAAACGACACGATGATGTCGATTTTGCCAAAAAAAAAATCATCTTTTCAGATGAAGCTAATTTTCATTACTATTTCACTATTTGGGGCTCAGAAAACCGAAGCGTGGTCTTACAGAAGCCAATGCATCCATTACGAGTGACTGTTTGGTGCGGCTTGTGGACGGTCAATGGAGACACCTATCGCAGCATGATAAGCGATTTTTTTTGTTCCCCCTGTTCATGGTATTGATGTGAACGATGTTTGGTTTCAACGGGATGGTGAAACTTGCCACAGATCTCATGCCACAATCGATTTATTTAATCAATCGTTTAATAGTTATTTGATTGGCAGATATGATGATGTCAGTTGGCCGCCAAGAAGCTGCGATTTGACACCGTTGGACTATGCCGACAAACCAGAGGCAATTGAGCATTTGAGGGCCAACATTTGTGATGACATTACCGAGATAAGACCCCATACACTCGAAAAAGTTATCGTAAATTCGTCCACTCGATTGGGGTACTGTGAGGATAGCCGCGGCACACATATGAATGAAATAATATTTCATTTCTAACCGGAGCAATTGTACTTCACAACAACAAAATAAATTTGAAAAAATTTCGAAGCGTTTTTGTTTTTTTTTGCATTTTTAAATTTAAACTTTTAAAAGGTCCACCCGATAAATCGAATTATTTTCAGGCTCAACGATATGGGTACCAAGGTGGTCGCATATGCTGTCCTGTTGCTTGTCATGGGAAAATTTCTTTCCACGTTAAGCGAACTGATACAATCAACGTTTGGATCTTTTTTTACTTATTTTAACCCTGCAAAGATCGCACTGATTCTTTTTGCCATGCGGTATAAAATACCTTAGTTTACGCTACCAAAGTTCGGTGGCACTAAGCTTAAGTTTGCGATGATGAATTTGATCTCAGGATCGATCTTTACGTCATATTCAATCCTGATTCCTACAAAGTAAGATCACAGTCAGAGGTGCCAGATGATTTTGATTAAAAATTATCGGCACTTCAATTAAAAAAAAATCGGCAAAAAATCGGGAAATTAAAATTTCCAATTTTAAATACGATAATGATATTTTTATTAACAAAAACGTATATAATAATATAAAAATAACAAAATAAAATAGAAGTTATGCAAACGAATTGCATTTGATTGTTGGTACAATGGTTTCTTATCTGGTTTTCTTATCTCAACATTCGAGAAAAAAATTTAAAGCAAAGTGCAGGGAAATTGGGTATAGCCAACAACAGCGAATTCTATCAAGATAATTGAATATTTCTTTGATGCATTGGCTAGGGGAGTCTATCAAAAAGAGTTGAAAGCTCAAAGCAGGGTTGGCAAAAATCTGTTGTTATTTTTTTAACTCAGCCAATGTTTTAGTGGATTTTATTACTGCTTTTAAATTTCGTGCAATTCTACAATATATGTTAATTCAATTACTATGTCTAATGATTTATTATGTTTTATTATTTTGGTAGGACCAAGGGGGCGTTTTATACCACGAGCTGCTAAAATCACGGTACACACTGCAATTACTTTGTTTGTACCTTGAATTATGAGAAAGGCTTAAGTGATTTAATTAGAAATATTGAACTTCACAGAGCTGGAAGTATGACAAAATTTGTCAAAATCAATTTTGATAAGCTTTCTATCTGTTCTAGATTACAAAGGATATAGAAATTTTTACTAATTGGCCGATTATTGCATTTTAAGTAATCATACGTATTCGTTGAGTCAAAAACATATGTAGCAGTGTTCTCCAAAATTGTACATTTTATTTAAGCAAATAAAATTGCCTTATTTTTAGATTTCCTCGAAAAGTCGTCATTTTTAGAGCAAAAATCGGCAAATCGGAATTTTGATAATGTTAAGTCAAAAAATCGACGAATATCGCAGGTCTGATCACAGTGTCTTCTCAGCTGTATTCGCTCACTGGCACGAGTGGATCGGTATCATGTCGAATTGATATAGGTTGCGAGTCATGCGGCCATTCGAGGGAATGATATTGCTGATGAGTGCTCTTCTATGGTTTTCTCTCTGGCTCCTATGCAGAATTCTTAATGCTGGCTTTCTATACCTATATAGAGGATCATGTCTCTCCTTAGCGATCGATCGGGCATAATTACCAGGCACTAATAACTGTGACTGGACCCGCTCTATGGCACCAATCAAATTCGTCAGCGCTACGGTGATCATGTTCTCACCTCTAACATTGTTGTTAAAGAAGTTTTATACAAATTTTTTTTTGTAACGATAAATGTTGATTCTTTTAATAATAAAATATTTCAAAGTCGCCAATATTCGCATTTATTATTTTTACTTTACTAGGTTACAAAAATTACCACAAGCCATCTGGTCAATATTGAATTCGTTTAACCCTTTTCAATGATCATCATTTCCTTTTTTTGGTTTACGTTTAGCTGAAGAACATACCCAGTTCTTTGATCTCTGGCATATTTCATATTTCCTCTGGTGCAAAACGGTGTTCAGATTACGCTAAACATCGTCTGATTTTGCTTGAAAGCGGCCACAATAACTCTTTTTAACAAAAACTAAAAATATTTTTCGAGTGTAATGGCATACATATATGTACATATGTATGAATGTAATTCCTTTTAGTTGTATGGGTATTGTTTTTTTTTTTTGAAAATTTTTTATTTGAATGCAAATGTTTTAAACTTCTTACGATTGTGGCCTGCTAATGTTGATGTTTTTATTACTTTATTTCACTTTTTTTTATTTGTTGTTATATTTTATTTGTTTGTTTATTGTTGTTATTGTTGTTGCTGTTTTAATGATAGTTTTTTTTGTATTCGATTCAATTGCAGTCACATTACATTGACAATAACCGCGCAATATGTCAAAATCATGTAATCCTTGAGAGAGCATATTGTGTGTGAATGAATGCATATCGACTGAATGCGTTTTCATACTGACTGAGTTAGTACTTGCAACAAAATGTGCATGTGCATGTGCATACGGTTGTGCATGTTAAGCAAAGAAATATGAGCGAAAAAATTTATTTGAAATCGGGGATTTTTTTATTTTGCAAACGGTAATCGATTTAAAAACAAAACAAACAAAAATATTTTTGGTCACAAATAATTTTAAAAAGCGGATAATAATGCAAAAACGGTACTTTACATAATTTCATGATCATTTTAGAATTTTATATATTTTTATACGTATTATCAAAATATTCATCACTATGTGTTAGAATTTACTGACAAGATATATAGTATTTAATTGCTAATTGTTACAATTTACTAACCGAACCTATAGACAGAACTATAGAGATCGCCTTACTGACTGACTGTGAATATGAAAATCGGGTTGAAGTGTTAAAAATGAAAGCCCTGGAGGGCATATTGATGTTATTATATGATAATTAATGCAGTAAAACACTCCACTTATAACTTCTAAATAATATCGGGTCCGCCATCTTACGTTTTTTTTTTCAACTAGTGCTTATTTCGTGAATGGTAATCTGAGCCTGCGATCGACTTATAGAGGATGCCGATTTTGCCAAAAAAAAAAAAAAAAAAACACATTCTCAGATGAAGCTCATTTTGATGTTGGCGGGTATGTAGACAAGCAAAATTGTCGCATTTGGGGCAAAGAAAACCCGCATGCATACATTGAAAAGCCGATACACCCAAGACGAGTCACTGTTTGGTGCGGATTTTGAACCAAAGGCATAATTGGGCCATTTTTCTTCGAAAATGGGCAAGGAGTGGCCGTTACAGTCAATGGCGATCGTTATCGGGCCATGTTGAACGAATTTTTGTTCACAAAAATTGAAGAGGAGGATATTAGCAACATGTTTTGTGATGTTTTGCGCGCTGTTTTTGAAGATCGCATTATCAACCGCAGAGCTGATGTCGTTTGGCCATTTCGGAGCTGCGATTTGACACCTTTGGACTATTATTTGTGGGGTGCCGTCAAAGATAAGTCTTACGCCAAAAAAGTCAGAGACAATTGACGCTTTAAAGGACAATATTCGTAAAGCCATTGGTGAAATACAGCTGCTTAAGAATTGCACCGATCGTGTAGGCTACTGCATGGCCAGCCGAGGCAGCCATTTGAATGAAATTATTTTCCATTATTAACTGGAAGGATTGTACTTTGAAATAAAAAAAGAAATTTGAAAAAATATTCAGTAGTTTTTTTTATAGCATTTTCAAAAGAAAAAAATTTATTTGGCCGACCCTTTATTAAAAAAAAAAAAAATAAAACAGAACCTATTTGGTCTACGTGACGAAGAATAGGTATAACGGAAATAAATTATATATTTTTTTTAAATAGATTTGTAAGTTAAACAAAATGTATTTTGTATATCTTTTAATATTTTGCTTACAATCTTAAATTAAAGCCGAACTTTCGAGTGTTACCACTTTTAATTTTATTATAAGACCCATTAACGAAAACAGGTTAAACTGTGGTTTTCAAAATGGATAGCTGCCGTATAATTAATGCTCATTTACAAAAACCAAAACAAAAAAATAGGAATTTTCCACACCATTTGTTACAAAAATCCATCAATACTCGTAGAACAGTTGATTGAACTTTTTGAAGGATTTATTTATTTATTTAATTTTTTTTCATCTGTCTATTAGAAAAATAAAATCTTGTAATAATTTATAAAATAAAAACTCAAATTGAATTGAATACATTTATATACATACATATGTATATATAAACATAAATAAATAACAAATCTTACCTTGCTTTTGAACGCAGAGGGAAATCCATAGAAAACAACAATTTTATTAAAAAAAAAAGAAAAAAAACATCCATTTTAAATTGAAATAAATCTAGTTTGTATGTAAATGTAGAATCGTACCGGCTACAAGTAAGCATTTCAAATAAAATGCATAAAAAATGTATAAATCTTTTATCGCTTCGATCACATTACAAATGATCAGAAACAAATAAAAACAACAATATCTTCCAGCAGCAATATGATCTCTAGCCAATAGAAAACAAAAACTGAATTGTAAGTTCAAGGATGAACGTTAACAGTTCGTTCGTTTCATCAAATTTCCTAATTTCGAGTCTAATTTTTGTTTTTCGTATATATACAGTGGTGGCCAGCTATTTAGGGACAACAATTGTTTGTATATAGACAAGAATGCGATTTAATTTATATAGTAGTTCGAATGGTAATAAGTATGTCAGACGTCCACCATTTTGTCTAGGACCTATAAATAGTTGTGACAGTAAACATATTTACTCGCCATACAAGTACTGCTCAAAGTATCTTTATGAAGATATCTAAACCACATAAACTCACTCTAATCCAGATGCGATAGACTTAAAAAAACTCTATAAAATTAATAGAAATATTTTGAAATAAATCAATCTTAGCATTAACAACATTAACGAAATTAAGTGCATAAAGTTCAATAGGCTAAACGGAGAATAAAATCATAAAACATCCATCGATTTGATCGGTTGGTATTCATTCAAGAGACTTTAAATCAAATAAAACTTTTGTTTATATTAAAAACCAATTTATTTATAATATGAATGTGTTACTAACTTAGTTTCTATTGATTTGTATGTAGGCTTTGACCTATAGTGTTCATATGCATACATACATGCATACCCAGAGGAAACCTTGAAATTAACATCAAATTTAAAGCCGGCAAATACACTAAAGTTCACAAGAAAATCTCAAAAAGTTTGCTAACAAAAGTTGAACGAAAGTTGATCGCTTAACAAAAATCTCTCAACTACTTGTAACTTAGTTTTGCTACAGTTAAAATGTAGCAAATTTTTACTGTCGCAACAGTTCGAACAGAAAGAGATAACATTTCTTGACAGCAATAGATGACCATCAGCTATATTGTAGGCATTATTTGTATTGGCCTCCAATTGCTCAACAATTGTCGGCTTGTCAGCATAACACATTAACTTTAATGGTCAAGAATTCACGGTAACAGTAGTTTTCACATCTTATCAAAAGAAATATAGATCGGTAATGCTCTTGGTTGACAATCCAAATCATACAGTAAAAAAAAAGTGTTTTTGCCCAATACGCAGCCTGAAATAAGGCTCATCACTAAGTATAGTAATAGCTTTACAATTTCGTCAGATAGAGCGGAATTTTGCTAATTCGCCAAAACGTATTGAAACGAATAGCACTTTGGAATGTACACAGTCTTACAAAAGTTTACATACCCCCAAAAAAAATTGATTTTTTTGCTCCAATGCTCCAATATTTTTTATTTGTTCACCTTACATTTAATTAGAAAAACTAAAAGTATATTGTGCTTAAAACTTGAAAAAGACTGGACCAAATTGGATACTTTCTTCTGCGATTTTGTTCGAAAAGTCGAAAATGTTAAGCAGGTGGCGCTGTAGGATGTCATTCCTTTATCTCTGCTTCTATTGAAGGAATTTGAATAAGATTTGTTGGGTCGATTCATTGCACATTTCTAAGTTCTGCAGCAAATATATACGGGAGTGGACATGGTACTTCCACTACAAAGTAAATATTAATTTTTGTATATCTTGATAATGGTTAAAGTGAAAGTTTCTGAATTTGGTAAACGGTAAAAGAGGAAGTTTTCGAATTTAGTCATAGCAGCTAATACTAATCAATAGTTGAAAAGTATTAGAAATTGGATAAGTGGGCTTGGCATCTCTCATATGTACATTGTAAGAAGTCGATGTGTCTTATTGAGGCTTTAAATCAATAAATAATCACTCTGAGGCAGTATACACACAACTGTTGTCCCTAAATAGCTGGCCACTACTGTATATACATATATGGATTGCCGAGCAAAGCCGGATGGGTAAAGCTAGTAAGCAAAAAAAAATAAAATAAAAATGTCAGTTTTACGTCTAAGTAATGGACATTAAAAAAAATGGCTTTAGCTTTTATCATCGGAACCAATTTTTCCTCTATTAAAACCTTCTTCAGAGTTGAAACTGACTTGATATGACGTTTTCTAAGGTTACGCTTCAGAACATCCCATAAATGCTCTATAACATTTAGATCGGGAGATTGTGAGGGTTGTTTCAGTTTGTTTTAATATTGTTTAACAGCCATTCTCTTACCAGCTTCGAAGTATGCTTTGGATCATTATCTTAAAGCAATACAGCATTTTCACAACTTAGCAGCTAGCTATCCTTTAAAATATTCACGTACAGAGCCTTATCCATAGTGCCGTCAGTGAACCTCAGCCTGCCAACTCACGCCTCCATGTTTTACGAATGGGTTAATATTCTCTAGCTGTAAGGCCGTATTAGATTTTCGACAAACTTTTGACCAGGCATCACTTTCAAAAACTATAGACTTACATTCATTGGTGAATTTTACACTTTCCCGAAATGTTGAATCATTTGTGTGTACATTGTGGTACTTTTGGGCGTATTCCAAACGCTTTTGTACATGTTCATAATAAAGAAAACTGAAATAACAAGACGCATGTAAGCTTTTGTAAGCCTGTGTAAGATATAGTAGTTATCCGACATTACCGGCTATTTCCAGTTCGAATTAGACTGAAGCCAGAATGGAAGAGCAGAAGAACTCATTTCAGCAAAAAAAAAATAAATAAAAATCACTTTCTCAGATGAGACTTCTTCACTAACAGGAAATAACCCACGATTACCATATGGTAACGCAAAATATGCCATTACAATTAAGCGATTAAGTCCAAAACAACATAAGAATATTAGGAAAGCAAACCGTTATTTTTTGCTTCCAGAAATTCAAAGCTTTTGCTATTCTGAGTTCAATTAGCGAAGTTATCGCATGTCAAATTGAGTTGACGAAAAAAAAAAAACGTTAAAAATTTCAAGTTTTCTATATAGCACTGCAGTAAGTGTACACTTTTAATATTACTTTTTGAGTAAATTTTAATAATAATTCACTTTCATAAGAAACATGTACTCTAGGCGACCCATAGTTATTATATGGGATCGCTAGTTTTTGACGTTTTCCGTTAAAGTGTAAAAACATATTGAAAAATTGACTTCATTTTCGTGCTCAGAAGGTAGAAATATATACATAAGTATACATCTTTTTAACAAAATATAAGACAAAAAAGTTCTGGGCATTACCGGTAGAGCTGCAAAACTATCGACAGTCGGCCCACGCGATAGTTTCGATAGTTTTTTTACAAACCATCATATTATTTTAAGTGCTACTTATGGCAACAATATTAGAATTCAAGTTAAAGGGAAAGAATAATAATAAATGTTCAGTGTTGAAACAAATAATAGATAGGGACACATTTTTTCGGTATTTCATAAAATTCGATGTATTGAAGATCTGTGATGGAAGAGTAATGCTTATATGTAGCGAAAATTGTTCAGACCATGAAGAAAAGTGCAGAGACTATGGGAAGAAAGCGTAGAAAACTGTCAGTTTTGACAAACTTTTAATTTGCACTTCAAAGATTAATCCCTTCAAGTCATCAAAAAGATGCAAAAATGAACTTATTCTCCTGTTTCAAGTCGCACAATAAGAAAAAAACTTATGGAAACTAGACTTATGGGTAAAAGTCCTCGTAGTAGTTAGAACAACATGCTATGGTCTGACAAACTGATGATTAATTTGCTTGGGTCAAATGCCAAATCGTATGTACGAACATATTTTAGTTACAATTCATACTTTATTTGAGTTTAATAAATAAAAATTTAAAAAACTGTTAAACTGTGTTCCTATGTAACTATAAAAATTTAGAAACGGCAACCTACGCGAAAAAATTTTTGCAAATGTGACCTTGACTACATGTAGTAGCTTCCGTATTTGCTCTCAGAATTTGACAATAGTATCGGTAGTGAAAAAAAAACTATCAATGGTCAGCGAAAAACAAAACTATCGATACTATCGATGGTACTATCGATTGTTTTGCAGCTTTAATTACCGGCATAATGACAATCACTAAATGCTAATTTACACGATAATACTTTACGTATGTAAACAAAGTAAAATGAAAGCAGTTGTTTTAAAAGAGGCCAATAGTGCGAGCGAAAATTTTTGTGTGATGGTTTTTAAAAAATTTTTAAAAACGAAGAGAGCCGTACGTCTGCCATATTTTCATCCGTATTTTCTCTCAATGTCGTAAGCTCTCATTACGTATTGAGTTTACACAATAGTATCCGCTCTCTTCTACACAAAAACTTGACATGTTGTACCACTTGTATAATCGTGTAAGCCCCCTATTAAACAATTAATCTTCAAAGTTCGAGTAATATCGCCGACTACACTTTTTAATCTACACTGTCGTCTACCTGCATAAATACTAAATCTTTAGCTATTTCTTTAAACATTTTTTTTTCCTTTTTTGTATAAAATTTATTGCTTAAACATTCCAATGTACAATTTGCCAACAAACACAATTAAATTATCGACTTATTTGCTGATTTTCACATTTATTTTTGGTATGATGATATGCATTGATTATTTCGCTTTTTTTCTGATAATTTACAATTTAAATTGTCTTGCGTTCAGTTGTCTTGATTTGCATTTCAATTGATTTTTAAAAATGTATTGCAATGAAGTATATTTATATAGAGACACTATTTTAGGAATATAAAGTATTTTATCATTTAATTTGTGTATAAAAGTAACAAAATTATTTTATTTAAACTTATATTGGTTGAGAAACAAAATTCCCATCATTCAGAGTTGGAGTTTGGTTTTAGTCACAGTATTGGCTTAGCTATGAACATATGGCAAATAAATATTGGTTTTAGTTATTAAGTCCGGCATCTTAAGACATACCGCCAGAGAGAAGATGATATTTTTTATTTTCAAACAAGTGACAAGGTTGGTAAACTTGTCACTTGACACATTCGCATACCGTAAGAGTTTTAGGGAAGTGCAAAAATTGATAACTATTTTATTCTGAAATTGATTGCGATATGTTAAGGCTATACTGTAGCGTTAATGCCATTCTGCATTATATTGAATGCAGTTGTGGTTTTTTTTATATTGTAACGTGGATAAGTTACATATGGACTAGAAGCATAAAGACTTATCGCTAATTCGTAACAAAGAAAGAAATAAAACAGATTATGATAATAAAAGATAAATGTATGTATGTATGTGTGTTTATATTGGTTGGATTATTCAGTGTGTTTATTAATAGTTATACCGTGGCCCTCATACTAATACCAACACATCGAATGTAAGCACGATTCCGCATCTAAGACCCCGACATCTATCGAACATTTTACGACAGGTATAATAAGACAAGATGACAAGTCCCAATTTTACGCTATATTTTGTGTGAACCCCAGTGTTGCCATAATTTTTTTTAGAAAAACTGAAAATTTAAAAGAAAAAACTGATTTTCAAATTAAAAAACCGCACATACTTAAAAAGCAAGAGAAAATCCGCATATATCCGTATCGGTTACGTTCTGTAAACCGAAAACGAATGAAATTGAAATCGAGTTAACTTTTTAAAGACAAATCAAACCTAATGCACCAATTAGTTGAAACTTTTGATAATCAAAGAAGTTATTTGAAAAGAAATTAAGTGAATTAATAAGAAAAAATATAAAAATCTTGTCTGGTTTATAGCAATTTAAAGTTCTATACGATTTGAATTTGGCTAATAATCCATTTCACAACGAATTAAGTGTGATATACATAAATGATATGATATAATGACTGTGTTCGCATCTAACACTTTTGCCGACAAGCGGGGTCCCCAGCGGATAGACCGAATTCTAGTTCTCTGAATCCAGTGGTCGTGACCGTTTTTAATGTTAGCTCTTGTTTTCGAGTTATAGGTTTATTTCGAAAATGTTAGAGGTTACACAACATATATTCACGTAACTCAAAATCAGTTCAGTTTAATGAATAAACTAAAAAATTTGGAATTTCACAATAAAATTACCTTTAGACGAGGCTACAACTTTTTCTAATCTGCGTAGACGTTTTGGAAATATTCAAAGGGATTACGTTATACAAACTCTTCTTTTACCAAAAAAAAAAAAAAACAAATCTTTCTTAGACACTGTGTGAAGTATGTCTTTCTTTATTTTCAGTGGTCAAAAAACGGATAATTACATTGTCGCATTAAAAAAGGTACGAATAAGCCTTACCACAGTTATATTAAGCAAATGTGGTGAAATTTTTACTTTAGAAATTGTAATTAATATAAGAAGATTAAAAGTAAAAAACAAAAACGTTAAAAATTGCAAGAACTGCTCAATGCTTCAAAAGACTGCAATATACATGTAAATCTGCACATTTGGCAGCACTTGTGAACCCTAGGATGTAGTACCTGCTCGCAATACTAGCTTGGTTTATGTATATTAGAAGTCTAATAAATATTAATAAAATATCTTTAAATTACATACATACATATGTACATATCGTACATTTGTATTTTGAATTACATTCCAGTAGGAAAAATAAAAACTGGGTCAGTGTATCAGAGTACAAATATTTGCATTCCTACGTACATACCTACATATGTACGTACATACATATATAAGTACGAGTATGTAGGTGACGTTTTTAGTTAATAAACATTTTAATACATTTCACATATGCAATATTGAATTGAAATATTAAATTGCATTTTTGATACACTAAATTCAAATTCAAAACATTTAATTCCAAACTAAAAGCAAATATTTTTTTAATAAAATTTATTTAAATTTTTTCTTTTTTTTTATTAGAATTGACACAAATGTGCAATGCAACTGGTGTCATTTTAAACCCTTCACGTCCCGCTTCGAAATTGTCGATGAACATCATCTAGGAAATTTATATAATCGGACACTTTTATAAATGTACTAGTCATCACTATACGATGACTGAATATGCATTAAAAGAATTCTATAAAAAAAAAGAAGAAGAAGAAGAACAAGAAAAAACTGGGTAAGAATATAAGCATATTTGGCCGCATTTAAATTATTATGCAAAATAATTAAACAAAATAGTTGTTAATAATAAATATATATTTACATACTTAAACATACACTGAGAACAATTTGCATATCACGAAAATACTGTTACTTTGAAAGACTGTATGATTCTTTTTATTATTTATGATGCTTATTGATTTGCAATAAACAAAACAAGGCTTATATTCGGCATACTCACAAAAGATAATTTAATTATATTTATTATACCAACTTTACCCATCCGGCTTTTCCTGGATTTCTTTATGCAAATGTATACACATGTTAGTGGTGGACTATATAAATCGATGTTTTATAAACACTCGATGTAATTCATTGATACATTGAAGCAATTCGATGTTTTTTTTATAGGGTCCGCCATCTAACATTTTTTTTTCAACTAGTGCTTATTTCGTGAATGGTAACACTTCACTCATGTCTGATTTGACAGATAATTATTTAGGAAAGATTGCGACATTAGTTTGAAAGTCATGGTAATGTTGCAGAATCAAAAATCATCTTTTCAGATGAAGCTCATTTTGATCTTGGCGGGTATGTAAACAAGCAAAATTGTCGCATTTGGGGCACAGAAAACCCGCCCGCATACATTGAAAAGCCGATACACCCAAGATGAGTCACTGTGTGGTGCGGATTTTGATCCAGAGGTATAATTGGGCCATTTTCTTCGAAAATGAGCAAGGAGTGGCCGTTACAGACAATGGCGATCGTTATGGGGCCATGTTGAACGAATTTTTGTTCACAAAAATTGAAGAGCAGGATATTAGCAACTTTTGGTTTCAACAGGACTGCGCTAGGTGCCACACAGCCGAAGCAACACTCGATGTTTTGCGGCCCGTTTTTGAAGATCACATTATCAGCCGCAGAGCTGATGTCGTTTGGCCACCTCGGAGCTGCGATTTGACACCGCTGGACTATTATTTGTGGGGTGCCGTCAAAGATAAGTGTTTCGCTAACAAGCCAGAGGCAATTGACGCTTTAAAGGACAATATTCGTGAAGCCATTGGTGTAAGCTACTGCATGGCCAACCGAGGCAGCCATTTGAATGAAATTATTTTCCATTATTAACCGGAAGGATTGTACTTTCAAATAAAAAAAGAAATTTGAGGAAATATTCAGTAGTTTTTTTTATAACATTTAAAAAAAAAATAATTATTTGGCGGACCCTATATTCATCAACATCGATGAAACACCGATGTATTTTATTTGATGCATCGAAGTAAAAACTTAAACAAATACTTTTTGTTTCATCCCTTTTACGCCTGTACTACCGTAGCGATTTTGAAAAGATATATCTTTAATATACATTGTATGTATGTATATAGTTTTAAAAGAAATGTCAATTTTACTTAAATCGGTTCAGTACTTTAGGAGTAATACGAGTATAAAATTATTACTAACACCGATAAGCAAAACACGTATGTACGGCCTTAGACCAAGGCAATAAAATTCGTTGTACTTTCTACTTAATCTTTTTTATTTTAAATATTGTTTTTACTAAAAGAGATTTAAATGTACGTTTCTATGATGCGGTCAATTGTATAGACTGCTGAGTATTCTAGTTATTGCAAATATAGTATTATTGAATTGATTACATTGAATCTTATTCTGAGAAATCTGATAAAACTGAAGATATCTTTACAATATGGAAGATATCTTTACAAATGGACATAGTGGTAATACATCGGACTTGGAAGAGAAATAAATCAAAAGATAATTTGGAGCGACTACAAAACTAATACTGAATTCATAAAGTACTAACTAATTAATGTACCCAGTAGAAAAATGAGGATAATAGAGCCAAGGAACTCGAATATGTATGCAAAATTTGATCTAACGTTACGTTACATATCGATGGATATGGTCATATATAAGATCTTCTTTGAGTAACTAACGATGTTGGGAACATCTGCTTCAGAAACTCTATTTGGCAAATGATTATTTTAAGTTTTATTTCTCAAAAAATAGTGGGATATCCATATCGTTAGTCTCATATAGAACTGCCTTAAGTCAAATAATTTCAAATTCGTAGAAGAAGGTGTGACGAGGTATATTTGTGTGCAATGTATTAAAATCACTAAAAAAAAAACTCAATTTCGAACAAATCTGACTTAGGGCCTTTTTACATGAGACCAACGATTGTATGTATGTATGTCTGTATATAGAATGTAGTTAAACTTTTCGTAACCACATCATACCTACAATCGAAGCAAAGAAAACATCGATATATTTTGTGAGAAATCAATAAAACATCGATGTAGCTTTGCGCTGCATTGTATCGAAAAAAATATCGATGTGTTTTTAAATGTCCATCACTGGTATATGTATATTATAAATGGGAGATAAATTCACATTTTTCCCTATCCTATCCGTTTTTTTGCCCCCTGTTTGTCTTTATAATGAAAATGCTAAGATGACTTTTAAAGTCTTCCGCTGATATATTAATTGAATTGCACGTTAATAAATATTTCTTATGGGAGGTGCTACGCTTACACTTCCTCTGAAGTTAATTTTTTCACCTAATGTGCACCTTAACAATAGCATACCATGTGGAAAGTTTGGAGACTATATGTTATAGTTCCTAACATATACTGTAATAAGTCCGTGTTACATAGAAATGGACTATAAGCCAGAAATTCTATTTTTACGCCTTAAAAGCTTCTCAAAGTGCTACGTCTGAAAATATACTCTTTGGAACTAAACTTAAAATTCTATCGTAACATGGAATCAGCTAGTTGAGTCGGTTACGGTTTTTCCTCACCATCTATAAATAATAATTTTGAAGAACTTTGAATAAAAACAAAATTCAATCCAGAAACGTGTTTCGTATTATTTCCGTATAACATCGATTTCAACGAAAATAAGTGGCAATAAATCAGAGTGTGAACATACATATATACATACATAATTCTCGCGACATTCCAAGTGGAACAAGAGAGAACTTTTCACAACCAATAAGCTGCTTCCGGTTCTATTTTTAGACTCATTGAAACCTACAGTTTAACGCCAGCTCTGAACGACAGAAGCATTAGTTAGAGAAGTTTCTTATAATGTGAACAGTCGAACAGAACCAGTCGATAGCAATGTTATGAGGTAATATCACTTTTGAAAATTGCCAGATAGTCTAGCCTGGGATAGAGTCGGGGACCTATTAGTTGTAAGAGGTAGAGTGTAAAGTGGTTTTAAGCTACGACACCGGTATTTTATATACAGAGCGTGTTTTTTATAGAGGTATAGAACTTTAAGTTGGCATTACTTTTCAAGATGGCGGCCGATTTAACAGCTGTCAAGTGATTTATTCGCATTTTAATTTGGCAATACATCACGAATAGACTCACGCCCGGCGTAGATTCGTCGAATGGGCCCAAAACGAGATTACCGTTGTTCCCGATTTTCATAAGCGAATTTTGTTTAGCGATGAAGCGCACTTATGGTTGAATGGCTACGTCAACAAACAAAACTAGCGCATTTGTAGTGAAGGTAATCCTCAAGTGTATGTGGAAACACCGTTACATCCAGAAAAACTGACTAGTTGGTGCGCTTTATGGGCTGGTGGAATCACTGGTCCGTACTTTTTCAAAAACAACTGTGTCCAGAACGTTACAGTCGATGGTGATCGGTATAGAGCCATGATTACTAACTTTTTCATTCCTGAATTGAATAACCATGATGTCCAGGAGATGTGGTTTCAACAAGACGGCGCAACATGTCACACAGCTCGTGCCACAATAGATTTATTGAAAGACACGTTTGGTGACCGCCTAACTTCACGTTTTGAACCTGTGAATTGGCCTCCAAGATCTTGTGATTTAACACCGCTAGACTACTTTCTGTGGGGCTATGTAAAGTCATTGGTCTATGCGGTAAAGCCACAAACGCTTGACCATTTGGAAGACGACATTCGCCGTGCTATTGCCACAAATGCTCGAAAAAGTCATCGAAAATTGAACGTCCAGATTGGACTACATCCTCGCCAGCCGTGGCGGTCATATGCCAGAAATCATATTTGCAATGTTAAGCCACAAGATTATCTTTCGGATAAATAAAACTCATGTCAATCGAATAATCCATCGTTGTTTTATTGCAACTTAAAGTTCTATACCTCTATAAAAAACACCCCTTACAAGTATTATTAAAACTTTATTACGAATATATTCTTAGCATTTCATTTCATACCGTTATCATTTTGCGAGGGAGTAATGATACCATATGATTTCTTTAACTGTATTGTTTTAAAATGATTCTTTGTTTTTGTATTCATTTTTCCTATTTTTTGTTTTGTAGAACCGATATTTACTGAAGTTATGTGTACAGTATGATGATATGAGCATTTTGCTTATCGGCTTAAGGTTTACAAACATTTCGTAAATTAATACTCATTACATATGTATAACAACAACTACATACAACAATAATACGAATAGTAAAAGTGACAAAAAATTATATTTAGTTGTGACAGCAATATTTTATTTACAATTCTGCTAACAATGATGACATACATACATACACGAGTACATTAATAAATACAATATAGTATGTACGAGTATGTAGTATTTGTATTTTTATATTTATTATTATTTTACATTATTTTGATTTTTGTTTTTGTTTTTGTTTATTTTCACTTTATGTTTCTTTTAATTTGAAATAAATTAATAAATAATGCAATCAAACAAAAAACAAAAGAAATGAAAAATGAAAATAAACATTTTAAATGTATGTCAAGGTAAACGGGAAGGTAAAACGGTGGGAACTTTAAGAAATTTTGTGAATTCAAACAAAAGAAAAACAAAAAAAAACTAAAACCAAAAATTGTAAATAAAATATCGGTCAAGAATTAAATTCAAAATAGGTGTGTCAGGGTAACTTGATTAGATTCGATAAGAACTTAAGATTCAGTGATGGACTTCTCGATTTTATATGTTATTATATGACAAATGTCAAATAATATTTATTGAACTAAATTTTTTCTGCGAAATAATCATGACGATGGTTGAGAAGAAAAAACAACAAATTCAATTTTACATATAGGTTTTATGAAGTTTATAAATTTCCTGATGTTTATTAGTAAAGTATTTACAGGTAAGCACATATGTAAATATGATTTACTTGTCGTTGTGCTGCCATAATATCGTCGTGCGACCATAATATCTTAACAACATACATACTAATATGACAACATAGCCTATGCAATTTAAATACAATATTTCCAAGCACGCTCTATGCTAGAATCCTTTTGAACAGAACTATGTGGCCATAGTCGCACAGAAGTGTAGTTGCTTAACAAAATGAAAATATTCAGCAGAGAATAACAAATAAACAATAAATTCATTCAGTTGTGTGATAGCTTTTGATGAAAGCAGACGCATGTCGCTTTGCGTATTAAAATTGTTTATTTGTTTTGTTCTTTACTTTGTTGGTTTTTTTCTTCAGGAATTTACTACTACTACTGCTACAAATGCAGTTTTCTCTTTGGCCGCCCTGGATTTCAAGAACGGCTATATACTCGTATTTTAGTTGAAAGTACATATTATAGATACATACATACATATGTATGTATATACAATTAACATATTCTGCCTGAGCACTCAACTAAAAAACACAACAATTTTTTATTTGTATTATTTCTCTGAAGACCAAAATTGTTATTATTTTTCTAAAAATTACTCAACTTTCATTTGCAGCAATTTTGGAATGGTTTATATATGTAAATTGGGAGGAGTTTATTTTTAGATCACAAAGCCATAAAAGTTGTAACACTTTACCAGCAGTAGCAGCAACAGCAACACATCATGCAACTTAAAGTGCAGCATCTACTTTTGCTGTCTGCTAAGGTGCCTCACTAAGTAGGAACAAACAAAAAAACTAAAAAGGAAACCCAAATGATCAATTTTAATACCTTAATTAATTAAGCAAAAAAAAAAAAAAAAATAAGTCAACAGTTGCACGTTGCAGCTGTGCCAGTTTTATTTTTATTTTATAGGCTTTAAAAAATAATTTCCCTAAAATACTAAAGAAAAACGAAATAAGTAAGGAATTTGAACGTACTCTATACACACTTGCGAAACGAGGATCGAAAAGTTTATTACGACTTAGAGTGTAAAGCTGAGATCACATGATTGCCTCAAATACACCAATCTGAATTTTTTATTAGCTCACAATGACAAAATTGTCCCAATTAAAAATTATGTGTTCGCACGGCTGTCTTATTTCATACAAAACGAAACGATGTATTGACAATAATTGTCCCAACGCTGTCACACAATTGTTCTAGTTTACGGTATCTCTGTGAATCAGCTGTTGTGGTAAATTTAATTTATTTTTTTGGTGTTCAAAATGGAAAATAGAAAACAGCTTCCTCCTTACTTATATGGAGCTCATTCAGTGAACAAATAAATAAAAATATACAAAAAAAGAAGAGATTGACTCATAAGAACGGCCATTGATGGTGTATATGAAAAAACATTTCAATAAATTTAAAAAAAAAAAATTAATTCACTTAAATATTTATTTATTTAAATTGGAATATAATTAAAAATTATATTTTATCCTTTAAAGTAAAGATGATTTGTTCTCTAAGCAAATAAAAATTGCATTCGCCTTGATTTTCCTGTGTCCGCTTGATAAAAAAGTAAAAATTATGAAAAAAGGAAATCATAGAAATTTGTGGTGCAATTTAAATATAAATAATTAAATAAAATATTCATATTTTAAGGGATGACAATTATAAATACCGTACAAACACGTGTTTTTTCAGAAAGAAATCAATTAAAAAATACAAATTGGTGGGTATTGTCTTCTTCAATTGCCGCACCAGAATACAATAAATATTGGTGTATTTTTAGCATAGACGTTGGTGCATGATTGCCTTTAAAGCTTTCATACGATTGTCACACCAGGGTTGCATTTGATTGGAATAAATAAGCGCAATAATATTGTGAGTTGCCGTATGAGCCAATAAAATGTATAATCACACGATTGGCATATTAAATAGATTAATTATTGGTGCATTACGGCAATCCTATCTTACGATCGTAACTTAATAAGAAAGCGAACATACTAGTCGAATTGGACTCCCCTTTAACAACTATTGTCGCAATAGCAATGACAAAAATGGAGGAGCTTAGCCATCAAGACAAACAGATTCCGTGGCAGCTTTGTACTGCCACAATAATTAAATGTTTCAAAGCATTAATTAATCAATAAACAAAAACACAAACGCATAAGGATGAAATGTTTCTAACATTACCTGTGTGCTTGTATTAGCACGGTTGTTCTTAATGATACTGCCGTTATTAAAACAAACAACAAGAAATACAATAAATAAAACACAAAACAAAAAGAAATGAAAAATTTTTATGCAGGAATATTTTGTAATGTTTGTTGAATATTGCCGAAGTTGCCACAGATGCGGGAATTTTCGAAACATTTAGATAGATTGTTTAAGAGGAGACCTTTGTAAACAATAAGTAAGTTGTGACTAAACTCGGTAAAAAGCAAGTCGTGTTTGACAACCAACGGGTGCTGTAGATACTTAAGTAAAGATATATTGTGATTTGTGGCTGGCGTGGTGTAGTGGTTAGAGGGCAGGCAAACAACACAATCGGGCCGGGATCGAAAAAAAAATTAATTGTGCGATTTCGAGATTTTAATAAAGATATTTCAACTTCCATCCAGACAATTCGATTTAAAGAAGCCCCTCTGATCATCTTACTTTTGGCGATGATGATAAACATCAGGCGAATGAAAAAAATTACAATGTTAAGTACGGATCAGCACCACTTAGCAAGGATCTTCACTACTACACATAACCATATGGAGGCGAGCTACAGCAGATTAATCATCGACTAGATTTCTGAAACTGAAACACATGTTTTGTGGAAGGCCAATATGCTTCCTAAAGGAGTGATGGATAAAAAATAAACACTGATTACCAATCAATTAAAAATAATAATAACAGTGTTTTTGTTTAAACAATTAACATACAGTGGTAAGTTATCTATCAATGACATGCTGAGATATCTCACGGCTACAGGCTGGAGCTAAAACATATTGGTATACTATGCATTACGATCTGATGAGTAGTGTGGTTTTGTCAAAATGAAGTCCTTTTGACCATGTTAAGCAGCCAATCAACTTACCAATATTCATATGGTGTAGGGTATTTAAATGTAATTAACATTCTCTGTAATTTCTTTTAGTTTTTTTCTTTACAAGGCTGTTTCTTTATTTGGTTATTTTGTTGTAATTAATATTGACCTCAATACGAAAATACGAGGGTAGCTAAAAAATTAAAATTATTTTAATTACAAAAGTAAAAGCTTTGAAGGTTTTTTGTTTTCGTTTAATGCTAGTTTAGTAAATTCTAAATATAGGCAATTCATATGGATAACAATAGCCTTAACCCTTTATTGCCCGACAGTATTTACAAGTTCCTTTACTTATTTTTATGTTTTACTTTTTATACAGTTATAATTTTGAGATATATGATCATCAGTTCTATAAAGTACCGTATTTTCTTCAAACAACAATGTAATATTTTTGCTCTTTTTACTCCGGTCGATCATAAGATCAGTTGTCTCCTTCAACAGTTCTAATGTTTAGAGATTATTATAGCCTTCGATAATTCTGAGTACCAGGACTACCATAATTATATTCTACAAGGCATGGCAAACATATGAAAATTTTTTTTAACTTAAATTGTGACAAAGATTCTATAAAAAAGTAATAATTTTTTCATGAAAAAGGGTCTTAAAGGATAATAAAGGGTTAAGCTACGGTCACATCTCTCAAATATATCAAGAAAAACATATTTCCTTCTTTGTTAGCGTTTCTTAAAAAATTATTTAAAGACAAATTATATTGGACATACAAGTTAATAATGTCGATTTTTTTGTTTGAAGAATGCATTTATTATAAAAACAAAATGAATTGATCCATTATTCAAAGTATTGTCCACCGTTAGCCACTACTTTTTTCAATCCTTCTGGTAGAATATGGATTCCGTGCTTAAAGAACTGCTCCGGTTTTGAGGTAAAGAATGAATCACACCAATTTCTGATACCCTGTTCTGAAGTGAAGTGTATTCCAGTAAGGGCGTTCTGCATCGATCGAAACAAATGGTAGTCAGAAGTGGCAAGATCTTGGCTATAAGGCGAGTGAGTCAAAACTTCCCATCCACATTTGTCCAAATAGTTTTTGACTGGACTTGCAAGATTTGGCCGAGGGTTTCTGGTCGAATATTCTGGTCGTTTTTCGATGATTGCTCTCTTTAAACGATTCAATTATGTTCCCCTGTGATCGTCTGACTCGATTTCAACATTTCATAATACAAAACACCCTTCTGATCTCACACAAATACAGAGCATTACCTTGGCGTCATGGATATTCGGCTTCGGCGTTGATTTGGCTGGTTGGCCAGGGTTTACATATGATTTTTTTGGGCTTGCGGTTATCAAAATGTATCAACTTTTCATCACCAGTAACAATACGATGCAAAAATGTCTTCTTTTTGTAGCATTCAAGCATCATTTCCGATAAGCAAAATCGCGTTTCAATATCTCTCGGCTTCAATTCATATGGGATCCAATTTCCTTGCTTTTGAATGAATACCAATGGTTTTAAATGTAAGAAATTGGCTTATTGTGTGCCTCCCAATGATAATGCAAGTTCTTCTTGCATTTCATAACAATCTTCGTCGAGTAATGCTTCCAATTCCTCATCTTCAAACTTTTTCGGCTGACCAGGCCTGTGCTCGTCTTCTGTGTCGAAATCACCACTTTTGAAACGCGCAAACCATCGTTCACAAGTTTTCTGATTTGATGCATGTTGATCGATAACTTTCAGCAGCAACCGTTTTCTTTAAATGAAAGAAGGTTATCAGACTTCTCTGCAAAACATATTTTTAGGCACAAAATTCGACATTATTATAGTGTGTTTACACTTTGGCGTCTATCGAATACTGGATTATAATGATAGCTGTTTACCCTCTAAAATATCATATTTGTTATTATTATTGTTGTCCATATCGACATTATTAACTTGTATACCCAATTGTACAAAAAATATTTCGATTTTTAAATTACTTAATTTTCAAAAATAAATAATATAGGGTCCGCCAAATAATTTTTATTTTTTTTTTGAAAATACTATAAAAAAAACTACTGAATATTTTCTCAAATTTCTTTTTTATTTGAAAGTACAATCCTTCCGGTTAATAATGGAAAATAATTTCATTTAAATGGCTGCCTCGGCTGGCCATGCAGTAGCCTAGACGATCGCTCCAATTTTTAAGCACATTCACTATTGTGTGCAGCTGTAGTTTATCAATGGCTTCACGAATATTGTCCTTTAAAGTGTCAATTGTCTTTGGCTTGTTGGCGTAACACTTATCCTTGACGGCGAAATACATCGAGTGTAGCTTCGGCTGTGTGGCACGTGGCGCCGTCCTGTTGAAACCAAATGTTCTTAATATCCTCCTCTTCAATTTTTGTAAACAAAAATTCATTCAACATGGCCCGATAACGACCGCCATTGACTGTAACGGCCACTCCTTGCTCATTTTCGAAGAAGAATGGCTAATTATGACTCTGGACCAAAATTCGCACCAAACAGTGACTCGTCTTGGCTGTATTGGTTTTTCAATGTATGCGTGCGTGTTTTCTGTGCCCAAATGCGACAATTTTGCTTGTTTACATACCCGCCAAGATCAAAATGAGCTTCATCTGAAAAGATGATTTATTTGGCAAAATCGGCATCTTCTGTAAGTCGATCGCAGGCCCAGATTCCCAGCGTTCAGTATTCGTTCAGCGGAAGGATAAAACTTATTATCTGTCAAATCAGACATGAGCACTAGTTGAAAAAAAACGTTAGATGGCGAACCCTTTAAAATAATAAATATTTCTATAAAATAGTGGTCATGTTTTTTTCGTCAAATATTTGACAAATGTGTCCGTAGTTTTAGACTTGTTTTTTTAAATTAATTTGGCTATTACTCATAGAAGCTTTTGTGTTTCTATTATGCAGTCAACTTTCTAATATTTACCAAATAAATTACAAACGTTCAGTCGTATTCAAAAAATTCCACTTGGCAACATAGTCTTTAGCTAGAAATATCCATACGAATAAAGAATGGAGTCATATATCGCACTTGATCAACAAGAGAGTATTAACTCAAAATATTAAAATTTTCAGTTGAGCTGGTAACATTTGAAGAGAATTTGAAAATCTGAATACATCATATTAAGCAAACAAATAATACTTTTTTTAACTCAAAATAATAACTTCTTGGTAATATATCTGGAAAACGGTCTTAAACGTGCTTTTCAAGATGAAGGAATAACCGAAAGACATTGAAATTTTTACGGTTGATAGATATTGATGTTTTTAGTTGATTTCCTGCAAAAAGGGAATTTGTAAAATTTTGAGTTGATACCCTCTTGTTGATCAAGTGCGATATGTATGTATGTATGTATGTATTTATTTATTTTATGACTTTCTGAACAGCAAACCTTTTTAGCAATATTTTTTTTTTTTTTTTTGTTAATAAGTCACGCATTTAAGCGTTAAGTTTGGATTTTTTTTTTTTTTGTATTTCTCTTTCCTTACAAGATGCAATGTAAGACAGTTCATCTGTATTTTATGCTGATGAAATACAGCATATACTGTCTGGCCTGTCTGATTGTGATCTCAATAATATTCGTTAAGATATTTAAAATAAGCGAACAAAATCAAAAATAATAATGAATCCCTGTCGAATTAAACAAGAGTCCTACAAAATTAATTTAAATTAATCGATGAAACCTCGCATACAATGCGTAAACATGGTATGATATCTAGATAGAAACCAAAAACCATGTTGAAGCATAAAAAGATGCAGCCATCAGGTTGAAGCTGAAAGAACAATTAAGAAGAATACAAGCAGTTAAGCGTTTTTGTTAAAAAGAATATTTAAATTGAATATAGATCTGAACTACATTACAGTTGAATGTAACCAATTTTCAGCTGCGAATTGAATTGTGCCTTTTATTTTTCACAATTCAGTTTCGTAAAATTCTAAAGAATTTCTAAAGGCTGGCCAAATACGTTATAAAAAATTTGCCGACTCTTGATCAAACTTGTAAAATCTTTTAATAATTGTTCAAAGTGAAACAGAAAAATCGAAAGTAAAGCAATTACTTACTACATACATACAGTGTGTGGAAAAAATAAGTTGTCAAAGCAAACCTTAGTTCTTAAAGTGATCTCAGAATTTTTCTTTGCTCCTTTTTTTGTATGTATTAGGGAGATCGGACGATTATTTTATTTTGGTATTGTCGAATACGGTTTTTTCAAAATCTTCATTTTTCGAATACCAAATAAACCGGTTGATTTAACACGAATAACCGGTTAATTTAAATACATATAATTTTTACACGTTTGTATATTTTTTTATTGCAAATATGCTTATCGTTTAACTATTTGCATAAATTTAATTATTATTTTTGCATACATGACAAGGTAGAACGAAAAAGATATGCACACTTGAGCAACAATATCTTTCTCTCATCCTCTGTAAATAAATATTGATTTTTATATATGGAGAAAGTGACTCACAAACGCCGGCTCCGAACGGCAAATATATAAGTTAGTTAAGTTTTCACAGCGTAAATACACATAACCAGGTTGGAAGCTCGGTATCTTACCTAACATACCACAGTGACGCACACACTATTAAGTACGTAGTGCATGAATTTACATACAATGCTGTTCGAAACCTAAGCAACTTTTCTTGTCGAGGCACTTAAGGACTCGCATATTACTAATAGATTTATTCAAAGTAAAATATGTAATTTCGGTTAACTTAGGCACCTAAATTATAACTATAATAACAAATTTTTAATCCCATTCTCTACCAAGTAATACAACAACAAAAAACGAAATGAGGTCATTTAGTAGCTGTTCGAAACTTAAGCAACTTTCAGTACTTTGTGTAATAAACTTCGTTTTTTATGTCCTTTTAATTTTAAACTCTCCGACAGCTTCTGCTTATTTTTAAAACGACGTGGTCCAGCTCTGTGCTTCAAGAATTAAGGACAATTTTATTTAAATAAAAGAACCGGTTATCCGGTTGTTTGAGTAATTATTAAGCGAAAGCCGATTTTTTTTTAAAGTACTACTTTTCGAATTATTGGAAAACCGGTTTTTGAAAAAAGTCAAATAATCGATCTCCCTAGTATGTATTCAGTATCGTAATGAAAATAAAAACACATCGATTTGTTGCGATTTGGTTAAACAATGTAGAATTAGTACTACATTCTATTGTTATACAAGCTGCGGGTGGGACGTTGCAAAAATTAGTTGTTAGCTAAAGTTTCAATCTGTTGTTATATGATAAACTTAAATTATATTGAATGGTTATATATTGATTGTTATAAAAAAAGATCTCCGTGGTATTTTTTTAAAAGTGATTAAATTAGACGATTGAAGGACAAAGAGTTAACTGTTATTACTAATAGATGTAAAAACGGTAATACGCAGAGATACGAGTATATAGCAAAGAACTTGTGTAAAAATCAAACGGTAATCTTGAAGGTATAACCAAAGTACACTAAACAACACCGAGTTTGCAGAATATGGGACCTGAGCACCATACAATAGCCTCTGAAAAATGAATATGTAAATTTTACTAATTTTCAATGCTGATCTATTTTGAGCGCAGTTGTTAAATGAGGACAAAAAGGTGCCTTAGATATATAGAATACGTTTTCGATTGTGTCAAATCTATAAGTAAAGTCAGGTTACTGGTGAAATTGCTTATATAAGCAAGACAAACAAACAGAAAAAATGAATTTTTTATAAGGGACACATATTAAAGACTCTAAATTTTTGGCATAGAGTGCTAGGGTCAGATGATTTTATGATTAGACTTAAATATTATGCGGTATGGTTTTTGCATCTCGTAACCCTAGCAAATAAGTGACATGCAAGTGTACTCTACTCACCATTAAGTCGTTAGAAAATATCCGAATGATTTTGTGCATGCTTATCGGCGAGTGGTAAGGGCAGTATAGTTTTTTAGAAGGCAGAGTAATTGCAGCTGGCTCCCTGAAAACCACAGAAGAGACTGCAATAGCAGAAGGTAGAGGCATAGCTGCCAGATTTGACGATTTATCGTCGTTTTGACGATTTTTTAACAAAATTTTGGCAAAATGATGATTGACATTTTTTGCCTCTAAAATAACGGTTTTTTATATATGGAGAATCGGCAGCTCTAAAAGTATTATTAACTCTTTGTAGGTGAGACAACTAGCTTACTTCTTCTGATTTTTGCTTGAGCTCAATGTTAATAAAGAGTAAGGCCTGGAACAGAATAAAGTAGTTGTAGTGTAGCAGGAAAAAGTGCCAGCAAAATATTTAAGTTTTTTATATGATTGCCAAATAACCTCAATAAGAATCTAAAGAATTATCCAAGAATAATATGTGAATTTTGTAAGAAATACATATTAAACTATATAATCGATTTGGCAAACGAGATATTTTTTTATGTTTATATATATACAAATCTTGGTTGTTTTTTGTTACTATTTCTTTGACGATTTTTCGAAACTGAAATGTCAATTTTCTGCAAATTTTGCGTGACAGCCCTGGGTAGACGACTAATAAGGAAAACCTTCAACCTGTACAGGACAATGCACCAATCAACAGTGCAAAAATAATCAAAGATTATTTGAGAAGAGAAAATATAAAGGCTCTAAAGTTGACTCCGCAGAGCGCAGATCTGTTTACCATAAAAAATGCTTGGGGAAGTTAAATAATCCGAATTTTTAAGGATAGGGCTCAAAAACTAGAAGATATGAGTGATTGTATCTCTTGACATTCGATAAATGTTTGCGGTTTAAGTGTTTTAAGTTCGTGGACTCCGTAAAGCACAGACTGGGCAAAGTGGTCATTCAAAAAAATTTATTGACAACTAACTTTTTCAACATGAATTTCGATGGTATACTTTTGTTTCTTTTTCAAAACTGAAATAAGATTTGTTTTTGTTATAAAATATATTTTAGTTTAAAACTACGAAGTATGTAAATGACACAAATTAAGAAAAAAAAATTTGAACTGTACAATATATTGTTTACTGTGTGTGCACCATTACTGAAACATTTGTCTCGACAACTTATTTTTTCCAGTCACTGTATGTATTTACTGAATTATTCCCATTTTTTTTTTTTTTTTTTTTTTTTTTTTTTTTTTTTTTTGTTAACGATACTTTAAGACGAAAATTTCGACCCTCATACGAATGAAGAATTTAAGCTGCACACAATGTTGCAAATAAAGCAAAACGTGACTGATACTGATCATGAGCAACTTTCTGTTTTTTTTTTTTTTTTTGAGGTTAAAAGAAACTTAAGTTTCGTACGTGGTAACGGGTCAAAGGCTTTCCAAACACCACATCAATATTAAACAATAAATTGTTTATGATTTTTAAGATTTAAGTGACAACTTTCTAAAGAAATTGAAGTTGTTCGCCTAAGGATTAACAAAAAATTATAAGGAAATCTGGTTTAATTTTACATAATAAATTAATTTAATTCGTTTATCATTAATTTTCCACTTAAAAGAGTATTAAGAAAACATAAACAAAAAATTCAAAATACAAAATATCCACACTTATGGTACAACAATTATGACACTAAACACGTAATATAATATTTCGTTTGTAAGTATTTTATTTGCGTTGTCTACGAAACACATTTTTCCTTCCTGACTCTGTTATTTTTATTTTATTTTAGTTTATTATTTAATAATAAACAACTAGATGTTGCAACTTTTAAAGTTGCACAAACAAAATATTGAACTGTGGCAATGACCGTGTAGCAAAGTATACGAAAACAATGATAACTTGCGACATCCAACACCGCCAACACCGCCACCACCATTATAACAATAGACGGAACCTAATTCAGCAGGCAGTTATTTGTTGGCAGCAACACAGCCATTGAAAATAAAAGGAAAATTTTTAAATAAAAAACAAAAAATATAAACAACAACAACAACGACAACAGATTAAAGTCAAATAAAAAATAAAAGCAAACATGATTTTACGTGATTCATGAATTATTTGTTGTTGTAGTATCATGTCATATCTGTTGTCGATTCGATGCCATTACCTATGCCTGTATCTGTTAAAATGTTTGTTAAGTCCTCGTCATTGAAAAAAAACAAATGTTTGCTACAAAAGTATGGTGTTTGAAATCGATTATCTTTAATAATAACTATGGCATGCTGCACAAAGTGCTTTCGGCACGCTAAGTGGATTTTCTTAAATTCATCCCAATTAAAGTTGCTAAACTCTATTACAAATTTAATTAAAGACTTTTAAGTTTTTGTGTAATTTATAGAGACATACATATTACACCAATCGACAATTCAACAATTGATATCATCGTAACGGAACTGACTCGATAGCTAAATTGTATCGAATGACAAGAACTTCCAAATTTTCCTTACCACGTTTCACAATCGTCCAACGTTTATTTAAGGATGTTCTTGTATTTTAAGAATTTATTAATTAAACTGATAGCGGTAGGATGACAAGCTGGGCTTAAGAAACTATTCATAGAGAGGGATTGAGATGTAGTATAATATCTTCCATAAACAATGACCTGAAATACAATGATTTAAAGGACACCAGCTTATTGAAATATACTCAAGCTTTCAAACAATTTATGGTGGAGAATTTCAACTTCAACTTTATGCATCATCTCGAAGACTTTTTATTCGCTCTTATTGGCTGGTACCATATCATATACGGATAACAATAGAAATTGAAAAAGTTGCCACTTTTGAAACATTACGCTCACAGTGTGGTGACCAGATAGTTATTATAGTTTTTCATATTTTATATATTTAGACAGCTGTCAAAGTTTCCACTAATATCCAGATTTATAATGCATTGTTTCACGCTTATCGAATGAATGGAAATAACTGGACTTTCGATATTAAAATTTCGCTTTGCTAAACGTACGTTTGGTGACCTTTTTGCACTATATATATACGACATGTGGTCTTTCTTAAAATAATATATAGATACTTCGAGATTTTTTTATATTGGGTGGGTCATCTATCGGCGGTTATTTCGAATCTGGCCGCAATTATGTTATTCTATTCTGTCACAAAACGCAGTATATTACGTCCACTGAACGAAATGAATCAATTTTAATTAAAATTGTTTTCCAAAATTGCACGAAAATGTGCCCGGTATACGCAAGTTTATTGCTAAAGTTCGTGAAACTGGTTTCATTGTTGATGCGCCAAGACGTAAGTGTGCTCTTACAGTGCGTACACCCAAATATATTTAAGCTGTGATTGAGAGTGTGCGTGAGAATCCATCAGCATCAACTCGTTCTCACAAATTGAATATTTCACGCACCACTTCACGTCGTATTTTGCGAAAAGATTTCGGTATGAGGTCTTACAAAGTTCAATTGGTTCAAGAGTTGAAGTAGCATGACCATCAGCTTCGTGTTCGCTTCACTAGATGGGCCAACGAGGAATTTACGATGATGTCGATTTTGATAAAAATTCATCTTTTCGGATGAAGCTCATTTTCATATTTATGGGTACGTTAATAAGCAAGATTGCCGTATTTGTGGCTCAAAAAATACAAACGTGATCATGTCAATGCACCCATTACGAGTAAGTGTTTGGTACGGCTAGTGGCGCTGAGGCAGCCACTACCGCACCATGATAACCGATTTGTTTGTGCCCGTTCTTCATGGTGTTGATGTGAACGTTGTATGGTGATATCAGTTGGCCGCCAAGAAGCTGCGATATGACACCGTTGTACTATATTCTGTGGGGCGCAGTTAACGACAAGTACGACCCCATACACTCGAAAAAGTTCTTGCGACCAGCCGCGGCAGCTATATGAATAAAATATTTCATTTTTACCGGAGCAATTGTACTTCACAACAATAAAATAAATTTGGCAAAATTTCAAACTGTTTTTGTTTTACTGCATTTTTAAATTTAGTCTTTTAAATGTCCCACCCGATATAATTGTAAATTGTAGTTTTATGTTACTAACTGTGACTCCGACAGCAGTTCTTATTTTTCTCATTCTTTTCTTTTGCAGCAAAGAACACATTAAACGTGATATGATTCAAGCTCGCATAACAATCAAAGGCTAATAAGAGGCTAATCTAAGTCAACATTGAAATAATTAATTGTTTGCTACTGCTTCAGGAAACAATTATGAAAGTACCGTTAACTTCTACTGACCCTTTTTAAATGCTTGTTAATATAACAAGAGAGTACCCCCTCTTTCCAACGACTTTAATAACAATAACAATCAGCGCCTTTAAAACTGTACTGTGGGATTTTGGTATATTTAGCGTTAATGTGTCACCCTGTCAATACCGTACTTATTTGTGTATTTGGCAGCACTGCCAATTCGACCATCTTTGTGTAATACAATTTTATATGTTTAAAGTTAACGGATATAAAATAGAGGATATGAGACACTTTGAGACATTTCCGGAATTTTTCAAACTGTAGGCAATTTGGTATATAAGGAGGCTTCGTTACCTACGTCAAAGTAAAATCGTTTTGAGGCGTAAATTGAGTGCAAGTAAAATAAGTTACTGTATTAAGTTAAACTGCATAAAAGATAAAGTGTGGAAATAAAAACTGTAAACAACATCAAAGTTGTGTATATTTTATTTTGGCGCAATTTAAAAGAACTCAAACGTTTTAAAAAGGTTAAAACGTAACAAGTGAGAGAGAGAGAGAGAGAGAGAGAGAGAACAGCGAAATTGTTATTATTATTTTTAAATTTTAATTGACGCTATTTAATATTAACGGAGTGTAAAAAGCCGTGTTTTCACTGACACGTTTTATTGCGGAATTTGCTTCCAGAACTGACTTCCAGAAGTATTTTTCGTGTATACACGTATTAGGAATCAACTTGCAGAAGTCACGGCTTGCAGAAATTACTTGCAGCAATTATGTGGAAACACGTGTTAGTTGCTTACTGGAAGTAACTTTATCGACATACTGTGAACTGCAGGTGTTTTGAAGACTTGAAGAAGAAAAGTAACTAAAAGCCGGCCTGTGAAAGGTATAGCTAATCTCATATTAATTTCCTGCTTTTGAATACTTGTTTGAATTAAAGATAAAATATATTCAAAATCATTATTAGCATGGAATCTTCGGTCCGCAATTTACTTCTTTTTGTTTTTAATTAAAAAACCATTAAAAACACCATCACGAAGATGTTGGCAAATAGAAATCAATAATTAAATAAGAAATAGGCGATGTAGCCATAGGTGAAATTCTTCAACTTAGATTTTTTTGTAGCCTTATCATTTAGAACCAATGATGTATTTTAAGCACGAATGTCATCAACCACATAACTCGGATTTTCAAATTCATTATATCTACTATAGTCAGATATTCGTTCATCAGAATTTATCGCATTCATAAGTAACTTATTTGCTCATTTGATAAATTGGCCAAATTTTTCCTATAACACATGGGCTGAAAAGTCCCGGGCATAACAAAGGAAACACGTTTTTTGCTCAAAATTTACTTTATTCATCAACGTAATCTCCATCGAGAGCAATGCAATTATTCCAGCGCCACTCTAACATTTCAATACCACTTTCGTGGAACAATTTATCTCTTGCCTTATACTAGGCCTCAGTTTCAGCTATAACCTCTTCGCTCGTTTTTTGAGGTCTGCCTGCCAGTAGTTCCCAGCGACTGGGAAATTATGACGAATACAGTGGATGTGCGAGCAATTCGAAGTTCAATTCATATAGTTTTTCCATTGTCTCAGAATCATCAACACCTTCTTGTTTTTGGTCAACGGGGCTTTCTCATAGTCATATGCTCGTGCAATATAAAGCCAACACGTTCTTTTCATCTCTTTACGATATCAGCTAACTCACGCAACTTCACTTTTCGATCATTCAAAACGATTTTGTAGACTTTTTTGATGTTTGATGGTGTTACCACCTCATTTGGACATCCACTGCATTCTGCATCATCGGTATCTCTAAGACCACGATCAAAGTGAGCAAGCCAAAGTTTTATTATTGCTTCTGAGAGAGCGGAGTTTCCATAACACTTTTCAAGCCCCTGCTTCACTTAAACAGTATTTTTTCCCCATCAAGAAGCAGTGTAGAATTTAAACACAAAAATTTTTTTGATCCATTATTCTAAAAATAACAAAAGTAGCATCACTCTAAGCACAATAACTCATAAACTAATTCATAGAATATCATGAAATTTAAACAGCTGTCTTTTGAAAGTTAGCACTCAATAAAAATAGTGCCATCTATGTGTTAGGCCCGGGGCTTTTCATTCCATATGTTACATATGTATTAAGATTTTTTATCGTAAACGGTCAAGCGTGCTCTGAGGCCTCCATTAAGATTTTAGTTAGAGATCGTAAAAATGATGTGTAAAATACTTATCAAAAATTTCTTGTAATTATTTGTCTGGTATTTATTTTACAATATTTTTTTTTGCGATATTAAAGCAATTTTTTCTAAAACTGTTGATTGGATTTTGTTCATATGTCAAGATTACTGAAAATAATTCTTGAGTTCGGGATATGGTTCCGTTATAGCCGGTAGACTGGCATGGTGTAGACGTGTCGGAACGCTGAAAAACGTGAACGATATATTTGATAGCTGAGTTATCTCGGGGCTAATTCTTCCTACAACAGGATTATAAACAGAGCCTTTAAAAAATAAACAAATAAAACAACAATAAAGTGCATTTACTAGTAAAAGCAAATACAATAACAAATTTTGTCCAAAAACAAAAAGCTGTTGAGATAATGTTTAAACGATTAATCGTTCAAAAAGAAACACAAAATTTGCTAATGGATGTTGCAAAGACCTATTCAATGTTGCAGTTGCATTGAGCTCTCCAGCAAAACAACTAAATTGTTATGCTATTTTTTTTTTTTTTTTTTTTTTTTTTTTTTTTTTGTTATTCATTCATAAGCATCTCGTTTATTTACTAGCGCGCAGAGTTTAAAACTAGAGGTGCGGTAGTATTTACGACTCGTACACTTTGGTTGTTGCATTCATTTATTGTTGTTGCATAGGTTGCTCTTGCTTTAGTCGGTCGGTCATTGACTGTAAAGGCGCAGACGTAACGTCTCCAAATGTTTACGTTTTAGAAACAAAACAAAACAAAAACACAAAATTCGCTGCTTTGCCTGCTGCAGACCGTTGTAATTGTTGCCTGCAAAACGCCAACGCAAACTGTTTAATCATTTTGTTTGTATTTTTTGCATTGCTGTGGTTGTTGTGTACATACAGAGTATATGTTAACAACATTTACAACAACAATTTGTCGTATCTTACTTGGCTTTTTAAGTGTTTGTTGGGTTGGTTTATATCTAAAACGATCACTTTATTACAACTTGCCTCACACAAACATCCAATGCACACTCGCACACTTTGTGGTGGCATTTGTTGTTGTAAGTGCTTTGTGCTTTGTTAGAGCAAAGCGATTAAGTCGAAGTAGAAGAAAATTTCAAGTCGCACACTTTTTTCCCCATAAATTCCTATTCAATTCAATGTAATTGTGATTCATAAGACTTTTCTGTTGCAGTTGTTGTTATTGTCGTTGCATTTGTATTTAAACGAACTTACAAAAAAAAATCAACACAATGATTGCAATTGTTGTTGGTTTCAACAGAGAAACGAAGAAGAAGGAGAAGAAGCAGAAGGGGGGGCAGAAAAATATTTATTTGATGGTTTTTTGTGAAGATTTTAAGTGTAAATAGAGTTGCATGCAGTTTTTTGATACGAAATATTTATTCATTGCTGTGAGAGATTGTAAGGTGGTGGTCGGTCTTCGTTATTTTGCACAAACAAAAATTTAATAAATTTGGAAGGGGAAGGATAGCTAATTAAAACAAATTTGATACTTTAAATTCATAGAACTTTTACTCATTTGTTTTTGATGGTGTATTTGATCAACATCGTCTCTATGACGTTTTAATTGATGAATGATGATCGTTACAGGAATCATTGTCAAGTCGCAATTTCCACGAAATTGTAGTCGTAAATAATTGATTTCTTTTTTTTTTGAATATCTAGTTGTCTGTTGTTGTGGAAAATAAAAAAATATAAAAACTGCTAAAGTCAGACAAAAAAATCTCAAAAATTAGTGACATTTTTCTGTACATGTTTCTGTAATAGAGAAATTGTCATCAATGTGTCATTAAGGAATCGTTATTTAGAAATTTTTGTAAAGTTAAGATTATAAACATACATTCGAAATGTTAAAAAATAATCCAAGAGAACTTATAGTGATATTTTTCGCTGTGAATCTCTGCGTTAGCGACCCATAATATACAAATTAGCCAATAAATGTCTGTGATATGTCTGTTAGGACACCTGCAAGAAAAGATCAACTTCGGTCATCTATAAAAATGTAGACAATTTTTTTAGACAAATTTTACAAAGTCATATACTCGTATATATAACACCAAAGACACTTTATTATCTATCATCGGTGATTCAACATTGTCAGCGCTTGTCCCACTGATTCACTATGACATTCCCCTTCGAATTGTATCGGATGGGGCATTTAAAAGTTTAAATTTAAAATGCAATAAAACCAAAACGGTTTGAAATTTTGTCAAATTTAGTTTTTTGTTCTGAAGAACAATTATTCCGGCTAGAAATGAGATATTATTTCATTCATATGACTATAGCTGCTCTCCTCACAGTACCACATTCGATTGGATCAATTTTTCGAGAACTTTTTCTAATGTATGGGGTCGTATCTCGGCAATGGTATCACGAATGTTGGCCTTCAAATGTTCCATTGTCTCTGATTTGTCGGCATATTACTTGTCTTTAACTGCGCCTCACAGAAAATAGTCCAACGGTGTCAAATCGCAGCTTCTTGGCGGCCAACTGACATCACCATTTTGGCTAATTAAACGACCATTAAACATTTGACGCAATAATTGGATTGTAGCATGAGATGTTTGGCAAGTTGAACCATCCAGTTGAAATGAAATATCGTTCACATAAATACCATGAAGAGCGGACATAAAAAATCGGTTATCATGGTGCGATAAGTGTCTCCATTGACCTTAATGGTTTCGCTGTCCTCATTTTCAAAGAAATATAGGCCAATGATGCCTCCATTCTACAAGGCTCACCAAACAGTAACACGTAATGGGTCTATTGGCTTCTATAAGACCACGTTTGGGTTTTATTAGCCCCAAATACTGCAATTTTGCTTATTAACGTATCCACCAAGATGAAAATGAGCTACATCCGAAACGATGATTTTCCCGTTGGCACATTTATCGAAGCAAAAAATAAGCGGATGGTTATGCGGCTTCAACTCTTGAACCACTTTTCGCATAATTCGTCAATTCTTGAGAAACATGACGAGTTGATGTTGATGGTCTCAGCCACAGCTTCGATATTTTCGTGTGTACACACTGTACGAGCACGCTTACATCTTGGCGCATCAACAATAAAAACAGTTTAACAAACTGTAGCAATAAACTGGGGTAAAGATCCTTCTGTGCGACCAAATTTTGTACGACATTTTCGTTCAATTTCCGACAAATTGTCTTTGTTTTGAAAATAAATTTCCAATAAATGCCAACGTTGCTCAAGCGTAAATCGATTCATTTCGTTCAGTGAAGATAATATACTGAATTTTGTTATAGAACAAAATGACATAAATATTGCCAGATTCGACAAAACCGCTGGTTTAAATTTAAACCGATAGGTGGCCCAGCCGATATTTAAAATGTTTAAAGTCAACGGTCTTAATATTCTTAAGTTGAT
This sequence comes from Wohlfahrtia magnifica, assembly GCA_023159175.1. Lineage (NCBI taxonomy): Eukaryota > Metazoa > Arthropoda > Insecta > Diptera > Sarcophagidae > Wohlfahrtia > Wohlfahrtia magnifica. Next base: position 3,687,775 of record JAKWBJ010000060.1, read on the forward strand.
TGAACGAGGGTAGTTTGAAAATTTTGTGAGTTTTCGTACTTACTTTTAGTGCAACACAGTTAACTCATGTTAACTGTTATGTATTACCTGACTACAGACGAACAAACTGCATCTAAGGGCTAGTTTTTAACACAGATGGAATGGAAAAGAGAGTTTCATTTCTCGTGTAAAACGGTTACCAAAGCAAACCGAATCAGTTTCAATATTTAAAAAGAGAACTATTAAGTTAATAAGTTGTGAGCCTATCAGCTATTTTGCTTGAAGACTTAACTACGAAAATTGGCCTCGACTGATACCTATTAAGACTCTATATCGTTTTGTTTTCTTATGCTTCTTCGTAATGGCGATGATTTATCTTAAATAAGTACTGACAGAGAAGCGATATTTGCATAATTATCCACTCAAGAGGTGGGAACAATGAGCAATAAATCTTTTTTTTTAGAAATCCTCCAGTGTAATCCTTGTATTTTCATTTGTATGATGCAATATGTCTTAAAACTTCGCCAACTTCCCACAATTCACACTCAACTTTGAAAATATAAAAATAAAGAAATAAGAAAAATAATAAAATAAAATCATTATGTGGCTTTGTTACGAGTATGTGTGTAACTTATGCAACCTTTTATTTTTAAACCACTTGGTCCACTTGTCGACTTTCGGGTTGTTGAACTCACATGTAAATTTTCAAATAAATATTTACGTTGTGGGAATTGTGGCTCCCTCTCTCTCTCTCTCTCTCTCTCTCTCTCTCCTTCTATACAATAAACTTAAATGAAAATTTAAAACAAAATGAAAATCAACAGCCGGATTTTAAAACCTACTCGCTTATATTAATGACATTTAAATCCGTCAACTTGCAACGAGATACAAAAAAAAGAAAAAGAAAAAAATTCTATTCTAAAAAGATAAATTACAGCTGCAATAACAATTGTGTGCTTATTACGACTTAGAAGAAGAAAAAGAAAAAAATTTAAAACATTGCTTAGCTATTATTGCAATGAGAGCTATAGTGGAAACTAGACAAAAGCTTGACACAAAAAAAAAAACAATTCTTTCTCCAGCACACAACACAACTTTAATAAGACAATTTATGAATGAAAAAATATATTTTTTTTTTATAATAAAGTCTACTAACTACCACTAGTGATTGACTGATTGATTGATTGATTGAATATGGAATGTGTGTGTCTGTGTGTGTGTATGTATATGGTCATCATTTATCAGTAGTGAGTGGTTGGCTTTAATGGTAAAAATGTAGAATTACTTGCAAAATCAATAACAACGCTTTTTAGAATGGCCACTGTTGAATGAGTGAATGTGATACAAATTCTCTTCAAATTATTAATGACAAAGCTGTAAAGCCTGTTAACTAAGCTTAAAAAAAGAAAAAATGCTAAAACTCTGCTGCTGTAACACAGCTACTGCTTTCAGCTTAAACTATTGACTGCAGCAGCAGCAGCCGCGTTAGCTCACTTTTGCTGCACATTTTGGCCGCCATAAAGTCAATGAACTCCATGCGAAGTGTGTTTTGCTTTGAAACCAAAAAGAAGTAGAAAGGAACCAAATACTATGGCTACAAGTATACAGACACACACACACACACACACACACATACATACATACATCTATGCTTGGTAAACTGGCATGTTGTTGAAAGCTAAAATAAAAACAAAAACAAAAAAACAAAATAAATGTATAGGGGTTTTATGAGCCAACAAGCAGCCTATAGACAATATTTCAAAGTCAATGGAATTTTGAAAACGCATTCAATAGAATATTTTACTTTCACTCTTTTATAGTTTCAAGAATGAGGTCATTGGAGTTATACATATGTCCCTTCTGGCTCAGTGTAGGCCTTTAGTATGTGAATTGAAAAGATTATTTATGAGTTGGTTTACAAAAATTCCATTTAGCAATGACTCTGGAACAATGTATTGTGTCCAGTTTTCGGTTTCAAAATTAAAGTCGAGAAAACTCACACACAAAGCTATGGTTTCGTTGAAAATTTTATTTGATTATGACGCTTGGACCTTGCCATTATGTATGAAAAATAATGTCATTTAAATGACCGCCTCTGGCCATAGTGTTCCGAATTGGCCGTATTGGTTCTTCCAGCGTCATTTTCAAAGAAATACGTCCAAAAGACACCTACAGTTGCAGTGGCTTTTTCACAATCACTTCTGCGTTCTCCCAGCACCATATGCGACAATTTTATTTGTTAAAGTAACCACCGAGTGAGAAATGAGCTTCATTGCTGAAGAAAGCTCTTCCATGTCTTAACCACCACTTTTGTAAGTAACTTTTAACTATTTTTACGCGTTTATCGGTTGTTAAACGATCTGTATCGTAAATGCTATGACTGACTGTCAGATTTAGCCATCCGGTATGTCAAAAATGATATGTGTGTTCAGAAAGTGTGATGGTACGGGAAAAATGTGCATATACAGTGGTGGTCAAAACATTTGCAACCGGTCTTCTGACTCATATTTTTCCTTTTGATCCCCCAAAATTTTTCAGACCAATTAATTTTTTTCTATTGTTGTAGAGTCCAACTCGCATGTGCTCGGACAAAGTTAAGATGAATTTCTCTGTTCTTTTCGATGTATAGGGCTTTTTTGTATCCTTATAGCTTCTGAGACCCTATTTCTTGGCTCTTTTATTAAAGGTTGATACACCAACATTAATGACAGCTAAAGTTTGCACTTCTCCAAGTATTACTTTATGATACGAGTATTTCACAAAAAAGTTTTTGATTTTTCTGTCTTCGTGTAATGATGTTACTCGAGGTTTTACTCCCTTATGCACTGTATGGATGCTGTCATTATTGACTTTCTGACAAATTGTTGGTTTTGGAATAGAATACTTTACTGACATTTCTTTGTGTCAAATTCTGCTACGATAATCATGTAAAATTCTAATTTTGTATTCGGAATTGTATTTGCTGCCGGCCATTTTTCAAGAACTTCAATGCACTAGTATCACTTGTAGTCAATATGTTATTTCTTGAACAGCGTACAACTAATGTGGAATTTTTTAATAAATTATAACTCGCATTATGAAAAGGAAATATAATTAAAAGTATTCCTAAAGGCTTGTAAGTAAAAAGTTGTTCATATAGAGTAAGAGAGGTTGTTGTTCTCTTTAATCAGAAGATGATTTCTTCCTGCTATTACAAAAAAGTAATCAACAAAGTTATAAATATACCAAAAATCAAAGATTAAAAACCAATCGGAAAGAAATGGGTAGCTGAAGAGCTAGAGCACTGCTTTAGTTGCAAATGTTTTGACCACCACTGCATGTAACAGATTTTTTTACAAGTGTATTCGATTTAATATTTTCTGCAAATTTTCATCAAATAGTAGTTTCTGTGATGCTTTTGCAACTTTTTTTATGCCACACTGCATCCAATCACATATTTTGTTGCGATTTACTTACGATAGACTTTCTAATTACTACCACAATTGTAAAATGCATTAATATTAGTTTGCGGCACGCTGCTCCAGATAACGGATATTTAACAGCTGATAGCCTTACCAGACTAGCGTTTTCGCAACCACGAAAGGCTGTTCACACGATAATACTTTACGTACGTAAAATTAGAGAGAAAATATTATAAAATTCCATCCGTATTTTAAAAATGAGAGTAAAAACCTTACGACAGATTTTTTACGTTTAAGACTGGTATTGTGTTCAAAATAATTGTCAAATAATATTGAGAAAGTAGTAGTACTCTGTTCTTTTTACGAAAAACATATGAAATGTATATGTCAATATTATCTTCAAACTGTCCAAAATTTCTAGCAACATTTCTTTCAACTACGAAATAATATGAGGCTCCTTATTTCGTACGACATTTTAAGCAGCAGTGGGGATATGAATACTGTTACAACATAGAATACCTATAGTCCTTTATTATATGGCTAATTAAAGCTAACATATATCGTTAATCTGCAACGGCAATTTCAAATTGTATCAGCATTCAACATGAAGTGGTCGTATAATGTTTTTTAACAACAGAAAAATGTGGTTTACTTATGAATAAATGCACAGTGTTTAAGGTCGTCTTAAGAAGCATCCGCTGAGTTCATCCCATTGGTCGAATATGGTCATGATTTGAGAGAATCCCTTAAGATGTACTTTCGAGCAGGCAGCTCATAAGGCTAAAGGGATCAAAACTGCTTTCAAAAAAAATTTAAAATCTTTATAGTTTTTTTTATAGAACAGATGTCAATAAATTAGTAAAAATATTGTTTTAAAAATATTCATTACTTTTATATGCATGTGTAAAAATATTTATGTACCTACTGAATATTATTTGTTATGTTGTTGGAGAAAACATATGGTTTTTGTTTACAAATGTAAAACCATTTAGCATATTTTAAGGCATAAAAGCGACAAATTTTGAAAAATTGCTAGATGACTTCATTGGTTGCATGTCAATTTTTTCGTACGAAAAACAAATGTTGATCAACATTTTACACAAATTTGACCAGAGTACCAGGCTTTACACGATACGTAAAAGACCAAAAAATGAAAGCAGTTGTCTTAAAATAGGCGAAAGTTTAGGACCTACATGTAAGAGCTATATGCGACTTTAGGCCACTATTTCACTGATTCAGATTATTATGATTGTTTTGTCTCGAAGTCAATAATCTAAATTTGATTTTAAGAGCTTGAAGTATATCATTCTATATTTTGCTTTTCTTCTACAATCAGCAGATCAATATTTGTAAGCTAATGAGCTTTGTTAGCTAACAATTGAGGTCTTACTACTTACTTTTCACTATGGCTTAGAGTTGAAGAAATTAAAAAGAAGTATGGCGGGAATTGATTTAACCTTAAATGAGCTTATATTATAATACACAATTGCTACGAGAAATATTACACATATGTATGTATGTGTGTATGCATGTAAGTATGTATGTACGTATTTATAAGTGACAGTCTTGCTTTTAGTTTGTGCTGTATGTGGAGACGTTTTTATTAATGGTTTTGATTGTTGCAACTCCATTTTTGGATTTGGTTCAATTTAATGTTGATTCAATTTTTCTCGTTATTGTTATTTGTTTCTGATGTTGTTGCAGTTGTAGTTGTTTTCCTACACACATTTAAGAATCTAGAATGCCAACAAGTAACCCACTCTTAGAATCTTTTGCAAAAAAAAAGAAAAAAAGGAAAAAAAATGTGCAAATGCAAGTAAATGACAACGACAACATCTAACAGCTGTTATTAGAGGCAAATAGCCAAGCAACTAAACGACCAGCATACGAGTACAAACAAACTGACAACAACAGCATTGCTGGCAAAGGCGTTTTCTAACATTTCTTGGTAGTTAGTTGAGACATCGCCTTCGTTGTCTTTGCCTGCTTCTACTTCATTGACTGCATGAAGATAGTCTGTATTTGACATTTAACAAAAGCTGCTGCTTAAAAATGCTTCAACGCTGCTGCTACAGCTCGGCATTGCTGCAACAATTTACATGAATAATATTTCATATTACGAGTGCTTTGTGCTGCGCAAAAGAGTTTATTGACTTGAAACAATAACAACAACAACAGTGATCATCAACGCCATCATCGACAACATTGTTCAACGCTGTCATCAGCAATATGATCATCATGTTTGGAGTTTTCCTTCTTTTTTTGTTTTTGTTTTTGTTTTGTGTATGTTGATCATGTATAATCTTTAATGAAATGTTGTTGGCACAGTGGCCGGGAAACTTAGTGACTTAATGACTGACTTTTTGGCATGAATAGATGACAAAGTTGTATCGCTGGATTTGTTTCATTCTAGTATCGCTTATATTGTTGTTTCTTTTTTGTTTGCTTTCTCTTTTCCTCACTCTCTGTTGTTTGTATTTCTTCTATAATGTGTCGTGTTGTAGAGTAAAAGTATGTGTGTTGCATGTTGCGTTTTTGTTTGTGGCAAATATTGTTTCACGTTTGATAATGATAAACAAACAACAACACAATTTTATTGGCATTTAATTCACTTGTCAGATGGTATGGAAATGATGATCATCGTCATGACGACGATGACGATCATGATACGCGTGCCTAACAAATGATGACTGCCAACTGCATTAAGATTTTAAACAGTGAGAAGTTTTGCTTTTTTTTGTGTTGCAACAAATTTTTGTCAACAATCGTTTTGTATTTTTTTTTTTTTTTTAATTTCAATTATAAATGAAATCTGTCGGCGTCGGTACTATGCACCACTTTGTTGTAGTTGCTATTTATAAATTTAAATCAACATCATCTCCATTGTAATTGATTACAAAATATTACAAACAATGATTTTTATGCTTCGTGCTTTTGAGATTTTTATCATTGATTTGTCGGATAAGATTTCATTAATGCATTTGACTTAAGAAACAGATCGAATTTATACGTATAGCCTTGGTAAGACATGTTTTAAAAGGGGAATGAGATTAATCACATTTCTGAAAACTGTCTAAACAGAATTATTAGCGCTTGATCTGTTTCTTCTAACAGGCATTATTTTATCCAACTACAGGGATAACTGACATCACAATGAACAATAAAAAGCCCCGGGATCCATTGAATTTACAAAAATTTATTATTTTTTGTGAATTGTCAGCCAAGTACTCGAAGGGTATATACAGTCAGAGTAAAAAAAGTATTCGGCCTCATAAAGTGCTTTTTCAAATAGGACTTAACTCCGTGAATTTCAAGCCGATATTTTAAGATGAAGTATCATTTTCTTCATAACTAAATATAATATTTTAAAAGATTAAAAAACAATAAAGTTCTTATATAAAATAGAGTGTAAAAACGTCTACAAACTTGGAAAATTTAGAGTGAATCGTATAAAAATACTTTTGCTTAGTAAATATTGAAAGATTTCGTAAGTTTACTTAATTTAAGTATATATATATATATCTCAGAGGTATGTTTTTCTTCTTTCCAAATCCGCCAAGAGTCTTAAAATCGGTTAATATTTAGCTAAGTTGTTAACTTATAAGTGCTTAAAGGTAGAAAAAACCGGTTTTTTTTTCTATCTGTAACTCCATATTTTAAAGGTGTTTTGGAAATTTTAATACAGAATCATTTTGTACCATATAGCACCTACTAAAAAAATGGTATAAGTTCCAGGTATTTCTGTTTTATTATTTCTTGTCGCATAGGTTTCTTTTTTGTATTGTATACTTTTTTTGACGCATAAAAAATAGGGTTATTTTCATTTTTGTTATATAACTTCAGTTGTTGTAAGAATTTTGTTGTTGTTTTTTATGGATTTTGTAAAGCATTAAATACTGTTTTAAATAAACATAAAATATTTAAATTTATCGATTTTAAATGGCTGAAATAAAAACTAAATTCCAGTCAGTTATGCTGTATACTATTTTTTGACACTGACTGTATTTCATTCAAAATGTGATGTCAGGTACTGTCGATGGCAAACAATAACAACTTGTGGACAGTGCTATGTGTCCTATACTTCACAAAGTAGACCTATCTTTTGATTATTTTCTTTGATGGTACGTTAAGTCCATGTGTTACGCTCAAAACCCAAGGTAGGATAAGTTATTGAACAAAAGACTAGCAATTGGGCAGAAAGAATACATTTTGATTCTTTTGGAAAACTGTTACCACCATCATAAACACACCCATTAAATATTGTAGAACAAAAAAAAATCGAAAATAAAAGTTAAAGGTAACAAAAACGGCTTTCATGATGCTCCCACGCGCATCATCCTCACACAATAGGATTCATTCTAATGTGGATAATCTACCAGATAAAAATTTGTATAAATAAATTGAAAAAAATAAACAAATTAGGGAAAAAAATTGGTTGAAAATCTTGATGAAAAAAGTATATATCATAACAAGTTTATGTCTTAAGTCTTTTGTTTGAGTCTTGCATTGTATTGTTACGAAAATAAGGTTTGGCACCCCTGCGTTTATTACATTGCTAAAATAAATAAACAAAAGCGGCAACAACAATTATACGTGCTGTTTACAAATAACCAAATCCACAACAACAAACATTAGCAAAAATAATGTGGTTAAAAATAGAGCGGCAACAACAATAATTAAGTACCAAAGAAAAAAAGCAACAACATATACTAAGAACTGAAAGAAGTAAATGTTTACATTCGCATGGCTACATAAGAACTAAAAAGATAATAAAAGAAAGAATAGAGTCTACCTGAAATATCGAGAGTCTCGAGAGCTTTCGATGTGTTGTTTACTCAGCCATATAAAAAGCACATCGATGCGAACAACAATCAGTTTATTTGTAATAAACTCAGCGAGTAGAGTTTATGTGTTGTAAACTCAGCGAACGTGTTATTGGTTTGAACTCGGTGTTAGGAGAGTTTAGTGTGTTTAAACTCTGGTTGAAGAGGTTGTGATTGAACCTAAGTTTTATCTATGATCGGGTTGGAAGATCTTTAAGTAGAAAGATCTGTCGAGTTATTGTTGTTGCTTACAAAGTTGTAAACGGAAAGAGTAATTGAGGATAGAAATTGTTAGTGCTTGTAAAAAGGTTACAAGCAGTGGTGCACAAAACTGTGTTGAATAAAGGATTTTAATTAAACACTAAAATCAAGATTTATTTTACGAACTCATAAAAACATGTTCTTAAAAAGGTAAAAATTTAACAGTATTCTCATTTACCAACCTACAAAACATTTCGTTAAAAGTACATAAGCTTATGTACAAGTGCCGACGAAAATGGATATATGACAACTTTAAGCATTATCTTAACTTTAAAAGTTAGAAATAGAATGGTCTTCCCTTTAGATTAACGCTCACTTTTAGCTTAAAGTAACTTAAAATAACGAAAAAAAAATTATCTGCCCGATAACATACTAACCTAAGCTAATGGCAAATTGCAATAAACTACTGAAAATTCCCTTTGAGCATATGGCTTAGGCATGTTGCAGTCAGAAATAATTCAACTTAACTTGCGATAGTTTGAGCTATTTCAGTTGGCTCAGTAAACAATATATGTCTGCATAATAAACTAGGTAAAACCCGGCGTGCTTCGCTACCCCTCATCATAATTATTATCTTAAATGATATTTCAGTTACACTCCCTCTGACCCTATCCGCCCAAGATTTTTTTCACTAAATCGGTTTTTTCTATTGGTTTTTCGCAATCAGTGTAATAGTATTCGAAATTTAAATTTGATTTATATGGGTACCTCTCCCACTGATTATATCTGCCCTATATTTATTCCAGTAAATAAGTTTTATAGAAAAGTGATTGGGGCAAAGTTCTATGACTTTGGCTACTATAGTTTTTTAGATATGCGGTTATGAATATTTGGTTTGGAAAAATATGTAGCCTATGTCTCCTTCCAGGTATACAGGATGATATAGTGAATTTATCAAGAAAATCAGTTGAGCCGTTTAACCGTCTATAGACTTCAAACACAAATATATACATACATACAAACAAACACACATTGATTTTATATAAAGATTAATATATTAATACCGTAAATTTGTATGGTTCCAACTGAACTTTAATTTAAAAAAAAAATAAAATCAAATGAAAAAAACGTAACGGTAACAACAAATAATATGTAAAATTCGTTTAAGTTTAGAATAAATCGATAAGTAAGGCAAACTGAAAGACTTAATAAATAAAAAGAAGCAAAAAACAATAATTTCAATAGATGAAACGTGACTTCAGTACTCAATACGAAATAAAACACGCACACGCACACACACACACACACACACAAAACCAAACAAACAGAAATAATTGAGTTCAAAGGTACAACAAGAACAAAAGCACAAAAGTCAAATGATTTCACGAAAGTTTGACGAAAAAAAATCTTTTTTTTTTAATAAAAAAAGCAACACAGGGTTCGTTGTTCTTTCATTAATGAAAACACACTTGCCTACAAACTTATATGTGAATCAGCTGCAACATTGTATTGGCCAAAAAACCGTGTGTATGTGCGTGCTTAAACACACCTCTGTTAACTGTATTTTTACAAGAACAACGTATTGATAATAAAAACATTAGCAACTACCGCTATTCTATATTCTTAACACTCCCTCTCTCTCCCCATCGACCTCTTACTTATGCTTGCTTTCGCCTCTCAATGCCATTCTCATTTATCTTACAAACCAAGTAGATTTCAATGTGTGAAGCCTAAATATGTGTATGTATGTATTCGTATACGACATAAGTGTTAGCCAGAATCATTAATATTACTCACTCTCTCTCTCTCTCTCTCTCTCTCTCTCTCTCTTTCCCTTCATTCATCCATCTTTTTTTATTTATTTATTTTTTTTGTTCTCTCGTAAGCGTATCCATGTGATTTTGTCTTTGATATTCTTTCCGTGTATATGTAGGTCCGTTCGTTTATGCTTTCACTTTCGAAGGTTTATGAACTTTTTGCTTTTTATACGAGTATTTCTTTTTTATTTTTTATTTTATTTTTTTATTTACCTTTCAAATGATTCTTCTTTTATATTTTTGTTGTTGTTACTCTTTATCGTACATTTCTCTTCTGTTGTATTTGTTGTTGTTTGGAAATACTTGGCTGTTTTTAACAGAACATCTGACTGGGCTGGCTTTATTGTGGTATTTTCTTAACTCGTTTGAATTTTTTGTATTCCTACAGTTGCTTCGTAAGAACTTTGTAAAAAAAAAGAAAAAATTATTACTTTATTTTTTATTCATTTTGTTTTGTTTTTTTTTTTTTATTTGAATACTTCAGAAAAGAAAAAAAACACAATTGTTGATGAAACTAATATGGTCTCGTGATTAAAATATTTGCCAAAATGTGGCATTCAAGTAATGTCTTGTGTCGAGATCAATGACTTTTTGTCCCTTATTATGTCATGGACTAGGCAGTTGGGACATATTGCATTTGTATTGAGACTGTTAACACATAGACATCGTGTTCCATCACTTATTTTTGATAATGTCGATTGACTTGAGAAAAATAATAAAACCTATTACCAGTTGTCAATATTCATGGTCGTCGAACGTGGCATATTCAATCTGTATTAAAAAAGCTAAATTTATATTCTTCGGCCAATAAAACTGATTTGCATTTCGCCACAGTCCAATGGCTAAACCTGATCGTTCGCTACAGTCCAATTACGAATTTAACTTGCCAAATGGAGTATGCCATGTTCGAAGACCAAAGGAAAAACGACTACATTCACATTATTGTAAAGACAACATAAAGCACGAAGGCGGATATGTAATAATCTGGACCAGTTCCTCAGCGAGTTGAATTTGCCTCTTTGTCGAAAGGGACACTTTATCTAACGACATGTTTAAATATGCCGAATGAGAAATTATACTGGATGGGTGTTTCAGCACGGCAACGTCAGCTAATCAGGATCCAGATCAGCTAATGGGATCCAAGTCTTGGATTGGCCATACCAATCACCAGACTAAAATCCTATAGGGAACCTTTATGGATCTTTTGGAGCTTAAAATTAGAGTGGCTATTAATATTAACAATAATTCTAACAAATCTCATAAAAACTATGCCAAAACAGTGTGCCGAGGCAATAAAAGCGAAACGTTTTTACACAAAGTACTGAAAGTTGCTTAAGTTTCGAACAGCTACTCAAGGAGCTAATTTATTGTTGTATACCTGGTAGAGAATGGAATTAAAGTTTTGTTATTATAGTTATAATTTAGGTGCCTAAGATAATAAGAATTAAATGTTATACTTTGAATAAATCTATTAGTTAGCAATATAAAGGGTTCGCCATCGAACGTTTTTTTTCAACTAGTGCTTATTTCATGAAGGTAACACTTAGCTCATGTCTGATTGGACAGATAATTAGTTTTATCTTTCCGTTGAACGAATATGGTTGTGTATACGCTTGAACTCCGCTTCGCTAAGTGGGCTTGCGATCGACTTACAGAAGATGCCTATTTTGCCAAAAAAAATCATCTTTTCAGATGAAGTTCATTTTGATCTTGGCGGGTATGTAAACAAGCAAAATTGCCGCATTTGGGTCACAGAAAACCCGCACGCATACGTTGAAAAGCCGATACACCCAAGACGAGTCACTGTTTGGTGCGGATTTTGGTCCAGAGGCATAATTGGGCCATTTTTCTTCGAAAATGAGCAAGGAGTGGCCGTTACAGTTAATGGCGATCGTTATCGGGCCACGTTGAACGAATTTTTGTGCACAAAAAAGAGGAGGATATTAGCAACATTTGGTTTCAACAGGACGGCGCTACGTACCACACAACCGAAGCTACACTCGATGTTTTACGCCCTGTTTTTGAAGATCGCATTATCAGCAGCAGAGCTGATGTCGTTTGGCCACCTCGGAGTTGCGATTTGACACCGTTGAACTATTATTTGTGGGGTGCCGTCAAAGATAAGTGTTACGCCAACAAGCCAGACACAATTGACGCTTTAAAGGACAATATTCGTGAAGCCATTGGTGAAATACAGCTGCACACAATCCATAATGTGCTTAAAAATTGGACGGATCGTGTAGGCTACTGCATGGGCAGCTGAGGCAACCACTTGAATGAAATTATTTTCCATTATTAACCGGAAGGATTGTACTTTCAAATAAAAAAAGAAATTTGAGAAAATATTCAGTAATTTTTTTTTAGCATTTCCAAAAAAAAAATTTATTTGGCGGACCCTTTACGAGCCTTTAATTGCCTCAACAAGAAAAGTTGCTTAGGTTTCGAACAGCATTGTATGTACGTGTATGTACATATGTATGTATGTATGTATTTATTTGTCATTATTATTTATTATTAAATCGAATTTTCTGTCGATTCAATATTTGACATCTTGGCTAGAAATACTTGTAATATTTCATTAATGCCATCAGTTAAGTATATATCGCACACTAAATCTTAAACAGTCACAACGCAAATCAAATTGATCGGTTATGAAGTTACGGTATGTCATCATTAATCGATCACAGTGCTGCAACTAAAGAGCTACAATAAGTCACATCTAGCTGAACCTTTATTTGATTATGTTTCAAGCGACCCAAGTAACATAACAGTATTTTACTAGTTGAAGAAGGCAGATATGCAAGGGACATTTTTGTGGTCGTTAGAGATTTGATCAAAAACATGCAATATAGATAAAAGTTTTGAATTGTAACTCTTTTTGATTTAGTGTGCGATATGTATGTCGACCTTAACTTAAGAGTTGTTGGGTTGTTAGTTTAATACAAGGACGATTCAACTAACCGCCAAAGAAGATAATTTGAAGTTATAACTAAAAAGAATTGTCCGTTAGCATTGTTGGTGATTTGTTACACCCTTACTAAATTATATTTTATATATTAGAGAAGTTAAAAAAATAAAAAAAACATAAATAATTGGTGCTTAAGCTTAAAAATGACGTCATGTGTTAGGGATAATTCAGGTAAGATATGTCTGTCCTTTGCAATATGATATATTTTCCAATTTAGACCCTTACTTTCACTAATATCGGCTTAAATATGAACCAGCGGTTACTTTGAATCTGGTAATACTTATGTCACTCTATTCTGTCACAAAATTCAGTACATTATCTCCACTGAACGAAATGATTCGATTTACGCTTGAGCAGCGTTGGATTTATTGGAAATTTATCATCATTTAAAGTCATCTATTAGTGGATATGTTAATAAGCAAAATTGCCGTATTTGTGGCTCAGAAAATCTAAACGTGGTCTTACAGAAGCCAATGCACTTTTTATTAGTGACTGTTTGGTGCGGTTTGTGAAGTGGAGGCATCATTGGCCCATATTTTACATTTCATATTTCGCAACTATTACGCTCTATCACACCACGATAATCGATTTATTACGTCAAACGTTTAATGGCCTTTTAATTAGCCCAAATGGTGACGTCAGTTGGCCGCCAAGAAGCTGCGATTTGACACCGTTGAACTATTTTCTGTGGGGCACCGTTAAAAACAAGTGTTATGCCGAGACAATTGAGCATTTGAAGGCCAGCATTCGTGATGCCATAGCCGAGATACGACCCCATATACTCAAAAAAATTCTCGAAAATTGGTCCGATCGAATGGGGTACTGTGAGTCCAGCCGCGGTAGCCATATGAATGAAATAATATTTCATTTCTAACCGTTTTTGTCTTATTGCATTTTTAAATTTAAATACATAATATATAGGATCATTTGAAATCAAATTTATATATATCTTATATATGCATGTACTTATGTATTCCAAATTGTATTTTATTTTTGAAAAGACTATTATTGCAGACTGAATGTCCTACAAGACAAAACGTGTTGTCAGAATTAATCTATTGGCATTATACATATATCTGAACTCAATAAAAATCAGCCAGTTTATGAACATAAAGTGTTAACGTTGACACCATGGGTTGTTGAACTTTTTTAAATTCTTTGAGTCCTTTTTTTAAATTACTAAAATCGTATTTACTTTCACAACATACATACATACATACATACATACATGCATATGTACATATTTACATATACACATATCACACGGTGCGACAAAAAAAAATAACCAGTAAGTGATACTCTTTATCTGATAGTCACTATCGAGTTGAACAAGGATCTGTTTTTGAAATTTCCGAAACATCTTCATAATCTCGAGTTACGGGTAAAAACCCGGTTTTTCGGACCTTCATGGACTTATAAGCTAGTAGCTCTGCTGAACATTAAACTGACAGTATTTCTCAAATAAACACATTTTTCACCCAATTTTTCCCACACCTTTCAAGTTTAGGTGTGTTTTTGCGCAGAAACTTATATAGGTGCTTATGAAACAATCAGAAAACTGTGTTTAGTTTTGTTTAGTTTAGTAAGATTTCAGATTTGGAAATCCATTGGAAATTGCCGGAGTTATTAAACTTTTTAGCAATGCAACTCATAAAAAAATCATACAATTGTTAGCAAACTCGTGTTTTTTTATTACTCTGGAACAGGGTTTTAAAAAAGTTTAAAATTTTAAGATTTTGTTATAATCGCCTGATATTGTTAATGAGTTGTCTTACTAAAAAATTTAATAACTCCGTCAATTTCCAATGGATTTCTATACGTTAAGTCTCAAGTCTCGGACCCAATATAAAATAGTGCACGAAAACATATCTAAACTTGAAAAATGTGAAAAAATTGGGTTAAAAATTTGTTTGCTTGGGAATAACACTCAGATTCTTCAAGGCTACTTAAACGACATATATATCATTTAAAAGGTCCAATTTATCTTCTTTATAAATCCGAAAAGAAACTGAAAATCGGGTAATACTTATCTAAGTTATTAGCCTATAAGTGCGTGAAGGTACGAAAACCCGGTTTTGAACTCGTAACTCGAGATTTTGATGGTGTTTTGAAAATTCCAAAAATGGATCAGTGAAGTAGTATTATTTCCCAGGTACTCAAACTTTGTTCTTTTATGTCGCACCGAGTTATTAAATAATTTCCTTCCTGGATTTATTTATTTCATATTTTTTATAATTTTTTTTTTTTTTTTTTTTTTTGCTGCACTGCCATTGTAAGCGCTTTAAAACTGAACTCAAAATACGACCTTTAAATAAGAATATATGCCAAAATACCGATTTCTTATTATTTCAACAATTTTCAGGAAATAAATTCAATTTACGCAGATAATTCATAATTCTTCAATATGCCGGGTTCGATCGATTCCCATGCCCATTTAAATTTAACTTTAATGTGAAACACGCTTCGTATTGAACATATTCTTAATGATGATGAGGAGGTCAGACAACTTTGATGACAATTAGTCGTACTCGTAACGTATACGATTGATAAGGTGACGATGATAATGAGGGAATCCCTCCCTCATTGTCATCAAAAATAGAAAAAAATAATTTCCTCAAGAAGTCATTGTTGTAGTCGTTGGTAGATTTATGGGCATACGATTCGATTGACAACATGTGCTGTTTGACTTTTTTATTTCTGTATTTTGTTTTGTTTGTTTTTGTTATTTTTAACTGCTTTTTAAACTCGATTTGACTGTCAAAGATCAATGAACGCTGTCAGCGTGATTTGTTTACATTTTCATTTGTTTATTTTTAGTTTCTTTTTTCGTTTTGTTTTCATCACATGCTGCTGCCATTGTGGAGGGGTGTCAAGTCTGGTCTGATCTTGTCTGGTCATTGTTAATTCTAAATTTAATACTGCCGCCATTCACGAGATATTTTTGGCCCAGCAATAAACTACACACAGAATAAATAAATAAATAAATAAATAACTCTTCCGGAATTTTATTATTTAAGCTGCTCTCCATATAACAAACATGTCCGGTTACGAAATGGAATTGAAACACAATAAACGAGCAAAACGTACGAGTATTTAAAAATTGAAGAAAAAAAAAACAAAACCAGAGAAATAAATAAATAAAAAGCGAACGAATCAATGACCGTTTTATTGAGATTCTCAAGAATATTTTTGCCATTGAATGACTTGCCTGCCTGAGAACCAGCCTGTTCGCCGTCCTTTTGCCCACCCCTCTCTTTGTGCGTTCGGTTGCTACACTCTGTTGTTGGAATGCTGAGCGAATTCTTTTCATTGTCATCGCTGTCGCTGTGTGTGTCTGAATTGTTATTGTTTTGGCCTGTAAAGCTTGGCTTTTATGATCGAACGCTCGATTATTCGTTGAGTGGGGTTGACAAACTCAAATTATTTTTGTTGTTACTGTTTTTTTTTATATTTTAAATCAGCTGTTACGCTATCAGTATAAGTATTTTGCTCATTTGTTGCGTTGTCAGTATCATAATTGTTGTTGTTTTTGATTTAAGTTCACGTCATAAACGTATTGATTACATAACAAATGACGATGATTGAAGCAACAACAACACAAATTCAAAATTAATTCGTAGCAGTATGAGTAACAGTAGTAGTAACAGTAGTAGTAATAGTAGTAGTGGTAGTATTTAAAAAAATTTCATTTCAACACATTTTTGATTTTTTTAGTTTTTGTTTCTTTGGCCAAAAACATCATAAACTGAATTATGTTAAAAAAATGGTTCAAAAAAGTATTGTTTTTGTTTAAGTATATGTATGTATGTATAGTATGTACGTGAGTTGATTGACTTTTTTGTATGCATGATTTGATTTTTTTTTTCGTTTTTGTATTTTTTGAAAGTTTTGTGACCCTTGCAACAGTGCTTTTCTTTTGTTGCTGCTGTGAAACTTGATTGAAAGTTTTTTTTTTTTCTTTTTTTTATTCTGTTCAGTTTATTTCATTTCCATATACATTTTTTGTGACTTCTCTGGAGATCATTGACTTTTTGTTAAATCTGGCATTGTTAGGGTGGGTAATGGTTACTTTATATATAAAAAAAAACAAAAAATATAAAAAATAAACAATATTTTTTGTTAATGTTAATTTATCATTTCATAATGTCTTGACTTTTTTTTTGTTTTTTAATTTGAGATTTTAAGGTGTAAACGAATTTCTTATAAAATTTTTGTTGTTTCCGCAGCTATTTTTAATTAATTTTTTTTTATTTTTTTTTTTTTTCGTTCAAAACCGTTAAGAAAGTTTGGAGAGAAATTAAGAAGAAAGTAGGAAATGTTGAGAATTGAATTAAAAAAAAATAATAGTTTATAAATATTTATTAAAACTTTGTTTTTAAACTCTATTAAGATTTTTTATTGTTTATTTCAAATACTCCAATGGCTAATTAAGGGATTTAAAGGATAATAAAATTGGCTACATTGGTTCTATTAGAGGAATTATACCAATCGTTTCAGAGGCCTTTTCATATAGAATAAGGTACGTTTTACTTCGAATAGAAGTAAATTTTGTATTGAAACTAGAAATTATTATTTTAAATATTTTCTGAAACTCTCATTTCCCAAAGGGTTAATTCATTATTCTTTTAGTATATGACGATTAGTGAGTGGTGCACTTTGAGACGTTACATTCTTAATCATACGTTTTCCCCTTTTTTTTTTCTTCATAACAACTTTTATGAGCAAATCTTTTATGCATACGATCACGAACTTACTGATTTTTTGTAATTATTGAACTTATTTTACTTTAATTTCTTACATTGTTTAAAGCAATCGAAAAAAATAACACAAACAGCCAAATTAAAAATATAAAAAACACCGCACGAAATGAAAAATCTTGTATAAAAAACAATTAAATCACGTTTTAAACGTAAATAAAACTTCTTTTAGAAGGTTTTCAAACCAAAAACAACATTTTTATAAATTTTTGCCAAAAAAAAAGGAAAAAGAAAGAAGAAAGAATAAAAACCAGATAACGATCAACATTTTATTTGGATAAGAAAAAGAAAAATTCAATTTAATCGATATCGAGCATTTTGTTAATATTTACACTGCGTTTCATTAGGATATAACCACATAATTGGGAAGACAAAAACAATAAATGACATTTTTGTTCACACAAGCAGCAGACACTTTAAATGAAAAATCAAACCCAAGTTTATTGTATTGATACCTGTCCTTCTTTTAGTTCAACAGGATAAAAACACTTTCAGTACTTATTAGGACCAGTCGTCCATTGCGATACACTTTAATAGAAACAAAATAATATTAAACTGAAAGTTAGCGGCACAGCTTGCTAAATTAAAATGGATAGAAAAAACTCTTCAGAAATAGAAGATATTCGATGAATATTCTTTTAAAAAACGAAAAAAACCATAATGTGGTAATGAATTATCTAAAAACATCGTAAATCTTTTCCCAAAAAGCACACAGCTTTAACGACACAAGACTAACGAAAAATTAACTGAACTGCTTCAAATTCAGCCAACCCAGTCCCTAAAATAAAGCAGTTCGACGCGCTATTTTAACAGTTACCAAAACAGAAGAAAAAGCCTCAACTGAATGCAGCTCGCTCACAACAGCGTCCTCAATTCGCCAAAGATCATATGACATGGAAGTTTTTTTTAGCATATCATGAAAATAAATATTATAGCTATCGTGGTCATCCAAGTTAAATTGGTTTTTCATTCCGAAAAACGCCAGTAATTGTTTTTGTTCATTCCACTATTTGTCTGAAACAGAATTTTCATTTATTGTTTCTGTATTCGCAAAATATATTCGGTTTTTTGTTTAGAATAATATGGACAAATTAAACGCTACCGTCTTGCGATATTTAACGAAAGAAGATTTTCGTGTTTTGACTGCGATGTGATCAAGGCTGGTAGTGTACAGAAGTTGCTTAAATAATTGTTTAAGCATAAGTTGTTGACCTACGACAGAGGCGTATAATTTGATGGTACGGCTACGATTATTTGGCTTTGAAATCTTTAACTTTGCGTGGCTCTGTGGTCTCGTTTGGTAATCGAATTGGTATTAGCAAAGAACCCAATATTTATATGACAGCCGATGAAGACGGTAATCTCATTTGCTTGAAATTACATCGCTTACGCCCTATCTGTTTACGTAACATTTAATTAAAACGTATTTATCATGGTCGTCGTCACAAGGCATGCTGATTGTATTTATTTCGTATTTCTGCTACCATACAGTTTGCTTATAAGTCAGTTTCGTATGAAAGAGGATGTCTAGTGTCCAAACCCATTGAATTGGTAAATGGTTCGCCCATGACACAAATTCATAAACATAGAGATCCCGAACAGGTCTATGAGGATATTATGAATTTAATTGTACGTTTGAGTAATTCAAGTGTTATTCATGGTGATTTTAATGAATTCAATTTGATGCTCTATGAAGAGGGTAAACCCATACTGATTGATTCTCCTCAAATGTTGTCAACATCTCATGAAAACGCTGAATTTTGCTTTGATCGTAATGCACAGTGTGTGAGAGGACTATTTCGTGGTAAATAAAATTACGAAAGTGAAGATTATTCGAAATTTAGCGACATAATAAGAGAAGATAATTTGGACACGGAAGTTCATTGCTCGGGATATGGCTTCACCAAAGTAATGGAATATGGCATAAGAAATCAAGAAATCTGACGATGAAAAAGTCGAAGGTGATGAAGATGTTCCTGAATTAATACTTTCGACAAACGATGACATAAATTATTATATCGTCAGCAATTAGAAAATGTAATACATTTCAGTGAAATAAAACCATCAAAATATTGTGATGATTCTATAAGACTTTACATCGAATTATGTGCATAATATCTGGGGTATATTAATAAGTCCTGAAGTTTAAATACCAGAAGGTACTTCAAAACCAGAAGACCTTCACCTAAAATCATTAACTAAACAATTGAATTCATAAACACTACCACCAGCTACAGATGCTGTCGATGCATATACCACCTTGATCAAAAAGTTCCCAGAATAACCCTCTTGTGGCTGTCCCTTCGTTCCGATTTGAGTTTTTTTTTTTTTTTTTTTTTTTTTGTTAAGTTGGTACATCTGTTGTTGATATTCCCATTGAATCTTAGCGTCATAGCTCGACATTTGCAAAACCTTTGTAGCCAAGAAAGTACATCTATTTCTGTGTGTGTTGAAGATTTTGTACAATTTTAAAAATGGATTTAAACGTTAAAAATGTTAGAAAAGTGTTTCGGCAACGACTCTCTAAAGAAAATGGTTATTTACCAGTGGCACGAGCTGTTCAAAAATGGTCGTGAGTCAATCGAT
The DNA here is from genome assembly GCA_023159175.1 of Wohlfahrtia magnifica. Classification (NCBI taxonomy): domain Eukaryota; kingdom Metazoa; phylum Arthropoda; class Insecta; order Diptera; family Sarcophagidae; genus Wohlfahrtia; species Wohlfahrtia magnifica. Next base: position 3,708,307 of record JAKWBJ010000060.1, read on the forward strand.
GATGATGAACGCAGTGTCAGACCATCGACATCGAAAACCCACGAAAACATTGATAAAGTAAAAGAAATGTTGGTCAATAACCGCAAAGTAATCATCAGAGAGATAGCGGCGGACTTTAATATTGCCTATGGATCCGTCTAAGACATATTGGTTAATGATTTGGATTTCCGTCGTGTAGCAACAAAGTTGGTGCCAAAGGTCCTAAATTTCATGGATTACAACAGTGAAGAGCATCATGAATTTTTGCCAGAAGGTCAGACAGTAAACAAAGAGTATTATTCGGGTGTTATGAGACGTTTGTGTGAAGCAATTCGCCGAAAGAGACCAGAATTGTGGGCAGAAGACTCGTGAATTTTGCACCATGATAACGCACCGTCGCACAGTGTCATCATTATTCGAAATTTTTTGACGAAAAATGCAACAAGTAGCATTCAAAAGCCACTGAATTCACCTAATTTGGCTCCCTGTGACTTAAAAAACCGATCGGGGAACGCGTTTCAGCAGCCGAGAAGAAATAACGCAAAAATCGCAGGAAGCACTGATGGACATACCGAAAATCGAATATAAAAAATGCTTCGAGGCATTCGATGGAGATTACTTTGTAGGCGACAATATAGATTTATATGAATAAACTCGTATTTTTAATTTTCTGAATATATTCCGGGAACTTTTTGATCAAGGTGGTATACTCAGTAAATTAACAAGCTTAAATATTCAATTGCCTGAACAAAAAATATACAATTCTACAAATCTGGCTGACCAAGATGATTCCGATGCTCGGTCATTAAGTTCAAGTGATATGTAAACTGTAACTATTTGTAAACTGTATCTATCAAGTATCTATCGCTTGAAAATGGTAAAGAAATTATAATAAAATGCTCGCTCACAGCGTTTATATTCGACTACTGCCAGTATGATAGCACCATCGTTTATAACCGATCGTGTAAAACGTGATATGGATATAAAGGAAAAAATGGAAATGCGTAAATGCTGTGTAGCTTAAGCAGAAACTAGTACTGTACATCGCCATCGTAAAGAGACACACCACTTGAGTGTTTTTAAAACTGTATTATGGGATTTTGGTCTATTGGGTTGTGTTAAGGTAGTTAATGCGTCACCCTGGCAATGCCGTACTAATGCATTAGTTAGTATGGTTATCGTTTTGCAGTCATAAAGTAAAGTCGTGTTTTGGCGTAAATAAAAGTGTTGTATAAACGAATATTAAGTGCAAGATTAATAAGTTGGAGGCTGTATAGTTATAATTGTATACTGTAAAGTGAGGAAATAAAACTGTAAAACAACAACAACGTGGTGTTTATTTTATTTTTTATGCAATTAAAAGTAACTCAAATTTTTTACAAAGGTTAAAACGTAACGATATATTATTAAGGAATATGTTGGTGGGAAAAACAATTATTTTTAAGTTTAACATATTGATATGATGTAATTGTAGAAATTTTGATTGTAAATTATATAATAGTTTTTCTCACGTCAACTCTTTAATCAATGATTTAAACTTTTAACAAAACAAAACAAGAAACAAATCTTGTTTAAAATATTAAAAATTTAAATTTGCTTTAACCTGATGAACCGTAGTGTAAATTGATTATTTGGCTTGAATTTTTTTAGTCAAATGAAATTAAAAAAAAAATAGTGAAGCAGTGGAGTATATATTTTGAGTAAATAAATTTAGTTTTTTAGTTTGATTAAATATGAGTTTATTTGAAGTTCCTGGTTGCATATTTGGCATATTGAAATGAACGCGATCAAGCGGTCGTTGACCGTAACACTAAATTTACATACAATTTGATTCAAACATTTACTCTTCTTTTTTTAGATTCTTCTTTTTCTATTCGACAGATTATTTACGTCTCTATGGAGGGAAATATATAATACAAGCGAAGAAAAGGTAGCAGGTACTTTTTTAATTTAAATATTTTTTTTACAAAAGAAATATACATTTTCAAATGAATTATGGTCTGTTTTTTTATTAATAACTTTTATAGCCATTATTTGTTATGCGACACGCTTATTGTAGAAATCATCGTCATTATCATCACTCCTCAAATAGCCAAAAACGTTTTTGTTTGTTTTTGAATATCTGCTTAAGAAATCCATATATATTGAATATACATAGACATACATAGACATACATACATACATAAATATTGTATTTTTAAAAGTGTTTTAATTTAAATAATGCATTTGAATTGTATTCAATTGTATTGTAACCTGTCAAAGTGTTATATGTATATTTTTTTAATATTTTTATTAATGATTTGCAGATATCGTTGAGGGGTACAGTTGGAAATGATTTACTTATTGCTTTTGAAAGATTTCTTCAAAAAATAATCTCTATTTTAGCAACTAGATTCTGAATCAAATTGCATTTTCGATTTCATCAGCCATAGGGTTTAATTTGAATGCTAAAGTTAAGACTAAATTTAAAATTTATATTTAATTTATTAGGCTACACTAGTCACTACACTAGATGTAGTGCACTGTGTATTCTACACAATAGGGTTTTTTCCTGGGATTCCCGTACAATACAAATTTTGTGTAATAATATCGCGTCAAAATGAAGCAGCTGAACTAAAAACTCCAATGAAACTCGCTTAAAATAGTACAATTTAGTATTTGAAAAAATGTGGTCGCCACAATTACATATACATACCATATATGGTCCCAGAGCAAATGTGGTCAGAGAGAAAAGTGCGTTTGGAGTAGTGGGCGTTGAAAAAAGGAATTAACAAAGTCAACAACAAAACAAATAAACACTTTTAATACAATAAAAAGCTATCACAAAACCGAATGAACTTGCTGTTTATTTGTTATTCTCTGTTAAATATTTTCGTTTTCGCTTGGGCGTATACATTTACGGAATCGGTTAAACGAGAGCACTTCTGTGCAACCATGTGTCCACATATATCCCAAAGTTATGAAATTATATTTGAAATAAACTTTTTTAAAGGTTTTTTCTGCCTAAATCATGCCATACATTTGGCATAAATTTTCATGATATTTTTGAGAGGGAATGAATGCCAATGAAGTTTAAGATGTAGCACCGAAAATTGTAAAACAATGCTGTGCTAAGAAAACAAGTCGTTTTAGAACTAGAAGTTAAACGTGCTTTGGTTTAATTGTACCTTTAACTTAAAAGTTTGTTGTTTTAAAGAAGTCAATAAAAAAGCCACGATTGACATAGAAATGGCTAACATTTGATTAGAAGTAAATATACGTTTTTAACCCTGAAACTCTACCCTGAGCACCCTGATAGATATTTAAAGTCGTTTAATATATTTATATATTAGGGTTAAATATGCTTCACTGAGCAAACGGAACACAAACCTACTGATGATGCTATTGCGATTGCTTTGGGTCGTCAAATTAAATTAAAGCCTTCTTCTATGTGAAGCAATATTTCACATGGTATATAGCAGGAAAATAAATTTGTTTTTCCGTTTCCCCGGGAATAGAAAAAGAGCGGGAAATTAAAAATCCTACTATGCAATGAGTTAAGTTTTAGGGTATTTTAATAAATAGGCTGTAAAATTTCGAAAAATTAATTGTAATTCTTTGACAATTATTATAAAAAGATATTGCCACAAGCTATACAGACGGCTGTAAAATTTATTTCTACATTTTGCGATATTAATTGACCAGCTCGATTTTTCTATTTTTGTCTGTGATCATTTTACTGATGCAATATTTTGCAAAAACAACAGTCAATGTTCTAAATGTGACCGACCGTAAGCATACAAGCAGATTGTTACGTCTTAACTTTTTTAAAACGTTTGAGTTCTTTTAAATTGCGTCAAAATAAAATAAACACCACTTTATCGTTGTATACAGTTTATTTTGATACCGCAACTTAATAACTTGCACTTAATATTCGTTTATACAACACTTTTATTTACGCCTAAACACGACTTTTTTATATTTATATTCGATTTCCGTTAGTTTCAAATTGAACGCCCAAAGATGGTCGCATTTGCAATGCTGCCAAATACACAAATTAGTACAACATTGCCAGAGTGAGACATTAACAGCCTTGACACAACCCAGTGTGATGTGGTGTATTTTCTTTTTAGGCATTTTTTTATTTTCATAACAATATGTATGTCATCAGTAATTACCAAGTTCAAGTCTTGTTCTGACCATTCCATAAAACCACAATCTCTAGGTTGCCCCAAATGTAAATGTTTGCCAACAAATAAAAGTTCACTACTAAAATGTTGATAAATTTTAAAAATTATATGGATAAATAGTACATACATACTCGTATGTGTGTACAGTATTTCAAAAATATTTACATTGTTTTTCTACTTTGGACTTTAATCCGTAGCGAAAAAAAGCTGGAAAATTACCCAGTCTTTTAATAATTTTTTAGTGACGCTTACAGAATCAGGCGCAACGATGCTTCATTTGAATGCCATTGTATTTTAGTGTTTTTATTATTTTACACTAAAAAAAAAGTACAAGAAAGAAAAAAACTTTCCTTAACGAAAACTTTCCTGAAACGATAAGATCGCCCCAACGAACATTGGCACAGTCAAGTCAACACTCCTTAATGTACTTACTCACTGATCATTTGCAATTTCCAAAATACTTCCGCCGTATCTTTCTTTTCCTTTTATAATGATGCTGTTGTTTAAACCTTTCCTTACCAAAAACAAAAACAAAAAAAACAAAGATAATAATAATAATAACAATAACAATAAAGTGGCCAAATAGTAAATCGGTGGACCTTTTAGCTCAAAACGAACGAATCGCAGTTTTATGAATTTTCTCTTAAAGGGAAAGATCAAGAAGAGAGAAAATAAAAAATAAATAAAAAAAACAAAAATAAATGATCGTTTTTAATTACAAAACAGACTCATTTCACCTTTCTTTTTTGACGTAACACAACTACAACTACAACTACAACAATAAGAAAAATAAAATAACAAAAATTATTTTTTGTTGTTTTATAAACGCAAACATGCAAATCACACTGCAGTTACAAGCGCAAATGGTCGTTAAGATAACGAAATTTTGGATTTGTAGCAAAAAACGGCGTCTGCAACAGAGTTGTATACAAAAAAAAAAAAAAAAGATATCCAAGTGCTTGTACTCCCGTAGATGGAAGGCGGAGGGGTAGGAAGTTCATTTGTTTTTTCTTTATTACATTCACTCATTCACATATTTATTTACTCGAATTTGTCTCAATTCATGCAAATGTCGGTACTTTTATACCTTAAAACTAAACAAAGTCAAGTTACATATTTAAATAAGTGAAGTACTTCCGTGCTGGTACTTTTTATATTCATTTTACAGCTCTCTAGGAGGTAAGTAATAATACAATATGAATATGGAATATACTTAAGAAATTTCAAAAGTTACATTTGGTCCTTTGGAATAGAATGGTATAGAGGGTGTAAGTCCATTAAGAAAATTTGAACAAAAAATTGCCTTGTCGCTCATATTATTGCCTGATTTGATTATTTCACACACAACTTTTTAAAAACAATAAAAGAGAAAATATTTACAATTTTATCTACAAATTTATTTAATTTATATATTTATTTTGTTATCTGGCAAATATTCGTTGCATAAGTCTGTCATTTAGTAGATCAAACAGTACGAATTTCAACAGAAATAAAAAGGCTTAAAGCAATAGTACCTGAACGCAAACAATAACGAATGGGCAGGTAGGTAAGGTAAATGGCCATTTATGCACTCAATGGGCATGTAATTATAAAAACCAACAACAACAAACATGTTTTTGCCTTACCATTGGTTTAAATTGTGTCTGTGTTTTTTTTTTTCTTTATTTTAAATATTTTTTTTTTTTTTGTCCAGAGTGAGGTAGTCACTAGGGCTGGGCTCATGTACAAACTTCAAAATGACATATAATTAAATAAAATTTTGAAAATAATTTTATTTATAAATTTAAATAGTGTCGCCAATATACTTATAAATAAATAAATAAATATACGCTATATCGGTAACACCACCTCCATCATTTCCTCCGCATAAAATTTTTGATTATTTTTTATTGAAATTTAAAAAAAAGCTGAGTGATATGCGCACAACCAACAGCCAAACAGTGTATGACTTTCTTATTGAAAAAAAAAATAATAATAAAAAAAATGAATTTCTTTGCTTATCACCGAAATTCAAATTGCGTTGTTGTAGTTGTTGATATTGTTTTTATTTAAGCCATAATCAAACAAACCGATTAAACCAACAAACATTATCAAAAAACGTGATACCAACATATAAATAAATCGATGATTAACGATCGATGATTAACGTACTACGTACGTACAAAACTTTAAATACAAAATTTGAAAAAAAAATAAAATTCAACAACAACAATAAAAATTAAGTCTTATCTTTGATAAATGCCACATAAACCAATAACAGAAAAAGATATCGATTTGAAGTCCGAAAATAAAAAACCACAAGAAATGCTTCGATATGGCAAAACGACTCGTCTTGAAACAAATCGATACGCTCGCTATTGCAGGTTACTTTCACCAGAAAAACAAAAACTAAATATATGATTTCGGAAATTTTTGAATTTCGATATTTTGTGCATAATCGTACTTTTTATGGTTAAAAATTTATATTAAAAAAAAAACTTAAACCAATAAAATTTTTAATTAAATATGAACTTAAATGAGAACTTTTGCATATTCGAACACTTTTCTCTGTTTTATTACTAAAATTTTGACTAATTTTAGTAAATCGTTAGAAAGTCTTTTAGACATAAGCTTAAAACATACATGCATATGTATGTATATTTACATTTCAACTTTATCACATCACATCAGAAAACGTAGATCACGGCATGGATCTAAATCTTTTGCGAAATCAAAAATGTAACAACGCGATTCATCTCATCTCAAGTGGGACAAGGGGGCTTCTCTCAATCAATAACCTGCATCCGATTCTATTTTAAGACTCATTGAAAGTGGGGTATTTGATGCTTAAAATTGGAATCAATTCGGGGAGCCTTTCTCGAGAACTAAAGTCAATGGATTTCTATCTATTTTGGTTAGAAATGTATAAATAAATAGTTTTTATGCATACTTTAGTGGAAATTTGTAGTTTTCTCTTTGGTGAGAGTAAGGTTATGGCTCTGAATATCTCAAACGCGTTTGATAGAGTTTGACACGAGGCTCTCATTTCGAAACTTAATGCTTTTGGTGTCGGTAGTCACTTCTCTCGTCTTATATCGAGTTTTCTCAGAGATCGCTCTATAAGGGTGGTTATAGAAGGGGTCGCATCCGATCTGGAGTACTGCAAGGCTTTGTTCTTTCTCCTACTCTTTTCCTAATATTTCTTAACGACTTTCTTCTTCTCACTTCTAATCCTATCTACTCTTTTGCGGATGACAGCAACATTTGTCACTCATATTCTTTTGATCGTAGACCGAGCCTTCTGGAGGTTAGGACGAGAAGGATGAATATGAACGACACTCTCACAAGTGACCTGGTAAAAATCTCCGAGTGGGGTCGTGCGAATAGTTTCAATTTTAATGCACGCAAGACTCAATGTTGTTTTTTAACACACAGACGTTGTGGTGTCATCTGTGTCAATTGGTTATGTGGATATTGGAGAATCAGATGCTCTTGATGTTCTGGGCATGAGAATTCACTGTGACGTTCGTTGGAATGATCACATATTTCAAGTGTCGAAAGAAACATTCAAGTGCCTTGGTTTTTTAAGACGGTGCAAGCAATCTATATCCGACCCAAAATGCAATACAACTCTCATGTATGGGCCAGTGCTCCAAAGTCTATTTTGGAGCTTCTCAACCGCGCACAGGAGAGGGCGAAGATGCCCATCAATAACAGCTGGGGAGCCAAGTTTATTGATTCATTGGTACACCGTCGCAATGTGGCGTGTGTTTCATTGTTCTATCGGTACTATAACGGAATGCGTTCTAACGAAATTAAGAAATTAATTCCTAAAAATCATATATTTTTTGCGTAGTACTCGTATTTCTCGTAGAGCGCATCCCTTTGTAGTCCAGTAAATCGCACAACGCATTATAGGGAGAATTCGTTCGTTGGTTGCAATGTTCGGTTGTGCAAAGTATTTCCTGTCACTTACGATTAATTTTACTTAATTTTTACACTTACGAGTAAATTTAAATCTAACGTCCATAAACACTACTGCCTCTGTCCTAATTCCCATAACCTTGGTCTTATATATAAAAAAAATAAAAAAAATAAAATAAAATCAGAGTATAAGAATAAGATTTTATTCAATATCATCGGAGTTATGACTATCATTGGCATCAACATCATCAGCATCATCATCATTATCGTCGTTATCATCATCACTATGTTGAAGATTTTCTTGATTTTGTTCAAATATTAATAATCTCAGCGCTTACTGTGGAAAATTATTATTATTTTTTTTCCTTTTAACTTTATTATATTGGAAATAATGGGGTCGGAAGTCACTAGAAGTCTTAAAAATATACTCTTATTTGATTTTTCTCTTGAACATCTTCGCGAAAAATTCTCCATACAATTTTTTTAAGTCTCTATTTCGAGTTTCTTGGGCCTCTTGTGACAACTGCTCTATCGGCAATAAATATTTGTGAACAGTTGTAGACATATTGAAACTGTTACCATTATTACGTGCATTCGCTTTATTAATTTGACGTCAGGTTTTGTTATTTGTGATGAAATTTCTGCATTTTCGAAGAAACGCCTTGCAGTGTTGCCGTCATTGAATTTTTCAAGTCCGGGCTTTGACTGATCAATAACCACACCCATTTGACGCCTAAATTCACTTTGTTTAATGAGAAACAAACATTGGTGCTGATCTTAAAAATGTCTGTTCAAAATTAAAAGATATTGTTAAAGCACTGCTTGTGTATAAATTTCGAGGTTATTACGCGAGAGCGACTTACAAATTTGTAAGACACCGGGTTTTTACTGACTTAAAATAGTATTAGTTATTTGGTATTGGCTCCAAATGCCTACGTGTTATAATTTACAGCAAGTATTTTAAATACATATGTATGTACGAGTATGTATTCCATGTATCAATGAATATAAATCGATTTATTTTTAAAAGGAGTAAATATGAGCAAGATTTTTTTTCACCAGTAGTTGCTCGAATGTTTGTCTTTAGAAAAAAAAAAACGTCACTTTACTTTGCTGAACTCACTACCAGGGTTGTCAGATGTTTTTTACGCTATTTCGCCAAATTCAATTTCAAAAATCGCCAAAATCGCCAGATTATCTTTCCCTTACATTTTGGCAATTTAAATTATTTAAAAAATAATAATGAAAAAAACATTTAACAAATGAAAAATAAGTCCTTTTGTTTTCTTAAATTTCGCCAAAAATGAAAAAAAATCGCCATAATATATATTTTGATAATTTTGTTGAGCAAAAATATTAGCAAAAACAAAAAGTGTACAATGTTTACTATAACATAGCTTATAGTTTAATTAAAGCTAGAAAGTTATAAAAAATAATTTTTACGGTTATATCAGATAAATTTTGGATATAAATATGTAGTCTCATTATTGTTATATATCTAAAACGTTATACACTTTAATTTCGACACATTTCACATTGCCTTGTATGGGAATTAAATTAAACTATGCGACAAAAAAACCATATTAAAATACCTGAAAAGTTATAAACGCTATCGAGTACAAGATCCAGTTTTTGAAATTTTCGAAACACCTCCAAAATCTTTAACTACGGCTAAAAGATCGGTTAACTTAGAGGAAGACTATCCGATTTTAAGCTCTTTAGTGGTTTTGGAGAGAAGAGAAGTAGATATTTTTAAAGATGATATGCTTCATAGCGCTGAGGTATGCACATGTGTGAATTTCTCAAGCAAACACATTAACTTGTTTTTCAAGTTAACAGCTTTTTTCGTACCATTTATGAACTTATTTCGTTGGCAGTTGCCTAAAATTGCATTACATAAGTAAACTGGACAAAAATCTATTAGTTTCGACTCCATATAGGCAACTACAAATTTCCCATTGCCGAAAACACAATTAAAGTTCGGCTGCCATCTATAATCGACAAAAGAAAATGCATAAGGTTCATGAATTTCATACATAAAAATACCAAAATAATAATTTTAATTTTTCGTATTTTTTATCAAAAATAGCCAACGAAATCGCCCACTAATTTTAAAATCGCCAAAAAGTCCCCAAGTCGCCAAACTGAAAATTAGGACGCCAAATAACTATTAAAATCGCCACATTTGGCGAGAAGTCGCCAGATCTGACAACCCTGCTCACTACTTTAAGTCGACATATTTCCCAAAAATGGTTGAAATTTAACCTTCATTTCAAACAACATAAAAAATGTGTACATTGACTAAACACAAAAATAAAAATCTCAAAAATAGACTCACTAGCCTGAAGCTAATGGTTTCATTATTACTTTTTACATTATCCTTAAAAAAAAAAACTATAGAAATTTCACTTTGAAAAGTAAAAAATCTGTGTTTTTATTTTTATTTAAAACTCTCACTCTCTCAAGAACATAGCAGTATGGAAAATGATACCAAAAAATGATACCAATTTGTAAGCCTAGTGATGTAGAATTTTATCTTCTTTAACGTGATATAACATTTTTTACTATCTCGGAAATTTTTTGTTTAATTAACTCCCATTTTCGACATCAAATAGCACATTGTGCTTCGGCTCTGAACGGCATATGCATTAGTTGGAGAAGTTTTTCATAGCGTATATACTCATAATCACCCGCTAGTAGTGCTATGAGGTGATACCGCTGTTAAAAATTAGCAGATGGCGTGGCCTGTTATTGAACCGAAGGTCTTTTTTGTTGGTAGGCGGGTGTCTTACCTACCATACCGCAGCGGCATACATAAATGCAGTTTATTTTGAGTTAAATATATCTCGTACACTGATAAAAAAAACATCATAATGCTGATGTATTTTGACCTCAGTACTATGATAAGCGTCTTCGTTTCTGATCCCATGACACTTTTCATTAGAGTTAAAACTCTAAATTATTGGATAATACATTGGCATCACAGAAATGTCATCAGTATGATAACTTAGTAACATCGGAGAATGTCATGAATGCAATGACACGATAACATATGTACGTTTAATAGCAAAATGTCATCAATACAATGAATTATTGCCGTTCTAAAGAGTCATTGAAATTGTTTGAGGAGCAACATCCCCCTTAGGGAATGCAATTCTGTGGAGAACCCTACGCAAAATTTATGGACAAAAAGGCCACGCATAGCTTTTAAAACTGTGTTAGAGCTCCAATTAATAAAATTTTCTATTTCTCATACATAAAATATTTGATTCTCGCAGCTCCTTTCAGACAACAGTTATCCACTTAGTCGCCATAATGAAGGCAAGGATTTTTTCCAGATCGTACGTTGAAACTAGTCCTGGACAGTGGCAAAGAAAGTGTTCCGTAGACTCCTCATCCTTTTCATTATTGTTATTGCTCCATCTGTCGATTCCTTGCATTTGCTTTAGGCAGCCCCAACAGCTGTCCCATTCTCCGTTAATCCAAATGTGGCCAGATTTTCTGGTCTAATAGCAAGTTGATCATTTTCCCATCGTGTGACCCCATCTGTTCATTACTGATAGGAAGAACATTGATGTTTCCAATCGATCTATTCTGATTCCAATTGGTATTTGCCTGCCCAGAAACATCCGAAATTCAGTTACCTTCATTGTCCTACTCCCTATTACCCATGAGTAAAGGTAACCCTCGAATGTCTCGCTATGTCAACAATTCCCGATGCGCATTCTCTAAGGATCTTCTATAAATACGAAGATATTCCGTTATATGGTGACCATATTTCTGTTGCTCCTCTTTCCATATTAAAAACTTCAAATCGCTTAATATTCAGCTAAGCATGTAGACAAGAAAACTCGGTTCTTACATAGAACTAATAATATTGAGGTGTTGCGAACATTTCAGAAACAGATTCTTATTATACTCGACAGTGCCTATCAAATAAATAGTATCACTTACCATGTATTTCAACTATACACTCATTTTCGTGTAATAGTGTAATAGAGTTGCCATTAGTACAAAAAAATTGATAAAAATCGCAAAATGCTGAAACAAAGCAAGTTAAGAAATGTAGAAACAGGGTAAATATTTATGAGAGTAACAAATCTGTTAGGGGTGTACTCAGCAGCAAAAAAAGTACGATCGTATCAACTTGCCCATCACAGTGATACATACATCAAATTGATGTCACTGTAATCAAAGTATAGATGACGCTTGAAATATGCCAAAATTTTATAATGACGTTTGTCGTTAGATTGATGTCATTGATGGAATTATCAATTTGAAGATGCATTTTTCTATGAGTGTAAGTTCAATTCATCTCATTTCTCTTTTGAAGCTCCTTAAATCTTATTCGATACAAATACATTCTATAAAATGTAATTTATCATTACAACAACATCACTCCTTAACATGTTGCAAATGATCAGATGGCTTTGCCAGGCCTTTATCTTTTGCACACATACTTTTGATAGCAAAAAAACGAAACAAAAAAAACGGAAGAAAAAAGTTGAATAAACTCAAGAATTCAAGTGGTTGCTTGAATAAATCTTTTAATTTATTATTATGGGTTTTCCTTTTCAGTTCCATTTTTTTTTCTTTTTTTTTTTTTAATCAAAAGACTAAATTGTCATTCTGAAGGCCATCGAGACGATAGTACAATATTAAAGAACTGTACGCTTGGGTGAGTGACACCTAGCGTAGTTACGACGGATTTGCAAAAAAAAAAAAAAAATAAATAACTCGCATAGTGACTGGATTTTTACAAGTGAATGAAATCTACAGTGAATGAGAGGTTCAATAAACTAAAAGAGAAAATAAAAAAAAACAAAAATCTGATGCGTTTTACTTACGAGAATAAAATAAGTTTTGAATTAAACCTTGTACGTGGATTTCATTCATCTACCACATGAGTGTACGTGCATCACGGATTTTCCCATTGGCAAGTCATATTCAGAAAACATGAAAATAATTAAGAAAACAAATGGACTGTAATTTATAATTCTCCACTACTTATCGTATATTGATGTAAAAAGAGGGGAGGGATTAATATTTTTTATTTTTCATTATTATTTTTTAGACTGGTTTTGAATCATCAGTAAAATAATAACTGTTTTGAAATCATTACATATTTACGAAACAAAGCAAAAAAGAAAATAATAAATAGGAAATTGTAATCGACCAAGTTTGACTATCGGGTATGTCCCTTAACGCATCATTGTTTGATAGAACGTCAGTAAGTCTTGAAATGTTGTAGAAAAGATAATTCAACAATTGAACCATTTTATCTATTTTTTGATGATGAACTGTTTCATATTATAGGTGCCCAAACAAATATGTGTATACATATATGCCACTCACGACAATATAACCTGAATGGAAACTACACTGATCAAAAAACACACTGTGCCGCTGTAACCACTTCTAATGCTTTTCCAAAAAATCAGAGAAAAGTGCCGAAGTGAGTTGTTAAAAAAAAGTTGTCTTTTTTTTAAGATGGTCTGGCCTGTTATTGAACCAACGACCTTCTGGTTGGTAGGCGGATGTCTTACCTACCATACCATATTGTATGAAAAATATCTTACAAATTGACAACCAAAAATTGTTCAAACAATTGGTACACACATATATATATATACACATAAACACATACGTAGAGTATTTAATCAAACTTTAGTTTCGTAATGTTGGTTTCACTTGAAAGCTCATGATTTCCTATCAACCATGGCTTGATTGCTTGATAGATAGATAGATAGACAGACGACGATATCAGACGATCATACAAGTTAAGTGTCTATTTGCATACAATGAAAGACAGAGCCTAAAATGTTGAATAATTAACAATAATAAAAAAGCAAATCAATGACTTAAAAAAGTGGATCTTCATTTCACATACAGTTCAGTTACATAACCTTTTTTTAAGTACTCTAAAGTTAAACTTGGTAACAAATGAGTTTTTGTATTCAATTTGTAATTTGAAATTCTTGAGAATGGGAAATTTTAGAACTTGAAAAAAAACAGACAAAAATTAAAAAGAAAGCTTTAAAGTTGACCTTAATGATTCTAATGGAATGAAGTTAAGAATGATAATAGGTTTGGCAAATAATATGGGTGAGTCAACGGTTAAGAAATTATTAGGATACAAAAAGATGATATGCAGCACATTTCTATGGAATAGACCATATTTTTAGTTTGTACAACTTTCACGGTTTATAACAATTCAAAAAAACAAAATTTACTTCAATTTTTTCTTATACTTTTGCTTTAAGGAACAACACCGCCAAAAAACACGCAATGACTATTGTTGAATTGTTATGCCCTAGGGATTATTTTCATAACAAAAGTCAAAAAAAAAAAATTGCTAATCCCATTTTTTTTTTCTTTTTTTTAGAGGATTTAAAGATTTGATTAACCCATATTTTGAAATTGACTGTTTTAATGGCGCGCTCGCTAATAAATCAATTGACATTTGAGTGGGTAAGCTTCAGCAGGAAATAAGGTTGCGTTTAACTTGGCTATTAAATTTCCAATTTTAAAATATCCACAAACACACACACCAACACGCGCACATATATACTATACACAGAATTTAAGTGGAAGTTAACAGCAAATTTTTTATATAAAATATTTGCGATCGCCTTAAAAAATCGCTTTAAAAAATTCAAAAAAAAGGAAACCACTTGACCTAATTCTCATGAAAGACTAAAGTATGATTTTGAGAATTTATTATAAAACTTAAAAAAAATATAAAATATTTTAATCCCATTATCTGTATGACTGTTTTTGCTATTTTGAAAAAGTGGATACCCTTTTTCAATTCCCAGAATTACTAGTAAAGGACCGTTATAAGATAACAAAAATTCCATTTATTTCATTTCACAAATAGCATAAAAGAAACAAAATAATTAGCTTGATGAAATGCATGTTTTGTCAATATTCACATGGCTTGTTAAACTCTTTAAGTTGTACATTAGAAAGTACCTTGTAAGTTCTTATACGTGTGCTAATTAAATCTCATGCACGTGCCACAGAGAAATCTGCAAAAAAAATTAATGGATTTTATCAATATTATCACAAAATACTCGTAGTTACAACCACAAACAGTGTCTATTAATCGAATATGGATGGTAGTAGAAAACATTATCCAAAATACTAACAGTGACTTTTTATGTGATTTAAACTTTTTCAAAACATGCAGAAATACCAATTTTGATTAATGTAACGTACACTGGTTTATTTTGACGTCGGTACTATGATAAGTCTGTTCGTTTTTGACTCTAAGACACTTTTTATCATTATGATGTCAGCCTTAACATCACTTGGCCAAATTGTCATCAGGGTTAAAAATTGAAATTATATCACCAATGGTATAATACATCGACAGTCAATATTATAAAAATAATATCATCAGTGCGGCGACTCAGTAACATCGTAGAAAAAACTCATTGCGCTTAATTCAATGACAAACTGTCATCAATGCAATGACAGAGTAACATCAGAGATATGATTAATTGGCACTTATTTATTAATAAAATCTTATTAATGCAATGACACAATAACATACATCATTAATACAATAAAGTTCTTACATTAATTTATTGGCAAAGTATCCCGAAAGATATAAATAAATAGCTGTCATTATATTATTACGAAAATAAAAAGAAAATTAATTCCTTTAAAACTGTATTGTAGGATTTTAGTCTATTGGTTTGTGTTAAGTTTTCTAACATGTCAACCTGGCAATGCCGTACTTATTTGTGTATTTGGCAGCATTGCCAGTTCGACAATCTTTGGATGACACGATCATACATTTTTAAAATTAACGTAAGTTATTTGAGAGATTTTAAGACTCTTCCAGAACTGTCTAAACTGTAAGCATTTATGTAAGTATATAAGGGACGCTGCTTTGCCTACGTCAGTTCAGTTTTAATTTGCCAGTCATTGTGTAAAGTTGTAATAAGATAAAGTCGTGTTTAGATGTAAATAAAGGGTTTAATATTTGTGTATAAGCGAATATTAAGCGCAAGATAAATAAGTAAAGTCTACAAAAAAAAAAAAAGAGTAAATTAAAACTACAAATTCGTGTAGTTATTTTATTTTACGCAATTTAAAAGAACTCAAATGTTTTAAAAAGGTTCAAACGTAAGATTATGTTAAAATAATGTACAAATACCTCTTTGAACATTAAAATTACACAAACAAATAATAATTTTATGTATGAAAGAAAAATGAAACAAATAATATAATAAAACTTAATAATAATAACACTGGTCTACGGCAAAAAAGCCTTTTAATAAAACTATATGAAATATAATGATTTTAATGCAATGATTCAAATCCGTTTTGAGTTCTTTTCCATCGGGCTCAAATTTTTTTTTATGAGCGTAACAAATTGTTCGCTCAAAATATGGTAGTTATGTTAATATATTGCATCATAACTTGAAACGACTTGACCGATTTTAATGCAGTTACCACCAAATGCTTAGAAACAAAATTTCCTATAAATCAATTGAATAAAACTTTTTGTATTTTCAACAGTTTCGGAGTTATTCGTAACCTAGTTGTGAAAAAAAAAATTCATGCAAAATTAGAGTAATTTGGTTTTTTCAAAAGTCCTAACAAAATTTAAATGTTTTAAATTTTACTTGTTAAGCACTTAAATTAAAGCTTAAAGTGCTGAGAATAAAATAAGCTATAAATCATGAAAATCGGTTGGCTATTGCTGATTTTATTCAAAATCAAATGCAGGTACCTAACTTTGACAAAAATAAGCGAACAAATTTTATAAAAAAAGTCTTAGAATATAAATTTTACATTTTAAGCAATAAAATTACAGCCAGAAAGTAAAATAACCTATAAAGGCAGGTGCCTAACTTTAACAAAAATATGTAATACATTTTTAGGCAACACACAAAAAATACATACACATATCGTATGTAAGTATATGTAAAGAAACATTATTGATTCGAAGAACTGGTCATCAGGCAGATGGAATGTTCGAATATATGATTTTGTGCTTCTATTTTTTCGTACATCCACGCGTAGCGGTGATGCATAAACAACAATCATATTCGTAATTTTGTGGTTCAATCCATATAATTTATGAAGCCAATGGCATGATCTTACTATTGCAGTCAAGCCAACCTTTTAATACTCTTGCACAAGTATTATAACATATTTTTGGCGGACAATATTTATTTCTTCCATCAATAGGAAATTTAAGGTAATGTTTAAAAGCATTCTTCATTTAGGAAGTTATTGTATGGCGTTGTATGGTAGAACAAATCTAAAGCCCTTGACGTACTGTAATCTAAAACAAAAATCCATTATAAAAAAACTAACTCTATGTATGAATAAATTTTTGTAAAACACTTGCCAAAATAGAAATATATTTATAAAACGGAAGTAGTCCTTAGAGTACTTTTCAATATTAACTTTTGGTTTTGATAAAATCAAATATCGGATAAGATTTTTCGTTTCAGTTTCGTAAGCAAGTGCTGAATGATGAAAAAAATTGTGTTATCTTTCTAAAAAGTGCATTTTGTACAGGATTTTTTACCACAATAATAAAAATATCTTATTCTTAAAATATTTTTTACCTACCATAGCCATAAAAATGAACCCTTTAATTTTGTTAAAATTAGACACCTACTTTTATGGGTTATTTTACTTTCAACATATCTGACTTTCATTCTAATGCTTAAATTGTAAAATTTATAATTTTTTAACCGCTTGGTGGTAATTGCATTAAAATCGGTCAAGACGTTTTCAAGTTATGATGAAATATATTGACATAACAAACATATTTTGGGCAAAAAATTTGCCACGCCCCTAAAAAAAAATTCAGCCCAATGGAAAAAAAACTGAAAACGGATATGAATTCAGTGTATTCCGTATAGTTTTATTTAAAAGCAAGAAATTTTTTGGTTTTTTGTTGTCTAGTGTAATTAATAATTTAATACTAGAATTAAGTGTGCTAACATTACCTTTACAAAACTCTAACATACATATGTTCTAAGTTCCAACCTTTAAGTAGACTACATATGTATCGAATCATCGTCAGACTTGTAGGCTGAAAAGTAATTGAAATTTGTAAAATCTAATAAATTTCTTAAGGACGTATAAAAAATGTTGCTGGCGATGTTGTTACAATGGTTCTCGGAGGTCGGTTTGAATAATATCAAAAAGATTTTTATTTTGTAAATATAATGACGACAAACGCACATCAATGTTAGATTATTTTATTTGTATGTGTATTTTACAATTTACTCTTTTCGATCGCATTCCTTTTGATATAATATTTAGTTTTAATATTTATTTATACTTTACATGTGTTAATAGCAATACAAAAAATGTGGTGTAGCATTGGTGTCACTGTAAATCATAGCATAGATGTCGCATAAAATATGACAAAATTATATGATGACGTTTATCATTAGTTTGATGTCATTTTTTACCTAATTGATACCATTTGTCAAAAAATTGATGTAACAAATCTGATGTTAGGGTATTATCAATATGAAGATGTATTCTATGAGTGTAATACTGGCACATCAAAAGCTTTAATCAGAACGTTTATGTGGCACCATTGACAATACGGAATTTATTCTCCTAATAGTGGAGAAATAATCGATGACTTTTGTATAAATAAACCGACTTTTTATTTGTTAATTATTTTTGTTTTTCCACAAATAGCATTAGAACTATGCTTAAGACTGTTTTCTGGTCCCAAAACAAATCAGACTCATTAAATAAATATGCATCTGAAGCGTTTTGATAAATTGTAAATAATTTTTAGAAAATATTTCGCAACAGTTAACTTCTTTGCGCATTGAGAAAGAGATAATATTTTTTCTAATATAAAAATCGTGTAAATCAAAATCTATCCCTAATAGTTTTACCTCTGACTGTTATCAAAATTTCTATTACAACATTTAGTGCCGGGCCTATTTTTTTTTTTTTTTTAATTTATTTAAGTATATGATTAATTTATTTTATATGGAAATTTTTTGGTCAAGCTGAGTCTTAAGAAAAAATTAAGTTTTAGTCGTCACACACATACGCGTATAAGATATTTAAGTAATCGAATAAATGAATAAATAAATAATTGAAATGATTTTTTGACTAAAAACGCCATAAAGATGCGTCTACTGTTTTAAGCTGGTGTCACAAGGTATTGTTTGTTCAATGTTATATGTACACATGTGTTGTATGTATGTATGTATGTTTTTGAAATTGCACTAATAATATAAAAAATAAATATACATATATATATATATATATATATATACATATAAATATACATATATATATATATATATATATATATATATATATATATATATATATATATAAATAAAAATATAAAATAAATTTCACCGCAGCTGTTGCATGTCGGTTTTTGTTTTATTTTTTTGCTTTTCGAGTCAGACTTACATAAAAATATATTCAATAGCAAATTTTTTTCCAAAATTTATTTATTTATTTTTGGACAGACCCTTAAGCTTTTATTTTTTTATTTTTTGAAGTTTTTTTTTAATCTGTTTATGGCAAATAAAAAAGGGGGAAAACTTTTACTAAAACCGGTATGAGAGAATAATTATGCATGAAACGAATACGAGTAGGGAGAGTTCAAGGTGAAAATTCGCACGTTTAATAATGAATTGAATTTTTAGATGCAAAAAAACAACCAAATGGTATAAAACGGAATGATAAGCCCTAATAATGCAAATGATGATGGCCAATGATGAAATGTGCGGTACTAAAAAGTACAATATTATTAAAAGAGAGGCTTTACGAGTATACAATAAGTATATTATTTAAAACAAAAATTTGCTATACATCGTAACAATTTGTAAAAGAAGCATACCAACACACTACTACAAAATAATACATTTTGTCAGAACTTGAAAAGTGACCTAGTGGGGGCTGTGTGTCTACATAGGTGAAGACATACAAATACAGTTTTAGGGTACATTGTAGCACTTTAGAATCTCGATTATAAAAATTGAAACGGTTTCAAGGCAAAGAAGTATAGTATAGTGTTCCAAGAAATAGCATAAGTTTTTATCAAAAGTTTATAATGTTTTTTTTATTTATTTATTTTTTCGGTCACTTAAATCAACAAATCAAGTTCAATATAATATTTATTTTGATTTTTTCTATGAAAACCTATTTTTTAATAATGCAAATCATGAAAAAATCATACGATTTTTACCAAATTGTAAACTTTTTTTTTTAATTCTGTTCAAAGTGGTAAAAACCTGCTGCTTTGCTTACAATCGAGTAAAAAAAAAAAAAATTAATAGCTCCGTCAAGTTTCAACCGATTTTCTTAATTAATTAATAAATGATAGGGTTGCTATATGAATTAGTGCGCAAAAACGCATCTAAATTTGAAAAATTTGGAAAAACTTAAATAAAAATGTGTTTTTCATTTGAAAGTTTTGTTTCTCTTATTTTCAGCTTCTCAGCTTATAAGTGCACTTTTTTAGCCTTAACTCTAATTTCGTATGTTAATAGCGACTATCGGAAAAATAGCATTACTTTGCAGTTTTTTTTTATTTATTTATTTTTTTTTTTTGTAGCACTGTGTAATTATTAAACAACTCGTAAGTATAAAAGTAAAGAATATCTCTGATCTTTTAAACCACAAAAAGACAATTCGATATGTTTTAAAAGACTTGGTCAAACACTAGAACACTGGACAAGTGAAGTCGAAAATTCGGTTTTGTATTTCTTAAGGGCAATTATTAAGCAAGAAACAACGTCATTATTGTGTCATGAGTATGTTGCGGGCAATGAAAGTGGTGCTTTATTAAACAAACAAAAACGAGTGCAATGTAATGGCCAACAAGTGAAGTTTAAAAAGTTGACATTCATATCGCGGTTGTACCGCTAAAGTGGGTCAATTCAATATTTTTCAATAAAATAAAAACCGTCTATCATAAGGTCTGGTATTGAGTGAAATTATTGTTTACTCTCATTTTGCCGAACTTTACCCAAAAAGTAAAGAAACAGATCTATAATATATTTATAACGAAAAGTAAATTGGAAATTACAGGCTTATTTTTATTATTTAACATTTATAAGGTGTGCTTCAAAATGATAAGGTCACCTTAATATTTGCTCAATTCATCCAAACTTTAAAATGTCACGTATGGTCACAATATTAAAAAAAATTCTACATTCAAATAAGTGAATAATAAGCCGGTTTTGCTTTTAGAGATGTACTATTATATTATATTTATTGAAATTTATCTAAATAAGTGCAAAATTCAATGCGTCTAAATGATAAGGTTAATGATTTATTTATCCAAACTTTTATTTAAACTCCGCATTAATCAATAATTTTTAATTTATGCAGTTCCCATTTCCTTCTATTGTCTAAAATACGGGATGGCATCGCACTTACTAAATTGTCCAGAACGTTGGTGCGGATTTCACGCCAGCTGTTACAGATTTCCACTTTTAAATCATCTTTTGTCCGGTACTGTTTGTTGTCTGCATAAACATTACGCAGAAGCAGTTGCCACAAATTTTCCATGAGGTTTAAGTCGGGAAAATATGCTGGCCAATCAAGTTCCTTAATATTGTGCTCCTCAAACCATTGTCTGGTCGACTTGCTGACATGAATTCCTGCGTTATCTAGCTGAAAGGTGAAAGTTTTGTCAGCATTTTGGGCCAAATAAGGCAGCAAACGTTCAGACAGAATGCCCTGGTACTCTAAACTATCCATTCGAGTGGAAGGAAAGTAGAGTTCCAGGGTACCAAGTGAGCTAAAGCCAGCCCAAACCATCAAACTGCCACCGTCGAAATTCTGTTTGGAAAAAAACAAGGGCTCCTTCCTTAAATTTCGCCAATAGCAATTAAAGCCATCTGGTCCATCCAAGTTAAATATTTCTCATCAGAAAAAATTACCTACAAACCCACAAATGTAAGGAATATCTTATAATCTTTTTAAAAAAAATGTTTACCTGATGCCAATTAGTTGCCATGTTGTTTTTCGCAAACTCTACGTTTAGTCTTATGCTGCTTAGTCAGACAGGAAATTTTTTTTAATTTTGCTCGAATAAGGTTTGGCTGGGCGTTGACAGTTCTTAGAATTGTGCTTTTTGAAGCTTGTAATTTCAATTTTTATTGTTACCACACTTTTCACGGAATTCGAGGCCTTTTGTGAAATTACCCGAGTTTCACGGGCAGTCAGGACCTTTGAACAACCCGAGCTTTTTAATTTTCCATAATTTTCTCTGTTTTTGAGAAAATTTTGCACAGCGCACAAAGATCGTCCCAGTTTTTTTGTCATTCAATGCATATTCAAACCCTGCTCATGAAGTGCCACAATTTGTCCTTGTTCATAAGGTGACAAAGGTTTCCCGCGACCCATACCGCACAGATATTATTTATATTATAAAGAGAAAAAAAAATAACAATTGTGATACCTTCTGATTGGATTAATTGCTTATAAATCACTGACCTTATCATTTTGATGCATCGAATTTTGCCGTTATTTACACAAATTTAAATAAACATAATATAACGGTACATCTCTAAAATCAAAGCCGGCTTATTATTCACTTATTTGAACGTAGAATTGTCTGTAATAAGGTAACCATACATAACATTTTATAGTTTGCATGAATTGAGCAAATATTAAGGTGACCTTATCATTTTGAAGCATACCTTATATCAACTAAGATTATATGAAATTAATTTCAATTTCCCATTCCTGACATTCTCTCTGTACTTCTGTAAAAATACAACTCTGATCAAATGAAAAGTCTTATGGTCTAGAAGAATGTCTAAAAATTAAAAGAGCCATACGACTGTCAAATTTCTACACGTACGAGAATTTTTTGACATTTCATTACATGTTGTGTTCACACTATTATTCTTTTTCATTTTGTTTGAGTTTTTGACATGTCGTTATACTCAGTGAGATAGAGTAAAACCAGCTTTAGCGGTACAAGTGCAATATATATTTATTGCCTATTTTTATTCATATGTATTTGTTTCGATTAAGAATTTTATACGTATGGAGTACGTACGATTACCTAATTCTAAGTTGAACATTCACACGCAAGAAGTAATCAAGGTGGATGAAAACGATGAATAAACTCAAAATTTATTTTAATTAAAATTAAGTAAAATTAACTAAACTTAAATCCAGGTCAGACTTTGATAAATTTAGATTTATAACACTAATACGGCTTTAACATTTACATTTACATCTACATTTCTTTTATTATTGGCTAAAGTACCAATAGTCTTATGCAGATTGACTTTATTGTCTGACACAAAAATAGAAACAAATTTGCATAAAAATTATTTACTTAAGGACCAATATACCACACACGTCTAAAAAAAAAAATAGTTTTTTTTTTGCTTTTTTTAGGGTTTTGCTTTTTGTTAACCAAATAAATATTTTGTACAAATGTATTTGTGTATATTACATT
This sequence comes from Wohlfahrtia magnifica, assembly GCA_023159175.1. Lineage (NCBI taxonomy): Eukaryota > Metazoa > Arthropoda > Insecta > Diptera > Sarcophagidae > Wohlfahrtia > Wohlfahrtia magnifica. The sequence goes on from JAKWBJ010000060.1 coordinate 3,731,806, forward strand.
ACATAATAAAAATATATGTACATGGCTAAGCTTGCATACATGCATACATACATACATATGTATATGTTGTATGTATAGGTATAAATTATTTATTCATAATGTTGTACAAACACTTTTCGTGTAGCCCCGTAGAAAAGCAAACAGAAAAATACGATTATTTAATATCAATTTTGACCTATAATACACAAAGTGTTTAGAGCATTATTTTTAATTTTATTTCCAAAAAAAAATAATATATATATACACATACATATATATGTATGTAGATATGTATGTGATATACACATCATATACATATGTATATATATGTGTACATACATATGTGTATAGGTATACAGAAAATAGAAAAATGTGCTTAAGAATTGTTTTTGTGGGAATTTCATGTATTGAAATTTGAATGCAAATTGTATCTTTAAAATAAAAAAATAAAAAAAAATATTTAAAAACTTTTATACTTTTTGCATAATTTCACTATATAATTGGCTACTTAACCAGAAAAAAAAAGTTATTCACATTGTAGGCCTATTTTTATTACTTTGCCAAATTTTAATTTATTTGCAGCGTTTTTGTTTGCTGCTCATTAATAAAACATTTTTTACTCTCTTTTCCTTTCTTTTTTTTCATTTGATGAAAGAAATTATTGAGCAGTTTACCTACTTTGCATAATAAAAGAAATTATTTTCGCAAATTTATAAAACAAGTGTGTGTGAACATTGGTGATGAGTATATAATTTTGATTTGGAAAAACTTGTAATATTTTCGAGTATTGAATGATATTTAAAGTTGTTGTTTTAACTCTCAAATCGAAAAAATAAGAAGCAAATTGCAAAAGAATTTTTTTCGTTAATCATCTATAAAACTGGGTAGTAGTGTCTTAGTTGCCTTAGATCCGTTACTCCTCTAGGGAGTATATTGGCTTTCCATAAAACATCTATTGCTTTGTTTCAGTTTCTTTAATCAAATGATTAATCCGCTGTAGCTTCCTCCATATGATTTTTTTTTTGTAGTGGTAAAGATCCTTGCTTATTGGTGGTGATCTTTACTTTAGCGTTGTAATTTTTTCCTGATCATTAGTCTGATGTTTGTCATCATCGCCAGAGGTATGCGAGAAGGGTCATGGGGCTTTTTTCTTTATTTTTTTATATGGAGTTGTCTGGAGGGAAGAAGTTGAATCCTTTTTTTATTATTATTAAACATTCGAAACCACAAATAAATTTTTTCTTCGTCATGTCCTCTGCTGAGGGGCTCGAACCTGGGTCGTTTGTGTTGTTATGCGTGCGCTCTAACCACTACACCACGCCATCCAGATCTGTGACTTTATTGACTAATTTAAGGCCTCTAACTAAGAAAATAACCTCGTTTTTATGGCTTATCGCTTATTTTATTCTCAACAGTTTAAGCTTTGATTTACGAGTAAGTCCTTAACATGTAAAATTTTAATTCTAAAAAATTTTCTGACTTTTTGAAAAAAAAATTGTCTAATTTTGCGTTAAGTTATGAATTAATCCGAAACTGTTGAAAATACAAAAAAATGCTATTCAGGTGATTTATAGCAAATATTGCTCCTAAACATTTTCTGATAATTGCATTAAAATCGGTCAAGTAGTTTTCAAGTTATGATGATATATATTGACATAACTACCATTTTTGGGGCGATACATTTGCCACGCCCATGAAAAAAATTTAAGCCCAATGGAAAAAACTGAAAACGGATTTGAATTCAGCGCATCAATATCATCATATTCCATATAGTTTTATTCAAGGGCGAGAAAATTTTTTGTTTTTCTGTAGACCAGTGTTATTATTATTACGATCAGCATGATTCGTACTTTTGCGTATGATAGCAACAAAGATGTAAAAGTAAATTTTTAGATCTGGATCACACCCAATTACATACTGACAGAAAATCGAAGGAAAAGTGGCAACATCTCCAAGACATAAAACCATTGACTAACATCGTAGGAATATTGGGTGTGGCACCTTCCACAAAAAATTATATTTATTATCGTACATCTCGATAAATATATCAGCAGGAGACGTCTTGGCATTTTCTTTATGAAGACAGACAGTTCGCAAAATAAACGGAGAGAATCGAGATAAAAGGGTTTTTATCTCCCATTTATAATATAAATAAAACTACTTAACAAGTCATTCAATAAGTTTGTAGGGTAAGTAAGAAAAAAATGCTTGACAAAACTCGATTTTATTATTCAACATTGTTGCCTTCGAGGGCGATACAATGAGTATAGTGATTTTCCAACTTATCGATACCACGTTTATAGCACGATTTCTCTTTTTCGTCAAAATAATCCTCAGTTTCAGCGATTACTTCATTATTGAACTTAAATTTCTTTCCAGCAGGCATTACCTTGAGATCTGAAAATAGGAAAAAGTCGCTGGTGGCTAGAACTGGATATTACGGTAGGAGGGTAAGCAATTCGAAGCCCAATTCATTTAATTTTGCCATCGTTTTCATTGATTTGTGACACGGTGCATTGTCTTGGTGTAACAACTCTTTTTTCTTTTGCAAATGTGACCGTTTTTTCGCTGTTGATGATGGTTCCTTTTTGGAGATAGTCGAGGATTATTATTGCGTTCGCATTCCAAAATACAGACGCACTCACCTTACCGGCCAACTGTTGCGTTTTTGCTCGCTGGATTCGGTTCGTTAATTGCTGTCCACTCTGCTAACTGTCTTATGGATTCTGGTGTATAACAGTGAAGCCTTATTCATATCGACGATAGAACTTCATTCTATTGCTCTTTAACAGCGCCAAACACTCCTCTGTTTTTGGTCGACTGTAAGCTCACGCGGCACCCACTTTGTACAGAGCTTTCGCATACACAAATGTTTGCGTAAAATGGTAAAAGCTCTACCATCTGATATCTTTACAATATCAACTAACTCGTGCACCTTCAAAATGAGATCGTTCGCCTCATTTGGGCGATCACTGCGCTCTGCATCATTTGTGCCGATATGACCACGTTAAAATTCAGCAAACCACACCTCTCCCATTTGTCAGAGTTCGGATAATGTTTATCAAGCCATCGTTTGATTTCCACTGTATTTTTTTTTTTCATCAAAAAGCAATGCTTCATAAAAACTCGAAATTCACTCTTTTGTATACTTTTTATTTTTTTTTTTTCAATAACTCAAATTGCTGCCAAATTTATACAGGTATCGTTTGAAGGTTAATACTAAATAAAAATCATATGGACGAAATTCTAGTAACGCCATCTACGAGTACGTTTCTACCTACGAACTTATTGAACAACTTGTTATATGTATATATAGATTTACGGGAAATGCCGGATGGGTAAAGGTAGTTAGGGTATAAATTTTCATTTATAATTTTTGTCTAGAGTGGTCACATCTAAATAGATGTTTGAAACCAGCATGTCTATTTGACTCTACAGATTACAAATTTCTATACATCATACCCGTTCGTTAAACGTAATTTTTATAATTCAAATGCAAATCAATTTGTACATACCTTTTGAAGGTAATTTATTCTTAATTAATGAATAAGTAAGCAATTAATTATTGAAATTAACTTAAAGCACAAAAATAAAATTTGATGCTTAGCTGCAAAAGAAATAGATATTTTACGTATTTTCTGTGAACTTGGTATGTTTTAACCAAATTGTCGTACCCATTTTTTCTTCTTTTTTTTGGTTTTTGTATAATTTCTTTTAGTTGATTGATTTGGGGCTGAAAGCAGCTGTATTTCTGTTGTTTTCATGCCAAAAACAGTTGGCGATCATAATAAAAGTGTTTTACATAAAAATTGCAAAAAAGCTGTTTGCTGATGACGAAAAACATGCCAAATTGATCTCCCATTGCTATGCAGTAAAACCCTGATAAGCCGGATAATTTATTGTAAACCCCGATTCGAATTATTAACTTATGTGGATTATTATACATATCGAATGGTATATTAGATTTAGTAATTAGTTAAATAATTCGATTTAAAAAGAACAAAAAAGAGAAACATATGTACATATGTAACAGGTCATTCAATAAGTCCGCAGAATAGGTAAGAAAAAAACACAATTTGAAAAACTCGATTTTATTATTCAACATATAGTAGTTGCCTTCGAGGGCGATACAACGATTTTCGAACTTTCCGATACCACATTTATAGTACGATTTTTCTTTTTCATCAAATTAGGCCTCAGTTACAGCGATTACTTCATCAATGGACTTAAATTTATTTGCAGCAAGCATTCTCTTGAGATCTGAAAACAGGATAAAGTCGCTGGGGCCTAAATCTGGTGAATACGGTAGGAGGGTAAGCAATTCGAAGCCGATTCATTTAATTTTTCCATCGTTTTCATTGATTTGTGGTTCGTGTAAAATGGTAAAAACTCTACCATCTGATATTTTTACAATGCCAGCTACCTCGTGTACCTTCAATTTGCCATCGTTCATGACCAATTTGTGGATTCTGTTTGATGTTTTCTGGAATAGCAGCCTCAGTTGGGCGACCACTCCGCCCTGGACTATTTGTGCTGGTGCGACCACATTTAAATTCAGCAAACTACTTCTCTACCATTTGTCTCGATGGAGCAACGCATTATAAAATCCTGAAATTAAATTTTTTCAATTTTTTTATTTTTTTTCAATAACAAACGTTGCTTCACACAAAATGCTATAACTCACGAATCAATAGTCAAATTGCTATCAAGTTTATAAACGTATGGAGAAAATTCTAGTAAAGCCATCTATGTGTCATTCTACGGACTTATTGAATGACCAGTTATGTACATTTTATAAAAAAGAAATTGTTGGTTCATTTTTACAAGTCATGGAAATAACAATAAAACTATTCAAATAATTTAATTTTAATCAAAAGATGGGAAAAAAAAATTAATAAAGAACAACATTACACAATAGTTTGGACAGTTTGGATTATCGAATACAAAATAATGTGAAAAAATATGTCTGTATTACCGAAAATCCGAAATAGCGAGGTCCGAACTATCAAGGTTTTACTGTAATGATAACGATAACGACTCTATTGATGCTGATGACAAAGAATCAGACTAAATCGATATTGACAGTAATAATGATGCTGAATTAAACAAAATTAAAAAATAAATAAAAAATATATTCTCACAGCTGACATAAAAGAAGCTGGTAGATAAAGAAGTTGTACACTTTTTTTCTTTCTTTTTATAGAAATAATTATGCTGGAGAAAGTCTGCTAATGTTGCTGAGTGTTCAAACATTTTTTAGATTTGGCTAAAATACAAAAAAAAAATAAAATAAAAATAAAAAAAATAATAATAAAAACGTTACCAACAGAGATAAAGAAAAAGAGAAGATTTAACAAACGATGTAGAAAGAGTTCAATAAACTCTTTAGGGTTTGCCAAAAATACAAAAAAAAGAAAAAACCTTTAAAACAAACTTTTTTGTGGTTCATCTTAATTTACAATATGTAACTGTGGCTAATAAACAGCTGGTTTAATAACGGTTTATTTGTGTATTTAGGTGTGTGCGTGTGCGTGTGCGTGTGCGTGTGTAAATATGCCTGTACATATACGCACACGATCCACATTAAATTCACATTCATTTTTTCATATTTACAGTTTCACATAATGGCTTACTTATAATAATTATATTGTAATACGTTACGCACTTTTGTATGTGTATGCGAGTGTGTACATACACATATACAAACATACATACA